>OX421915.1:9070108-10320108 GCA_949128165.1 Lathronympha strigana
ACACCAGACTCTCTGAGCCATGGCATAAGTAGGGAAAATGGTAGAAAGAAGAATATTGATGCAATGCTGCAGTTGCGGTTGCACTCACTTAAAAGCCTCATTGGCGGCCTGCACTGCCTGCTCCACATCTGCCTGGCCAGCCTGCTGGACATCAGCAATGGCCTTGCCATTGGCAGGGTTCACCGTCTGGAAGGTCTTCCCCTCTGATGACTTCACCCACTCATTGTTGATGAAAAGCTGCAAATAGCACTATTACTTAATATATATGTAGATTATATACATGAGATTAAGACAAAGGTATTCAATAATACCTTAAGACTTAAGTTTTACCGAAAAAATCTTCCTTTTTAATGACTAAAGTGTAAAACAATGTCTTAACAAGACGTTGTTTTATACTTTGGTCATGTAGCAAAAATAATATCAAATACATTTTTTTTTAAACCATGAATGACTACTAATGTAGGTAAATAAAAGGCAACTAAAATATTTACACAGTTGAATATTTTAAGTATGTTCTGTTATATCATATCTATCTTGGGTTTTTTTTTAAAACATAGTTTTGAGTTTGAGTGATGTCTGATTTCTGTAAATTTTCTCCATGCATACAAGCTCTGAGTTACGAGATTATTGTGACAAGCTTGTACAAGGAATTAAAGGAGCAATATTTAAAACTTTGTTCTGTGTATGGGAGCAGGCAATAAAAATAATACTAAACTTACACTTAACAAGTTTACTCACACTCAAGTGAGTAACAAGTTTAAATTATATTATTTTAACTGTTAAATTTAATACATAGTAAGTAAGACATACATAGGTATAACACTGCAGAATTGTTGATTGATTATTTCAATTTAATCATCAAAGAAGAGTTAAAATTATTATGAGATAATTTTTGCTCCTTGTAGGTTAATAAAATGGATCAACCACATGATGCTTTAATGATGGACTGAGTGGAGCCTATCAGAGAATAACCATTTGAGGTAGATATTGAACAATGGTTGTGAATTATATTTATAATAGTACCTCGCCACTACTTACTTTTGGTGAATTTTGGTTTGTGTTTATGCATCTATATCAATATTATCATATATATTAGATAATAAAATAAGCCAACACTCTGCAATTTTCTTGTTTACTTAACATTCATACCTACCATCGAAAATATATGTAATATGTATAGTAAAACTATAACACTCGGATAAGCTACATGACAATCAATTTCATTTATATGCTGAGGGTAAACATAAGAAGTTAGAGTTGAATGCATGTCTAGTTAGCAGCCAGTTAGGCTTAGCAAAAACAAAGTGACCTT
This sequence comes from Lathronympha strigana, assembly GCA_949128165.1. Taxonomy (NCBI): domain Eukaryota; kingdom Metazoa; phylum Arthropoda; class Insecta; order Lepidoptera; family Tortricidae; genus Lathronympha; species Lathronympha strigana. The sequence continues at coordinate 9,071,421 of OX421915.1, forward strand.
CAAACATATCTTGCTATGGCTCATAATAAAATTTGAAATGTGGAATGTGTATTCATAACATATGACGAGACCGTATTTTGATAATCATAAATGTATATTTACTCCAGTGTAAAGTATTTCCGGGTTGGTATGAGGTGCCGGCGCAGCAGCGGTAGCGAATTTCGCTTTTTGCGTAACAACTTTGCTAATATTTCGCAACATGGTTGGGTTCTCTTTGCACGTGAAGTGAAGAAGCCGGCCGGCGACTGACAGTGCAGGCAGACAGTCAGTGACTGAACTGAATTCAATGACTGAATGTGAAATTGTGAATGGACGACTTTCGAGTTTGAATGAAAATGAAATTATTTGTCAAGACTGTCGTCTGTCATGGTGCCTCTACATGCTCTCTCTCGCATCTCGGCCGAATGTGGCGATTGTGGCGAATATTTCGGCCGCGGGCGAATGCAACCTACTACCTACTACACGCTCGTTCGAGAGCCTCGGGCGAGAAGCGCGAACGAGAGGCTATTTGAGCTTTGTCATGTAGTTTGGGTGAGTAAAAAGATATCTTAAATAGCTTCTGTTGGGAAGAGATAGACCCATATTATGGTGCTTTTACATGCTCGGGCTCTCGGCCGAATGATTCGGCCATGTTAGTACACGATCATTCGAGACAGACTATATAGAGAAAATTTAAGCCAGACCATAGACAATTTAAGCTTTTTCAGGTAGTTTCGGTGAGTTAAACGGTGTTTTAAATAGCTTTGGTTATTGAAACTATTTAAGACACTTTTTAAATAGCTTTACCCGAAGTGAAATTATTTTAGACACCTTTTAACTCAACCAAACTACCTGAAAAAGTACTTAAATTGTCTCTGGTCTGGCTTAAGTTTTCTCTATATAGTCTGTCTCGAATCATCGTGTACTAACATGGCCGAAACATTCGGCCGAGAGCCCGAGCATGTAAGCGCACGGTTACATATGATCATAGATTTTATGCCGCCCTTTTTCTTCACGTTGGTGAAAAAAGGGAGGCATATACGAGTATACCTATGGTCCTAGTTATATGATAATGTAACCGTGCGTTTACATGCTCGGGCTCTCGGCCGAATGTTTCGGCCATGTTAGTACACGATGATTCGAGACAGACTATATAGAGAAAACTTAAGCCAGACCAGAGACAATTTAAGTACTTTTTCAGGTAGTTTGGTTGAGTTAAAAGGTGTCTTAAATAATTTCACTTCGGGTGAAGCTATTTAAAAAGTATCTTAAATGGTTTCAATAACCAAAGCTATTTAAAACACAGTTTAACTCACTGAAACTACCTGAAAAAGCTTAAATTGTCTATGGTCTGGCTTAAACTTAATCTATATAGTCTGTCTCGAATGAGCGTGTACTAGGGTGGGCCGAATCATTCGGCCGAGAGCCCGAGCATGTAAAAGCACCATAATATGGGCCATAGGGTTCCCCTGATTATTGGTACCGACAAATCACTTGCAAATCACACCGTGTAATACTGCTTTTAGTTTAGTTATCGTTTTTTATTTAAAACTCTGATTTCACAATGCACTGCAAATAGCTCTCTTCTACTCAAATTGTGCATTAATTACTGTTTGTCAATACCTACTGTCACCTTACCCAAACTATTTAAGACACCTTACAGTGGTAAAGTGTAATATGAGTCTATCTCTTCCTAACGGAAGTTATTTAAGACGTCGTTTTACTCACCTAAACTACATGACAAAGCTCAAATAGCCTCTCGTTCGAGCTTCTCGCCTGGGGCTCTCGAACGAGTGTGTAGTAGGTTGCATTGCATTCGCTCGCGGCCGAAACATTCAGCCTAGAGCCCGAGCATGTAGAGGCACCATAAAACGTTATCATGTCAATGTCACTCAGCAGGGGTGCCAACTTAGGGGTTTTCCCCCTAGATTTAGGGGGTAAACAAGACGCGTGAGGTTTTTTTAGGGGTGAAATATTTCTAGGGGTAAATTTAGGGATATTTGATTTTCCCATTCCATGTATGTGTGACAGCGAAAAATGTGTTGAGAAGCGAAATTATTACTGAAAATGAAATAATACTGCAGTCCATTCCACTCTCAGTTGCTCGAACTCACAAGTGTGCGATTGAGAAAGAAATACACGACCGGAACTCAAACGCTCCGATTTTCGCTACAGTGATGTGTAAGAGAAGAGGCATCCTAACGGGGACGAAATTTTCTCCCAATTTATCAAATTGCATTTAGTAGTCCCGTCTGGACGGGCCATCATTCAACCTTTCTGACCAAAAATACTAAATCTGCGGCGTAAACGGTCGTGCGTAAATGACTTTATGTTAGAGATACTGAATAATGTCGATAATTAATGTTGAATAAAGAAATTTTATTTAATATTCATTAGTTTTTTTATTTAGGGGGTTTTCCGAAAAATCACTACGGTTTTAGGGGGTTTCCATTTGTGCTTTAGTGGTAAATAAAAATTTGAGTTGGCAACCCTGTCACTCAGTTAACTTAGTTTACTTACTAAACATACTATACTATACTATGGGAAGGGAAGAGAAAAAGGAAAATGAAAGAAGCAAGACTCGTGTTGTGTTAAATGTTAATTTTCTGCTTTGTTTTTTTAGCTAATTTAATGTTAATTATATGTTAGCATCCCATTCAACCCAAATATTCTCCACCTCTTTATTTAAATCCGCGATTGTAGTGTGTTGAATCACGAAGCTCGAAGCCCTTAGATGATTGTAGAATGTTGACCACTTTTGTATAAAACAAATTGGTGGTTTTTTTTTACTTAATGGTTATAACCTAAAGCTTTTAATATGGAAGAACGAAATGTGTGGGATGATTTGTCTAACATACCTGCAGACCCACCACATATGCGTGAATTATGTGGGAATTGCAAGTAAGTTAACAATTTAATTACTCAAGTCTTATGCCCTTTACTACATAATTATTTAGCAATAGAGAATATAGTAATCACTATGTACTATGTTTAAATTACAGAAGGCCACAAGTGGTGTGTTGGTGTGCAGCCCTTCCCCCCGAGAGGTTACAACCGCGTAGCAACATCATTCTCCTACAGCACCCAGCAGAAGAAAAGCGCTGTCTACGGACTGCCCCCATGCTGCAGCTGGGCTTAGCAGAAAACAAGTGCCTTATTTTCAAAGGAAAAAAGTTCCCACAACCAAGACATGAAAACTTGGAAAATATCCTAACTCAACCTAATACAATATTACTCTATCCAAGCAAAACTGCCATTGATATAAATGACTTAGTGAATGACAATGATTCATACAATCTTGTCCTGCTCGATGGTACATGGCCACAAGCCAAGGCTATTTATGCCTCCAGTGCTATTTTACATAATATAAGGCAGGTTAAATTAATAACTAGTACTCTAAGTAGCTATATTATAAGAACACAACCAACTGAGGGTTGCTTGAGTACACTGGAAACAGCAGCAGAGGCCCTATCTCAATTAGAAAGGGATTCCAAATACAGAGAACAGCTGATACAGCCTTTGCATATGCTGTGCCAATATCAGTTGGATAATGGAGCTGTTACTCACCAGTCAAAAGAGTTTCTATTGAAAACTAGAACATATCCTAAATTGATAGGAAAACGCTTATCTAGGTTGTTAAGGTCTACAAATGATACTGTTCTAAATTTAGACTAATTATATTACATTTTTAAGTGGTTTATATATGTAATAAATAAAGTTATTCTAACTTTTTAACAACTTTATTACACTTTTATTTGTTTTTCTCACCCATTTTTTTAATACTGATTTGGGAAAAAGAGGGTAGCTGCTAAACTACTCTAGTCTAGTATAAGCATGCCCATCCATCATACCCTTGCCCTCATCTCTCCCTTACGTTACTGGAGTCTGGCCAAAGACAAAGAGAGTTGAGACTGAGATTTTTTTTAAACTTTTTAGATAGCAGCAATTTGCCTATCAAACAAGCTGTCATTTTATTTATAGGTATGTAATTTTGTTGAGGCACGGTTTTTATTTAATTTACAGCATTATGTCAGGCTCTACTTTCACTAGCCTAGGGAGCAAATGTTCTGATATGTCCTCTTTTTCATATTAAGTACATGCAAAATGTACAAACTTATATAATACAAAACTATTAAGTACAAAGGGAGCATTTGAATTCACAATTAATCCAGAATACAAATATTTGTATTCTGGATTAATGGACAAGTGAAGGATTCTACAGTATAATTTTGTTCACTAATAATTTTAGATAAAAATACTTACATTTCTAACTTCAAGAACACAATCTAGTGAACCGTAGTTTAATTAAAACGTTTTTTACCAAAGCTGGAACAGGTTACATTTTTTGGTACAGCAACACAAATAATTTGAGTTCTGTCATATCATACTGTCAAAAGGTCTTTTCTCTCTTTTCGGTTTTCTGTGCTGTCAGATCGGAAACATGGCTGAGGTTAGCTTCTAAATTCAAGAATATAATCCGCTTTTACTTTTACAATCGTGTTACAACATACGTTTTTAAGTGCAGTGCAATCTCAGATACCATAAACGTTACAGTTTCAGTGCCTATTTCAACAAAGTGATCAGCGATGTTTACATTTTTCAGGTCGACGAAACTCTCAAGAAGAAGCGTACCTTCAGGAAGTTCACCTTCCGAGGGGTTGATCTTGATCAGCTTCTTGACATGCCCAAGTAAGTACACCCATAAAATTATATTATTAAAATTATATACTACTTAAATGGTAGCCATTTCTATAGCCAGGATTTACGAAATCGCCGCTGATGTGTTGATATTCGTGGTGATTTTCAAAGTATTATTTTTTATTATTTTACAATATGATAGACGTTCCTGCGTTTGTTGTAGGAAAACAATACAACAATTGTTCACAACCTAACCTCAAAATAATTGTTTCCAGTGAGCAACTTATGGAGCTCATGCACGCCCGCGCCCGTCGGCGGTTCGCGCGTGGTCTGAAGCGCAAGCCGATGGCGCTGGTGAAGAAGCTGCGTCGCGCCAAGAAGGAGGCACCTCCTAATGAGAAGCCTGAGATTGTCAAAACACATCTGCGCAACATGATTATTGTCCCAGAAATGGTTGGCTCCATTGTTGGTATCTACAACGGCAAGACCTTCAACCAGGTAATATTTCTTACTTGTTATTTCTGTGAGGCCTATGTCCAGCAGTGGATGTCTTTCGGCTGAAATGATGATGATTTCTGTACCATCTGTTTTGACAAAGCCACTGTTTTCTGGTGGCTGTCAAAACTGCTCAAGTTGGTAAACTTGATGTATTAAAGTTATTTTTACCTCTAGAGAAGGCCTTAACCCGAAGAGCGGTCAAGTTGGCATGCGCATCTAACAATTAATAAATTACAACTACTTAAAATGTCAAACTCTGTTCATGCTAATGGAAAAATAAAGGCTTTTTTTTCCATTTTATTTATTTATTTATTTTATAATCTAATGGTGTGGTTAAACTTTTGAAATTAGTGATGTTATCACTGTTTGGCATTTATTTACATGTCATTTAGAAAGATTCTTCTGGTGTATTTTTTGCACATTTACATAAATACTAGTGGTACAGAGATAGGTGTTTTTGGTGTAGATTTATTTAATTTATTCAAAAACACTTTTGAAACTTGTTTATTGAGAATAAGTGTGACAACATGACAGTTTGAATACCAATATTAAGCCCTAAATTGAATAAAAACAAATAAAAAATGTTTTGTCTTGTTTCCAGGTTGAAATCAAGCCGGAGATGATTGGCCACTACTTGGGCGAGTTCTCCGTCACATACAAGCCTGTCAAGCACGGTAGGCCCGGTATTGGTGCCACCCACAGCTCCCGATTCATCCCGCTCAAGTAGAGTGGCTCCCCTCTAGGTTAAGTGGAAAAAATGTGCAAGAGATTACAATAAAGTATCTTTGTACTAATATATGTTTTAATTAACAATTTCAATATGGTAAGGTGGGGCAAGATTGAATGGTTTTTATTATGTGTTGTATTCAAATCCCTGTAAAATAAAGAACTATTTGATTCCTTTCGGTTTCCTAAATTAGAAGGGATAGGCAAGGACTATATTTTTGTATTCTGTCGGTAAAACAGCCTACGCCTATAGTAATACATAAAAATAATAAATAATAGAATGGTTAAGATGAAATGGTTGAGGTATAAGACTGATATAGTGTCTTATTTTCTTTAATTACCTTATGAGTCAAGTTATTAACACACACGGGATAAGATTGAAAATCGACGTATTTATACTCTTGAGTGGTCACTGTCGCCTGACCGGCGGCTCGCAACGAGATGGCGGCTTAAAATCGGTAACTTAAGTAGTTCTCCAGATATTTAATAATGTATCGGACAGACAGACGGAGTCGCACCATAAGGGTTCCTTTTTTACCATTTGGTACGGAACCCTAAAAATGTCAGTCGGGAGCCATGACACCGAAGGCGGCATGGCGGCGAAACAAATTTCGAGCAATAAATATCGGAGGGTTTCAATTTTGATGAGATTAGGACTAATATACAGTTTTTATTTCCCAGCGGTAAGAGCGCGACTTTCAATTCGAAGGTCACGGGTCCATATCCTTCCGGTTCGTAGTACGACTTACGAAGTTCGTACCAATAATTTATTAGAAATTTATGTTTAATTTATTTATTTTTCTATTTCTAGTGATCTGTACAAATACGAAGTATCATTTGATATTTAAGTACCAATCGCCTTTCGGTGAGGGAAACCTTGAAGAAACCGGAATAATTTTCTCAAATATTTTTGATAGTATCGGGAGTAGTGATATCGGCCTATGGTTGCTGATTTCGGTCTTAGAACCTTTTTTGAATTACTGGTAAAATTTTTGGGACTTTGAGTTGATCCGGAAATATTCCGTGATCGAAACATTTATTATAGAAGCATGATAAAGGTTCTGCTAAGATATTTATATTGTTTTTATAACGGTAATTGGGATATCATCAAAGCCACATAAGACTTTCTCATCCAAATTGAAGCCTTAAGATTTATTGCTGGAAATCATAGTTTAAAAGTGAGTCTACCAGCTAACGTATATAAATTATCATTACAGAAATAAAACAATTCCTTAGTTTTCGTTCATTTATTGACAATAATTTCAAAATTACACAGCTCTCACGTAATAAAATAAATTTAACTTAAGAAACAAAGAAAGGTCCACAGAAAGTCCCGAGTTATCTATCTAATATTCTAATTAATTTTTGGGAACCTGAACATATCTAATCCACCAAGTATGATTAATAAGATCAGTTTGGTTAAACTCCCATCTTCTCCGGGTCAACGGCAAGTCTGATTTTATACACTATCCGCATTTAAGATGATGACATCACATGATAAAATTCATTAACTATCAGCCAACATTATCCAGACCGCTTTCCCTATTCAAACATAGCAACAATGTGCCCCTAATAAAAATATTTTCTACATACTTGTAGATAAAATAGGGATATATTATATATATTTGAGAAATATACAACTTATGAACTAAATCTGAAAAATCATAATGTAAATAAAGAAACCAACATGTGATCTCGTCACAGAAGGAACTAAACGTCAAGTCAATACTGCAACCTTAATAATAAGCACTCTTGTCGCCTCCAAACCGCTCGCGGTCGGCAGCGCCGCGCGCCGCCGCCCACCCTGTCTCGCATCCTCATACAGACTTACTTCCTAATTATATTCATATTAGTACGAGGCTAAAATTCTATCTAATTTTAAAACACTACAAATATCTTGGGACTGTTATGTTATTTGTGTACTTTTTGGACAGATCTTCACTGAAATATATATCGAAAATAGTGTTACTGACATTGGGATTAAGACGATATTCCAATCCGAATCTGTTTTATCAGTTGTGTTCGAATCAGAATATTTGACCATTTTTTTGGTAGATCATACGACAAAGCGCGCTCGGTCGTAGTCAGGTCGGAAATTTAGATAAGATAGATGATATTACAAGTGCGTGTAATGTCGTATGAACTAAATATAGCATGTATGTCAGTAGTAACACGCGTCGTCGCCCTTACTTGGCGCTCGCGGCGGTTTCGGATGCATCCATTTTCTCTTCTGTCTTCACTACTTTGCCCTCACCTGGAAAAGACGAATAAAATTGAATTAAGATTGGTAGTTCACATATTCCTTTAAATAAATAGTTCCACAAATAGTAAGTTGTAAGATAGTGGTAGTGTCGCGGGGACTAACCGTTGGGCTGGTCGGACTCGGCGTCGGTGTGCGAGCGCCTGCGCTTGCGCGGGAACTTCCACGGGCCTGCCGGGTGCTTCAACTTGGGCAGCGGCTCCATGTCCAACACCTGCGACGACACGTAATATTATATAAATTTAATGTTCCTCTATTTTAAGGGTTCCGTAGCCAACTATGAACCCTAATAGTTTCGCTATGCCCGTCTGCAGCTTAGCTGAGTGATCTTTAGTAGGAGAAAGATGTAATTTGATTATGAATATGCATATCAATCATGCGGACGAAGTGGTAAAATACAAAGCCGAAAAACTTTTATTTTTAGGTTACCTCCCATACAAGTGTTTTTTTTTCGTTTCTACCTTAAAGTGTGAGGTATTGTTGAATAGGTATTTAAAAAAGAATAAGGGTTTGCTAAATACACTTTTTCATGAAGTAAATATTTTCGGAAATAATGGTTGATCCCCCCGTTGATCCAAAATGTAAAAAAAAAACCATGGAAGTACAACTTTATTTTAAACTTGGTCAGATAAGCCATTATTAATGTTATGAGAAAAAACCCATATTCTCAGTTAAATGGGCGTGTAAGTCTTAAGAGCTGCGAAGATACTCAGTTTTGATTGTTAAGAGCATGGTGTCTATTAAAACCTCCTTTAAGTTCGCCTATTGTGGCGGACGTTTAACTACGGAACCCTACACTAAGCATGGCCCGACATGCTCTTGGCCGGTTTTTTAAATTTGTAAGAATGTTCATTTAGAGGAAGCTAGCCGCTAGCAAATCTCAGTGCCGACTCTTAAAACTCTTTGTGCATTGGCACCAAGTGGGCTAATAGTTGGGTTCAAAATGTATTTACCTTGTAAATCTGCCTAAAGGCAATCTGCCTCAGGAACTGTTGCGCCGACGCGGTCAGGTCCTCACGCTTCTGCGCGGGCAGATTTCCGAGAGCATCCTATAAATACAATCACATGATTTTGTATTATATTGTTCAAGGTTGAAATAGTAGTGAATGGAGTTATACATAGTTAATGATCTGGTTGCTGGCACGGGCGTTGGGTGGATGGGTGGAAGGGTGGACGAGCGTACAAGTAGACAGGATACGCACCACAAGCTCCTTCTCGCAGGGGTCGCGCAGGCCGGGCCCGTGCTCCAGCAGCAGGCCGCCGGCCACCGCCTCCATGACGCGGCGCAGCGCCTCGCCCGGCGACAGCGCGGCGCCCGCCGACTGCATCACGCCCGACACCAGCATGGACGAGCGTACAAGTAGACAGGATACGCACCACAAGCTCCTTCTCGCAGGGGTCGCGCAGGCCGGGCCCGTGCTCCAGCAGCAGGCCGCCGGCCACCGCCTCCATGACGCGGCGCAGCGCCTCGCCCGGCGACAGCGCGGCGCCCGCCGACTGCATCACGCCCGACACCAGCATGGACGAGCGTACAAGTAGACAGGATACGCACCACAAGCTCCTTCTCGCAGGGGTCGCGCAGGCCGGGCCCGTGCTCCAGCAGCAGGCCGCCGGCCACCGCCTCCATGACGCGGCGCAGCGCCTCGCCCGGCGACAGCGCGGCGCCCGCCGACTGCATCACGCCCGACACCAGCATGGACGAGCGTACAAGTAGACAGGATACGCACCACAAGCTCCTTCTCGCAGGGGTCGCGCAGGCCGGGCCCGTGCTCCAGCAGCAGGCCGCCGGCCACCGCCTCCATGACGCGGCGCAGCGCCTCGCCCGGCGACAGCGCGGCGCCCGCCGACTGCATCACGCCCGACACCAGCATGGACGAGCGTACAAGTAGACAGGATACGCACCACAAGCTCCTTCTCGCAGGGGTCGCGCAGGCCGGGCCCGTGCTCCAGCAGCAGGCCGCCGGCCACCGCCTCCATGACGCGGCGCAGCGCCTCGCCCGGCGACAGCGCGGCGCCCGCCGACTGCATCACGCCCGACACCAGCATGGACGAGCGTACAAGTAGACAGGATACGCACCACAAGCTCCTTCTCGCAGGGGTCGCGCAGGCCGGGCCCGTGCTCCAGCAGCAGGCCGCCGGCCACCGCCTCCATGACGCGGCGCAGCGCCTCGCCCGGCGACAGCGCGGCGCCCGCCGACTGCATCACGCCCGACACCAGCATGGACGAGCGTACAAGTAGACAGGATACGCACCACAAGCTCCTTCTCGCAGGGGTCGCGCAGGCCGGGCCCGTGCTCCAGCAGCAGGCCGCCGGCCACCGCCTCCATGACGCGGCGCAGCGCCTCGCCCGGCGACAGCGCGGCGCCCGCCGACTGCATCACGCCCGACACCAGCATGGACGAGCGTACAAGTAGACAGGATACGCACCACAAGCTCCTTCTCGCAGGGGTCGCGCAGGCCGGGCCCGTGCTCCAGCAGCAGGCCGCCGGCCACCGCCTCCATGACGCGGCGCAGCGCCTCGCCCGGCGACAGCGCGGCGCCCGCCGACTGCATCACGCCCGACACCAGCATGGACGAGCGTACAAGTAGACAGGATACGCACCACAAGCTCCTTCTCGCAGGGGTCGCGCAGGCCGGGCCCGTGCTCCAGCAGCAGGCCGCCGGCCACCGCCTCCATGACGCGGCGCAGCGCCTCGCCCGGCGACAGCGCGGCGCCCGCCGACTGCATCACGCCCGACACCAGCATGGACGAGCGTACAAGTAGACAGGATACGCACCACAAGCTCCTTCTCGCAGGGGTCGCGCAGGCCGGGCCCGTGCTCCAGCAGCAGGCCGCCGGCCACCGCCTCCATGACGCGGCGCAGCGCCTCGCCCGGCGACAGCGCGGCGCCCGCCGACTGCATCACGCCCGACACCAGCATGGACGAGCGTACAAGTAGACAGGATACGCACCACAAGCTCCTTCTCGCAGGGGTCGCGCAGGCCGGGCCCGTGCTCCAGCAGCAGGCCGCCGGCCACCGCCTCCATGACGCGGCGCAGCGCCTCGCCCGGCGACAGCGCGGCGCCCGCCGACTGCATCACGCCCGACACCAGCAGCTCCATGGCCTGCCCAAAAACCACATACAGTTAGCGCACCGTCTAGATGAGGACCAAATTACTTAAAGCCGAAAAAATTATACACTTACTTCGTTCATATACTTTACACAAAACAACTAAACTGACGCCACAAGTCAACTGAAAGAAAGCTCAAATTATTTGCGTGTTCCTTGCTAGTTATCTAGCTAGAAAACTTATTTAGAATTCGAGAAGAGTTGTCACTGGCACTGTTGGCGTTAGTTAAATCATAAATAAATAATTGTCTTACGTAGGGATTGAGCGGCGTCCAGTTGGGAATGCGACGGCACAGGTCGCGCATTATGCGGATGATGATCACGCACGACTGCAGAGTCGCCGCCCTAGCCTACGCACAGAAAAATGTCAGCGGCGTTCACAGACCACACTATTTATTGCTCGCACAAATGCGCCAACAGAGCAATAAACGTGGCGTTAACAAACTAAAGCTCAAACTGCGTTTCTATGTTTCTATCACCTCCCACTTTCGGCTCAGTGCAATATAAACGGAAACGCAGCTTAATCGACGAGCACTTGTAGCCACATGTTCAAGGGAGTGGAAACAGTCAAACAAGTTATTTTCAATAAAATTAAAATGCTACGTATTACAATAAAACAAAAACAAACATGTGACTAAATAAAAAATACGTGCGCACTCCAAGTGAGCCAGAAAATTGGTTTAATTATGTTTTTAAAATGGATCGAGCGAGGTCAATAATGGGTAAATAATCCAATAAAGTTTATAGCTATAAAATTTATAGCATAACAAGTAGAGTCTAAGGGTGCTTCGACAGCGACATTTCGATGTAAAGCACCACTACACGACAGCGAGTCGGCGTTCGAGTTATAATAGAATGTGAAAAGAAAAGCTTATTGGATAAAAGGGTAGTGGAGTGCGCACACGTTCAGTAAATGTAGGCGAATGTACCTGGAACCACTTGGCGTGCCGAAGGGCGGCCAACGCGTCCAAACACTTCTGCCGCGGAAGGACATCCTTGTCGTCTCGCTTTACGTCGCCACCCTCTAGCGACAACAACACAAAGGGTGTTTGACCATCAGAACATCGACGAAAACGGGGCAAACATGACAGACATACTTCGCCTTCAACCACCGTATGGCTCGTTCGAGGTGCGACCCTCTGCGGATCACAACCCGACACAGACGCTCTATCAACACTAAACATGACAGGGGACAGATTACATTAACTCAACAATCTATAATAAACTCAGAAATTAATCATCTATCGCTATCTAGATTATTAATTGGTAAAATTACAACTAACGTTATAAGTGTCCTAAAACAGTGGGTAGGTAGAAATAGAAAAATAAAGATAATATATACCAGAATAAAATAAAGTTATCTATTTAAAATGTTTGCTCCGTTTCAGTAGACAGTAATATACCACTGCGGAGACTGCGCACGTGATATATCATACGAGATGATCAAAAATCCTTTTCTTCTCGGCGCTTCGTCTTATGCTACTCACACCTAAAAATAAGCTCAACACATTGCTCGGGGGGCCGAGCGGTAAACTTTGAACAAATTATCTTTTTTTTTTCTATAAATTATGATCATCATCAACGTGTGCAAACAAAAATTTTGAAAAATACATATATAATACAAAAATTATGTAGCACATAGATAGTTTGTTCTTAGAGTTCGTACTCAAATGTATGACGATTTCGACGACCAATTTCAACCGGCTAGGGGCGCGGTCGGCCGGGAATCGTCTACGTCAACTGCCGGAGAAGGGCGAGTATGATAAGAATTTAAAGATAAAATTCGCAAGTGGATCGAGTATAGAATAGCTGGGGGGGTGTGAAATTGGCGCAGTCGAAGATCGCGACGCCATGCCGGGGCACTCACCGGCGGGCTCGCGCATGACGGCCGACGTCAGCGACACCAGCACGCTGCCCGCGCCGTCCGACACCTGCACGGCGCCCTCGGCCGGCAGCAGCTCCACCTTGTACTTGGGCTCGTCGCCGGGGCCCTGCGGACAGCACAGAACTGGTTGAGAACGCGCGCTCGGTGCAGGGGAGCGCGGCTGGCCGGTGCGGCGTCAGGTATGCTCACCTTGACCTTGGCGAGATGCGCGGGCAGGTCGTGGGCCACGCGCTTGAGCAGCGTGATGGTGGGGCGGTCGTGGCACAGCACGACGAGGCGCACGTCGCGGTCGCCCTTGAGCAGCAGGCCCTTGGCCAGCAGCCCCACGCGCATCACGCCCTTCAGCGCGCGCGCCGGCTCCGCGCCCGCGCCGCCCTCGCCCTCGCCCAGGAACGAGAACCTGATACCATAAACTCCACCTTATGAGACACTAAACAACATTTTATTCTCAAATTCAAACTGTAAACAGTCTTCTCTACTCCAGCACTTCTATCTGTCAATTAGATGACTGACAGCGATATAAAAAAAATAGCACTTTGTTACATATGCGTAAGAGGGTGCTACGGGAGGGTGCACGACCATCAAACAAGCGAGCCAGTTTAACACTGATTTATTGGTTGCATTACAAAACAGGTTATACAGCCGGGCGCGCTGACACATGTATACATATCTAACATCCCTCCACCTTATAGCGAGAGCTATACCTAATACTAATAACTAACTATCACATGGCCTTAACGCACTAACTAGTTCACTTAGCAACGTTACCCTGCATGTCATCAGGGTCATTGTCCTGCATTTGCGGCGGAGTGGCAAACTGAGGGCTGATGGCATGTCGTCGCCTAACGTTGTAGTCAACAGGCGGCGTTGCTGGACCTTCCGTCTGTTCCGAGTCAAGGTCTGCTAGCCTGCCGGTTACATCCAGTCTCTCTCCCTCTTCTGGCTGTAAAGGAGCGTGTTCGCGAACATCAGGTGTTGTCGCAGCTAGCGTTGGTGTCACAGGTGCGGCAGACGACGACGACGGTATGTCTGGTACGACGTCCGGGTCCCACTGAGAATTGTCACTCTGAATGGGAGAAGGGTGAGCCCTCAGTTGATCAATATGTCTTGTTACCTCGGTATTTAGCTGGGGTATGTAAATTGAGTACATAACTTTTCCAATCTGTTTTTTTATGATGCCTTCGATCCATGTATTTTTTTTATTATTATTTGTATATTTTGTTAACCACACGTTGTCGTTAATTTTAAAATTGGGTCTCTGTACTCCTTTATAATATTTAGCCTGTAAGGACTGATGTTGTTCCACGGTTTCAATGAGGGCTGTGGACGAAGGAGACGGTGCGCATGGATTAATTAAATCGAGCCTCGAACGTAACTCGCGGCCGTATACTAACTCTGCGGGTGACTTACCGGTGGTACTATTCTTGGAGTTTCTATAGTCAAATAAAAACTTACATATTTTACTCTGTACGAGTTTATTACTGGGACTGCTTAAAATGATTCCCTTAAGCCCCTTTTTTATTATTTTAACAAAAGATTCTGCTTGGAAATGGATGCTTAATGCGAGGGCATAAGGTGGTAATTCCTTCGGAACTGAGGTATACTATATGTAATGAACTACACAGTTCACATTTTGGTATCGTAAAGATGAAAGCTGAGGCGCGGAAGCGATTCTGGTTCCCAGGCGTGGACGCCGCGCTGCGCAGCGCGGCGCACACGGCGCACGCGCCCGCCAGCTGCTCCAGCGCGGCGTCCACGCCTGGGAACCAGAATCGCTTCCGCGCCTCAGCTTTCATCTTTACGATACCAAAATGTGAACTGTGTAGTTCATTACATATAGTATACCTCAGTTCCGAAGGAATTACCACCTTATGCCCTCGCATTAAGCATCCATTTTCGTACGACAATTGAGATCGACAATAATAGTAGGGTTTTAAATCTTTGTCGCTCGTTTTCCTAGGCCACCCATTCATGACATAATGCTTGACCATGCTAAGTACCTTATCGCGGTCGGTTTCCCGCCGCAGGTCAGCCAGCGTCACCGGTAAACTACCCTCAACGACGAAATTAACGTATGCAGTTCTTATCTCACATTCCTCAGCCTCGGCCTGCCGCGCCTCCCCCGCCTCCCCCGACCCCGCCGCCGTCTGGGTAGGTAGAAACGCTCGCGATAAATAATCAGCACTATTTTGTTTACTACTTATGTATTCAATGGTGTAATTATAGGCTGATAAAAATATGGCGTAGCGTTGCAGTCTGTTGGCGGATATTTCGGGGATGCCTTTGTGAGGACCGAATATTGTTAGTAGCGGCTTGTGGTCCGTTCGCAAAACAAAGGGAATCGACCGACCATATAAGTACTGGTGGAAACGCCTAATTCCAAATATTATGGCAGTCGATTCCTTTTGTATTTGTGCATATTTTTTTTCTGCTGACGTGAGTGTACGGGAAGCATAAGATATTGGCGTTTCTACTCCGTCGGTACCTACTTGTGACAGTATTGCCCCTAGCCCGACGGGTGACGCATCTACTGTCAAAATTATAGTACTATTTGGGTCAAAATGGGCTAAAGTATTATCAGAGGCAAGGATATCCTTTACTTTTCGGAATGCCTCTTCATGAACAGCAGTCCATTCCCACTTAACATTTTTTTTTAATAAATTGTACAATGGGCTTAAAATTGATGATGCTGATGGTACAAAATTGCGATAGTAATTGGCTAAACCTAAAAATGATTGTAGCTGTGATACGTTCAAGGGTTTAGGTGCGTCTAAAATAGCCTTAACTTTGTCAGGTGATTTCCTGACCCCATTTTTATCTATGACGTGACCTAGATAAGTAATTTCGTCCTTGAAAAATTCGCACTTGCTCATTTGGACAGTTAATTGCGCATCTTCTAAACGCTGCAACACCGCGGTTAGTCTTTCTTTATGTTGTGTTTTGTTCGTGCCGGTAATCAGGATATCATCTAATAAAAAAATGATTCCGTCTATTCCCGCAAGTACGCACTCCATGGCGCGCTGGAATATTGCGGGCGCACAAGCAAGACCAAACACCAACCTGGTATATAAAAATAATCCGCGGTGTGTATTTATGCATGTCAGCCCCTGCGATTTTTCCCCAAGGACGAATTGGTTGTACGCCATAGACAAGTCTATCTTACTAAATTGGACACCCCCATGTAATTTTGATAACAAGTCGTTAACTGAAGGCAACGGATATTGATCAACTAATAATTGTTTATTAATCGTGACGGAGTAGTCGGCACATAACCTTATGCTACCGTCTTTCTTCAAAGCTGGTACTATCGGTGACGCGTAGTCTGAGTGTTGAACGGGTTTTATAATACCTAACCCGATTAACCTATCTAACTCTTTATCTATCTTTTCCTTTAACGCATATGGCACCTGTCTAGCTTTGAAGAAAATTGGTTTAGCGTCCGGTTTTAAGTGTAAATCGACGGTATATTTATTAAATCTCCCTAGGTTACCTGAAAAGACCTGAGGAAATTTGAGTGACAATTCCTGTATAAGATCTTCATTACACTGGTAGTCGGTGCGCGCGGGCGCCGCGGCTTCGGCGTTCAAGGCGTGCACGGCGTTTACGGCGTGCACGGTGCGCTCTGCTGCCGCCGGTACTAGCTCCAGGTTGAACGCGCGAATAAAATTCCTGCCTAGTATTGGCGGCCCTCCATCCTTAACCACATACACGGATATTAAATGGGTTTCACCGTTATACGAAATGGGCATTTTAATTAAACCTGTAGTTAATATATCACCGCCGGTGTAGTTAAACAATTTTTTACTCGCGCTCGACAATGGCAAATCTTTAAAATGGTAATTGTAAGTTCCCTCGGAGATGGCGCTTATCGCTGCGCCACTATCTACCTCAAACTCCAAGATTAGCTCACGAATTTGTACCCGCGCAACCATCGGCTTGCCTTTTATGCACCGAATGTTATAAATATGCTTACCGTCGTCTCCCTCGTCCTCAATACCTTCCTCCACGTATTTCACTCTGTCCTTGAACGTGCACATCTTACGTAAGTGTCCCTTCCTGTTGCATTTCTTGCACTTATAGTTTTTGTAGCCGCATTGATCCGATTTATGATTGGTGAATCCGCAAACACTGCATTTTTCCTTTTTGGAGATGTTGAACACGGAGCCCGGGCCCGCCGCGATATCAGCGCCGGCGCCCGCTGCGCTCGCCCCCGGAGCCTGCGCGGCGGCGGCGCGGCGCGCGCACCGTACGCTCTCTGCCAAGTCGATAGCCTTGGCCAGGGTTAGCTCCCGTTGGTTCTGTGCGAACAGCTTATCCTTTTCGTGTCCCGCCGCCATGCCCATGATAAATCTATCCAGCAAAGCTTCTTCCAAATTTTTAAACTCGCAATGTGCCGCCAATCCTCTTATCCTGGCTGCCCATTGAGTGTGACTTTCACCCGGCCGTTGCGTCGCCGAATAGAAGGTAGATTTTTCTGCGAAACCGAATCGCTTCGGCGCTAAATGGTCGTCGAGAAGTTTGATTATTTTCGCGTATTCCACTTCTTCTACCTTGTCGGGCAATGCCAGGTCACTAGCTAACTTGAATGATGATTCACTCAACGCACTTAACAAAATTGCTCTTCGCTTGACTGTGGACTTGTCGGTCTGGTCATTGATGTCGTTGGCAATAAACCATTGACTTAACCGTGATTTGTAGCTGGTCCAGTCTTGTGATATATGGTCGAAAGTCGTAAGAACACCGAACGCCATGATTATCCTTTAAACGCGAGTCCGAACGTCGCCACGTGTTACATATGCGTAAGAGGGTGCTACGGGAGGGTGCACGACCATCAAACAAGCGAGCCAGTTTAACACTGATTTATTGGTTGCATTACAAAACAGGTTATACAGCCGGGCGCGCTGACACATGTATACATATCTAACACACTTGCATAAAGCAAGTGATAATAAGGATAAAATGAGCTGTTGCATACGCTAGTTTTTCTGCGATAGCTAAAATAGCGAAAAAAGCTAAATCTAGAAAGGTGGCAAAATATATTGTATGAAAATCCATATGAGCAGTGTTCTTATGGAATACCATAGACAATCAGTCATCTAACTGACCCGCCCGACATGCTCTTGGCCGGTTTTTTCCTTTAAAACTTATTAATTCACGAAAAGGTTTACGATCTCTCCTTGAATCAGCTGGTTCGGTGGCCCTACTCACCTATTGGTGAGTAGGACCACCGGTGCTGGCCGCACAATCGGGTTCTTGCACTATTTGAGTTGTCTTCGAAATTGCCTTTAAACCCGACCTTTTCAATCTTTTGCAAGTATTTAAAATTCTTCCTAAGAAATACTGGTAAATGGTAACTTGACAGAAATATCCCTAAACATTTTGCAAGGACGCTCCACATCACAAACTTTTATGTGGTTTTTAAGACCATCGATCATTTTAGCACTTGGTAAGTAACTAAGTAATGACCTTTTTTTATTCACGATTACTGAGCTTGTTTTGCCCGCACTTACACATTTTAGTTTTAGTTTCCAATTTACCAACTGCCGCTACACCGCGGGCCGTGCAATTTAACAGTTACATTGCATTTAATGTCGTCATCTGCATCTGCACACTTCAACTACTTATTTGTGACATTGATATAAAAACGCGTTAATAACTTACAGGCTAAATTTACACATGGGTATTTTCAACACCAAACAAGCAAAAACCTTCATTTGCAGCGGGCCTAACCTTGCCCGTGCGCCAGCGCCTACAATATTCCAATGCAAACCTACTGGTTCCTGTTCTCTCTCTCTAACCGCAGAGAGTGGCGCATTTTCCGTCTCATTCTTGCAATCAAAGCGCCGACACGCACACACGCGCCGGCGCGGCGTCGCGGCGCCCTTTCAGAACACGTGTAAAGATGGCTGCCTACTGCGACGTAAAGCGTCTTTTACATTTGTCTTTTTCGATTGTTTTAAATTATGAGGTATTATTTTGTGTTTCGGTTCTACTAGTGTTAGGGACGTTGTATTGTGTTGTGGTACTTGTGGTGAAAATGGAGTTTACAAATGAAGAATACTTTAACATGTTGATGTGCCAAGGTCGGGCACACTGCAATTTTGCCGCAGCTCGAGATGAGTACATCAAGAGATACGCTCGTCCAAACAAGTTACGGCAGCCTTCCTGGAATACATTTTTCCGTTTACACTGTATGTTTGTCACTGGCAATGTACGAGCAACCCGAGATGATGTCGGCCGCCCGCGAAGGCGGGCACGGCGAACTAGCTGATGAAATCGAGAATCTCCCTCTTGCGTTTGTCCGGGACATGTGGTACCAACCACGACGGGGCCCCTCCTCACTTAGCCACGCCATCGCCGTGAGACAGAGCGCCTACCACGAACCGCTTCGTTCGTTCGTCTATTTGCCTCTTTGTCGCTCGAATATGCGAGAGCAATAGAGAGGGGACTAGCCGATCGAA
The DNA here is from genome assembly GCA_949128165.1 of Lathronympha strigana. Classification (NCBI taxonomy): domain Eukaryota; kingdom Metazoa; phylum Arthropoda; class Insecta; order Lepidoptera; family Tortricidae; genus Lathronympha; species Lathronympha strigana. The sequence goes on from OX421915.1 coordinate 9,090,978, forward strand.
CGAACGAACTTGTTCGTGGTAGGCCCTCTGCATCTGAATGCGAAGTTCGGCGCTCGCTGGATCGGACGTGGAGGCCCCAGGGCCTGGCCCCCGCGATCGCCCGACCTGACCCCCCTGGATTATTATCTCTGGGGTGCGATGAAGGAGCAGGTGTTTCATACACAGTGCAACACCAAAGAAGAAATGCGGGCCAGAATCATCGTGGCATTCGACCTTGTGAAGGCAAACCCCGCTGTATTGCATCGAGTTCCCCGTAACTTGTTGCGGTGCAAGAAATGCGTCGAAGTAGGCGGCGGTATTATTAAAAATAATCTCCGACTCGATGAACCAATGGAGGGATAATTGCAGTTAAGGGCTGGCTAAGTCCTTTTAAGGGCTGAAGTAATTCATGTTTCATGCTAAACGCAATCGATCTTATCAATCAATCTGACCACTAGCCGCTAGGCCGGTAAGAGGCCCGGGTCGCACTGGCGCTGACGTAGGTACTTACGTCATCGAGCCGCCATAAAATAGCAACATTTTTTTAAAAGACTTAATTATTTCTTTTTTTTTACATTATGTTTTTATGGCCTTGAAAATAAAAAGGAAGTGTTTTATGTAATCACGATGTGTTACCGGATATGCCCTTAAACGGATCACCAGCATTTTGGTTACAGCCTGTATGAATGACCACTGCTGTTTCTCGACACATCAAAGATAAAGTCTACTTATGCTGTTTTTCACATTATGTTCTAACTTACAAAATAATCTTACAATACCTACAATCTATAGACAACACTAGCTACATTCTACAAAACTACTATACAACTACTATACATACATACAACTTTTTTAACCCTTAATATTTACTATCTAACTAACAATAAAAAAAAAAGTGACTGTCTCATAAAACACGCCTGATAAGCAACCAAAATGTATAAAACATTTTTTTTCTTAAATCGCAAATTATTTCCTTGTAATCCCAAATATAGCCGAGAGATGAAAAAAAAAAGCTATTTTAATTTTATTCCTAAACATAAGAGATTTACTATTGCTACTCTACACAGGACTCACGTGGTCTTCCTCTCAATACCACCATCTCCAATTTGATCTACCTCCTTCTTTATATCTTCCAGTTTAACTGGCAGCATTTTGAAGTTGCGAGTTTGTTTACTGTGCCAATAGTGCAACAAAAAATAAATAAAAAGAAGCTAAACAATATGAGCTACGTTACCTACAGTCTGTGCTTGTTAAAAACAAAACAAATAACATGAGTAAATGAAAAACTAATATGGGCCCATGAACACTCGTTATAAAATTTTGTTTGAACACTTGGCAATAGTTATATTATATATAAATAAAACTTACAGTTGATTGTCACGGCCATCTTCTTTGCCATCTTTGTTCTCATCTTTCTTATCTTCAGTCTTGACAGCCGCCTTGGCAGCGCCAGCCTGTTACGAAATTACCATGTTTAATAAAATTATGTGTAATTACATGTAAAATTGATGTGATAACAATCGGTACAATTTGATTAATACATGCACTATCCCGATTTTACATGTGATGTGAACATTACGTTTCGTGAAAGAGGCGAGCCGTGCCCCACACATGACACGGACAGTGAACGTGTTAAAAATAGCTAGTGAGGCTGGCATACCTTAGGCTTGGCCTGGTCAGCCAGCGCATCGGAGAGCGACTTGAGCGCGCGCTCGGTGTGTGACACCAGGCGCTGCGTGTCGGCCAGCTGCGGCTCGCTCGGGTAGATCTCCGCGTGCTTGGCCACCACGTGCCGGTCGTCCGACGTCTCCGGCCGCCGGCCCACGGACCCGTACCCCATTCCCATGCCCTGGATATGTAACAAGGACATTACTGGATAAGCGAGATGGAACTAAATCAGTGTCGTCAATCAAAAATTTCATACTTTGGCGATGGTAGACTGCTTAAATTAAAGAGTTTGAAACTAAAGATTACTCACAACAAAACGTGTTAGTCAGGTTCACGCTAAAATTACAGTATGAGAATCTAGTCTCAGCAGTTCAATTAAGCTACCAATGATGGAAAACATAACCTTTTGAACACCCAACGGCCAAGGTATATACCGTGCCCCGGACGCCATGTTGGTCAAAAGGTCAACAATATGCAAGCATTTAGCTCGTGAAGTGCTGAGATTAGAGTTGTGCCTCACCGGGTGGTGGTGGTGCAGCGGCGGCGGCACGGGGCCGCGCGGCCACCACGGCTCCATGCCGCCCTCCCAGTACGCGCGCTCGTCTTCCTCCATGCCCTGCACATAACAACATGCCGTCACTACCGCGCCCAGTCAGTGGCCGTGAATGAAAGTCCGAGTGTCGCACTGGCTGCACTACTAGAGCCCAACGGAATCACCTCATACGCGAATATCAATTTAACGGGGTCCCAAAAGTAACGCAACATCGAACTATTTGAAGTTAATGGCATAAATAATAATATCAAACATGTAACAAAATACCGAAATAATTTTTAAGAAAAAAAAACCGACTTCATTTGGTTCCCGGTAAAAGTGAAATTAAGAATTTGTTTGAGTTAGCCAGTTTACTTCACAAATATCCAATACACCGCACGTGTACGATTGAAAATTGAGGAGCTTTCTTAATGTCCTAGGGCTTCCATCATTACATTTGAAGTATAATCAAACGGAACTCCCTTGTAGACCTTTAAACAAACAAAATAACAATGTGTTAAATTGGATGACAGACTGTAAATTAACGAGCATATTCATTATGCCATCCTTGATTATCAACATCAGGTCCACTCCAGCAAAATGATGGCCACAGTAAGAAAATGCCTAAGCTAATTATGAACACCCTCTAATCACAATTAACCTGCCGTTCAAATTTGAAGAGTTCTCTGAATTCTTCTAGAACTCCATCATCAGAATATAAATCAAATCAAAAAGATTAATGTCACAACTAGGATAATAAGTAGAGCTAGGTTTATTAACCAGTTCCACTTTGCGATCCCTGGTCTTCGTCATCAGATCAAGTTCATCAAAATTTTGGCTCCGCCAAAACACTGTTTTAGTTACTTAAGGAAACCCTCAAATCAGAATGCATGTGCCGTTAAAATTTGAGGAGTTCTCTCAATCCCTCATGAAGCCCATCATCAAAATAGAACTTTAATCAAATAGGACTATCTTGAAGGTATTTCTTTACAAAGAAAAGATGGATGTCTCAAATCGGATGATAGAGCTGGGAATTAACAAGCAGTTCCACTTTGCCATCCCTGGTCTTCATCATCAGGTCCACTCCACCAAATTGATGATGTTCGTAAAGAAATGCTCGAGTGTCTTAAGAAACTACCCAAATCATCATGCATGTGCCTTTCAAATTTGAGGAGTTCCCTCAGTTCCTCATGGATCCCATCATCAGAAATTGATTTTGAAAAAAACGGAACAAATCTGGAACCATCTATTTTCAGAAAAAAAAATATTTTTTAAAATCGGACGATAGTCCTGGGAATTACCAAGCAGTTCCACTTTGACATCCCTGGTCTTCATCATCAGGTCCACTCCACCAAATTGATGATGTTCGTAAAGAAATGCTCGAGTGTCTTAAGAAACTACCCAAATCATCATGCATGTGCCTTTCAAATTTGAGGAGTTCCCTCAGTTCCTCATGGATCCCATCATCAGAAATTGATTTTGAAAAAAACGGAACAAATCTGAAACCATCTATTTTCAGAAAAAAAAAAAATTTTTTAAATCGGACGATAGTCCTGGGAATTACCAAGCAGTTCCACTTTGACATCCCTGGTCTTCATCATCAGGTCCACTCCACCAAATTGATGATGTTCGTAAAGAAATGCTCGAGTGTCTTAAGAAACTACCCAAATCATCATGCATGTGCCTTTCAAATTTGAGGAGTTCCCTCAGTTCCTCATGGATCCCATCATCAGAAATTGATTTTGAAAAAAAACGGGACAATCCTGAAACAATCTATATACAGACAAAAAAATATTTTTTAAAATCGGATCATAGTCCTGAGAATTACGAAGCAGTTCCACTTTGCCATCCCTGGTCTTCATCATCAGGTCCACTCCACCAAATTGATGATTTTCGTAAAGAAATGCTCGAGTTTCTTAAGAAATCACCCAAATCAGCATGCATGTGCCTTTCAAATTTGAGGAGTTCCCTCAGTTCCTCATGGATCCCATCATCAGAAATGGATTTTGAAAAAAACGGGACCAACCAGGAACCGTCTACTTTTAGAAAACAAAAAAAAAATTCAAATCGGTTCAGTAATGACGGAGTTATGAGTGAACATCCATCAAAAAAAAAAAAAAAATAAAAAAAAAAATTCAGTCGAATTGAGAACCTCCTCCTTTTGAAATATTGAAGTCGGTTGAAAAAAAAGGATTTTTTTAATTATCATCAAAGGTTGTGTAATTTTCGGGACAGCCTTTAGTATTGAATTTTAATGACATTAGATTTATACAACGTGTCCCAAAACTCAACGATAAGCTGGCACCACAGGATGGAGGTGCTTATGATTACTCGAGATAAAATATATCTCAATTATTTATAAATTACAGGAAGAATAAAATTAATCGAAAATCGACATCCCTATATATTAGAATTAAAAATTCGTTGTTTTTTGTTGTGACTACCTTTCCTAAAGTATTATACACTTTTGAAATCTTGGTTAGTTGCGTCAACTTTTGAAAATAATTGCCATAGTGGTGTCAATACTATTTTTTTAATTTTTATACCATGATGATGAAAGTGGACTCAAAGAAAAAAAACATTCAAAATTGTAGGGACAAAATGAATTTTGATTATTTTTTATGTAAAAACTACATGTATTATGGTATTTTTAAGGGCTGTGTTAGATAGCAGGGCTACTTAAATTTCTAAAAAAAAAACTGAAATATTTGAATATTTGTAGAAATGGTCGTGAAAAATACCGTTAGGGAAGTCGATTTTCGATGAATTTCTTTTTTTTCTCTGTAATTTCCAAAATAATTGACATATATTTTTGTTCTTATTTTTTCTTGGCTAATCATAAGCAGCTCCATCCTGTGGTTCCGGCTTATCGTTGAGTTTTGGGACACATTGTATACAATAATACGATAGAACCGTTAATGCAAAAACAACAAATTTAATTATTTACTACTTTTAGACATTATATTGGTTAATAACATTTATGAACTCAAGTGTTGCACTACATAATTTGTAAATTCCATCCATCATATATAAAATTGATGTTCAGACGACAAGAAAAATTCGGCCGCTTGCGCGACAATAAAATAGGGTGTCTCTAAAACCTTACTACAACGAAATTATCCCACTTCATACCATTTGTCACATTGCTATATTTACTACTGCCCCAAAAACGGCTATACGCATTTGCCTTGATGATATCCTCACACATTTAAATTCGATTCAAGTTCATCATCGGCGCCGCTAACACAGCCGAAAGGTTCTAATCGCACCAGTGGCTCAAACGTGATTCGTCGTTCACGAGCCCATTGCGCTACGAAAAATTTAGTGTGGCAACAGTTACGCCGGTATTACTTACATCGTGCATGCGGCGGCGCGCCCACAGCTCGTCGCGGACTAGAAGGCGCTGCGCCTTGGCTTCGGCCAACTTGCGCTGGTGCATGGACGGCTTCACCTTCACCTCCAGGTCGGGTTGCACCTGTCAACGATCAAGATATACATGAAGTACGTACATAAGAAAAATCCCAGCCCAGCCTATACGGCTGTTAGACCATTCTCATTAAGCATTTGTAATCATACGACGCTCGGATCTCTTGGTAGCCTCGAGGGGCCGCCAGGCTCGACGAGTATCTCAAACCTTTTACTAAGTAATCACTGGATGGATGGAGTATATAGTAAGCAAAATTTTAGTCACATCTGTTAATTTCATAACGTTACTTATACTTTTACATCAGCAAACTTGAGAGTAATATATAGGTACTACATATTTGATGTTTGTAATATATAAGTTTGTACCTTCTTCTTGTACTGCAGACGATGGCGGCGGCCCTTCATGTGCATCTCCTTGGCGTTGGGGTCGTTGAACTTGCAGTCGCATAGCTTGCAGTTGAAGGACAGCGCCTTGCCGTCGTCGCCGCGCAGCTCCTCGATGTAGTCCTGGCCCACGGGCTGCACCTCCGGCTCGTCGGCGCCGTCGTCGTCCTTGTCCGAGTCCTTGTCTTTGTCTCCTTGGGTGGATTTTTGCAGATTGGTGCCGGCCACCGTGCTAAGTCCTCCGGAAGCCACGAACGCGATCTTGGGCGTTCCGGCGACCGTCTTTTTGGCTGATAGATCGGAAATGTCAAATTTTCTCTTAGAGAGCGAGCGCCCGGCGTCGGCTTGACGGCCCCGCTCTGGGCGCGAGCTACTGACGCTCTCTAAAGTACTTTACTTGGCCAGTTATTAAAATTAATAGGGGTCACATATATGTTGAGCCTTTTCTACAGTTTCATAAAATTGAATTTTGAGGGGATGGTATTTCAATTTAAATAGGTAACGGTGCCGAATAAACGTGTACGGTATAAAAAAGGCCCATAATAACTCACACTCCATATCTGTACCGAGTGTCCATTGTTACGTATTATTTTTGCATTGTAAGAGAAAATTTGACTAGGAAATCAATCTAACTGCCGACTGTTCGCGCGTGGTTACAGATATGACATTGTGGCATCGAGAGGATTTAGCACAGATGCAAGATAGACAAATATGTTCTCCATAGGACTACGAATTTTCTGGAGATCATATCTGAATTTCATTCAATAATTATTATAACAATCATAGTTTCAAAGTATCTGAATACAACATCAAATGCTGCGAAATGCATAAAGAAAGTCAATGATTTACAAAAAAAGGCTTAAAAGATGAACAACCTTTTATTTTATTATCCTTTTTGGTGGAACGGATAAGTTCAAATTGTAGGTAGGGGCCAAGAGAAAATTATGCTCAGTGATGAAAATAGTGTTCACATAAGTCGATAACCCCTATGCAGAGACATCAGACAAATAATTGTCTAGGAGTAGGGCTGCCATCTCGTACATTGCCGAAACCGGACAAATAAGTTAAAAAAACCCGGACATTTCATTAAAATCGCGGTCTCTCCCCGGACACAAAAGAAATCAATTTTTAATTTAAAAATTTAGCCTTTGCTAGGGATTGACCTGAACCCCAAAATGTCCGGGTTTACCCCGGACAGTTTTATAAATCCGGGCCGGACGCTCCCCGGACGGGTTCCAAACTAGGACAAATCCGGGGAAACCCGGACAGATGGCAGCCCTATCTAGGAGTAACTAAAATGAAATGATAGTGGATTGGGTAATTAAAGGTAGATCGGTACCGACCTCCGCCCAGCTTGGTGGGCTCGGTGGAGGGGATGGGCTTGCCGAGCATGGTGTGCAGCTTGACGACCTTCTGGTGCTTGATGCCGCGCACGTGCGCCGCGTAGGCGTCGGCGCCCGTGCACGTGACGTCGCACAGCTCGCAGCGCAGCGCCGAGCCGCCGGCCGCGCGGCCCGCCGCCGCCGCGCCCGCCGCCGCCAGCTTCACGGCCGCCTCCTTCTTCTTGTGCTTCTGCCCCTCCAGGTGCTCCTTGTACGTCTGTGTCGCACAATATTACGAACATATCGATACTATGTCTGACAACCCAGCGAGCGCACTGACAGTACGATAGAGACCATCATACTGTCTTTTTCTTACGCTAGTATTACCACCCTGAAAAAAGGGATGGATATAGTTATTTTGTCCTACTGTTACTGCGCTCGCTCGCTTGTCAGACTATAGTACTACAGTACGAGGACCCAGTTACATGCCTAGGAGCGACATACGAGGGCTGCTGCAAGGTTATTTGTCTCTTCGATTCAAAACGCACTAAATAATGTGTATTTGCGCGGATTGTCCAAAAGTCAAACAGATCAAATTGTATGAATATATGATGTTGGCCTGTAACCGCGCACTCAGATAAGCACTACGCAGATCGAACTACTTAGCGCGTTAACTTCCTCGCGAGGCAGCCCGCCCCGTGTGAACCTGCCTAATGAGAAAAACTGAGATACAAAATTGAATTTCGCTTTAATTACGAAGCTAATAGTGTCACTCAGCGAATAATATTTATGTCAATGTAGAAGCTTATACTGTCGACGCCAAAAATATGTTTACACCATTGCACTTTATTACAAGGTGAGAATGAAGGTGCTGATGATAGGTTTGAAATATAAATCTTGGGTATCAGTTGCGACAGTCGCGAGTCACATGCGGCCGTCGTGCTCGGTCGGTCGAAATCAGTTATTATTTCGAATAAAAGTTCTGATCCATGTTTTTTTTGTTTTTTTTTTAAGTAGTCACACTACTATATGTATATAAATTGTAAGAGATGAGATGAGGTGAGCAGGGCTGGAATCGAACCAACAACCTCGTGCTTTCGCAGCTAACCTAACCACTGGGCAAAGGACCATCCGTCAAAATTGCCCCAACACCAACAAAAATGAGTTAGGTCGTTGGATAGGTCTTAAAATCTACTTCATTTAATTCTATAGGCACCAAGTCGAATTCCATTGCAAAACTGAGGTATTCATATTTTAAGTCATAGTGAATATGAAAAATGAATAATCTTTAGACGGGTAGTTTAACCTTTTGGAGAGTAGGTAGGACACAATATTGTAATACTGAAGACTGAAGATGTGGCAGTATGGCCTCTTAGCCTGTCCGAATCGACGAATTATAAAAAAAATTGTAATAATGAAGGATATTTCTATTGAATATGGCGTGAACTACATTTGTGTTCATAACTAGTCAACTTGCTGTAAATACTAATTCAAATAAATCAAATAATCAAGTACAATAATATATATTTTTGACACACTTTGGTTGGTATCCCAATGATTAATGTTCGGTATTCTTAAGGAAAAAAAGATCATATTCACGCTAACTTACATGAATATCTTAAGTTCTGCGATGGAACTGAACTTGGTGCCTATAGAACAAAATGAAGTCAGTTTAAATACCTATCCAACATCCTAACTCTCAGCTGTGTTGATTTTGGGGCCAAGCCCCATACAAAATTGGTCATGGTCCTTTCCTAAGTATATGCAATCATTGCTTATTTTAAATGTTTAAGGTGCGTTCCGCCAATCCTACAGCACAGACTTACGTCTAGTGCTGCCTTCTATATTATTTTTTCTACTCCAGCACTTCTATCTGTCAATTAGATGACTGACAGCGATATTTAAAAAGTATACATTATAACATTGTCTATGGTATTCCATAAGAACACTGCTTCTATGGATTTTCATATAATGTATGAGCACTGTTGTTGTTTTTTTTTTAATTTATAGTGGGCACAACATCTTCCCTATTCTGCCACTTTTCTAGATTTTGCTTTTTACGCTAGTTACCGCTGTCATAGAAAAACAAGGGTATGCAACAGCTCATAATTGGTTCTTAAAACTCTCGAGTCTATTATTACAAAACTCGGCTTCGCCTCGTTTTGGAACGGCGACCATCACATTTTAATCACCCGTATTATTCAACCTATATATGAATCGACTGCTGGAGGAGCTCAGCAGTGCCAGTGTGGGTTGTTCAATAGACGGAGTGCGCATAAACAACATCAGCTACGCGGATGACATGGTACTGCTGAGTCCCTCTGTGGGTGGTTTAATTAGCTTATTGCGCAAATGTCAGACGTATGCGGAGGCCCATGGGCTCAAATACAATGCAAACAAAAGCGAGTTTATGCTGTTTAAGGCGGGTAATAAGACCTACAGGGTGCCCCCTGTGACTCTTTGCGGAACGCCTTTGGCACAAGTTAAGCATTTTAAGTATTTGGGCCACTGGGTCACCGATGACATGTGTGACAATATGGATATTGAGAGGGAACGCAGAGCGCTGGCTGTGCGCTGCAACATGCTGGCTCGTAGGTTTGCACGATGTACCAAAGAGGTGAAGTCTACGCTTTTTAAAGCATATTGCCAGTCCTTCTACACGTGCAGCCTATGGATCAGCTATACGCAGCGGGCATACAGCGCTCTGCGGGTACAGTACAACAACGCGTACAGGGTGGTGTTCGGGCTGCCGCGACACTGTAGCGCATCGAGTATGTTCGCGGAGGGACGGATCGATGGGTTCCACGCGATCATCAGGAAGCGGTGTAGCTCGCTGTTGAGGCGGTGGCGCGCCAGCACGAATACCATCCTGTGCACGTTGGCCGACCGGTGGGACTCACCGTGGCTAAAGCACTGGGTGCAGCTACATGCCCCAATATGTAAGAATTTGTTTTAATGTTATGTTTTGTACTAACCCTAGATTTAAGATTTAAGTTTTAATATGTAATGTTACTAACACATTATGGACTTTTGTTCGAAATAAATGATTATTGTATTGTATTGTATTGTATTATATCACTGTTGCATAAACTACTATTTTCTACTCCAGCACTTCTATCTGTCAATTAGATGACTGACAGCGATATTTAAAAAGTATACATTATAACGTTGTCTGTGGTATTCCATAAGAACACTGCTCCTATGGATTTTCATACATTTATATTAGCACTGTTGTTGTTTTTTTTTAATTTAATAGTGGGCACAACATCTTCCCTATTCTGCCACGTTTCTAGATTTTGCTGTTTACGCTATTTTAGCTGTCGTAGAAAAACTAGGGTATGCAACAGCTCATAATTGGTTCTTAAACTCTCGGGTCTATTATTACAAAACACGGCTTCGCCTCGTTTTGTAACGGCGACCCTCAAGTTTTAAGAACCCTTATTATATCACTGTTGCATAAACTACTATTATTGTATAGGTAATTTAGTCATTGTGCGACTGGTTGCTCGAGTTAGCATTATACGTATAGGGCAATTTGCGTTGTTCAAATTGGTCAATATGCGGAGACACCGGTAATGCGCGTTGCACGAACCCTGAGAATTTAGGCCGGGAGGAGGAGAGTTAACGCGGAGAAGCCGGTAGCTGCTTTCACTTATTCGCTATTTCTGGTACTCTCACACTGTTCCCACTCGAATATTTCGCTACAATCTTGCGTTACTTCAAAATCGTTAGTGTTTTGAATGGGAGCAATTTTAGGGTTCACATATCCTGTATGAAAACATGACACGCTCGAATAACTTTTTTTTCGTCCGCATGGTTAAAAAATTTACCTGAGGTCCAGCGCACGAGATGCGACACACGTCGCAGTAGTGCAACTGCTGTGCCTTCGGCGGTGGCTTAGGGCGCCTTGCCTGACCCGCGCCTACACCACTCTTGTTGTAGTTTTTCCAGCCACTATGTACAACACAAATGTATAGTTAAAATTGTAAGCTTTCCAATTTGCTCCAAATTTCATTTATCCAATAATAAAATAAAATGTAACAAAACAAATATGATTACTGATTCAATTGCGGTATTTTTTATGAATTGTCAGTTGATTACTTCATTAATTAATATAATTATAAGTAAGTAGTACTGTCACTGCAAAGCTTCAATCACACCAAAGCCATTGTGCAAAATTGTTTTTAATAGGCTCTTTGAGGCTGCTAACTCAATATATGAAATGGCTATTAAAAAAATTATGAAGTGATTTTGTACTCACCCGCCGCCCCCGGTCTTGTTCTGCTGGGCCACGTACATGGTAGCGGCGTTGTAGAGAGCTGTATCATAAGCAGAGGTGCCCCTGTTAGCCGTCTCTACAACAACCGCAATGCACACATAGTCACTGACGGGTCAAGCCATGCTGTGCCAGCGTCTACCATGGACTCAAGGGATGGTTGGGGACAGATGAACTGCTTTCAAATTAAAACATGAAACAACTTTATAAGAAGGAGGATGGTTAGTGTTGGAGACTGCCAAATATATCAACTGATCATTGGCACCTTGAGTTTACCATGGCAGAAGGAAGATTATTAGAAATAAATTTACTAAATTAAACTAAGAAAATTGACTGTCAAAAAATTATCTACAAAATATGATTGTGAGCGGGTAAATTTAGGGTTAAAGGATGAAACTAAATGGCAAATAACAAATACGAATAATGGAGCAAACCAAATATTCCAAGTTATGTCTGACTATGATGGTGTGCATTGTGGTTGTTACGATATTGTATGTACACTATAAACATTATACAACAATAATGAATAACAAGAGTAGCCCAGGTGTTATAATAATATAAAATACATCAGCTAATTAACAATTATTTATAACAGGATCAGACAGTATAATTCGTGTTGTAGTTTAAAAAAAAATTACCATTGATACTAAATGAGCTATAATAATTCATAAGTCTGCTAATAAACTGGTAGCTCCAATTTTGATGAGTGCCTAAAACTGGACTATTAGAAAAAATAGTGATCTATTTTTTGTTTTGGCAAAATTAAAAATTCTTAACTATCATCTATTACTAGTTTTTTATTTGGTATCTTACTACAGATATGCTTATTTAAAAAATGACTCTCGTAATAGGTTGTAAAATATATATGGATAGTTACGTTTAGGAGTCTGTGCGGCGGGCTGGGTGTAGGGCTGCGTGGGGTAGGAGGTGGCGGGCGTGGAGGACGAGTACACGGAGCCGTAGGGCTTCGCGCCCGCCGCGCCCGTGCCGCGCGCCCCGCCCTGCGGCCACGCCAAATGGCCACACATACGTTACATATAATTAATGTTGCAAAATAAAACATAAAACAAAAACTCTACTAAAATAAACAACCAAATTGGCTATAATATAAACCATCACATTTGTCAGGATATTTTCTTGACAGACATAATGGTTATGCCTGTGCTAATGAAATTAATATTTGGGGAGTTTTAAACAAATCAGCTTAGCTCCAAACTAAGCACAAGGAAAACTTACCAGGATTCGAACCTGGCACGCTTTGTAGGTAGGTAAGGTAACATTTTAAATAAAATAAAATATAATAAATTAAGTAATAAAAGTTAATGCTACAGGCAAGTATATAATTATATGATGATAAGTACTATAGCGTTAAGAATTGCATGGGCAATTTATGAATGAATTCATTCATAAACTGCCCATGCAATTCTGAACGCGTGTGTACATTACTTGCCATAACAAACATCTATACCAAATCAATCAGCAGCCAAATACAGTGTGACTGTCATATTATTTATTTATTTGCACTTTTGAATGTGCGTCTACCCACCCGAAATGTAACATGTTTTTGTTATCGTAATAAAGAAATTTTATTTATTTATTTAAAATTATATTGCTAGGGGCACACATTTTTTAGTGACAGGTGCAATCAATTATGACTCCTTCATTTGCTAAAAAATATGTTGCAAAAAGTATTTTTCTCCTGGACTGTTTGTCAGTGAATTGGTTACGGTTTTAAGCAAAGGTTAAGTGATGGGGATAAACAGCAAACACCAATAAACAATAAAGTTGTTTGAACAGTAATCCGACATTTTATACAGCTTCATCTGACGGTTAATAGTTATTTATTAATTTATACAAGGGGGCAAAGTTAAGATTAACTCGCTACGCTCGTGGCTCAATTTTGGAATCTTTCGCTTGCTCGGGTCTCAATATAAGCCCGGGAGTTAAACAAACTATGCCGCCGAGTGTAATACAACGTTTTTCCCCTCACTATTGCGAGGAAAATACAGACTACATACAATTCGAAATCTTATCCACATGTAAGTTATCTTGAAGAAACCATCAAAAACCAATTTCAAAATTTGTCATAGAGTAAGTACGCTCCTAGTGTGGGATAAGACATGATCACATGACCAATTTAAGGTGTGACCTCCGATTGCGCATATTTACTATGGGCATATAGGACTCACTTATACTGGACTGGTAAGTGATAGAAATTAGATTACTTTGCCCCACATGTGGATAAAATGCGTTTTTCCACGCTAGTTTTAAAGGACAAAACAGCGCTTTCCGAGCTAGTGAGGGGAAAAATAATAAGTTCATGTGGGAGCCTTACCTGTGCGTATGTCGCCTGCGTGGAGTAGGTGGGCTTGGCGGCCGCGGTGTCGTAGGTGGGCTGCGGCTGCGGCGGCGCGGCCGTGGGGTAGGCGGCGGCGGCCTGCTGGTAGTACGCGCTCTTGCTGGCGTCGTACGCCGACGCGGCCGCCGCGGCCGCGTGCGCGTGTGCGTGAGCCGCTGCTGACCATACCACGTGTTATTGTAGACCAATAGGAGATTACAACATCAACTAATGTGTGTCTTTGCATAAAGAAAGGCTTCTGTGTTGACTGCCTTTCAGGCTGTAGATTTGAAAGCTACCTACAGGTTGAAGCAGGAAATACTGGCATAGGTAAACCTGCTAAACAGGAAACCTCTGAGTCCCCTGTACAATAATAAGCAGAGGCTGGAATTTAATAGCACTTTTAAGCTGTCAAACAGTCAAACACATTTACCACCCTGATATTTATCAATACATTATAGTTATAGAACTTAATCTTAATAACCTTTATTGGTGATTAAGTAACAGTTTTATATATAAGCTATTTGTTTATAGTGTTATGTTGTGTTCACAATTATGTTAACATTTATCTGTGTGCCTTTGGGACACAAAAGTCTCCTCCAACTCTTTCCACTCTTCTCTGTATAAGGCAGATCTTTGCCATAATGGACCCACATTATAGAACATGTTATCACTTATCATCATAATCATTTCAGCCGAAAGACGTCCACTGCTGGACATAGGCCTCCCCCAAAGATTTCCACAATGACCGGTCCTGCGCCACCCGCATCCAACATGTTAAATATTATTAAAAGTAGAACTAAACAACATTTGGTCTAATCGCTAAAGAGTGATGTCTTCAAGATAACCTATGGATATGAACTTGCTTTTTTTCTTCAAAGCTTTCTTTAGCTTCAGAACTTTCATCATTATTACTCATTTAAAAGTTTGTGGGCTATATTTCAAAATGTTGGGACAAGACTCAAATATACTTAGTATTCAAATCAAATAGAGTTGTGCCCGCTCGGTCTTTGAAGGGAGCTCTCCCGTCTAGTTCAATCAGTCAAAGGAACTAGTTTGCTCTTTTAGGTCTTTAGTTTGTTTAGTTCAGTGCGAATTTTGACGTCTGGGAATGAACGGGTTTAGGTCTATACAGAGCGCGGAACGAATGATTTGTATGAACGTTTGAATGGTTTTTGCTCTGTCTGAACTGAACTGAACTAAAGACCGAAATAACTTTTTGGCGTGGAACTAGTTCCTTTTGGTCCGTGATGGGATTTCATTCCTTTTAGTTCTTAGTTCCTGACCGACACAAGCCTAATTCAAAAGTTATCTGATTAAGAACGCTCTATAGTGATAAGACCACCTGTTGGGTACCTTTACTCTTACTCTTTCATAATAAATAAAATAAATAAATAAAAAAGCCTTTTACAGAGTTTTTTAGGTTGTTTTACTGAAGAACCCCGCTTTCGCAGGTGAAGGCCTCCTCCAGATCCTTCCATGATTCCCTATCTTTGGCCACTTGAATCCAGTTTGGTCCGGCGATTCTGGTGATGTCCTCTTGCCATCTCATAGTGGGTCTTCCTATCCCTCTCTTTCCTGGCGGGCCCTTCTATGATGTTACTCTTGCAGTCCATCGTTTGTCTTGGGTACGTGCTACATGGCCCGCCCCTCGCCATTTCAGTTTTTTGGCATGGCTGAGGGCATCTAAACTGTTTGTGTCTTTCATAATATGCATTCTATAATGTATTGATATTGTGAATACCCAAAGTCAATAAATGAGAAGTCCCTATGACAGCTCAAAAATGCCATGAAAATTCCGGCCTCTGATGATTATATATATGTATCTATATATATATATATATATATATACATATATTTGTCTCTAATTTTACATGTATTATGGGCTGGAGGTTATAATATTAGTACTGAAACTGCTCTAATATACCAAAACCATTGCTTACAAAAGGTCTGAATGACCTAGATCAGGATAATCATATTATTTTGAGGAAAAACATGTTTCTACACATCAACACCCTAACTTTAAAATAACCTAAAAATACTAAACTCCATTAGTCTGATTAGTCACTCATTCGTCATTAGATTAGAACCGTAATTACTCTTGATTAGTTCTGCATAGCGCCATTGGGCATGCAACGTAATCTTGTACAGGTATGTGGAATTGTAGAAGTATTATTTGTTAGTTATGATTCACGGTGGAGTACCACCGTGAATCATAACGTTATCAGATCAGACCTAATAGCAATTTCAATCACGAAATTATGAACAAACGTCAAACCAATCCGTGCGAATCGGGCCGGTCTCTAACACATGTGAAATACCGCAGTTATAGTATTGATTGGTTAGATTAGCGACAAGAAAGCTATTGTTGTGTTCGTTTACAAATAGCGTCAAAATTGTACTGACGCACTTCGTAAACAAACCTCGCAACAATGCCAAATTAGAGTTACAATGATAGCGAATTACATTGCACTAACCTTGTGTAGCGGCCGCTGCCTGGTATGCTGTGTCGTATCCTGTAGCGGCGGCACGCTGGGTACCGTACGTCGCTGCTGTCGCAGCCGGGGCTACAGCGTACCCTGTCTGGCCCCCGTAAGCTGCTCCAGCAGTCGCAGCACTAAAATCACATCGTCAAAACTTCACAAAACTGAACACTCGCGTATCCTAGAAAAAACCTACGATCAATACATACGGGACGCCATTTTGATTGGAAACATGAGCGAGCACAAGGCCGCCCATCAATCAAATATATCTCAAACCCAGTTTTATTTTACACTTGATCTTATTTTACTCATGTTAAATACACTATTATACGTACCCGTACTGAGTTCCGCCGTGAGTAAAACCAAAATAATTATTTGCTGCCATCATTTACCAATTCTCCGCGTTGAAACAACAGACACGTCAAGACGGAAAAGACCGGCAAGACGAGACGACGTAAGTTTTGTCTTTGACAAATATGGCGGCCGGGCCGATTTGATTTTCCACAGACAATAGACAATGAATCAGATGCGTTCAGAATCAAGTGTTGTATTAATTATATTTATTTTATAGACTGGCAACCCAATTTGCCAGTAAAAAAGGACAGATTCATAATATTTCGAATTGGTAAAAGCCGTATAAAAATTACGACATTCCCTATTATCGAACGTTTTGTATTATGAATCCACGAAGGTACAATAAAATTAATCCAGAGGGAAATATTTTATGCCACACCTGGCCATAAAGTGCCTTTTCCGCACGCTGCGCGCACGGAAAAAGTTGATTTCTGCCCAAGTGTAGGCATAAAATGATGTACTTACCTAACACGTGAGGTAATAAATAAAGCCCTTGGTCGCATATTTACGTCCCTCGCTTGCAGCTCGGGTCGCAAACATCTGCGATCTCGGCCTTTCTTTGTTTTACCGCACTAGTTAGGTAGCTTCTTTGTTTTACCGCACTAGTTAGGTAGCTTCTTTGTTTTTACCGCACTAGTTAGGTAATGTGACAATCACAGGCTACAGTAGATTTTTTATTTATTTATGGGGATTGTCGTTTGTTTCTCGGGATGAAGATGGCGTCACTGGAATATTTTTTTGTATTTTGTGTGCAAAATGTTGTTTAATGTGTAATGTTGATAGCTAATTGTGCAGTAAACTAACGAAGCAGTATACAGCTAATGAAGAATTAATCCTGAAACGAGTTCAGTCACTCCTTTAGTCACCAAGCGGCAATCCCGGGATCTTGGCCCCCTGAGAAGCTATATTTTAAGTCTTTTAGCTATAAACTTAACATATAGCGAGCGATCAATTACCGAACAACGTCGCCCTAGTGGCAATATACTATTCTATTTATTCAATATACTAAAATGTATAATACCTACCTACGTGACACTGGCAAAATTGTCCAACTCTCGGACAGAAGCCATTATTTAAAAGAAGAAGTATTTATTTATGCACGTCGCTTTATATGGAGTGAAAAAAATACGGAGGCATATAAAATAAAAATTACAAAAAAGTTCTACTGCAGCCTCATTTTAAATATTGGTTGTAATTAATGCTGATTATTTTCTACGGATTCTGAACGCATTTTAGACAAATATAGTGTGGCAAACCAAGTCTGACAGTAGAATATTGTTTTAATTTATACGCCTCCCTTTTTTCGCAGTGTAAAAAAAGGCATATAAAAAAATTCTACTGCAACTTGGTTTACCACACTATAACAAATATTGTGTGTAGATAAAATCTGTTTTAGATGATGCATTATCTCGAGTAGTTTACCTTGCCTCTCGCTCGACACTAGCGCACTCTGTGCGCTTAATCGTTACACGCAGAAGACTATTCGAGACAAAATGTAGTGTACGAGCAGGAAGAGGCAAGACTAATTAAGTGACAAAAATTTGAGCCCAAGAAAAAGTCTCCTAGCCCAGGATTAAGATTTCCTAGTTGATAGATGGTACAGGATTAAAGTAAAAAATTAAACAGTTTATCCAAATAAATATAATACAAGAATACAATTCAGTTCATAAAATAACAATTGATTCTCCCTCAAATCATAATCAGTGGAACACTAACCAGATGCATTTATGGATATAAAAATCTATCACATTTGCAGATCATAAAATGCTACGTTGATTTAAACCGAATATATTTAAGTACAAAGTAGCTATGTATTTAAAGTATAATATACAACCAACTTAATTGCATAATTCAGACATAAATGATAAATTTATATGTTTCAATAATTGAACCTTAAAATCAACCATAAAAATCATAATAAGGAACATTTTCTTGTACTTAAAAATAAGTTGCATAATAACGCATATCCGAAGTAGCATTGCACCGTATTTTCAATAGCGATATTATAGCTGCTAATTGAAAAAAGTAAGGACTGCGAATTGCTAAAGTCTAGAAATTACCCCAAATATATTTAAGAAGATGCATTAATTTTTTTTTGTTGCAATGTTTGCCCTTTCATTGCCATTGTCATTGTAGCTAACCATTAGAGATTAACGGGTTAAATCCATTGGATTCTACGTCGTATTGAATTACTTCACGTTTTGCCATCTTACTACAGGGTGACTATCTTGGAAGAAGCTGTAACATTGTAGTCACGTGAAAACAGCTGTTGACTGAAACAAAATAAATATGCTACCACCTTAAAATGAGTACCAATTTAACTGTGTCATTCTGTCGCATTAATCATTAATTGCAGTATCGCTGTTTCACTCGATTATTACAATAACATTACAATAGTGGATGTGATAGTCTTAATATGTCCTATTTTTAAATATTTTTTCAACACTATAATTGCCTTTAAATGCAATTACCTTAAATGTTCTGAAGTACTTCAGATACAATTTAATACTAATGTGTATCTTAAATTAAAACAGTTATAAATTTGCATTATAATCAAGGTTTTTAATATTCCATCAAACCCTTATAGGTTGGCAAGATGAAAAAAGTTTAGAAAGTTCAAACTGAAATAAACAGATCAAATTAAAGTAATCATTTGCACAAATATAAAAGGTATCAAGAAAACTTATGAAAGTAAAAATTTAATTCAGTCTGGAATTCATATACCTTCGTCTCAAACTAAATATCAAAATCAGTAATAAATACACGTAAGAAATGGACGTCGAAATAGAGTACAACGAGCAACACCCTTAACTGACCAGGTAGACCTTATGCTATTGCAATAGAGGTTAGGAATGACCAGTTACCAGTGTTGAAAATGGTACCTACCTAACAAAACGCAGCTATACAAAAACATCACTGGTCAGATGGTGGGATACGTAGGTACTTAACCTTTGTAGGTAGACAACGTGCGACAGACGATCGCGACTATATAAGCGACGTTGGATTTTACGGAGTCCCGTGTAAGTCGCTATTGCATTGGCGAAACTTTCGGCTGTAGCCGTCATTGGAGATGCTTTCTGACCACGGCCAAAGTGGCTTCGCTTTCTAGTTGTCTCCTCCTGAGGATATCTCTGGGGAGTCTGGGGACAGTTAAATTTTATGTAGACTTGAAGAGTATTTTATAGAGGTTTGTTCATATTAAATACATATAATAATATAGTTGTTCCAAAAATTACACGTAGGTGAAACTAAATTTTTCGTCCTTGTAATTGGGCATTTAAAAAAAAGTGTACCCACCATTTCCTTTTTTTGAAAATATAGGAAGTTTTGGGTTTTTTATTACCAGAATCACGAATACTATTGATTTAAAAATAGAAAAATAGTGTCCCTTTTTTGGTCAGTTTCGTAACGCATTTTTTCATACATTTTGTATGGGCCGTTACGATACTGTCAGTTTAGCATTATAACGTTTTTATACACCTGCGTTTGGTTGACCTTAAAAAATAGTACCTACTTAAGTGGTTTTTTATTATAAAAATATACAATAACACTAAAATATCCGTAACCGTGCAACATTGATCTAATAGTTACTTTAAAATTATACTTATGCTTAAATTTTATTATTAGCGAACATCGCCAATAGTAACATTTTATACAATACATATAAAAGAAGTGAGTGTAGACTCCTAACCCGTGATTTAACATATAAGCGTGTTATATATACGCATAAATAAAAGTGATATGCGTGACAATGATAACCGACCTTTTTTAGTTTATGTGACTGTATATAATGAAAAGCATCGAAACTCGAGTGTGGGTTTATTATTTATTTACAGTCACATACACTGCTTTATATACACACATATCATGAGCTCTCGTCCGCCATTACGGCTTTCACGAATATAAACTTTTCTGACATTTATTTTTTCTATTAAGAGGCAAACTAAAGTTGGCCCTTTGTTGATATCGTTCGAAATCAAATAACGTGCGACTTGCGTGCGAAATTGCTTGTAATTGGCAGTTAATTTGTTTCGAACAAAACGTCATCTATACCGATATTAGAATACAGGTCAAATCAAATTTACTTGTTTTTTAGAGATGTTTGAAGTTGAAAATAACAATGTATCGAAGTTGATGTTATATTTGAGCTATTATAACATTTTCACATATAACAAATTTGTTGCAACAAATAATGATATGTGCGAATATGAACTAATATTTAGCTTAATAATCATACAAATAATAAAGTAAAGACTTTAAAATGTAATCCAAGCTGTTGTGTAGTCTCCTAAATTTAAAATCTAGTCTTTAATTAACACGTAGTCTTGATCCTTTTAAAATGATGTATACAAATATATTCTTGTTTGTTGCATAATTACGTTAGTTATTTGGTATGAAACTTCCCAATTGAAAATTAATCTACATATTTGTAAAAAAATTGTTTTGAAAATTTCGGCGATATCGATTTAGACATTTATTTACAGATTAGACAAAATAAAGTGTTAAATCAAAAGACTCAAGAGTGACTTTTAAGAGTGAAAACAAGTTATTAATGATTTAGCTACACACATATTGTTACTGCTCTAAAATGCGTTCAGAAACCGTAGGAAATTACCAGCACTCAACCATCATTACTACTATAATATGACTGCAGCAGAATCCCCGGCGGGCTCCGGAGGACCGAGGCCGAGGCGGCGCCCACCTCTTGTTTCAAATTTGGAACAGCTGTCAAAGCCAAAACAATTTAAGTGGGCCAAAATTCTGGAATCCTTAGACATGACTGTCTGTTATCGATACAAGCGTTACTTCGGTACGTTTCTCTCGTTTATCTATAATTTAAGAAAAAACTTTACTAATAGGTTGTTGTAATAGATACATCGCTATTGACGCAAGTCATACTACCGTTGGCTTCTGAACCTATTATAGAACACTAATAATATGTGTGTAGATAAATAGTGTATGCAACTGTACATAATTAGGCCTTAAATACTCGTGTGATTCTATTATGAAACGAGCGTTAGCGAGTTTCTTAAAATCTCACTCGTATTTTAAGCCCTCTTATTATGTAGCAATAGCATAGACTACGATAGTAACTATTTTGGCCTTTTAGCTTAACTGTGTTCTGTTGAGCTAAAAGGCCAAATAATGGAGATTTCAGTAACAACATCCATTATTTTATAGTCAGACTATTATAAGTTCAAATAATAAAATTATATGTGCTGTCAATGAAGCGCTTACTGATTGGAAAAGTAGCACTTACTTTTCTTTTTCAGCAACGTTATCGACAGACAGTCTTGCGAAATATTGGCTGCATCTTTACGTCACGATCGTTCAAATGGGGCTAGTTTAGTTTGCAAGATGGGACCACTGTCGGGACAAAATGAAATAGTCGGTCAAAGACGGTTGATGAAGCTCGCCGTTATACTCACTATACATATTATCTTATCACAGGAGCGTTCAGTATAGATCCTGCCGCCTTTGCACAGAAACCTTAAGATTTGTATAGTCCATACCAATGTTATCGTTGTTTCGGTGCAGGAATAAAACACTACATACAAAGTGATCCCTATAGCAGATTATCACTGGTCACTGGTGTTCAATATAGAACCTCGTACACCGTCGCCTTCTTGTCGCCGGAACCGGTCACTATGAACTTGTCGTCTGCTGATATATCACAACTAAGCACCGATGATGACTCCTTTGACTGTGGACAAATTCAATGATGTAGTTAAATTGAAAATTAAGCATCAGCAGGGAGTTCATTGCAAGTACTCTTCATTTCATAGCGAATTATTTTCTCCGCTGTTAATTTTAGTCGTAAATATCGGTATAGATTCTGAGTGGACGTCGACAAGACGTAGCAGGTTCCGTGAATTTGTAAATATTCAGGTTTACGAACAATCGGCAGGTATCCGAGAGCCGAAGTGACCTTGCTGTATCCGCTTGCTAATAGCTGCAACAAACTTGACTAACCGTCGGTAGATCTTATAGCGTTGCAAAAGGGGTTACAAATCGTCGAAATAGTTACTCAAACTGGTATCTGCAAAAATTCTTCTCCAGACGATACTGATTTTAGTCAATGGAGAAAATGACGACAAAATGGTCAGTTAACAGTGGTGGCGATGGTACCACAGATTATTATAATAATTCTTAGGAACAGATATTAGATAAAAGATCATCATAGAAAAAGCGAA
Organism: Lathronympha strigana; assembly: GCA_949128165.1. Taxonomy (NCBI): domain Eukaryota; kingdom Metazoa; phylum Arthropoda; class Insecta; order Lepidoptera; family Tortricidae; genus Lathronympha; species Lathronympha strigana. Next base: position 9,113,934 of record OX421915.1, read on the forward strand.
TACAAAACACTACCAAAAACAATTGACGATCGGTCCCCTCTCTACCCGCACGAACACTAGGGTTGCCAACTATTAGAAAATTGTATAATACCGGCGGCGTGCGAGTTGTGTGGGCAGCCCGTTAACAATATGTGTCGTTACCGACGCAAGATCGCTACGAGCTCGCGCGAAAAGTTCCATAGGTCTGATTTTACCTGGAATATGCTGGCGCCGTAGGGCGTCCGCCACGCGTTGAGCAGGTTGTCCTTGCCGGTGGAGGCGAACCACTTGCCCTGGTGCGCGAACTTCAGCGCCAGCACGCACGACTCGTGCAGCAGCAGCTGGTAGCGGTCCGGCTTGCCCGCGTGCAGCACTTCCACGTGCGAGTTCTCCATGCCCACGGCTAGCCATGATCCTGGAATTAGAAGATATACTTCAGACAGTTCTTAATTTTAACGGATTACAAGCTATTTGAAATATTCATTTAAGAATTTGAAAATAGTGTCTTTGGACTTGGGGTCTGGCCCGCGAACCGGATACACGGCGCGTAGCATAGGCGCGCCGCAGGCCGAGCCGCGCCTCAGGACGGACGGTTGAACAGATTTTGTGGGTTTCAAATAATCGGCTTCTCTTCGAAACACGACAAAACCATTTCTATTCAATAAAATAACCAGCAAACAGTAAACAGCCACTCGCTCCAAACAGTTGCTTGCCAACAAACCTGATAGAAAAATACTTTTAGCGCGCAAATAACGTGAACTAGGACGCCGGGCGAAAAACGCATGAGCGCGCCGTCTATCCAGACCACGGACCGCGTTAAAAAACTGACACTCAACGGATCGCTTCACAGACTGCAGACCGGGCCGCGCCAACCATGATAGACGGCTCGTTTGGTGGCTCGGCGCGGCTCGGCCTGGCCCGTGGTTTTCCCGGGCGTTTATCCCCCTTAGCCTAATGACCGTGTACCCGAGGGGCAGTAGCCGAGCGAGAAGATCTGGCTGTTGAAGTCGTGCTGGTGCAGCTGGCGGCCCTCGCGCAGGTCCCACGAGCGCACCGTGTTGTCGAGCCCGCCCGTCCACAGGCGCGACCCGTCGCCACTGATGTCGATGCATGACGCGCCATCCGTGTGTCCTGCAACAATATATAATGTTTTTAATTTTGCAAATAAGTTTTTATTGAAATAACGGCTCACTAAATGCACCCATGAAATATAAACATTAAGGTTGATTTAAAATTAGAGTTCACGGGCGTTTTTTATTTTTTATTGTTTTCTACTCAGAATCGCAAGTTCTTTTAATCCTAATAGGAGAAAAAAGTACCCTAAAACTTCCATACAATTTTCAAACTTTTCATTGCGCTACCGTCATAAGTTGTTGCAGCATTGTGTGTTTTTGTCGTGGCATCACCATTTGGGCCCTACGGAAGACCAGCGCCGGTTTATTGGCTGGCAATATGCTGAGTTGGGTCCATTTTGTGACGCACACACACCCTAATCCTTGTTTGTCTTTTCTTTTGTTTCTTATGTTGTTTCCTGTGATGTCACAAATAAATGTTTTTCATTTCATTTCATTTCATTTCATTTCATTTCATTTCATTCATTTCATTTCATTTCATTTCATTTCATACTAAATCGGTAAGTAATAAACAAATATTTTTTAAGAAAAAAACCGACTTCAATTGGCCTTTCCGTTAAAATTAAAGTTTGAGTTAGTTTCAGTTAATAAGTTTACATACTTCCTAAAATATCCAAATAACCATACGTAAAAATTTAAAAGCTTTGTAAATGTCTCATGGATTCCATTCTATCATTAGATATGAAGTAAAATCAAATGGAACTACCTTGGAGGTACCTCACACATTGACACAAAATCCTCACACATGTCACAACATAATAAAGCGGATGAAACCTAGAGATTTATCAAGCAGTTCCACTTTGACATTCCTATTCTTCATCATCAGGTCTTCTCCACCAAAATGAAGGTTTTCGTAAGAAAATGTTCAAGTTACTTAAGGAAACCATCAAATCAGAATGCATGTTCCATTAAAATTTGAGGAGTTCTCTTAATTCCTCATAAACTCTATCATCAGAATACATTTATAATCAACATAACTATCTTAATGGTGAAATACCTAACAAACAAATGCTGAATGTCGCAAATCACATGATAAAGCTGGGAATTACCAAACTGTACCTCTATGCCATCCCTGGTCTTCATCATCAGCTCTACTTCACCAAATTTATATTTTACGTAAAGAAATGCTCAAGTTTCTTCAGAAAACAACCAAATCACCATCCATGTGCCTTTCAAAAATGAGGAATTGCCTCAATTCCTCATGGATACCATCATCAGAAATGATTTTTGAAAGAAATGGGACCAATTTGGAACCATCTACTCGTACTTTCAGATAAAAAAAAAAATATATAAAATCGGTTCAGTGTTGACGGAGTTCTGAGCTAACAAATAAAATAAAAATCACAAGAATGAGAACCAACTTTTTTTTTAAATTTTGAAGTCGGTGAAAAAATGGTGGCAAAATGGCTCTTACTAGGATTGAAAGAGCTCGCGATTCTGAATATAAAAACGCCCTATATTAATTAATTTTCATAAAACATGTATTTAACGTTTGAGGAGTTGAATAATAGTATACGAACCTTGAAATTGTCTAACTAAAGTCTGATTTTGAAGGTCCCATACAGCAATGTTACCGTCTGAACAACAGCTGAAGCACACCTGCGGAAACATAATAGTTTAAGTTAAGTATTAAGTACGTAAGGGGTACAGTCACGTCAAGAGATGAGAAAAATACTCAAAAAATAATATCTAGAGATGAAGATGCAAATAGTATAAAGTTTAAAAAATGCTCTTACTGATTCTATACACATGACCTATCCAAGGTCTTATAAAGTCCCACCGAGACTAGTTTTTTTGTGTCTGCCATAATCGAGACCGAGACTAAATCGAATTCTCGACACTCTCGAACTTTCGACAAAAAAGTAATAAAATAATCAAAATTAAACTGTTGTTTAATATATGTAGCCAACCTTGAAACAGTACAATTGCAGTGAAAGGGTGAAGAAAAGTCATAACTTTCATATCGTTGACTTTACACGATACACTTTATAATTGTCTTAAAATACTGATGAGTGATGACTCACCAGTGGTGAATACCCACCAAAATTACAAAAAGTGTCAAGACGGGAGGTTCGACCAGTGCCGAGGATCTCCGTTTCTTGTCGAGAGCCGACACCGAGATCTCGGCTCTAATTTTGGCTAAGATTGCCGAGACCGAGATCTCGGTCGGACCTTAGTGTCTTGTTAACTATCAGTGACCAAAATATCTATACAATTAAGACATTGTGATAAGGTCTAAGTTGTATCGATATCCTTTGGTGCTGACTCTACGAACGGACTAATGACGTTGGGCCGTGGTTTAATGCTAGGCGGCTGACCTTAGAATCCGGGCTAATGGCTAGCGCGTAACACGCGGGCGCGGAGGACGTCAGCTCGGCCCGCATTCGGGGCGTGGGGGAGCCTAAATCCCAAATAGACAGATTGGAGGCTTCGCCTCCCACTATTAACGTGCGACCATCGGGCAGTAATTTCACACTGCGGATGTAGTTGTCACGTTGCTGAAACGAAATACAGTCGTAATTATAACAATACCCCTCTTTGTTTTCTTTGCTACTGCAGAAAAGATAGCATGGTTGTTATTTTATTTTGGTTCCGTACCCCAAAGGTAAAACGGGACCCTATTACTAAGACTACGCAGTCCGTCTGTGTCTGTCTGTCACGACTTACAGTACTGTCCCAGAGAAAAAAATGTTGACGGTTTTGAATTTTATATGTTCCACACTTCAGAATTATTTTTGTCTATAACATAAGTGGTTGACATAATTCAGCCCATCTGGTGGTATGTTATGTTATGGAGGGACGATCTGCTGGAATAGAGCGGGCTATCGAGCACCTATACCTTGTACTATTGGTAGATCAAAATAATGTAAACAAACAAAACCGTTCAAACAAACAAACAAAATGTAAACAAACTCGGTTGTTGAGCCAATGACATAATTCCATATGACAGATATGAAATATTGTAACCTCATTAGCTAAATGACCAAGTCACGTGGTTGTGTTTGTTTACATTCTTTTAATCTGCCAAAAGTACAAGGTTATAGTGCACTCATTCACCCGATGTCCCAGTTGCTGCTGCAGGTTATTGTCCCGGCGACATTCTCCCATTGCTTCCTTTTTTCTGTCTTTAGTCTGCCTGTTTTCTTACAGAATCGCAGGACATCTCCGAGGTCGACATCCTTGATGGTAAGAAGTTAACGTAAACTGTTGAAATTTGCAACTACACATTGCTTCGGTACTGCACGTGGTGTATTATAATTTATAATTATCATTGTGCATTTATAAAAAAACTTACTTTTACGGAAATCAAACTTACCAAGCAATCCAGCTGCGACAGCGGCTCCAACGTATTAGGCGAGCCTGGATTCGATATGTCCCACAGCTTCACGCATCCCTTTCCCCCCGTATATGCGTGTCTCGTTCCGTTGTTGACGGACAACGCCACAGCGCAGACGACTTCACCGTGAGGAAGCACGGCCACTTGTCGGGCGCCGCGGGGGATGCCCGGCCCCACGAGCGCGTCCGCGGGGAAGGGGACGGGCTGGAGCGGCCCGCCGCATGTGTGGTAAGAGTATGCCCTGGAATATATACATAGGTCGATAATGCACATTCGCACCTGCATACATCGAAGTGCATACATACGATCTTCAAATTCCTTTTTCTTTAGTAACACGCGAATCGACTTTTAAGGGAATGCGATGTATGCTGTACCGGACCATGTATTCAATACCTATAGGTAGATTGATTAGAACTGGCATGATAATAGCTTTCGAGATGTCATCCCTGAATGGAACAGCATCCAGCGCGAAGGTAAAAAAGTACGAATGTTATGAAACTTTTGGCTAGGTTCCAGTAGTTTTAGATACAGCTGTCAGACAGCATCGAGAAAAACACCTGTCGTTTTCTAAACTGTTGGAAATAGGTAATGACAGTTGTCGTTCTCGATCGCGAGATACTGTCGCGGCTCACTTGTGGGCCGATCAGAGAGGGTCAGGGCAAGAGAAATGGAAAGAGTGTCGGCTCACGGTTTGTGCGGCGGCTGGCCGTTGGTGCGCGCGTGGTCGAGGTGCGGCGGGCGGTAGGCGGCCAGCGGCGGGAAGCCGTAGCGGCCCGTCGGCGTCGCCGCGCGGCCCGGCTTGCTGCCCGGCGTGCCTGGCTTTTCCTGATACCACAAAAGCGAGATTTTCAACTAAGGTTCACATTGTTCACACAGTAAAATAAAACTGAAGATTTTATTGTATGGCCATGCAACATCCGCAGTCAAAGTAGGGCAAAAAACTATATCCATCCTCTTTTTAGGGGTGGTAAGGTAATACTAGCGTAGGAAAAGACAGCATGATACACCATTTACTTCTTGGCCGGCGGCCGTGAAGTAATGTATGGCGTAAGTATGAACGAAACATTATTGTCCGCTGCTCTAACTTTTTTAATTTGCGTACTAACACTAAACTGACAAAGGAAAAATTACATACAGCCAACGACTACTAGATACTTGCGACATTAAAAAAAAGAAATTCTATGGTTCTTTGAATATTTATGTGCGGTTAAACATGGTGCTCGAATAGCTCATTCAAATGGCATCTTGGCAAAAATAAAAAAGGTGGCAAATTAAACATTTTTTTCGTTATTAACCTATTTACCCAGTAGTTGTTTTAAATTTAATATTTCCTTACAATATTTGAGAAAAGCACTATACAAGCCTCGGCCGGAAGAGAGATTGCAGGACTTGTTTAATCCGGCCTCGTCTACGCCTCGGCCGTCTACCAGAAACTCGTCCTGCAATCTCTTACTTCACGGCCTCTGCAGTAATGTACTATTTCATCACACCTGCTCGTAAATGGTGATATTATATGCAAGCATACTTACACTTAAAGAGCTGTATTATTCCCATGGTTTTAAAGGATTCTCATACTACTTTACCGCCCGCCCGGAGCTCCCCGAGCACCCGCCCCCCACGCGCTCGCAGCACGTAGTCGCTCCGGAGTACTGTGGACTGTGCAACTACACTACCGCTGATCATTCTATCAATTCATTCTATTGTTTGTTTACCTGTATAGAGAGTTTATTTATTTCCTCGCAAATGTGATGAAAAACATTATGTGTACCACGGGCAGTAAGGGGATCACTAACTCGGGTCATTTAAAGCCCTCCGCCTACGGCGTCGGGCTTCAATAGACCCTCGTAAGTAATGCCCTTCTTACCGCCCTAGATGCACAATGTACTATTGTACGTACGTCCTTGGAGCTCTTAGGCGTGGAGCGGCTCGACGAGGAGCCGCGGGACGCCGGCCGCGGGCCGTTCTCCGCGCGCTCCGCCTCGGCGCGCACGCTCGGCGAACCGCGCTCCTCCTGCACAACCAATACAATCATACAGAACTGTTACTTCAATTTTTCGACGCCATGCCAAAAACGAAGACGAACGAAGACGCCACGTCACCGAAGTGTCGAAACTTAAGTTGAACTTTATGCAAGTGCTTTAAGGTCTACGTTGCTCTGCGGTCTGCGGCGTATTAATCCGTCGTTGGCGTTGGACCTTTGGTGCGGATATATCCGACGCTAACGTTGAAAAATCAGCTCAACATTTCTTTGTCAAACGTTCGTTGTCGAAAGATTTCGTGTATTGACAAGCAAAGTCGATCTTGACTTGAAAGGTTGAAGGGCGGAATCCTCCCCAATACTGCTGACATAGCTTTGAAGTATCATATTTTCATAGGCACAATTAAGTACTCTGCTATCTTAGTTCCAATTGTACACAGAAAACGTTTAAAGAAATTATGATGTAGATAAATAAATAAAATAACTGATGTAGATATGAAGTTATAAATAAGTATGCAGTTTGTTTGTGTTCATCGTTTGCGTAAAAAAATGATTTTGATATTCTAAAGTATTAATAAATAACACTGCTGTCACAAAAAAACAGACTAACCTCGTTAGCTACATCGACAACTAGGTCTTGATCACTTTTCTCTGCGTCACTGTCCTATAAACAAGTAAATCACACATTGATAAAACAGAAGAAAACCATTTTGACAGAAAAATATAAAGCTATTCATTTTTTTAGAAATTCAGAATTATTAATTGCAGTGCCATTTATAAAAACAAAGTAAGAGGAAATATTTAAACAAATTTTAAAAGCAATGTGCGTTACAAGCGACATAGTTGTCTTTGAAAATGCTATAATGCTCTTCTAATTCAACAGTAAAATCCATAGATATAGAATAAAAGAACTGGATACCTAATCAGCCGAAAAAGTTACGCCATAAAAGTGCAGAACTTTTTCATATAGTCTTGTTTGGAACGTGACGTTTCGTTAAGCAACCATAAAGTTTTAACAGTGTTGGTAGTTCTTTGTATGAATTTGACACTTAATGCTTACGTCAGTAAACTCTTTTTCGTACGAATCATTTATCGTTTGTCATCAATGCAAAACTGTTATTCTAACCCACATTTTTTGACGTTTTTGTTCTGATTTGTGTGTCTTCTTTTAATAAGTCAATGGTAAAATCCAATTTTCAATCAATCATTCAACGCGCAGCGTATAAGTCTGGCCTACACCTTCAAAATAATTGCCTTCTATTAAGTATATAGAAGGGAGCTAAATAATAATTTATATGCACATTTATGGCGTTATTCATAAGCGCAGCACAAATACAGTTTAGTTAAATGGTTGTTTGTCCTTATTTGTCTGTTTGACATTTGCGTTTGTTAAAAAGGAAGAAAACATAATTTAACTAAAACGTCTGTTACTTTTTTTATGAAGAAGAGTATAAATTATAATGTATCCTGATTATTTCGGTCAACAGAAACTTGATCTATCTTAGAGGTACGTCTAATTCTCGTTAATTTCGTGTTCATAAATGTTTTTACCCAAGCAATGATGCAAAACACGTGAAATTGATACCAAAAGCAATTAACCGAATATAAGTCAAAATTTTTTTTATAATGCAAAAATTGTCACTTACTTTCTAAATAAGAGCAGTATAGGTACTATTTTCTCCATGCAACTAACTATACAAGCATGTGTAAGTAGTCCATTTAAAATCACCCGACGTGTAACCATTTGTGAGTTGAGTTAAAAACTTGTATAGTATGTTTATCTTGGTCACACGGCGGGCAAGTTAATGGACGGTAAAAAAGACACGACATACACTACAGAGACTGACATGTTGTACCTTCTCCTCCTTCCGTCGCTTCGTGTCGAGGGCCTCGGGCTCGGCCGGCGAGCGCGGGCGGTACTTCTGCTCGCGCTCGTGCGGGGACACCGAGTGGCGCTGCTGGTGGAAACATCATCATACCTCACTTGTCATAACACTAATTGTTTTTATTTTTATACTATTGTATGATAGCTTTTATCATTATACTACTGTAAAATAATTTATAGCTCAAAAAACTAAAATGTAGTATATAAATCTATGCCTGGTTATAACGACAATGAGATAAAACATTTTTTAACTACGGCAACATGTCACTGACCAAACGACCTTTCTTAAAATGGCTATACCAAACACAGTATAACGCCATCTCCGGCTTCTCTGACGCGCCGCAGCACATCTCAGCAATTTTTTTTTTAATACATGACTGTTTTTAGTTTGTCGCTTGGCGTGAGGCGCTAATGCCATAAAGATTCATTCAGAAATGAGTCTTATCAACAAACCTTTCACTAAAAACAAGCACATGAAACTCAGTGGCTGTTCACCTGTTAAGTTACCTAGATGCCAAAGATGGTTATAGCTTTAGCTTGGGTTATGGGAACGCGGTTTTCGGTGAGTCCACAGTGTATATAGTCTGACAACCCAGCGAGCGCAGTAACAGTAGGATAGAGACATCATACTGTCTTTTTCTTACGCTAGTATTACCACCCTGAAAAAAGGGATGGATATAGTTATTTTGTCCTACTGTTACTGCGCTCGCTCGCTTGCCAGACTATACAAATAATGCAGAAGTGACTTACCCTCGGCAGCACTCTCGAGTCGTGCAGGCGGTCGTTCTCGCGCGGCCCCGCCAGCAGCGGCGGCGCGCCCGGCAGCACGGGCGGCTTGATATCCGCCGGTGGCGGCAGCTCCACCTAAACCATTAATCATTATACTACTAAGTGACTTTTACTAAGTGACTCTTTTGTGCTCTATATTTTTTTTTAATGTATAATTTATGATTTTCACAGTGCATTGGTACTAACTGTAATGCTGTGTTAAATTTTTAAAATAAAATAAATAAATAAATTATAGTATGACAAACCAAGTCTGACTGTAGAATATTTATTTATTTATTTGCCCCTTCCCTTTTTATTCACTCCGAAAAAAAGGGAGGCATATAAATTTAAAAAATATTCTACCGTCAGACTTGGTTAGCCACAATATAATTCAATATATGACCTTCGAATTAAATAAACAAAAGCTCATTCCGCGAGTCCATCTGTACAAAGTCTAAGAGAGCTGACGATGACAGCTACAAGAGGCATATAAAGGCGAAGCGAGGTACAAAATCAGTTAACCATTCGGCTTTTCTCGGGTATCATCTGACATGAAATGACACGAAATACATTACCGCGATTTCTTTTAGGTAGCATTCAATTTGAAGTATCATAAACGCAATGTATAGCACCTGGCAAGATGACATTACTAACCGGTAGACCTAAGAACTTTATTATGCAGAAGCGACATGAATTTGAACATTAATTATTTATTGAAGCTATACTTGTATACAATATATATATATATAAATACATATATATGTCAATATTTTACTGTTTGATGTAAGTAACAGTACGATATTACGTCGGATTAACACTTGATAATAATCAATTTTTTTTACGATATTTACTTTCTTCTTTTTTAAATAAATTAGCTTCTTTTCTAAAATAGTTATATACATTATTTACAATTTCACGAGACACAGCAACATTTTTTTACCACGCTTTAAATTTGTTGAAGTCATGATACATTAAACATAACTATTGTAAGTTAATTTTGATAAAATTTGATAGAACCGAATATTTTCACGAATGAAATTAGCGTTCATAAACATAAATGTATCATATACCTATGTCAAACTGTTTACCTACGTCAAATTGACACTAAGAAGGCAGACTGCCAAAATAGTCAATTATTTTTCTTATTTCAATATAAAGGTTGTGTTAGTTTTGAGCTAAGAACAAAGGTTTTGTTGCTCATATCGTTCTTGTATTGTATTCAATAAGACAACGAGTACCATAATTAAATGAGTAAATGACATAGTATCTGTAAATTGATAACTCTATGTGAGAGACGAGGGATTCACGACAATTACCGAAACGTTAACTGATTTTAATCGTACTGTATCACAGATTAATATTTATCTCTCATAGAAATAGCGAATACACAAACCGTTTAAAAATAATCGACGCTCGCCTCCGCACAACGATAAGGTTGCCTACAGTTAGAAATATTATATGATACTGGCGGCGGCGTGCACCGGTGGGCGCTAGATGTGATGGGCAGCCCGCGAGTCGGATCCCACACAAGGCAAAAGGCGATCGATTCCAATTCGCGCGGAGAGTTCCAACAGCCTAAATTAGTACTCTAAATGTGTATATTTGACTTTATAATTAGAAGAAAAAAGTGGAACACGACTTTTTCCGGCGTTATCAGTCTATTTATTTCTGTCGATGGTACATATCCAACAAATATATTGAGTTTGTAGTAGATTGACCTATTGCCTGTTAAGGACTATAGTTAATTGGTCTGAAGTAATGATGCATAGACTACCTTGTGCTGCGGTGGCTGGTGCGGAGGCGGGGCGGCGCCCGGAAAGCCCAGCAGACCGGCGCCGAGCAGCCCCGCGCCGGCGCCGTGCGGCAGCCCTGCGCCCGCGTGCATCTGCTGCTGAAACCAAATACAACTTCAGACGGAAGCATAAGAGAAAAGCCCGACGAAAGTAAACTTTTTGCCAAGGTCGTAAGAGTTACTATGTCAATTTATATTAGCTCTTGTTTTTTTTGTACAATATACTTTATATACTGTATACGATTTTAATAAGCTAGAACGGTCATTACAGTGTAGGTAACTAGAAAGTGTTTGAATCGGGGTATGGTATTTGTAATCGAGTTCCAAATGAGAATGCGAACTCGATAGATCACTCTCACAGATAATATAATACCAAACCCTATCCGCACAAACGGTAGGGTTGCCTTAGGTTAGAACTGTTATATAATACTGAACTATTATATTATATTAGCCCATTGATAATATGTGTCGTTACAGACACAAGACAAACGCAATCGATTCGAGTTCGCAGGTAGAGTGGGTAGTGGGTAACACTTTACTGTATTCACTACTTAAGTTATCGCAAATCACAAAAATGGAGCTTAATGGTCAAAGCCCAGATGGCGGGAGCAAAAATGCACTTCTCCTAGTACTTAATTAATATCTATTCTATCGACATCAATACAAAAAAAAATGGAATCAGACATTTATTGATCAGTATTTATTGTCTATAGAATAGTTGATATTTAACTAAGCACTAGGAAAAGTGTATTTTAGCTCCCGTCATCCAGGCTTTGTTAATAGTTCACTACATAATGTTAATAGGTTGGTAACGAAAACTAATAATACATAGAAAGCTAAGTGCAGAATTGAAAATGTAGGTAATTGTAAACTGGGAATCAAATTGTCATTCATATCAAAATATGAATAATGTTTCTAGCCAATGTCCAGCTATACGTAATATACGTTAGGCAACCAGTTGGAGTATGATTCATGGTTATGTCCACTTGACAAAGACAGTATCACATTTAAAACTCAGAGTAGACTGTAAAGGATACAGTCTAAGCTAATTAAGTAAGCAGGCTAGATAGGCTAGGTTCCTAGATAAAATGTCTTTGTAAAACTCTATGGTTGTAAAATATACTTAAACCATTAGAGCCATTTTCGAGACTTCTTCTTCATCGTTCTCTCATAACTGAGGATTGTGACCAACAACTATGTGCATCCATTTAACGGGATCAAGGGCTATGTGGGCTGCCTTCTGCATGGAACCGCATGCTTATCTAATAGGATCCGACCATCTTGCAGGGGCTCTTCCTCTAGCTATTACTATAAATATCAAAAATGTTTCAATCTTTAAAATTGTAAATAATAATAATGCAACTACTGGTGAAGAAATTCTACCATAAGACTAGTTAGAGCAAGTAGCCCTATAAGACATTGCGGCCATTAGAACAAAAGAAAGATGTGATTTAGATGAGATGTTATAGGCACTTCTACTGTACCCGGGAGGATATGTTTCCTAGGTGGAAAATTTCGGATTGTGTAAGTGCATATAACTCTTATATGTACTATCAGTACTATCACGTTCAAAATTGCCCATGCACTTTTGAACGCGTGTGCACAGTCACTTCCACTATGAAGGCCGCAATAATACCCGAGGCTATCTAATTTATAGCATAGGCATACTAATTCTTACCAACCTTAAATGCTAAACAAGCATGTTTAAACAAACATCAAAATGAGCAACTCAAAAAGTGCAGTGTGCTGATTAAATTCCACTAACAAACAATGAATAATGTTAATCACAACATACATGTACCAGAGATAATCTAGACTTACAAGAAGTTGCTGTAGACCTTGTTGTTGCTGTTGCTGTGAAATGTTAACAAGGAATGTTCAGTGTCTATGAATCTAGAATTTTGAACACCCTCCCAAAGAAGTCATCTATGCGGTGGTGTTGGTTGGATAAAATAACAGATTGCAGAATTAAAAAAAATACTTTCTTCATGCTTGATATCTAATTTTAATATATTGTTATTTAAAGTTAAAACTTCTCCAATCATAAACAAAATAAAGTCTGTAGTAGCTTTTTTTTCAAAGAAGTTAAAAATCATATTGTATAAAAAATCATAAAGTGTTCTTATCAACACAGGTTGTAATTTTTTTTATTCCATATTAGAGATTTTTATTGCTTTATTTTACATGGAACCTACTTCCGGAAGAGCTCTATTGTGTATGGAATTAAAAAAATACAACATACCCCGATAATAGCGTTAAGTTCAGACATAGTGACCTGCTTGGCTCTCTCCACCGCTGAGGCCACCTGTTGCTGGTGCTCCTGAGCCAAGAATGGGGCCACCTGGCTAATTATAGCACTCAATCTCTTTGCTATCTCCGTCTTTAACAAAAAAACAAAGCATTTTAGAGTTGTGGTTTATCTTTACAGAACAAAAAAGTAATTTATAAATATGTTGAAAATATCTAAAATAAGTTTGCTTATATCAACTTGCTAGGTATGAAATTATAAATTTAAAATATTTATTGTTTATAGTCATGAAATAGTCGTATAAGTGTATGATGAAAGGCCATGCGTCATTCTATAACATTAGTTGTATAAAACTTAAATCTATAGACATGAAGTTTTAGACATACCTGTTTATGCATTTCTACATTAAGGCCATAGGACATTTCATAATACTGAAAGAAAACAATTATTATCAGTAAATGATTTGAAAATATACGTAAAATCACTGCCAACTTCCTAACAATGTAAACAAACCACCATATTTAATGTAATAACCTCACTCTAAAGTTTCTAATGAAATCTCCAAGATCAACTTATTTATCTTATGTTTTGTATGTTACGATAATACAACCGTTTCAGTAGTGAATAGTTTCAGTGGTGTTTGATGAGATGTGAAAATACAAGGAGAAATGGTGACCAGAACATGTGACGCCTTTTGTTTACATTGTTAGGAAGTTCCATAGCCGGCGATTTTATACATGTAAATTGCTTAAAAAAACTAATATTTACCATAACATAATGCCTCTGCATTTCTGTCTTCTCACTAGCTAGCTTTTCACATTCTAACTTCAAACTGTAAATGAAGAATACAATGTTTGTCAATATTTTAGGAATTCTTTCTTCAAAAACATTCAGGTATTTCTTTCAGGGCTGGTTTAAATAATTAGAGTGTTTATTATGCATACTTAACTATCACTTCATTCCTCTAAACGTCTACATTTCATAAATCATACATTGTATAATTTGACTTTAACAAATCAGTAATAGTATTAGCAAGAAGTTAGTTTATAACACTGTACAAAAAATGGTTTTACATCTAAAATTGTAGTTGTTTTTATTGGTTTACCAGCTTTAGAAATGCTTACCTATGATATTGAGCTTGTAAAAAGTTAAATTCTTCTTTAATACGTTCTAGAGTATCAGCTATTGTAAACTTAATAGGGCCTGATGAAGGTGGTGGTCCCTGAAATGAAAAAACAGCCACAGTAATAGATTCGTCAGATGCGAGCCATAATAAGCGGCAAGAGGCTATGCTATATGTTCTATGGTAGTAAATAAACATAAAGCCTTTATGATGATGGTAGAAAATAACACAAACCCTTACCGCGGCAGCCGGGTGCCGCGTCGGCGCTGGATACATATTGACAACAAAAACTACTCTGACTTTCGATCAAATGAAACTTTGTTTCGATTTTAATAATGTAAGCATTAATGGCACCATTTCATTCAATATCCTCAACCACTGCTATAACTCAATGAAAACAACAGTATCACTCGGCTCTACAAACGATGATATGCACAAACTTTGCTCCAAAACTTTTGAAATATCGGTCATTATCTTAAGAAATAAAACTTTTAGTTATTTTTCTGAAATCCCTATAAAATATAGGCGTTAAAATCTCATTTTTGCAACTAGTTCATAATAAAAGCAACAGACAGTTTGCTAAAATTTTAACCCATAAATCCACGCCGTAGTTTTTATTCGGCTGTCAATTTGTCATTCAATCTCAATTCATTTCATCATTCATCCAAACGAAGCCCGTTGTACGTTACGTTTCGTTCGTTAAACGAACTTCGTTTAGTCTATTTGTGGGAACGTGAACAAATGCTGTATGTTTGTTGTATTGGCTTACATGAAGCTGTATGGTGTTTTACATTATTTTTAAAAGCAATTGGGAATTATTAATTATTTTTTTAATAAAATAACAAGAATATAATAGTAATGATCTTTGTTTAATTCCGTAATCATGTACTACAGTATTTCATTTTTATAATGTGTTTATTTCATTTCTTTTCTGTCATTTCAAGTACACCTTGTACCGTATCACTCGGTATCATTGTACTTAAAGTAACTTTACTCTTTCAAGGAAAAGGAACTGGCAATATTATAAAAAAAAAACTGCTGAGACCGTTGTATGTTGACTGACTGCATTTTGCGATTATCAATTTTATTTCGTGTTATTTCTTTAAATTTTTTGTTTTTGTACCGGTACAAGACTATAATGTTCACTAACTAACTCACAAAGAAATTGTACGGTTCAGCGGTTAATCGTATACAGTTCACCATGTGGGAGTTTGAGGACGTGCTTGAAGAAGCGCTCGAGGATGCACGAGTCTTCGGCCCTGAGTTACTTCACGTCGCTCGCAGAGAAATTTGTACGTCGTAATCATTTATTTTTTGTAACCTCTTAACACCTTCATCTTCCGTCTTGTCCTGGTCATGCAATATAGATCTGTTTCTTTTCAGACGCTCTAAATTCGAATCTTGATATCACACCATACGGTTTACGAAGTGTACCCACTCATACGGAAGATGGTATACCCATTAGGAAGCTCTATGTTTCAAACCTACCCCCTACGGTAAGGCTAGCAATATGCTTAAGTTACGGCACAAATGTTGTTTTGTTTACTAGATGTTCATATTATTTATCTTTTGTAATGTCAACATTCCGAATGAACTGTTTATGTTTACGAAATGTTCGTGATATGATTGATAATTTTAGTTGAAAATAAGTAAGTATTTTTCCTGTATTAAAGTCTTCGAGCAACACAGGCTTCCAACATGTTAGAAGGGAGACGGCTCAGGAGCTTATATACAAATTATTTTGTCACCTATTGCGGGGCGAAACGTCACACAGACACTTCTCACACACTACATACAAAAAACAATCTGTAATGATGACACTAACACATAGAAAATGATACAACTATGGTAACAAATCATGCACACTTTGATATATTTTAGTGTACGGACTAGTCAACACAGACCCTTGTATGCCCATTTGGGCTTGTACTTCAGCAGAAGGGAAATGGTATGTATGCCGACTCCCCTTCCTGTCTTGCTCGAAGATTAAGTAAACTTAAGACCACTTTCCCAAGATTTATTACTGATATATTTGTAGACGTCACGGACTGAGCTATTTGGAGTGTTTGCTCAATATGGTTTCATCAAAAGCTGCTGGTTACGGATGGGTGACCGAGGCCCAAACAGGATACCTACTCCTACATATGCATTTGTGACCTTCAATGACCCCGCAGATGCACATAAGTGAGTTTAATTAATTATAATAAATGCATTAAAATAATAATATGCAAATTTATGCAGATAATTAAACTTGATTAACCATTTCAAATACCAGCGTTTTTAAAATTTTAAAATAAGAGTCCAAGATACGATTTTTAGGGAGCCGAGCTTGACAATTTAAATGAGACCTCAATTAATTAGTGTCAGAATTAAAAATTGCGTGTAGATTTTTGACGTACCGATCTCGAAAGGTTAGCCCTCCAACAGGCTGCATACGGTCAAAATCTAAAATACTGATGTGATGATACTGATGATCCAGAGAAAATATATGTTTTAGTCATATGAAACTTAGCCCATATACACACAATAAATTGCATATATGTTCTATTCCATGATTCTGGATTATCAAATAAACTGTGACTCCTGGCAAAATTGGCAATTAAATGGAAATATTAGTCAGGCATGGGGTGGAGCATGTTATTTCTATGGTTCAATTAAACATATTATATACAGAAAGTACATGTTAGTAGTTTTTGTTTTTTTTTATTACAGAGCCCTTTTGGCTCCAGATCACGAGAAGATACTCAAAGGTTACAAGCTCAAAACATCCCCTGCTGACAGCTGGCACCAACCTGCTGAGGATGCTGAAGGACAAGTTGCCTGGAAACCAAGGAACTGTCAGTATGGGAGTAGTCCAGCACCTGCACAGAATGCTAGTAAGTATGTGGAATGAGTCTTTCAGAATTTAGGTAATATAATATTTTACCCTTTGGAGATCTCAAATTAAGCAATACTAATATTTTTTTAACAAATTAAATGTTTTACAAAGACCATGCCAGGATAAGCTGAGTGAATCTGCCCCCAGCGAGTTTTGGCTTGTAATTTTTTTTGACGATGTAGCTTTATATTAGTAGCAAGTAAGCAAAATATCAGCCCCCAAAGTATTATAGATTTTGGTTTAAAAAAAAAATTATCTCCAATATTTTTTAATAATAAAAAGTCGATATTGACGTGCGTCTCATATAGTAAGTATATAGTAAAGGTAATTATACGACATCAATTATTATAGGACACATTGCCATAAAATAAAATAAAAATAAAATCTTTTTTCCGTGCATCTGCCCGGCTGTAAAACCAGCTTTTGATTTTTAAAATATTGTTACAGGCCATGTTCCTCTAGAATCTTCAACTGATAGTGGAGAAGCTACCTCACAACCTGACAATAATGCACATGCTGTAAGTAATTGTTTTGCCATATTTATTTTGCACCTTAAACATTGCATTTAAACAAGGTGTAACAAAAGTGGTAATCCATTATGGGAACCTATTTTGGTAGCGTGCTTTGAATTAGAAAAATCTAAATGCGATTTCTTTTTATGGATAATTGGCAGATTTAGGCAAGCTGTCACTTTTTTTTTTGCGTCAATACATACAATGTTGATTAGACTTAAAAATCGATAACTACTTTTTTTTAAAGAAGTTGTTGACTTGTGACCTAGCTCAAACATAATGATATTCCTTTTATTTTAGAATGCAGAAGGAACCGAAAACACGGAAAAGACATACACAATATTAGACATACTAAACAGAGACTGCCTGGCACATGTGCTCAATTTCGTTCCCATCATAGACCTGATTCGGTCAGAACGGGTGAGCAAGCGCTGGCAGACTTTGATGCAGGAACATATAAATGGTTTGTATAGATTTATTTTTCCTAGTCTCATATTCTATGCAAGTATGTATAACAGACAGAACCACGTGGAGCATGTAGGTACAGTCAGTAGCAGAAGTAGCTAAGCTAGCAAGGTGTTCAAAATTATCATGGCACGACCTCTTTATTGTGACAATACAATGTGACGTAGGAAAGTATCAAGATAATTTGGAACACCCACCCACTCAACTATTACTTCTGCTGCTGACTGTACAATATGGACTGTCAGCAGCAGATATAATCTTTTCAAGCTAGACACGATCTTCAGTAGTGTACTTAGTGTAGACGCCGACTAATGATAATGAATGCCTTCAGTAACAAAGACGAAGAAGTGTAATAGCCTCCTAAGGACCACAGTCCTACCCAAAAGACTAATTAGTTCAATGAAATTTGAACTATTTGATTTGGAACCAGTTTCTCCATACAAAAGTACTGGTATCATTTCGGTTTTTTTTCTCTACTTTGTTTATTATTTTATTTTCGATGGTATCTAATAATAGAAATATGTTACCTAAATGCAGGAGTGCTACATAAAGAGCAAAAATGTTTTTATAATATTGGGCAATTAAGAAATTATTAAATAGTACCGGTTCGAATCCCTGGTTGGAACAGAGTTGCATGTCTTTTGTTTCATTTGATTTTAAAACAAAAGAAACTACCTTATTCTTTGTATAATTGATTTCAAATAGCATTTTTTATGGTGGGCCGCAGTGAGGTATAGTGTATTTACACATAATAAATATGAATATCAGATAAGAATTGAAATTCTAGTAATTAGTAGGGTAAAAGTTATCAGATGAGGCAAATGCTTCATTGGTCTTTATGCTATTGGATTTACGTCATCGCGAAATCAACACAATACATAATATACTATCGTTGTTGTATTAAGTTTATTCATTATTGTATGCTAATGTAACGTTGCTAATGTTGTAAAACAAAACATGATCAAAAATATTAGAGACCCAACACAATCTATGGATGGATGCGCTATACTTAACTTGGTGGGACTGGAGTCTATGTCGTTAAGACTAATTTGGGAAACAATAGGCAGATACTACCAGCGACTACACTAAATAAATGTGATGTTCTAAATACATGGGTATGAAAGAAGTTAAAACTTTCAACCCTATTTTCACACCCGTCTTTCCCCATATGTCGTTATACATATCAAATGCAACTGTTTTACGAATTTAGTTCAAAGTGGAGTAAAATAGTAAACACGTTGTAATGAGCACTATTTCTGACAGGCATTCGAAAATTTAAAACTTCATGGTGGCAACACGGTACAGTGACGCTAACGACGGCGGTGCTTCGGCGGGTGCTGCAGCGACTAGGCCCCAATCTAACGCGGCTGCATATCGACCACCACTGGTCGGCGCTCAACGACCGCACGGCGCACACCGTGGGCAAGTTCTGCCCCAACCTTGAGGAGCTTAAGGTGATTTAAAAAATAAATGGTTTACTAGTAGGTGTTGCCTGTACCAAGCCTACAAGTTGCCTACGCCTTTGCTGCGGCGACTGGGCTCCAAACTATGTGATTGCATATCAATTACCACTGTTAAAGAAGTTCTAAGTGATTTGTAGGTGTTCCAGACCAATGCCTTGCTACATGATTATTAAAATCGACGGTTTTTTACGAGTTTTGACTTGATATTCCGCCACAAATAGTATGAGTACAATTACAAAACGATCTATCATCGGTTCATCAATCTTTTAGCTTGAACTGCAAGAGCCGGATTTTGATAAAAGTGTCTCGTTCATTTTTAATGATTATTTGAAACATGGTCTAAAAAAGCGCACTTTTCGATATTCTAAAGAAGGTACTGCTATTATATATGTTAAATCTACATACAACTGTTCCTATTTGAAGTCTAATAACCCAATAGAGATTTTGAATTTAAACTTATTGGTACAAAAGTTATGTAAAAAAACTGTTATTTTGAACTAAAATTGCCAAAGTTTGATGCCGTCGATAACGAAAACAGTAAATACATATTTAAGTAAATATGGTAAGGTAATTTTTTTAAGGCTGTTGGGTTAATGTAATAAGCTATAAAAAAGATTTAATAACTGAGAGATACAGATCGAAGGTCATTGGGACCAGGAACGGCCTTAACATGCGAATAAAGAGTAACATAGACGCCATATTAATTTATTTTATTTTATTACAGGTTGTCGGGATGTATACTAAAAACTGGAATCCACTTATTTATGGATGTAAATATTTAAAAGCCCTATCCTTTGTCTCTTGCAACAAGGTAAGTTATGTGTAAAATACGTCATCAAGTCATCATTAAATACTACCATAAATAAACATACTAAACGCAACTTGCGCCAGCCAGGTTTAGCCTCTCACTCATCATTAACTGTCAAATTCAATATGAAATATACGGCTAACGGGTTAGCCAACTAGCCCCGAGCTAGTTGGCTAACCCCTGTTAGTGCATGTAACTCTAACATAAACAGAAACCCTAAATTCAGTAGATTAGAACTACTCCACCCTTTGGTTTTTAAAATTATCCAAGCTCTTGTTTCAGCTGTCCGACTCAAGTTTGGTACGAATAGTGAAAAGCGAAGCGAGCATAGAAAGCATAACGGTGGCCAACAATACCCACGTGACGGGCCTCTTCCTCACGGGCTCCAACCCGCCTCGGCTGCACACGCTCTCCTTCTACAACTGCTACAGCCTCCAGGGCACGGTCATATGCGCCGCCATAGACACGCTACCCAACCTCAAAACCTTAAGACTAGATGTATGCCCTGTCACTATGTGGAAAATTATACCCCTCATACTCAACAAGCTACCACAACTAGAAGAACTATCCCTCAGCGAATACACGTCCATGGACGTGTGCTCAACCCCTCAAGTCAACATAGACTTCTGCGAAGCGCTGTCCAAGATGACAGAGCTGAAGATATTGAATCTTAGCAGGAACATCTACATAAATAATGCGATACTGAAGACGATCGCGCAGACGTGCAGCAAACTCGAGGGGCTGAACATTTCTAGTTGTAATTCTAGAAAAGTCAACCCGCAGCCAGGTAAAGCTTTATACATTATTTAATTTATAGTATTGATTAATTATTAATAGGACCTTCACATGGTCTGTTTGCTATTATTATCAGCAGTGGTCGAAATATACACAGTATAATTGATTTAAGGTGGAAAAATCTATTGATGCTGTTGAGTGAACGGTGTCCTGTTCTACTCTGTGTGCATCTTTTGGTAGTACTAAATGTTATATGACTTGGAAAGTTTGCTTGGCATGCATTGTGCTTTTAGAAAATTGGACGTAGTTTACCTATAAGGCATTCTTTTAAAGTTTGTCCAAGACTTGTTTTTCATAGCTTCTAATTTAGAATTTAGATTAAGTCTGATTGGTTAGATATTTAATTCTAACTACGTCCAAATGTTCTTTTACTTAAATTAAAATCATCATCATAATATTCATAATAATTCCAAACAGCAATAGGTACACTTTCATCTTATATTTTGACATGGCTGGATGTTTCCTATTTCGGTTAGATTATGTTTTTTTAATTGAATTGAACAATTCAAACTGTCTTGCTATTTTATTTTCTCAATAATTGAAGCATGCTGGCATGTAACATAGTCAAAATTTTGTCGTACTGCTCCACTTACTATCAACTTTGATTTATTATCAACGTTTTCTTGCGTATCAAGTGCTTCCGATACTCTTAAACGAATACCAGCACGTTACAACTAGACTGTAAGGGTCTGTCCACACTATTCTCGCAGGCGGTGCGACGGCGATTTCAGAAAAGTTCGAACGCACCGTTAGGTTTCACATGAAACTGCCGCCGCAATTCCGACGAGAAAGGCTAGTGTGCACACGCTCTAATGGACAATGGCATGCTCTCTTTACCCCATTACTAAATTATTTGTTGAAATATTTTTTATAAAATAAGTAATATTGATAATAAAATGGGTTTTTTTCTGTGGCTTGCCATTGGATGACCCACGATCGAAGTGAGTTTGTACACGTGGAGGGATCACAGTTCCAAGGAAGGTACCTATTACCCCAGCACCCCTTTTGTTTTACGACATAACCAACCGAAACCGTAACTCCCTTGTAATAAAAGTAACACAAAAACACTTGTACTTAAGGGCGGAATTAGATCATTATATGCTAGGGACCTTTAGCTAGACGGTCTGTGTAGGTCTCTGTTAGATTCTAAAAGCCTTCGCTGTTTCACAATCCATAAACCATTTCGTTCTCCCATCGGCAACACTGCAAATAGCTGACTAATATACGATTCACATCAACCGGCCCGAGTGTTTATAAGAGTCAAAGGAAAACTTTCTACACAGAAAATACGTCCTATATTTAAATAATTGCTAATGCTGGCGAGCCAACGCCACCACTGCTGTCATTTCAATTTGGAATGTATTCAACGTTACGGCCTGTCGGAGCGGTTACCTGCGCAGGTAAACATGCACCTTGTGCTGAGACATCCGGTGTACCATACGGTGATACAAAAAATAATCGATTTTTATTCCATTGCACAGAAAAAAATACCTGCACAGGTCTTCCAGTACACGCTCCGGTCGACCGCTTCGACCGCGGTCGGTCGCTCTACCGTAGCGGTCTGCTTCGATATACCGATATACTATAAGGCAAACTAATTACCGAAATTTTAACAGATGATAACATTACGTTATAGGGCTAAATAGGGCTGACATCACGTACATTGCCGGAACCGGCCAAAAAGTTAAAAATCCTGGACAAATTATTGAAATCGCTTCTTTCCGCGGACACTAAAGGAAACAATTTTAATTCAAAAATATATGTATTATTTTGCTAGGGATTGACCTGAACCTAAAAATGTCTGGGTTTAACCTGTATAGTTTTAAAAATCAAACTAGCACTAATCCGGAGAAATCCGAACGGATGGCAGCCCTACTTTAAACCAAAAAATATAATATATTTTTTTTGTTTTCGTTTCCTGAAAAAGAGAATACCTATAAATAATGGTGTGTAAAAATTATCAGCGTGTGCATTTAACTGACAAGATGTTTAACACTATCTGTCATATATCAATTGACAATCAAGTAGGTATCTAATTTATCTATGATTTCGCGCTGAAGCTTAAAGAGTAACAAAGTGAGCAAAAGAGAAGCCATATTTATATGAATATTTCACGAGTGCAAAAGAAATACACAACAATTGCAAAAAGTAGCCATTTTTGAGCTTGCATATCCCTTTCTCATACCTTGAAAAGTTATGTTTAAGAGATGTGGTGTGTGGATACGTCTTCGATTATAATGTTACTAAGGCTGGATTTGACCAAACTTTTTAACCAAGTGTAACACTCACTCTTGGACACTAATGTCAAAATCCCATAGTAATTTGGTGTTACTATCTGAGAGTAAGCGTTATTCTCGGAATAAAAATTTGGTAAAACGCAACATACATACATACAGACAGCGGGAAGTGACTTAGTGTATCACAACATAGTATAAATCAAACAGAACGTACCTTTTGACTCCACTATAAGTCCAACACCACTTCGACTGCAGCTATTTGATGGGAATCGTATATAAACCTTATTGCAGCGACATAAGGTTTGCTGTTGGTCAACGAAGCGTTAATGTTAGTTTGGAAGCGTTGTGTGTATACGCTTTTTTTACGTTGCGCAGCGTATCATTTAGTAATCAACATAGATAGCTATGCGAATGTGTGTTTAGCCTTCTGGCCCAGGAGGGCCTACTGCATCTACGTCAAAAAAAATATCTCCCTCTCTATTGCACTTGCCGGTTTGTTCGAAAGAGACCCAAATAAATAAATAAAACAGATAAATGTTTCGTACGAAAAAGAGCTTAGCATTAACACTTTCGCAACCAGGCAAAATTTCGAACAATACCCCAGAAACCGACAGTACTCGCTAGTCAATGCAACTCAATGCCGCACGCCGCGAACCCGCTAGTCTGGCAAGCGGCGGACGCTCAGGGCTGTGCCAATGCCAATTAACTTTCGTATATGTTGGATTTAAAAGTATTACAGTTGATTATTGTGACATTTTAAGGTATAAAACACTTAACGTTAAAAAAAAAAAGATAAAATGTGGGTAAGCGAGTAACCGGGCTGAGCAGGTTCGCCACCTGCCCTGCCCTGTCCCTCCTACCAGAGGCAGGTATAAAAGTGACCGCTCGTCGACGAGCGGACACTTCTTGTGCTACCGGCGCTGTGAACAGAGTTAAGTACTTACCTTAATTTGATTTTGTAAAACTATGATTATATTATATTATACTATAATGTTGCATGTTTAAAATATAGTTTAGCAGCTAAATTGAAAATATATGATTATGTTTTTATTGCAATACAGTGAATTTAAAGTATTAAATGATCTTTATTTATGATAAACAATAAATTTGTACTTTACAGATATGAAATAGTTTTACTTGACCACCTGGTAACCAATATGATATTTGTTTACTTTGTTTTACATATTTAATATTAGTAAACTAATTCAAAGGATATACACTAACTTATTTCTAATTATTTCCGTTTGAACATAAAAGCATATTGCACAGTGTTTATCGTAATAATAGGAATTTCATTTTACTTAACTATTAGCATTTCCTATCATATCGATTGATCTGTTAACAAACATTACGGATGAGCAATATACGTTACGTCAATAACATAAGTGCTAAACGATTTGTACATTTTTCGATGAACAGTTAATTTATTCGCGGCTTTAAAAGTTTATTTTCAAAAAGTTTATATAGCTATTCACAACAATGCAGTTTGAATATTCAATTATATTAACCTAAACTCAAATGGATTGTAAGTATAATATGTAATTTATAGTGTCTTTCATAATTGAAATCATTCTCAAAATTATTATAAACCATTTAAAATTAAATTATACTTACGTGAATAAAATAAAATCTGCTGTCTCATCTGTTTAACCGTTTTATCAATGATCACAGTGCATCCAGTGGGGCAGTTCAGTAGGAAATAAATAAAATCACACAAAGCCAAATCATCAACATTTATTAATATTGCACACACGGAATTTGTTGGTTTGTTTTTCTCCGAATTTTGTTTCACAAAAATCATCCTTTGAGTACTCATGAAATAGGTGTATACCTATAGTTACCTTATTTATACATATATTCGTAAACACAAATTAGGTTGTACGATTTACGAAAATTCTAACTCCTATTGATACATACCCGTGTATGCAATTTAACGTAACCAACTAATAAGAATTTTTATTTTGTAATCGCATTAGGTAAAGTAAATAAAAATACAAAGTGAAGTAATAAAATATAATAATCAACTGTACCAACTTTTCGACCACATAAGTACATAATAATCAGAAGATTTTTTCTGTTAGTGGCAGTGGCAGCCCTGAGGTAGCGAAGATGCAATGCTTGCCCGCCTGTCGGGTACTTTGGCGTCGCGTGTAGGTAGATTGGCAAGATAGCTCTTGCCCGACGACCGGGTACGCCGGCAGTTTATGAGTGCCCTAGTGTCGGGTGTCGAGTGTCGAAAGTGTTAAGTATCAAATTCATACACAGAACTACGAATATTGTTACATTCCAAACAAAACTATATGAATAAGTGCTGCAATGCAGTACAGTCCATTTATGGCGTAATTTTTTTCGGCTGTTTGTGTATCGATCGAGTTATTTTATTCTATATCTATGGCGTTGATACTAAGTCCTTGTTAGTTAATGATCAAGCAACAGGGTTAAAACAGACTTTTACATTTACAAGCATTGTGTGTGATTTATTGAGTGTAATTCAGGCGTGAGCGACGAAGGCATCCTAACGATATGCCGCGCGTGCATGGCGCTCCGCAAGCTGGACATCTCGTACATCGCGCTGCTGACGGACGCGGGCGTGACGGCCGCCGCGCGGTGCTCGCGCCTCGCCGCCCTCACGGCGCGCGGCAACGCCTCGCTCACCGCCGCGCCCTTCGCCGCCGTGCTGGACAGCTGCCACCAGCTGCAGGTGCGTTCTTACCCGTCACGTAGCTCATGCTCAGTTAGCACCATCTCGTACATCGCGCTGCTGACGGACGCGGGCGTGACGGCCGCCGCGCGGTGCTCGCGCCTCGCCGCCCTCACGGCGCGCGGCAACGCCTCGCTCACCGCCGCGCCCTTCGCCGCCGTGCTGGACAGCTGCCACCAGCTGCAGGTGCGTTCTTACCCGTCACGTAGCTCATGCTCAGTTAGCACCATCTCGTACATCGCGCTGCTGACGGACGCGGGCGTGACGGCCGCCGCGCGGTGCTCGCGCCTCGCCGCCCTCACGGCGCGCGGCAACGCCTCGCTCACCGCCGCGCCCTTCGCCGCCGTGCTGGACAGCTGCCACCAGCTGCAGGTGCGTTCTTACCCGTCACGTAGCTCATGCTCAGTTAGCACCATCTCGTACATCGCGCTGCTGACGGACGCGGGCGTGACGGCCGCCGCGCGGTGCTCGCGCCTCGCCGCCCTCACGGCGCGCGGCAACGCCTCGCTCACCGCCGCGCCCTTCGCCGCCGTGCTGGACAGCTGCCACCAGCTGCAGGTGCGTTCTTACCCGTCACGTAGCTCATGCTCAGTTAGCACCATCTCGTACATCGCGCTGCTGCGCGACGCACTGCAAAGGTAAAAAAAAAACCTGCACTCGTCTTCCAATACATAATAAGGTGAGGTGAGTTGAAGTGAGTGATACTTCAAACCTGGACTAAGCGCTTCAAACACTTTACAAAGCTCAAGTCCGACCGCGTATAGAGTGTGGCAGCCACCTGTAGGACGGCTCAGCTAAATACCAACTCAACGCTTTTGTCTCAGTGGAGCGCAGAGCCAATAAATAAATAAATAAATATTATTGGACAATCTTACACAAATCGACCTAGTCCCACGGTACCTGGTGTTTTACCTGGCAGATATTCCACCAATTCGCTCGAAGTGCTATGCTTCCTCTTTTCTTTTCTTATGCCATTTGAGTGGAATTCTTTGCCGGTGTCTATGTTTCCGAGCTCATAAAACCCGGCAGCCATCAAAATCTACAAATCAAGATGAGCAGGCATCTTCTGAGCTAGCTCAGAGTCTGTAGCCATGAGTAAGCCCATTTATATAAAAAAAATACACGCTCCGGTCGACCTGCGCAGGTGTGCCTGCAAACGTACACCGCTCCGGTAAACCGTAGCGTAAGAAGCCTAGTTAACATTAGTTTATATTTGTAGGAGCTGGACGTTTGCGGGTGCGACAGCGTGTCAGAGGAGCTGGTTGAAGCGGCGACGGCGGCGCTCGCGCGGACTCCGCGCCCGCTCATGCTGCGGATGGGAGGCACCGCCGCTACGGCAGAAGTACACACACGTTCAAAAGTGCATAGGCAATTTATGAATCATTTTTTTCATAAACTGCGCATACAATTTTGAACACGATAGTACATAATAATATATAAGTACTTCTTCTGTTTTTAACGCCCCATCTGGGATGCGCTCGGTTTTGGGTGGCCGGGACTGGCGGGTTCACTCTCCTACAACGCCCACAACCGTTAAACCGTCTCCCAAAAGCTCTCTGAGGCTACCCAGGCTATGGACTTATTACAAGTTGTATCCACAGACTTTCCAGTCACACAAGCTGCTGGTGGTCAGCACAGAGGACCTGAGCAACCCGCACCTCCGGCCAGACTTCGTGGACCGGATCTTCGAGGACAGCTCCGACGACTCGCTCGACGACCCCTACGACCATGACAACTTTGACGACTTCCTTGGATCTGGTAACTAACTTTTTCGCGAAATCACTTGATAACCAATTTGACCTGACGTCAATAGGGCAACGCTCGAGTAATGCAAAGGCTGTGGAGATGGCTAATATTCGAATTTCATTGTTTGAACAAAGTCAACCAAAGTTACTAGTCCATTTGACATGTTTCTCTCTACCATTCTGTTCTTGGTTAAAAAGTGTTTTAATTAGTGATGCAACGAATCGTACTTATACGAATATGAATAAAGGGTTACAAACATAATTTTTCCTTTGTTGCCATACATTAACGTAGGCTACCAACCGCAATTATAAATTTGTAATTGGAGTATATGGAAAATGTACAGCTCAAATTTTGCCAGGTAGGTATAAGAACTTCCTCTATTTTAGTTTAAAGTAAAAAGAACTCAGCAGGTTTTCTACATTGTGTTTCTATGAAATTTGCGAAAAATACAAACGTAACTCTTGATTGTAAGTATCTAACATTTTTCCGCGTATTTTGATGTTCTTTATGTATTTACCGCGAAAATCCAAAAATGCAATTTTAGATCTGCATCTCTATCGTTGGAATAAACAAGTAAAGGTAAGGAAGGTGACACCAATCCCAAGGGCCAACTGGGGAGGCTAACCGAAATAAAATGGATAGCTACAGAATTGGACTTTACAGTACCACTCTATTGCTCCATCCTTTTTGGTAATATATATCAATCGTGATTCGCGCCATTTATTATATACATGACATAGGTATGATTTTTTAAATTCTTTGTTGATATTATTGTTAGGGTTGCTATGGCCACGTGTAAACAATGGTCGCCATAGTTATTCATTGCGCAATTAGTATTTAGCTACCAAATTACGGAAATTAGTGGCCTAACAATTAAAGTCCGTGACTGTACAAAGCCTCAAAGACCTATTTTAGATTTAAGGTAGGTAGGTAGGTAGGTAGAGGTAGGTATAGGTAGGTTAGGTAATTACATTTTACTGTATATATTTTGAAAGTTAACGATTTTTTATTTTAATGAGTAGGTACCTACTAATCTTATTAATTAGACCCTAGTAACTCTGACTCTACACTATGACACTAGGATTTCATATGAAACATAACCAAAAAAATACGAGTTGGTACAGTCACCTGCAATAGTATATGACGCTGTGAAGGCCGCAAAAATATGTGACACAGTCTTGTTTGTACCGCCATAAGAGCGTGTCACATATTTTTGCGGCCTTCACAGCGTCATACTATTGCAGGTGACTGTACCATTTAGAATATTCGTAAAGCAAGAGGTCCCGGGTTCGAATCCTGGTCAGGGCATGTATTTGTGTGTTTATCACAAATATTGGTTCCGGAGTTATGGATGTTTTCTATGTATTCAAGTATTAGTATGTAACTATCTATTATATATATATATATATATATCGTCGTCTAGTACCCACAACACAAGCCTTATTGAGTAATATTGTCCCACAATATTTATTTATTTAATATTATTTGTATTCTCCAAATACCAACGGCGAATACGAATATTTGTACTAATTGCAACACTAGTTTTAATGTCACACTGAGATACCTCCTATATTTATATCACTGACAAAACATGATTCGTAAATTGAAACAATAATTTTGGTTTTTATGTTGTCAGTAAAGATAATTATTGGATTTCTAGACGAAGAAATGTTCATCGACGACGATCTCGACTACGACGACGCGATGTTCGCGTACGGGCTGCACCCGCAGGACCTGCTGCTCATGTAACACGGCTCCGGCGTCCCACGGCTTCCACACCGCCCGACTCGTCCGACGGCTCCACGGAATTGTATATGTTGTACGCTTATAATTTATTTATACACAATCAGTGCCCAATTGCATAATAAAGTACAAGAATTATGCAACCAGCTCCAAGTTATTTCTTACTCCAGGAGGACTACATTGGAGTCCCGTTAGAAGTCTTTATCTGTGATTGTTTTGATTTTTTTTTCATGTACATTTAGATGATAGAAAATCATATCTATTTTTTAATGTTATAGAAACAGGTGTTTCTGATGTCCACTGCATTAGTGTTGGCGAATTATTCGTTTACAACTGATTGTATTTATATTACCTGTGATGGATCGAGCTTTTATTGTTAGGAGTCCCTCACAGCACCATTGTAGTCATTATTGTTTATCCATGCCCATGTAAAAATATTTATGTAATATGTTAAGTAAAGTCTGAAACGATTGTGATAGAATACTATTTAATTTTTGATCCTCCTGTAATATCAGCCTAGTTTATAATATTTTAGTGGGTTAATTCTGTTCATGAAATACTTAGTTATATTTTTAACACAATTATTACTACTCTTATCCGTTCCAGAATTTGTTACATCTGTTGAAACATTGCTTAACTGCACATACATATAACAAATTAGTTATGTATGTTCAACCTCATCAGGTCATGTCTGCTAAATCTCTTTATATTGATGAGAAGTTAACTTGCTTATTATTTTATTCATATTCATAATTTTCGATTATTTTTTATTTTAATTGAAGAAGAACAGTCATTTTTCTTTTATTTGTAACTATAGAGTGTGATGTTTATTTCCTAATTTAGACTTTGTGTTTTAAGTTTAGACTCCTTTTTCAGGACTTTTTTATGTTATTATATTATTCCTTTTTAAGATCTTAATACAATGCAATCAAAGATGATTTTATTTTTCTTAGTGAAAATGTGGCAAGTTGTTGTGATTTGTGGTCACTTGAATAACAATCAGTGCTTTAATTTATATACTATATTTATTTTTTTAAACAAAAGAAGTAACTTGATGGTGAATTGAGCGCTTATGATTTCACATGAAAAAACTTTTTGTTGATTCTGATTGGTTTATAATTTCAGTGTTGCACTAGGATGAAGAATGGTTTTTGTTCAAAACACAAGAATCCTCAAATTATAACCGAGGCATTGTTTTTTTTAAATATTTTTGTTGAGTTACCTACCTACTTATTTATTGTTTTATTAGTAAATGCATAGTATAATACGTGTCAGTAACTAGCATGCACTTGCTTTTCTTTTATATAGTAACTATCTCACTTTACTATCAAATGTTACTAGAAATGATTTGTTTTTGTGTTTTAGCATAAAGCTCATTGCATGAGGTAACTTGTGAAAAGTTCTTAGTTTTTATACATTAATTTACCAATAAGAAATTAAATATAAACATTATCTGGCATTACTTAGTTTTATTTCTTGAACATTGAACACTTTTACTATTATTGCTATATATAACATCTAAATCCATGCTAAGTTAAACAAAGAGTAATTTCAATAGTTCACATCATAATTTGTCATTTTAATATACATGTTCCACCAGTTGCCCATAAATCCAAAGTCAATTATTCTTGATGGAAAGTCAAATATTGTAGGTTGCATATAGGAACAGTGTGCTTTGTACATATCACAGGATTGACTTAAGTCAGAAGTGTACATTATTGAAGCAACCCCGAAACTCTTGTAGTGAATAATGCCTTCATTATAGCAAGTTTCAAGATATCGCAAGTGTGCATAAGATTTCTGATTCAAACAGTCTTCGCTGACCAGGGCAACTTCGTTGTGTACTTTCCTCAATCTGTCTTTAAAATCGAGTTCGTCTGGGTTGTTTTTAGCTAAGGCATAGGCTGTTGTTAGTCCTATAGACCATTTGAGAGCTTTCCTCGGATCATCCTGAATGTCTGTGCGTAGATCTTGGACCATCTGACGATAGTCAATGAAAAGATTCTTCCAATAGTTAGCCCATTTTTCAATAATCGTTCCTTTAAATTTCGCAGGAAATTTTACTATGTCACCTACTTTATTAAAAGCTGTTGGTAATCTAGATAACCTATTTATCGACATATTCAAGTTATTTTAAAAGATTTATTGCGGTTTTGCGGTTATAACCACTCTCTAAAAATGTATGATTTTTAAACTAAAATATTGTAGGTTATTTCTATTTGACGATTGACTTGACTGTCAGTTTTGTTTGAAGTTGCCATATATTATATACCTACCTTACCTAATCTATCAGTATCAACTGTCAACACACTTGATAGAAGATGCGTTCAGAATTTTGTATTTTCTATTGGTAGAGACCAGAGGCCTATTGCATAATGACTTGTAGCTTATAATATTAGCGGAAGTCTCTTTTCAATCCCTTTTATTAGAAAGAGAGTTCCGCTAATATTACAAGTTTCAAATGATTATGCAATGGACCCCAGTAGAGACATTTTTCGTGAGCAAAGAATACTATACTAAGAGGTATAAAGCTACTGTTACACATGCTCAGTACTAGCAAGCTTTGTGCTTATTAAGATACTGGGACACATGCTCATTACTAGCAAGCTTATTAGCAAGCGGGGAAGTGGGCGGGGCCCCGCTCCCAACCCCACTTGCTAATAAGCACAAAGCATGCTAGTAATGAGCATGTGTCCCAGTACCTTTAGCTTGCTAATAAGCATGCTATTAATGACCATGTGTATCAGTACCTTAATGGGATGGGATTGTTAAGGTACTGTTACACATGCTCATTACTAGTAGTATGCTTATAAGCAAGCGGAAAAGTGAGAGAGGCCCCGCTCTCAACTCCTCTTGCTAATGAGCATGCTAATAAGCCCGAAGCATGCTAGTAATGAGCATGTGTAACACTACCTTTACACTTTCCTAGAATGTGGCTAATGGAAGAAGTTTGTTGACAGTCCCGGTGTTTTATTTAATTTTCAGCATTCTTTCAGATCTACTTTCATTAAACAGACTCTATTTTAACTCGATCCGATAGATCGAGTACACGAAGCTACACTTAGTTAGGCCTAGGCCTATATTACGTTTCCTTTTCCAAAATGCTCCCTTTTCAACCGACTTCAATATTAAGGAGGAGGTTCTCAATTCGTCAGATTTTTTTTTTATTTAAATTTTTTTTAATGGATGTTCACTCATAACTCCGTCATTACTGAACCGATTTGAATTTTTTTTTGTTTTCTAAAAGTAGATAGTTCCAGGTTGGTCCCATTTTTTCAAAATCCATTTCTGATGATGGGATTCATGAGGAACTGAGGGAACTCCTCAAATTTGAAAGGCACATGCATGCTGATTTGGGTGATTTCTTAAGAAACTTGAGCATTTCTTTACGAAAATCATCAATTTGGTGGAGTGGATCTGATAATGAAGACCAGGGATGGCAAAGTGGAACTGCTTCGTAATTCTCAGGACTATGATCCGATTTTAAAAAATATTTTTTTATCTGTATATAGATGGTTTCAGGATTGTTCCGTTTTTTTCAAAATCAATTTCTGATGATGGGATCCATGAGGAACTGAGGGAACTCCTCAAATTTGAAAGGCACATGCATACTGATTTGGGTGATTTCTTAAGAAACTCGAGCATTTCTTTACGAAAATCATCAATTTGGTGGAGTGGATTTGATAATGACGACCAGGGATGTCAAAGTGGAACTGCTTGGTAATTCCCAGGACTATCATCCGATTTAAAAACATATTTTTTTGTCTAAAAACAGATGGTTCCAGATTTGTTCCGTTTTTTTCAAAATCAATTTCTGATGATGGGATCCATGAGGAACTGTGGGAACTCCTCAAATTTGAAAGGCACATGCATGATGATTTGGGTAGTTTCTTAAGACACTCGAGCATTTCTTTACGAACATCATCAATTTGGTGGAGTGGACCTGATAATGAAGACCAGGGATGGCAAAGTGGAACTGCTTGGTAATTCCCAGCTCTATCATCCGATTTGAGACATTCATCTTTTCTTTGTAAAGAAATACCTTTAAGATAGTCCTATTTGATTATAGTTCTATTTTGATGATGGACTTCATGAGGGATTGAGAGAACTCCTCAAATTTTAACGGCACATGCATTCTGATTTGAGAGTTTCGTTAAGTAACTAAAACATTGTTTTGGGGGAGCCAACATTTTGATGAAGTTGACCTGACGATGAAGACCAGGGATGGCAAAGTGGAACTGGTCAATAAACCTAGCTCTACTTATTATCCTAGTTGTGACATTCATCTTTTTGATTTGATTTATATTCTGATGATGGAGTTCTAGAAGAATTCAGAGAACTCCTCAAATGTGAACGGCACGTTCATTGTGATTAGAGGGTGTTCATAATTAGCTTAGGCATTTTCTTACTGTGGCCATCTTTTTGCTGGAGTGGACCTGATGTTGATAATCAGGGATGGCATAATGAATCTGCTCGATAATTTACAGTCTGTCATCCAATTTAACACATTGTTATTTTGTTTGTTTTAAAGGTCTACAAGGGAGTTCCGTTTGATTATACTTCACATGTAATGATGGAAGCCCTGGGACATTAAGAAAGCTCCTCAATTTTCAATCATACACGTGCGGTGTATTGGATATTTGTGAAGTAAACTGGCTAACTCAAACAAATTAATAATTTCACTTTTAACGAGAACCAAAGTCGGTTTTTTTTCTTAAAAATTATTCTCACATATTAAATAATATTTAAAACGGGTCACTCACGTAATTTAGTCGATTTTCGCTCGACATGTTTCGTTCTTTACGAAGAACGTCATCAGGCCAGCTGCAAGTACCAGAGCAGATAGGGCATTAGCCCGCAGTGTACGACTTGCCTCTGTCGCGGGTGGTCGCTCCTGATGACGTTCTTCGTAAAGAACGAAACATGTCGAGCGAAAATCGACTAAATTACGTGAGTGACCCGTTTTAAATATTATTTAATATGTTCGAGTCTCACGAGAGTTTTATAGTTAATATTCTCACATAATGTAATATAGGCCGGATAG
Organism: Lathronympha strigana; assembly: GCA_949128165.1. Taxonomy (NCBI): domain Eukaryota; kingdom Metazoa; phylum Arthropoda; class Insecta; order Lepidoptera; family Tortricidae; genus Lathronympha; species Lathronympha strigana. Next base: position 9,148,569 of record OX421915.1, read on the forward strand.
CGCTCATCGATCAAAACGTTGACGTCATTAGACAATAGACAATAATGCCAAAATGACAGATATTGTGATGGCAATAACTAGTGCAAGTGACACACAGGGTCCTAGTTTTGTGTGCTCAAGTGGACCCTTTTCTCTTGTTCATACAAACACCTTTCTTGCTTTGTAATAAATAAGGTTCAATACAATATAATACAGCTTTGTAAAAAAATGTAGAAATTAAAAAGTGTCAACATCGTAGTGTCGTCCCTTTTTGCTATATAAAATGTAGATTTTCAACTTCTGACAAAAGAAAATGATTCTAGTAAATCGCTAATGTTTAGCGACTAGCAGAAATGTATATAAAAAATATGGATCTTAATTTTTCATATCTCATGCTCTGAATATGGGTTTTTGTTAACCTGTGGGTTCCACTACACTTGGGGTATTTGCGTTTTGCCTCTCGCTCGCAGCGTAGCATAATTTAACTGGTGTGAGCGTGAGGAAAAACGCAAATACCTCGTGTAATGGCACCCTATGATGGGTGTGGAAAATGATACGTTTCCGCCCTAGGTCGTTATATTTTTCAAATGCATTTTTTTCTTAAGTTTTACTAATTGCAATTTAACTTCGGTTTAAAATAGATGCATTGTATGATTTCCATGCTGATATTTGTTTCACAAATCCATATCAGGACATTCAATCTATTTTTTTTAATAAAAGTTACTTAGAGACTCTCGTACGACAAGGTTATATTTACCTAGATATATTTTATAAATACACGTGTATTTGCCTTTCTAGTCTTTCTACGTACTTATTCAATATGAAATGTAGATTGTTTAACTCTGGTAAAAGACACTATTTCAGTCTCGGATTATACCTCGTACGGAACACCTCGAATGAATTGGGTGCGTTTCGTCCCTTGGTTAACAATCTACTATAATATAAAAGTAATAATAACATACCTAATATTTATAAACTCTGACAAAAAAGTTATTAAAATGCCGATATCACTTAAAATTGATTTCATTTCCTTTACACCGAACACTATGCATGGCCGAACACGGCTAGGGGATGATGATGATGATGCATTCTAGTCCCATGTTAATTTAGCCGCGCCGACGGCAAAGCGAGGAGTCGTCAGCGAGGTGCACAGAAGCTATAAAATATTAACCAATATTAAAATTCAAAGATTTCACACATTAAGGTTGTAACTATTATGAACTACTTAATACTAATAGGGACGCAGTTATTCGTTGGCATAATATTTAGATATATTTTGCCTATGGTAGAAACACACGTGGGAGTCTACACAAAACTGAAATTTGACACATTGGTTAGTACAATCAATTACAAAGATATATATCTATTTTTGCACTAAGATGAGCATGCACTGCAATAAGATGAAAAAGTGGATACATCTATTTATAGTTGACTGTAGGACTAGTTTGGCACCATTCGTACACGGGGATCATTCATACATTGGTCATATCTCGGTTGAGAAAACACGCTGAGCCAGGATGGAAGACTCCTTTTAATAAACAGAAGATACCCACTAAGAATGGTGACAGTATATAATATACGCCTTCTGGTCTCCTCAAAAAGAGCGTTTCTGTGTTTTTGCTATCTCAAAGTAATTTTTTGATGCATCTTTAAATGCATTTATCTGTTCTAATGTTTCCTACGATCGCAATGTTTCTTTGTATTGTGTGTGACCAAATTCCATAGATAATAATATAAAATATACATTCATTTTGGGATATTCTTTACAATTTTTTTATTATATTTTAATTTCATGATTTGATTTTTCATTAAAAGGGCGTATAAGTCGTAAGAGCTGCGAAGATACTCCTCTTTTATTGTTATAAACATGGTAATGGTATCCTTTAACCCTATAAACCTTTTTTAAGTTCACCTATTGTCAGTATTGTCACGGACGGTAAACTACGGAACTCTACACTGAGCATGGCCCGACATGCTCTTGTTAAATTATGAAGTCGGTTGACAAAAAGTATTAAAAGTTGTAACATCACATATTTCGACTTCGTAAAGACAATACGTTGTAAATAAAAGATAATTAAAAACGCGCGTATAATTCCTCAAAATAAATTTAATTAAAGTTTAATCAAGTATCCATCATGCATAGTCGTCGTGTTGTAAAATCGCTAGGTATTACTGAAAGTCTAATCAAAGTTAGCCTTTTCTAGTAGGCATGGCACCACCGCCTTTCGCTTCTCGCCTGCTACGTGTGGTGGCGCCTGCTATACCAGGGATATTTTGGTACATACCAGGATCTAACATGCCTGGCATACCACTGGGCATCTCTGGAGGTGGGGGCGGAGGTGGCATTTGTCGGGCGACCTGTTCAAATAGATGATTTTATTTTGTGGTGCATGATGAAGAGCACCATGCAGTTAAATCTTAAAAGTAAAATGTAATGTTATGAAGTTAAAGAGGAAAATTTTGTAAAAATCCTTTGTAAAAGTTAAACCTAGGTTTGTAGGCTATATTATATTGATTAAATTTATTGATCCCTCTTCCAAAGTGCACTTTCTTTTTATCACGAAACTCAATTACTCACTCGCTTCAAAGGCATCTGAGCAGCCGCAGAAGGTGAGGGCGCAGCGGTGACAAGCGCCGAATCCATCACCAGGCAGCACAGGGCAAAGACCGCCAAACAAAACGAGTGTTTCATCTTTACTGGTCACTGCTTCATTGCCTCCAGCCCACCTGGCCCCGTCTTTATATGGTCCATCGCATGATCCCGCAGCGGAAACCTTTGACAAACAATACAACTACTTCCTGTGATGGACGAGTAGATGTACGAGATAAAAATGTAATAATAGTGCTGATTATAATTAATTACTCGTACTTGTCAAGGTGTCACTTACGTGTTAGGGGTACCACACACGCGAATACATATGAGGCAACTTTAGACTAAACCTTCGAGCAACACGGCTTCCAACACTAAATAGACGAAATTTATTTTTATCCGTTAAAAGTAAATTGTTTACGGTTATTTGACGCTAGGTAGTAAGCTTGATGGCAAAATTGCGGTTTGCCTTAAGAAGGAGCAAACGGTGAAATCCCCGTGACTGAAAATTATAAATAATCAATAAGAGTTTGAGGGCTTTTGGGGGATTATATCTATCTATTTCAGCCTTTGCTGACTTTCCAAATCCGCTCAAAATTTTATATCTCTCGTCACTCGTAACCAGCGTGTCGCCTTCTGTCGTTCACCTATATTTCTGGTGGGCGACCTCTACCCCTCTGATCTACTAATGAGGTTTAGACAAAGCTATTGGAAGTCGTAGGGCGACGCGCCTATATTGTCACACTAAAGAGGTCCGTGCTCTGTGGGTTTAGACAAAGAGATTGGAAGTCGTAGGGCGACGCGTTGTCTGTCACACTAAAGAGGTCCGTGCTCTGTGGGTTTAGACTATCTCATTTAGTTATCACATAGACTATCATAGACTATCACATAGTTATTTATACCTTATACCAAATCGGTGGTAAACAACCTTACGGTCTGCCCGGTTTCTGAACATTTGTTTTATATGGAGGGTGTAGTAATTACTTTTTTTTGTTAAGCAAAACAAACAACTCACTTCATATGGACGAAAAGAGAAGAAGCTTTTTTTAAAGTAACCTATCATATCCTACATATTATGATTGATTATGATATATTAGGAAACACGATACCAAGTCTGCTCTAAAATGGATCACCACTGTTTTTATTACAGTTGTTACCTACTGGTTGTTACAATCTATATAAAATAACATTCCACGTTCATACTTCTGTACAAAAATCGTTGCGCAATGAGTCTCATATCATAAGTACTTCTCATAAGCACTTCAAGCTAATTTAAACAACGACTCTGTTAACAGTTCAGAGATGCTTATCGTTTTGACATGAAACTGCTGACCTATTAGTCGCACGCGATACATCATGGCTCGGCACATTGCAACAAGAATCAAAATTTATTAAATTAAAATAGTTTTTTTAGTGACGTAATTAAGTATCAAAATTCAAGTCGATATGTAATTATACTACCTAATTACCTATTAGAGCTTGCAATATACCTACGTCCAATGTTCCTATCCGGATATTTCGAATATTTATGATTTCACTATCCGGATATCCGGATAAAACGAATAAAACCGAATATTTTTATTTTTGCATTGAAATACCTATGTATAATGTTAGTAAAAAACCGATAATAATATGAAAAAAATCATTGAATTAAAAATATTATGGCATGGTAAAGAAATATAATCGCGTTTTTGCATAAAAACAATTCCAGAATTTCGAGACCAATCTTTTTCAAAATCATCAATGTTTACCGTCAGTAAAAACTGTCACTAATAACATAAAGCTTTCTATACATATAATGCTAAAAATTTAATAAGTAAATACTTATTATGAGATAATTTTACATAAGTAAATCGACCTAGTCCCACAGCTAGTTCATTAATGCTTGCGGTATGAGCACTAGATGACGCGTCGTGACGTTTGACTCATACAATATGTAGATACAAATAACTTAAGCAACATCAACATCAGAGAAAATATCTATAACTTAGGAACAAATATTCGTGACAAACACATAAAAAAATGCCCTAACCGGGATTCAATTCTAACGGGAACTACAGGTTTGTAGGCAGGGTCACTACCTGGGCGGCCGTTAAATAAGTAATACAATTAGGTTCTAAGCAAATATACTGAGTAAACAAACCAAATCAGCTTTGCAACCAGTTCAAAAATTATTAGATGCATCTCATAGTTAAACAGATAAACAATATATGTAATAACGGCCTACTAGCCTAGTCGGTAGTGACCCTGCCTACGAAGCAGGAGGTCCCGGGTTCGAATCCTGGTCAGGGCATTTATTTGTGTGTTTATCACGAATATTTGTTCCAGAGTTACGGATGTTTTCTATGTATTTAAGTATTTATATGTATTTTCATGTATTATATATATCGTCGCCTATTACCCACAACACAAGCCTTATTGAGCTTACCGTGGGACTAGTTCGATTTGTGTAAGATTGTCCCATAAAATATTAAACATGAACCTAAAAGTAAAAGTAAGAAACTTAATGCTTCTATGGGATCAGCTATTAACGATGTCCGTAGATGGTTGCAAAAGTATCCTGCACTGAACTAGAGGCATATATTTTAAATAGTTATTTATTATACAAGGGGGCAAAGTTGTTGTTTAACTCTCGGGCTTATATTGAGACCCGAGCAAGCGAAAGATTCCAAAATTGAGCCACGAGCGTAGCGAGTGGTTCAATAACTGGAATCTTTACGAGGGAGGGTACTTTGCTATGTAATGTACTATTTCTCAAACATGATTGGAAATGTTTGCATTTATGTCACGACATGAAGACATGAAGTTTCTTGTTTATGGCTTATCCCCCCATTTACTTCTTGGCCGGAGGCCGTGAAGTAATGTATGGCGTAAGCCGCGTAAGTATGAACGAATCATTATTGGCTAAGTAAAGTTTTTTGAAGGTGTGAATATTATATTTTTTCCTGATAGCCGACGTCTTAAAGTTCAAGGAAATGTGGCTCTTTTATTTTTATTTCCTATTACTTATTAATAATATTTTTTTAAGTGAACGAGTTGACATTTGTTCAGTTTAACGGCTGAACAGAGCCCAATGCTTTCGTCCGTAATGAGTATAAGGAATTAGAAAAAAAAAGACAACTGTCAATGTCACTTGTGTCATTGTTGAAAAAAACGGTTTATTAGACTCTCTTTCTCTTGCAATTTGGTGTTATCGGTGTGATGTGATCTATGCAATAATTTTAACGACCCTAGCTGAAACAACGGACATCTGATTTTGCTACTTTTCTCCACGACCTCTGCTAATTATTTGAACAACGATTTGATCTACTTTCGACGACTTGGCGCTGCTTTTTTGGACAACAATTTATTGCCTTCACGATCACCCTTCTGCTAACCTTTGGACTGTACAGTATCTATAATATCCATGGATCCAGTAGAACCTGGAACCTCTCGAAGGGAAATGGAGTATTACAGAGATGAACTTCAGTGTTTTGTACCAAGTCGTCGAAAGTAGATCAAATCGTTGTTCAAATAATTAGCAGAAGTCGTGGAGAAAAGTAGCAAAATCAGATGTCCGTTGTTTCAGCTAGGGTCGTTAAAATTATTACATAGATCACATCACACCGATACCACCAAATTGCAAGAGAACGAGAGTAATAAACCGTTTTTTTCAACAATGACACAAGTGACATTAACAGTTGTCTTTTTTTTCTAATTCATTATACTCATTATGGACGAAAGCAATGGGCTCTATTCAGCCGTTAAACTGAACAAATGTCAACTCGCTCACTTAAAAAAATATTATTAATAAGTAATAGGAAATAAAAATAAAAGAGCCGCATTTCCTTGAACTTTAAGACGTCGGCTATCGAGAAAAAATATAATATTCACACCTTCAAAAAACTTTACTTAGCCAATTGTCCGCCGCTGCTCTAACTTTTTTAATTTGCGTACTAACACTAAACTGACAAAGGAAAAATTACATACAGCCAACGACCACTAGATACTTGCGACATTAAAATAAAAAATTCTATGGTTCTATGTATATTTATGTGCGGTTAAACATGGTGCTCGAATAGCTTATTCAAATGGCATCTTTAAAAAATAAAAAGGTGGCAAATAAAAAAAAATCCTTATTAACCTATTTTACCTAGTATTTATAGTCGGACAAACCAAGGCTGCAGTATATTATTTTTTTAAATTATGCGCGTCCCTTTTTTTCGGGTTGAAAAAAATAGGGAGGCGTATAAATTTAAAAAAAATTCTACTGCAGCCTTGGCTAGTCAGACTATATTTTAATTTTAATATTTCCTCACAATGTTTGAGAAAAGCACTATACAAGCCTAGGCCGGAAGAGAGATTGCAGGACTTGTTTAATCCGGTCTACCACAAACTCGTCCTGAAATCCCTTACTTCACGGCCTCTGCAGTAATGTAATATTGTACATGTACATATGTCATATGTACGTCTAACATTAGGATATTGTTGAAAAAATTGCATTTAATAAATAACAGTTGATTAGGTACATATTACGTAACAACTCCTACTTTCATTTTTTCCCCCGTATATTTTTAACCATTTGATATTTCAAACTCGATAAATCGTAATATTTAGGTCGGGCCTTCGAGTTTCGAATTAACGAGAGTACTGTATTCGGATTATCCCGATATAAACTGAGTTTAAATCCGGATAGTAAATTTAACGGATATTCGAATTAAACGAATACTCGGATATTTGGATTGCAAGAGGATTCTATTACTTACAAAACTACCTACGTATTAACTTACAAAATTATGATTTATAGAGACACAATTTGATTTAAATAACATATTCTATCAGACAATTTAATAATAAAACCGGCCAAGAGCATGTCGGGCCATGCTCAGTGTAGGGTTCCGCAGTTTACCGTCCGTCACAATAGGCAACCTTAAAAAGTGTTATAATAATTAACAATTCGATGATACTTTAGATCACACGTCCCGACCCCATCAAATCCGGAAAAATCTTAACAGCGCGAAGTAGACCACTGTGCCATCTCTCGGGCAATTGGGTTACTAATTTATACAAACTAGACGGGTTATGTATATGTTGGGTTTTCGGGGGTAACTTTTGATCGCGTAAATCGATTTGAATTATTCTTTTCTTATTAGAAGGAAGATACGCGCGGGATGATAAATTATGTACTCAAGATAAAAGAAGTGTTTATATATACAGTTAAATTACAAACTTAATTCAGAAATTATTTTGTTCAAAAACCGTTCAACCAAGCAAGTTCAAAATAATTTTCCAAGAAAGTTCTACTTTTGTAATTTTTTTCATATTTTTTTAACTTATAGTTCAAAAGTTAGAGGGGGGGACACATTTTTTTAAACTTCTGGAGTGATTATTTCCGAAAATGTTAACTTTATCAAAAACTTTTAGTAAACCCTCATTATTTTATTAATACGCCCCACTTTACGTGTATTACGCGGGAGGTACTCTAAAAAAGAAATTATAATCACTTTTTATTTTACCACTTTGTTGGCGTGACCAATGTACATATTCGTACAAAATTACAGCTTTCTAGTACTTACAGTCACTGAGATTATCCGCGGACGGACGGACGGACAGACAGACAGACAAAGCGAAACTATAAGGGTTCCTAGTTGACTACGGAACCCTACAAATTCTAGACGAACTATTTTCAATATAGTTGCAAACAAGCGAGTTGTCCACGTAACGGTACGTTAAGTGTTTGTTTGCAAAAACATCACAAAGGCCGTTCGCTTGTTTGCAACCATAGTAGAATCGGTTTGCCTGAATTTAAATAAAGCTGACTGGTTTGATGTGCTTAGGTCAAATTTCAAATGAATAAACTGTCTGTAAAAACGTACTGTTACACATGCTCATTAATAGCATGCTTATTAGCAAGCGGGATAGTGGGAGGGGCCCCACTCCCATCCGCTCTTGCTAATAAGCATACTTATTAGCGTCCTAATAACCACAAAGCATGCTAGTAAATAGCATGTGTAACAGTAGCTTAATTATTATTTGTTTATTTTTCCTAAATATGATTGGTTGTTTATTGTATATTTAAGATTGGTTATGATTGGTTGTATAGTCTGACAAGCAAACGAATGCAGTAACAGTAGGACAAAAAAACTATATTCATCCCTTTTTCCGGGGTGCTAAAGGTACTGTTACACATGCGCATTACTATCATGCTTATTAGCAACTGGGGAAATGGGAGGAGCCCTGCTCCCAACCCCTCTTGCTATTCATCATGCTAATAAGCACGAAACATGCTGGAAATGAGCATGTGTAATAGTATCTTCATACTAGCAGAATAAAAAGACAGTATGATGCACTCTATCCTAAAGGTACTGTTACACATGCTCATTCATCCCCTCACACTTCCCCACTTGCGAAGAAGCATGCTATTCATGAGCATGTGTATCAGTACCTTTACTGCGTTCGTTTGCTTGTCATGGCCACCATGGGCCATTATACGGGACCCAGCTATACAGCAGAATGGGATGGCAGTATTGCGTAACCCCTCTTACTCATAAGAACGTCCCTTAGTAGAGCGCCCATAACTTGTTTCTGTGAAGATACTGTTACACATGCTCATTACTAGTATGCCTATTAGCAAGCGGGGAAGTGAGAGCATTAGCATGCTAATAAGCCCGAAGCATGCTAGTAATGAGCATGTGAAATTGATGTGAAACAGTATCGAAAATATCGTACAGTATCGTATCAAAAAGTTGTAATCTGACGCCTGCACGCCTGCCACGAACATCGAAAATTGGCATTGACGGGAAAACCTCTTTGTCACTCCAATATGCAAGTGTGACAGAGATGGAGATACAAATCCGCAATCGTTCGATTTTCGTGGTATAGGCCCTGTTGAAATATCGTCATGTTAAGGGGTCTACAAACTAACGTCACCAAAATAGGCACGGATGGGCACGGGTAGTTCTGTATCTCGAGGATGAAAAACGTCTCAATTTTTTTTTATTTCGCTGTGAAGCTGTCTACCCGCTAAACTTTTGATGACTCAATTTTACCAACCTCTCTCTCGACAATTCAGGATCAAATGTAAGTTTTATATTATAGATAACTTACTTACAAGTAAGATTAAATTAAGGATAACTTATATTACTTCTTTATCCGAAGTCTGTGTTCGTAGGAAACCAACTATGGAAACCAGACTTGTTAAGAAAGCTACTCCGCTGTCTGCGGCGGCTGCGGGTAAAATTTACAAGGTTGGAAGTCGCGTCGGGCGTGGTGTGCCCGACATCGCTGACGCCTACACGAAGAAATGCTCCTGCGAGAGGGATAAAACCATCGTGTTTTGCAGAGCATGTGGGTATTACTGCAACGGTCGCATACGGCTGAAGTGCGAACAGCATCCAAGAGTAAGTACTTTATTCTAATTTATAATAATAATGTTAACTTATTACTGGCGAACTTATGGTTAAACTTTATGGACTAAGTCATCAAGACGAAGAGTTTAATAAACTTCAGTTTACATAATTTGACATGCAATTATTGGAATCTTGTTAGTGGACTCAACAATAAGACCTGTGAATTACTGTGTGAAGGAGACCTGGGGCCTATTGCATAATAAAATACAAGCTAATAGTATTAGTAATTTTGGTTGTAAGTTGTACTCTTCGGTTGCATAATAAGATACAAGGGACCGAATATACAAGTAATAAGTACAAGCTAATAATATTGGTTAATTGACTTGTAACTTGTAGATTTATGTTGCATAATAAAATACAAGGAATTAAGTACTAAAATATTAGCCCTACTAACTAATACTATGGGTGAATTTTATTAGTTTTTGTTGCAAAATGAGTCGAACTAATCAAATTATTTGATGTAACTTGTATTTATTACTACTCACCTAAGGACCACGGTAATTTTAAATTACAAGTAGTTCAGTTGTTTATTAACTGTCGAAAAATACTGCTGCATTCCTCGGATAATGATGATGATCAATATTTACGTACATTCATACTCACGCTTGTATCCCATTGGGGTAGGCAGTGACTACAAGAACGCCAATTAAACTACGATCTTTACATACTAACATTTTTCGCTTTGCTCACATCATACATATTTTGATATACTCATTTACTAAGAACCATTTTTTCTGCCTGTTTATATTCCGAAAAAGTTTTACGGTGATATTGCCATTGCCACCAATTATTTTTAAAGGTCATAGATAATTACAAGTTTGATTCAAATCAGCCAATGGTTTCATGTAATTTTCTATGTTTTACTAATAATATTAGCACCCTTATTACAAGTTAGTTTAGATTTATTATGCAACAAAATTTATTAGTGCTTGTAAATAATCATACATTTTAAGATATTATTAGTTCTTCATGCAACACAATTTTCTAATATTACTAGTGATCACGTAAAATAATTATTCAACGCATAATAACAGAACTAATAATTTGTTAACTAGTAACTAGTATTATTCTCTAATATTATTAGTCTAATTATGCAATAGGCCCCTAGTACTTCTGGGAATGTTTGTCAAAAAAGTATTTAACCATAGTAACTATGTAGGTTTAATATGACTTGTGCATGTATTATAAAGTAATTTAAGATATTCCAACTTTTCAAAAACAATAACAATAAATTTAATATTGGCATTAAAGCTAACTCTTATATGACTTTATTTATGATTTCAGGTCACTTTCTTGCTTGACATTTCTGAGTGCCCGAGATGCCACTGCTCAGCGTTCTTGGACGAATATGTGAAAGCATAGTGGCTAGATGTCAAACTATTAAAGCTACTGACTGTTACTGTATGTTAACATTTTAAAGATTTTATTTCTCTCTTATAAATTAGGTATGTAAAAGTGGAAGAAAGTAGTAAAATTTATTTCTAGAATCTAAATTTTAGTGCTTTCTCAATCATGAATCATGAGAAAGCACTAAAATTTAGATTCTATAAATAAATTTTACTACTTTCTTTGAAATATGTTGAACAGTAAGAGTTGATTTTTAAACACTTACCTAATTTGATTTCTAAGTGGTTAAAAACAATTATACTTCTGTTGAAGTTTGTATGTTTAAGTTTTTGTTTTATTGTCAATAATTACAAGGAGATAGATTGGTTTATGTTGTGTTATATGACTATTATTACACAGATTATATTTTAAGTTGAATAATATATGAAACCAATAGTTTTTATGGTAAAAACATTTTTGCGTTTCAGGATACATTCATGATGTACTCTGTGTAGTATACCTAAGTAACCATTATTCCTTTAATATAATAAAAATACAATAGTAAAGGCTTTTTTATTTATTAACTTTGTGTATTGAATTGGCATAGTGTGGTTGCATCACTTACATTTGCCATATATCAAGTAAACAGATGCAAAACCAAAGTTTGGGCAAGTCCTTGACATTCCTGTATGAAAATTAGAAATATAAACATGATTAGCTAGCAGTGGATAAAGAAATATTAAGGGAAGCTGTTTGTTCTCCATAAATATATTGTTAAAAAAAACTATGTCTGTTATAAAATGAAAGAGATGTAATATACTACAGAAAAATTGAGCAAGGCCCTGTTGAGCAGGGCTGCAAACAAACCAGCGACCTCCTGCTTTCGCTTCAGACACCCTTTACAATTGCAAACTATGTCTGACTTATGACATCAACCTATTGAATGAAAGTCTAAAGCTTACTACATTTCTAAAATTTATTTACACAGGTATCTTATTCTAATATAAACTAATATTGTGTACATATATGGAGGATATTTATATAGAGAACCAACTTGGAACATCAGATCTGTCCTTGTTCCGTTCCAAATACCCTTTGAATGTCTTCTTGGCTTCATCCAAGGATTTGGCGTCATCATCTTCGGCTTCCTTCTGGTCCACAAATAACTTGGGGTACTCAAACTTCATATCCTTTGGCTGGAAAATATAACAATGAACACTTAATATAGCCTCCTAAGGAGCATGGTTCCACCTTCCACCCTTATAGTTTCATCATGTCTGTCCGACTGTCCGTCCGTCCATCCATCTGCAGCCTGGCTCAGTGACTGTTGGGTAGTGTAATTCAGTATGAATATACATATCAATCATGCTAATAAAGTGGTAAAATAAAAAGTAAGGTTTATTTTTTTGGTACCTCCCATACACGTTAAGTGGCAGGTGGCGGGCTCTATACCCCACCATAATATTGTGGTAGTCTTACTAATTCTAATTCCCCAACAGAACTTTTGATGTATAATGTACAGTTTTATGTGTCATACTTGTGAGATAAGTGAGATGGCGCTATCAAATTGGTTTCGATAAATTGTGTTGTGTCAAGTGGGCAGTCTTTATCTATATACTTGCTTTAATATTTGGTTTCTCATTATGCTCTCATACGTTCTTGTATTACTTTTTACATGTGCGTACAAATTACGTACAAATTTTCTGTATAAGAAGCGAGTTGAAAATTTGACCCTAACATAAATTGATAGCGCCCGCCAGGAAGGATACTTCCTAGCGGTGATAGATTGATCTTTGTTTTCTCATAAATGCGTGTAGTACTATTTTTGTTTATTAACGTACAAATTCGTACAAATTACGTACAAATTTTCTGTATCAGCAGAAAGTTGAAAAGTTGACTGGAACATAGTGAAACAGATAGCGCCCGCCAGGAAGGATCCCTCCCAGCGGTGACAGATTGATTGTTTTCTCGTAAGTACGTGTAGTACAATTTTTTTTAAATACCGTACGAATACGTACAAATTATGTACAAATTTTTTATGTGGCTTTGAATTCCTAAAGACATCATGTCACCGCCAGGAAGTATGACACAGTTTTATACTACTTACCAAAAATATGTAAGATGAAACTATGTGCCACTGACAAAAAGTTCAGGAATTAGTACAACTATCTTAAGGCAGGGTAAAGAGAGATGGAATGGTTTATTAGGAAACACAATCGGCCAAATGAGGGCGCCACTGGAGTTAGGACACCCTCTTAATAAAGTGAATTTTTTTGGAAATGATAGCTCTAAAAGTAAAAAAAAAGGGTCTAACTTGAGAACTGCTGTCCCAAAAATTATCAAAAAAATCATGAAGCTTTGTAACCACTTTTAGGGAAAATTATTTTGAACATGGTCAAATAAGCCATTTTTGTTTGTTTTGCAAAAAAACATATTTAGCAATAGGTTTTTTATGGGAAAGCTGGGGGGCATTGTTGCAAAAAAACTAAACACAGCAGCACCATCCTATCCAGGCATTCATATGTATAGCAGATCTACCATGAAACTTTAAAATTCATGCTTAATATTCAGACCAATAATAACTGATATTCATTATTAGCCCACAGGATAGCTGCAACCCTTGATTTATATATTGACACTGAGAAGGAAAAATGGGATAGGTAATTACTAATTAGGTATGTACTATATAAGTGACTGGTTGCTTATCCAATTTCTTCTATGCAGTGTCAATATGGTTCTCAGTTCTTAAATCAATACTAAATAACTCGAACTTACCAGAGTAATATAGGCGTATTTGATATCATCATCCTTAATAATGTAACCTTTTCCAACATCTCTTTTAAACTTTCCCATTGTAATCTTTGTCCGGACATCAGTCACTGGGACATTGTAGATTTTCTCCAGATAGTTTTTTATGTCATGCTTCGTCATTTCCATGGAGCATTGGAAATGAACTATATTAGGTAGTTGTTTTAAATGAGGTTTAACAAGTTTCATCCAAAAATTTGGTAAAAAGACCCGTAGCTGAGGATTCCCTCTTTGATACAGTGGATACCTGGAAAAATTAAGGATGAGAGGATGTATGTGAAATCGGCCTGACAATCAATATATTATTTTTACGATTTTGATAATGAGCGAAAGGACGAAAATAATATTACCATCGGGTGGACATTTTGCACACAATCAGTTATTGTTAGAAATATACAGACTTGTATAGATTAAAAAATCCAACGAACTGAACAATTAAATGAGCCCTGGCGTACTAGGACAGTTTTGGGGTTTTAGATTTAGATTATAATGGTAATGGGGTGAGATTTTGAGAAACTAGACAATATAACCTATAAAAATTTGACAGCAGCTGTCAAAACACACTGTCAAACTATGCTTTTTGATGCACATAGATGACTGGAGGAATGAGGTACTTTTTTTTTTTTTTTTTTTTTATAATGGCATCGCGCTCCTGGCGCATTCAGCCAGACAAGTAGTAAAAGCAGGGAAACGGAATTAAAGGTATAAAATACGGATTGGACAGAATTTGGAAAAAAGGATCAGATCAGGAAAGGATTAGGTCATAATATTATAACTTGATATCGTTACGTGAAAGGAATGAACATAATATTTTATAAATAGGTATGGATATAGATAAATCATAAATATGAAGGAGTGATGAAATGGATGTGGGAAACGGAATATTGAGAATTGACAGCTGACTAAATAAAGCGGACCGGTCATAAAGGTTACAATTATTTGAAAAGAATATATGATTGAGGTCCGCGGGATCAGCTCCGCAAATACATGCTGAACTGGCCACACGTCCTAGACGTGCCAGATGTTCTGGCGTACATGTGTGACCTAACCTCATTCGAATCAACATGCTGGTGAAAGGTTTTGATAATGATACTTTGGCAAACCAAGGTTTGGCAGGAATGCACGGTTGTATACGTCGATAGTGTGGAGCCACAGTCTCTGCACCAGATGACCACAGTTCCATCCAAGCCCTACGCAGATGGAACTTTGGTAATACTAAAAGATCTTCAGCAACATTTTTGTATGGGGACATGTCCCCACAACTAATGGCATCTCGAGCTATCTTATCCACCTTTTCATTACCCTTAATCCCTCTATGTCCTGGGATCCAGGCAATGGAAACAGAATACCCTTTTACATGGCATTTCAATAATAGGCTACGTATTTGATAAATTAGTGGATTGTTACATTTTGATTTAAATGGAAATCTTGAAATTGCTTGAAGTGAGCTTAAGGAGTCAGAAAATATAATGGATTTTTTAAGATGCATTATAATAATGAATTCAATTGCTTTCAGGATTCCAAGGCACTCACCACTGTACACGGAGGATTCGGGAGGCAACTTAATCTTTTGATATATATTAGACTGAGTATGAAGTACACCAATGCCAACACAGCCACTAACTGACAGCTTGGAAGCGTCTGTGTACAAGTGATGAGTACCCTGGCCATGTGTTCCAATAAAACCTAAAAATTGTTGACAATGCTCCACATCATATTTAAAAATACCTATATCAAGGAGAACTGGAGGATCCCGAATTAGAGATTCATATTCATACTGATATATGGGATGTGTTGAAAAGCTAAAGGTAGGGGCTGGGAAAGACTTGAGTTCTTGAAAGCTGTTTATTAAACAAGGAGGGTGTTTATGTGTCCAATAATTGGAGTTAGATATCTGGAATAAAAGGTTTGGTAAAATAGACCACAGTGGATGATTTGAAAATTGAGAGCATCGGAAAATGTACCTATCACAAAGATATTGACGTCGTAAATGAAGTGGCGGTTCAACACACTCAACTTGCATAGCTTTTATTGGACTGGAATTCATAGCTCCACAAATTACTCTTAGAGCTTTGGACTGAATACCATCTAGCTTTTTAAAACCTGCAACACTTCCCGGCTCAAGCAGAAATGTTCCATAATCCAAGATACTCCTTATCAGGGCATTATACATAAGTTTCAAGCAATATGGGTGAGCTCCCCACCAAACTCCTGATACACACCTGAGAATATTCATATTTCTCTCACACTTAGAAACTATATAATTACAGTGTGGCAGGCCAGATAATTTTTTATCAAGAACAACTCCTAGGAATTTAGTTTCGTTTTTAATGGGAAGGGTGCAGTTATCAAATTTGACATGGAATGGAGGAGGAAGCAATTTTCTAGTGAATAAAACTACTACACTTTTTGTAACGGAAAGTTCTAACCCATTAGTATCAAGCCACATCTTCAATAAACCTAAAGAGTTTGTGATGGTCCTGCTGGCCTGCTCTATAGAAAGATTTGGTGTATATAACAATAAATCATCAGCATACTGCAAGGTCCTTACCAAACCATTTAGGGACGATTCTAAGTCAAAAGTATAAATATTGTACAACAAAGGGCTTAGTACTGATCCTTGAGGAAGTCCTCTCCACACAGTGCGAGAAATTTTATTGTTATCATCCACAAGAAGGTTAATTGATCTCTGAGACAACATATTTACTATGAAGTTAGTTAACATTGTTGGTATACCCAAAATATGCAGTTTTGTTTGAAGTATGGAGACTAAAACATTATCATAGGCAGCACTGATGTCTAGAAAAGCAGCTACTACTGATTCTTTTTGAGAAAAGGCTAATTGGATATCAGAAATTAGTATTGCTAAACTATCATATGTAGACTTACCTTTGCGAAAGCCAAATTGACTATTGGACAGTAATTTATTCTTTTCAACATAATATTCCAAACGATTTTTAATTAAATGTTCAGCAACTTTAGCAAATACAGAAGAAAGGGCTATTGGGCGATAAGAAGAGATATCTGTTGTTGGCTTACTGGGCTTTAAAATTGGAATAACTACTTGGGATCTCCATGAATCCGGAACTATGCCAGTTTGAATAACTGCATTAATTATGCGCAGATAGTAAGATAAAATGCTATCACTTGCATTACCCAAGAAAGAATAGGGAACACCATCTTCTCCAGGTGCAGTATCTTTCATATTTTTTAAAACACCTTTTAATTCATCAAATTTAAATGGGCTATTAAAAGTATTGCAATTAGAGGGGTAGAATACAAAGGGAAGAGGTTGAAAAACATACTGTTCAGGGACTGAGGCGGGTGCTAGTTTATTCATATATTGCTGAGCGAGATTAAGGGGCAGCGGGGGACTAGAAGGCTTATTGTATGCATTTTTAAACCTCTTTATATTGTTCCACACTATGGAAGGCTTAACATTAGGGTTAAGGGATGCACAGAACCGTTTCCACCCTTCAAATTTTTTCTTCCGTAATAATTTTTTTGTATCACGTGCAGTCTGCATGTATAATTCAAAATTCTCATTAGTCATGAAGTGACGGTATTTTCTTTCTGCCTCTAAACGTTTCTTAATGGCTTTAGAACAATCTCCATCCCACCAAGGAGGAGAGGGAATTTTACCGATTGCACTATTTTTCAGAGGGAATGTCGTATCAGCAACTTCAATCATTACCCGTGCTAAAGCAACTGAGCAACTGACTACATCATTTACATCATTTACATTGGGCAACTCAGACATTTTCTCTTCAACTCGGCTTATAAAGAGTTTCCAGTCCGGGTTACATAAGTTATATTTCAGCATTGGGCTACGTTTTGAAGATGGAGGGACAGATGAAGGAAATGAGACTACAATGGGATAATGATCACTACCAAATGAAGATTCTAAAGTATGCCAGGTGAAGGAAGATGCAAGTTCAGCAGAGCAAATGGATAAATCAACAGCACTGACCGATTCTGAGGGAGCTGTTTGGCGTGTAGGAGAACCAGTATTTAGTACACAGAGATTGAATTCATCTAATAACCGTAAGACGCGTTCTCCGTTATAATTGGATATTGAACTCCCCCAAAACTGGTGATTAGAGTTTAAGTCTCCTAAAATTAAAAAAGGTCTAGGAAGAGAGGAAATTATATTTTCTAATTGATCAAAAATGAATGATGATTGAGATGGAATATATACAGAAACAATGCATATGTTATTTACAATGGCAGCAATGATGGAAAGATCATCACTGTGAGATGGAAGATGAAGAGGGGTAAATGATGAAGAATTCCTGACGAGCAAAGCTACTCCACCACCAGCCCGCCCGTCAGGACGGTCCTCTCTGAGGCATGAGTAACCTGAAGCACTAAGAAAAGCCCCAGGTTTAAGCCATGTCTCCGAGAGGGCAACAATGAAAGGATTATATTTATTTAACAAATGAATTAAATCTTGTTTTTTATTAATTATACTTCGACAATTCCATTGAAGAATTTGGTCCATTATTAATAGTAAAAGCTAGATTTTCGAGTAAAGGGGCAACGTGGGACGATATAATAACATTAGGCTTGGAAAGGTGATTAATTAAGGACTGAATAGAATCAGCTATATCTTCTTCTTTATCAGACTCCTGCTGTCTTAGTGCACACCCATTAGGGGGGGAGGGGATAGAGAATTCCCTAATAACTGCCTGATGAGCAGCCACGTCATAACCTTTGACAGTCTTTTTAATAGCAGAGCGAGGTTTCATAAATATAGGCTTCCTGTTACTATTATTTTGACTACTATTTTGACTATTATTTTGACTAATAACTGGTCTATTGCCTGGATGACTGCTTGCATTTGGAACTGAATGCTGAACTCTACGGGGTGAATCTGTTTGAGGAGTGTTTGTGGGTTGAAACTTAAGAACATCTGCAAATGAGATTGAGGCGGCCGGATGTAATTTAACAGCTTCACTATAGGATATGCAGTTATTAGCCATAGTGATTTTAATTTCCCTCTGTCTTTTGTGCTCTGGGCATGACTTATTTGTGGCGAAATGAAAGCCATTGCACAAACAGCAAATGGCCTCATCCTCCTCCACAGAACAAGCATGACCGAGATGCATCTGCCCACACTTGAAACATTTTGGTTTTGATCTGCAATTGGTCTTGGTATGACCAAACTTAGTACAAGAAAAACACTGTATAGTAGGGAAAATATACAATTCAACAGGAATTGCATTGTAGCAAGAAAAAATTCTTTTCGGTAAAATTTGACCGTCAAAGGTTAAGACAACTGTCTCAGAAGGTTGCCAGGAAACAGAGCCATTAACAACCACTCTGTGGTTTAGACGTCGCACTTTGAGAACCTTTCCACACCCAATGGGTACAGAAATATTTAGGACAATTTCCTCATCCGTCCATTGTTTTGGAATGCCTCGAACCAGACCCATACGAGTCACTGAAAAAGTTGGTATATATGCTGTATAATTCTCTTGCTCCAGACAAGAATCGGTGACAAACAAATTTGCATCTATGTGGGATGAAAAAGCCATTGCTATTCTGGTCCTACCTATGCGCTTCACACTTCCATTTATAATATTCTTGAAGCCCTTTTTAACTAGAAATTTACCAAAGGAGACCGGGTGCAGAGACGAGTTAGGCTCTGTCTGTTTAAGTTGAACGTGCACCGTAAAAGGCGCAACGTCTGAGGATGAAAATAAATTTCTGCCTACCTTTGTGTTGCTACTGTCGGATTCAGACTTACTTGTCGAGTTTGATTTGTTTAAAGTGTCGGAATTTAATTGATTTGAATGAGATTGGGTCTCTAGTGGTTTATCTGGTTGTACAGTTTGGCAATCGCATGTATACTCCCCACCGCTATTCTTTCTCCTTTTTTTATTGCAATTTTTGCATCTTTTAAACATTTTTGGTCTTTTAAGATCACTCCTGCTGCATACAGAAGTGTCCGTGTCCATGTTGCTTGATTCAACCTCAATGTTCATCGCAACCTGGAGGCTACCGCCTCCAGGATCGGGGGGATCCTCCCCCATCAGATTATAAACAAAATAACTTACCTAATATGTTATATTTACACTATTTATATAGAAAAAACAATAATTACAAAAAATGCTAACTAAATTATATACAAACTACCACTATCCTGATCTAAATCCTATTATATATTAAATTAAAAGAAAGAGAAACACCAAAACACAACCGCCACGTTTCACGTTTCCCGCGCTTTTTCATGAGGTACTTTTTTTTTTTTTTTTTTTTTTAATGGCATCGCGCTCCTGGCGCATTCAGCCAGACAAGTAGTAAAAGCAGGGAAACGGAATTAAAGGTATAAAATACGGATTGGACAGAATTTGGAAAAAAGGATCAGATCAGGAAAGGATTAGGTCATAATATTATAACTTGATATCGTTACGTGAAAGGAATGAACATAATATTTTATAAATAGGTATGGATATAGATAAATCATAAATATGAAGGAGTGATGAAATGGATGTGGGAAACGGAATATTGAGAATTGACAGCTGACTAAATAATGCGGACCGGTCATAAAGGTTACAATTATTTGAAAGGAATATATGATTGAGGTCCGCGGGATCAGCTCCGCAAATACATGCTGAACTGGCCACACGTCCTAGACGTGCCAGATGTTCTGGCGTACATGTGTGACCTAACCTCATTCGAATCAACATGCTGGTGAAAGGTTTTGATAATGATACTTTGGCAAACCAAGGTTTGGCAGGAATGCACGGTTGTATACGTCGATAGTGTGGAGCCACAGTCTCTGCACCAGATGACCACAGTTCCATCCAAGCCCTACGCAGATGGAACTTTGGTAATACTAAAAGATCTTCAACAACATTTTTGTATGGGGACATGTCACCACAACTAATGGCATCTCGAGCTATCTTATCCACCTTTTCATTACCCTTAATCCCTCTATGTCCTGGGATCCAGGCAATGGAAACAGAATACCCTTTTAGATGGCATTTCAATAATAGGCTACGTATTTGATAAATTAGTGGATTGTTACATTTTGATTTAAATGGATATCTTGAAATTGCTTGAAGTGAGCTTAAGGAGTCAGAAAATATAATGGATTTTTTAAGATGCATTATAATAATGAATTCAATTGCTTTCAGGATTCCAAGGCACTCACCACTGTACACGGAGGATTCGGGAGGCAACTTAATCTTTTGATATATATTAGACTGAGTATGAAGTACACCAATGCCAACACAGCCACTAACTGACAGCTTGGAAGCGTCTGTGTACAAGTGATGAGTACCCTGGCCATGTGTTCCAATAAAACCTAAAAATTGTTGACAATGCTCCACATCATATTTAAAAATACCTATATCAAGGAGAACTGGAGGATCCCGAATTAGAGATTCATATTCATACTGATATATGGGATGTGTTGAAAAGCTAAAGGTAGGGGCTGGGAAAGACATGAGTTCTTGAAAGCTGTTTATTAAACAAGGAGGGTGTTTATGTGTCCAATAATTGGAGTTAGATATCTGGAATAAAAGGTTTGGTAAAATAGACCACAGTGGATGATTTGAAAATTGAGAGCATCGGAAAATGTACCTATCACAAAGATATTGACGTCGTAAATGAAGTGGCGGTTCAACACACTCAACTTGCATAGCTTTTATTGGACTGGAATTCATAGCTCCACAAATTACTCTTAGAGCTTTGGACTGAATACCATCTAGCTTTTTAAAACCTGCAACACTTCCCGGCTCAAGCAGAAATGTTCCATAATCCAAGATACTCCTTATCAGGGCATTATACATAAGTTTCAAGCAATATGGGTGAGCTCCCCACCAAACTCCTGATACACACCTGAGAATATTCATATTTCTCTCACACTTAGAAACTATATAATTACAGTGTGGCAGGCCAGATAATTTTTTATCAAGAACAACTCCTAGGAATTTAGTTTCGTCTTTAATGGGAAGGGTGCAGTTATCAAATTTGACATGGAATGGAGGAGGAAGCAATTTTCTCGTGAATAAAACTACTACACTTTTTGTAACGGAAAGTTCTAACCCATTAGTATCAAGCCACATCTTCAATAAACCTAAAGAGTTTGTGATGGTCCTGCTGGCCTGCTCTATAGAAAGATTTGGTGTATATAACAATAAATCATCAGCATACTGCAAGGTCCTTACCAAACCATTTAGGGATGATTCTAAGTCAAAAGTATAAATATTGTACAACAAAGGGCTTAGTACTGATCCTTGAGGAAGTCCTCTCCACACAGTGCGAGAAATTTTATTGTTATCATCCACAAGAAGGTTAATTGATCTCTGAGACAACATATTTACTATGAAGTTAGTTAACATTGTTGGTATACCCAAAATATGCAGTTTTGTTTGAAGTATGGAGACTAAAACATTATCATAGGCAGCACTGATGTCTAGAAAAGCAGCTACTACTGATTCTTTTTGAGAAAAGGCTAATTGGATATCAGAAATTAGTATTGCTAGACTATCATATGTAGACTTACCTTTGCGAAAGCCAAATTGACTATTGGACAGTAATTTATTCTTTTCAACATAATATTCCAAACGATTTTTAATTAAATGTTCAGCAACTTTAGCAAATACAGAAGAAAGGGCTATTGGTCGATAAGAAGAGATATCTGTTGTTGGCTTACTGGGCTTTAAAATTGGAATAACTACTTGGGATCTCCATGAATCCGGAACTATGCCAGTTTGAATAACTGCATTAATTATGTGCAGATAGTAAGATAAAATGCTATCACTTGCATTAGCCAAGAAAGAATAGGGAACACCATCTTCCCCAGGTGCAGTATCTTTCATATTTTTTAAAACACCTTTTAATTCATCAAATTTAAATGGGCTATTAAAAGTATTGCAATTAGAGGGGTAGAATACAAAGGGAAGAGGTTGAAAAACATACTGTTCAGGGACTGAGGCGGGTGCTAGTTTATTCATATATTGCTGAGCGAGATTAAGGGGCAGCGGGGGACTAGAAGGCTTATTGTATGCATTTTTAAACCTCTTTATATTGTTCCACACTATGGAGGGCTTAACATTAGGGTTAAGGGATGCACAGAACCGTTTCCACCCTTCAAATTTTTTCTTCCGTAATAATTTTTTTGTATCACGTGCAATCTGCATGTATAATTCAAAATTCTCATTAGTCATGAAGTGACGGTATTTTCTTTCTGCCTCTAAACGTTTCTTAATGGCTTTAGAACAATCTCCATCCCACCAAGGAGGAGAGGGAATTTTACCGATTGCACTATTTTTCAGAGGGAATGTCGTATCAGCAACTTCAATCATTACCCGTGCTAAAGCAACTGAGCAACTGACTACATCATTTACATCATTTACATTGGGCAACTCAGACATTTTCTCTTCAACTCGGCTTATAAAGAGTTTCCAGTCCGGGTTACATAAGTTATATTTCAGCATTGGGCTACGTTTTGAAGATGGAGGGATAGATGAAGGAAATGAGACTACAATGGGATAATGATCACTACCAAATGAAGATTCTAAAGTATGCCAGGTGAAGGTAGATGCAAGTTCAGCAGAGCAAATGGATAAATCAACAGCACTGACCGATTCTGAGGGAGCTGTTTGGCGTGTAGGAGAACCAGTATTTAGTACACAGAGATTGAATTCATCTAATATCCGTAAGACGCGTTCTCCGTTATAATTGGATATTGAACTCCCCCAAAACTGGTGATTAGAGTTTAAGTCTCCTAAAATTAAAAAAGGTCTAGGAAGAGAGGAAATTATATTTTCTAATTGATCAAAAATGAATGATGATTGAGATGGAATATATACAGAAACAATGCATATGTTATTTACAATGGCAGCAATGATGGAAAGATCATCACTGTGAGATGGAAGATGAAGAGGGGTAAATGATGAAGAATTCCTGACGAGCAAAGCTACTCCACCACCAGCCCGCCCGTCAGGACGGTCCTCTCTGAGGCATGAGTAACCTGAAGCACTAAGAAAAGCCCCAGGTTTAAGCCATGTCTCCGAGAGGGCAACAATGAAAGGATTATATTTATTTAACAAATGAATTAAATCTTGTTTTTTATTAATTATACTTCGACAATTCCATTGAAGAATTTGGTCCATTATTAATAGTAAAAGCTAGATTTTCGAGTAAAGGGGCAACGTGGGACGATATAATAACATTAGGCTTGGAAAGGTGATTAATTAAGGACTGAATAGAGTCAGCTATATCTTCTTCTTTATCAGGCTCCTGCTGTCTAAGTGCACACCCATTAGAGGGGGAGGGAATAGAGAATTCCCTAATAACTGCCTGATGAGCAGCCACGTCATAACCTTTGACAGTCTTTTTAATAGCAGAGCGAGGTTTCATAAATATAGGCTTCCTATTACTATTATTTTGACTACTATTTTGACTATTATTTTGACTAATAACTGGTCTATTGCCTGGATGACTGCTTGCATTTGGAACTGAATGCTGAACTCTACGGGGTGAATCTGTTTGAGGAGTGTTTGTGGGTTGAAACTTAAGAACATCTGCAAATGAGATTGAGGCGGCCGGATGTAATTTAACAGCTTCACTATAGGATATGCAGTTATTAGCCATAGTGATTTTAATTTCCCTCTGTCTTTTGTGCTCTGGGCATGACTTATTTGTGGCGAAATGAAAGCCATTGCACAAACAGCAAATGGCCTCATCCTCCTCCACAGAACAAGCATGACCGAGATGCATCTGCCCACACTTGAAACATTTTGGTTTTGATCTGCAATTGGTCTTGGTATGACCAAACTTAGTACAAGAAAAACACTGTATAGTAGGGAAAATATACAATTCAACAGGAATTGCATTGTAGCAAGAAAAAATTCTTTTCGGTAAAATTTGACCGTCAAAGGTTAAGACAACTGTCTCAGAAGGTTGCCAGGAAACAGAGCCATTAACAACCACTCTGTGGTTTAGACGTCGCACTTTGAGAACCTTTCCACACCCAATGGGTACAGAAATATTTAGGACAATTTCCTCATCCGTCCATTGTTTTGGAATGCCTCGAACCAGACCCATACGAGTCACTGAAAAAGTTGGTATATATGCTGTATAATTCTCTTGCTCCAGACAAGAATCAGTGACAAACAAATTTGCATCTATGTGGGATGAAAAAGCCATTGCTATTCTGGTCCTACCTATGCGCTTCACACTTCCATTTATAATATTCTTGAAGCCCTTTTTAACTAGAAATTTACCAAAGGAGACCGGGTGCAGAGACGAGTTAGGCTCTGTCTGTTTAAGTTGAACGTGCACCGTAAAAGGCGCAACGTCTGAGGATGAAAATAAATTTCTGCCTACCTTTGTGTTGCTACTGTCGGATTCAGACTTACTTGTCGAGTTTGATTTGTTTAAAGTGTCGGAATTTAATTGATTTGAATGAGATTGGGTCTCTAGTGGTTTTTCTGGTTGTACAGTTTCGCAATCGCATGTATACTCCCCACCGCTATTCTTTCTCCTTTTTTTATTGCAATTTTTGCATCTTTTAAACATTTTTGGTCTTTTAAGATCACTTCTGCTGCATACAGAAGTGTCCGTGTCCATGTTGCTTGATTCAACCTCAATGTTCATCGCAACCTGGAGGCTACCGCCTCCAGGATCGGGGGGATCCTCCCCCATCAGATTATAAACAAAATAACTTACCTAATATGTTATATTTACACTATTTATATAGAAAAATACAAAAAATGCTAACTAAATTATATACAAACTACCACTATCCTGATCTTAATCCTATTATAAATTAAATTAAAAGAAAGAGAAACACCAAAACACAACCGCCACGTTTCACGTTTCCCGCGCTTTTTTTTTTTCATGAGGTACTTTATGCACGTATCGTCAATTCGTCACCTAAATAAAGTTGCCATGTGGCTAGTTTTGTTATTTGGGTCTGTACTGTAATGTTTACTCTTTTGTGTATTTGGCTGAGCATAAATATTAGAACGAAATCGATATATAAATAAGAAAGATAATTCGTAGAAATTAGACCCTTTCATTTGTCCCGCATGTTTGCTCAGCGTGTGCTCAAAGTGTTTAAACTGACTAGTGACTTTTGCTTCGCCGACAGTTCTGCGTTGTTTGAAGCTGTGGAAAGAGTCGAGTTGCAATACTTGCAATCAAGTTGCAATTGCTTTTCTGTTCGCTTGCTACTGTCTGAATTGTCTCAATTTTATGTGTGTCGGAGAGGACTCCAACCAGCCATTGAGCTTGTTTGTCATAAAGAAAAATGGCGGTGGCCCTGTCACCCGATCAGGAGGTGGTGAGTAAATTAATGTAATAAATGATTTTACGAAATTACTGCCTATTAGCTTGGATCATGACGTCTGCGTGTTGAGTTTCTGAAATTATTCAATACAAAAGGCGCATACTTTAGACTGGAAATGAATCGTAACACGCGTCATACCTTTACCATGTCATCAATGTTTGTTTTGATTCGGTCGTGTCCACTTGTTTTTGCTTATTTCTTCCCTATAAAATGATAAACAATATCAATTGTATCATAAACATATATGCTTTCGAAATTTAACATACTGTGCTTTTCAATTCAACAACACGTACCTACAGTCATTCTCCTTTAAGTTCGTATTTTACGTTATCTTAAACTTATTTGAGTAGACCCTAAGACTTAAGTGGATGTGAGGCTTGTGCAGCTAGATTCCAACGTACTACATTAGTTGTTTGTTTCATTTTTTAAAATCCAGTACTTTGGTAATTTTAGGGCTTTTTAACAAGTGAATCTTCGTTTAATATTTATTTACTTTATTATGTGTAGACTGAGAATAAATGAATGCGTTATTAATGTTATTATAACTAATATTTAAAACGGGATACTTACCATGTATGTTTGCTTCCTCCGTGAACAGTGTCGAAATATAGGGTGCTCAATAAAACAAACATACATGGTAATTATCCCGTTTTAAATATTAGTTATAAAAGTTATAATGCAAAGGACTATGTTGGATTAAAATCGTATAATGAGTTATTGTAGAGAGTATTGTGTATTTTTGTAGGTATAGGTTGGTAGAATCATCTTACAACTATTTTTTGTTTGATTTGTATCAGTCTATGAAGCGGGCAGAAAAAAAAACAACTTCTGAACCAGATGTTACTTTCCTTATATTAATATTCAATATAAAATTAGCATTTGAGCTCCTAAATATCTAGTAACAAATCTACTATTAATATAATTAAAATACCTATTTAAGATGTTCCTATTTTCGTACGATAAATGATGGTAAATGAGATAGTACAGCTATAGAAATGTATCTATTAAAACCACACAATACACCACAGCTAGTCCATGCTTCCTTTTCAGCTGTGCGTCTCCAGTTGACCAGAGAACAATATTTATTCCCAGAAAATTGACACATCAAACAGTAAATTTTATATGTACTTATTAGTTATGTGTAAATTCATAAAACATAATATATAATTGTTTAAAATGAAAGGAAAGGAAAAACGATATAAACACGATCTAGAAATACCGACACATCAGAGGTTAAAATTATTAAAAAAAAAATTGTTACTGTATGGCCATCAAATTATATAATATTCTTCCTGTATATATAAGAGTCCTTGAAGGAAAATAATTCAGTAGAAAACTCTATAATATAATACGAAATTTTAAATCTCATTTATGATATTTTAAATTTAATGTGATGATACTATGAAAATTAATTGACTCATTGTAACTTGTGAGATTTTGTATATTTTGTAATTTTATTATTCTTAATTAATTAATATTAGAATGCCGAAATTACGGCCAAACATGTAAAGAACTGCAACTGTATATAAGGTGCTACTTTATTAGTTGCAGAATTTGTTGCAGCTGATAGTACTCGGTTCCTGGAGTAAATTTAAGTATTAAACATTATACCTTTTACGATGTTTTTTTGGAGAAAACGTTACAACAAATTTGCTACGTAAAAACACCCTGTTAATGTGATCAGTAAATGAGAACTCATTGAGCAGATTCTAGTACCTCTTTTACCTACCAGTTAACTGTAACTGGCCACTTCACATCGATAAATCTCGACCATAATGACATTTAAGACTATCAGTGAAATGCACATGATGATTCTTTTTGGACGAAATTATAACTAAATGAAAACAAAAAAATCATATGAAAATATTTCATAATTTCTATTTAAAGTTAATTGTTTTAAAGTAGAGTATCACATGTTCAAATATCTGCAACTAATAAAGTAGCACCTTATATATTGACATCTTTTATAATATCACTCATGTTTTATCAAATAAATTATCTTACCTTATCTTATCTTAAATTAGTAAGATTTATGAATTTCATTTAATTATTATTTTGACCACAGAACACCTCAAAAGTAACCTAAGGAGAGATATCATGAAAATGCTTATGATCATTAATTAGTAGGTACCTAGTTTGCCATTTGTTTCTGATTTTAGCTTAAAAATGTAAAAATATTTCTTTGTTCAGTATTTAAAAAAACAAGTAGGTATACCTTTGTGATGATTACTGTAGAATTGTAAAACATACATTTCTATAAGATTATATCTAGGCTATCTATCTAGCATCAGCTCAGATGTAGGTCAGTAAAGTTCAATATCCTTGCTTTGCAAACAAGGGGCTCATAAACCACCACTAAACTATTTTCGAATAAGTATACCTTTGTGATGATTACTGTAGAATTGTAAAACATACATTTCTATAAGATTATATCTAGGCTATCTATCTAGCATCAGCTCAGATGTAGGTCAGTAAAGTTCAATATCCTTGCTTTGCAAACAAGGGGCTCATAAACCACCACTAAACTATTTTCGAATAAAGAATCCATGCAACTATTTTTTCTGTAGACTGTATCTACATCATTTTGAATGTACTTACATATTCCAAGTAAACTCACTGTAAACATGATGTAAGTAATATGTGAAAGGCACGCCCCCCCATTACCGGCACGCTTCCTTGAATACATGTGTCACCTTTCGTCAAGTCCACAAATGTCCGTCATGTTTCGCTTGCGATGAAAAGCTTCCACCTACTTTTTCTAGTAGGGTAAACTCGAACATTTACGTAGTACGTCGAATTTATGGTACCTATTGTTTTAATCCTATGGTGAACAATTATTTACGACTTTTCCAAAGCCCAGTTATTTTTTCTCCCAAATTCAGCCAGCTATTCGATGGTCGCGGCTGCGTTCAGGGTCTCGTGCAGCGAGACTTCGTAGTCTTCTGGGCATGTATATGTATGTAGAAGTCTCACAATGATTGAGTAGGTAGGATGATGCTGAAGACAGATAGTAATTCCTATTTCTTATCCCGATTATGGAGATCCTGTAAATTCTTCCAAATTCTGTTTTATAACGCAATTGGACGAGTTTACCCTACATACGACACCGTAGGCAGCGTTACGTAAACAATCTGCAAAAACCTGCCAGGTATTTCCTCGCAACACGTAATAGAATAGCTGTTCAGTGGGCGTGTAATATTACTTTTTACTCACATAAAGTTTATATGGTAGTTAGCACCATTTAGCAAGTAAAAGATAGGAAATCAAAGCCATTATTAACGAACAATATGATAATAATGGTTTTGATTTCTTCGATCGATAGTTCCGCGATTTTGATCGTACTGCTATTTGCTTGTTTGGAAGCGTAAAAAATCTTATCATAACTATTTTTTTTTAATAAAATCGGATCAACAAATGAATACAGAGTACCTAAGTGAGTCACCGATTACTTCAAATCCCATCAGAACGGTCGGGCAACTCGGGCAATTGAGGGCACTCTATCAGCGAGCGCAGCGTCCGGCCGCTCTCCGTCACTCAAACTTAACGGCTGATTTATTACGCCGATTTCCGATTCGGCGTTCCCACAGCACCGCAAATTTAATACCAAATACCTGTTGGTATTTATAGAGATTTCAGCGGAAGTGTCGTAAACATGGCTACCATGAAACGTGCGGACGTCAGTCCCCCGCGCTATTTTAGGCGCCCGGCGCGTGTAAACCAATTGTAAACAATCATGAACGAAATGTCATCTTGTTGGCTGTCTACTCAAGTGATGGTTTTGTCAATGAATCCTCCCACTTACACTTAAATACGTACATCGTCCTAGTGCAATAGGCCGCAAAAATGACTTTACATTATTTCCGAATGGTTTTTAACATTTTATTGTGTTGTATCCTCTATCTCATAAGTCAGGCACTCTCTATTAGGATTGTTAATTATTGTCACGATAAAATTCACTTAAGTTTAAATTCGCCAGTATTTTGTTTCTTATAATATAACACGCTTAAGACCCTGCCTCTGCCATAAATCATGATATTCATGATGCATTTACATGATGCTGACATTGCTGACAAACACCAAACCTACATGATACAAGATGCATTTATGCGTGTACCTACTGGCCTTGATCAATACTATGTTATTATTGCACCGTCTTGTAAATGCTGCACTAAGTTCACTGCAAAGTTATAAGTCAATAGTCGCTGAAATTTTATTGGAGAGACGGACCAGTGAAACTCGAAAATTAGTTGGCATGATGAACTATCTTGTAACGTTCGGTTAAAGGTGTGAACTGGGATGGTGAATCGCTTAAGTAGTGCGACATTTAAAAGTGTAATAAACCCGTGACAAAGCCGGCCGGCGGATGCGCGGTCGATGACCCACAATCGATAGCATTCTATTTCGGAAGTTAACTGCACAAATGTTACCTGGAGGCTTTGCAGTCTCATCTAAATATAGTTAGGTCGTGGACCTATGCATTCAGAATGCCTAATTTAGCTCGATCTATAAATGAGTTGTCGATATGTGTAAAATGTAAAAAAATCGGTCTAATTTCAGTTCGTTCAGTTGAAATCAAAATTAAAGTGTCTTCGCTCCTGAAAAGTTTGGGATTAACTTCACTAGTTCACTATAGGGCTGCCATCTCGTACATTGCCGAAACCGGACAAAAAAGTAAAAAAAAAACCCGGAAGTTTCATTAAAATCGCGGTCTCTCCCCGGACACTAAAGAAATCAATATTTAATTTAAAAATTTAGCTTTTGCTAAGAATTGACCTAAACCCATAAATGTCCGGGTGTACCCCGGACAGTTCTAAAAATCTGGGCCGGACGCTCCCCGGACGGGCTCCAAACTAGGACAAATCCGGGGAAACCCGGACGGATGGCAGTCCTAGTTCACTATGATGTCGAACCTGCAAACAAGGGGCAAGTTGTTAACTCTCTTTTTTATTTTTATAAACATTCCATTTGAACGAGCAATTCTAGCACCATGTTTTACCGCACATAAATAGTACATAGAATTAGAATAAAAGATTTTGTTTTTATGGTTCCGTACCTCAAAAGGAAAAAAACGAACCCTTATAGGATCACTTTGTTGTCCGTCCGTCTGTCTGTGTAAACCTTTTACCTCAGGAACGCGTAAAGGTAGCAAGTTGAAATTAAAACCACAAACACAGGTCTACGGTCCCTTGAAGCTGTGAAAAAAACAAAATCTGTACGTCAACGCAATCAAAAGATACCACGGCAGTTTATGTCGCATTTTCCATACATTTGTAATGGGATGGGAATCAAAATTTATAGGATACTTCCCGTTGACCTAAAATCACGAAATTTGGCAAAAAGCAACAGATTGGAGCACAAGTGCAGGAGAAAATCCGAAACCGTATACTTGCCGCACACTGAGAGTTCCGTGCCACCAGTATTTTTATTTATAAATGGGGGCGAGCATCCTTTGTGCGGAACTCTCGGTGGGTGAGTCCGACTCGCACTTGGCTGGTTTTTTTTGTGTTGCAAGTATGCTTGTAGTATCTAGTGGTGGTTGGCTGTATGTTCGTTCATATTCACGCCATACCTTAGCCCAGGCCAGGAAGTAAGTAATTGGTAGGGAGCCATAAACAAGAAACTTCATGTCTTCATTTCCCGATGTTTACGAATACATTTCCGATCATGTTTGAGAAAATATTATTTGAATAGGTACCAACTTTTTATTTTCAAAATATATACAGTAAGTGTAACTTACCTACCTACCTACCTTACCTACCTCATTGAGGCATTGTACCTACCTAGTATGCTGGTGGCATTTCCTCGTTGTATCGCAATGCTGATACGTTGTGCCAGTTCTTCGGTCATCATCCGACCCAAATTCCAAGGAACCAAGGACATCGGGTGTCTTGCCATCATCATTGAAAATGCCAGTAGGTTCAAGGAGAGCAGGCACGTTGACGATGACGTTGAAAAGACCGATGGATTATGTCATTAAGCGACGCATGTCTCGAAAAACGATTATTTGAATTGTTTGTTTTGAATTATGTTAGGTTATTGTTATCGTGTAATCTTTCTGCTGACTGTAAAGTCGTTTTACGTAAGTACGATTCTAACCATACGGGTAGCGGCGGAGTTACTCGTTACAATCAAAAGAGTTTTTAGTTACATTTTATATTTAATGAAAGCGGTCGAGCTTTAATAAAATATACAATATCCTTGTAAGGTGTGTTCCTATTCCATCTGGTTGGTGGGAATAGTTTGGTACATGAATTCTTTTTACAGCCTGCTCGTTACAAAAAACCTTGTCCATTGATGCCTTGGATTGCAAAACAATTTAAGTCAAGCCAATGATATTCTTATATTTCTTATCGCCGGTATTTCATAAAGCGGAGTACTAACAAGGGTCTGGTGTGACTCACCACCAACAGGAAATCAGTACCCTCTCTGAGAACCGGAAGAGTATACTGTTCTCGAGGCGTATGGCTGGTAAGAACAGTGCAGTTATTCTCATTGCGATTCACTGTATCCCACGAACCATTATAAGTGAGATCTCCAAATACCTTAATTTTGCAAATACTGATCTCGAGGCCATGGTAACATTGGTAAATCGGTGGATACCTTGCGCTTGACGAGCGAATGGAATTGCAGCCCTGTGCGATCAACATCCTGGTCGCGGTGTTAGTAAATACGGGATTCTCGAGTTAAGACCGCTGAAAGCGAATTAATAATAACCTGAAATCACAGATACATAAGAGAATTTTGTAAGAATGATTTTTCAGGCAATTAAATCAAATAATAAGAAGGTAACTAAATTAATTCTCTGTTTTATGGAAGTGAAGACTGGCAGGCAGTTCTTATCTTGCGGATATAAATATATTGCTTGCTACTGTTGTATAAATATTTATGTTGAATATTTGTTCCTGAGTTATGGATGTTTTCTATGTATCTGTCTATTATATATGTCGTCGCCTAGTACCCACAACACAAGCCTTATTGAACTTACAGTGGGACTGGGTCGATTTGTGTAAGACTGTCCCATAACATTTATTCATTTATTTATATAATTATAAATCTATTAATGTAATTAAAACGCCCGCATGGTTACATTTACCCATTGTGGTAAACAAAGGCCGTGTCCGCAGTTCCGCACTGCCAGGGGACTAGCTTAGCGTGTAGGTAGAGCTAATATAAATATTTGCTGGGATACATGGTTGCCGCACTGAAAACTAACAAAAATGTAAATTTTACATCAAGTAAAAAATATACGATTTACGTGATAAAAAATATAAAGGAAAAACAAATTCGTGAAAACGGGTGATACATGGGACTGACATCAAATTTCTACTTCGAGATGCAGTTGCAACTAAAAGTTTGTACGGAATCCTCTGTGTTCGGACACGCGTCCGTCTCGAACTTGGCCGATTTTTTATTAAATGCCCCGGTCTAAGTCCTCACATTAATAGCAACCCTAGCGTTGCCGCACTGAAAATAAACAAAAACTTCTGAACATTTTTGAAAGTTCGTTTTCGCTATAATACACACTAAGCTCTAAGGCGCTAAGCTAGCCTCTTGTTCCACGTGCCTGTGCCCTGCCAAGCGTATTGAATTCATTGTGACAGGGTCTGTCTCCCGTGAATGTAGGTATTTTATAGTGAAGATTATACTAATAAATTCAGACAGTAACATAGGTATGTTATTGTCGCAAAATTCATTTTGATATTGTGATCCACGAGTACCTACAATAATAGCTTTGGGTTAAATATTATATTCCTAGTCGCGCCAAATTTTTGCCCGAGCTCTTAAAATCGATCTGTGCAGTTACCGGGCCTCAAATATATCTGACACAATCTGATTTGTATACAGCCATATAAGAACGCGTAAGATATTTTTGCGGCCATCTCAACGGAAGATACTATTGATGGTGACTGTACATACTACATGTAAAGTGAATGTCATTGGACTTTCAGGACTATGTAAACAAACGGCGTCACTTTGATTTATCACTGTTACTCCTTAAAGTTTCACACCACCTCATCAAAAGTCATTGAAAACATACACTATTAAAATAGCCTTTCTCGTAAAAAAACAAATAATATAGGAAAAATTACTTTATCTTGGAAATTTCATTGAAAATTCAATACGATTTAAAAGTGACGTTATTTCGACAAAATGCAATGACGTTTTTGTTTCTTTTATATTCTACGTTTGTCTATGACGTTTAGGGATGTGACTAAACTTAGTGACATTGTAATGCCGGTACTCACGGTATCAACCTGATATAGGCATAGTGTACACTACACGGTAAGTAAATGAGTAAAGGATCTTAGCGTAAGGTATAATATACTTAAAATAAAATAAATACCTAAATTCAGATGCGGATGCATGCTGTCGCGCCATCTATACCCAAGTATAAACGACATAGTTGCCTGAATTCTATTTGGGTACAGATCCGCTAGGACGACAAAGTATACAGATAGAAATACACAATGATATGCTACATGAAAGTCGAACAAGAGGGCACCTTGGACTTAGCAATTTAATGTGTATTTACTTCAGAGTTGGCATCGCACATATCTATCATGAGAGTCTGGTCTACTGGCCTATCCAGAGTGACTCTCTCGTACGATCAGTTACGCCTCCAGACTAGGTACTATCAGCTAGTACCCTGGTGCCCAGTGGCACCAGCTGGACATGGGGGCGGTGCCCCCACGGGGTCCTCCATAAGCCTACCCCCTAGACCCGGCCCTTTTACTCCAACTCATAACCGACCGTACTACATGCCTTAATTGCCTGTGTGCATCCGGTACACACTCTGGGGAGCCCAGGGCTCCCCTGTCCAATGTCCTTGCTTGTCTAGGTGCCTATATGTACACCGCAAGATTGAACTACGATCTAGTGAAACTACGTTAACCACGTCCGTTAGTTAACCCCTTGTTCCACCCTCATGTAGCTTGGAATGTCAGTTATAGTATAAACAATGTGCATAGTGCTTACCAGGCCAATCTCCTGTGATCCGATGGAGGCTCATGCAAGGCCACTTTCCTTGCACCCAGCGCCGTTCCACCGCCTATATGCACCTACCTCCACACTGTATTTTATCCACCATCGTGTCATAGTGTTTTTCCCGCCATCTCGACTGACGTTCTCGCTGTCAGTGTTGCCTCACTACAAAACTTAGTGAATGAACACTTACCATAGTGCATCGCGCTGGGCGCGACACATGCAGTGGAAGAAATGCGTGGATCATGTAATAGGAGAAGAGCATAAAATGAAAAATTTAGACAGCATCATCGATAGGGTATACCAATGATGTAACGCCACCTTTTATAATTAAGACTAGTGACTCTAGTAAAACTTCAAGCACCGATTTTTCAGAAGATTGAACCGATTAAAAATATGAAGATGAGATGTGTTTTACTTTTGGTATTTTAGTAATCGATTTATTTTGACTTAAAATAGCACTTCCCCATCGCTAGTAAATTCATCATTCAAAGACAATTTCAATATGGCGGTTTGTTTACACAGTCCTGAAAGTCCAATGACATTCTCTTTAGCTACGAAGTAAGTTTGCTTCTTAGCGGTATAGCTTTTTATATTAGGCATATTGGCATCATTGCTTAGTATAGTTTTGATATCAAATATATACAGAAATTGATGGCTAGGCGTGTAACGTTTATAATCATAGATATTATTCGGCAACTTCGCATTACGGTAAATGTTTCGCCCACGCCCGTGGCTCATCATTAGCTCTTACTCTTGGAAGAAGACTGTAATATGTGGCTATGATGGTATATGTACGTGTGACATTGTACTATGATCGCTTGGGGAGGGCGTGGGCTCATTCAAATCTAACTTAGACAGGTTCGCTTCATCGAGCAGAACTCGATTTATAAAAAAATACTTTGTTTTTACAAGTAGGTTTAAAGTTGAAGAACTTTCGTTATTCGTCATTTGCGTAGGTAGGTGGGTACCTATAGCAGAAGTTCCAGTGTTAACAAACCAACAATTTCATCCATAAGTAAAAGCCCCCTTGTCATTTAATTTAATTATTATCTGTTACTTCCGTATCCTCTTGCTCTCCCATCAACACTGCCTACATGAGCCAAGATGTGAGAAAAAACGTACATGGTGAAATTGATGACGACTTGTTAAAAATACCAATCGTTCAAAATGCAGCGTCTGCGCACATTACCAGCAAGTGCTCTTGTTTAAACGGATCTGTCAAATCAATTTCCCCTTGCGAGTGATACAAGAAAATTCTTCAATTAGTCGGGCCTTGTAAGGACCCGGGACCTTTGCATTGTTATATTGAAGTGACATTATATATATTCATTCTTAAGACCCTGTGTTTGGAGCATTGACGTCGCGTAAGTGGGATTGGCTGAGCGTTTCGCGGGCGCACAGTTGCACTTCGGAAACGTTTTCGCCCGACCGTCGCGCATCAATCTTTATTGAACTTTTTGGTTATTTTAAATTATATTGCGTCTTAAAAAATTAATTTAGCTACATTTCAAATGATTCAAGGGGGTTATGTAATCACGGGTTTTACGTTGATTGACGCGTCAAATGAGTCTTCAACGTCATTTGGTTTCATTGTTTAAGTTGAGGGGTCACGTTTCCTTAAATAGAAGCTGTTGGCAGGGAAGTAAGCGCAAGTACGCACCAGTCATTCATGCTTACTGCAAGAGTTTATTACGCGTGTTTATTCATAACAGTATATCATGACTTTTTTATTTAAAATAGTTAAACACTTGTTTAAATAATAATCGCTTCATTGTGTTCGAGTTGTTTAGCGCAGCACTGCAATCTAGTGCAGTCGTTTATCTTGTGAAGTGACTTTATATGTGTGCAAAGTGTTAAAGGTCGATTTGAAGTGAGAGCTTTCGTAATTATATTTGGAAACTCGTATTTATCGAGCATTGGCGGTGAACTTCAAGCACAAAATCAATTTTACTGAAATTGTCGTAAAGATTTCTGAAACGCGACGACTCCATAACGAAAATGCTAAAAAAGTAACGATATCTGACATATGACATCTTGGAGTGGCAGCTAGGTGCGTGTGCGCTCATACTAATGCGACCGGCGCGAGCGCAGGAAACACATCCCGGAAGAATTAACGCCCCGCCTACTGCAACTTGTTTGCATTCAATTTTATTTGAACTGCGAGCGTGTCCCGGCGTCCTTAACTTTACGAAACCAAGTTTTATTTCACCGGCATTAATACCCGTTAACTCGCACGAGCTCGCGCTAATTAGGCTCGACTGCCAATGAAAGTGTGGCGAAATAGTGAAATCAGTTTGAATTTAGTAATAATCTATGGTTGATGACGGTTAAACAAAGTGAGGATCCGTTTAGTCAGCATGCGGCCGCGGCTGATGAAAATGGAGACTGCGTTCGTTCTGTTCCGAATACGAATAACCAGGGTATTCAGTTTTTAATTATTATTTTTATGTTATGTTTTTTAAGTTATTGACCGTTTTTGACAACCATACAATTTTAACGCAAAAGTGTCAATCTTTTGATGTGAATAAAGTTCTTTTAAGGTACGATTCATATCATATCTTAGGTAAATCTTATATGCAATTATTCCATTCACGACCAAAGACGGCCCAACAGTTTCGTTGCTTAATTGTCGCTTATGGATTCCGAGATATTGCTGATTTTGTTAATCAATACTAAGGACTACAATATGGGGTTCTTCAAAAAAGGAGTGTTAAAGTTTTTAAAGGGTCGGCAACGCGCATGTAACACCCCTGGAGTTGCAGGCGTCCATAGGCTACGGTGACCGCTTACCATCAGGCGGGCCGTATGCTTGTTTGTCAACGTCGTAGTATAAAAAAAAAAAAAAAAAACTAATCGAAATAGACAATTTTTTGTTTTGTTTATAAATAACTTCTATATACTTGAAATAATAATGTGTATAGTATAAAAGTTAAAAATTTCAACTACAATTAGGAAAAACTCGTACTCAAAGTTTAACGACTAGGGTACCTCATTGTCGCTCAAGCTTATGAGCGACAATCAAGTACCTACCCAAATGCTTAAACTTTTTTGTTTAAAAAAAAAAATATTGAGTAAATTAAAGTTGTAACGTTGCTTACATTTTGTTAATGTGGCTACTTAGGTATACGTAATGATTACATTTTTGAGTTAATAATGTGTAGGTATAACTTACCTACACACAATAGGAAAAACATCCAACCGACGCTCGTGGACCCTATGTACATGATATAAGGTCCACGAGTTACGGCTGGTTCTGTTGTCATCGTAATGTAGATACTTATTCTATTAAATTAAATTAAAATTAAATTAGCGTGCGTGAGTACCTAAGCGATTTCTGCTCCCCGTACTAGTATAAAACTGTATCACGGTGGAAACAGGTTTCACCATCCTCCTATTTTATATTTACTTACTAATCCACACAATCAGATTACAATACGTAATTAATAGATAATTAGAAAATGATAAGAACATATATCGAATTTAAACTATCGTGAGACATATTAGTATTATAATAAAGTGCGGATAACACTCAAGTATGTTTAGTCACTACGCGCGACATGTTTCGGGCATCTTCGGGTGCCATTATCAAGCGTTGAGTACCGTGCGCGATAACGCGGGTGGGTGTACTGAGTTTCGCTTCGCCGCGCGCAGCGCTCTCTGTTTTAAATCGACACTAGTTGCGAATTACCTATTTGCACGTCCTTTGAATATTTGACATAAGCACATAAAGTGCTCATTATCGCACTAGTACGGTAATATGCACTGTAATAGTACATTACATACCAAGGCCGTTTAAGTGGGAAATGCCTCGGATTCCATGTAATTGTCGGCCGAGGCGAAGCCGAGGTCGACTAACATGTGATCCGAGGCTTTCCCATTTACCGGCCGAGGTTTGTATACTATTTTTCAGCCCGACGGAGCCGGCAGGCGGCAATTTAGTTTTGCGTAAAGTGGCGCTTACCGGCCGGAGGGCTGAAAAATCAATTTCATAATGTTGTAAAATGTAAATTATTATTTTTGTACGAATTTTATTATATCTCAAAATAGTATACATTTGTATGACGCAACTTCAAAAAAATCTTTAAAAAAAACATAACTTTGCTCTCTGTTTCTTTCTGCATATGAAAAATAATGTTTGGACTATAAGTAGGTATTTATAACTCAATACCGACAATAAGTTACCTTTACTTTCATGTGTAGGTAAAGGTCTGTGAACAATACTAAAATGCTTAGAAATAAAGAAGTGTTTCCACTTTGTCCAATACTTTCCTTATTAGCCTTTAAACATCCAATCGGCATATCATGCCTGTCGAGCTACTGTAGTACGTAGTACTGTAGTACTACGCCAACTAACAGTATTAGAAACTGGTAGGAGTCCCAATGCATTTTGTTTGTGTCCACTTACTAAATGTTTTTTTTTCCAGGCGACGAAAGCATTCCTTGATGCCCTGAGCGAGTCCGGCGCGGCGTGCGTGTCGCGCGCGACCGCCATCAAGTTCCTGCTCGCGCGCAAGTTCGACGTCGCGCGCGCCCACGAGCTGTGGAGGCAGCATGGCGCCACCCGGCGGCGCGAGGGGCTGAACAAGTTCGAGCCGTTCGAGGACCCGCTTAAGAGCGAGTTGGAGACGGGGAAGTTTACTATACTGGTTAGTGCACAGACTACTATACCTACTACCACAGCGTAGGGATGTTTTCCATACAGTGAGGTAACTTCATACACGGCCAGCGGCTCGGCTCGGTGGTCGTGCTGAGGCTTAGGGTTGTCAAAAACTATGCGAAAGATATTACAGTCTGATTGGCAAACTAATTTCAATTTTACACCCCTTAAAATACGCCGCCGAATTTTCATAGAAAGTCGGCGGCATTTCCTCCCCGCCTCCTTCCCCGCGCGTCCCCCATCGATGACCCAGAAATCGGTGGAGTTAACCCACTGTATGGAGTACATCCTTACGCTGTGCTACTACTAAACGCTGATTACAGCTAAAAGTTTCTGCTCGCTGACGTTTAGGGCTTACGGAGTGGAGGCAGCCTGAGGCGTTAAGGATAAGTTCAAGCTCAAGCGCCACTTTTAGCAAGCAGATATTCTATGACGTTTATAGATTATAAATATTATAATGTAATAGGGATGACGACTAGGTTGAAAAACTATCATTCTAATGAGTCCGTCAGTTAGATTATCTAAAATCATTAGACACGTATTTTTTACTTTTTCAATTTGACTAAAATTGACGAAGATACAGAGCATCAAAGTTGGGGGTGGGGGCTTGTGACGTCACTTCTAGGTAAAAATTGTACCTAATAGTGACGTTACGCGAAACTTGAACGCACTATATTTTCATCATTTTTGATTTGACGAACAAAAAAAAAAATACGTGTACAATATTTTTTTATAATCAAAAAGACGGACTAAATAGTTTTTTTAGTCGTCTAGCCTATTAAAACAGTTGATTGCTAAAGTAGTAAGTAGGTGGCGAGAAAAACGCAGTTTGATCCCTTTGAGGATCCATTACAGTGTACCTATTGAAAAGTGAGTAAGAGTAAGAGATAATTGGTAATGTCTAAGTAACGCTAAAACGTCTTGTCAGCAGTGGATTAAGTAACCAGGCGAGTTCAGAAGGCCTAGTATAAAAGTTGTACGACATTAACTCCTCGACCGCGTTAGCGTATTGAGGGGTCAAAATATGAAAGTTGCCGGATGATTTAAATAAACGGCAAACATAATTTGAACTCCCGATACGCTAACGCGGTCGAGGAGTTAATGTCGTACAACTTTTATACTAGGCCTTCAGGACTGCAAATTATGAGACCCCGAAATCCAACTTAAATCACATTTTCTTCATAATAAGTGACAGTTTGACTCCATACAAGTTTCGACGGACGTGAAACATTTTTGTTCTTTAACTTGAAGTAACCCATATTCTGTTTGTTCCGCAGCCGACTCGCGACGCGACGGGCGCGGCCATCGCGGTGTTCACGGCCAACAGGCACTTCCCCGCGCAGACCACGCACCAGATCACTTTACAGGTACATCACCCGCTTTAACATATCGAATATAACACACTCACACCTCACACTCGGGCCTTACACTAAGGCCTGAGAGTCGGGCGTCCAGCACGGCGTGCGACATGGCGTTCAGTGTCTATTTACTTTGTGCAACGTGTTATACACGTTGCGTGTTATAACTCAAGACGCTCACATATAGTAGGTATTTGCTATGAACTTTAGATCATACAAGTAACTAATAAATATGCCTTCGTACATAGAAGAGTGTTTCCTAAATTTACATTTTCGCTTAACTATAGCGGCGTCTCATTCATATTTTCTATGCGGCTGTGCATTCAAATTTTGTACTCGAACCGCATATATTCATTAATTCAGAGTTATTGGGGGTGAAAATCACCTAGTTTATATGGCAATCTCCAGTGTCCATCATCGGATTCACTTGATGTCATCATAATAGTCTAACTTTGCACTGGTATTCATTAGTACACCAAGTAATTACCAGTAGGCTTATAGATGCCATTGCAACAACCTTCAATAATAGTACATTGTGCATCTAGGGCGGTAAGAAGGGCATTACTTACGAGGGTCTATTGAAGCCCGACGCCGTAGGCGGAGG
Organism: Lathronympha strigana; assembly: GCA_949128165.1. Taxonomy (NCBI): domain Eukaryota; kingdom Metazoa; phylum Arthropoda; class Insecta; order Lepidoptera; family Tortricidae; genus Lathronympha; species Lathronympha strigana. Next base: position 9,190,571 of record OX421915.1, read on the forward strand.
GCTTTATATGATCCGAGTTATTAATCCCCTTACTGCCCGTGGTACACACAATGTTTTTCATCACATTTGCGAGGAAATAAATAAACTCTATACAGGCGGCAGAAACAATAATGATAAGCGGTAGTGTAGTTGCACAGTCCACAGTACTCCGGAGTGACTGCGTGCTGCGAGCGCGTGCGGGGTGGTCCTCCGCGAGCTCCACGCGGGCGGTAAAGTAGTATGAGAATCCTTTAAAACCATGGGAATAATACAGCTCTTTAAGTCTAAGTATGCTTGCATATAATATCATCATTTACGAGCAGGTGTGATGAAAATATTTTTTTTTATGCCAACATTCGTACTCTATTACTAATCAATACAGTCAAACGCAGCGAGGTAAATGAATCCGAGTATAACATGAGACGGGTCAACGCTTCCCGCAACCGCACTTGATGAGCTTCGTGCTTTATTATCCCATTAGCCGCGCCGCATGCATGCATAGAACAGACATGCAAGTTTCTCACATGTCGTGTTGCCATTCAATTCAAATTATCAACGATCAGTCATTTAGGATGCCCTTCTAGCTTCTTCCACATATAATGAGGTTAAATGCGCCAAGCTCTGCGCAGAGGAAACTGCAATCCAATAAGACTTACTTACTCTTAACTGACATTGACTCGAGCTGATATTTACCCCTATCTTTATGAGTTATGAATTGATTAATTCATAAGATAAGATACCCATGCAATTTTGAACGCTATCGTACAAACAGCTTTCTAACAGAGGTCTTAATTTACGCGTTCTTAATAGTAAGTACCTAATTAGCTCCTTTGATTGAATTATAGACTCACGAAATTTTCCTTCTCATATACATAGTATGGTAAGCTGCAAAAGTGCATACCCACAATAAACGAATTATTCATAAATAGGGTATGCAATTCTGCAGCTGCTAGTGAATCGTAATTTTACTTCTTATTTTTTGTTCCTAGGGCGTGGTGTACCAATTAGACGTGGCGCTGCAGAGCGCGGAGACGCAGCGTGCCGGCCTGGTGTTCATATACGACATGACCGACTCCAAGTACACCAACTTTGACTACGACCTGTCGCAGAAGATACTCACCATGCTTAAGGTCAGTCAGATTACTATTAAAGGTCTTATGCCTAAAGTTACAAAAAAATTGATCAGAAAACACAACTTCACAGAAATTTCCTGGATATTTTAAGTTTATCCGGCGGTGGCCCCATTTTAACTGGTACCTCAACTGCGCTAAAGCCGGCTCCACATTCCGCGCGGCTAACCCTCGAACATTGCCTCGGGTGGCTGCCGGGGACGCGGGGGACGCGTCCCTCGCGTTTTTATGTGGACCCGGCTTAACCTAAGCAACTGGGTGCGTAACCTAAGCAAAAGATGCCAATCGTTAACGCTCAGTAGCGAACAAACCCAACTGTCTTTGTCGCACTAATAAGGAAGAGTAGAGATAAAGAGAGATAACTAGGCTACGCTATGGAGCGTGAGCGATTGACATCTTGTCTACCCACCCTGTTGAGTTTGTTTATCGGTCAATCTGGCGCTGAAACTAGACTAGGTGTGCAAGTGTACTGTTTAGATGTGCACGAATATTTTTTTATTTTTTATTTTTTATAAGTGACTCTATGATCTTTAAACTATTTAAAAAAATTTTTGGACTTTGTGAGACATAGATACATCAGCTAAATAGCTGCTCGCCTAAATTAAATATTAATGGATAAAAATAAAATAAATATTTGGGGACAATTTCACACGTATCAACCTAGCCCATGCTAAGCAAAGCTTGTACTAGGGGTATACTATAAATATCGGTATAAAGGAAACGTCAATAACTGAGTAACAATTAAATTCGCGATGAACACACAAATAAATGCCCTTACCAGGATTCGAGCGTGAGTCCTCCAGGTTCAAATAATAATAATTCCTTTTAAGAGATATCACACCGTATCACATACACGCGCCATGCTAGTGGTGTTGAGGTTTCGGTGTGTGGCGTGGTCAAGTCGAGATATGTAATCTCCAGCTTGCATCCGTACTCTAAGGGACACTAGGCAGTCCGGTGTCTGGTATATAAATAAAAGGAACTCAAAAGTAGCTTTAGTACCTTAACTTTTAGTACTTTAGTAATTAAACAACTTCATTGAGTTAGGGCCACTTAGGGCTAGTAAAATCTCCTATCCCATTATAAATGTAAATTTCAGAAAATACGTACTAAGTAACATTTATTCTATCCTTTCAGTTGGAACCCCCGCCTGTCCCTTGAAGACCCTTAGTCTATATCCCGACCTTCGCGAAACTCCGATCCTACTGAACCCTTCCACTGGGATCTAACCTCTTCAATCCTTTACCTTTGGAATGTATATATAAATAAAATTTGGATGAATTATGAAGCTTGTTTAATGTGTGCTAGTTTTCTTATATGGGTGAATGAGGCAAGCCCAAATTAGCAAGGCGTGCTGGCATCGTGAATCAGTGTTGTAACTAGGGTTGCCAACCGTTGTGTACAAATTTGCGGTACATTCGGGATCAGCATGCGGGATTTGGCTATAAAATGCGGGACGCCGTCAACCGACTTTTATAAGGTGTATTGGACTGTCAACCTATTGAAAGGCATACAAAATTACCAGGTTAACTTTCTTAAAAACAAGAATTTTTTCTTTAGAAATTCAGCCGATGTAGTTCAATTTTAGCCGTGAGTTTTTAGTTAGGTATAATTTTTTTTATACCTACAACAACATTTCTACTTACGTGTTTTAATACACAAAATTAAAAGATTATTTCAATTTCAATTAAATACTTTTTAAATTTTGATATATGTAATACTTTTAAAAAAAAATTGTCAGTTTTTGAAAAATCCACCACTTTCTTATAACTGTTTTACCATTTTTTGCTCAGCCAGCTTCAAGATAAGATAAAGATAAAAAAAAATGCTAGAATTCTTCAAACTTCTACTATCTTCGTATCATCTAGTTTTCGACCTTATTGCTATTGAATCTAAATCATTTTTTTTCTTGTTAAGTAGGTACATATGTATATGCAGTCTTCATCGGAGAAAATGGAACACTTTTGAACATTTTCACGCAAAATTATTTAGTTAAAGAAATCTAAAGTTAGGTACTTTTTGATAGAAATACACGAACATTAGCCAAGTTTTATGGCTAAACAGTTACTTTTTTACATAAATGAATAGACACTTGTAAAGTTTAGTTCATACTCTATCCAAAATGTATAAATTGTTTTCAGAGTTTTTTTTTTCATAACATACCTTAAAATCACGCTTCATTTCGCTATAAAATATGCGGTGTAAAGTCGGCGTCGCTAGTACGTACGTACGTACGCTTGCAGAGCTGATGGAGAGTGGACATGTCGCTCTGCGCTTTGACAATATTTACTATGATCAGAGACTGAGAGTACAGAAAAACGTGTAAGTAGTGGATATCAAGATATTTGGGTGACTGACTAGCCCCTTTGTAGGTATAGTTTTGATTCGTTGGTATGCCTATCGTTTGGTTACTGTATCAATGTCGTATCTTTTGTAACATTTGCTGCATACTTATTACTCGTAGCATGTACGTTTTAAGATAAAAACAGAAAATTATTCTTGATATGAACGGTTGCATTTCCGAATATGCACCCATATTGCAAAATAACCTACTTATAGTTTGTGTTTTGCCATATAAAAAAGCATTGTTACGATTAAGAGTTGTAAGTAGTGAGCTAAATTACTTCTTCTTAGTTAAAATCATCTAGATTACAATAACAAAACAGATATACAGGCAAGCACTGGCTCTGCGTCACTTTAATAAAACGTTCCTTTTTGTGATTATTATCCAGTCTAGTCTGAAAACGGGACAATCGGCGTCCCGCGCGGCCCCTTTGCGGGACGCGTTATCAAGACCCCAGAAACGGGACGTCCCGCGTATAGCGGGACGGTTGGCAACCCTAGTTGTAACAGACATAATTGTGAATGTAACGTCATATTAGGATGATAGAAAAAATAACAGTGCAAATGTATGACTGGGTAGCGTCAGCGAAATGGTCTTGCAAGACGCTTTCAAATCCGTACCTACTACAACCCTGCCTGGTTAAATCCAATTTTGTTAAACATAACTTCCACCAAGGTGTTTACTACTCCTTACTTCTTGGTGGTTGGTGTTATAGAAACGGTATCGGTAGCCTAGAACGCGTAGTAAAAATAAAGCTTAACACTTTCGACACCGCGTACCCGCCACGCGGGCACTCGTAAACTTTACTCAGATGCCGGCGTATCCGCTAGGCGGGCAGGAGCTATAAACCTACACGCGACACCAAAGTACCCGCCAGGCGGGCAAGCATAACCTACACGCGACGCCAAAGTACCCGCCAGGCGGGCAAGCATTGCATCTTCGCTACGTCCGCCGCTTGCCCGCCTAGCGGGTTCGCGGCGTGCGGCATTGAGTTGCACGTCGTTGCCCGCCTAGGGCGCCTAGCGAGTACTGTCGGTTTCTGGGGTATTGTTCGAAATTTTGCCTGGTTGCGAAAGTGTTAACAAATATTTTAGGTGATTTCCACTAGACAATGTTGTGGATGTAGTGATTCAGTCTTACTATCCAAAGGTAGGTAAGGGTGTGCGCAGAGCAATCGCCGCAAGCGCTTCTCACTCATGATTATGGGACGCGGACCGTTCCGAAACATGTCCAGCTATTTTATTTAAGTATATTAATATATCCAAAGGTAGTATGTAAATACATACTACCTTTGGATATATTAATATATTATTAAGTAAGAAGTTACTGGTCATAAAAATCAGTTGCTGACGTAGTGTGTGGCAGGGGTATTAGGCTACGCTCCATTACCGGCCACATAATGCTATAAAAAAGTTGCTCCTTAATGTCCCAACAAACTACTTCTCAAGAACATAACTACTAATTCTAATTACCCAGCGAAAGTTCCTCCAACCTGCGGAATGCTCCAATTTCGTTCCCTACGCATGTCCCGGAACATTAGTTAACTAAAGTGCCAATAAAGCGTGTTTGGTGTAACAAGTGGCTCGTAAATAGCGTGGATGGGTCGTGCAGATATTTGGGTGTTCATTTGTCTTTCTGTGTCTGACACCGACGGCCAGGGACAAGACAAGACGGTAGAAGGAACATTAATTTATGGCATAGGTTAACCTAACTCTCGAAAATTAATCAGAATTAATCTTTAAGTGTAAAATTTCGGGAACCGTAGGCTTTTAAAATTTCGCATAATAGCGCCATCTGTTGCAAGTCTGTGGAATCTAAGCAATCGGGAGGTAGGTCAGTTAAACAAGAAATGGGTTCCCGCTAGGTGGCAGTGATATCGCGGGACGCCTAGGTCAAAGCTAGTGTTATTGGATGCAATGTAATTTTGTTATCCACACCATTGAGTGACATTGTACACATTTTATTACGCTTGGAAATGTGGCCATTGATTGGCTTAATCGAGGTTACAGCACTGCAGGCCTTGCATTTCTATGTCGGCAATTATGCATGTAGAATGTCAGTGGAGTGCAGTGATTGCACTGTTTTCCACAACATCTCGTATGTACAGTCAAGTGTAAAAATATGGTAGTGCACATCTTACACAAAAATATGTCCCATAGCACCTTATGCCGGTGTAATAAGAGCGTAATAGTATATATATTTATGAGTCGATTATGTCGAACCATATTTTTGCACTTGACTGTACTCACAAAAGGAGCTATTTTCGACTTTATTGACGTAACCCGATACTAATGTATAAGTATTTCACAAAAGGAGGTTCTCTATTTGATCTTTTTGTTTTTTTTAAACGATTGCGGACTTAGATTGTAGAGGTTTTCCTTCATTTCATTTCCGCTTTGACAACAAATCCCTAGATTAGAATTGGCGTAGGCGCTAGTTTTATGAAAGCGACTGCCGTCTAAACTTCCAACCCAGACGGTAAACTAGGCCTTATTAGGATTAGTGGTGTTTCCTCACGATGATTTCCTTTACCGAAAAGCGATTGGTAAATATCAAATGATATATCGTAGGTAAGTACTAGAGTTCCGAAAAACTCATCCAGCCGGCTGGATTTGCCGGCCATATACGTTCGAGCAATCCCTTAGATCTCCATAGCGAGTATGTCCGGCGGGCATCCGCCAGACAAATTTCCCATACATTTATTGGAAGATCCCGCAGATTGAAAGTCGCATGCCTTATTTATATTTCGTTATCGAAAATAACGCTTTGCGCGTTGTTCGAACGAAGTAAAGGTGACCCTATTCAAAGCCTTTTGCCAATGTTTTTATACTTGTCAGCTTTGGAATAGGTACACCAGGCGCTCGTTCAACGCGCTAAGAGTGCAATACAACAATTCCTTTCGCATCTTGCTGAAATTACCTCGTTTCTGCAGTGCGAAGGGTATGTTCGCCGATGCAAGAGTCCCCGACTTCTTTGCCATCCTGAGAGTCAGGTCTGCTGCCTTCCGAGCGAGATTGTTAGCCTCCAGCAACGAAATTCTGTCACTAGTAGCTACAGACTATAGTGACGAATTTAATGAACACTGGCGGAAATTGCACCGGTCTGAGAATGGCCAGTTAATGTAAATTTTTGTAAACGTTTTATTTCAGTGTTTTAGGTTTTAAGTTATTTTTATACAATTTTTACTTTATTATACTTTTAATTGTAATTTTATGGGATTCTTGCCTGCCAAATAAAGAATTATTATTATTATTATTATTTATAAGTACTAGAGTTCCGAAAAACTCATCCAGCCGGCTGGATTTGCCGGCCATATACGTTCGGGCAATCCCTTAGATCTCCATAGCGAATATGTCCGGCGGGCATCCGCCAGACAAATTTCCCATACATTTATTGGAAGATCCCGCAGATTGAAAGTCGCATGCCTTATTTATATTTCGTTATCGAAAATAACTTTTTTAACGCCAATGATACCTGTATGATTGTGGCGTCGTTATTTATTGTGCCAAAAGAAGCGCCATATTGCACACGTGTGGAGTCCGCTGACAGAGAAATCTTCATCCAAAGGTGGATTTATGTTGGATTGTTTATACAACCCAAGTATTATGTGCCAATGTGACATTTATAGAGTACCTACGAGTACGAATAACGGTGAAGAGGTTAAACCTGGGTGGAACGAGCTCCGTGTTGTAAAAATACCATTTAGGCTATTATTACACTATCATATAACTATGATCATAGATCTACATCAAATCACATCATGATCATATCTAGGTTAACCGTTACAGTACCGTCCTATTTGACTCCTATGATCATAGTTAAATCATAGTGTAATAACGGCTTTCGAGATGAAATGAGGATTACTACGACATAGGCACAGCGTATTGCTGACGTACTCTATTCGCCGTCTTAAATCGTTCGTCTAAAATCTAAATATTCGTACAGGTACACGTTCACACACCGCAAACACGACATTCTCTCTTGGGGTGTATTTGCGCGTTTGGTTTAGTCGAGCAAATATTTATTTTTATGAAGCCGTTATGTGTCCCATTGCTGGGCAAAGGCCTCCCCCTTTGTCTTCCACTCGTCCCGGTTCAGAGTGATCTTCTGCCTGTCGTTAAGATATGAGTCAAGGTCATCCCTCCGTCTCCGCCTCGGTCTGCCTGCCGCGTCGTCGCTGCCCACTATGCGGCACCCACTCTGTAGCTAGTATGCGGGTGCATGCGGCAGACGTGACCGGCCCATCCCCACTTAAGCCTGGCAGTCTTAGCTCCGACATCGGCGATACCAGTTTTTGAACGCAGCATACAGTTTCTGATTCGATCGATCAGCCTTGTATGCTGCGTTCCATGGCTCTTTGGCAAATCTTCAACTTGGTCTTCTGCGCCTCAGTGAGTGACCAGATTGACCACCGTAAGTTAGGACAGGCAGAATACACATGTCGACGAGTCGCCTCTTGAGGTTAAGTGGTAGGTCACCCTTCGGTAGATCTTTCATAGACCTACTATAAAGCCAAATATACTCGTAGGTAAACAAAAAAAAAACACCTCACATAGTCATTATTGGTCAAATATAGAAAATACGCGAACTGTTGACTTAATTTAGGTCGAGATTGCATGATGTTATCGTAGTGTCAGTTTGAAACAAACAAGGCCAACCGGGTAGTAAAAAATTGGGTCGGATGAATTTCAGACAAAGTTTTCGCAGTGCAGTTGACGCTAACAGAAAACGTTTTAAAGTTGGCGCAAATTCCTAACCCGGTCAGGGCCTGGCCTCGATGGGAAATCTTATTGTAGTCTAATAAAATCTTATTCGAATTCCGCTTGGTTCTAGAAATGTTTATTTTAGTGTTGGACGCAAGTACTGAGATTTAGTACCTTTCAAGTTAAAGAATTTCAATATTCAGATTCAGGTAGCAGTTCATTTCCTATGCAATGGAAACAATTGTAATAGTTATTTATTATACAAGGGGGCAAAGTTGTTGTTTAACTCTCGGGCTTATATTGAGAACCCGAGCAAGCGAAAGATTGGAAAATTGAGCCACGAGCGTAGCGAGTGGTTTAATAACTGGAATCTTGAGCTTTACGAGGTTCTCAAGGCACGAGAGTTGAACAAAGAGTCAAAACTCTTCAAAAACCGTCGATTTCCGCGTAGAGCCTCTTAAGCGACTCAATAAGTAATAATCGGTTAGTTTAAGTTATGGGCCTTCCGAACCAAATATTAATGAAATATTCACTCAACTAGAAAGTCATTAACTTCTCTATCATTGCACTAGAAAAAAGTAGTTTTCCCCTTACTAGCTCGGAAAGCGCTATTTTGTCCTTTAAAACTAGCGTGGAAAAACGCATTTTATCCACATATGGGGCAAAGTAATCTAATTCCTATCACTTACCACCAGTCCAGTATAAGTGAGTCCTATATGCCCATAGTAAATATGCGCAATCGGAGGTCACACCTTAAATTGGTCATGTCTCATGTGATCATGTCTTATCCCGCACTTGGTAAGCTGTTGGCAATATTTAAGTACCAGGAGCGTACCTACTCTATGACATATTTTGAAATTGATTTTTGATGGTTTCTTCAATTTAACTTACATGTGGATAAGATTTGTAATCGTAGTTATTCTCTATTTTTTCTCGCAATAGTGAGGAAAAATGTTGTATTACACTCGGCGGCAAAGTTTGTTCAACTCTCGTGCCTTGAGACCCTCGTAAAGCTCAAGATTCTAGTTATTTTGGAATCTTTCGCTTGCTCGGGTCTCAATATAAGCCCGAGAGTTAACCTTTTGGCCGCCGGACCCTGTTCGCCAAGACGCTCACTCACACGCCAGAGCAAATTTTAAGTAAACAACTAATAAAAAGTTTAGGGATTGCAAATAGTGATATCGATATTCATAATTAAAGGTGGAATTCTTCTCAATTTGCCTTTTTTTATTTCCAAACTTAGATTTCTCTCAAAATTTCTAAACTAAACAGATTTACTATACAAGAAAATGTTGAAAATAAAGGACTTTATCATGAAAAACAACAACTAAACATTATCGAATCATGAAGTAATATCACCGCACTAGTCTGTACGAGTAGTCTTCTATACATGTCAACGGCGCGCAGGACTCGTCTTTAGTTCCGACTGACAAATACTGTTTACGCGCGAGTTAAGTAATAATAGCGTCTGAGTCAACGGCATAAGCGCTTGTCGGTACGTAAACTTTATAAACCATAAGATTAGGGACGCGCATCGTGTCTCGATAAATTTACATACTTACCGGAGGGTTTTCGGAGAAAACTAACAGGTGGATTTAATAATATATATATATATATACAGTATGTATCAGAATGAAAGGCAAAACAAGAAACCCGTTAATGTTTAGATCATAAATATGAGCATGGTACTTACCTAATTCATCAAAAATACGACAGGTTTTACGTGAGGTATAAAAATATACATTTATTATTATTGTGTTGCACCTCCCCTGTATTATTTGTTTACAATCTTATAAATGACATTTCTTAAATTACCAACTGACAGACAGGTGTCAAACCTTGTTGAAGTTTGGATTTTTACCTAGTTACAAACAAATAGTTAACAAAGCGCTTGCGCGTTGCCTATGACTACAGCCATTATTAAAATAATTACCTAGGTTACTTATAAACAGAACTCAAAGCGCATGTGTATTGACATAACAACGTTAATGTTAATTAGTTGCCCCTAGCTACATATCAACGGTACGCAATACGCATGCACTGTCAAAAATCAAAAACGTAAACAAACCCTATAGGATGTTACAAAAACCATTAACCGACTGCAAAAATATGGTCTTCGAGTAATTCATTTAGTAATTTTATGCCATAAAACATGTATTTAGGCACGTGAAATGCACGTCATTACATTGTACTCGAGTTCCCCGTCAACCAGTTTTAAGGTTTGCTCTTCGTTGTGATACATACTGTATATATCGGTTATATATATATATATCGAGTTAAAATGTAGACCTCCGCTGTCACTGCGGTCAATAATTTATTCGGCAAATAAACCGCAATGGACAATTTACTGAAGAAGCTGCCTAAACTTTATCCATTATTATGCCTTTTTTTTCTACATATACCTACTTACTACGAGTAGTTACCAACAATGACAATAATTGGCAATTAAATGTTTGAACGCTTAAATAAAACCAGATTCGTGAAAACATATTCATTTTAAAAACTTGCACATCAATTGAACTTTCCCATCCCTAGCTGTCTTTTATACATGCCAACGGCGACAGTGACACGGAAAAATGTAGAAATTATAAGCATATTTTTTAAATCCTTTATTATGAAACAATGGATTCATATACCTGCTTAAAAAGTAAATGTATGAAAAAACAAAGGGTCAACAAGTTGACACGAGTACAAAATAATTTTTAAATTCTTTTATTTTACCATTTAGTAAGCGGTTGAAACTTTGTCTTGTATACAAGACGACGGCGTTAGTGTATCGTACTATCGTTGTCTTGTATAGGTGACAACGGCGGTCAAAGGGTTAAACAACAACTTTGCCCCCTTGTATAATAAATAACTATTTTAATGTTTTAGGCTATTGAAATATCACAATGCATATTTAAAGCGTTTTTTTCCGATGTAGTAATAAGTTGGCTCACGCCCGGTAGCCTCAGTTAGTTAGACATTCAGACCACTGGGAAATACCCGCATTTGTAAAGTAGAACTCATTCATAAATTCTCACATTTTAGTATTTTTTGACGGTTAGGTACAGTCAACCAATTGAAACCACAGGCCAGGTCAGGCCACTCTAAAACCGTAGTGAGAGTTACTTCACAAGGCCTAATTATGGAAGCAAAACACGTTTTTATACATTTTATTCCTTGTCAGGATTGTGGAACGTCGTATTGCAAATATTGCAATGAAATACGGTTTGAAGTAAAATAAAACATTTGGCATCAACTTAATCGACCCTTAAAATGAGATCACGCTCAAATATTTAAAATGTTGACTGAACACGGCTGTTTTCAGCTTTTCCCATATTTAATTTTATCCCGTAAATCCACTAAATCTTATGAAAGTGTGTTCAACAGTTCGAATCCTCGACATGAATAGAAACAATTGCACAAAACACCGCGAAGTGGAACGCGGACGTGCCCGCTCACACTTTGCCGTGGTTTACATCCGCCAGGGCCCTATCTAGGGCGGCCGAGGCGCCCAAATACTTACCCATGCGAATCCAAGGCAGTTTCAAAGAAAACTTTTTGTAGAAGGTTTATGCTCTGAATTTTCTGAAACATTGATTTAAGTCGGTTAAGTCCATTATTGGTCAACGTGTTTCGACCCGATACGAGAATCGATCGAAACAATCTCCCGAAACGCGTGCCTGTTGTGTACCCCATTGCCTTATACGTATTGTAAAGTTTCGGAAGTAAATTGATACCTGCGAAACAGCAAAGCTGAACTTTCCATAAAGTCAGAAAGCCAATGCGACGAGGCTATGGTCAAGGAATGCTCAGTGACAATAATAGCAGATCCCTAGCGGCTCATACAAGCAGGCCATATACGTTCGGGCAATCCGTCCGATCTGCATAGCGGGTATGTCCGCCGGGCATACGCCGGACAAATCTACCAAACATTGATTGGCAGATCCGGTGGATATGCCCGAACGTACATGGCCGGCTTATGATATCATATGTCACCGTTACAAGGTACCAAGTGGCACAGGAGCCAAATTCCTTGCCTACGAAAGCAGTCCCATAAATCCGGCCCTGAAGCTTTTACACAAGTCAAATGCCCAACTCCAAGCAGTTTGAATTTAAATTTCCGAATCCGACTTTGTGCAATCAACATTACCTCGTACAGGTAACTGAGGTAACGCTATTACGGCGGGAAGCAAACGAACCGCTGCGGATTCCTTTTTGGTAGTGTTAACAAATATAAAATGGGAAAAAAGTTGCCTACAGGTTGGTTTTTATATTCGGACCAAATCCGGACACTATCAATAAGAATAACTTAAAAATTATTGTCTGCACGAGTTAATCTCATAATTTATATTTTTTCATTCTTCAATTATATATAATCTAGAATTAAGAAATCAATCTGTTTAACCTTGTAAAGATTTAAAATCATTTATTCTCGAAATATATACAGTAAGTGTAACTTACCTAACTACCTACCTCTACCTACCTTAAATCTAAAGTAGGTCCTTGAGGCATTGTACCTAGGATGCTGGCGGCATTTCCTCGTTGTATCGCAATGCTGATACGTTGTGCGAGGAAGCCACCAGCTCTTCGGTCACCAGTAACATCAACCAGACGTTTCGCGATTTCTACGAAAAATTTGCGTGCGCTGGGACCCCATGGACCAAGAGTTTCGACCCCGAATGGTACAAAAAGGTACTCTCTGCCCAGGCTCTTATATTTATTACGTTTTAAAATTTCGGCGCATTCAGCCGCTCCGCCCGCTTTTACATTAGTTCGTTGGAGATGGGACGGCGCCAGCGTGTCTACACAGGTAGCATCCCACACTAGCATCCGTCCCAAACTCCAAGGAACCAAGGACACCCCATCAGGTCTCTTGCCATCATCCCTGAAAATGCCAGTCGGCTCAAGGAGAGCAGGCACGTTGATGGTGGCAAGAGACCGACGGATTATGTCATTAAGAGATGCATGTCTCGAAAAACGGCCTGCACTTTTTTTACAACACAATCTATGGTGTCCCAGTCGGTCCACGTCTGTGCCACAAGGACATGAGTGTGGCGCACACACCGAAACCCCCAGTCGCAAACCAGTCGCCAGTCTAAGGGAGGCCGGATCCAAGAAAGTACCAGTATTGGGCGAAGGATGGGCATGAAGCCAGTAACCAGCTTCCCGGGATCCGACCGCCAAAAGCCTCGCGCGATCTGGACCTGTAGAGTTATTATACCTTGTAAAGTGCCAACGTTCTATTTTTAGAACGACAAAATTTTCGGTATTAGTTTTTAAAACACCAAATAAAAAAAGAAATTGGCCACTGGGTCAATATCTATTAGCTTGTAATTTTTACAAGGTCTCACGGTGACTACAGAAAGTTGTGTAATGAGTAGTTTCCCACTCTTGGTTTTCTTCTAGTGGCAAACAGGCTAAGAATAAAACTAGATTAAACTTTACCGTGTTTCTTTCTTGTGGCTGACCTGCTTTTATTTTTAAACTTCTACTAACACTTTAAATAAAAGCTACCCAGAATGCGCTTGTTAACTCTTTTATTTTGTTTTCATCACTTTAGTGAGGGTCAAATTTGTAGAGCAATAAAACAGCCACTATAGCCAGAAATATATAATATAATTATATAATAAATTGACTTGTCATTATACTTCAACATACAAAGGAGTAAGGCGCAAAAGTGCAAACTTAACTTTGACTTAATGTCGATTGTACAGCAATAGCAACAGTGTCTTCCATTATGACGGCCGCAAAAATATGTGAAACACTCTTATGGCGGTACAAATAAGATGGTGTCAGATATTTTTGCGGCCGCCATAGCAGAAGATACTATTGCAGGTGACTGTACTAGCGCAGCGGAGAAGCTCCGTGAAAACAAACTGAAAGTAGAGGAATTTTTAAAACTTTTTCGTTTGAAACTGCGCTTTCATCCCGCTAATTTCACTTCATTGTGTGGCTCGGCTCTTTTTCCGCCCTAAAGCCATGTTTAATATTTTTTTATCCTTATTGACTTTACTTCAGAGAGGATTTTGTATTGTCTATTTTATTGTAGATCTCCGTATTCAAGAACACTAATAAATCAGGCTTTGAACACAGATACATTCATACAGAAGTTGAACGTTTCGGTTCGAGCGCCAATGTTTTTAGTCGTATTTCTGGTTTGAATATGTCTTGTAGCTTTCGTTTGCGAGGATCGGATGATCCCCCGTGTATTGCACTTTTATGAGTGCCTTCGTTGCATTGCTGGCTTATGCCTTTTGCTGGAGGGAGCGATTTCTTTAGTTTACGATGTTTATTTGTTTGCGAGATTTGAAAGGAGTCCTTCACTTATATTCCACACTTCCACGCCATAATTAGTTTCCAAAAAACTAACCTCTTTCAACTCTTTCTCCTTGTGTTTAAGTTTGTTTAAAAAAACTAAACCAAGCTAAAAATACCTATTTATTGCTTTAGCAGAAGTAATGCTTTCCTTCATCATTAATCATCAAAAACTAATCAGTTTTAGTTCATAAAATTTTGCCTAAGTCATTGAATGCAAATTACAGTGGTAGTAGAAGGTACAACTTAGCTTATTTTGGCACGGCCGCCCTTCCGCCAGTTTTCGTCAAGTTATAAATCTTAAACGTTAGCAACAAGCTCTGTAAGTTTAATTGGTTGCCCTAAACTTGGTTATTTTGCACTATATGTATACTTTTCGCCGTCTTGCAACTTGCAAGTTTTGCTGCCTCAGCTGCCTGAGTGCAACAATTGCAACTTGCTTAACTGAATAACTTTGGATGGCAAGTCTAGCCTGGGTAAAAATAAATTAGGTACACCTATATACAATAAACATCATCTAACAAGTCTTTTTCTACTCCAGCACTTCTATCTGTCAATTAGATGACTGACAGCGATATTTAAAAAGTATTCATTATAACGTTGTCTATGGTATTCCATAAGAACACTGCTCCTATGGATTTTCATACAATATATTAGCACTGTTGTTGTTTTTTTTAAATTTCTATAGTGGGCACAAAATATTCCCTATTCTGCCAAGTTTCTATATTTTGGTTTTTACGCTATTTTAGCTGTCGTAGAAAAACTAGGGTATGCAACAGCTCATAATTGGTTCTTAAAACTCTCGGGCCTATTATTACAAAACTCGGCTTCGCCTCGTTTTGTAACGGTGACCCTCAAGTTATAAGAACCCTTATTATATCACTGTTGCATAAACTACTATTATAAGTTGTGGCCTGTTATAAGTTGTTGATTTATTCGAATCCTTTTTGTTCGTTGCTCGTAGCGCCGTAGACTGTATAAGTTAAGAAGTTTTGCCTAAGTAAGTCAAGTTGTTAGAACTTTCATATCATGTCAGACGCCGTCTGATAAAGATAGTTTCTTTCTCAAACGTATGTTGAAATTTTGTTTTAGAATAATAGGCTGCAGAATATGTTGTTGCCTGCAGCGCATTTCGCGAGGCGCGTTGGCAAATAATTTTCATAATACATTGCCAGCCTAGTCCGATAATTTGACCTTGTGCGGCAGTCAGACACAGCGCTGTTTATTGAGCTTTTACATTGTTTTTAGCTAATTATACGAATTTAACCTACAATTACACCAAAGATCTATCGTGTAAAATACTCATTTATCTGACTCCAAGAAAAGCCAAACCCTATAAGCCTTGAATATACATTCCAATATCATATCACATAACAATAACAACAAGTTTACATGTAGACATCATCCACATTATACGTAATGCTATATAGATCTATCTTTTAGCTCTGTTTACAGCACAGAACTAATATGACGAGAATGCTTGTCAAATATTGAAAACGTGCCCAAAACGCAAAGGTGTCAACTGTCATTGATAAAATTGAAATCGAAAGTAGTATAAAAGATAACGTGAATTATTTTCTTTTGTAACATTATAATCCAAGACATATCTAACTATCCACACACCACATATCTAAAACATAACTTTTCATATTGTCAAGACCGATTCTCGTATAGCGGGGTTGATGCGTATTATACCCGTAAAAATTGTCTCTTTTTGCAATTGTTGTCTCTTTCGCACTCGTGAAATATTCATAATTATAAAGATGGCTTCTCTTTTGCTCATTTTATTACTCTTTAAGTGTTAGCGCGAAATCATACCTCGATGGTGTGCAGTCGTATCCCTACCATTTCTCGTTAACTCCCATTTCACCCGTTTGTCCATTGTTTCCTATAAACCCTTTATTAAATTTCTGCGAAAACAGCTTTCCTTGAAAAACACCGCATCACGTTTATACAAAATTGGATGTTTAAGCCGGCCCTGATCAAATTTTAATCAAGTATTATTCGGTTTTTTTTTAAGTCAAATTAAAATTGGCTTAGTTTTGGGCTGCAATGTCATTTCCATCTCTTTCGCTCGTTTATTATTCATGGAGATAAACGAACCTTGAAAGTAGTAATACGCAGTCGCGCGTCGTGTCGTGTCATCATTTAAACCCGATGCAAAGGTTTTGTTCTTCTCCTTACCTTAGGTATTTGCTTGTTAGATACGAAAATCGAAGCACTACAAACTGCTTACATAATGTCTCAAAAAACGGTTGAACAACGCTACAAGTAGAGGTGAAAGCTGGACAACTGAAAGCATTTTTTTCAAAATGAAACGCTATATCTCGTTTAATAAAATATAGAGTACCTATATATAGACAATTTCCAATCGGCGCACTTATTTAAAAGTAACATGGTTTATTCATAACCGTACGTATGTACGTCAGAGAGACAACAGGTTCCAGCAATAACAACTAATTGTACCTACTACAAGAGTTACTCTGTCACGAATTTCTATTTAATGAATGAGCGAAATTTGTTAGAACGGTAGATTTAACCTTTGAATATTCAAGAGATGAAGATCACCGTGATGTTAGAGAATTCTAAGCATGTAAGGGAATTGCTTTGTTGGCGAGTCTTCTTGAATTATTACCAGACGTTCCGAATAGCTGTCACTGAGTCTCATTTACGTTGGTAAATAATAAATTACCTTTGAGGTATCTTTTAATATTCTTAGCAGGCAAAATTTAACACGTTTGACAAGTTTCATGCATAGTTGCAATTTTCTCCATCTGTGTTCCTGTAAGTTATTTGTTGTGCTGTTTGTACGTCGTTTGAGCTGCTAATCTTTTACAAATATACCATTAATAAAATGTTGAGGCATTAAATTACCATTAATAAAATTCATATTCAACATTTACTTAGACTGACGATACTGATAATTAGTAATTAAGTGAATGCATACAAATGATTGATGAACTTTAAACTGAAAATTACAGTGCAAAGGTAGAAAAAAGAAACTCCAAGTGTTTCCACAAAGCTTGAAACAAAACAAAAAGTGATCGTAGCGGCTCTGAAGTGCGAACTCGTAGCTCGGGCGGACTACGGGCCGTAGCGCCGCCCGGCCCGCGCCCTGCCTACGTCAGTCGAGCCCGCGCGCGCCCCGCGACCGCACGTGTCGACCGCTACGAACCGTCAAACGCGACGTCAAAACGTTTAATTTGACCGACAACGTCATACTGCGACTATTGCGTTGAATTTACTAGTATCAGTTCGCCGCGCGCAGCTAACAGGTGGATTTGATCTTGTTATTATTAGGTGTTGTTGCTGGCCAGTGCAGTGCAGTGTATATTGACGGTGTTAACCGGGCTTGTGTATTGTGAACATTTCCGATCGATAGGCAACAGCTGAGAGTTATCTAAGGTAAACTGACAGCAGATAATGTTTTGGTGCAATACCCATTGTAAATTTCCGCGTCGCGCAAACGCCAGTTGTCAATAACATTGAAGATAACTGGCTGTGACCAGCAGCATGTTTATTTGTACTACAACTAAGCAAACAGTCAAATAAAGTCTGAAGGCCGGCTACTCAAGTACTCACTATACAATATAATTTTAATATCATATTGAAGCTTGAACTGATGCTGCGGTGTAGTATTAGATGGCTTTTCAAATTTGTCGTTATGATATCTTTATGTTGACATGCAGTCAACAGGCGACACTGGCTTAGAGATGCAATTAAAACTGAAACCTGAACTGAAAACTATTAGCAAACCGGTTCTTAGGCTTGGAAACCTCTCGTTTCTTTCTCGATCGTCTTTGTTACGTTACTTATAGAGCTTTTGTTGTAAACCGACCAACCATCATTGGCAACCCAGCCTTTCCCCTTAAACCGTCGTAACTAGCTGCCCGGGTTATGGCTCGTGACACGCACCGCCGTGTATGTGTGTCACGCTATCAGATCATTCCCCAGGCCTGTCCTTGCTAATATCACTCCCATTTTCCAGCAATACAACGCTTGGTGACACAATAGGGGTAAATGGATTAAATTCAGTAAATAGATTGATCTAGATCTTTCAATGTAACAAGAACAAATAATAAGATTTAATGAAGGCAAGAATCAACATAGCTGTAATACGCGCGCGACTATTCAGTTTAGGACCTAAACTGGACATCCTCGGCACACGACACCGGATCAAACCCCTAACCAGATGGTTGGGATTTGACGACGGCGCTGCCCTCCCTTCGCACTTGAACTAAAAACTAATTTATCTTACCCTAGCTTTACACCTACTACTGCTGTTGCTGTATGATAATAATAGTAGTTTATGTAACAGTGATATATAATATAAGGGTTCTTAAAACTTGAGGGTCGCCGTTACAAAACGAGACGAAGTTATGAGTTGTTGCATACGCTAGTTTTTCTACGACAGCTAAAATAGCGTAAAAAGCAAAATCTAGAAACGTGGCAGAATAGGGAAGATATTGTGCCCACTATAGACATAAAAAAAAAACATTGCTCATATCATATATTGTAAGAGTATCAATAGGAGCAGTGTTCTTATGTAATACCATAGACAACGTTATAAACTTATAATGTTTTTTTTATATCGCTGTCAGTCATCTAATTGACAGATATAAGTGCTGGTAGTTCTTATACAAATATATTTGTCCTTAACGTGGAAAATGTAACAGTTTGTTAGTTGCAAACGAGTTACTTTATTACTGACAAATAAAGTCCAGTTAAGCGATGACAAGGGTCAAATCATCTTATCATCCTTTGTCATATCGTTCTCGAGTAACGATATCACATCTATCTCTACATTGCAACATACCCAATACAAGTATTACGAGAAAACAACACATTTACTTAGAAATGTAATCTTTGACTTGATTGTTTTACATTGTGCGACGCGGTGTACCTACGGAGTTCATTACAACTTTAATAGTACTTTGTGTAATACTAACTACTGCCCAGTAAACAAGAAAGTACGAACGAGTGTGAAATTAAGCCCGAGTCGAAGACGAGGTCTTAATTTTAGCACGAGTTCGTAATTCTTGTACCGCCCATGATACATACAATGTTTTTCATCACATTTGCGAGGAAATAAATAAACTTTCTAGACAGATAAAGGTAGTGTAGTTGCACAGTCCACAGTACTCCGGAGTGTGCGGCTACTACGGGCGGCGGCGAGCGCGTGGGGGGCAGGTGCTCCGGGAGCTCCGGGCGGGCGGTAAAGTAGTATGAGAATCCTATAAGACCATGGGCTTAATACAGCTCATTAAGTCTAAGTATGCTTGAATATAATATCACCATTGACGAGCAGGTGTGATGAAAAACGAATTACGTCTCGTTTTAATAAATAAATAAATCGTGATAAACACACAAATAAATGCCCTGACCGGGATTCGAACCCGGAACCTCCTGCTTCGAAGGCATGGTCACTACCAACTAGGCTAGGAAGCCGTTAAGTTTTAAACTTATTTTCGTACATACCTACATACATGTGTTTATAGTATGTATACGTATGACATCAATCATTGGTCAAGTTAAGGACGCAAGTATACCTACATATACTTACTAGTAGTATAAAAACTCAAACTCGTGTTCATACGTTGTCCCGACGTAGGTGTAGTTGTCATTATAATGTTTTGCAATGCGAGTAATCGCACCTCGTTGAGTTTTTGCGGCATTGTAGGTTTTTTTCTAAACCAGAGTTGGTTTTTTTGTTTCCTTCGGACCATTAATCAGATCTACAAACACATCGTCTTAGAACAATTAGATGGCAAAACCAGTAGCCATAAATGACATCAGTACCATCATCTTCAGTCATTATACGACCCATTTGGTAGATTCCGCCTGTTATTATATAAAAACAGGAGGTTTTTGAGATGATAATATAGTCTCAACTCAACGAACCTTTCGTACGTATCCTATGCTGGATCATTATTCAATGATAAAACGTCATTAGTATTTGTATACAGTCCACGCCAAAGATATGTTTACACTTCAGCACCTTAATCACTTGTAGTAAAGTGCAAAAGTGTAAACACATTTTTGGCGTCGACTGTACACAGTTGTCACGGAATTTGATGACTACATCTACATAAATACACAGTGGAATCAACGCTGACTTCTTAAATTCAGCTGATAAAATATTTATTTTCCCACGTGTTTTAAGCAAAAGGTTGTCGCAAACGTTGACAGTTTCAAAGAGGAGCTACTTAGTTACTATAACAAAACTACTATAATCACGTTTAGTGACAACTGAGTTCCAGGTGGTACTTACCTTGTACAGAAAAAGTGTTATAGTAACTTCTGCCCGTTTACGCCACGACCCATCTCATTCCTCGAAATGTAGGCTGCTACCTCTGCTTCTTACGATCGATAGAAAAAAAATCTCGAAGTGTATTAATAAGTTGTAACTTTTATTCGGAATTGAGGTAGCTACCTAAGAAATCTAGAAATAGTAGGAATATGAACGGTCATAAGAACCTCTGTTTTATAATTCTTTACCAACTTAAGTATGTTTGTAATGTTTGTATACATTAGTAATGAAGGTAAAAATAATTACGAAAAGTAAAATATGAATTTAAACAGAACCCACGTTTGCTGAAGTAGTTACCTCAGGTTGTTACAGTATTTACGTAATGGGTGCAGGCCGGGCAGTAAAAAACACAATGTATGAGCAAACACGCTCATTGCCTTGAGACGTGGGCGTCCCTAGCTGACTCATGCATAATAATACAGCATAAGGACATCGATTCAAGTGGCCAAACAATGCCAAATATGTGGGAAATCTTCCGCTCATTGTATGGCGTTTGGCAGATTGTGGACAATACAATATTTACATGTAATATAATTATGTGGACGATTTCATAAAACTGACAAGTTTCCCTGTAGGTTCTTACATAAATACCTGCAGCAATAGAATTCCTGCCTTAAATAGGTACCTAATAGCTAAATTTTCTGCGAAGGAAAGTTAGCAATAGATGGGTATTAGTTTGAAGGTTGACCTGCCAGGGAAGGCTCAAAAAGATTAAAACAATCCATTTAATGCGCTTTCGAGCGACGTTTACATAATGTATTTAATAACGACTGTGTATAACTTAATTAATATTTAATTTTAACATCAGAATAAAACCCGCACGTAACTGTCGGTAAACAAACAAGCAAAGTTATATCGCAAGTTTTTCATGACAGGGTGTGATGTCCTCACACGTCTCATATAATACTTAGGGACGACGTGTCACGTATCTTCACGTGAAAATTGACATGCCACTGTCGCTATTAATACCCACGGTGACTCTTTGGCAACAACGTAGGTAATTATAATGTTATGTTTAGACGACCCCATTATCATAAAATCACTTTGATTTTTATTATAATTCTAAGAATTGTTATATCGATATGTTACTTAAGTAAATATAGCGTTTGAATAATGTATGAGGAAGTTACGAGTTTCGTGCGAGGAAGATCAAAGATAAAGGCTTTGATGGAACATAGCGTGTTGTGGTTTGATACAATGCTAACACAAAATATTTATAGTGTTTTTGACCTTTATACCCAGCTAGGAACAACCAGCAGTATCGAGTCCTCGAATCTGGATTAAGACCATGGAAGAAGACTCACGGTACACCGGGCCGAAGCTATGTGGCAACTGGCAATATCTATAGAAAGCGGTCCGTGATCTCCGAGCTATCCGGTCCGCTCTATTGCGAGTCATCCTTTATTCTTTCTAAACTACACTAAAATAAACTTCCCATTCTAATTGACCCGTTTCTTTGCTTTTGAGTGTAATTTAAATTGTATTCCAAATTCCAATAAAAGCATCCATATGAACGGCAACATCGGCGTAGAGTGCAGTTGTAAACTTTCTGGGGAAATGTCACGAACATATTTGACAACTACTCTTTTTGTATCAGTACCTATCTAACATAGTATAGTAGTAGTAGTGTTGTCTCGTAACAGGGACAGGTAGATTTTCTATTTAATTTTGTTGCGTGGAAGTCGGAAGTGTAACTTAAGAAGTTCAGATATGTGCTTGTTTTTAGTAAATATACCACTTTGTCGGTTGTTTGTAAGATTAATTTATGGCATTAGCGCCTTATCAGTTAGTGAAAGTTGGTCCTTCAACTAAAAACGATCACATATAGAGTTATTACACTTATTACGCTTTTCAACTGTTATAATACGGCCTCTTGGCATTGTCGGTAGTGAGGGTCAATACCTGCGAAGAACGAGGTCCCGGGTTCGAATCCTGGTCAGGGCATTTGTTTGTTTGTGTGAATATTTATTCCTGAGTTATGGAAGTTTCCTATGTATTTCAGTATTTGTATGTATCTATCTACTATATATATCGTCGTCTAGTACCCACAACACAAGCCTTATTGAGCTTACCGTGGTTGATTTTTGCAAGATTGTCCCACACTATTTATTTGTTTTATTTATTAAATATTTATTTATTTTACTAACAATATTAGTTTTACGTAAGTACGGATATGTAATTACCCGAGATGAGAACTTTAATTTTCAGACTTACAATAAGAATCGCTAATTAGTATTTATTAGAATCATATTGATGTAACATTACAGTAAAACCAAGGCGTTACAAGATTCAGACTTAACTACTTACTAACTACCTTAAACTAGCCTTAATCTATGAGGTTTTTTACTTGCTCCTTTTCAAGTACCCCCTTCCATTCTGACATCAGCCTCGCTATCGCTGGCACAACCATCAAGCATTTTCGCTACATAAGTACATACCGGGAAAACTATGCAGTGCAATATGCGGTGGAGTGCTACAAGCCTAGCTTAGCCGACAAGGCTAAAACTGTTAACATTGAGTAACTACATAGGAAACCGAATGGTTTTCCTTGCAATGCTTTAGTGATGAAGACTATTGAAGACAAATAAAATGCCTCTTTTGTTTCTACTTTTCGTTTTTCTTTAACTTCATTTCTTGACAAGCACATATCGCGTGTTCAACGGGTGTTGCTGTAAACAGTTACGTGAAGCCGAGTGGATTGTGCAACTGCATGTATCTGAACGGTTGCGTCACGTTATGCTATCGCTATCGATCGAGTCTGCCGCTAGCGTGACGCGTAACGCTTCAGAATACGCAGAAAACCCCAGTTTTTTTGGATTAAATTTTTTGGCGTTATTCATAAACGCACATCACACACAGTTAGGGCTGCCATCCGTCCGGGTTTCCCCGGATTTGTCCTAGTTTGGAGGCCGTCCGGGGAGCGTCCGACCCGGATTTTTACAACTGTCCGGGGTAAACCCGGACATTTTTGGGTTCAGGTCAATCCCTAGCAAAAGCTAAATTTTTAAATTAAAAATTGATTTCTTTAGTGTCCGGGGAGAGACCGCGATTTTAATGAAATGTCCGGTTTTTTCAACTTTTTTGTCCGGTTTCGGCAATGTACGAGATGGCAGCCCTACACACAGTTCAGCTAGCTTTTAGTTTGACATTTGCCATTTTTCCTTTATTAGAAAGGGATAAAGCAGAAACTTAAACGTCTGTTAACATTTTTATGAATAAGGCCCTTTTGCACCATCTAGGGTTAGACGCTAACCCGGAGTTAAGCTGACAAACACAATACAAAACACGCTTAACTCCGGGTGGTGCAAGTAGCCCTAAGGGGGTTAGTGTTCTGCGACTGGAAATATCGGGCTAATCGGGCTATTGATGTTTAGTAATTGCGTTTTTGCAGTTTAAATAAATGTCTTAAGCATTACTTTCCTACACATGACCAATTATTAATGTAATAAATGAAAATAATTAAATATCTTAATTGAATATTGATGGTAATGTTAATATCCACCACCACTGAGATGAATTACACTACTACCGTTTGAGCAACAGAAAGCCTATTTGTTACTTAATTGATTACCTATAATTCTAGTTGTACGATCAGCTTTTTCAATCGGTATCAATTCAATGTCTACAAGAAAAGGGTAAAATTGAGGAAAATATCTATATTTTGCCTTAGAAACCAGTGAACCGAAAACTGGTAAACTGTCTTACATTAATAATTCATCCCCAGCTGGTTTATTTTTTATTTCAGTTATCAAACACAAATTGACTTTATAAATTGAATTTATTTTCAACCAGTAACATAATAATGGTTGTTGATGTTTTGCAGTTATCTTTTGTTTTTATATTTCGTAACAACGACGGGTGAAACCAACAATAATTTTCTAAACCTATCCGGATATTTTAATGACGTACCTATATCTATTTAATGAAGTATTCAATGACGGGAAAAAATATCAAAATCCCGACTTATTAAGAATTGTTGAATCGCCTTCGAAATCTTTAGAGTTAGTGAAAAAAAATAGGAACCCATTATTTCGATCCCTTGAGACCCCATGACAAGGTTCCTCGAGGAAATCGATGTAGTCCGCATCAATAATCGACACCTGTCCACCCAGCACACTAATGGGCATTGCATGGCCCAGCTATTTGCCAAACCGCGGTTCCGGAAAGACTTATTGTTTAACATACTATTAATCACCACCAAACCAAAACCAAAAAGCCGTATGATCACTAGCAAGAAAGTTTAGGCGCTCGGCTCAGAGAGCCTACGAACATCGAACATTCATAATTTTCGGGCTCCATCTCTTTCGCATACGTAAGTGTGATAGACGGCGATACCCATTTTCATTCGTCCTATTTTCGCGGTAGTAGGCCAGGTTTCGCAAATTACGCTGCCGTTAATTTGTGCCTTTATGAATATCAAAGCGTTGACGAAATTCTTAACAATATGGCTGACGCGTCGCTTAGAGAGCGGCCAGAATTTATGGTCTCGCGGAACTCATGGAAGGAATAGCTAATTAAGTTAGTCATTGGTAGCCAATTTTGATTACGTACCTATTACGAAATTATTGACGGAAATTTTGGTCGTGGAAAAGTGTGTGGTGTGCCTGTGATCTTGTATATAAGAAAAATAGAAGATTAAATAGCAGTAAATCCTCCTCAGATGATTCTTCAGTCATACGCTGAAAGTACTTGTGCCCTATTAGCGAATACCTTCTGGTTGACTTCGATAAAGAATCTATAAGAGCCTACGGTATATTAATGTAATGATTTGCTAATGATGACGCCATGTATTGAATCAGCACAATATCATAGACTAGACGCATGACCTTATTAGACTACCTATTGAGTCGTCCACTTAATACCGTGTACTTATCCGACAAGTATGGTTAAGAGCAGTGGTTGTCGTGTTATAGTTAAAAGGTTTATGGAAGTTGGCAGCAATAAAGGACTTACGTTGTTTTAAGGTATTAACAACAAGATACTGATTGGTAGTCCTTATCACGTAGCAATAAGGTTTACGAATCGCGAGTTCACTGGTCACGACGGTATAAACAGGAGTGGGCGATATGTGGAGCGACGACATTATGTTAATACATTATATTGCTGGTAGAGTCCGCGATCTTGTAGAAATCGTTGTCGATGCGATGTGAGGTGCGTATGTGGGTGTAAGTCCTAGGTCGTGAGTTTCCTATAAAATTTGCTGCGTTCTCGTGTGCCATATTTAGTTAATGTTTGTGTTATGGTCTAGCTCTCATGTGTGTTGTGTTACAAAAAGTACAGTCGGTGCCCTCACATAAGTATCCACCTCACATATGCAAGCGCGTAGCGCGGGTGGATACTTATGTGAGGGCACCGACTGTACAAACATGTCATTTAATACGAAAATCTTGGAACGGCATTAGTCGCGCTATTTGCCCAGCTCTTTCTTATTTCATTAATTCCTAATTAGGACATCGGCTCTACTTGTCATTTTCGCAAGCCTTTCCTGTTGTGGGTTACTTAAGCTTGAACCATATGGGCCGCTGTTTAAGTTCTTGACGGCTTAGAAATCACACTACCTATAGCCTCGCTCGGACTATTTTCAAGAGCAAGGTCACAGCGTCACAGTGGCGCCTTGCGCCTGCAAAGCTCATATAAATCCAAAATAATAAGGTAACAAGCGTCCGCTACTCACGCATTCTTACTCCTTTTTCAATATAGCTGGCAGACACTTTACGGCTCTAGGGCTACCGTCTGTCGCATCTAGATTCCATTCCGAGGAAAGCGGGCCATTCCTTACAGAAAATAAGACACTACTTGACTGATAGACGCGCATACCAACGCCCCACCGGCATTACTTCTAATACTTAAAGAAGATTGCGTAAAAAAACTTCACTTAAAATGTGGGTACGAGTACGTATACGTACTTAGATGCCGTACACCTATAAGTACAGGCATTTTTCTGTTTTTTAAGCCTATGTCATTTAAAAACGGATGAGTATCATGCAATATTGTAAACAGCGAAAAACGCATAAATCTCGCACTGTTAGAACTAATTACCTATACCTATAGCGACCCAATTCCTAAATGCAACATAATGGCATTAGGTCACTTCAATTGCAAAGGTGCGATCTGTCGACCCAATTTTTGAAACCGCGGGATTTGAACCAGTTTATACAGTGGGATGATTGTTCCCAGGAAACCAGGAACCGTGGTAGTGTTTTAAATAGTTTTAATACCCGGAAACTCGGTGTTTTATTTGAAATTCCAGTGCATCAATAACAAGTTTGTTATATAAAGCCAAAAGTCATGATTCTTCTTTACATCGTTGAAACTAAAACTAATATTTTCAAGCGTGAAAGTTTTTCTAAAGTTTTTAACTACACGGAAAAAGTATTCTTTACTTATACTTTATTTTCGTAGATCGGTATCGTAAATAGTAATGTATTTTATAATTTGTATATCATCAAAGGATGTCTAAAAACTTCACAGGTAGTCAGAAACAGCTCGATTAGGTAGGAATACGAAATAGGTTGCGAGCGAGCAATCTCAGATCCCAGATTAATCACGAGTAGGTCCACCAATCCAGCCACCAAAGGTCATTGGGAAATTGAAAAGTGACTCGAATTCGATTTCGAACTGGAAATCTAATTCGCTGTCACCAAAGCTATCTGGATTACGACATTGCATTCCTTTTCATACAATGGCAGTACGATAGAGTTAATCAATTAATTGATTATTAGCTACTTACCGACATATCCACAATCGCAATTGATGTTTAACTACTCAAATTTGTCTCGTTTTCCGTTAGTTTTTTTTTTACTGGGGAATAGGTAAGCATTTGACTACAATCTCACCTGATGGTAAGTGCCGATGTAGTCTAGGATGGAGCATATTTGCCTAAAAGATGTCTATTCACTCGCGATTTAAAAAGATCCAAGTTGTAGTGGGCAGGGAATAAATTCGCAGGTAGAGAATTCCACTCCTTAGCTGTTCGCGTAACAAAGCTGGAGGCAAAGCGTTTTGAATCTAAGGCAGCCAGCTGGTATTTGGCGGAACCGTCCCATAAGTGGCTGCAGTACTCCATACATGACCGGACTTGAGCTACGTAGAGCTGAAGAAGCTGCTCCGGTGAGAAGTACCGCTTGACCTTAGAGAGGACGCCCATCCTCCCAGCTGCGGATTTGGCCAAAGATTCGATATAAGCCCCAAAGCCTAGGTTGGACGAGACGCTCATGCCAAGAAGATGAAGATAATCAGAGACCGGCACAGACACTTCCCGGAAAGTCGGAGACATATTAAAAACATTCCGTTTCGCAGAAAACAGACATGCCTGCGTTTTGGTAGCGTTGAATGTGACCAGGTTGGCGTCACCCCAATCAGACACTGCCCTTAGCGTCGAGTTCAGACGGTCTACCATCGCTTGTCGACATGACTGCACCTCATCTCTTTTAGCCCGCGCGTTCAGGAGATATCTGTCCGCGACAGTGCAATCATCAGCATACCCAAAGATACCTGGGAGAAGCATGTCGTTGATGTGTAGCAGAAATAAGGTCGCGGACAGAACAGAGCCCTGAGGAACGCCGGCATTAATGGCCCATTGACTGGACGTGTAGCCGTCTAAAACCACCCGAATCGAACGTTCACTTAGGAAATTCTTCATCCAATTGCACAGGCTGGTCGGTACTCCATAGGCTGGAAGCTTGTTCACTAGGCTTGCGTGCCAGACCCTGTCGAATGCTTTAGAGACATCGAGAGACACCGCAAGGGCTTCACCGTGCCCCTCGACTGCCTCGCTCCACAGGTGAGTAGCATGCACCAAAAGATCTCCAGTCGAACGACCCTTGCGGAAGCCATACTGGGAGTCGCTGAGCAAATCGTTATCTTCTAGGTGCGACAGTAGTCTCTCGTTCAGTACACGCTC
The DNA here is from genome assembly GCA_949128165.1 of Lathronympha strigana. Taxonomy (NCBI): domain Eukaryota; kingdom Metazoa; phylum Arthropoda; class Insecta; order Lepidoptera; family Tortricidae; genus Lathronympha; species Lathronympha strigana. Next base: position 9,219,240 of record OX421915.1, read on the forward strand.
CATAATCTTGCAGAGTAATGAGGTGACTGAGATTCGAGGTATACAGGTGATTCATAAGACGTGAACAGGATTAACCCCACCGTTTGAGTAAATAAATGATAAACTATTGTTGCATACTAGATTTAAGGAGATTAACGTTTTTTTTTTCAAATAATGAAACAATTAGGTTATAATTTTATTGTCGATTGCATGGTCACTCTTAGAAATAAAATACTTGCGTCAACAGTGCATGGTAACTTTTGAAACATCGTAGGTATCTCACATGACATTGCCATAATGTGACAATTAATTTTCTTCATAATCAAGGTGTTGTCGTTACAGTAAAGAGTTTTTTTTTATTATTAATTAGCTGTTGTAGGGTCACCACTATTGCAGACAGTCAAAACTGCACTTAACAAAAATTTCAAAAAAGACGAACGAGACAGTTATTTAATTAAATCCTATGGGCAACGTTTCATTAACATTAACTGTCTGTGTAGGGTAGGGTTGCCATAAACGTGAGGACTCAGACCGGGACATTTAGTAAAAAACCGGCCAAGTTCGAGTCGGACTCGCGCACCGAGGGTTCCATGCAAACTTTTAGTTGCAACTGCAACTCGAAGTAGAAATTTGACGTCAGTCGGGTATCACTCGTTTTCTCGGCATAGTTAGTATGCGAGTTTGTTTTTGTCATTTTTTTTATCAATCGTTTTTTGGACACCATGAATTCATATAATAAAAAATAAAATAAAAAAGTTAAAATTCAAAAGTTCGTAAGAGATTGTTTTTATTTAAAAAATATGAATGGAGATAAGGGATAATATTATATTTTACTGTTACATTTATCATAATGTTAACGTTGTGTAAAAAAACATATTGTTTTCCTTCATAAACTTCGTAGATATGGGGGATTGTATTTATTTTTACATTACCGTTAGTAAATAAAATTACCTACTGTAATTTTTTTTTTAATTTGCAAATCAAACCGTTTCAAATGATACCCCACATGAAATGATATATGATGCCCCTAAATTTTTAATTTTTGTTCCCTCTTTTATCGGGCATTTTACATTGAAAATACGTTGAGATATATAATAAACCCTCTGACAATGTGTCTGATTTAACCTTGTTTATAACTATTCAAATTCAAATCGGCAGCTTTAGTAGTTCTCGAGACTAAGTCACACCATAAGGGTTCCTTGGTTAGTTCGAAATCTTAATCGGTTGGTTTGTAAATTTTTATTTAAATTAACAGTGTCAACGCCCGGCCACCAAACACGCTGAATGAAAATTAAACAAGGAATGAAAAATGTTGCAGAACACCTACAATCTTAGTCAAAATAACGAATCACAAAAAAGGAGCGAACAAATATTTTGTGTCAAAATGATGCCAACGACTGGGATCCTACAGTTAAATAAATAAATCGATGTCTTATTCTTTTACTCAGCTGTTCAAAGTTCTGCTCGCACGCGACAAGGAACTGTGATATCTATATTTGAACGAAAATTTTTACAGAAATTCGGTGATAGTATCTTTTACTACGAGTAATGAAAAGTAATTCAAGACAGGCTAACATACTAATGGTGATGCTAAGAATATAACTTATGTCCGCTATTTCCCGCGACTTTGGAAGTTGTGTTTTTTAACAAATAGTGAATAAGCTCGAGGAACTGAAAGGAGATTTTGTTATGACACTGTTAATGTAAATTCGTAAAAAGTGAACGGACATGGGTCAGCGCTTAAGTCATTCTATCCACGTACGATTAGCCTAATAGTTAGTCGTGTTTATTGTAGGTATTTTTTTAAATTAAGTCCAATCCCCTACTAAATGAAGTAAATAACTATTATGATTTTTAAACCGGGACAATTTGCTTATCGGCCGGGACGCCGGGACATCATGCTCCAAACCGGGACATGTCCCGGCGTACCGGGACGTATGGCAACCCTAGTGTAGGGTAAGCCCTGCTCACGTCTTCTGAATCAGCCTGTATACACTATTGATAAAGATCATGTTTAATTGAATCTTTATAGCATTAGCGCCTTATCGGTAAGCGGCTAAGTGGTACATTTTGCTAAAAACAATCACTTATTTATTCTATGTCATAAGTAACATGTCAGATGTTCCTAGTTTTTAAATTATCTTTAATGGTTTATGCTGTGTATTTCTGGTTCAAAGCGACTGTTTTATTAAATATACTATGTAGGCATTTAATGTACTAAGTTGTATGTAAATAATGTATGTTGCACTGTGATATTGTTGCAGCGTCATTTCAAATTTGAAATATTTTCTCCATGATCTTCCGAGTTTCATTACAGAAAATTCCACTATAATTTTATTAGTACCTACGAGTACGTATTTGATATCGCGCCATTTGTGTGTTTTCTATTCGCGTCTTGTGCGCAGTTTCAAATGACCATTCTTTATTCATTACTTAATCGTTTCTTGGTAGTTCATTTACATTTTTATTATTCTTGTTTAATTGAGATTGTTCACTGTTTCGATCAATTATGGTTTCACTCATTAACTGGCGTAGGTTAGCTATTGATATTTAAATTCCGAATGTAACTAAACAATAGTGTAACATACTACTACTTATTTATACTACTTACTTACTTAAAATTCTTTAAGTACGACTGCCAGATCAATTAAGGTTCTATCGATCAAATAAATTAAGTTTTTTTTTGTTAAACAGTAACGTCTGAGAACGATTATAAATTTTATAAATTTCGTATAAAGAAAGGAAAAGTGGAAAATTCATGACTTGGGGGTGGGGGGGGGGGGGGGCGGGGCGATTAAGATGTACTTAAGTATAGATGTTGCTAAGCGCCCCCTAAGGCGCATACGGGGTATCCTCCTCCTCGCGTCGGTTTCCTCAATGCTGAGGGTCGTGACCTCCTCTAGGAAAAAGTTTGCTGCGTATAATCCGACGCCATTTGTTCCTGTCTGCAGTCATGTGTAGAGCCTCGTGTACTGTGGTGTCGAGAGTGGAGCGGATCTGGTCAACGTGTCGGGCTTCGACCTCTAGGTCTCTTTCCTTCTACTTTGCCAGTGACCATCAGCTTTTCCAGCTTATCACTGCTTTTTCTAGCCACGTGGCCAAAGTACTCCAGTATTCTACGTAAGCAGATGGTCGAAAGCCTAGTCTGGACTTTGAGCTCGGGCTACGGGGTTAACACGTTCACGGACACAGGACAATCTTGATTTTTTGAGATACGACACAGAAATTTTCCATACAAAATGGCATAACATCTGGGGACGGACTGTCATATTGCTCAGGTTAAAATGTTTGTGTTGCGGCATTAACGGCCAGAGGCGTAACCGCCTGTAGACGGGTATTCATGTCAAGCGACTACTATGACCTGTGTTACGGCACTAACGGCCAGAGGCGTAACCGCCTGTAGACGGGTATTCATGTCAAGCGACTACTATGACCTGTGTTACGGCACTAACGGCCACAGACGATAGCCGTAACCTGTCTTGTGGAAGGTCTAGGCCGGTTAAATATCTGGTAATCACCGGAGTCGCTACTCAAGGCATCACCATTTTCAGATTCGTAATTTCCATCAGGACCATTTTCACCGTCTCCATCACAATATGGATCCTTATTACTGTTGTCAGAGTCTGAGTCGTCAAACACACTAGGCCGATTGCTGACAGTAAATATTTTTCTTTTACCAGACGCCATCTGCAACAAATTACCATGCTTGAAATACGAACGTAATTATAGCAACGATAGGAAAAAACATATAATATAAAGGAAATAAACTTACGATCTTAGTACACATGTACATAATGTTGTGCCTGTGACGCTCGATCACCTTGCCTTAGTCTTAAGAAGATTAATAAAAAGTATGTTAAGTGTTAATCCAAGTTGTAAACTAAGCGTATGCCAAATGTCATTTAAATCCGTTCAGCGGTTTTTGTGTTATCGAGTAACAAAAATCCAAACATTCATTCATTTATTATAAATATTAGTAGGATTTCGTCAGTTTTTATAAGTACCTATTTCTCATTCAGATGCACTTATCAGCACTAAAACCTTAACTAAATTTTTCCCAGCACTCTTAAGTAACTAGCAAATACAACTACAAGTAAATATTTTGTTAAATTATCAATAAAATGATACTTACCCTTCACCAAGAATTCACATACCGCACCTTGTCGCAAAGAAACACATGCACTCCCTCCCGCTGTGGCACACGGCGACTGAACGGCGGAATATGTATGCGAATCGCCCGGCCATAGACGAAGTGTCGCAACACGCAGTCTGTCAATGTGTGCGTGACGGAGGTAACTTGTGTGCAACAATATGAGTGCTTGCTGTGGCACTGGCGGGTTTGTGTTACATCCAAAAAAGGCACAGAGACATAACCTTCCTATAAATACTATGACAAATATTCGGCTGTGGACGAACTGCCACTTTTAATGAAAATTAAATTCCCGTCTACAGCCGTAGTGCCATATATTATTACGAGGGTTTTAGTTTACGTCTCTCGACGCACTGTCCGTGAACGTGTTAATGGTGGATGAATTCGGGGTTACGGGTGTGGTTTCGGTAGCTCAGTTGGCAGAGCGATAGGCGTGTATCTCAGTGTCGCGGGTTCGAGTCCCGCACCAATGTCATGAATTTTTCCACTTTTCCTTTCTTGCTAAGAAAATTAAATTAAGTTTGTTCCAAAATTTGTCCATATTTGCCATTTTTATCTTAAACTATGTTTGTTGTCAAGGTTTCAATCACACCAACAGCCTAAATTACAGGGAATAAAAAAAAACCTTGTGAGTAATTAATTTAATTGTAACTCTATAGTACCTATGTAGTATTGTACATTGTACATACATCATTGTGTTAGTTTGTCTATCGTAATATTAGTTTTCCTCTCATCACCTCTAAGGTTAGCTGGAAAAGATCCCTTACAGGGATAAGTTCGCTTTTGTACTTCAATTATTTTCAGTTTTTTTGTGATTTATTTTGTGTACAATACTGTTACAATACTGTATTGCTTACTACTACTATTACTACTACTACTACTTACTACTACTTACTACTCTGTGATAATCATATTTATAATTGATACTGTGATCATTAGACAACCTTGTTTTGTTTCCGATCTTTTAGGATGTAGGTAGGTATACCTGCTCCGGAAAATCCGGTATAAGATGACGGACGTACCTACATATGTAGTAGGTATTAGATTGAAATCGAATAAGTATAATTTTTCAAATAATTGTTTCCGTTAACGCACTGGTTAAACACTGTTAAGCAAGGCGTATGGCGTATATTTTTAAAATTATGTAGGTAACAGTACATATATTTAAAAAAAACAGCTTAAAAATCCCTTGAAATTTAATTGATAATTAGACGTAAGTCAAAAACAATATTACGGTGATGCTGATGTTTAAGTCCGGCCACGTGTTTACGCCACATTATCCTGTTAGCCCATTTTGCGTGTTAGTTTTTAGAATCGCATCGTAAACAATTTTATCTTACTCGGAACCGCGTCAATGATCATTGATGAATTTTATTTACCTATAGGAATTTTACTGGTTGAATTTATTTATGAATGAAGATTATATGATTTTCTAGACTGTTAGTACCTTTTTATGTAATAGTGATGCGACTTGTTTACCGCGGCCGCGTTAGTTTTTGCTCTAGCCTTGCATTATGTTCGCTTACCGGATACTCGCTTCAAAACACTCAACTGTATTTTGCATAGCGGTTGAGGGTCTCGAGGTAACGTTAAACTGGTTCGATTGAGACGAGTGATCCCCGATATGTGGGAATGACCGCTCGGCTCACCTTGGAGTCACGTGGGATCTGATTCACTGCGCGCACGCCTCCATATTTGTATAGCGCGGTTTGATAAAGTTGTATGTCGTGCGAAAATCTACGGTGATCTATAACGTTTGACTTCCATACCCGTATACCGGCGAGATGAACGAGCTAACACTGATAATGACATATGTAGATCGACCAACGATCATATAAATATAAACCTTATTTCTATATGATAAAGGATAACATTTTAGAGCACAATACGCGATCATCTGTGGCAACCTTGGGCCTTAGTATCGATGTCATGCCGCGTGTGTCTTAGCATATGCACAATAATGTAGGTGCAAATGGCCGCTCGATGAAGCCAAGGTCAAGACTGAAACGTGACGTGACTGACGGTGGTCAGCTGGGTTTGACGGTATTGCGTTAAGATACCTGAGGAAACAATCATATAAATCACATAGATAGAGAGTAGAGATGTCACTTTAAAAATGCTGGGGATGGACGGACCGATAAACGTAGCACCTTATTACGTATGCTGCGACCTTTGATTGACGGAGTTAACCTTTTTCCGTTGTTTGTTCGCATAACCAAAGGTTAGCAAAAGAGCATTTGTGTTTTTGTTGATGTTGTATTTGTTTAAAACGCAGTCAATTAGAACATTGACATCATAGGAATAAATTATCCCTCCTATTTAATTAAATTAACGAGTTTCATAATGACTGTCATCTCCGGTATGCAGTCATCGCTTCGCATCCTAATTACATATTTAATTTTTTGTTATTATGAGTCTTGTGCAAATTGCTAAGTATTGCTTGTATAGAACCCACAAGTTGAATCCAAGAAATTATGTCCCAAAACGGATTCCGTCACCACCTAACCACACAATCTTTTGAGCCGCCATAGACAAAATTCTCCGAGCTTACCAGGATTACCAAAATTAAGTGATATGAACATAATTAGTTATCACCTTAACGTCCATGAAATTGATTTCCTCAAGCTCTTCGTTCGGTTTCCAATTAGCCGAAATGCTCACCGGGATGAATAATATCCGGCGGGCCGGGAAGTGACGTCACGCGCCCTGCTTCCTCCGTACGTGATGGACTTTACGATGGCCAAGGCCGTGTATTCCCGTCATTTCCTCAGCGCACGCGAGTCGAATGCTGGGCGAACTAATGTGACTGTGGTCGAGATGTGCGTAAACTATGCGTTATCGTAGAGCGTATGTGTTTTGGTTTGCTATTGTGTGCAGGGTGAGGAATTGGAATACGGACGCAAGGTGAGGTCTATTCGACACGACAGAGCCAATACCTACTTACTTACCCTGCGGCAGTCGTAAGTAGCCCTACTTACAGACCTTACAGTGTTGACCACTCTGTAGGTGTAGAATATACAACACGCTTGTAACGAGGTTTGTATCGTACCGCTTTTAGGCTCATAATCCAAGATATTAAACACGCTTACTTTTTCGTGTTTAGTGTAATAATCCCATCAAGTTAATTTTGTTTATACCCTACGAGACTAATTTATGCCGAAGTGATTTTTTTCGGATTAGAAAGTTTTCTTTAAAACAAAGTACTTACACTGTTTTTAGCCGCATAATAACTTATTGCGTTAAAAAGCAATGTCTCCGTATTTAATTGAATACATGGATTATCACTTTCTGAATTATTTAATGTATGTGAAATGTTATTAAATTATTCATAATGTGCCTTAAACATAAATTATTCCATTTTTCTTTTTCATTTTTTTGGCTGTTGGACGCCTATGATTCAAAATTGCGCGCGCAACGCGATATGAAAAAAATGCGCTCCAATGGCGCGGCGCGGTAAGTTGATTATGTAAAACATTTGCGTCTGTTTTCTCGCTTTAGTATTATGATAAAATGCAAACTTTCGTTGTTGTTGTTTTCGTAAATGAATATATAACTATTAACCAGATGTGACCTAAGGATGGCCCCGCGTAGTCTACATGTAGTCTGTGCCAAGGTTCCAGTGGTATTCCCCACGGGAAAACTGCTGCTTCGTTCGTGTTCCTTCTTGATGGTTGGTATAGATTGCACTCTTTTGAAAACGTCAATATATCTTTGTCAATATTTGGCGAATACACATGATGACGTGCCAGTGATTGTCGATTGTCGTGGGAGTGTTTCCGATATGACAAGTCTTCCGTTACATAGTAAGATTCCGTCTTCGTAAGACATCTGTACAGCAAACGTGTGCATGCTCTGTTCATCGGAATCTTCATCGTCACTTCATCATCTTCATCTGTCTGTTCGTCTGGCTACTTGTCTAGTAGTGTTCTTCTGTTTTAACTTGAGTCTACCACTGCTGGTTATGCAGACGCTAGAAAAGTGATTTTCTTTGCCGCAGGCATTGCATCGTTTTCCTTTAGCCGGACATTCGTTCATCATATGATTTAGTAGTAACTGCAGCTGGGTCTACGAGCACCTTGAAAGCTGCAGATCCAATCCGAGAAAGAAGAAGCTGTTTACGTTTGTCTTCAGAGGCTTCTTTGTCGAGTCCGTGTAGTTGTAATTCTATTTCGAAACGCTGGACATAGTAGCCCATTCTTCAGTTTTGTTGTCGAAGATTTCGAAATGAAAACGATCGACGCGATCGGTCATTGCTCCGTCCTTCGTCGCCAAAATTTTAAATGAAAATAATCATTAAAATTCTAGTATTTTATGTGTTGTTCATAAGATGACAAGATTATGACAGAGTCAAAGGTGTTCAAAATATAAATTGAAGTATTGGCATAAAGCCCGTTACCTAATAGCTATTGTTAAGGCTGTTATACATGATACTACAGATAATATTCTAAAATACAAGAGAAAAGTGAACAAGCGAAATAGTGAATGAAAATCTATGGAAGATTATAAAGAAAATGCGAAATGTGTTGTTAAGCCATTCAACAATGGGTGTCAATGGCTCAACAACATTCTAGAATTATATCATTCGGATACTCTATTACAATTCTACTTTCCGCAGATATTGTACTTGCCAGAAGTAACAACAACATGTTGATGTTGAATGTATCTCGCGGCGTATTTAAACTAGTCGTAGATGTCTCCTCGCGGAACCTCACGATTTGCATATTCCAATACAATCTAATAACACAATCATATCGCTACGAACTTGCTTCATATGTGTAAGTCTAAGCAAGTGCCTACAGACTATAGATACCTACATAGACACACGTACGATACGACATGAAGCCGTTTTCAAGGATCCCATTACATCCGTACTCGAGACAAAACATTTTCACTCTACCCTTTTTTCGATTCAACCCTTGACCCGTTGTTTGCACGTATGTGAATTATTCAGATACGTTTGCTAAATTGATTACCTTCGGCTATGGGGCATGTTTTGTTGAATTAAATGAAGTGTATTCTTCGCATAAAAAATGCGAAGAAAACTTCATATACACCGTTGCCGGCAATTTTTGCTATTCAATAATAGCAATCTTATTTTGTGACGCGGAAGTTGTATTTACTTACCTGACAAAAGGTTATTCAATGTTATGTTCGCCGGAACACACTTCACGCCCACGGGCGGGGGTCCGTTCACGGGCCTTAAAGGAAGCTTCACAAATTGGCTTTGGATTTGAATCAAATTGGTTAGTTTATTTATAATCTGTCAGCTTGCTTTAATCCGACTATGCTGCAGTGGCGGGGTGTTCATAGAACTCGATTCCTGCCGGCTTCCTTTGCGTGGACCAATCAAGCACATGTTTCCAGAACGACAAGAAAAAGCAGCTCATTAGTTTCGGCTTGCCCAAAGAACATTTGGACGCTCCGCCACTACTAAGCTGTTCTGATCAATTCACGAAAGCTTTCGCGGAATGTGTGTGGAATTAATTACAGTTTCATACATTTTCCGCGCCAGCTTTCGTGAATCGATCTGTACCATGGCTACCGTGCCCTTTCAATCCAAAGGTCGCGGGTTCAATATAACCACGGCTCGTAACAATACGTTTTTTGGAAATTATGTACGAAATATCATTTGATATTTAGATATTTACCAATCGCTTTTCGGTGAAGGAAAATATCGTTAGGAATCCGGACTAGTACCGAGGATTAGTTTACCCTCTGGGTCGGAAGGTCAGATGGCAGTTGCTTTCGTAAAACTAGCGCCTGCGCCAAATCTTGGGATTAGTTGCCAAATCGTACCCCATGATCCCTGAGCCGTGGCATAAGCCGGGAAAACGCTAATAAGAAAAAGCTGTAACGTCCCCATCACACACACGCTTGTTATAGACATGGTTAGTTAGTTAACGTGTGTCCAAGCCATGCTTGAGATTCGACTTAGGAACAAACACTCGAAATCTCATAGAAGACTTGTCAAAAACGAACCTACGAAATAGGTAGGTATGCGACTTTACCTACTTTATCTATCTTGCAGTGATTATTATCGTAGGCTATAATGGAAGTTTCCCAAAGTTGATAGTGAGACATGCAAGATGTCACTTGCGGTGTTTTGAATTTATCAGTGCAGTGCAGATACGTAGGGCAGTGGAACAATTAGATTGCCCCAGATATCGGAGAGCGCTTTTCATCGCTGGCTGGGCATAATGAGTGCATTCACGTCTGTGGCATTCACCGATGCGGCGAGGCTGCGTGCCGTGCAGGCCTCGTGTTGCCCTAGCGCATATGATCTACGCCACCCAGTATAACATGATCTCGAGACCCAAATAACTATCCGTAATCAGACATCAACATGTCCTGGTTTGTGTGGCATTAATATCTTGCAACGTAAACTGCGGATATCGAACGATCGCACCACTTCATACTGTAATCCCGAGCGAAAAAGCCATATGTGTCACTATTGCGATGCGTTATGAACGGGAAATTTCCTTAGACTACAGCGAATAACAATAACGCAGCCAACGCAGGGGTAAGAGGCCTTGGTAGCTTCGTACCTAGTAGTAGTAGGTACCAACTTGTAGAAAGGTAACTAATGCAAGGCATATTTACAGAAAAGTTAACAGTAGTTACTGCAACATAACATTGTTTTTCCGATTTATCCTAAGAGTTGGTTTAATTTAGAAGTTTTATCTTATATTTAATACCTGTTTTCCAAAGTTGGAGATTGTTTTGTTGCCAGTTTCGGTCCTGGATTTGCTACTTTTCATCTCGGATAAAAGGGGTTTCGCGATAATGAAAACTCGGAGCGAGCAACGACAAGTGACTTAGGAAAACGTGTCTTATTGGCGGCACTTATACACGTGGACGTGGGTTGTACAGAAGAGCCTTGAGAGAAGAGCGGCTTACCTATAGCTGAAAACAACGAGCAACAAATAATGTAACGTTAATTTACTTTACCACATAAAGAGCTTACCTCACTAAAATTTATTAGGGTGTTATTATCACTCTTGTGATTTGCGATGCGAGCGAGTTTGTATGGAGGCGAACACGTCGCTAATTCGCCGCGTACAAGTTAAATATGTGTAGAAGTCGCTTTCAATACGCCCAAGTGTGATATGATAAGGCCCTTGTAATCGGTTTTTAATTCGCGACATCTGTGATCCGTCCCATAGGTATAGTTATTTAGTTAGTTAGTTTTGCTGGGCGTTTTCCGCAACTCAACATCTATTGTGCCTTTTTTGCGTGATAACGAGGTAGCCCTATTCTAACCACCCTAGCTCCTCCACGAAACTTAGCATATTTTTTAGGTTGCTAATTGCTTTCTATAGTGTTGTTGGAGTTCCTAAGTACTTACTCCTGTATACTTCTACCTGTCCGCATTCTAGGAGAATATGTTTTGTCGTTTCCTCTTTTTCCATGCATGCTCTGCACATAGGACTGTCTGTTATGCCCATGTTATATAAGTGTTTGTTTAGTGTGTTGTGTCCTGTGAATAGTCCTACTATTTTCCGCAGTTGGTGTCTGGGTGTCTTCAGTAAGGTTCATGTGGTCCCATAGGTATATCTGTTCGGTAACTATTGCGAATACTTTTGAAAAAAAAATAGCTTGTCATGAGTTTAAAACACGGCCAAATATTTTCGTTACCACGCGATATTACCTTATTGATAAGTAAAACATCAGGATCAGCTCCACTAGATCTATTGTATTTTACTATCCTCCATTAAATACAAACTTTCGGTTTTACTTTAGCGTTAAGACGTTCAAAGAACATGTGTGCTGTCTACAAAAGCACATCCAAACGTGCGGATAAAGATTACTTCCCCCATGCACGCGTTTTTGTAAGGATCTTATTCGGCCGTCATCGCACCTGGCAGACGGGGCGACGGCAGCTGCTTTCTTCGACCACAATGCGTGCATTCCCCTATTCCGTTTATATTCAATACGATACAGACAGCATGTCGTGTACATAAGTATAATTATATTGTTTACAAAAATAAATACGTTTTGTGTATATCATCACGGTCACGCGAATCACGTCTTCTGTAGTGGCAGGACTTTAGTGGCAATTCTGGACTTAAGGTTTATGTAAGGTAATGTAGATACATATATCCAGTTTTCAGGCCTTCAAATCAGTTGGCTCTGTATAACTTCTAGTTTTTATTGCTTTTGCCTGCACTGAATATTTTCCAAGCTAGGCATTTATTTTAACCTACCTCAGATCTATAGATTAGATATATTAAATATGACCTGTCAAGCTATTGCTACAAGTTTTCGTGCCAAAATGTTTGTAAAACATGTTTACTAGTCTAAAACTTGGCCCAATTCCATATCGCAGAAGCTTGAGTTGTAAAAGTTGTGCAATCATGCCACGTTTAATCGCTTTTAACATGTTAGCGAGACAAAGTTGTGAGACGGGTGTTATCGGATTATACCGCTAAAAGACAGATAATATAGATGGTAGCAAGGTATCTGTGTGACTTCTGTTGTTTTGCGTTGGGTCGCTGACTCTGCTGCTTAAAACAACAGATGCGTAAGTAGAGGGTACCCGACTCCTGTTTGTATTGTCTGCATCGCTTTATGTTCCTATTTTTTTTCTCGTTTGTTTCCCAAATTGCAGTTTTCATGATTTTATTTATAAAAACGCTTAAATTTGCAACAAACTGAATACCAACCTTTATTCTAAAAATACGGAAAATATGCAAATCTGGACATGTAAATGGACAATAGGGGAGGAATTAACCACTCGCTCTTGTTGTTACTGCCTATTTGAGTACTTGTATGATATGCATGCCAAGTTTCACGCTTAATTTTCAATTAAGTTAAAGCTCTGAGTCGCACCGTTGATGGGGTTAATCATTATCAAATCCTTAAACTACGCAATTCCTATTTAAACTTTCACGATTTTCACACATTATAAATTTACTAAAACGGGACTTAATCGTGTACAGATTTTGAAAACAAACCTCCGACGTTTCAAGAGCGACATTGCCCCGTGGTCCCGGAGAAAGACCACACACACATCTGTACACGATTAAGTCCCGTTTAAGTAAATTTATGATACGCAATTCCTTTTCTTCGACACTTCGGTATTAGACACCTTTTACTCAAGGGGCGACCGAAACTACGATCTAATTCGATGTCACAGGAGTGGTGTCGTGAACGGGGGCGCTCGGCGCCATTCCTGACCTATATCGCGAGGTCTGGGACATCGCCAACTATCACTGTCGCACTCTTGGAACTATAACGTCTCATCTATCCGTGCCAGTGTTGCTATGACAAAATAAATAACATTTAAAAAACACAAAAACAAAGCAATCAAACATTATAGCGGATATTTGAGTATTTTGAGCTATCAGCCTACCACAGTGAGTTTTCTCGCCTGTTAAATATAAACTGTTTATGAATAAGATATGTTTTGTACTTATATGTTTTTTTGTATTTTACTTATGTAACCATTTGTAATAGTACGAGCGCATCATTTAAATATTCTCAGATGTGAAACGTGCAATGTTTATGTGTCGGAGTTGGGCTAAGTAGTCGGGCCGAAGTAAAATTTTGCCGTCTTTGGGTTCAAATAAATTTATCTGATATCCGTCCTTTAAAATAACTGATTTATTTATTACAAATATATTATTCTAAATATTTAGGTTATTCTGTTCAACGATCGTGGACCTTGCAGGCGTTTGCGACACTTTACTTCTGAGGCGTTGAAATGAAAATTCATTCCGCTTTCATTCTGATTGCGATAGTTAAAAACTCATCTCAAAACTCGTATAACCATTCAGCACGAAAGTTATCAAGCGTATTATGTTTAAACTGCTGTTTGTGGTTTGTCCTGTGGTTGTAAACTGCATTAAAATACCTGCGAAAGGTGTTCTTATAAAATAAGGGTATTTTTTGGGACACCAGAGCGCGGTTTGATTCTTATATTGTTTCATGCGAATTTGGTTTTGTGGTTTCGTTTATTGTAAAGTATTTTGCATACGTAATTCATCTGCCTCATATACCTATAATACCGGAGTCTTGTAAATTTTGTGGAAAATACATAATCGCAGATCTAAAATTTATATAATAAGATAAGATAAGATAAGATAACTTTATTTGCATAGAATAAGTACGTACAGGCATTATGTCAACAGGTGAAATTGAGACAATTTGTGGCTTATTCTGCTATATGTATATAATACTAGCATGCAAAAAATGTATACAATTCTAATTATTATTATAAAGTTTACCTACGAACTGTTCAGCACTTACGAATTTTCGGTAAGAAAATCTTTGAGGCAATAATAATTTTTATCTAATAAATAATTTACAAGACTACGTTTAAATTTGTTAATAGGAAGCTCTTTCATGCTTGTTGGTAAAATGTTATACATCTTAATGCACATTGCAAAACACTGTTTCTCATACAATGCAGTCCTGGGAATGTTATTATGTACAAGACGACCTTCGTTTCTTGTGCCCCGTGGAAAAACGGCTTGAGCCGTAGTAAACAAATCCATATGACTTTTAACAAAAACACATGATTCAAAAATATACAAACTCGGAAGTGTCAGAATCTTTAGCCGTGTAAACAGTTGCCTACATGGGGCAAAGAGGTGTGAATTAGAAACTGCTCGGATACATTTTTTTTGTGAAATAAAAGCTCTGTCAAAGTCCGAGCAGCCCCCCCAAAGAATTAGTGCATACCTTAAATTAGATCCAATATATCCATAATAAGCGGCTAAAGCGGCTTGTAGGCCAGATGTACGTCTTAGTCTGCGTAAAACATATACAAATCTGTTTACTTTAGAACAAACATGTTCGATTTGTTCACTCCAATCAAGATATTTGTCTAGTTTTAAACCTAGAAAAGTTACATTATCCATTTCATTAATGGGATTATTTTGGTAGTTTATATTCAATTCGTGACTTTCACTAAGTTTTGTTTTAAATTGTACATAATTCGTTTTTTCTACATTAATCTGCAGATTATGTCTGTAAAGCCATTCAATAGTGGAATTCAACATTTCATTAATTTTTTCTTCATGATCTTTAATACTGACGCTTTTACATGAAGTCACAACAATTGAAATATCGTCGGCAAACAGGATGGACTTATGTTTAATAGCGTCACATATGTCGTTTATATAAACTATAAACATTAGAGGACCAAGTACACTACCTTGAGGTACACCAGAATAATTTTTTAGAGTCAGAGATTGGTAGTGGATCTCTTCGTTTTGGTCATTTAAGGCGGCAATATCTACATATTGCTTTCTTCCAGTTAGGTATGTTTTCAGCCAATTAAATGCAGGGCCTCTTATGCCATATTTATCCAATTTGTCTAGAAGTAAACAATGATCAACAAAATCGAACGCTTTAGTCAGATCTACAAATATTGCTGTTGTGTGTTTATTTTCATCTATACTTTTTGATATGTGATGGATCAAGTTAAAACCTGCAAGTGTGGTAGACTTATTTTTTTGAAATCCGTGTTGTTCCTGTCTTATAACTTCATATTTTACAAAAAAATCCATCAATCGTTTCTGCATGCATTTTTCGAAGATTTTTGATAAAATTGGTATAAGGGTTATAGGGCGATAATTTCCCATATCCATTTTATTTTTATTTTTATTTTTAAATAAGGGCTTCACTACTGAAGTCTTTAGAATTTCTGGAAAACAACCAGTTTCAAAAGACAAATTCACCAAATATGTGATAATTGTAACCAGATAGGATTTGCATACTTTAATAACCTCAGTGCTAATTTCATCAAATCCTACAGAGTTTGTGCTATTTAAGGACATGATTATGTTTCCAATTTCAGTTTCGGTGAATGGCTTTAGAAAAATACTATTTTGCATTGCGTTAATTTGACAATTTGTGATATTACTGGGGCGAGTTGATGCTTTGTTATGCAGAGTCAAATCGATATAATAATTATTAAATAAGTGAACTTAGATATTTAGTTACTATTTACTAAGGTGCATTAGGATAGGACATTTACGATAACAGTTTTTTACAAATATACAATCTTTTAGAAATGGTACAGGTCCGTATTGTTTCTTCCTGACTTTAGAAATATGATGAATCTGTGTCTCTACCATGAGTTGCTTTAAATGTCGAAGGATAGATTTCGACACGTTATCTACAGTTCCATCCCGCTTCCACCCGCAAGTGCGAGATCCCTGACAATGCGTTGACGTAGACGCTAGCAACTAAAAATTTCTACAGTACCTTGATTTCAAACTCGTGGTAAGCACACTGAAATTATATATTATGAATGTGTTCTAAGCAGTAACTAGCATTTACCACTCCGATTGTTTTTGGACAAATCCAGGAACCCAAATTTTATGGACTTCCGTAATTTATGCAAATAATACCCGGGACAATTAAATGGGACCGAGTTTGTCCACAACCGACCGCGGACGACATTTGAATTACAAATTGTTGCATCGGCGGTTGTCGATGAAGTTGATTGACTTTCACGGGGCGAGCAGTTATTCTGCTTTGAAATCCGTTTAAACTTACATCCGCCAGTTGTGTTTTTGAGAGCGCTGTCGATTTTTATTTTGTTTATGCAACATTGTATCGAATTTAAACTAATGTAAAAGCGGGCGGAGCGGCTGAATGCGCCGAAATTTTAAAACGTAATAAATATAAGAGCCTGGGCAGAGAGTACCTTTTTGTACCATTCGGGGTCGAAACTCTTGGTCCATGGGGTCCCAGCGCACGCAAATTTTTCGTAGAAATCGCGAAACGTCTGGTTGATGTTACTGGTGACCGAAGAGCTGGTGGCTTCCTCGCACAACGTATCAGCATTGCGATACAACGAGGAAATGCCGCCAGCATCCTAGGTACAATGCCTCAAGGACCTACTTTAGATTTAAGGTAGGTAGAGGTAGGTAGTTAGGTAAGTTACACTTACTGTATATATTTCGAGAATAAATGATTTTACTTATTTAAACTATCGTGAGACATATTGATATTATAATAATTACGAATAACACTACGTATTTTAGTCTCTTCGTAGGATTCCATTCGCAAGCGTTAAGTAGGTAAGTACCGTGGGTGACGACGCATGCGGGCGCGGTGACAGTACGTGACAGTTGTCAAACCACGTTATCTCTTCCAAACAAATGAACTGTCAAACTTTAAATGTTATTTTAAACTTAAAACTTCTATGAAATTGTGACGCTTACTCAACATCTTCACAGTCTGTGCTATCAAAATCTAGGAAACTTAGCGTAGTCGGACTCTATCCGTTATTTAGTTACAAAACACTTGAAAACGTCGAATATTTTGTTTAAGTAGTAAATATTGAGTTCGTTCGGATAAACTAAGTCTTCGGACAATCGTGGTTCGAAGAATCGCGGCTCTACTGTAATATTATATTATCTTGTATTACAGAACCTTAATATTTTCATCTATTTGTATTTAAGATCTTAATAGCACTTTTTTAATTAAGGTTAGATGAGATGCAGATACTTGATTGCAGTTTGTAGTTATTAATGTTACCTATTATTTTATCATGTAAGCTTGACATAAAATATGTTTAACTTGCGCGTCTCGTCTCCGCGAAACTGAAAATCCAAATTTTTATTGCTACGAAAGTCCGTACCGTGCCTAAACCAACTAATTTACACGTATTTGTATGTATTGAACTATTTTATTCGCAGCATTACACGCAATGCAGCTATTGATGTGCGCACAGTAATGACACTATCATCGATTGTCGATTACCACGCGCGACCAGTCTGCTTGAACGATTTGCAAATGCCTATTTGAAATAGTTAAACAAATATGACAGCCATCTGTAATAATTTACAAATTTATTTATGTCTTAGAAAGAAAGTACCTACTAAAAGTGGAAAAATTGGAACTAATGACTCTGGGATACACGCCCATCGCTCCGCCAACTGAGCTACCGAGACACACCCAGGGGCCCCATATTTCTACACCATATGCCTCGTATGCGCCTTATCCCAGCCAGCGAGCCAGCCAGATAGCGTGTATCTCATAGTCGCGAGTTCGAGTCTCGCTTGAGGCCATGAATTTTTACACTTTTCCTTTCTCAGAAATTGAGTAGGACTGTTCGCAGACGTTTCTGCTTAAAAAACAAAATTTAATTTGTTCGTGTTTTTTGTTACAGGTAAACAAATTTAATAGTTGTTAAGGGTAAGTGTGTTCAGTTTTAACTCTGGCATAAACCGATAGGAAGAAGAAGAAGGGTAAGTGGGTTCAGCAGTTTTTCTCACACATGCTTCCACATTGCTGCATGAGGAGCTTAGTCACTTGCTCAGAACAGTTTGCCTTTAAAGGATGTACCCGAGGCTGTCCACCCACAGGTTGACATCCTGGTTCATACGAATATTACCAATGAATTCTCGGAACATTCAGGTATTCATATTTTCATTTGTTTTAATGAAACTAAAAGTCTAGGAAACTGCATTAATCCCAGTAAGGTGTGGATTGAAAGGCAAGGTTACACTTGCAAAAGCTCTCTTGGAATAAGGTATCCAAGTGGATCCCGGACTGCTTTAGGATGCCAATTTAATTCAAATTCAAATTATTTAATTTAGACATGTCGTCCATATAGGTACACATACAATAGAGAAATACAATTAAAAATTAAAATTAAGATTAAAATATAACAATAAAACATAAAAATAAATGTTTACCTACATATTTCAACATGATTCACCACTAAAATATAGCTTCATTAGTATCCACTTCGATTACCAATTGTTGTATTAGAAATTTGTGTCAATTAGATCCAGATCCCCAGAGCATGTCTCGGACCGCGACAGCAATATGCTAACTAAGACGTTATCAAGACGTCTAATTAGCGAGACACAACCCTATTAGTAGTTGGTCGCATGATTAACATATCCAGGGTTAGTAGTGTAACGTAATAGGTACCATCGCCAACGTTGTTGATTGTTTGTAATCCCTATTGCAACGGCTTAAAGGTCTACCAATTAAGGGCGTTGCTGTTAATAAAAAATATTAGTGACAAAATCGTCTCATAAATATGGTGGGTACTATGGTCTTTTTACACCGGAATAAGATGCTATGGGACACATTTTTGAGTAAGATGTGTACACCCATATTTTTACACTTACTGAACACTACTGAATTTAGAACCTTGTTTGTATAGTGAAAAGTTAGCGTTTATTTGGTCCTATCGTTGTGTTGCGACTTGCGAGCTCATATTATGAAATTGCGTTACTTTATTTATTTTCGTTCTTTAAGGCCCTGGAGTTGGGTTAGAGAGGTATGGGGCAGAGACGCCTACTTTATGTTCTTCTTTAGATGCAAGGTTCTTCAAATAAAGATAAACCCAGAAGACAAGCGAGCATTGACAGCCCAACCAACGTCTCTTAATCTTAACACAAATAAAAAAAAAATACGACATTATAGACATACACACTTTTCGCGACTTTGTTTAAGGAGCATCGTAATAAGTTGCTATATCTTCCAAACTAAAATTGTACTGCGACACAGTATGCGACGTAAGCGACCTCGAGATATGTCGCGGCCCTTGATAAGGATAAATTTATGCATCGGGGACATGCTGCAGTATGGCGGCGATACGCTTAGCTGCATTTATTAACGCGAGGTTAACCCGCGCTTTTATAATAATAGGTACCTACAATTGTCAACACAATGAGTACAATTGTCAACACAAGTACAATTCGCAGCACAAGTAACTAAGCGGTGAGGTGTGCATTGAACTGCATACGAGTAGGTACACTTACTTTTCTGACAATAAAATACCGTGCCGGTTGCGGTGGAGACTGCGGGGCCCTGGGGAACGGAGGCTAAGGATTTAGTAAGAGAACTTGGTCGCCGGCTTAGGGAGAGGGGCTGGGATCCGCGATCCGGGTCTTATCTGGTGCAGAGGATTTCGTTAGCTATACAGCGCGGAAACGCTGCTGCTGTGATGGGAACCTTTGCACCGGAGGCGACTCGGAGTGGTCTCTTTTAGATCACTAGGTAGAGTAAGCGAAAAATGACGAAGCCTGTTGCGGATTGCTTTATTGTTTGTGTGATGACGACGCCTGTTGCTGATTTATGATTGTACCCTCTTGACGAAGCCTACGTTGCGGATATTGATTGTACATTTGTAATTTTTTGTAAATTGATTTTGTGAAAATAAATAATTTGATCATAAGGGATCGCAGAAATGACATTTTAGTTTATTAAATGACAATAAAATTGTGTCCCGATGTTATCAACATCTCACCTCAATGTCAACTTTTGCTGTAGACTGTACCGTTTGTAATATATATTACAGTGTGAGAAATAGTACATATTTAACTTATTTTCTGTTATAAGTGTGTTCCGTTTCGAACGTTATGCTAGACTCTAAAGTTAATGACATTGTCGTGGAATTATTCAGTCTGCACTTTTTTTTGGGAACTGGCTATGACATTTGGCTGCTTGTGTCCGTGACGAATTGAGTGACAGAACTAATAAAGTGACGTCGAATTTGGAAATCGCCACGGAGAAAATTACACACTAAACTGTAAAGTAGGTATAGGTAGTTACGTTAATGTAATATCAATTAAGGCCAATATTTTGCGTTATCTACCTAATAAGCTTTGCGTTATTTATTACCTCACTGTTACGTTTTTCTTATGACATTAATATATACGAAAGCAGAATAAATGTAACATCTTGAAAGCTAATGTTATATGTACCTTTTTTTTTGACGGAGTGGAGAATGCAGTTCCGCACCGTCCCCCGACCTCGGGTAGGTCATTTGGGGGGTGTGTGGGACTCGCCGCTCCGTGCTCCTTCTCCTAATGAGAAGAAAGCAGAGCGGCCCTACCCACTAAACTCCACTCCGGCGTTTTCATCCTTGCCATTGGTGAGGGCACCGTGGGATCAAGTATTCTACCACGGTGCCCCCCGGCGGCCCTGGCCCGTTCCAGGGCACTTCTGCACTAAGGAGGGGGAGGTCGAAACGCTTGACCTCCCCCCCGAAATGTTATATTTACCTATATTTTTTTATTGGGCTCACTTTTGTTCCAATAAAAAAAAACTGGCAATATCATGTGCATCTGCCGATATCTGATCGGATGACGGCAATCGGAGGTGGAGCCGATAATCTCATTGATGTGAACAACGCAACCTCTTACTTAGGGTTTAACTATTATTAACTCGATTAACTATCATTATTGTAGCTTGAGAAACAGTCATTAGTTGATAGAAAAAGTTAGCGGTTAGAAAAACGTTGATAAAATTTTTTGACGTAAAAATCACAAAACTTGTAGAGTGCATGGCTCTAAAAGTTTATCACCGATAAAAGCATATGTGCTTGACTACATTTATCAATCGCGTGTCTATGTGTTTTAAAATAAATCTGTTATGAATACCTACCTACTCGTCTCGTTACCGCGTCTAGAAAGTAGGCGCTGGCGTAGCGCCAGAAGCCGCATTTGAAATGTAAAAATCTCAACTTGATTTGACATCACTTGTTACATTATCAAACGTACGAGTGAGGTGCACTGTGATTAATGGCCAGCGATCTTTTTTTTAAGCTGACATGGGGTTCCATGCATTGCGCTTTGGTTTGGAGCGAAAATCACAATATCAAATCAAGATACATTTTTGACCCAAGGTCTCAGACTGACCAGTTTAATAACTATCGTACTTAACTATGAAAAAAAAAAAATCTGGTTCCGAATAAAAAAAGGTTATGAAATAAATAACAATATAGTCCTGATTCTAAGGAGAATGAATTGATGGCCCGTTGTTGGCCCAGCGGTAAGAGCGTGCGACTTTCAATCCGAAGGTCGCTGGTTCAAACTCGGCTCGAACCATAAATTAAAAGAGATGTCATAATATACTACGGAAATAGTGACCAAGCAAGGCCCCCAGTGCCCAGGGTGCGTAGCCAAGATGCCAATCGCTCAGTCGCTAACGAAACGCAACTGTCATTGTCACACTAATGAGGAAGAGTGATAGAGAGAGGTAGTTACGAACTTACGATACGTTATCAAGCGTGAGCAATTGGCATCTTGGCTAAGCACGCAGGGCTGGGACCATTGAGTTTTTCGGAACTTACGAAATATCATTTGATATTTACCAATCGCTTTTCGGTGAAGGAAAATATCGTGAGGAAACCGGACTAATCCCAATAAGGCCTAGTTTACCCTCTGGGTTGGAAGGTCAGATGGCAATCGCTTATGTAAAACTAGCGCCTACGCCAAATATTGGGATTAGTTGCCAAAGCGGACCCCAGGCTCCCTGAGCCGTGGCATAAGCCGAGAAAACGCTAGGAAGAAGAAGAGTCCGAGGTCCGGTATAAAGAGAATGAATTGATTGGCCAACACATATTGCAAACTTGTGATTGGTTCCAAAACAAAAGAAGGTATGAATTTGTAAACACGTTGGTTTTAACCTCATTGGTGAACGCGTCATCAATGTCTTCATCTGTAACCAGCCTGTCCCCGACGCGGAGTTCGTCGACACAAGACAAGACAGATGCCTGTTTATTATGCCAACCTTGACCTTTGACGGGTGATTATTTCACTTCCCTTTAGCAGACGCCGTTGCGTCTAAGATGTCATCGTTTTCTTGTTTTATAATAACTATCTTCAAAGGCAGTCGTTTCGCCGTTGTTTTTGGCGTATCCAGATTTAATTTAATTAGGGTTTCGGTTTTGCTATCAATTTTTTTTCTATTTTATATAATTTTAATAGTTTTTTCATTATATAGGTACTCTGTTTGCAACTGACGATTAGCGAGTTTTCTTTTATTCCATTAAATATAAATGCCTAAGTTATTAAATCGCAATGCCTGAAACATCTAAGAACTTTTTCGTTTTCAATTCCATTTGGGCTTATAGGTTCATTTTAAGCGTGTCCCGTAGGGAAATTACTGCTTAAATGATAGGTAATTTTCTGTACATACCTACTTATATATTCGTATACTCGTGGAACATGTAAGTACGGAAGGTAAAAGCTTTAATCGTTTAATTTGCCAAGGAGAGAGACACGAGGAAACCTCGATATATTTTATTGAAACATTTCGTTTTCGTTTAAATATTATTTAAATAAGTAGTAAGAAATATTTTACTAGTAAGAGTGTCTTTCTTTTCTTATTTTTACATATACAACGTCCCAAAACGCACCACAGGATGGAGCTGCTTATATGGATCTTATGACTATAGTAGAGAACGTTAACGACCATGAAAGATGTCTACAAATATTTAAATATTTCTGTATTTTTTTTGTTTTTGGAAACTTAAGTACCCTGCTATCTAACACAGCCCTTAAAAATACCTGAATAAAAATTGTATTAACTACCCACATTTCCCATTGAAATTTTAAAACTTGCAACAACAACTTAATTTCGACTCCGGCACTCCAAAGTGTGTCCGTCTCGCTCCTACCATTGCTCTGACAGGAGCGAGACGTCGCAGTCGCTACCAAATACGGCCACGTACAACTCATGGTAAACACACAATATTATTAACGACAGAAGTCGCGACGCTTTCAATATACAGTGTGTAAGTCTAATACGGGCGATAAATTTAACCAAACATAGAATTCATTATTGTTATCAATAATTAAAACATATTTTTAAGTTACACTTTATTATGACCCCATAATTATAAGCGTCATGACTTTTCCCTACTTTTGAATGTTTCAGGTGTCATTTTTAAACCACCAATAGTTAGTAAGCTAGCAACCCTGTGTTCTGCGGCTGTGTACACTACACCATCAGCAAACTGAAGTTTCTCATTTCCCGTATGAATACGCGCCGTTTTGTCCGGAATGACGGCAATACTCTTTTGACCCTTTCAGACACGGCGCTTGTAGTGCTTTTTCCCTCATAAAAGTGGCTATCTAGCTAAATTTCCCGGAGTTTTAGTGTTCCTTACGCGGTATGTAAGGACAGCACCACAATTGGTTTGAGGTCGACATTATGTAATATGAAATTACCATTTGTTCTATTTATATACTTAAAGTTCAAAGATGGAAGATGGTTCATTGAATTACTGGAAAATACCTAATACTCGTAGGTATTAAATTAACTCCTTTTTAGCTGTCAGACCTTGGTTCTATGAGTAGGTAGGTATATTAACTAAAAACAGCTTAATACGATAAAAATACAATATTACCTTACCTACCCAAAATCAAACCACGTTATCTCTCCGAAGTTAATTTTATTCGTCAAACTTCTATCTAATGATTCTTCTTCTAATAATGATGACGTTAACTCAACACTTTCACAGCCTGTGCTATCAAAATATATGCAAATAGTTTATAATAGCACTATGTGCATGATCGAATTATTTATTCAACCAAATTGTATGAACGTTCTTTTTGTGTAGAAATGTAGTGTAGACACAACTCACACTTGACTGGTTTTACTATAAATAACGTTTCTATAAATATTCAGCCCCTTATAGAATCCCTAAATTAAGTTACGACAGCCCTTTTGATTAAGTCCTACGCGCTTGTTCTACTTCTAACTAAAATATTCTGCTCCAAAGAAACTTCATTCTATATTCTATGAAGTCCTCGATTTTATATCGTTTCTAAAATACTATATATATAACTCGGCGTGGGTGCGATCATGAATACCCTTTATAAACTGATTGACCTTTAGCGTATAAAACAATATTTATTTTTCAATTGAATTAATGAAATCTCCCCGTATTGGTTTTGTTATTCTGACAAACATTTCGTTCGATTTAGGCAATTTGAGCCCTTCAACATTAGTTATTCTCTAGCGTCAACTGCTTTAATAATATAAATTACCTACCTACGAGCACTCTATTTAGTTCTAAAAATAACATTCTTCTCTCTAGTCTTTTCAGTATTAATTCTGTCGCTGTATCCGGGAATACTGTCCGGAAAGTATTTCTATGCGGAGTCGGCGAATGAATGTAGGCAGTTAAATGCAACCCTTTGAAATTGCGAATAAATCTGTCCTTTTAGCGCGCATGGTTCCGAACACCTGGGCTGAAACGTATTCACATATTTACGCCGCATTTTCGGAACAGCTCTTTGTAATTGACCTGGATTCTATTCGTTGTAATCAAATCCAGTTTAACTTTCAATTTCCCTCGAAATTCAAAGTTTCAAAACTGGATTTGTCATCCCCGCATTTGTCAAACACGTGACATGATGTGGATAACCGCTCAGCTGACAAATTAGTAATTTCTTGTTGTGCGCTCGAATACTTGTTTTCGATTTTATAGGAAACAGAAGCATACCATGATTCTGTATCAATACCACTTTTAATGAGAATTGACCTCTAGTTTGCATCCAATTAGGTATTACGTATGTGATCAATTCGATTATGACAGCGGCGCATGGAAACCAATTAGTTCATTAACATCGCATATCAGCAATTACGCTGACTCGATTGGTGTTGGTGCCAGCTAATTTAATGCAAAATCGTCTATATTTCTTTCCGATTAAGGTTTAATTAAAACCATTTATATTCTGCTTGGGTAAAATACCTTTGTAATAAAGATAGCGAGAGCGAAAGTACCCAATGCTTGTTGTTCCCTCAAACGGTCAGTAGACTTTACAGGTTTATTGCTTCGAGATATCAGTTGCGGAATATGAAATTTTCCACTTTGCTGAACATTTTGCCTTTGTGTGGGCAAATTGTCTTTGAACTTTATGTAGGTTAAATAATAATATGAAATTCTAGTGCCAATTGTTAAAAGGAACAAGGTCTGACTCGAGCGCTAAGTAACTGGAAGAAGTACATAAAGCAGTCGCGTTGTTTAGAAACTGACAGGAAATATATCTCACACAACAATCTTACAACCTATTTTACCCATATCAAACGTAGGTACCTACAATCTTCAGATAAATAAAGTGCAGCTCCTCTACGAAATAATTATCTGAAAAAGTGTATTTTCTACGCAGACAAAGTCGTGGGTGAAGTCTAGTAAGTATATAAATGGCGCTGTTTCAACTTACCCTTTTCAATAAACTTTAGTGTATGCAAATGGGAAAGCTCTGTAAAAGCTAATTGTATAGCGCTCTATTTCGACTTTTACATAAACAAAAGACAGACGATTCCATAATGCTATAGGTACATGGCATTGATAAATAAATTGTCATAGGTTAATTATAAAAGAGGTTAAAATATTCATATTGTTTATTAGTTGTTTGGGTTAACTCGTTTCGATGAAGCATCAATGATTTAATTTTTTCGTTAGTAAATTACATCGCGTGTTGAAGTGGGTAGTTTCTAGGATGATTGTGACAGTCAATTAATTGTGAACTCAATTCAAGCTCCGACACGTCATTACGTTATAAGGGGTTGGTCTTCAGTACACCGCTCTCTGCGTGCAGAAATATCGGTATAATGCTATAGGTACTGCAAGCAAGCAGAGCGTCAACCACAGGCCACAGTGTAAACGGTCCTCTCTGCGGGGGCGGGGGGCTGATTAGACCGGTGACGTAGCTATACAATGTCGGACATGCGGCTATCTGGGTCAATCCACGGCAAGAGTATCCCACCATTTTATTGCATGTTACCTTTATTCATTATCCAAAATTAAGTGATCATTTATCTCTTAATAAGTGTCCTTAGATAAGTCATACATATGACAATGATACATTAGGCGATGGCGAGACGAGCTTGACTCCTTTTTGCAATAATGGCCAGACACTACTCAGGATCGGGAGGAGTGGAGAAGGTGGGGGGAGGCCTTTGCCCAGCAGTGGGACAGTATAGGCTTGCAATAATAATAATAAAATCATACATTTGCATCTGTAATTCAAATAAACACGCAATTAAGTCGTGGCTCACGTTACTTTTACGTGGATTGACACATCTTGCTATTTTAATAAGCGGCTGCCGAAATGTGAATTTTGCCATTATATACGTGTCTTCTTCATTCTACCCTTTCTTTCGTCTTCTGCTCACTAACAAATAAGCAACTCAGTTACGCCGCTCGCAACGAAAAGTGGCGTTACTAATCCAAATGATGCGATCCGTGAAATGCTGAACGGTTGAGGCATCGGCATTTCGATTTCGTTGCGTGCAATGTGTCCGCTGCGTGCGTTACGGAATTATGAACGCTTACCTAAATATTACAGCTGTGACACAATAGTAGTTGCTGCATTAACTTCTATCACTTTAACAAATCAAAGTGGTTTGGAAAAATGGCAAGTGGAAGGCTACGATTTGAAGACTTTTTGCCACAGGCCACAGGTCTGACTCGAGCGAAAGTCAAGAGTCGGGTTTGTCTAGCGGATTCGACCCGCCCTACTTCGAATGGCATTTGTTTAGCGACAACTCATTGTTGAACTTTCCCCGCTCTGATGAATTCGGTGGTTGCTGCTCCGTTTACTAACGCCTTTGCGCTAGCACCAGCTTTGGCTTTAACCTTAATTTTGACTGAAATTGCAAGGTTTAAACGGATTTATAGCGTGGGAGTTTCAGTCTCCTAGACATAATAATACAGTGGCGCGGTAATAGTGATAATTGCTTTAAGACAAGCTCTTTTCTTAATGATTTGTATTAGCGTCAGACTCTTAGTCTAACATTTTTTTATGTGCATAATGGTTACATATGGTTATTAGTTTGAATTATTTGAGATCCCTAAACAAAAGAACCCTAAACAAAAGAAGAAAAGAACAATATACCTATAAAATTACGTATTATGTACATTGCTGTTTGTTGTAGAAAAATAATTAAGCTAATGTTTCCATTAGACGTATCGGCTTAATTGAATTGGATTTAAGTAGGTAGACTAGTGCATTAAGTAAACTATAAACCACTAAGCTGACGTCATGCGCCGGGTTGCAGTCCAGCTATTCAGTACGCGGATAGGTTGGATTTTCATTTCATCATGGTATGCGTCGCTCTCGCACTTACATGTGGGTTAGAACGTGACAACCAAAGTGACGGATAATTGAAACGAGAATTTAGGCCAGCTATCAGTATAAGGGAGACAAAAAAAAACACACTTTCGTATAGGTGAGTACTGAGTAGGTACTTACACATTTTCGACGAATCGGCTATGAAGATTAATGTATCATTTGATTATTTGACACATATTCCGTTTAATACCACTGTTCTATTGCATGCCCGGTGTTCTATTGTCATTTTATTACAAAAGTGTTGACTGTCTAGGGAAAAAGTTTGCAACAAAACTCAGCTCCAGTTGTCCCTGACATCACAAAAAAACAAAACAGTGTGTAAAAATGCTAGTGAAATAAACCTATCTGACTGTCTATTGTCTGTCGAGAAATTAGAGGAATTCCATTAGACGTAGGTATCGCTTCAAGTTGATTTGAGTAAGAGTGCATTGAGCATTATCTTGAATACTCTTGACGTCATGGGCTGTCTAGACAGTGCCTAAGCTGCAGGACGTTGCTCCGTGTTTACCCGGATTTTACGGATACATGAGGAGACTGAACTTAATTGTTTCAGGACATGGCCTGCCATTGACAATATAACCTTGAGCGAGTGCAGGTTTACATGGAAACAAAAAAAATTGACCTCCACCAAGTCTTTTAACAACAGAATTTACCGAATTTTCTCATTTATGAAGTCCTTTTTAAGGTAATTAAAAGACGAATTAAAAGACGAGGCTTGAACAACGTTTCTACATATTAACGAAGAACTGTTTTCTTATGCGGAGGAATGCATTTGGCATTCGCACTACCCACTAAACCATCCACGGTATGCCTATCTTGCAGCGTTGGTGACGGCGAACACGGGATCGCCCTTTTTTTTTTCTCGATGTGGAAATGCTTTGCGCATACCCCCCGGCTAGGGAAGCCATGAAGGGGGGTTATGTGGGACTCTCCTCTCATAGGGAGGGGCCTACCCACTAAAACCACACCGGCGTTTCTCCGCACTGCCGTTATGGGGGGTGTCATGGGGTCGATAACATTCTTCCATAACACCCCCCGGCCTGCCGCCAGGGCTCCCGCACCAAAGGAGGAAGGAATCGGAAAACGCTACGATCCCTCCCCCAGACGTGTGGAGTCTATATGTGGGCCCCTAACCCACACTCCACTAGGGGTCTTGGCGGGCAGCAAACTGCGCCCGCCTCCTCCCTCTACGTCTGCGCCGGAGCGGGAGCGCGTCTGCCCTCTCTTCGCGCTCCCGTTCCGAGGTCTCTTTCTGTGTGATGACAGTTTCACAGAAGGAGCCCACTGCCTCCCAAGATCTCTCGCTCCTCAGCATGGCTGCCACGACGCTGTGAAGCGAGAGATCACCCACCCCGAGAGCGCCCACTAGAGTGCGGCGTTCCTCGGCCCAGCGATCGCACACCTCTAGGGTGTGCTGGGCCGTATCGTCCGGGTCGCCGCAGTCATGGCAGATCGGGCTGGCTTCCCTTCCAATTCGGTGTAGGTAATGCCCGAAGCACCCGTGTCCGGTCATTACCTGCGCCAGCCGAAACCCGATCGCGCCGTGCGCCCTCTCCAACCAGTTATCCAACGACGGGAGGAGCGCCCCTACGGTGCGGACTCCGTAGAGGGAGTCCTCCAGGTTGTTGCGCCACCGGTCCCTCATCCTTCTCTGCGCCTGGCGGCGCTCCTCACGGAGTTCTTCAGGTGCAGGGAATTCGTTGAGGGCCCTGCGCCTCACCCTCTCCTTGTGCGCCTCAGCGAGCACCTGGGCCTCGAGCTCCCAGGGAGGTGTGCCCGCCAAGGCACATGCCGCCGCCCACGCCACCGTGCAATACCCTCTTATCACACGAGTGGCTACCACCCTCTGTGGCCTTCGGAGATGGCCTTTGTTGGCCGAATTGAGCCGGTCGGCCCAGATCGGCGCCCCATATGTGGCCATGCTCCGGGCCACCCCCGCGTATAGGCGGCGACATGCCGCGCCAGGCCCCCCCACATTAGGCAGCAGTCTGCCGAGGGCCGACGCCGCTGCCACTATTCGGGGAGCAAGTTGGCGGAAATGCTCCCCGAAGTCCCACCTGCGGTCCAGGTGGATGCCCAGGTATTTAATATGGGCCTTTACCCGGACCGCTTCGCCGCCCACGGGTATTACGGCCGCGGCCGGCAGCCGCCATCCCCTGCCCCCGAAGACGATGGCGTCTGTCTTCGAGAGGGCCACCCGCAGCCCCAAGAGTCTTATGCGGGTGACCATGAGGTCCGCCGCGACTGCCGCCCTCCGCACACACGGGATCGCCCTAGGCATGCAACCGCGAACATCCTCATGGTCATCCTCGCAGCCACCATGCCGGCACCGGCCAGCAGTGGCAACCCCCGGCCCGTCATTAAAGGCCCTCTGCCTAGACAGGGTACGGGACCGCAGTTTTATACAGGACACGGCATTCCTGTACCTCGGCGGCAAGCGCCAGGCCCCCTCTAGCCAACACTCGGAAGTTCTCTCTCTCAATGAGAGTACTCCCTGTGCGGAACCCTCCAACCTCCCTCCCCCCTGACAGGATATTTGCAGCCCCGGTAAGAAATCCTCGGAGTCCTCCAAGAGATCGCTTACCGTTGCCCCCAGGAAGCACCGTCCAGAAACCCTTTCTTCCGAATCAATCGGATCAAGAAGAATGAGAAGAGCTCTCGCACTCGAGGAGGTTTCCCGTTGTAGCTCCCCTGTTAACGAAAAACCTGTCTTAGTGCAGTATTTTCCTATATCTTCCTTCAATATGTAGGTATACCAACTGTCATTCGGAAATAACGCAAACTACGTCGTCTACGCCGTGAGGAAGAAAAAGAACAACAAAGAAGTTGGACGGTCGAATTGAGGACACTCGTGTTTATTTTGAGTCCGCTGATCATCGACTAGTCAGAGCCTTATAATATTGGCGATTTGCGGGGAAGTTAGCAGTGGAATATCTATAGGCTGGAATACCATACTGTACCCGCAAATTGCCAGTGTGTTCCGCTCAAGTCAAGCTCTAAGTCCGTTGACGCGTGTGCAATCCGCGCTGAGCCCAACGATTTGA
This sequence comes from Lathronympha strigana, assembly GCA_949128165.1. NCBI lineage: Eukaryota > Metazoa > Arthropoda > Insecta > Lepidoptera > Tortricidae > Lathronympha > Lathronympha strigana. The sequence continues at coordinate 9,250,262 of OX421915.1, forward strand.
ACGGCCGTGTTTTGGGACTTAGTGGCACACAGTGGTAATGTTATTTCATGCGATTGAGCTGACTTACCCGATTGTTTCGATCACTTTGCGGTGGATACATATAGAGCGGTTAAACAGGAAACGGAACGTGTTGAACCAAATACACTGCGAATAAACCCTTTGAAATCGTAAATATTTTAGTTATTTACTCGTACATGTTTAAGGCATAGCAAAAAAAGTTACGCCCTCCCCCCATCCTCCCTATGGAAAACAAAAAAAAAGGGCAACACCAGTAATAGTGACTAGTGACGCACCAACACAATTTACGCAGCAAAAATGCTACACAAGGCCCGCATCCGTGTGGCCGGCCCTTTAACGATGTATACAGGAAAACATGTAACTTATTTAATTCATAGTTTTCCGTTTAAATACCATCATTTAACGACCGAATTTACGAGCAATCGCCTCACACGAGTCACACGACCACCGCTCTGCATGCAGCGCGCGTAGGCGAAAGATTCGTATGATCTGTAGGCTTCTGAGGGTGCCTCTTGCGGGGGCTAGAAATAGCGGGGGCAATGACCTGTCACCCCTGGGTATCGCCGAGACCCGCTCGCCCTTAGTAACCTTTCGAATATTGTTTATCCAATTTTATTTGAACTTGAAGGCGTTATGATACGAGGAAATGTTGTAATACGAGTTAACCATTTGGGGAATATTTGAGTTTTGGCGAAACATTGTTTGCAGAATTTGCTTAATGAACATGGAAAGACTTTTTGAATACCAGGAAACGTTGTACAGTTCGGCAAATAGTACGACTAATTAGGCTGAAATATTGTGGGCTTTTAATGAGAAATTGGAAACGCATGTAAGGTAAAGTGAGAAAAAAAGAGTTAAGATGAAAAGCCTCATTATAACTCCCTATTTGGATTATAATATAATGTTTAGTGCCGGTTCCATCCTTTAAGCCGCCATCTTTTTACGATCCGCCACTCGGTCGACAGTTACCGCCCGGAGTGTGTAGACATGTGTTTTGTGCCCTTTTTGAAGGTCAGGATTTTGTGGCAAATTCGTCGATTTTCAATCTTATCCCGTCATATTTATAAATAGCTGCTAAAATGAAACAGTGTAAAACCAGAACTTGGACTCTTTTTAAGAGATTGGCCAGGTTTTGCACAAGACTGACGAATGGAAGCAGTGGGAGGAAGGCCTTTGCCCAGCAGTAGAGTAGAACACAATAGGCTAGCAATAAATAATAAAAACCATATCTAAGCCGGCTTCTCGAGATCCACCTTTCTACATGTATGTCTATACATTTAGTAAAGAGGATCTCGAGGCTTAAAGTAAGTATAGTTTAAAAATAAATAAAAAATCCATTCTGATCAGGGTGCGTAGCCAAGATGCCAATCGCTAACGCTCAGTCGCGAACGAAACGCTCTTTGCCGCACTAATAAAGAAGAGTGAAAGAGAGAGAAACTACGCTACGCTACTGAGCGTTAGATAATGGCATCCTAGCTACGCACCCAGAAAAGAAAGTCCACTGTGATCATCTGTATACGAGTATGGCGTCATGTTCGCTCAACAAACATGGAAATGGGAATGTCTTGTAAATCGGCGATTAAATTTCCGACCCGTGTAGACAGTTTCATATTAATCACAAACGGTGATTAAAGTGAACAATTACTTGAAAACCAAAACTCTATATCTAACTAAGATCCAGAAGTGTTAACAAATGATTATTGAGTATAATTTAGAGTTGTAATTGAGCCAGGCTCCGGTCGGGCGAGCTTAGGTCCTTCTGTTACTTAAGTAATTAAATACTTAATACATAGCTTACCACTTGGCATTTTGATTATACCGCAGAACCCTTTGTCTTTCGGGTGAGCTTCTAGACGGCGGTTTTATCCACTCTGTTTATTAAATACTAGGTACTGCCCTTGGCTTCGTTGTCGTAGATCTAGATAAGAGTATCGATTGACTGACATGACAGACAGGTACATAATCAATTTGGCTTCAATTACGTCACATCTATGAATTACGAACCTACTGAAAGGCACAATTACACGTTTCCATTAGGATTTTCTCTAAGTGTAAAATGTGAAGTGCTCAAATGCCTGCTACGTGCTACGACAGTGCTACGAAATTACAAAATCAGTGGCTGAGAAATGTGGCGCTTATTTCATTTCATTTAAATATCTGTTAAGCCTAAATTCATACAGAAGGATCTATATCGGAATCCCTGAAGTTTTTATCCTATTTTTGCATTCCCTAATACGGTTTAACATAATTATCTTTTGTACTAAACTCATTTGTCCTAACATTGTTTATCGTAACATCGTTTAAACCTACTTTTCTAGCAGCGATTCGACTCTGTGTGAGGCCACAGTTCCAACCAAACCTAACCAACTTTTCAAACAGCGATTTTGTAATTCAAACAATGATTCGATTATGACAAATTATCGTTAGGACAATTGATCGTTAGGGATTAAGATCATTAGGACAAAACAGTTAGGGCAAGTGACTTTAGGACAAACGATATTAAGGATGTCGAGGGAGACCCCACCATACACAGATTACCAGCGCTTTGACATGTTTGTCAAATGTGAGAGCGATCCTAAACTGAGAATTAAACGTTTGGCACCGCAGGGTAAGATTACAACAAATTGGCTTCATTTCCTGTGCAAATAGTCCAAATAGACAGTTAAAAGGCACTGGACGGTGCCTTTTCGAGCGAGCGAGCTTTCGCATTACAAACATGGCCAATATACTCGTAGTATTCGTACGTGATGTTTCTATGAAAATTATATAAAGGAAAAGGTAGGTCAGAATTGTTTTCAATTAAATGTTTAACGTGGAAGCAGGATAGTGGGTAGGGTGTTTAAATTATCATAGTGTCGATTTATTGGGACGCAACGCAATATTAAATAAAATAATTAAATAGACCTCCTCAGTTAGTTTGACAGCTGGAGTTCCTGGGTTCGAATCCTGATTAGGGCATGTATCTGAGTTCCCGTGTATCCCTACTAGGTAATAAAGATCAGACCGTGTAGTTATTTGAGTTTATTATCCGTTAAAAAACGGTCCGAAACGAAAAAAATAAAATAAAATTAGGGCTACTTTAAAATGAGAGTGTACAGTATTTAAGCAATCATCCACGTGACTCTGCGGTTGCATGCACATCACACATGAAAGTGTGTGATTGTAGGAACATCGTCATACGTTGCTGGTTGCTGAGCATTTTCAATGACGCCATAAAACCGATTCCTACGATGTACGATCGGAACCCGTGTAATTATCGATTAGCGGAGCCACGAAACATGTTTATTAATTAAACAAATCATTTACGTTTATTTTTATAGGGTTCCGTTATGTAAATTAGGTACCGTAGGTAATACTTAGATATAAGTACCTACATATATAATTTACGCCTAACTACATTTATTAATATTTGTACCTATACCTAACTACATTTTTCTATTGTGTATAGTAGCAAGTATGTATGTGCCTAAGCATATTCTGTTTTAGCGTCGTATGCACGCCAAAACAGAATATGCTCAGGTAAATACATGTTTGGGCAATTCTGCCAAGTAACGCTCTTATCTTCTCTAACAAACATCTTCGCATATATTGGCCGGATTTTTGATTAAGATTCGAGTTGCTTGCAACGTGTTTTCATTTAACGTCGCCGTCGGCAGCCGTGAGCGTTCCAGAACGTTCCAAGGAATTCAGTTCACAAATCCCCCTTCAATTGGCAAGGGTATTTATATGCGCTGCGCGTATAGATTTGTGCTGAACCTTTTCACGTGCAATATTAATTTCACTGCGCCCCTTGGGGCTCTCAGGACTCGTTACTTTCCATTTCTAACTTGATCAACGATATATCACTTATTTGAGATTTTAACTTCACTGAGTTGAGAAAATATTATTATCGTCAGATCGTGGTATGGTGAGATTGGCGAGCTATATCCAAACGTTCAAATAACGCATTTAACAGATATGTTGGCACAGCGAGTGAGGCGCTCATTTCTGAGCTTGACAGTGGAAGGCTTGAAGAGCAAGGTAAAAGAAATAGCACACGAGGTATTCTGTGAGTCAACAGAATAGGTATTGTGTGAGTCTGTGTGTTGAGTCAACTGTTTAAAGAGCATCTCACAGCTGTCGTCGTCTGCGATTAATTATAGTTCTCCTGCTTTTCGTAGGTAAACGGGTGCTAAATTTACCTTAGGGAATATTTGAATAACAGTAGTCACAGTAGTCCGTAACAGAATCAAACTTCTTCAAATTCTTGTAGCCGTTGGTGCTCTAAGGCGAATCATACCGGAGTTCGAGAAAGCAGGGCTAACGCGAGTCCTATGTAATAAATAAGTATTTTTAAATTTATCTTATGTTGTAGGTACCTACATTATTTCCGGTTAGAATAATTTGATGTATTTGTTAGAACAACTTTTGCAATGGGTAGAAGGCGCGACCCGGCCCGGAAACGACGAAGGAACATCCGGAGGCACTCCTAGACTAGCGAAATATGCAGACTTACATTTGAATCATAGAGTGACTTCATGCGTATACCTACGAAAAACCGAAAGAGGTTACTGAATGTCCAGTCCTCCGAATTTCTCTCATCGTTAACCTGATAATGGCTAGACGTGTACCTACCTACCTACCTACAGACCCGACCGGACCATGCAAATACCCATAACAATTTATGATCTACAAAATGGCGCCAGCAGCTATTCAAATTTTACTATCTATTCAGACATTTTTATTATTATTGACGTCGTTTCAAAATTACTGGCTTCAATTAAATCGAGTGGCGTTTTGTTTGCAGATGGAACTCGGTATTTTCCTTTCCACGCACGAGATACTGAAATATGAACATCATGAATAAATGACGGTCGGTGAATAAAAATGAAACATTTGAATACTGGAAATTTTCCGGTTTGATTAGGAGTAAAATGCTCGGAGTGATTGAACCATGTTCTTGGCCTATTTCCTCGTAATTTCGTCCCAAAACGTTTGGGTTGTTTGAAAATAATGACGCGCAATTTTATCAAGGTTACATACATTACTTGCTGGTCATCACAAAATATTGGTGAAACTATCAAATATTTGAGAATCACGAGTCTCTACGTAAATAATAGTTGTATTGCTAAAAAAAAATTGGAAACGTGTGCTCCAAATATTTAAGCCGAGCCGCCTACATAGATAAGTGCCGACATTTCCCTTTTGTTCTTTATAATGCTATGCTCAAAAATATGAATATTATTCATGATGCATGTCATGAAAATATCAAATATGAGTCAATATAATGTAGTTTATGTTGACCGTTTTAGTCCGTTGAAATATATTTTATCCAGCTAGGCTCGCGGCTCGCAAGTACCTAGTCTTGAACATTTTAAAACAATAACTTCATGAACTCTCTATTTTCGTAGTTCCTGTTTAGTTTGAATGCCATAAATCCTACTTTCTAATGTGACCTTTAGCAGCTGTTCCGCCCATTATTGTTTCTTCCTGTTTCTATTATAGAACAAGTAGAACGCGCGACTGAAACGAACACCTTCGTATTCGAGACGCCAGCACGGATTATATGACAGACTAGATGACAAGGTATTTTATTGTAGGCAACTTAAATAGTTCCTATTTAATATTTAATAGCATGCTTAAGTATATTTACCAATTTGAGGTCCATTTACATACATTTTGAGGTGAAAATAGAAAAAAAGACCCCGCCAGTTTGTGAGTGTTGACCAGAATAATAAAAATTTCATGACCAATTTCGGTCGGTTATGCATTAAAGAAAATTGATTAATAAATTTGTAAATTGTCACGAAAGCGAAGAGACGTAATTTTGTCCAAGTAATGGATCGTCGGGTCGCTACTTGACTCTTGTTAATCATTTTGGCTAATAAAACGGCATCCTGACTCACACTAGCACGGGACGGGACGCGACAGGACAGGCGGGACGGGAAAATGTGTCAATTTCTATAGAAAGAATCACGTGATAGCTCGGAGCCCTCGGATGTCACGTGACGCTTTCTATGGAAATTGTCAGATTTTCCCGTCCCGTCCCGGTCTAGTGTGAGTCATCCTTAACTACGCAGTTCATTGTTATGAAATGTCAATTATTTATTGGATAGGAAATATTTTATGAACTGCCATTATTGATTGGCAGATCCAAGTTACTTTGAAGTTAGAGGACGTCTATTCTAAGTTTCCTAGGTTTTGATAGCCGTGTGTTTAGTTAGACGTGTAAAATAGCACTTTAAAGTTTGACGGTTAATTTGCCTGGAAGAGATAACGCGATTTGACTCTATAGACTTTGCAGCTCTGTAACCTGAAAGTTATTTTCCTCAAAAGTCTCAAAACTAGAGGATACTGACTATAAAGCGTTCATCCTATTCCAGCTGTAGTTTTAAGTATTAATTTTTTTTAAATAAACAAAACCACGTGACTCGGGTGTTGGGCCAATGACATAATTCCATATGATGACATTGAGATGACGGATACAAAATGTGGTAACCTCAGTGGCCAAATTGTCAAGTCACGTCGACGGGACGAAATTCAACGTGAAACCGCACAGTGCCTGACCAATTTGGGTTGCAAGATTATTACAGGTACTAGATTAATATTATGGAGCAATGTTATCAGTATCAATAGTAACGATTCAGGGCTTTAGAAGCACAAACAAACGATCATTTAACATGAATGTGTCTGTCCAATTAAAACAATACCTAAAATGAATACCACTAGACATCACATCGGTCACCAGGTGAGAATGAATAGAATAGGATAGTAATAGTTGGATGATTTTAATTACATAAATAGTACGTAGTAACTCGTACTCCTCGCAAGTGCAGTAAACATTGAGAATTCATTAAAAATACTAAACATGTCATAGTAAAAAATAAATAAATTGACTATTACGAAAAGATTTTTGAATTCTTTCGGCGCCATAAAATTGGGAGCATCCCCTTATAGCAAGTCATATTTCAAACTAATTAATCGGATAGCATTATATCACTATAGGGGAAAATATTGAAGTGGGTAAACTAAGAACTTCACTGTGACTTCTATTTGTGAGTTCCTGTAATTGGGTCTGTGTCTCTATTTAAGTTCTACTGTTGTTTAACTAGCTGTTGGATCTCCTCAAATAAATAATAATAACAATAAACAGTTCGAGGCTACCATGAGGTGAGCTGTCATACGACCGCCACTTATGACTAATCAAGACAGCCTAATTAAGTTGGGGCGGCCTCCATTCCTCAGAGGGCCTCATTCTAACGCCTGCCGAGGATAGGCAAGTTGATCACGTTATCGAACCAGTATAAGAAACACTGAAATCCTTTGAACGCCAGACGGCGAAGGAATTTGCTGTGCCCCGGACGGACGCCAGGCGATCGCGATTATTTAAGCGAAATTTAACTGTACGGAGTCCCGCGTAAGTCCTTATTGCATTGGAGCAGCTGTCGGCTGTAACCGTCATTGGCGTCCGTGGCAAGACTGATGACGGACAAAGTCGACTATAGTGGTAAAAGGATTAAAACTCGGGTCTCTAGACACACCCTGCGTATGTGGTGTTATGAACATGTCGATCGCGGCACGTGGGTCCCGTCGATGGCACTTATTTAAACGATCGCCTTTCGTGACAAGTGACAGGCTAATCAAGTTGGGGCGTCCTCCAAGAGACTCACTCTAACGCCGGCCGAGAGCTGGCGAGATGATCACTCTATCGAACCACTGTAAAAAATAAGATGAAAAACTTAACTCTCTGGAGGTCTCAATTGCAAGACTCGCTGATAATGATGGTAGTTATTCATGAGTCTATTGAATCTAATGCCATTGATCATAATTTATCACTCTAAGTAATTTTGACATTAGAACCTGTAAATAGGCAAAATTTATCAAAGGTTGGTTCATCTCTAAGGCTTAAGCTGTCGCTATGTCGAGGCATCATCCATTACATTTGTTGCAGACTAGTTTTCGGTATTTTGTTTACACTATCCGCCTAAAAACTCGATTCACCCTCTCTCGCCCTGCCAATGAGAATAGCTACTTGCCCGTCTCTCCTGACGATTCCTATTCAATTTCGAGGTTTATGTGGGTGTAATTGTAATCAGTTTGCAAATCCTGCGTAGTCTGCGAATATTTCAAATATGGCGGTTGATATTTTTCGGTATGTAGATCACTTCTAAAGTTTTGTTTACGTCAATTTTCACTGATTAATTACGTTAAACGAGCTGTCGTTTAACGATGTTGAAGTATCCTTTTCACATGACCGCTGACCCTTTAAGTGCCATTTGACTTTCCAACCCACCAAGGGCAAAACTAGACTTTGTTGGGTTGAGTCTGGTTTTACTCATAATAAAGGTAAGTTCACTGGAAAGGTACAGGTACTATCAGGTTCAAAAATGCACAATAGTAGGTACCCAATGATTATAATGCGCAGTAAAAGCGCTTCAGACTTAAGAGCGCTGTTAATGTCGAACTAAATACCTATATTATTATTATTCAGGGCAATGTAGATATACATTGCCCTGAATAATATATTTAATTCGACAGGCATATTCACTAATAGGTATATTCATTAGTTACAAGATTAACACAGTGTAATCTTCCGGGAATTCGTCCGTTTCGTCTCACCTAACATACAATAATAATATATTGAAGGTGGAGCACTAATTATAATAGCTTCTTGGAAACATCGCCGTGTTGCTTTAGAACCTACGTGGGCTTGCCCTCATTATCGTGATAAGCCCCGATTAAGTTATTACGGATATATTGTTTTAGATAATGGCTGCAGATTTTGAAAGAAGAGCACAAGAAGCTGTCCTGATTTATTGTTTGTTGTCAAACTTGTGTGTTTATCCTGTCTTGGGCCTTGGACTTGAATATAACTTGTATTTGTAACGAAGACTAATTTCGTTTTAATTAATAACTATTTATTTTACACTAGTTTAAAAAAAATAATACGTAGATACAACATTCACAGAACCCCCCTTACCCAAGATTGGCCTTGTCTCTGATACTGGAAGCAACCTCATCCATTAAAGCCGGCGACTTTACTTTAGACTCTAGAGCATAAAAACCGATTTTATGTCGCCTAGCCTCGACTTAAAGTCAGCTTTTTCGAACAAGAGAAGTGAAAAAGTATTTTTGTTGAAAAAGGCGGCAGGTATTTATTAGTATTACCTACAGTGAAAATCGAGAAAAATTACTCTGTTGTAATGAATGTAAGCATTGACAAAGCGATTGTTTAACGGTGCGCCTTTTTTGTGTTTAAGATAGATTTATTTGAATTCCAACCCTATGTACTGGTGTCAAATCACTTCATTGAGAATAAGATGTAAATGTAACAGATATTTGGGCCAATCCCAATTACATTAAGTACATGAAGTGAATTGACAGCATAATACGATGTAGTTAGTGTTGTAGTAACAAAACCGTTTTGTTTGTTTCAGGGTGGCTACCCGGCGAAGTTAAAGAAGGTGCTGATAGTAACGGCGCCGCTCTGGTTCAAGGCGCCGTTCCGCATCCTGCGGCTGTTCGTGCGCGAGAAACTGCGCGAGCGCGTGCACACGGTCAGCGCGCCGCAACTCGGCGCGCACGTGCCGCGCGCCAGCCTGCCGCGCCAGCTGGGCGGGCTGCTGGAGCCGAACCACGCCGCCTGGTAGGTTGCCCGTCACAGACGTAGCGCGTACAAGCCTGCATCATGTGGGGTTCGTTCACGATCACCTGCACACGGTCACTGGTCAGCCTCACCGCGCCACCTGGTAGGTAGGTAGGTCTCGTGACGTCACAGGCACGCACGGTGCAGAGCTGTGGGCACCGGCCGACATGCTGCGCCAGTCGTCACTGAGGTTCATTTCATAAAACTCAAATTCACATTTTGCCTTAGAACATTATGACGCTCCGCCACTGCGTGAGGCGCACCTGATGATTGGGTCGTCAACGATGCGGGTATGATTTTACAATAAATCGGGCACTTGTAGACAATATTGTAACAGGCAGTAACCTGAGATGAGATACACGAAGGCGTAATCCACACCTTGTCCTTATGCCACACCGGTATACAACAATACAATAACTCTTTATTGCACCTCAAAACAACAAAAATAACACAAACTGGTATAGATTACACATGAAAAAGAGGCAAACAACATCTCTCCTGTATCGGCATCTAAATATCGATACAGGAGCACCGTTATTTATATTTACTGCTAGAGTGTAGACTATATTTGCAGTTACTCTAGTAGTAAGTGTAAGTACCATATAGGTAAAACAAATCACGTAAAATAACGTAAAAATATCACGGCTAAGTTACCCCATTTCCACTACTCAATTTCGATCTAAATCTGCTGCACCGAACCGCTGAGTAAAACAACCCACTTTATTTTGACGCCCCTCGCCTGACGTCCGGTCGGCCTGTCACGTCCAGGCACGCAACTTCCTTGGTATCCCGGCCACTGCCAAATATCGTTTGATCAACGGCCCGAGGAGGCGTTCTGCTTACTAAAGTATGACAGAATTTTGGGACATTTTAACATTATTATTATTTCGATTAATAAGAAAAAGGGATTGAAATTTGATACGTCTACGGGGATCAAGTATTAGTTGTATCTTAATTACCTAAATAATAAATTAATGGATCAAACAGAACGAGGTTCCAAGTCTTTTCGGTGGACTTCTCAAAAGTTAAGGGCTATAAAGCTTAATTTTCTAATTAAATTCATATCTGCATTAAGTACCCCTTAATGCAGATATAAATTTAATTAGAAATTTAATCCTTCAAATTATTACTACATGTCTACAGGCTGTTAAATATTGACCACAGGATAGAAAAAGTGTGTGTTCAGCTGAACTGTAGAGCCAATCTTTCCTGTTGCCAATAGTTTGTGGACACGTAGTCATAATTTTTATCATACAATTTTATTCCATAGAAAAGGCATACCTTTTAATGCGGATAAGGGTTTAGTAAGAAAATTAACCTTCATAGCCCTTAACATTTGGAAAGTCTTTCGTATTGTTAAAGTGTTTGTTTGTATAATAGTTATTTATTATACAAGGGGCAAAGTTGTTGTTTAACTCTCGGGCTTATATTGAGACCCGAGCATTTGAAATATTCCAGTTTTTGAGCGACGAGTGTAGCGAGTACCTAGGTATTACGTTTCTGTTCGATAAAACTAATGCTTTCCGAGCTAGTGCCATAGTATAAGGTTTAATAGTATTTTTCCCTTCACTAGCTCAGGAAGCGCTGTTTTATCCTTTAAAACTAGCGTGGAAAAACGCATTTTATCCACTAGTGGGGAAAGTAATTTGACCTTGATTTAAACTTACCACCCTTCTTACATGTCGATAAGATTTATAATCGTATGTAGTCTTTATTTTCCTCGGCAAAGTTTGTTCAACTCTCGTGTCTTGAGAACCTCGTATCTTTAATTCTCAGGCTTATATTGAGACCCGAGCATGCGAAAAATTCCACATATTGAATCACTTGAATAGCTAAACTTCTGGTCCAATTCTGAAATCTTTCGCTAGCCGAGGTCCTAATCAATAATAAGTACGTGGGGCAAATAACCACTTAACTCTCTTTTATAAATAAATGACAACGTACTTATTTTTGTTCTTGTTGCAGGTTGGAGCACTGTAAAAATTGCTACCTAAACAATCTGCAGAACGCAAAACTAGAAGGTGTTATAGACGAATATGTAATCAGCAACCACATACCGCCAGTCAAGACGCAAAATGGTAAGTCGCATTTATTAATAATCTGCATCCCAATCGATGCGACCTTTACACGCCATTAGTCCAGAGTGATTGATTATTCCACCTATTCCGACCCAATCAATTATGGCGGTGGAACGTGATGATGCCTGTAAAAGGTTTACTTATATTTAGAAACACCTGGAAAATGTCGGAGATAAAAATAATTTTATGTCAAGTGGGTGTGCAAGGGCTAAGAGCGTGAAGAGTCCCGCGGGAGAAAAAAGTCTCAAGTGTATATGAAAATGTTGAACCCTATTGCGATGTACGTTTATGTAGCTGGGAGCCGTTTATCTTGGTGATTAAATCCTCTCGACATCCTCGAATATGTCAGAGTTCGCGAGCTAATGTGAAAGTGCTCGTGTAAAAGGGGTGTAATTTTGGCGAGTCGGTTGCTTACACAGAATGTACAGGCACCGCATTGAAGCGTTTACAAAGAGCTTGAGGTTAACCCGCATAAGTATATTAAGATACAAGGGCGAAAACGAGAAATTATCTCTTCGCACGTGTATTGGAGGACGTTTTACAGTACATATGGCCCTTTGAATATTCAACGCAGGCACGTAAAGTGGTCATTATCGCCCTAGGGCGGTAAAATAGCACCATGTGTACTGTAAATTTATTTTTGATCCTGAGTTGTTGAGAGAGAAAGAGAGAGAGAGAGAGAGAGAGAGAGAGAGAGATGCATTTATTGTCAGAAACTGTGTACAAGTAGGTCTATTTAGCATTTAGGTTGATGTATTTAGCATCCACTATAGATTCTTAATGAAAAAAAAAAACATCTTAAAAATCAAGCGAACCATCATCAATAACCATTCTTAATGTGTATTTAACTATTGAATGAAGTAAAACGTACCCACTTCTTTACTTTGGGGTTAGGTATGCTCGGCTTTACTATACTTACAATATTGTATGATAGTAGGTAGCAATATCGGCTTAGTAAACATCTACATCACAACATTTTATCATTTAACACTAACATGTCAGGTTTACCTACTACTGAAACATTTTTTATTGCAAATATTTTAACTAACTCGAATAGAGGTTATAAATAGATTTGGATCAATTTGAAATAAGCATTACTCTCGCGCCTAAGTGTGGTGACCACGAATTATCTTATATGAACTGCCTAGTAAGTGGTCTGTGGCACGTTACGCCATTTCTGGTGTCACAAAGCTGAATGACGTCGGGTAATGAAGCGTCGCGGCCGCCGAGCCGTGAGAAGTGGGCATTCTTTGTCTATCTCGTTAGGGCAGTGGCCTGTTTTGCTGTGGGGTAACAATAACAACGTATCCGAGGCTTAGCGTCCCTTTGGGTGACCGGGTTTACTGTTTGCAGTTGATGGAAATTCGATTTATAGGTTATCCCTGACCCCTGACCATCCTGCTCTGTCAGTAGAAATCGCGCAATTGAAAATTTGTATAGGTAAGGGCTGACCACTAAGTAGAAACACTAGGGTGTGCAAACTGGTTTTTTATTGTATGGAAAAACCGAAATTACATACAAATAAAAACCGGTTTGCATACCCTAGTTGTTACACTATAGCAGTGGCGGCGCGTCAAGAAATGTTGCCATTTATAACCTGTAAAATAAGTGTCCAACTGTCTGAAAATTCAGCGACCCTGTGGGAATTTCCTCCTACAGACGACCCGCCACTGGTATCTACTTAATTTTGTAGATTAACATAAAACAGATAAACTTTAATTGGTAATTAATTCTAAAACTGTTCACGTAAAGACCTTTTAAAGTGTCGAGACGATCCGTTTTCCATCTAAAGGTCTTTTAACTTCCTTTTATTCTGATTTGCCGGATTATGCGTAAAAGTAAATGGAAATGCTTAACCGTTTAGATAAGTTGGGGTAAGCTTTAACTTATCATTGAAAGTTTAGACGTCTAGAGAGTACCTAAAAAGGAAAATATAACAAATCGGAAACATTCTGGTTTTGTTCTTATATTTACTATTTACTTACCTACTTATTATTTTAGCGAAAAAAGTTTGTCGTAACGTATGATTTAGGTAAATATGTTCATCATAAATAGATAATACTTTTAATTAAGTTGCCAATTAAATTGACAATTAGACTCTTATATAATAGCAAACAAATTTATGTACGGTCGGGTTCATAAATATATATGCACCTGTATTCAATTTTGAGACTTCTACCCCTATAATAAGTTCTGAAGTGTATACATATTTATAGACGTGTGCACTCCATTTGCAAATAGTCATTCAACTTTGACGAAATAATATCCATCTTGTTTTGATTGCTCTGTAGAGATAAATAATTTCGTCAATTTAAGGTATAATACATAGGTATTACGTTCAGTATTCCGCCACTTGCAAACACCCGCGCTTTACTAAACTTGGGTATTAACCAAGCCTCAGTATTTCTACAACTTAGCGTCCAACTTACCGCCCAGGTTTCCTCCTGACTGCCCAAGCTATTATAGCTGTTACCATTATATTCAGCGCGAACTATAAACGATCCCACATGTTGGCAAACTTAGTCAGATAAGTTTACAAAGGCCTAAACTATTAGATTAGGCGGTAGACTATTGGTAATATTAAATAGATATTGCAGCACGAAGTTTCTAAGTTATGCGGTTTGACGGGCAGCTGCCGCTTGTAGTCCCGACTTTAGATACCTACATGTATCTCTGCCTATTCAAACTATATACAATTGTACCTAAATAATATTCTGAATTCTATGTATTGAAATTATATGAAATTAGGGAATGCAACCAGTAAGTATTTTGTATGAAAATTACCGATAATTTACCAATATAGGTAGGTACTGGTAATTCCTATACATTTTTTTAACGGCTTACATTCTCAATAGTATGCAAACAAGATTGACTTCAAAGAAGTCGGTGACTTTAGAAATACTTACTTAGACACAATATTGTAAAACCGGAGAAACGAATTGGAATTCAAAACTGCTTGGCAATTAATGAATGACTTCATTAAATTTATAAATAGTCAATGCACTTTTGAACGCGATAGTACCTAATAGATTTACTGAAAGGTTAATGCAACGATTATAAAGGCGCTCAACAAGACGCAGGTGAGACTACTATCGTCGATTATTTAAAAAAAAGCATATTCCTTACAATTGATTGGCAAACGGTCGTAGCGGAAGATATAGAATTACCGACTTATACGTACCTAATTGGTTTTAAAACAAAACACACAGACAGTTGAAACAAAAGACAGTTGGAACTTAAATAACATGTGATTTCAATCCCCAAGTCGCGGGAAATATATATTTAGCCTGTTATAAATGTCATCTTTGAGTGGGTGACACAACACCTTTTTTTATCCTGATAGATTTTCCAGCAAAACCTTTTATTGAAAGGTTACGGCCTTTAACCTATACCTGTAAGAGTGCTCTCATATTCCATCCTTGTATCCCGCTAGACTGGGTTTATATTGTTCTAAGTTTATATTGTTATAACAAATGATAGCAGGGAGTTCCGGAGCTCTGGTTCTGGTTCCGTTATGTCGGAACTTCCGAATAATATAACACATCCGCTTCGCTTCCGCTTCCGTTACTTTTGAATCAATAGTTATATCGGATCAAAGCTTAGCGCGACGGCGAGACATGAACGGTGTAGGTGCATCAAAAACAAACAGGTTTATACCAATCATTCGCTTATCTCCCCCTTAGCCACGTGCTGCGCTAATTAGTCATCTTGTTTTGTTCGTGTTATTTTGGAAGTTTTTATTTTAATACGCTAGACGTATAGGTATACGAGATCTTAAAATCTTAAGGCTAGCCTTAAGATTTTAAGATCTCGTCTACCTCGTCCTTGGGTTCCGATTCTGGTTCCGGTTCTGTTTTCGCTTCCGCTTCCGTTTCTGGTTCAGATTAACTAAATTTGAAACATCTGGTTCCGCTTTCCGTTCCGATAAAATCACATCCGTTACATCCCTGAATGAAAGTTATATTTGAATTGTTATAGGTATAATCGAGCACGCGGCTCGTGACATGACCAGCGACCACGCGACAAGGATCGACGACTCTGCCATGCACATCAGCGACCGTGACACCCCGCCCTACACCTGTGACCCCAACCCCCTCAGGTATGTAAGCTCATGTGAATTTTCTGCTCTCACATGTGTTTTACTTGAAAGTGAATCGAATTCCGTGCAGTAGATAAAGTTCTAAAAAAAAGAATATCCGGGGTTCCGTCTTATTTGGTTTAAGCTACTACGACCAGCTGATTAATTTTAATAGCGTATTTCTTGTCTATTCGGTTCTCCCCATATACATAGCTGAAGGTAACAAATACGTTGGATGTGAGAATAGTGTGAACTTATGTGAGTTCTCGTACTATATTGACCTTTACCTGTGGTGTCCAATAGCTACCAGGCGAGTTTCAGTGCTGTAAACACAGCCATATATTTACTTTAATGCATATTCAACTTAATCAAGTCTGCACCAGCTAAAGTGATAGTCTTAGTATAATGTCATTTTTGCCCTGAATTGGCGTTCCGCAAACAATGGTTGGCTGGGCAGCTAGGTCAGGTATCAGCCGGTGAATAGTCAAAGTGAGCCCGGAGATTCACTCGATTCGCTTCCCGCAGCGCTAATGTATTTCTCGGGCCCCAGGCCTGCTTTAAATGTAGGGGAGTACTTACATGTGAAGTACATGGCAGGGGTATCCATGCAGTAACGGAATATTTTATTACGGCATTTCATGTCTTCGGTAGCGACTTCCACTGCGCTGAAGGAGTTTAAAACTTTCAAGACCTTTTCCACTCCCGTCTGGGTCTGTCAGTGACATAATACTGTTTAATATATTCAAAGAATATACATATTGCATGCAGTTAGTCAAGAAAAAAATATAAATTATGTCTTAAACTTGCTGGACACAGTAGATTTCATCAACATTTCACTGTTTTTAGTCTTGAATGGTTGCGTAGCCACTGTAGTCAGCGTAGTCAGCACCTTGTATAATTGCTTGCAAGGCCTGCTGGCCTATTTTTCAGAAGCATCTATTGCGGGCCGTTAATTGTTATTTGTTACAAATAATTTACCGATCTGTCTAAATCATTTCTTACGCATAAACACGAATAAACAATAAAATGCAACTTATCTGTGCTGTAAATTAAATATGTTTCCATTCATCGAACCCATCACGAAACTGATTGTTTACACTACAATACAAATATCACGCAATCGTCGTATCGTATAGCTTTTATACACACAATTTTCACGTGCGGAGCTAAAATTAAAAATTAAATTAATGTGTGTTTTGGTTTACAGGCACACACATGGCTACAATGGTGACATGAAGAGCAGGCACATAAACTCCGGCGATGAAGACGATTTAGATATAAACAGTGAGTATTCGCTTTAAACCTCGACTACGCATTTCTCGGTAGAAAATGTATTCATTCGTTGTGAATGTTTATTTAATTGAAGTTTGGCCTTGTTTGTGTCTTCGTGTATTATCGGGACATACTTGACATAGGCAGAAGGCTCAAAATTGAATAAAATTTGCGACGTAATGGTAAGTGTTAATTTCCCCAAGTATTAATTTAAAAAAAAAAATTAAAGAAAAAAAAAACGACTTCAATTGGACTTCCCGGTATAAGTTAAAATAAGCGAATTATTGCTAATTTATGTTTTTATTTTGTTAATTTTCCTTACATCGTATTTAAAACTTACATACATATTACTACCAGGGTTCAGCATCAGCTACATCTTGTGAACTGCTTTCCTAATTGCTCGTTAACATGAGTCGATTAACGAAAACAGCCCACGCGTATGTTTCACCAAACCTGAGTTCCCATTAGGTACTGCCAGGGTTCAGCATCAGCTCCATCTTGTGAACTGCTCTCCTAATTGCTCGTTAGCATGAATCGAATCATGAAAACAGCACTCGCCTATGTTGCACCAAACCTGAGTTCCTCTAGGTACTGCCAGGGTTCAGCATCAGCTCCATCTTGTGAACTGCTTTCCTAATTACTCGTTAACATGAGTCGATTAACGAAAACAGCACACGCGTATGTTTCACCAAACCTGAGTTCCATTTGGTACTGCCAGGGTTCAGCATCAGCTCCATGTTGTGAACTGCTCTCCTAATTGCTCGTTAGCATGAATCGAATCATGAAAACAGCACTCGCCTATGTTGCACCAATCCTGAGTTCCATAAGGTACTGCCAGGGTTCAGCATCAGCTCCATTAATTCCTCATGATATCCATCATCAAAATATAATTAGAATCAAATAGGACTACCTCGAAGGCATTTCGTAACAAACAAAAGATGAATGTCTCAAATCATAAGATACAGCTGTGGCCCGCGAATTATAGAGTAGTTCCTTTTTGACATCCCTGGTCGTCATCATCAGGTCTGCTCCACCAAACTGGTAGGTTTTGTAAAGAAATGCTCGAGTTTCTCAAGAAAATACCCAAATTACTATGCATGTGCCTTTCAATTTTGAGGAGTTCCCTCAATTCCTCATGGATCCCATCATCAGAAATGGATTTTGAAAAAAACGGGACCAACCTGGAACCATCTACTTTAAACAAAAAAAAAAATTCAAATCGGTTCAGTAATGACGGAGTTCTGAGGTAACATCTATTAAAAAAAAAATATCAAACGAATTGAGAACCTCCTCCTTTAGAAATATTGAAGTCGGTTGAAAAAACTCAATCGTACATAGTCAGAGATAATCATACTGCCATTTTCTTACGTTTGTATTGCCACTTCGAAAAAAAAGGATGGATATAGTTTTTTTTGTATCTACTGTGCAATTTGGTTTGTCAGACTATAGTTTGAACAGGATCTGTTCCAATTCGTGCATAGACAGAGTAGCTTTTAGTATATAATATTCCATCATTTTTCATTTGGCGAACAAAAGAAAAAATACGTGTCCGAATGTTTTTTTAATAATCTAACCTTCGAGCAACGCAGGCTTCCAACGGCGTTGGAAGGGAGACAGCAAAGCGACATCTTACCGTACAAATTGTTCTGTCACCTTTTGCTGGCGGAAACGTGCACACAGACGCACTTCTCTCACACTGCCTACATACAAAAAACAATCTGTAATGATGACACTAACACATAAAAAATGATACAACTACATTAAAATCTAGCACACTTCAATATATTTTAGTGTACGGACTAGTGACAACACCGAGCCGCGTATGCCCATCTGGGCTTGTACTTCAGCAGAGGGGAAAAGGTACGTATGCCAACTCCCCTCCCTGTGTTGCTTAAAGAATCTAACAGACGGACTAATTAGATTTTTTTGTCGTCTAGCCTATTCTGTCTATTTTTACAGTAGCCGTATGAGCCCAAAACAGAGATGAGTACTTACAGTTCTTTCTTCCGCTTTAAATATAGTCTGACAAGCCAAGGCTGCAGTAGTTTTTTTTTAATTTATATGCTTCCCTATTTTTTACATAATGAAAAAAAGGGACGCATATAATTTAAAAAAAATCTTCTGCAGCC
Source organism: Lathronympha strigana (assembly GCA_949128165.1). Lineage (NCBI taxonomy): Eukaryota > Metazoa > Arthropoda > Insecta > Lepidoptera > Tortricidae > Lathronympha > Lathronympha strigana. The sequence continues at coordinate 9,269,462 of OX421915.1, forward strand.
TTGGCTGTCATCAGACTATACGTACTTTTTTGTATAAAACTCCACACCGTTTTAAAATCCATAAACAAACTTAACTAAATAAAAGTAGCATTTGACATTGACGACTGATGATGACTTTATTGATACTTGATTGTTGACACATATTCGTGAATAGTAAACACCCATATTTTTTCCATCGCGTCCATGATTTTTAACTTGCTAATAGTTACCAAATGCAGAACTGTTCAGAAAAGAAATCTGTTGGTACGTTAATTCACTAATTATATAATTATGTGCTTGTTCGTTTTATAAATAACAAAATGCAATGGGTCAATGTTTTCGCAAGATCGCGTACAGAGGTAACCGTAACTTTTATTGGCAAGTACACCATAAACTCTTGAAATAAGTTTTGGTTATCAAAATAATAATACTTTTTATGACGTTTGTGAACAATTCGAGTGGCACTGCAGGAAGGTAACAACCGTTTGCAAAAACAAAAACGATGAGACAAAAACAATGTGTATTTATGTGTTTTCTCATAAGTAAGTCGTTTGATTATCATTTTAATAGTTTTATAAAACGAGTGTTTTTATAAATCGTGTGGCTAAATGATCAACCTTCAGGGTTTACCACACAAGATCTTCCTTATTACTCTGCAAGTCATTGTGCGAAACTAAGTCTTGAATATAGGTACTTATTTCAGCCGGAGTGTACATATTGCAAAGTCAGCAAAAGAAAACCAGCCAATACCTACAGATATAAACAACTTTGGGTGCTATTGAATAAAGCCCTAAATAAAATTGCTCAAGTTGTGTCTGGGAACTGCAAAACTTTGCGTCTAGTCAACACGATATGCCCTGTTCATCTGCAATGTCACTGGCTAAATGCTCAGAAAGGGCGAATCTTGTTTGGGAAAAATTTGTTTGGCTCGCTTTTTTGTTCTTGACTAAGTATAGTCAGAAAAGTCAATAAAGTGAGAAATAAGGTATGTCAAAAAAAATAAAACTAATTATAGCGTCCGCTTATCTGCCTTTATTAACCAGATGCATTGGTTTTTTTTATATTTACTCTGATCTCCGCATTAAAAAGGTATTTCTGCTGCCGGATATAGAAATATTTTACAGAATAATACCAGTACGGACGGAGCATTAGTCAATTGAACTATGGTCTATCTAAAACTGTGGACAGTTTAGTTCCCGGCACGATTTGCCGGTCAGGGTCAGCCGCGCGTGTAAGTCGCCATTATTTTCACCGAGGCGCCGCGGAAGCGTGCCGTTTCAGACGGGAGAGCCCTTTACTTTGTCAATTAATAAACATCCATTGTCTCTGAAACAATGGTACTCGCAATCCATTTCATTTCGTTTTTCAACTTTCCCCTTATTGGGACTCGCAATACTTTTATTAACTTGCTTTGATTTAATATCCGTTTCCATAAATAGACGCTAACGATTTAAATTTTAGACGGGAATTCAATTCACCTTTACTCTTTTGAACGCAAAATGTCAAATTTCGAAGCCGACGTCGATATATCCCGGCGCCATGCTGTTCTATAAGGTCCTAAAATGTATAAACTCGACACGTATTGTTCATAAATTGATGATCAACTACATTCGACATATTGGATATAATGGATAAACTCAGAACCGAACCTGGTATATGACTGGCGTTTAGATAAATAATATATTTGATTCTTATGCTTAGTAATTAATTATTATTCAAATCGCACATTGATTGTATATTTCACTCTTACAGTCAACACAGTTGCAGCCTAAATTTAGCTCACCTTGTTATAGTGATGACCTTCCCCGGACCGGCGTCACTATGGTGACCTATATCGAATTGGTTGTATAGAAATCGATATGCCATTACGACTCAATACCGCAGGACACTATTGTTATCACAACATATATATGAGCCAGGCCGTACAATGCTTAGTAATCCTCGATATGACTGAGGGCAGAGCTAAAGGCTTGAATTAAATAAAATGTATCTTATGAAGCAGGTAGTAGTGTACAGTATTACTTGGGATAAAGTAAAGCTAGCAGTTAGCCAGGGTTTTAGTTTAAATAGGTTGGCTCGAGCGCGGTCGGTAGTGATCAGAATAACTAACATAACATGAAAGAGGCACGTTTTTCTATTTCTGTTCGTTTGTTTCCTTTGCTTTTATACAACTTGCATTTGTAGGTTTTTCTATTCAAAAGTTTATGTTATATGTTAGTTTGCAGAAATTGCACGGTAACCGTATGAACTCGATTGTAGGTACATACTCTTATCTACGTATGTACCTACAATCGAGTTCATGCGATTTCTGTAAAAAGCAACGTAACTCCATCAACTCCATGAAATGTATAAATTCCAATTAAAAGTTGTTGCAAAATGAATTCTTTGGTTAAGCAATATTTTTTATTTTTGAGTTTCAAGAATTATAATATACCTACTGACCTAGGCATCTTTCGCCTAACTATTAGCCGGCTCACGCAATTTCCGTGTAGAATTCGTTAAAGTTGAAAATGAGATTTAGATATGTATCGAAGAAGTCACCAAACAACTACGAGTTGAGATAACCAGCTGTTTTAGTTAGTTACATTAAGTATCACATTTTCTCGTATCACAGTTCTTTACGAGTAGTTGGAATCACTGACTAGTTCCAATCCAAGGCGGCGGATATGACCAGCGCGTGTAACTTTAATAATGCTACGGTTTTCTAACTGTAGGTACCTAATGTTGGTGTTTTCAGTGTAACGTTTTGTTCCGTTTTCTACGGAATCTTACTCACGGTATGATGGATATGTCATTTAAATGACTAATTATTGTTCGTAACTTGTTTTTGTATCAACAAATAAAACCTTTTTTTCAGTAGGTAGGTACCTACTTTTCTTGGTCATTCTTATTTAAGTATATCGTGGTTTTACCAGGATTATAACCAATATTTAAAACGGGATAATTTATATTTATTTTATTTATATTTAAGACATTTATTTATATTCACAATGTAAATTTTACAAAAATCATAAAGCATTAGTCCCCGCACTAGGCGACGCCTGTTTCGCGGGAAACCACACATTTTTACTCAAAGGAAAAGGATGAATAAATAACATATAACATTATGTGTGTATGTATGTATATATATATAAGTAATTACCATGTATGTTTGTTTTATTGAGCACCCGATATTTCGACACTGTTGCAACTGTTGCAAGCGTCATGTTCACGGAGTAAACTGATGAGCTGCGAGTTTTTAGTTGTTATTACATGGTAATTATCCCGTTTTAAATATTAGTTATAATGCAAACGACCATGTTACCAGGATTGGTGTGTATTTTGATCAAACAGCAGAAAACGATGTAAATAAACATTACTGCAGAATTGTTTCTGAAATCCTGACTAAGTTTGGGTGCTTCGGTAGCATCAATTTATAGACGCGTCCACGAAACGCATTTCAGATTCCGACTTTCAGATAGGCTGCTAAAGTTACCTTGTGTACTTATTCCATTATTTATTATTTTAATTTTATCTAACTGATATTTTCCGTTTGGCGACAGCACGCGGCACTTGGTCGTCAGGCGAGGCGTCACCGGGGCTGTCGGACGAGGAGTGCGGCGGCGGCGGCGCGGGCGAGACGCCGGCGGCGCTGCTGGCGCGGGTGCGCGCGCTCGGCCGCCGCGGCCTGCACGCCGAGTACGAGGAGATCCGCGCGAGACCGCCTCCCGGGACCTTCCATCACGCCAAGTGAGTCAAACAGTTTCTCAAGACAGCTTTTTTACGAGTTGCAGACGTAGGTAATATATAGTACCGTAGTAAATAGCAAGAAAAGTTGCTACTTGCGTAGTTTTGGCATACATGCCGCTTGGGAATCACGTTTTACGAGTTTATTCGATGTTTAATAATTAAGTCGTCATCGTTTGACGGTTTTTAACGTGAGAGGTGTAAATGTTATACATACTCATCTATTAGATTATTCCCGGTTGTGGGAGTTAGAAAGAGTGAGAGTATATGATAAAATAGTAAAAAAACCAATCTTAGATTTTGACGGTATTTTAAATTAACTTGATCGTTTAAATTAACAACGTGTATTATTGTGAACTTATTCTGCTTTTATTTGTTTGTTGAATATAAGGTATTTGATTATTTATTCTGTGCTCATGCCAATTCAGTTATTACCGCAATGTGTATCTGATGATCGGGCGGTAAATGGAACTAATGCCTTAATCGCGCCTTCCCGCGTCAGATAATGTTTATTCATTACCCAGCGGCAGGAATCAGTTTCATGGAATCATCAAATTCATAGAAACATCAAGGGCGGATTAATATAAACAATGGCGCAGTAAATTGTCTTGACTTATTTATAAGCAGATGTATTTATATTTATATTAGAATGGACACTTGCCTAGTTCTTACAAGTATATTTTAATTTGATTTTGCTTACAAAAATGTTAAAAAATCTAAAGAATTATAGTTAGTTTACTTTTCCCGGCTTTGATAATTTATATTAGTAACCAACTTAACTTTGAATTTGTATCGGTAATGTAATCGCGCCACTAAGGCTGATCTTTTTGTTATTTTTAGTGACATTTTTACTATACTTATTTTATTGGTACATACAGTCATAGGCAAACATATGTATCGACAAAATCATCTCATAAATATGGTACTACTACGCTATTTTTACACCAGAATAGGATGCCAATGGACATATTTTTGAGATAAATGTGTCCGCCCATATTTTTACACTTGACAAATTTTCATTTTTTGCGTTATCCAAATTGTATGTGTCAGTTTTGATATGACATTCTCTCTGTATACTGAATCGTGAAATTTAAAATTTGGGATCTTCTTTATTCACTGTTATTATTTAGGCTCTTGAGCAGAAGTCTCAGTTTTCTTAGCGAGCGTACTTCATTTTATAAAAGCCCAAGTGTTCAAAAATACCGACATTAATAATCAGTGGATATTCCAGATTGCCAAGTAACCTAGCCAAGAACCGCTACACGGACGTGCTGTGCTTCGACCACTCGCGCGTGCTGCTGTCGCAGACGGACCCCGACGACCCCACCACTGACTACATCAACGCCAACTATGTTGACGGCTACAAGCAGAAGAATGCCTTCATATGCACGCAGGGTGAGTTACTGAATGCATTCGAGCACTTCAGAGGAGTCAAATCAGGGGTTATCCCCTTCGGAAGAACGGGATCTGCAACTATTTACGGAGAAACGGTCATTTTCGCGAGAAGAGAACGAAACGTCTTTTCTTCTGAGGTAGATCAATTTAATATTTTTCCTACTCAGAAAAACGAACTCTTTAGATCTCTGAGAACAAAAGTAACGAGATAAAAATGTCCCAACATTTTCAGATATTTTACGTACCTACTCTTTTCAGACATTTTGTAACCGCTGCCGTACAAAGTGTTTGAAAAATGGTATTGGATTGAAAAAATAAAATTGGGAAGCTTTTTTTCTTCTATTAGTATCGATAGAGCTCGTGATTACTTATTATAAAAGAAAGTTGATTCTATCGTCTCCCGAAAATGCCCAAACATTTAAAGAACCAGTTTGGCTGCAAGTTTAAATCATATAGTCCACTGCGTCTGCCGCTATTTCCTTTGTTCATCATTCTTCAACTTTCTTCAACGCTAAGTTCCCGGAACGGTGGAACCGTTGAGTTTTGGCAGGGTCGCGCCGCCGTTGGCGCGCTGCCATCCGGCTGCGTTCGGTCAACGGTGATTGATGGCCTGTTTAACGCAAACGAGCGCGAAATGCATGGAAAATTAAATTTTCCCAAATTTCCAAGTCTTGGACTATGGATAATAGAGCTTTCGAGCAAAGTCAATGAAGTAAGAAATTTCATAGTTCCGGTGATTAAGCATTTATTTGCGTCTACCTGTGATTTCTCTTTGCAATTCTGCCCGCTTCAGTTTGACGGTTAATAAGACAGAGCCTTAATGAGCTTAGTTGGTGATGTTGGTGGATGAGACGCATAAGTAGGTCATATGTGGTTTAATTTATAAGAGTAATGTGTCTTTATAATATAAAAGTTAATCTCGATAGTTTTATTGAAGAAAAGCGGCTTCTGTATTGATATTGTTTGTTGTAGAGACCGGCTCGATTGTATATAGAGCTTAACTAAAATTTCATAATGTGTAACGATGCTGATCTTAAAGTGCAATTCCTAAAGTACACACAACAAAGTACAAGTTTTTACTAGTCATAAAGACGTAATAAATGCCGCCAGTGCGTCTAATGTCTGCCGTAATAGTTTTCCAATACGTAACGCAGTTTACAAACGATATTAACGTACGCATATGACCCACATGATAAATGGTAATGTAATAAGTTACCTAAATACACCCGTTTTACGATGAACTTGTGTGTACGTTTCATTTAATTTGCACGGGGGATTAAGTGCCCGCAAATATGTAGGTATATTTAGTTAGCGCTAATGGATTAAATTGTAGATTACTATGTGTAACAAAAAGGTTTTCACCTTGCTTGTAGGGTAGGGTAATTCCATGATAACTCGGGTTACATTTAGAACGACAAGATAACAAAAAAAGTAATTTGTGAAAACATCGTGAGGAAACCGGACTAATCCCAAGTAGGTCTAGTTTACCCTCTGGGTTGGAAAGTCAGATGGCTTCGCTTCCGTAAAACTAGCGCCTACGCCAAAACTTGGGATTAGTTGCCAAAGCGGACCCCAGGCTCCCTCAGCCGTGGCATAAGCCGGAAAATGCTAGGAAGAAGAAGAGTCGTCAGATTGGTTTTCTCATTACATCTTATGTTGTTTTCAGGACCCCTCCCCAAAACGTTTGGGGACTTCTGGCGCATGGTGTGGGAACAGGGCACCCTCGTCATCGTCATGACGACGCGCGCCGTCGAGCGCGGCCGCGTCAAGTGCGGGCAGTACTTCCCTGTGGCTGTGGACGCCAGGGCCGTGCACGGCGGGTTCGCGGTCACTGCCGAGGCCATCGAGCAGGAGGATGATTACACGGTGACGCATCTAGTGCTCACTGATCTGAGGGTGAGTTGTTGTGAGGGATTGAGTGGTATTTGGTGAACGAGCCCGCGTCAAGTGCGGGCAGTACTTCCCTGTGGCTGTGGACGCCAGGGCCGTGCACGGCGGGTTCGGGGTCACTGCCGAGGCCATCGAGCAGGAGGATGATTACACGGTGACGCATCTAGTGCTCACTGATCTGAGGGTGAGTTGTTGTGAGGGATTGAGTGGTATTTGGTGAACGAGCCCGCGTCAAGTGCGGGCAGTACTTCCCTGTGGCTGTGGACGCCAGGGCCGTGCACGGCGGGTTCGCGGTCACTGCCGAGGCCATCGAGCAGGAGGATGATTACACGGTGACGCATCTAGTGCTCACTGATCTGAGGGTGAGTTGTTGTGAGGGATTGAGTGGTATTTGGTGAACGAGCCCGCGTCAAGTGCGGGCAGTACTTCCCTGTGGCTGTGGACGCCAGGGCCGTGCACGGCGGGTTCGCGGTCACTGCCGAGGCCATCGAGCAGGAGGATGATTACACGGTGACGCATCTAGTGCTCACTGATCTGAGGGTGAGTTGTTGTGAGGGATTGAGTGGTATTTGGTGAACGAGCCCGCGTCAAGTGCGGGCAGTACTTCCCTGTGGCTGTGGACGCCAGGGCCGTGCACGGCGGGTTCGCGGTCACTGCCGAGGCCATCGAGCAGGAGGATGATTACACGGTGACGCATCTAGTGCTCACTGATCTGAGGGTGAGTTGTTGTGAGGGATTGAGTGGTATTTGGTGAACGAGCCCGCGTCAAGTGCGGGCAGTACTTCCCTGTCGCTGTGGACTCGCGGGGATGCACGACAGGTTCGCGGTCACTGCTGAGGCCGTCGAGCAGGAGAATCATTATACTGTGTGGTATCTGGTGCTCACTGATTTTGAGTAACTTGTCGTTGACTTTCTGGCGGTGCATGGAGGATTCGGACGTTCGCAGTTATTGCTGAAGCTGTACTCATAGGGCAGGATGATTGTACCGGTGCGGTTGCCCATCGGATTATGTTCTTCAGTTAAGTTATGGTTAAGTAAGATTATTTCGTCTACATATGGTCGAGAAGTAATGTATCGTCCTAATGTTGCAGACGGAGCAGTCGAGGCGCGTGTGGCACGGGCAGTATACGCGGTGGCCGGACTACGGCGTACCAGGCGGGCAGGCGGGACAGGGCGGGCAGGGCGGACAGGGCGGGCAGGGTCGCGCCGCGCCCGTGCTGCGCTTCCTGCAGCTGGTGCGCCGGGCGCAGGCACGCGCTCTTGCAGAGTGAGTACTCTACGTACAGTAGTTTAGTGTCTTGAAGAGGCATCAACGCGGTTAGACACGCAGATTGAAAATGGGATGAAGAAAAGAAAGCTTACAACTATTTTGACATGCTAATCTGCTCGGTTAAACCCAAAAGAAAAATACTGTGTGCATTAATACACTTACTGGTGATATTGTTTTTCAGACTCGGAGATGCGTGGGCGGGTCACAGTAGAGGGCCGCCAATAGTGGTGCATTGTTCTGCTGGAATCGGTCGCACAGGTTTGTATTTTTTTACAAATAATATCACGTTTGTTACATTTACCAACATGAAATTAGCGCAATTACTGCGCGTGAATAGCGCAGATTTACGCCGAATGAATACATGATGGTGAGCCTTAACAGCATTCGAATCGCGAGGCACGGTCGCAATTTCTACGATTATATAATCGAAGGAGAGCAACGCAATCCAAAATTTTGTAAAATAGACCCGCTATTTCAAATGTAAAGTGACTATTTGGGTTTTACCTATATTTTTTCTTGGTTTCGTCTTCGTGCAATGTAGAAACATACATGTGGGGTCTCTGGACCCCCCAAAGTCATGCTTCGTGACTTTTTTGTGTTTTGCCCCCTCACGTGATTTACGCACAAATGGTGCTCACAAATATCTCAACACGCCTTTATTTGCGAAGGCAGTAGAATGCTTCCTCAGATATTTTTGAACACCGTCGCCGCTCCGGTGTATTTGATGATAACTACAGATATTTTTTCTAATTCTGTATCCTGTATAATTCCCATCAAACAACTACTAGAATAGGCTTGACGACTGAAAAAAACTATTTAGTCAGTCTTTTAGATTATAAAAAAATATTGTACACGTATTTTTTTCTTTTGTTCGTCAAATAAAGGTGACTATATGTCTATTAACCATGAGTTGACCTTGATTAACTGGGAGGATGAATTTTCGCGACGCTCATTAGAGGAGTATGTTAGCTTTTTTTATTCGATATATGAAAAATTGCGACTTAAATATATTCCTAGTAAAATATGCCACACTGATAGCTTCCCTAAGTGGTATTCGCCTGCGCTAAAAAAAGCTATCAAGGAGAAATATAAATATTTTAAAAAGTTTCGTATTTATATTAAATTGCAACGGTTAACACTCACGTGACATGTTTCGTCTGCGTCGGGCAGACCTCGTCGGACAGACAGAGTGGTGTTATCACCTTCGCGGCTAGGACATCACTGCCCCAGTCCGCCGTAGGTACCGGCTCGCGCGCGACGAAGCGGGAGCGGGGTGATCCGCGCAATCCGGCGCCGTTGTTGCGGGAGTCTGAATTGTCGGATCGTCTGACGGGATCAACGACAAGCACACCGAACTAACCGTGTCCACTAAATCGTCACCAAACACATTCACGTTCCCTCTAGGAAGCACTGGTTTCCAAGCCGGTGGCAGAGTCCAACCTCCATCGCGGTTGAAATTAGCGCGACGTCCGATTTCAATGGCCTCACGGATCTTGCGTGGCACATAACATTTTTCCCGTGCCAACAACTTCACTCTATCGAACCGAATGAAATGCGTCGCGTCCGTACCGCGAGGTCTGCCCGACGCAGACGAAACATGTCACGCCTATTGTGATAAAAATACGTGAGTGTTAACCGTTGCAATTTAATATCAATATGTCTCACGAAAGTTTAAATTTCGTATTTATGGTAACTTATCGCCCTTATCGGATTTAATATCTTTTAATATTCAAAGGGATAGGGTCAAAAAACTTGAGCAGTCATGCTATACAACATATGTTCGAAGCCTTGAAAACAACATTGTTAAAGACCCGAAGCAGTTTTGGTCCTACATTAAGTCACGCTCTGGCTCACATGGTGTACCGAGTTGTTTAAAGTATGACGATAGATTGGTCAATACACCTGCTGATATATGTGAGGCTTTCTCTAGCTATTTTTTTTACAACATTTGTTGCGCCTAGTACTGACCAGGTGGTGCCGGTGAATTCTATGGCTGGTTCAATCTCGCATATATTTAATATAGAAGTCAGCTCAGCAAGTCAGCTGCTCTTATAAAGTTATAAAGCTACTACAAAAACTAGATGTGTCCAAATCAGCTGGACCTGATGATTTGCCGGCACAATTCTTGATTAATTGCGCGAATACCATAGTTGTACCAGTGTTTCTACTGTTTAAGCGCTCATTTGCTGAATGTTACGTCCCTTCAATTTGGAAATCAGCCTACATTACACCTTATAAATTTACTAAAACGGGGCTTAATCGTGTATAAACTTTGGAAACAAACCTCCGACGTTTCAAGGGCGACATTGCCCCCGTGGTCCCGGAGAAAGACTGGCTGAGGTTGACATCAACATCTTCTAGCTGCGCGGATTTTACGAACTACCCGCTCCGCCCGCCCGCCCGCCCCGCCCGGATTTTACTCGTGTTTATACACGATTAAGCCCCGTTTTAGTAAATTTATAATGTGTGAAAATCGTGAAAGTTTAAATAAGTGTTTTACATTACACCTGTTCATAAGAAAGGTCCGAAAACGGAAGTAACTAATTAAAGGCCAATTTCTAAACTTTGCATACTCGCTAAAGTACTTGAAAAACTAGTGCACACTCAAGTATACGGGGCAATTAATAGTTATTTATTATACAAGGGGGCAAAGTTGTTGTTTAACTCTCGGGCTTATATTGAGACCCGAGCAAGCGAAAGATTCCAAAATTGAGCCACGAGCGTAGCGAGTGGTTCAATAACTGGAATCTTGAGCTGTGCGAGGGTCTCAAGGCACGAGAGTTGAACAAACTTTGCCGCCGAGTGCAATACAACATTTTTCACCACACTAAAGCGAGGAAACAGGAAAAAAACTCAAACAAAACAAATCAGTAGGTATTTAATTACAATCAATCATCAAGTCAAGGTGGTAAAGGTAGTGGTGAATATCTGAACATGCACTCTACCACCAGGTAGAGTGCATGTTCAGATATTTCGAGCACCTTGGCAGCTCCAATATATCTAATGTATAGACAAATCATACAAAAAAGGCATATATCAAACTAAGATATCCCCAATCAAATCCTAAATCACAGGTCTAGATGACATTAGATTTGAGTATTATATTACTTAAGATAGTATTTAAATTATCACTGTAATGAAATTAAACAATAAAGATTAATGAAGTGATTGATAATGATGAGAGTGTAATTAGGGAATTTCAAATGAATATTATATTCTGTATTTTATCTTTTAACTACTAACTAACTTAGCTAGGCATTTAATTTACTTATATTTTATCTGTGTGTCTACGAACGACAAAGTTTCTCTCACAATGGGTTTTGGTATTTGGCAATTTGCATAGAAGTAGATTTTCCGAATGTTTTTCAACATTATTTGTTGTCAGGAAGGTAATTTCGTTAGTGCGGCAAACTCCATTTATACCTATGATAAGGATTACCTGAAACATAAGCAGTTTGTATTAGTTATAAAGACAGTATATATTTAGTTCACGAGATTTTTACATGTTTTTAAATAATTTTACTTACTTTTGCTGCTAAATATTCTGAGTCAGTAGCACTGTTTAAAAATGTTTCTATTTGTTGGCCAGTAAATATCTTCGATTTTTTCGGCTTTTGGCCAGTTGCTGTTCTTTTTAAGAACGCTATCACCTTTGGATAGTGTACAATGTGAACATCCTTCTTTAGTTTCAGTACCGACTTAATCATTGAATATATGCTCCAAAGCGAGCTCGGCATTTTAGTTTTTGATATTTCGATGAAATACGCCAGTAAAACCGTCTCTGAGAATGTTTTCGCGCCTTTGGTATGCCGCCAGGCATTAAATATATCAAAGGCTTTAATGTACTTCTTTCTTGACTTTTCTGGCAGCAAACGAAATTCTCGGCATCTTTCACAGTTTCTTGCAATTCCTCCGGCTCTGAATCACTATCATTCATCATTATTATTAACTTGTATTACGTTTGTATTACCTTCATAAATTCGTCGAGAAAACTGTGAAAAGCCAGAGTGAAAGAAAACAAAACACGACCCGCCTCATTTAAATTTTAAAAGAAAAAACTATTCGGATGCGTTCTGAAATTTGCGTAGTATCAACACTTTCATCTTTTAAAAATAAAAGCCACATAATTAATACAATTAAATGTGGTATTTAATTTGGATTTAAGCATATTGAATATAATACTATGAACGGTTCATGTGTATGAAACTGTTTGAGACTATCACGTTTTCGAACGTACCCGTTCAGTTCAAAATTAATGTCAAAAAGTTTATTGCATTCTCAGGCAGTATGGCTTTTTGCTTTAGTCTATCCAAAAGACTGAATCTACCTTCAAATCTACCTTCTAGACAAAAGGGAAGCTGCGACACATCTTTTCGTCCAATATTCCGCAGTGTCTGAAGACGAAAGTCTTCGATCAGTGTGTGTTGCCAGTGATGACATACGGTACTGAAACGTGGTCGCTTACAATGGGCCTCATAAGAAGGCTCAAAGTCACCCAAAGGGCAATGGAGAGAGCTATGCTAGGAGTCTCTCTGCGAGATCGTATCAGAAATGAGACCATCCGCAGCAGAACCAAAGTAACCGATATAGCTCTCCGAATCGCTAAACTTAAGTGGCAGTGGGCGGGGCACATTGCACGTAGAACCGATGGCCGTTGGGGCGGAAAGGTTCTCGAGTGGCGACCGCGTACCGGAAGGCGCAGCGTGGGTAGGCCCCCCACAAGGTGGACTGATGACCTGGTGAAGGTCGCAGGAGTCCGCTGGATGCGGGTGGCGCAGGACCGGTCATGGTGGAAATCTTTGGGGGAGGCCTATGTCCAGCAGTGGACGTCTTTCGTCTGAAATGATGATGATGATGATGATTATAACGACTATGTAACAGAAGCTATGTCTAAAGGTAGTCAAGTGGATGTAGTATACACTGATTACAGTAAAGCGTTCGATAGAATTGATCATAAATTGCTAATTCTTAAATTAAATAACATGGGTATTCACGGTGATCTACTGCGATGGTTTACGTCTTATGTTGATAATAGGTCGCAAGCTGTTGTCATTAACAACTACATATCTGGTTGGGTAACCGTTCCCAGTGGCGTCCCGCAAGGATCGCTGCTCGGGCCTTTGCTTTTCAATGTATTTGTTAATGATATCAGTGATTGTTTCCACTATTCCAAACTGTTATATTTTGCAGACGATATGAAGATTTTTACCAAAGTTAATTCATTAGAGGATTCTGCCCGTTTACAGGATGATCTTTCGCGTCTTGTTGCATATTGTCAAATCAATAAATTAGACCTCAGTGTTTCCAAATGTTTTACTTTAACCTTCTCAAGACAACGTAGTATAATCTCGACTACCTATAAACTTAATGATCATGTGCTCGAAACTGTGTCGTCAATGAAAGATCTGGGCGTCATCCATGATTCAAAGCTGTTATTCGATACTCATGTTGATAATATAGTAACTAGTGCTTCTAAGATGTTAGGATTTATTATACGTAGTTCCGGGCATTTTACCCAAATTAAAACTATAAAAGTTCTTTATTGTGCTTATGTCAAAAGCAAACTCGAGTATGCGTCTCAAATATGGAACCCTTCTTATAATATTTATACTAACAGAATTGAACGTATACAGAAAAAGTTTGTTAAATACCTCTGCTTTAAGTTGAAAACCCCTTATAATTCATCAAATTATAACAATATTTGTAAAAAACATCACCTTATTTCGTTGATGAAACGTCGTCAAATTGCCGATATTACTTATATACTTAATATCTCAAATGGTTACATTGACTGTCCTGAATTGCTCGCTAAGCTCTCTTTCAATACTCCATCTAGGTCTAAAAGATACTTCCCTCCCCTCTCAATTCCATTTACATCGCGTAATTACAGAAAAAATAGCTTTCTATTACGAGCTGGTAAAAGTTTAAATGAAGCAGCGAAACAACGAGACATGGATATTTTTAATAGCAGCATCGCAACCTTAAGACGGATTTCAACAGACGAGTTATTTCAGTGAGTAAGTAGCATGCGGAGTAGCATATCACTGTAGGGATACATCTACTTATATATTAGGAATAGGTTATGTTTTCTTGCGTTGATTTTGATTGTATGTTATTAGGTAGCATGTTGTGAAATAATAATTGTACTGATGTTAACCACCATTTGTTTGTTAATCTGTTACTACTGGTGGGAACCTATAATTGGCTCTCTGTTACTTAAGTTATATAATTAGTTTATATAATTATCTTGAATTGTTAGCTGTTGGTTCTCCGAATAAAAGAAAAAAAAAAACAAAAAAAAACAAAAATACAGTGCGTTCAAGTTTCGCGTAATGTCACTCCTAGGTACAAGTCACAATCCCCCACCCTGGAACTTTGATGCTCTTTATCTTCGTCAATTTTAGTTAAATTTAAAAAGGAAAAAATACGTGTCTAATAATATTAGATAATCTAACTGACGGACTAATTAGAATAATAGTTTTTCAACCTAGTCGTCATCCCTATTGTAGCAATTTGAAATGTCCGCTTCAATGTACGCAGTGTTTTGTTTGACACTGCGCGGGTGGGGTGACCGGGCGGGGGACAAGGATGGTTGGCTTCTGTATTTACCGCGACGGTTGTGTGAGTACAGTCATAGTATAGGACTATATGAAGGCTGCAAAATAATCTGACACATTCTTGTTTGTACCGCCATAAGAGCGTGTCACATATTTTTGCGGCCTTCATAGCGTCATAACTATAGTATAGTGTATAGTGTGTAGTGTGTGTGTGTGTATAGTGTATAGTATACTATAGTATAGTATAGTGGTGACTGTACGTCCGCTGTTGCGCTGCAGGCACGTTCCTGACGCTGGACATCTGCGCGCTGCGGCTGGCGAGCGAGCGCGCGGTGGACGTGCGCGGCGCGGTGGAGCGCGTGCGGGCGCAGCGCGCGCACTCCATACAGATGCCCGACCAGTACGTCTTCTGCCATCTCGCCGTGCTCGAGTACGCGGTCAGTACCCATGCTAGCCTAGTCCTGTGTAAATATGTGCTAGTCTACATCTACACATTCACAAACATAACGTGCTATTTAACTGCAAACTAGAAATAGCTTCAAATTCGTGAGAACAACTCAACATTTCTAAATTTCAATCTAATGTACTATCGCGTTCAGAATTGCATGGGCAGTTTATGAATGAATTCATTCATAAATTGCCCATGCTCTTATGAACGCGTGTGTACTTGTCATGACCAATAATTCAGTCAAGAATATACTCGGTATTTAAAATTTATCTCATAGATTCTAATTCACTGTATCCACATAAGAACTACGGGACATATTTGTGAGTAAGATGCGTATACCCCTATTGTGAAACTGGACTGTAGATACTTAAGAATTCAATGTGACGCCATAAAAAGTTTTCTTAGATTAGTTATTACTGCCTCAATCTGCTAAGGCCTTGTGTCACATAAATATTATTACATAACGTTTGGACTATATGCATATAGTGCTTCAGTCGATATTTGGCTAAAAACATGACATCACCAGGCCCCTCGCGGATAAACTTAAATTTTTGATGCAGACTGCGACCGTCGATGCCTAGGCGCTTCGGAAATCGGGGTCGAATTGACGCCTAAGACGGTCGCTAGTGCAAAAGTCATGATCAGTCACGAATTATTGATCGCTTTCATATTATTTGGAACAAACAAGTTAAAAGCGACGAAAGATACACCATAACCGTAGAATGTTCACTGATTCCAAAACAAATATCTGTGATTTTTTCCTATTTTTGAATAATAATGCCATATTGTGACCATGCTTATTTAATTTCCAGGTGCAAAACGGCTATTTAGAATCAGCAGATCTGTCCGGCTTCGACGACGACAACGAGGACGAGTCCGAATGAAGACTGTCGCACCATCCCTGCGCCGTGCTGTGAGCGCAATCCCGATGCCGACTCCACTAGCAGTCGCGGATCGCTTCGTCGCAGGATACGAGTCGCACAATGTCTCGAGTCATTCGAGTCGTATGATCATAATCGCCAATGCCATATGAATGCCACTCGACTTTAAATATGTCCGGCTTCGCTTCGGACGATCATTCCGTGTCAAAAGTTCAAGAAGTGGCCTGCACTATCGTATGCCCTGTTTGTGTGGATTTGAAGAGACACATGGCAGAACTGTATCGTATATTCCGATGTATCGTACATTGCGTACTGAAATCGTGAGTTTAAACAGTGTGGTGCTACTTCGTCCCTCGTATTATTGCAATGTTGCAACAGACTCCGACGTATATGTAGTGGAAACTTAGCACAAAAGTGGACTGTGTTCATTAGAGTTATGTGGAAGTGAACTTTTATGTGCTCTCAAAGAACTGTAACCGGACTCCAAATCGTTGTGATATCGCCACGGACGTGTAGCCACGTCTTTTAATGCAAAACGGGACCCTGGGAGTTATAGAACTATGTCATATTGACAAATAGTAAGAAATGCCTTACGATTTGATTTATAGTCACTATGGCATAGTTCCGGGACAGTTCAGGGAATGTTGACTGTACGTACGCCCCAGTTTGGCCAAATAAAGTTATACTTCGTGGTACCTCTTCACAATGACCCCTGATGAGCGATGGTAAAGGGACGTAGTTATGCGTTAGAGGGAATACGCAATATTGCCATCTCGTTCTGCTGCATAGTTAGGTCCCATATAATGGCCCATGATAGCCCATTGTGTAGAGGGGCCATCAGGATGTACGCGAGTTGCTTGCCTGACAATAGCGTGGGACGTAATGTAGTAACGCGAGACAAGTCTCAAGCTCTAGTCAGTAGTAACCAACTCGAGCGCTGCCTTCTAGCATAAGTTATAGTGATTACAAGAATATACATACGATTGAGAACGTTCCTTTAGCACGAATAAGAACTGAACTAGATCAATATTGTATTTGGAAAGGAAACCTCCTGAATCGAGTATTTATTTTGCATATTTAAAAATCTTTGTAACCAAAAATATTTCCATAATTATTTAGGGTTTTTTATTATAATTATTTATTTATAAATGATGTATGGCTGTGTGAAGTTTTTCGTCTGTAATTTATGTATTAGTTATGTATGTGTATGTTTATTTGTTTGGATAAATATTTAGCGGCGCGGCTGTGGTAAGGATGACTCGCCTGTTGTAGCGCGGGACGCTGTCGGCAATTTGACGAATTAGTATTAATGATGGCTCAAGCTATTCTAGTTATTTTCACTGAGGATTTATAGAAAGGTTATTTTGACTTTAACAACTTGATATTGGGCCTCGGGCCAGATACATAATACTTGGCTGTAATGCTATGTAATCCGGGCGGGCTGCAGATTGAATATAAACATAAATGAGACCCTAACGGTACTTCGTTTTGGCGAGACTACCGTTTACTTGGTAGTCCTTTATTCGTGGTATTATTCCTTTGTCCTTATCCCTTTGTCCTTTATTTTGAGTCGTACGTGAAATTCAAAAGTGTGATCCCTATATCATGTGTCCTTACGGATCTTGGGTGGATTTTATGCCCCCAGTACTGCACTGGTCCACGTTCGCTTACATTGCTTTGTAAAATTGTATCTTATTGCTTGTAATTGAAGGTTGAAGTTCCCCGGTAACGATACAAAAGCCAATCTACTTTACTAACATAGAAACCCCGCACTACTTCGACCGCGTCTCACGCTACGCAGCTCTCAGGGCAATTCCCAAACGATATTGGACTAATAATAACATTAGTCCACGATACAAATATTAGTTTAATGCCGTCTGAGAAAGGTCCCAGGAGGTCGCGTCGCCTTGCACGTGTCTAGTACACATAACACCAGCGAGTTATCAAACATTTGATACAATTTTTATACGCCGAGGTGCTGGTAGGCTATAATCATTCATGACTCGACAATTGTCTCCATGTACGACGCACTAACGGGCAACTCCTGCCTCCATCTTAGCTATGCACTGTAACATCTAAGCATCATCTGTAATGTACCTTAATAATTATCTAGATAGACTGAGTAACGAGTATTTGATATGTTCCAGAATTATATATGACCCCGACTAGGGACATGCTGCTATATCAATGTAAATCAAACATTATTCGCAAACAATATAGTAAATTGCATTTAGTGAATCGAAGCTGAGAAGTATTTATTTTTCCAACGGAATGCTACAACATATCTTTAAAGAGTCGTACGGTTCCTTTGTAATGCGTTGAATTAATAACGAAGTTAGTGTTTATATGGAAACATCTGCCATATAGTAAGAGTTCAAAATTGAATGCAGCAGAACGTTTTCGCGGTCTGAGTTGCTTCAAGCGATATATACGAGTAAATACATATTTTATCAACTACGAATTAAGTTACAATTTCCTTTGACAATACTAACTTGGTTGTAGATTATGCGCGCTGTAAAGGTCGTACTTATATTTTAAATCGCCGTCCTTTCATGTAACTTACATATCCCAGTAGACGTCTTCATTATTATGTGACAACCAAAACGTTGAAGTCTAACTAACTTATGTGTTAAAAGTAGTGTTCGGCCGGCACATGTTTTTTTACCGAAACCGAAGGTTTGGTATTGATTCTTGTTTCGGCCTAAACCGAAACCGAACCTTTTTTATCACATGTTTATCAAAATAAATGTGATAAAAACACTGAATAAAATGTCAGTCAGCCGTTTTTTTTTTCAATAAATTAATAACTAAACGGTCCGATTTCACTTTTCTCGGATTGAAAATTTACATTATCATTTGATGTCATATTGCCAGCCGTGCCGAGTTCACCTGACGTCAGTCGAACGCGACCCGAAATAACAATATTGTAAGTTTCGGTGCGGCCGAAAGGTACGACTGGCTTCTGACCGAAACCGAACCTTCGTTCGGACACTAGTTAAAAGCTTATGAAGCGTACTGTGCACAAGACATTAAGATGAACTGGTACATTGTGTACATAAAATAATATCTTTAAGTATTGATGTTATACATGTGTTGGACTTTATTGTATAACAAATATACAAATTCCTTACTACTTTATTTCGATAAAGTATACGCGCTGAATATGAAATAGCATATAAGTTTGTTGGGCTCGTAATCGCCTCAGTCCCGTCTCATGTGTAGCATAGACAATTCGCCATTATTTTTTAAAGATTAAATGTGTCATCGTTGTGAACTTCCTTATGAAATGTATGGAGCATTATGAACTTCCATGTCTTATAGTAATTAATAAACTTCTTATTATAATTGTTACTCTGGAGCCACTGTTGATTCTTGTATTTGTAAATATTTTATTTTCTGTTTTTATTCTAAATTAAAAACCCTTGTGAAATACGTGTGAAATAAAAAAAAATGTAATATATTGAACTTATCTAGTTTTATTTATCACAATTTTCACAATATTTAATTAAAAATTTCTATGTACCAGAGGGTTTAGTGCGTAACAAACCCAACGTTCGAAAATAGGGTAAACTGGAAAAGTCTAGTAAATACGTACTCGATTAATTCTGTATTTAGCAGAGACGTCTGCGAACGAAATTTTCAATTTTATAATTGAAAGAATAATTTGAAAATTCCCCGCGTTGAGCAATTCTCGCTCAGCCAATTGAGCATCGACGCCTATTCGAAGCGGGCGAATATTTCCACTATTTTTTCACGCCACACCACTTTCATTTGTTTACGCCTTAGGGAGACGCGTAGCGACATCTACCGAAAGTGTTTAACACTTACGGCATCGATGTTCAGTTGCCAGAGCGATCTGACCGGTGTTCAGAGAGGTCGCAAGTTTGAATCTTGCTCGACGCGGGGAATTTTCCTTTCAATTATATTTTGTAAATACTTACTCGTACTACAAACTTCACATAAATCAGTTGATTATACTACTTATGTTTCGGATACTACGGCAAAATAAGATTATAAGAGTCCACAATAATCGCCTAAAGTGATGGTCAATATAATTTAGTGGTGTCTCAATTCGTAATACACAGTAACTACAATGTAAAGGTCCCTTATGCTTCATGGGTGAGTACTTGTTGGCCGTTGCCTCGCACGAAGAGCATTGGCGGCATGTCCCGGCTTAGCATTTCCAACCAGGACATGTAGAGCGGCGCCGGGAGGCCCTGGAAAATACCCAACTTTACTGCAGGCGAAAGTATAAGTATCTAAGGCCCACTTGCACCACCCACCGCTAACCCGGAGTTAAATTTATAAATACCATACAAAAGCTCCTTAAATCCGGGTTAGTTGTCGAATCGAAATTAGTTGTTCAAGTGGCGCTATAAGTCCTAGCCGTTTTCAATTTTAGATAATTCCTTTCAGGAGTTCAAAGTAGCAATACACCAGAATATACTTAACCCTTTATAAGGCCGCAGTTACACAGATATGCTACGTGAAAGTTAAATACACTACCAAGTTTGTAATGCACTGGGGAACACATCTACGGCAAAAAAAACCGAAATCATCAATAAAAACATGTGGTCATTATATGCACTCTGCCCGTTAGTGCACTCGAGTTTTCAGATGATCTGTTTCCAATACACCTATTCATTGACATTGACAACAAACATAATGATGCTCTTTACAGACTGGTGTTTGACTACATAATTAAAAAATATCAAAATTAGACCTTATTATCATACCAATAACAGTCTCACCACTCGCCTATAATAGAAATTATTAGATACAGCGACTTGTGTATTTTTACCCGACTACGGCAAAGCCAAAAGAAAGGGTTATGATTTTAGCAGTCTATGTATTTAATAGTATAATGGAAACAGTGACAATTGCTTGCTTCCCTTAACGGGCATAGTGCATTCATTGACCACAAACTTTAGATTAATTAATTTCACTAAAATTAAATTATGACCGAAAAAGTATAAATAAGAAAAGAAAGCCTGATATATTTGCTATATAATACCATAATAGTTAAATAAAAAAAGAGGATGTTCTTCTCTATAAATGTTTATTAACTAAGTGGTTTCCAAATCGCCTCTGCCTTATAAAGGGTTAAAAGACTGTTATGCCTTGCCCCGACTCTGTCTAAACTTGTCTTCTGTTGATAATGGATTAATCCATAATTGTAATGGATGTGCAATTCTACACATTCCCTAAATTAAAACTAAAATAATTAATAAATTGAAAGAGACGTCATATACCTACTACAGAAAAAGTGACCAAGGCTCCGGTGCCCAGGGTGCAAAATAATGTACTATATTAAGAAATTAATATAATTGTGCCTGAAGACGAAAGTCTTCGATCAGTGTGTGTTGCCAGTGATGACATACGGTACTGAAACGTGGTCGCTTACAATGGGCCTCATAAGAAGGCTCAAAGTCACCCAAAGGGCGATGGAGAGAGCTATGCTAGGAGTCTCTCTGCGAGATCGTATCAGAAATGAGACCATCCGCAGCAGAACCAAAGTAACCGATATAGCTCTCCGAATCGCTAAACTTAAGTGGCAGTGGGCGGGGCACATTGCACGTAGAACCGATGGCCGTTGGGGCGGAAAGGTTCTCGAGTGGCGACCGCGTACCGGAAGGCGCAGCGTGGGTAGGCCCCCCGCAAGGTGGACTGATGACCTGGTGAAGGTCGCAGGAGTCCGCTGGATGCGGGTGGCGCAGGACCGGTCATTGTGGAAATCTTTGGGGGAGGCCTATGTCCAGCAGTGGACGTCTTTCGGCTGAAATGATGATGATGATGATGAAGAAATTAATATATCCTAAAAATTCCCCAAATTCAACTATTTTTATTACCTACTATTTAGTACTAATTAATTTCATTCCTACACTACTTTTTACTCACTTCTCTAGGCGCAGGCAGATTCATCGCAACGAAGTTGGATTTCCTTGAGTTAGCAAGCAGCAGCTCGCGCAGTCTCAGCTGGAGGCTCGTTTTGGCTTGCCATCTCGTCAGATCAGCTTCGTTTACCAAACACTCTAGAAGCAAACTTCGATGTAAGTATAGGTACTAGTGGTTCGTCCCGAAGTGAACTGGCGACCCCTATACGAGTAGGTACTTATCTCGGCAACGCCATGACTGATTTAGCTCATATTAAAAAAAGAACTAACATTTTAAACTTTCGCGTTTTTTACATATTATTATAAACGTCGGTATAATATTCAACTACATTCGCGATAGACCCGTTCTATGTTTATAATAATGTAAAAAAATATATTTATCTTATCTAACCACCTGCCACGATGATCCGATGAACGATACTCGAGTTATCGTTGAAAAACATTCATACAAACGACGGATTGTCCAAGTAGACTAGGTCCTACCTTTCTCGTTTCGGTCGCTAGTTCGAATATCCCAAGTAAATGGTTAAGAAAAGTTACTGAATGGAGGCTACAGTCAAAAGGGTTAGCATGGTGACCACTCGCAAGATGGATAAGCATTCGACGAGATTGGCACAGTACCTACCGACGAGTGTGGTGTAATAATGAAGAGGCATATACTCAGCAAGTCAGCAGCGGGTGTATACAGACTAAGTATTACCTACCTAAATAATAAAACTAGTGTTTGATTTCGTAGGGATCTGTGCTCTTAAGTGCCGCGTACGAATGTTCGTTGACGATTATTCCGGAGAAGTTTATGATGATGATGAAAGTTTACCTTTACTCGGTGTTTGTTGGTATATGAGCGATCGGTACAGTTCCCAAGTGGCTGCCGCCGGCGTGTCCCCCACGCCGCTCAGGAGAGTCAGCGACGAGTACCTGATGCGGAACTTCTTCAGGAGACTCTTTAACCTGCGGTAGGTGTTATTACCAAATGGTATATAAATATATAGCAAAATACTGCACAGTGTAGTGATGTTTTTTTTTCTAGGTTCTAGTTACTTGTTTTTGTTGCTTTGAATTGTAAAAAAGTCGTAGTTTTACATCTAAGTAATGCTGTTATTTCAAGGCGCGATTCCTCGGGGCCAATCATCATCATTTATCATCGGGGGGTACCTTGCCCCTCCTTGCCCCTGCCCCGACTCCCTAGGTTCCCTTTCGTCTTTTACACGGTTAATTGTCCCCGACGTATCGCGCCGTGTAATACTAGTATAAACTTATTCTCGTGCGCGATCCACAGACTACGTGTGAAAATAGGTCGCATCGATGCAAAAGGTACCGTGGATACATGCTCTTACCAATATACCTGCAAGGATTATTCGAATTCGCTTACTAGTCTAAAGATCCAAGGGATTCATAAACGTATTCTCACTGGGTCTCAGCGTCGACTCTGTCGCGGGTGTGATGCGTGAGCGCGAAAATACGCAGTTGGACCGGCGCGTGCGACCCGCGGTTCGCGATAATGTACGGCAGCAGGATGTTCAGCCCGCCGTCGTCGTACAGCCACCATGCGTCCAATATTCCCTGGATATGTAAGCAAAGAGGTTAGCAGACGCAGCAGAGCATACGCCCTGCTGCGAATGTAGGAGATCGCTGGTTCATCCCAGCCTTGGGCACATCTCTTTCAATTGTAGGTACCTAAAGGTTTTAGCATATTCTAACTTAACTGCCGTTGCCGTGCACACAAAGTGTAATTTTGCAGTGTTGTGTTGAATTTAGGTAAATATTTATAGAGGTAATTTATTGAATAAGGCGTTACTTTGCGGATTTCCATATTAAGTATGACAACTTGCGTATTTAATATGGAATGCATTGCACTTTTGCATGCAATTACGGATTGGCACGAATTGACGAAAACATTTGGCGGAATAGCGAAGTAACATTAATGTCGTCATTTATAGAGGTACGCGCACTTGAAATCGATCTTTTTGATTATGAACTTGCATTTCGTAATAATAACTCAGATCTAGTAATCATTTAAGTACCTAAGTAGTTATTAAAGCTTACGTGTTGAAGTTGCAATGGTTTGTAAGCTGTGGTACTTGGCATCAGCATCCTCGTACTCTCGGCTATTAGGGGTTTCAATGGTTGGCTGGGGGTCTTCAGATCGGTTACATGAGATGGTCTTCTTACTGGTGAAAATACCTATTCGTAAAATATCTGCCCGTCGGTGAACAAAGATCTCTTACCTCTTATCATGCGTCTCCCTAGTTAAAACTAGTAGTAAAGGACAAAACTAGTTTTGACTAAGTATGAGAAACGAGTTTTATTGAAAACGCCATACCATAAACCATTGGGTTAAAATTAGTTTTCACGATATCGGTATTTTTCTTGACTCAAAAGATAGGTGCGACGACGAGTGAAGTGAGGAGCGTGTAAGGTCAACCATTACTAGGTACATACTTAATTAGCGCTTAAACAGACATTTTTAGTTTTATATTTTATTTATTGTGTATCTATACTTAGCACAGTTAAAATTATTAATACTGAAATTATTTTTTTGATAAGTACCTGTTTCAGAAAGAGGCAGTGTATCGACTAAAGAAAAGTCTGAGTCTTGATACATGAGTTGATGCATTTCTATAATGCTGCTGCGCACGAAAGAGACGGACCTGCTTCGAGGTTGAAAACTCTCGGTTGTGTGGTGCTCTGGCGGCGTGCGTAGGATCGTCACTCCAAGTTTATGCTCAAAAGCTAATCTGTAAGTATTTACTCTGCTGTTCAAATGTTCTCCAATCCAAGGTGTCGATGTTACTTTCGTTGGCCAGCAAACCATAATTAACACGTGTAGCTAGACTGTAAGTGTTGATTTTAAGAAATAAACAAATAAATAAATAAAATAAAAATATATACAGAGGAGTTCGTCCAAATCGATTCTTGGTACAAACCCTGTCAAAAACAACAACAGTGAGTAAATGATTGGTAATATAATAACGAAGTCTTTAAACGAAGTGACCTTCGAACCAGATTTTAAACAGTAAAGTACTAATACCTATAGGTATCCTACTTTTGGAATTATTTTATAGAAATCTAGTAGTAGGTAATTGTACTTATGTAAAACAAGTGTGTCGCTTAACTTCAAACTCGTATAAATCCATTCGACCCTTTCAACAAATATATATCTTATTATGTACCTTTTCTTCATACTAAAATCAGACACATGTATTTACCCGAGTTTGAAGTTAAGCGACTCAAATATTCGATATGAGAGGAGAATTTAATATTTCCAGGCTTGTGGCCCTGACCAACTTACCGTATGATCCTTACATAAACATCACGGATCAGCGTCCTTGGCTCGCGCCTAGTTGTGTTGTGATCCGAGCAGCATGATGTTGGGCGCGAGACCTCCAAGCCTCGAGGCCTGCGGAAACGCTCGAAATCCTCCTTTGAACGTGTTGCCGTACACCAGCGTAACTTACCGTATGACTCTGACGTACACATCCGTGTCTTTCGCCCGCGCCCAGTCGTGCTTATACCCGAGCAGTATGATGTTGGGCGTGAGGCCTCCAAGCCCGGAGGCCTGCAGCAGCGCTCGGACTCCGCCCTCGAACGAGTTGCCGTCCACCAGCGTGAAGAACCCCTTTGTGTTCATTGAGCGCAGCCATTGGTAGGCCGACGCGATGCGAGCTTCCCGTTGTGACAAAGACAGCTTGTACTGTTGCAGTGATTGTGAAAGTTAGAATTGAGATGCCAATAGCTAAATGCCGATGACATTACTAACTGGTAGACCTAAGAAATTTATTATGCAGAAGCGACATGTATTTGAACATTCATTATTTATTGAAGCTATATTTGTATACAATATATAAAAAATACATATATATATGCGAATATTTTACTGTTTGATGTAAGTAACAGTACGATATTACGTCGGATTAACAATCGATGATAATCACCAAATTAAAAATTTGGTGATTATTATTAATTGAATTTAATTATTTTCCGGTACAATACGGTACGATCTGAGAGCTTGTCATTTTCCTTCAAATTTTTTAACACGCTGCTTTTCGAAACTACGGTTGCTTAGGTTTTGTGGCTCATTTTTTTTTGTATTGTATTAAATAAGACAATGAGTAACATAACTAAAGGTATATCTGTAAATTGATAACTATATGTGAGAGACGAGGGATTCACTGATTTTAATCGTACAGTAAGCAAATTAGTAAACCTACTTGTTGTCAACTTTGATAGGTAATAGGTTTACCCGAAGGTAGATAGACTTTATTCCCTCAATTTCCTGGTCAATCATGAAAGATGTTTTTTTTACTCGATTGAGCGCCACTAAACTAACCTTCTTCCAAACTAAACTTTGCTAACCCAGCTTGGCGCAAGTGGCCCTTATGGAATATCATTGATTATTCTCAAGTTAATCTAAGAGGGTTCTTAGGTCCCACGACGATGATGATGAGAATACCTCATGGATCTCAGCCAGCAGGCTGTAAGTGCCGCTGGTGATGAACCCGGCCACCTGCAGCAGCGCCGGCCTCCGCCCAGCCGGCCCCGATAGCACCAGGACTTGCGGATTGTAGGATTTCACACTGTGTAATGGAATAATATGATTTTGTTTGCAAACGTTTTTTTTTAAATCGATACCTCCGGAATTTCTAAAAGGAAGAGGATTCTGCAGTTTAATAATAGTAAGGTACCTGTGTTTTCCGCTGATGTCTATCAGCATCTGCACCACATTTTGATAATGCTGCGCGTCCGTACTGCTACCCCAGTCTGCGTCTGGATAACATGCAGATGTACACAGTGCGGTCATAGTAGGTATGGCATCAGGGCATTGAGGAAGCACAAGGGCGAAGCAGCCGGCTGCTTCGCCCTTGTCCTTGGGCTGCAGCCCCATGTATTTAAAGTGCTTCGGGGTATGATGGGTAGGTCTCCACTGGAAATCCTAATAACTAATTTACAGAGGGCATATGTAGAAAATGTATAAAAATACAATACAACATGTCCTTTATTACTATTAGTTTTATATCGACGATTATAACAAATTATAGGGGCTTATTGAAATGTACGAAACAAGGTAATAGTGTTACAATTTGTCACATTTAGAGAAGACATGATGATGATAATCACTTCATGTGAAAAAACACCACAGTGGGTCAATCTTCGGGGAAACATCAATTGCTGATAATAACCATTAATCCTCGGCACCTCGTACCTGGCTTCCTGTAATGCACGATCAGGTACAGCACAAGGAAAATTAACACCGTGATCAGGGTCATAGACCAGCTAAGTAGCACCATGATGGCACCGCATAACGCCGTGCCGAGCAGCGACACCCACATGTTGTACCACTGCAATAGGATAAGGATGTGCTTTGAGATTGTAATTTGTACGCTATTTTCCAAAATGTAGCTGTTTAAAAAAAACACGCTTATCTTGTTTGATTGCTCTCTGCCCGGATTTCTAGGTAGAACATGGGAGTAAACGAGAGTGAGACGACGAAACGATAGTATGGGTTTTAGGTAGGTAGGTACTTACAGTGCGACAGAAAAAGGAACACAAATTAAAAAGTGGCAACATCGTAGTGTCGTCACTTTCCAAACAATATATGTAACAAAACGGGACTACGATGTTGCTATTTTCTACCTTTTTCTGTGGCCCTGTAATTTAAGATGCTAATTTGTACCTATTTCTGGTTTCTAAAAGTTAATAGTTATGAAGAAAGGGAAAAACAGAAAAGCTTTACTAGAATTACGTTACCCGAAAAGTGGGTCGCCAGCTGATGTGATGGACGAACGCCGCGTGGAAGGTGCAAAAGTTGATGAGCGCATATGAGGCCAAATAGAAGTTCGAGATTAGCGGCGCTATGGTGTTCAGGTCGGCTGCAAATTAGACTACTTTACATTGATGGAAATGCTCTGATAGATGTAATGGACAGATCGAAGGACAGTTTTAGAGGAGGATATAAGGGACGTACCTATATATATATATATATATATATATAGAGTTAGTCAAAAACTCAAAACAATCAACTCATATAGATAGGGCCCAATCCAGAAATAGGGAGACAATGTGAGATGAACGTGGCGTGTCACAGTCCTCAGTCATGTAAGGCTCAACTAATTTCTTGATAAAAACATGTAGGTATATTAATGCTAATTATTATGTAATTAATGCTTTTATTGATCGATTACTGTGATACTGTGTTCTAATAGTATGAGCCTAAGGGTGAGTCGGGCGATAGTGCTGTGTTTTTTTTATGCGAGGGGCTTCGCCTCCCGAGCTCCCGTTACACCTGCTGATTGCAATCCTAGCGTGCATCTAGAGCGACAGTGCAGTTGTTTCTTCTTATGCGGTAAATTACTTGGTCACATCAAAACTTCAGACAAATTACCGATAAGTAGAAATAGGAGTGACACAAAGAAGGTGAGCACGTATCCACGGTAAGGCTCGCCGTGTTTGCCGTAGGGTTTCGCGAAGAAGGTAAGTCCAGGGTAGATGCGGTCCACGCCCAGCGCCTGGATCAGCCGCGGCACCGACAGCAGGTTGGTCAGCGCCGTGGACAGCGTCGCCGCCCAGCAGCCGCCATAGATGAGAGGGCCCCAAAATGAAATTAGCTGTATGACCTGGAGGTTTCATAAAATCATTCAGTTTTTTATGCTGTGCGCTGTCAGTTGGGATACCTACGAGTATCCTAGAATTTTAACATATATAATAGTAATTTAAATTGCTAATACGTCTACTAATAACTCTTTTAGTTTTGAACACCACACTTCATTCGCTTGCCTATTGTTTTATCCTTCACATTTTGGAGAGTTTGCATCTCGGAAGGTCCAGGTTTAGGGAACGAACGCATTTTGTTGTCACCATGACATTTCAGTATTTGAACCAATTCCACTTGTCATCCTTTATACAAACTGCTGTATTCCAAGATTAATAAGCTCCAATTAAGTCTCTTTATAATATGAGGCAATATTTTCTTCAGATTATTTTTATTAGTT
Organism: Lathronympha strigana; assembly: GCA_949128165.1. Taxonomy (NCBI): domain Eukaryota; kingdom Metazoa; phylum Arthropoda; class Insecta; order Lepidoptera; family Tortricidae; genus Lathronympha; species Lathronympha strigana. Next base: position 9,298,491 of record OX421915.1, read on the forward strand.
TAGTAATAACTAGCGATGAAAATTACATGAAAGATACATGTATCTTACAAAGGACCCTGTATTTTTCAATAAAATACAGTATCTTTCGTTGCGGATCTTCGATTGAATCTTTCGCAAGTTTCAGTTTTTTACGTGTAAAATACATTGTATTTTTCGCATTATTATATTATATTATGAATAGTGACTCAGAATGTATTGGCTCTCATACAAACAGGTGACTTTTCATTTCGCTCAGACTATATCTCGATATCAGTTAGCTAAAGAGGTTGAAATTATCAGTTATGACGAAATACTTACAAATTGGAATCGTTAATCTATGCTCTATGTGACGTCACCTAGCGAGAGTTTCTTAATATTATTATTATTTGTATGTTTTACCTTTTCACGGTTATTTTATTACTAAGTCAATTAATTGTGAAATAAACATGTCAAATACACAGTATAAAACAGGTATTATACGTATTATACGTGTATGATTTTATTTGTCAGAGAAACGTCAGTTTTGTTTTTTTCGAAAGTTACATGTAATTTATAGGAAAGATACAAAGTTTCGAAAGAAACAACATGAATCTTTCGCCATTTTCATCGCTAGTAATAACTGAACCATTAGTGAGCTTAATTTTGGCTATTGCGTCAATTTTAATAGGGTAAAGATAAGGACGGGTCAACCACCGGTCATCATATCAGTTTGTAATTTAAACTATGATTAAGATTACTTCATAGTCGTGGTGCAGTCCGTATTTGCAGTCGGGTGCGCAGTCGGCCACCGCAGCATGCGTGAGGTTCCGCACGTCGCCGCTGGCGTCGCGCAGTGCGCCCGCGCCGCAAAGCAGTGCGATTAACGCGTACGATACCATGGAGATAACCAGCGCTAACATCGTGCCTTTGGGTATGGCGGTGGCGGGATCCTGCGTAAATTACCATAAAGTAAAATGGCTATAATGGATAGATAGATAAAAATCTTTATTCATCCACAAACAATAACATCATCACAAAAAGTATACAACTATAATGTAAGCATAAACAGTTTGACATTCACAATTCATAACAAGAAAACATGCTTACAGTAGACAGTTATATTATGTTGTGGTACGAACCAGGCGCTGACTCAGAATAATGCTGCGAAAAACGCAGCGCTGATCTTCCGTCAGAAACCATTACTTAAACCTAATACATCCTGCAGGACCGAACAATCAGTGCAGCACTGTCAGTCTTGTCAGTGTCTTTAAATCTGTATTTTTATTGTGTAAATATGATATATGATATAATATAATATAATTTAATATGATATAATTTAATTTAATTTAATGGCATTATCTACCCAGCGTTTCACGTTGTAAAACTACGTTACGTACTAAGACCCATACTTATATTACGTACATCTCATTGAAAACGATGCATCATACAAAATTTTGGTTTAAGTACTACATAATAAACTTTTTATCAATTTCTTTCCAGTGTTTAGATATGAGCTCCGAATAATGGTCGATTTCGTAAAATCTTTATCCCGCACTTTTCTTTTAGTACCTACATTGCTCTATAGGTAATTTGAAAACATGTAGATAGTTAATCCCTTTTTCTATACATATGCATTATATGTATAGAAAAATTCTATACATATAATCATTCTATACATATGTATACATATGCATATGTGGCACTTACCTACTGTTGAAAAAATGTACAAAATTTAAAAATGGTTTTGCAAATTTTGCAAATTTTCAGTGATAGTTGGGGTTCTCTTGCTAAATGTTGTATGAATCCTGCACTTCGTCACTACGCGCTGACTATTGGCACAGTTGATCGTTAGGTGGTCCTGAGTGGATTTAGATCGAGAGCCATAGAGAGCAAACTATCGTTTTGTGGGAGAGAGGGGGGAAAGTTTGGTAGATTTTAGGACGAGGAATCCATTAAAAAAAATATTGTATGAAATAAATAAGTTGATTTTATTTTGTCACTATTTTATTTTAAGTGTTCGTTTGTAAACCAAACCCATTTTTTTGTATGAAAAAGTAATAGAATTATATTTTAAATGGCTGCTTCATCCTTAATTTCTCCGGAAATAATATACTACATGCCCTATTATGAATGGTTTGGAATAATGTGGGCCCAAACAAAACGCGGGGGACCAATCTTTCCCCCCTCTCCCCGCACTTAATGATAGTTGTTTCTCTATGGCTCCCGGCCTAAATATACTCAGAACAGTCGGAACCACCTAAAGATCAACTGTGCCAATTGACAGCACATAGTCACGAAGTGATAGATTCATACAACATTTAGCAATATAACCCTGGTATCACTGAAAAATTACTAAACTTACCAACATTTTTAAACGTCGTTTAATTTTTTACGGTATGTGACACATAAGTACCTATATGTATACGAATGTACCAAACAACAATAAACCAAACAATGGGACCTTTAACCCCCCCCTTCTCGGGGGCAGGTCCGAGGGGAAAGGAATTTTAGTATGTTTGTCTCCTAACTATTCCGAATAACATCCTGTAGTTAAATTAAACTTTCAGCTTTCGACCATTCCATCTAGGATCATTTCATTCGTCATTCGTTGACCACGCTATTAGTTTTACCTTCCGGATTAGAAGTTTTATGGTAGTCGCTTCCGTAAAACTAGCGCCTACGCCAAATCTTGAGGTGAGGGTCCCTGAGCCATTAAACGGGAAAACGCTAGAAGAATAATATGTTTTTATTGAGTTCTTCGCATGGTTTAATCTCATACAAAAAATATTGAAGGAACACTCATTATAGATGAAAGTGCATCGCGCATACGGTGAACAGCTTCGCTGTGATGCTGAATCCTGCAGCGTGTTCTGGTTCATCGGAATCGGTACATGGTCAAGTTTTGGTACCTTTAGGTCTCCGCAAATGTTCGCACCAGCCTGCACGCCAGTTACAGCGGGAAAGTATATCGCGAACACGGTAAACACGTTGTGGTGAACACCTTCGCTGATGCGGAAGTCTGGAAACGCATTCTGGTTCATCGTGTCCACTGAAACATTGACAGTTCTACTAAAAAAAGTAAAGATAAGGTAAGTAGTAAACATAAGGATGCTACAACTTGTTAAACAAAAATAGTACCTTCAGCTAGATCACGTATACCTATTTCGCGTAACTTCAAATTCGGATAAATTCAATTCGGAGAATTAAGCGATTTTGGTATAATAAGGTATGTTTTGGTGTGGAAGGTTGGATGGCTTTATCTGAGTTTAAAGTTAAGCGACTCACAATAGTCGATAATATCGACTCGTGATTCGGAGTAGGTACCTATGTTTGAACGAATTCCATTCGAGGGTTGGAATTACTTACTATAGCATAAAATGTATGGCAGCAACAGGATTTTGGCGACTTACTGTTCACCCCAACGAAACCTCGAGCGATCTCAGTGTCGTCCGTGGGTCCCTTGGCGACCCCTACTACAAAGTTGCAGATGGCTAAGACGATCACTGTGATCAAGAAGTTCTGGAAGAAAATATGCAGTTATAAGAAAGTGGGGTGATAGCTAAATTGCATCGCTTAACTTTAAACTCGAGTAAATCCATCTGTCAGATTATGCGATTTTGGTATTAAGAAAAGGTAATAAGGTAGATGTTTGCTGAGAGGGTCGAATGGATTTACCCGAGTTTAAAGCTAAGCGACACAATTGTATGTGCACGTTAAATATACAGTCGCATTCAAAAAGGCATGCAGAACCTACTTAAGCTAATATACCCGTGAAACAAACACATACCTACTTACCTAAATACCTATAGTTGCACGTCGTACCTGCGTTTTAGTCTCCCAGTCCATACTGACAGCGCATATGAGGCACATGACCAATAACGCCACGGCACCAACAATCCTAGTATCATTGATTCCGTTGTCAATAATTTTGAGGTTATGCGCTTTCAGCAGGTCGTTGAGCGAATCGCAGAAGCCGATGGTGTTCATGCTGGCCGCTACAGCGTTGGCGAACGCGAAGATGACGCCGACGGAGGCGCCGAGCTCCGCGCCGAGGGAACGAGACACGAGGTAGTAAACGCCCCCTGCAAAATGTCTCCATGTTTAAATACCTACCTACCTATGGTCGTGGCTAGATAAATAGGGACAAGATTTTATTCCCATATTACCAACTGCCTGCAAATAGGACTTTCCGAATTTGACGATATTTTAAAAGGTAATTGACCAATTATTTTATTAACGATAGATACAATTTATCAATGTAGGTACAAGTAGTAGATGTCTTGTGATTGTGACAAGTCGAGAAAAAATAAGAAAAAAATTGATCTGTTATTTTAAAATAATTGAAATATATTTTTTTTCTTTTTTTTCACGATTAATAATAAGCAGCTCCATCCTGTGGTGCCGGCTTATCGTTGAGTTTTGGAACACGTTGAAGATGTTAAATTTATACATACGATCATCGCTGGTGTGTTATGGTACATATTTATTACAATAAAAGCGATTACAACCCATGTTGATATATGGTTATGCCTGTCACTACCGACCTCAACCACTGTCACAACCGTTCCGGGGGTGTGGTCGGCTGTGACACATTCCCTTTCTGTTTTTAACTTGATCCTATGACTAATGTTGCGTATTTAAGGACAACTCGTAAAATAACAAAATTACAGGCGATCAAACCTTTTTTTGCTTAAGTAAAACTAGATTTATACAAGTTCCGTTTCCCCAGACCTTAATGCTATTTATATCTAATTATGCTTTCAAAGTATGAAAAGTACGTAGGTAGTTAATATTCCGTGCGTAAAAGTTCTATGAAATTATAATAGTCACGTTTACTTAACACTTTCACAGTTTGTGCTATAAAAATCTAAGAAACTCAGCATAATCGGACTCTGGTGACCTTCCTTTAGTGAGTCTAGACCTTACCTCCTTTCAGCTGTCCATTGGTGCATATAGCGCTGAGCGACAGCGTGGTGATGACGCACACTATGCCTGAGATCAGGATAATCGCCATGGTGATCAGAGTACCAGCTTGAGCCACGATCCAGGACATTCGGAGGAACAGCATCACTCCCCAGATGTTCAGCAGGCACGGAATTAACACGCCCTAAGGTACGTCGAAATATACACATAAATCTGCTGCCTAAGGATTAGAAGTGGTACCGCATACTACGAAAGGACTTCTTATTTCAAAAGCTGTTTATACAGTAGATTATACGCCTACTATAGGTATCCTCCTCAAAGATCATGGACATAGGACTTGTCCTTAACTTGTCAGATGATAAAAGATTATGTAAGTAGGTAAAGAAAGGGAATCAGGACACAACTCAATGCCATCTATGATCTATGTAATGCTAACTATCCATATAAATATATCCCAGAGTGGCAAGTTGGAGTCTCGCCCGAGGCTATGAGTTTTTCCACTTTTCCTTTCTTTCTGAGAAATTTGTTATTTGTTACTTATGTACCTACGAGTACATATAATTTTTAAGAAAAAAAACCGACTTCATTTGGCCTTCCGAGTAAAAGTGAAGTTTGGAATTAGTTTGAGTTAGCCAGTTTACTTCAAAAATATCCAATACACCACGTATACGTGTACAATACGTGTAGGTGAAAATTGAGGAGCTTTCTTAATGTCTCAAGGCTTACGTCTGAAGTAAAATCAAAGTAATCAAACGGAACTACCTTGCAGACCTCCAAGGTTGCAAACAAAATATCAATGTGTTAAATTGGATGACAGACTGGGAATTACCAAGCAGTTCAACTTTGCAATCCCTGGTCTTCATCATCAGGTCCTCTCTGCCAAATTGATGATTTTAGTGAAGAAATAAGAAACCACCAAATCACTATGCATGTACCTTTCAAATTTGAGGAGTTCTCTCAATTCCTCATAGATCCCATCATCAGATGTGAAGTGTGGTTGATAAAGAAATAATTTAAAAAAATACAAACCTGAATCCATCCTAGCTTGATTCCTCCGTAGGTTGTCAATTCGGGAGTAGGTTCCACATTAGAGCCATGGGGATCGTCTGGCTACAAAATACTTATTTATTTCGTTTTCAGCAAATATTATTTATTTGTAGTACATCTACACAAACAGGGATAAGAGAATGTAGTGCAAAACCCCGTAATAACTGTTAAGAGCACACTTTTAAGGTGAGGTGGGCCTACATCGGATTACGAAAATAAGTCAGTAATATTAAGCTATGTTTCTCCGAAATACCTAGTGACTTCGCAATCAGGTTGCATGATTTTTTTCTGTTCAATAGAAAATCGAGGAATATATCCCAAAATGGGACAGGGAGTAGCCTCAAAGGCAGGAAAATGCTTCAAGGCAGGTTTTATAAAACGTTACATGGTAAATGATACATCTCTACATGCATTTAGCAGGATGTGTCGGCATTACGGACAAGAGCAAAACCAAACTTGGAAAATTGCATAGGTAGGAAAATTGTAAATTCAAAATATACGCTTTGCTAGCGTGCTTGCGTGAGTTAAACTGCGTCAAGTAGTCTCATAATTACCCAAACACTTGGGTAATAAATATCTGTTTTGTAAATTATATGTTTTTTACTTAATACTACCTACCTAGGTACTTACTAAGATTTCCAATGATTTCATTGTAATCAAAAACTTTCGATAACATTAACCGTGAGGAAAATGTACGAGTATGTAAGCTACTTATGCAAGTTCCTCACTGAATGACTAGAAGCTTAATCTGTGATGCCTAGCTGCCTTATTATGAATTGCTATTGATAACTGAAGTTACACAAAAAAAAAAGATTAATTAGTTTTACAGCTTTAAACCTGTCGATATTAGATAAAGAAATCCCCAATAATGACAAATTATTCGACCCCCGCTGTGACTGTGACGGTTACTTTGTTATGCGAGTTTTATAGTTTTCGTCTTAATTATGTACTATATATAGAAACTTAATTTTAATACCAATAGGAACTAATAAACGTGCGTACACGTTTAAATCACACGTTATAATAATAATTATAGTTGTATAATGATTATAACGAATCAACCTGCAAAAAGCCGTGTTTACCTTTTGTGGTCGCCATCTTACTCTAGTCCTGTTTTCGACTCCTTCATTTGGGATATCTTGATTATTATTCATCTTATTCACGCTAAGTAGTTTCTTGAAACTGCAAATATATACCAATATATATTACTTATAGGTACCTTTACTAGCCTCCCCTACCTACCTAGTTAAACCATTCCACCCCGTGTTCACCACTTCAGAGGTTTAAACTGCAAAAAAAATTTCCTAGTAGAGCTTTACGTCATTTGAAGAATTTGCAACGGTTCAGGCTTTGTATAATAATGATCACGCGACTGGATTCTGTATCTAGATAGAAAAAGATTAGCAGTCGTATTGTTCTGTAGGTAACTACAGTTCTGAGGCACAATAAATAATTATTAACAGTTCGGTACTTCAACGACTAAAGGTAAACATTTACTTTCTTAGTCCTAGCCCACCAGAATCAAATCATGAACTTAAGCTTTTGAACTAAAAAATATGTTATTTTCACGAGAACAATCCAATATTATTGTTTTCTAAGATATATAAATTTAATGTTTTTCGTAGGTAGGTACTCAGAATCACGAGCTCTTTCGATCTTGTAGAAAAAAAGTAGGAGAAAAAAAAACCCAAATATTTTAGATATTTTACATACCTACTTACTCTTTATTTCGTAACCGGCGTAGGTACAAAGTGTTTGAAAAATGGTAACAGATTGGACAAATGAAATTCGGGACACTTTTTTTCTCCTAGTAAGATCGAAACAGCTAGTGATTCTGAGTAGGAAAAACATTAAATTTACATATTAAAAAATATATTGTATATTGGATTGTTCTCGTGAAAATAACATATTTTTTAGTTCAAGTTATGTATATTTAAAGAAGAGTCGGCTTTAACTTACCTGTCTTCACGACTAGAATTCACACGATCTAAATTATACTGCAACAGGTTGACTTACATTTTTCTAACGACTTTGCTCAAGTTACGATGCGAACGTAAACGGGCAAACGTTTCAATTTGTCCAAATGAGTCTGTACCTAGTAATTAGCGACTTCACTTGCGTGTAACTCGACCCAACTGCCTCGAGGCGACGCTCGGCGGCTCCGGGCAGATGACGACCGGTCTGCCGAGAACCCCCCATTGCTTCCTTACTGTGCAATGTTGATGTTCGATTTCAGAAAACGGGAGGTCTCGGTAAGGTGGATGCGGAACAATCGATCATTTGTCTGGGACGGACTAAAAAGGTACGTACACACTATACGTGCTCGGGATGTTGCCGTTTTTGACAAACCGTAGCTAACGGATAATCGGAGTATACTCATTGTAAATAGGGACTTAGGACTAAAAAATAAGCCAGCTATTTTCACGCTACCAAAAAAAATTGAGTATAGTGATCAGTGATCACCAATTTAATCCAAATGGTGTCTTATGATTGTCAGACATATCATTTAAGTCAACAAATAGATTATAGATTTATCGCTATTATACATAGTTCAAATATTTATCGCTATCGCTATTATACATAGTTCATAGATATATATATTGCTATTAATCAAAATTGATTCTTGAGAAGGAAGACATTGCACAATCCCATAATTTGAGAGAAAACCCTTGTGTAATAGTGTCCATAGACCTCGATTCCCCATAGGCTTCCCTGACTTAGGTACACACGCTTGTTCACTTTTTCTTTCCTACAGCTTATGTACGAGTAGCAAATGAATACTAAATCCGGTCCGGCTTGCCGTCAAAAACTTTGGATGCGCCACTGGTGTGTAAGCACTCTTACGGTGTAATAACAGTAGTTTAAATATCTGGTGTCTGTAAAGTTAAACAACTTGTAAATTACAATCAAATCATCGAACAATGATTGCAATTAGGACACCAAACGGTAAGTACATATTGGGAACGTGTGCTTATCAACAGCCTATATATGTAGTATATATGTACTTCTACTAGTATATGTCTCAGCTACTACATCCCAGCCCAGAATCGTGGGAAAATGGATCCATAACTCAAAGTTGGGCTAATCCACCCAATCTATGTATGAAGCTATTTCAGATACTTGAAGTAAATATGATACACAACACGACACGACTCACTATGTTCCAACATAACATATATTTAAGTAGGTCCTAAGATATGATCAGTAATCGTACATTTTCTAGCATTTTTGGTGCAGTGTAATTGAATTAATAATTTAAAAGGAGATAGTAAGTTAAGGTTCATGTTTGAGTTACAACATGTTATTACTCTTTTCGACTGAAATTGGCTCCGGGATTCCTTTAACTCGACTGAGCGACGATCTCTGGATATAATACTTACGAGTATTCTTTATTTCAATAACAACAAACACACATAAAACTTACGAGTTGGTTCACCATCTAAGTTTGAATAGGTTGTCATTCAGATCATTATTATTTTCGTTTGCTTTTATTTTATTAAGGCACTTAATTCTATAGATTCTCTGTTTCTTGCTTTACTTTATTACACTTATTACCTACTATGTTATTCAGGTTACCTACTCGTATTTTTATTGGAAATATATTAAACAAACTTTTGACGTAAAACATGACATTCTTGACATGTACCAAAACTGGTTAAAACTATGGTTTCCTCTTTCTAGGTAGGTAGAGTCAGTCTATGCTAAGTTTACTAGATTTCGATAGCACAGACTGTGAAAGTGTTAAGTAAACGTCATAATTTCATCGAAGTTTGACGTTTAAAATAACACTTTTACGTCTGACAGTTCATTTACTGAGAAAAGATAACGTGGTTTGACTCTACCTACTACTTGACCATGCTATGACTTTAGAATTCAGAACTAAGCGTACGAACACGTCCGATTGAACCGCGTAACGAGTCCTCGTATTGATTGGCCGAATTGATCCTTCTACTTAAATTAGAGTCAAACCAAGCTAAGTTTGCTTTTGATATTAGAGACTGCGCATATGTTATTTTAAACGTCAAACTTCTATGAAATTATGACGATTTTTTTAGCACTCTTATAGTTTGTGCTATCAAAATCGATGCAGACTCTATCATTGCCCTTAGGGCCTCCACACGTTGGCGCGGATGTACGGTCTAAGCGCCTATCAAAAAAACGCTGGCGTAACATACTTTTGCGTCCGTAGCCTTGGGCCCGCTCCGTGCACCCGCTTCAGCGTGCGGATGCCCAGGCATTCAGTAAAAAAAGACATTGATAAAAAATCATCATTTATTTAATTAAAAACATTGTCACATTCTATTTTCATATTTTTTCGTTAATTCTTAAAAAAACTTAAATACTATTTAATCAACTTTTTAAAATCACAAAGTATAAATTATGTAAAATGCGAAATGCTTACGTATAATATATGTAATTCCTATCCGACTCACATAGCTAATAGTATTATATACTTATGTTGTTCATGTGCATAAATATGTAAGATATGATTCCGATTCTGCCGGAAAAAAATCAAACAAAGAAATGAATGTGATGAACCTGTCATATGCATGGTGATTTCAATGGTCACCAATTTTTTAGATTAGGTTCTGTATATGCGGGTCTATTCATTGAGATCCCCTGACAGGACATTTTGACAATGACTTACCAGGTTTGCTTGCATACTTCTCTCGTGGCAGAATTAAAACCCGACATTATTAAAGCTATTCTTTGGATGTTTTTACACTTTCTTACAAAATTATGCATCTGATAAGGTCTATGGTTTATCACTAAATCTAACGATTTTATCACGATACTTAATATAAGTGTATATTAAAAGGGAGATTTTTTTGCATTGTATTTCCCCTTGAACAAAAGTTTGGGGACTTAATTTTAATTTGATTTTTAATAATAAATAAACTGGTCAACAAGATCAACACTTTACTAATAATGTAAAGTAAAAAGAATCTTCTGAATTTAAACGATCTTATGTTGATACAAAAACGTAAAAATTCGACGAGTAAATACAATATGTGACAATCATTATTAATAATAATCAATACCTTACGATCACATAAGTATAATTATTACACACATTGCTACCTAAGAATTAACTTTGTGTGTCCGGTTAAATACTTACTTAATTATAATATTTATAATAAATTAGGTGAAGAATATCTTTGGCCTAGGTATAATAAAAGGTATGAACGGATAAGTATTAAACACTATTTATTAAATTTTGTCAAAGGCATAACTTCATGCCAACAAACCACTATGTGGTTTGGCAGAAGAATATATTTGTTTAGAAGTAAGCAAGATCTGTGAATAAACGTTATTTCTTTCTTTCTTTTCTTTTCATGCCCTGTGTTTTCGGGCATATTCTTTTAAGTCATAGCAAATGAAATTTAAAAAAAAGTTATTTGCGTACTTATTTTATTTTTAATTGTAATTATTTTTTATCATAACTATCATAAGTACCCACCAATACAAATATCTTAGGAACTGCATTCAAACTAGATATCTGCATTTAAAATAAGTTTGCATCTAAAGCTGAATAATGCGTACCTAGCTACGAGTATGTACCTACCTAAGCTTGCGTTCTAAGATAAGATAGATAAGCATACAGGACAGCCAAAATTTAAAAAAATGCAGATACCTAACTATTTTTATTATGCCTTGCATTATTAATTAATTATTCGTACCGATTAAAACGTAAACAAAAAGTTATATAAGGGCATATTTTTATTTTGTTGTCGTTTTTTTTTTCGCGTCAGATTTGAATGAAATTTGGTGGGTAGGTAGAGTATTCTCTTAGTATTCTCTTAGAGTATTCTCTTCAAGATAGACCCAATTTCAAAGTATGTCCCACATTTTTTTCCACTGAGTTACAAAATCGTATGGAATTTTCGTAACTCAGTGGAAAATTTCATACAATTCTTTTGTCACACATTGAGATTTTGTATCTACACGTACCTATCTAGAATAAGGAACTCTACCTACCCACCAAATTTCATTCAAATCTGACGAGAAAAAAAAAACGACAACAAAATAAAAATATGCCCATAACGTCTGTGGCAAAAATGTATTATCTTATCTTAAATTTAAGTAAAAGTAAAGGCAATACATTAAACATTTACATTCACAACGATTACTTACAATTAGTACCTACCTACCTAACCTACAGTGCGACAACAAAAGGTACCTATAAATTAAGAAGTGGCAATATCGTAGTGTCGTCTCGTTTTCTTGCTACCTATATTGATTTGAAAGGGTGAACCTACCTACTTAAAACTAAAATCTAAAGAGTTTATTCGCATATTGTATTTCAAGTAAGTAACGCAGAAAAAGAGAGAGCGTCATTTGAGACAGATATGTAACTACGTACGTTTTGCCTTTTTTATTCTTAAATTTTGTCTATTCGTCCCAAAATTAATGTACATGCTTCGGTGTAGCCCTTTTTGGAAATATCTAAATTTACTAACGCCTATTGATTCGCTACTTCAAAATCACTTGGAACTTATTCTAAATTTAAAGCTCACCGAACAATCTTGGCTCCAAGCATCCCGTCCCGTTCGTTACGGCGGGCTAGGGGTGCGCAAAATTTCCAGTGTTTCACTGCCGGCATTTCTTTCGTCTGTCCAGCTGTCCACAGCTCTGGTGATCTCATAGGAAAAATACTGAGGGCTTCGCCCACAAATTGTGAGGTCTCAGGCTTGGATGACGCTAAAAATGCCTGGCTGTCAGCCTGCCCCGGGCAATATATTCCTTATGACTCTAAATCCCAAAGGGGCTGGGATGATGTTTTGTCAAAATTTCAATATTCATCTCTTTTAAATGATAGTTCCGGTCCTAAACGCGCTCGGCTGATGGCCGTCGCTTGCAGAGAGGCTGGCCACTGGTTGAGCGCCTGTATTAGCCAACGGCTGCTAAGACAGGTCCCATCTAGACGCTCATACTCGCAGATTGGCGGTTGGGCTGCGTATAAGGGTCCCAGTGTGCGCGCCACATACATGCCTCTGTGGCAGTGATGTCGACCGACTGGGACACCACGGACTTTCTTGTCAACGCAGCGCGGGCCGCATTCCACGTCACGCCGCGCTAAACGACATAAGCCGTCGGTCTCTTTGCCACCGTCAATGTGCCGGCAGTACTTGAACCGACCGGGATAGCCAGGGACGATGGTAAGAGACCTGACGGAATGTCGCTGATTCCATTGAGGATGGGACGAGTGCTCGTCTGGGACGCTACCTGCGTAGACACTTTCGCACCGTCCCATCTCCACGGTACTACACAAAAGCGGCGGAGGCGGCAGAAACGCTCAAAAGGCGAAAATACAGTGGTCTCGACGCCACTCATAATTTTACTTCTTTTGGCGTCGAAACTCATGGTCCGTGGACCGTGGGGCCCAGCGGCACAAACCCTGTACCGGCAAATGGCCAAACGGCTAGTCGACGCAACCGGGGACAAAAGAGCTGGTAGCTACCTCGCTCAACGAATAAGCATTTTTTTATTTCTTTGTGGTGTAGCTTTTTGTGTAGTTTTGTAATATTTTAATTAAGTTATTTTTTAGTTTATTAAGTTTTTGTATGTATCTTTTAAGTACCGAATAGGTAAAGTTATTTTAACTACTTATTTAAAAAAAGTAGGTACGTACGTACATGTGATTAGGTCCGTTTATTCGCTTGAGAGTAGGTAGATATTTATATATTTATAATTGAAATATTACTTCGGATACATTTCTGATTTCGGAAGTTTCCAAAGACGCTCTGCTCTTTCCGTGAGGACCATACTTACAGATGTTCTATATTTACTGGGATGGCTGTTCTTCGAATTCCCAGAGCCGGACTTGCTTGTACAACGAGGTTTAAGGGTATAATGTCTTTTCGCTTATGATTTGTGCGGCGGCCTAAGAGTAGAAGGTGAGCACGGAAGTGTGGTTGCCGCGCACGAACAGCATGGGCGGCAGCTCGCGGCTCAGCACCTCCAGCCACGCCATGTACAGGGGCGCTGACACCGAACCCTGAGGAATAGGAATATCAGTTTAAAGTTATTTGTTGCTTTCGCTAAATAACTACGGAAGATAACCGGCCGAAATATGGCTTATATAGCTTCCGAAAAATTCAGTCAGTGGTGCTAAATGATTATGGTGAATTAGTATACAATCGGTCATACAACCAGTTCCCCTAAAAGGAAGGCACTTGGACTTGTTGAAGATAAAAGGCATATCATAAAAATAGTGCATTGTTGGCTATGGATACTCTTGCTCTCTGCCCACAGCTATTCTCTCCATAGTGGAAACCATTGGAGAAAGTTAACCTTCAGTAGCTAGCCTCAACTTTTTTTTATACAATAGGAGGAGGACGTGTCGCCTGACGGTAAGCGAATATCGCCGCCGTCAGACACTTGCAACACCTGCGGGGTTACATGTGCGTTGAGATTCATGCGCGAGAGAAAAATGTTTGCCTATGAACAACGGTAAGGTTAAATCACAGAATGTTTAATGATTTGCTAACCTTCCTGGGCATGGGCAGGGACATGACCACCAGCTTCGCGTCCTTGGACTTTTCCAACAGCAGTTCCCGCAGTCGCAGCTGTCGGTTTGTCTTCTCGGCTAAAGTTAACAGCTCCACCTCGCTGATTTTAGATTCTGGAACCATTAAATTCTTAGATTAGAGAGGATACTTTTCTGATTTGCGGATTATGATATATTATGATATACCTACATCGAATAAGTTCTTCGTATGGTTAAAGAATTTTATTTATAATGAAGTGGTTTTTGGATTTGTGGATTCACTGGGTAACATTAGCATTAAATTTGAATAGGTACAGGTTATCAAACCTTGCCATGTCAAAATGTAGGTTTCTCTACCTAGTATTTTTAAGTGCACCTCTTCTGTGAACTCTGAATCTGTTATTTTATTATGGAACTGTAGTTCAACTGTAAGAAATATTTGAATTCTGGGTCTTAGTGTATGTAAGGTACAATACAACAACAACTGACTGTACATACCTTCGTTAGCGCCGTCAGCGAATTTGGCGACGAGGTCGTCGAACATCTTCTTGGTCTCCGGCTGCGGAGCCTCGGTGATGTCCTGCACCATCGTCAGCGACGAGTAGTCGATTCGGAACTTTGACAGGAGGTTCGCCATGCTGGAAATATTTTATTCGTTAGTGTTATGTATTTGGTACAGATTAGATGTTTTCTTTTGTCTATACGACTGGTGAGAAAATTTGTTCGCAGATATGACTAAGAGCAGCTGGGTAAAGAATATCCTACTACGCTATCTTCAAGTACACACGCGAATAAATGAATTCATTCATAAACTGCCCATGCAATTTTGAACGCGATTATAACATCCCAAGTAGCAAACAAGAATAGTGATTAAATCTTACATATCTTAACTTTATCTTAAATAATAATTAGCTAAATTTAAAACGACTCAGTTTAGTCATTTTAATCTTAAAAACTAAATAGTTTTAAGCTACTGCTACTTTAGCAAGTTAAGAATACCTTAAACCTAGTTAAGTATGCTAAAAACTATTTAGTATTAAGTATGTCTACAGTTAAGTCTAAAAATGCGTATTTTACTCAACTCAGATTATTTGGAAGTTCACTTAAGACTCAATGATATAATTCAAGTATTAGTTTAGAATTGCAAAGTAAAAACTGATTTTGGTAGATGAACTTAAGATGATTGTAATACTAAGCTCTATTAATTGAGTTAATGAAGACTATTGTATTCAATTTTTGCTACATTTAATAAAGTTTAAGTGAAAATAGGTTTAACGGGACGTTTTTAACCGAACTAGAACCATTCAAAGATAGACGAAATAAAAAAATATATTTAAAAAATCGTCAAATTGTGTGCGACCAAGTGCTTCAAACGTTACCAGTGCGATGCGTGAGACTTCGTTAGTAGTACCAAGTACGTCTTCGAGTGATACTTCGGTATCATTATGCAGGACTGGGTATGTGCCGATTTAGATATTTTAGAGTCGTCGGGAGCATTCACATTTATTAGCGAGGCGCATGGATCCCGCCGTTTTCTCGACCACTGTATAGTAACTAAGGCCGCATTACGGCATTATCGAGTGTTATTGATGTTCATGTTACATACTATGAATGTTGGTCTGATAATTTTCCACTCATAGTAAAATGCAAATTGAACGTAGCGAGGAAAATCACTAATGTCAGCTTGGTTAATAAATAATACAAATAAAGTGAAGTGGGGACAAAGAAATGTCCACCAAATAACGGAATATTTGAAAATTTGTAATTTAAAGAATATTGATTTTCCTACTGAGTTTCAAGATTGTTGCGGTAGGTATTGCGACAGTGTATGTCATAGGAGCCTTGTTGACCAACTGTGTACTGTAATTGGGGCTCTATATGTCATGCGGCTACTCTAACACATTTAAGTAATAAGTATTAGTGGACGTAAAAATACTTTAGCCGGATGGAACAAGCATGTGAAGGAGGCCCACAGTCACGCCAAAAGAGCGTTCAAAATTTGGAAATGGTATGGGATCCCGGGCTCAGGGACGGTGTAATGACATGTTGGAGGCGCGTAAAGTCTTTAAAGGAAGGTTGAGGTGGTGTCAGAACCATCAGGACCAAATTAAAATGGACCTGCTGGCATCACATCACTCTAGTGGAGATTTCGGGGCCTTCTGGAAGGCCACAAATAAACTTAATCCTAAGAACGGCGTGCCTGTGAGTGTTAATGGAGTTTCAAATCCTAAAGAAATAGCTAACTTTTTCAGAGACCGGTTTAAAATTAGTTCGCCCTTAGGTCCTGCATGTCGGAATATCGAATCTGGAACTTTAACCATACAAGATGGAGTGCGGGGTACGCCAGCGAGGGTTTGAGCTCACCCTTGATGTCTATACGTACGTAGACCAGTGGGTCTACTTATTGAGCAACTGAGCGGTACACATATCGGATGCCATGTTGATGGCGTATGCCTAAACAACATTACGCGGACGATATGTTGCTACTGGCTCCCTCCATTAGTGCGCTTCGGAAACTTTTTGCCATATGTGAATCCTATACGCCTCCTCACACGATTTGCTTTATAACGGGAAGAAGAGTGAATTTATGGTTTTTAAGGCTGGCAACAAGTCCCTGACGAGAGTCACTCGCTTCAAGTATCTCGGGCATATTGTTACTGACGATCTGAAGGACGATGCCGACATAGAACACGACGACATTAACCATGAAAATAAATGACTTCTGAAATGAAATGAAATGACTTCTGATAGAAAGGGAACGGAGAGCATTATATTATTATAACTACTTTGAGCTAATATTGAAAAACCCTTATTTTTTTTATAATTTCACCATAATTTTCTTACCGTATAGATAAAAAATGAATGATTAGCTTAATGTTACTGTAACTACTTAAATAACATCAAGAATAATATTGGCCGCCCAGATCAGTAAAATACCACACAGCAACATTCAAAAGTTCAAAAATAGAATTTTGGCCAATCCTATGTTAAAAATCTGGGAGTACACCGGGAATGCACAGCACTGCGCCGGGCGAGGCTATTATATGAAGTTATGATTCAGATTCAGAATTCAGATTCATTTATTTCTACAGGGTATTACATGATTTTGCATTACAAATTAAAAATTCGTAATTGAAATATGAATACAAGTTGAGTTAGCCAAAATGTGTTTTCATCACAGGACATACAGATTATACAGAATGAATATTATATACCTATTATAAATTTAATGGCTCTTCTTGCATAAAACTTACCGTAAGTTGGACGACAACTTGCATTCACTAAGTCAAAACTAAGGATTCTATTGAGTCCCTTTAAGTATTAAGTAGAACGGTTTTTAGTATAAGTTAAGTATAATATATCTAAATCGGTACTTCTCCAAATCCAATGTGTCTATACTTTATCTAAAGTAACCTTACAAAATCAGTATCGTTTAAAGTCATACTTCGCTAAAAGTAATAAGACTTAACGCCATTTTACACTTGTAATAAATAAAACAAATTTAAAATTTCGATGCTGATTCTTAAAAAATAAAGTTCATGGAAGTTAGATTTTTGTTATATCAATAATAATTGCATTTATATCTCAAATACATTTACAGAAAAGTAGTATTCTGCGCTGTATATAAGAAAATTTTCATTTTGCAACATAATATTCCAAATTTTAATTGTTTTTTTCTAGTATTTTGTAAGCCCGTCTTTTTTATAGCACTTTCGATCAATTCTACACGACAAACAATCGTGCGTTGTAGTTTTTAAATACCTACAAGGTAATAAAACGGTATTTTCTAAAAATAATAAATAGTAACATAATCGCCATTTTGATAACCTTCAATGAATTCTCTTTTTAGTAAAAGAGTTAGCCATGTTTTCTAAAATACATCTAAAATACAATCCATGAGTAAAAAAAGGTTTAAAATTTTCTTTATTAAGAGAAGGTCGAATTTGTGCAACTCAGTGTTAATAGTTTTAAGTCAGTATTGTAGATATCTTTAAGTATATTTCTTGGTCTTAAATCAACCTTCAAGATATCTTGAAATCCAAGTTTAGAGATCTGTAAACCCTCATTCTTAAGTAGGGTTTAAGTTTGTCTAAACAGAAGTATTAACTCTTTCTTGAAATTTTCTTAAAGACTGTGCCCACTTTGTCTTAACTGAGTCTTGGGGGATATCTTCAAGATATCTTCAGGGACATAATGGTTTTAGCCAAGACAACAGCAAGAATTTGTCTAATTGTCTTCAAGATATCTTCAATACCTTTTTAAGACATTTGATTGCTACTTGGGATTGAAATGGACTGTGGGTACTTTTTGTTCCGCACAAACTGTCTAAGAAGGTCCCATACTTTAAACCCTTGCAAAGAATGAGGGTTTAAAGTATGGAAATTTTAAACAGGAAGACCCTCGACCAGCGGGAAGGTTTAATTGACAATTTCGCGAATTCTACGCAAACGAAGTCACAAGTGGAAGCCAAGAAGAAATAAAATCTTACATTGCCAAGTATCATCCTGTTACGATACAGCATGATTGCCAGCCAGCTCGCCTCCTATAAAAGTGCTCACTTCCTCTCCAGCAGTAGAATCATCAGCCCGCCGTTGTCGTACGGCCACCTCACATCCAGACATACACCCCAGCACCCTGGGGTGCCAGATAAAAAGACAGCAGAACCCCAGCTAGACTCCTGTAACAAGACACTCACTTTCTCTCCTCCAGCTCCAGCTCGTGGCGACGGTTGGCGAGCGCGAAGATGCGCAGCTTGCAGTGCGACCACGCCGCGCGCTGAGACAGGATATACGGCAGCAACATCGTTAGCCCGCCGTCGTCATACAGCCACCACACATCCAGAGTGCCAGATTCCTGCGATATCAACTTGTTACAAACAAGCCCAGATTTTTTTCTACCGTTAAGACAGTAAATTAAGTTAAAAGTTTCAAATTTAGAGAGATTACTTTGGAGAGAGAACACTATCATACGATTTTTTTTTCTTAATAACCTGTTTCTTCTGGAAGATGGTCATTTGCGAGAGCTGGTCCTTGGAGAGCTCCACGCCGTTGGAGGCTTTGTAGACGATCTGCCGATGGATGTCCATCGGCTTCTTCTTGCCGTTCTCCTTGCCCTCTGAGATCGTGAACGATCGCGAAGTTGTCATCGTCAATAAACCTGCAAATTATTAAAAGAACCTGTATAAACTGTATGTTCAGAGGTAACTAAGTATATTTAGAACTTTTCTAGAAAATATAGTAGTGTCAGATGTACATGAATAGTTTTCGGGTCAATATAATTATACTTATTTTCTCTTCGACCATTACGAAAAGAGCTAAAGTGAGGATCTTCAATTCTAATGTCAAGGTTGTGTTACTGTACGGGTGCGAAACCTGGTTTGTCTGTAAAGACCTCACAGCGAAACTCACAGAATCTTTTGGCCTAACTGGATCACAAACACTCACCTATGAAGAATTATTGGACAATCACCTGTACACAAAAATATATATGTAAGGATAAGGGAAAGGCATTGGATTGGGCATATCCTCAGGAAGCATGACCCCAAATCTACCTGGCACCATTCCGTAGATCTAAGAGATGGGTGTATTGGAGATGGGCTGGGAGGAGGCGACCCAAATCGAAAAGGACCAAGTCAGTGGAAGAATTTTATTCGAGCCATAGACCTCGGCAGCAAATACAAGGATGGAAAGAAGAAGAGAAGAGAAAGAACGGTCTTTTATGGATTAGGTATTTATTAGGGTTCAGCCATATAGGTAGGTAGTTTGGAATACCTACGTACGCTATAAAATATTTGTGACTATTGATTGTTAATATACTTTGACCGGGTTCCTCACGTCTATAAAGTCGAAAATAGCTCAACATGTTTCGGGACGGTCCGCGCCCCATAATCATGAGTGAGAAGCGCTTGCGGCAATTGCTCTGCGCACAATAAACATTTTAATATGTCTAATACTCACGGGAGTTTTCTATTTGGGTCAATCACCTTTTTTTTGTTTTTGTATGGCACTACTGATTAATACATTTTCACTATTAAACTACTTACAATACATGGATTCTAATTTGTTAAACATTAAATTAGACTAATTAATGATAATTGAGCAAATTATGAAATAATACATTTTATAATTTACACAAAATTTATTGGTTTTCTAGGAGACACATTTTCTCTTCCATACAAAAATTTCATGTCACTGAGTGTACATTAAGAGTAAAAAATCTTTTTGGTGTAAAAAAATCCTACTGTAGCATTTTATGTTACAGTCCGATTAAATAAAACATTGCGTTTACTATCTTATAACGCTCTGCTAAAGCAAGAAAAATAAATACTTTTTTTAAGAATTCAGTTTCAAAAAATGTCACTGTCTTCTATAAAAATACTAGTTCTCCTGACTCACCGAGTCAAAAATCGACATAAAATGGCGTGACGCCCCATGACCTGGCTCGACCAATAGAAAACCGATCTGAGTGTTACGTGATTCGGTCCACTATTACAGCGGCAGTTAGTAGCATCGTGCATTTCGTCCGGAGCTCTGATACAGGTAAGGTGGCTTTATTCCATTTCTACTGACTCACTGCGATTTTACGTCATTTTTGTACGATTTTGGTTTCAAGCTAGAGTTTAATACATGGCACTGAAGTCTAATATTCTTGAGCAACCTATTTATTTCCATATTTTGTTTTAACTATGCTTTTATCTGATCTTAACACGAGTTTGTCTCTTGAGTCACTGGTCCTCTGGCTGACTTTTTCGGTGACCCAAGAGACAATCTTGGTAAGCCCTGAGACATTTCCATGTTTTTCAAGGTTTGAGTGACAAAATGACAATAAGCTATTAAATTATTACTGTTTATAGTATGTAAATGAATCTGCAATATCAGAAATACGGGTCATTTTCGTTTACCTATTGTTTTTATTTTATTACGAGTCGAGTATCATTTCATTTTTCATTGCCTATTTTGAATATATTCTTATGGTGGCGTGCTTATATAAGTATATATTAAGTCAATAATTGTTCTTATCTTCCCTGACTAAGAGGGAAAAGTCTCCAATAAACTCGCTGACCAGAAATAACGCTTGTTAGAAACTTTTTTCCTCGCGATATTTCTCTTTATAAAAATGCTATTGGAAATGTTGTTGATTAGCATTCTAAGCACATGTACCGAAAAACTAAATGGTACGTTTCAGAATCCCCTGTTTAAAAGGCATATGCTCAAATTACCCTGCTACTATCGCTATTCTATGCTTCTTTACTCATCATCGTCATCATCATCATCATATCTGAACATCACTGCTGAACACAGGCCTCCCCTTTTGACTTCCATATGTACCGGTTGGAAGCGACCTGCATCCAGCGTCTCCCGGCGACCTTCATAAGGTCATCTGTCCATATGATGGGTGGACGTCCTACGCTGCGTTTGCCAAGCCGTGGTCTCCACTCAAGCACTTTTTGACCCCATCGGCCATCTGCTCTGCGTGCAATGTGGCCTGCCCATTGCCACTTCAGCTTGCTAATCTGAAGGACTATGTCGGTGACTTTAGTTCGTCTACGGATCTCCTCATTTCTGATTCGATCACGTAGAGAAACTCCGAGCATAGCCCTCTCCATAGCTCGTTGAGCGACTTGAGTTTTGAGATGAGACCGATAGTGAAGGACCACGTTTTGGCGCCGTAAGTCATCACTGATAACACACATTGATTGAAAACTTTCGTCTTGAGGCACTGAGGTATGTCGGACGAAAAGACATTGCGTAGTTTCCCGAACGCTGCCCAACCGAGTTGGATTCGGCGGTTGAACTCTTTCTCGAAGTTGGACCTACCTAATTGGATTACTTGTCCTAGGTAGATGTACGAGTCAACAACTTCGAGAACTGGGCTTTCAATAGAGACTGGGATAGGCATTGGCATTTGACAAAATTTTCGTCTTGCCCATGTTCATTTTCAAGCCTATCCGTTGAGAAACTCGGTTGAGGTCATCGAGCATCGTGCTGAGTTCTTCCATCGACTTTGCCATGACTACGATGTCGTCGACAAATCGAAGGTGAGTGATGTATTCGCCGTTTATGTTGATGCCAAGTCCTTGCCATTCCAGGAGCTTGAAGGCGTCTTCCATTGCTGCAGTAAACAGTTTCGGAGAGATAACGTCTCCCTGCCTTACGTCTCTTCGCAACGGAATCGCCTTCGTGCTCTGCTCCTGTACTCGAACCGACATTGTGGCGTTACTATACAAACACTTCAACACTTCGATGTACCGATAGTCAATATGGCATCGCTGAAGAGACTCAAGCACCGCCCATATTTCCACCGAATCGAAGGCTTTCTCATAGTCCACAAACGCTAAGCATAGTGGCAAGTTATACTCTTCGGTCTTCTGTATAATTTGCCGTAGCGTATGGATGTGGTCTATGGTACTATAGCCTCTTCGGAATCCGGCTTGTTCGGGAGGCTGGAAGTCATCAAGTTTGTGTTCGAGACGATTCGTGATGATCCTTGAAAACAGTTTCTAAACATGGCTCAGAAGCGTGATGGGTCTGTAGTTCTTCAAAAGGCTGTTGTCACCTTTTTTGAAGAACAGCACCACCTCGCCTCTGTTCAAAGCTTCAGGAGTTTTTCCCTCGAACAAGAGGGAATTAAAGAGATTCTGGGATTGAAGACAAAGCAAACCGCGCAGTGAAGTGTGGGGATTTTTTATTAGTAAATGTTGGCGGATCCAAAGGTAAACTATTCAGATATATTATGTCTACAAAGTTAACGGTTTAGAAGATGATGGCGAAATGCTTGTCATGTTTTTACGTAACGCCAAAGATCGTAATCAAAATACTTCAAGAGCAATAACAACTAAAAGACAGCAGGAATATTTTGACTTCAAAAATATTGTTGACATTTTAGAAAAGTAAATAGTAAATGTTTTTTTATTGTGATAGATCTGAAAAATCGCGTAGTATTAAGTGCCAAGTTCAAGAT
The DNA here is from genome assembly GCA_949128165.1 of Lathronympha strigana. Lineage (NCBI taxonomy): Eukaryota > Metazoa > Arthropoda > Insecta > Lepidoptera > Tortricidae > Lathronympha > Lathronympha strigana. The sequence continues at coordinate 9,321,871 of OX421915.1, forward strand.
ATCTAATTATTATGGTCATTAAAAGTTTGATTAAAGGATAGTATTGTTCCATTTATTAAAAATACGAATTAATACTTGCTGTAATTATTAAGAGCAAAAACTGTTTAGAAGTTTTTATAAATTTATTTTGATAATACATTTTTCTATAGTAATATTTTGTTTCATTTCATTCCCAATAAAGTGTTCTTAATTATCAGTCTGATGATATGAAAAAAGACTAAAAAAGATATCATACACACATATAAATCAAGTTCATTCCATTTTAAAAGTATCTTGAGTCACCGTTTTGTCTCTTGGGTAACCAACGTGTAAAAAAAAAGTCTCTTGAGTTACCGTTTTGTCTCTTGGGTAACCAACTTGTCACCAGAAAAATTAACATAATTTTAATATTTTTGTATCGAACCGTTACAGTTTTTCATTAGCTGATATGATTAATTGTGTTTAAAGCAAAGGGATAAGTTAAAGTTATGATGTATGTTTTATTTGTATTAGTTATTACTAAATAAAAGAAAAGTTTTTGTAAGTTTTTGTCAACAGTGACTCAAGAGACATAACTAATTGTTGTAATTTTCTACTTACATAATATTTTGCCATAATTTTCATGTGTAATTAACAAAAATATGTTTATTTACACATTGCACTGGTTACACCTTTGTCAACATGCTATTTTACTGAATTATCCGTGGTTACCCAGGGGACTACTTTTAACCTCAAATTAAGTTCATGGTCATATAAAGCAATAAAATAATCATAAAAGTCCGCGGCAACTCCTGAAATATGAAAGTTCAATATATGTTATACGCTAAAAGCTCATAAAAATGGCAAAAGAAGTTATTTTATATTTTGATTTGTTCTTTATCAAAAAACAAAAAAAAGGTGATTCACCCATTTACTATTGATTGTGCTCACTCGTACCAGCACGTATTGTGTACTCACTCTGCAGGTTGTGCCTGCTGGACGGTTGCGAGTCACCGCGGATGTCTAGGTCGGAGTCGGCGTGCATCATGACGTTGGGCGAGCGCACGCGCAGGTCGCCGCTGCCGCTCGACGTGGCCGTCAGCCCCGACGCCGGCGCGTCCTCCGCCGTCACGGGCCCGTAGTCCAGCCCGCCCGCCACGCGCAGAATCGCAACGGCCAACCGGTTCTCGAATGCCGTGCTGAAAGCGAAAAGTTTTGTTAACCCTCCGAAAATCTGGTATGGTTATAAGGAAGTCTCTTATTTTGCAGGCAGGATCCATGCACTGTTTAGGTAGGCATTTGTTACACAGGAAAAACTGACGCAAGATACTTCATTCAGACGTGATTATGCTTTTTTATGGAAGTTTAGCTGATCATAACATTTTAAAACGAATATCCTCATAATAACTTACTGTAGTACATTGAAGTAAGCCTCAAGATCGCTGGCGGGCGCCGTGGTCCAGTCCGCCTTGTACCCCATGAGCATGACGTTGGGCGACAGGCGGCCGACGCCCGCCGCCTGGATGAGCGCCCGCGCGCCCAGCTCGAAGGAGAAGCCGTGCACGCTGGCGCTGAAGGCTCGGATCTTGCGCCCGCGAAGCCACTCGTCGTTGGAGCGGGCGCGTGCGCTGCGCTCCTTGTACGATAGCTTGCCCTGGAATAGTTGAAGCAATTACGTGAGATCTGAGATAAAGATCTATATTACTTCTTCTGTCGTAAGTAGTCCTACTTTTGGCTTTATCAAGCCCAATGTATAATAGTAACCCGTGCGAAGTCGGGACGGGTCGCTAGTTCTCTATAATGGACTCTAACCTCAGCTTTCTCAGCTCTAATCAGTGGTTCGCAATAAACGACTCTAATTCTAACCTGCGTTACGTCTCCAACAATCATCAGCGACCCAGCTTTAGTGATGAGATGTCCCAGGTCTATGAGCGCCGGGCGAGCCTGCGGTCGACCAGCCAGCACTAACAACTGCGGCCAGTAGTTCTTCACGTGCTCCCCGGTGCGGGCTAAGTTGTGCGCACTTGATAGCGCCGTCTTGTACATCTGCGCTTGGGTGCTGCTACCCCAGTTCACGTCTGCAACAAGTAAGTGTGGCTGTCAAACAATAAGCTATTAAGCACTCTGAAGTGCGGTACGATGCCATTATTAAAACTTTCTTTTCTTATCAAATTCAACGGGAAATGTTTTCAAATGATCATTACACATTTGCACCGTTGTTTGGATCAATGTTAATTTTACTTCTCACAAAACATTGACAATGAATTGGACGTATTAGTCGGACGTAGGACGTAGAAGTAGAGGATGAAATCCTTCAAAACTAAGAATATAAAGTTTTATGCTAAAGTCTTTTTTAGTATTTTTTGTTCGGTTAATATTTTTATATACCCATTACCCACATATCATTAGCCCTCAATAATGCGTTCAAAAATCGTATATAAAGGCCCCTATAATGATAAACTTTTTTGGTACAACAAATTTCTTATCTGTGAAAATGTTATTATAGCTAAATATGTTATCGATTTCGATAATATTATTTTTGTTCAAATTTCGAACACAATGACACAATAAAATTTGATTTGACCTCTATTTTAATCTCAGTCGATATGACGTTTAATTTGAAACGAGTTGTCAATTGCATACAATGACGCTTGCAAGTCGCATGTTATTTTGATATCTAACGATATGAAAATTGGGGCCAACTGTAGTTTGTCTCTGAATTAAAAAAATATAAATGTCAAAACTTGGATGTCAGAAAAGTTTTTATTCCCAAAAGTCGCAATGGCGGTCGGTGTATATGCGCTTTAAACTGTCATGATATGTGTGTATATAAAGCAGTGTATGCAATTGTAAATAGTTAGGCACTAGAACACTCGTGTACGTGAAACCAGGCGTCAGCCGAGTTTTAATGCCTTTCATTATATGCAATCACATAAACTACTCTTTCGTGACACCGTAATATTTGATGTTTAAATTGATGTTTGGTGCAATTTAAGTTTGGAAACAATGTTACAGTATTTAAGAGGTTTATTTTTTAATAAAATAAAGTTACTTTACCCTAGTGTGTGTTGTTTTTGTATACCTTTTTAGAATACCACTATAAATCAATAAGGAACCAACCCTCACATAACCCATTTTGCAAAAAGGAACCATTGCCTTTTTCAGATAAAACTACCCTTAAAAATACATTTTCTTGTCTTATTTAAGTAAAGCAATATAAATCATACCTTACTGCGGCACTTGGTGATCTAACTTTGCCAAAAAAGTTGGTAATATTTTTTGTGTACACTTTATGAACAAAAACAGCTTTATCTCAAAACTATCCTAGTGTGGGTTGGTTCCCTTTTGCATAAATACGTCCAATTGTTGGAAGGAAATCATACAGAACTATTAAAGTCAGGTCAGTGTCAAAATCTAGGTTTACGGAGCATGTGCATGTGCATAAGCTCCGTCTTAACAAAGTCAAATCGCGAAGTGGTGATTTTTCCAATTTATACTTTATTCTAATAACATTAGGGTTTCTTTTATTATTTCGGAAATGAGAGCTATAGGTAAGGTAAGAGGTTTAGAAAGCAATTATTCGAATGCTCGGGAAGGAAACGGATATAGACTCGGTTACCACCAAAGTTATTCTCGTCCCTGTGAGCTTTCTGCAGAAACATGTCTAATGTAAATCAGTCAAAAGTTTGACGGGTTCTATACTTGGCAAATGTTATAGGAAACATAATACATAGTTCACTCCAATCGTCGCAGTTTAGGTATACCTAGGCACCTATAAAGAAATTGTATGTTGGAATTATGCAAAAGAAAAGTTGCAAATGCTTGTTAGAACCAAAAAGGTACCGTTCTTTTTAAGTTCTGAGTCCTTAGTCCTTAGGGACAGGGAGTTATTGACGTAATACAAAATTAGGCCGAGGTAGTATTATGAATGTAATTCGAATTGTAACCGCAATTTCAGACCGCAATTTTAGAATTATTTTCATGTTTGTGTATATTTATAGCAAAGTGTGTGTAGTGTACCTGGTTTACGGTAATGCACGATAAGATAGAGCGTGAGGAAGATAGCAAAGGTGATGAGCGACATCTTCCAGCTGATCAGCAGCATGATGGCCACGCACATCAGGAACCCGGCCAGCGACACCCACATGTTGTAGAACTGAAATCAAGAGTCAGTTATCCATCAACTGCTATGACTTTAATCAAGCCTCGGCTGTGTTCTAAGACGCTTGGCGTTGGGACACTATATTCACACACGATACAATGTTTTTTTGGAGATTGAAGACATCGTGTTTGTAAACATCGTCATCATGATAATGACCTTTCCCTGCGCTGAACATGGCTCTGCTTCTCCTTTGTTTTTCTATGCTAAAAACGAGACGAAAATATGTAGGTATATTATGTATATTTGGAGGCTACGATAAAGTGAATAGGGAAAATTATATTTCATAAAGTAAACAGATCGCAGTGATAAAATGTGAGGTTTAGAGTCAGCTTAGTCCAAAATGGCACTGGACGTAAACAAAATGTAAAATTGATTCACGCGAGCACATGACACTAGTGAGTCACTCTCAGTTGTAACGTACGTTACTATCGAATGTCAAGCCAAATAGGTATCAATGAAATGCTGATGTATTGTATAATGCTAAATCAAAGCTGAATCTAATCGGAACTGTCGAAAGTTACTAAGCGCATGTGAATGTTCAAGCTATTTTAAGACGTAAGTTCCCAGTGATTAAAGATGTAATCGCCTGTCGTATGGTCTGGTATGGTCTTGGGTTAGTTGCACAAGGTTTGTTTAGAGATTCTTACCCTGAAAGTAGGGCGCCATCCCAGTGGGCGCACGAGCGCCGCGTGGAAGGTGCAGAAGTTGATGAGTGCGTACGAAGCCAAGTAGAAGTTGGAGATCAGCGGTGCGATGGTGTTTAGGTCAGCTAAAGGATAAACATAATATACAATCCTTCCATTAATCCGTACTAATATTATACATGCGAAAGTAACTCTGTTTGCCTGTCTGTCTGTTGCCTCTTCATACCAAAATCGTTGGACGGCTGAAGATGAAATATGGTATGGGGATAGATTGAATCCTGGGAGAGGACATAGGATAGTTATTGTTCTAATTCTACGCAGACGAAATCGCGTGCAAAAACTCCATAGGTAATTAATGAACTTTTAAAGACTACGAAGAAACTCATATGTGAGCTCATAAGTTTTAACGATGTAGACTTCCAGTGGAATAAGAGAGTCCTAATCTTAATGAAATGACGTGATAGCGATCTAATCGATCTTAACCTTCACTTGACCAGATATTGATATTGATATTGTTTTCTCCGAGTTCCTTGTCTTATTAAACTCACCGATAAGTAAAAAGATAAGAGACACCAAAAAGGTGAGCACGTATCCACGGTAAGGCTCGCCGTGTTTTCCGTAGCCCTTGGAGAAGAAGATGAGTCCAGGGTAGATGCGGTCCACGCCCAGCGCCTGGATCAGCCGCGGCACCGACAGCAGGTTGGTCAGCGCCGTGGACAGCGTCGCCGCCCAGCAGCCGCCGTAGATCAGGGGGCCCCATGCTGACATCAGTTGCATTACCTGTCACAACATGTTATGAGTAGGTAGCTAACAGCTAGGTTAGTCTAGCAAGTTAAACTCGTAACTACTGTTGTGACGTCGTATCGGAGTCGACTACCGATTTATGTTCGTCCATTTTGTCAGTACGCACATTATAGCACTTTTTTTTTCATATCGCTATCTATTTATTCGTAGGCAACCGTCTAGTTAGTAGTAAGGGACAAAATACGAGTAGCATATATTAAGTAATTTCTCGTTGTGCCCTTTGCGCCTATACGGCCGAATAATTGTATCCACGACAAGAAGGTAGGTACTTAGTTAATAACCAAACCATAACTCACGGAGTAATCATTGTGCAGTCCCTTCGGACATCCACCCGTGAGGTTGACACAGTCGGAGACGGTTCCCAAGCTGGACACAGTCTTATTATCCACTGAGTTTATAATGAGATCGGTGATGTTGCCACTGGCGTCTCTGAGGGAGCCTCCGCCGGAGAACAGTACCATCAGGGCGTAGCTTATCATGGATATGATCAAGGACAGGAGCGTGCCTTTTGGGATAGCTGACGCAGGATCCTGTGGGAAGAAAGTATATTTGTTAATGTAGCCTTAAGCTGTTTATAAAAAGACTGAAGGATTTGTTAATAGGAAACTATTTTTACAATGTTGACGAGTTTAAATAGTTACCTAATTTATTCTGTATTATCAATTTATCAATTTTAATTCTAATTTTACTAGTAATGTACTTGACATATTTTTATTTTGTATATACTTAGTGTAATTTTAATTGTAATTCATTTTTTACATCATGAACAAGGTTTGCATAGTAAAATTTTATTTCAGTCATGACGAAAATCTTAATGCTCCTCTTTATTCATTCTTCCTAAAGGAATGGTGGGATACAATACATCTCTATAATTGTCATGGATAGTGTTATTGTCAGAACGTTTGTTATTTAACATGTCGTGGTATCTATTTAAAATGCGATAATGGCACAGGCCAGGGAAGCTAATTTGAAGATTCGATTAATTGCGGTCTAACGCCTCTAACAACAAAGACGTATTTCAATGAATTTGAGTATCCTGCCCGCACCACTATTTGATTTTGCAGCCGTGACCCAAATAGTTTCTGTGTCATGGAAAACCATACATCATACCGATGATCAACCGTCCCAATAATCCGGAAACCAATGTAGATTTCAGGAATTGTGCTTATTTCTGTACGTTCTACAAATAGATTGTATATTGCGATGACTCACTCGTTGCCACTTCGCCTCAATTGGCTTTAATCAATCGATACGATGTCGTATAAATAAATGCGTTCGGAGGTTTGCAAATTTCGGGGTTAAATATTTGACTCTCCATAGAAGATGTTTATGGTTCACTCAATTTGTTTCAATTGGAAATTATTCGTGTGGGGTATTTGAGGCATGCCAGATCTCATGTTATTGAAGTCTAAGTATTGATATTCAGGGAGCCCATGACTTTGCCACATCGACTGTAGTAGGTATTGTTTTGCAGGCAGTACCTACCTATACTTATAGGTAGGTATACAATTTGGTTCTGCTTTTCGACAAAAGTAAGTTGATATGCTAGCTACTAGATTTGGGATAGTTATAATTTTAACGGGAGTTTTATATCTTTTAGTTTAGTCTGGCTACCTACAAGCATCTTCCTATACAATCAGTAGGTGGGTAAATTGAATACGTATGAAGCTTCTAGGTCGATAGATTGGTGCTCGCCGGCACGTGGCGAGGCCGACAAACAAACAGATCGATGGCAACCACGTGTACCCACGCTCCCTGCGGCTGCGTTAATAGGGATGATTTAGACGACACATCAGCTGCTTTCATTGAACTTTTTAAAACGGTAGAAGTTATAGAGTTTTATAGAACTTATTACGTCGTTTCGATATAGTTATATTCGAAAATAGCTTCAAGTTGTAGGTAGTGATCGCGTATTGAGGTTACTTTCGATCCAATGATTGATCAATGGCGTTATTAATAAACGCGAATCAATCACAGTTTAGCTAAATGATTGATTGTCCTTATCTGCCAGTTTGACATTTGCCTTTGTTAGAAAAGGAGAAAACGTAGTTTAACTAAAACGTCTGTTAACTTTTTTATTAACAAGGGGCAAGTTTTTCATAACATGCACATGTACATTTTAAATACAGCCATCATATCCCAATTCTGGCGTATTGTCGCTATTTGGGTAAATCAGGGTGACGGCTTCAAGTGTCCTAGAAGGGTCGTACACAAATAACTCAAAACAATGGAAACTGCCCACGTTTATGAAAATTAGGAGTTACCTACGTTACGTGGGTCACTATTTGTTACCAAATCCGGATAAACTGAATGCTGAATAGGTGCGCCAGACACTAAATTTAAATCCAATCTAATATATTTTTAATTTAATCCAATCGATATATACTACTGACCATAGGGGTAGTATATACCTATCTATTTACTTAAAATAATGTAATTCCTATATATAGCTCGCAGTTATTTTAGCCAGACAAAGGATTCATCCAATGGACATATTAAGTGACCGATAGTGGCTTGATTTGATTAAGATCTTTTTCGATATTGTCGCGGGCGATGAGCTTCTATCTACGTGAGTAAGTAAACGGTTGTTAATTATTTTATTACCTACCCTTAGATAATAAAATAACTAAAGTTAGATCGTCAATATCATCATTAGGTAATATGTTTATTATTAATTAATTTTATCATAGATTTTCGATAAGTTATTAAAATACATCAGCGTTTTTTTTACAGCTGTGACTTAAAGAAATATACCAGCATCATCTAACGGTTAAACCTATCTGAAACCCATCACTAGTGTATCACGTAATATGTAACTTTAGCCGAAAACCTTACCAAAATTGGTGAAGCCGGTTTTTTATCGAATTATCGTCTATACGTTCCCACGCGGGGAGAATGAGTAGGTACCTATTCTTCACGAATGCTTACGATCAAATCTAGTAAGAAGATAAATAATTCTTTAAATACGCACAACACTTTCAATCCAGATTTGCTAATCGAAGTTATATCATAGTCACGTGTGCAGCATGCCCCAGAGTTTAGTAACTTAATGGCAATAGCTATTGCAAGGCTGTGCTGTGATGCTCGAAGAAGACGTGAATACTCGCGAACACGCAAAACTCCCGTATAAACAATATCATCAAAATTGTTAAAGCCATTTCAAAAAGTTCCCAAAATTAATAAATTTATACCTGCTCAAGAACTGCTGGGTTAAAGATGTTGATCGATATATTTTTAACCGAGTTCGAGAATTAGACGGAGATCGTTATAATGTTCGTCTGTTAGTATTTTTTGCATCTACGTTTACTGATTAGGTAATACTTTGACTTCAAACGTATCAGTTGGTAGCGCTAAATATGTGGTGTCACCTTCATTTGTTTGATTACTCATCCTTTCCGAACCTTACAGCAAATAAAAAATACAATTAAATGTTCACTTTTTGTAGTCGGTTTTATCTAAATGCAACCTCAAACAGGGCTATGAAGCCAAGCGGATAGGGTGGTACCTGCTGGATAAGAGTTAGATAAGCAGTTTGTCAGCATTTTATAACAATTTCCGATATCTGAATATGCCAATTAATTTTAATGTTTTTGTTGGCCGACTGCAACTATCGCCAGACTTTTTAATACGTACATCACCACATGGGTACTTAGTTTCGAATGCAATCAAGATTCATGAAGATAGGCCCTCAGTTACCAAGAAGCACTTTGCCTTATTTACAAAAGCGAAGTGTTTTCAGGAATAGCCGTGACTCAAAGAACCAATTGGTTCTAATTAGACAGCTTGCAGCGTCTCGGTGCTAATGCTAACCCATGAAACTCGGGTCAAGAACATTGACGATAGTTAGTATAAACATTTATAGAAAACCATGAAACTCGGGTCAAAATCATTGACAACATTATACCTACACATAAAATCGCATAAAAAATCGGTTATTCTACAACTCGCATACTACGTTACAGTTCTTTACAAAATGGTTTCATATACTACACTACAGTACAGTCTATCGCATACGTTGTTACGATTATTTGGTTGTGTACCTACGAGTACCTAATCGTAAATTAATTGATGTGATACTTAGCTGTTCAGCACGATAGTTCGTCAGTTTGTATGGCACGTGATTTCATTAATTTTGTGACGGTGAATTCACTAAGATAAGTAATTATAGGTAACATAAAAATATTTAGCAAATGCCTCATAAAGCTGCAATACCTTTAGTATCAAAATTTGCTAGCGCAACATTCCTCTGCCCCCTTTATATCCTATATATGTATTATGCATTCCACCTATAGCTACGTACCTTTGGATTTTTCGACGGGAAAAGAAACGAAATATCCAAGACTTTTTACAATGGAGAGCGCAGCACTTAAAACATTGTTTAGCCAATAACTCGTACCCTATATCGTTAATTTCCCCGACTTGAGGAAAGCCAACGACTTTGAAATGGACTCGCCCACCGCCTGTTAATTGATTTTGTTTTGACGTCAGCAGGCGATTGGCGTCGCCCACCATCCAATGTACACAATGCAAACAAAGTAAACATTTTGTTATTTTCTTATATACCTACTCGTATTTATTGGCCGTATTGGTTTACTTTCTTTTAGTCAAAGTTAGGTGAAATAGAGAACGCTGTATGAGTTCAGTTTAGGCAGACTGACCTAAAAGTAGGTAGTAATCGGTGTGTGTGTACCTAACTAAATATACGTAAACCAAATTGGCATTGTTTCTAACAGTGAACGGCGATTATTTACTGGGTGCAGAAGTTCACAAATCAAAACCGCCAGTACTGACAAGCTGGTCAATTGGCAGGTAGGTAGTCAGATGTATTCTTTGAGTAAACCAATAGGAATTCATACCTTTTTGACTGATATAATATAAGAATAAAGCTGCAAGACCCGGCTATCCTGTTTTGCTGTTGAAGACTTTTTAAAAGGAATAAAATGCAATAGGGGTTTAAGTATAAGTATATCAACTTTAGCAAGGAGCGTGCATTTGATGTGTTTATTTCGTGACTGTTTCCAAATGTTACAAGGAATTGTGTGAAACCGAAATGTTACAAGGAATTGGGTTAAATAACTTTTCTGCCCTCCGGCCGGCAAACGCCACTTTACGCAAAACTAAATTGCCGCCTGCCGGTTCCGTCGAGCAGAAAAATAATATACAAACCTCGGCCGGTAAATGGGAAAGCCTCGGATAACATGTTAGTCGACCTCGGCTTCGCCTCGGCCGCCAATTACATGTCATCCGAGACATTTCCCACTTTAACGGCCTAGGTATGTAATCTACTATTAATTAAATTATATTGGAAGTTTTTCAATATCAAACTACCTTTCAAACTATATGTATGTGTAAATAAATAATTAAAAAAACGCGCGTATTCCTATTTCTACAGTAAAAATCCCAGTAACCGACTAGGTACTTTACAGAACTTAGTAACCGACTAGGTACCTAACCTACTCACATGGAAAACAAGACTGTAGAAAATTACTTTCAGATGTTGACGCTGGTATGTATTTCCATGACAAACGGGAGAAGACAGCACACGATAAAGTCCTGGTAGACCTTTGCCGAACCACAACTTGAGGTAAAGTTGGTTTAGCTTACCTTGAGATCTCCGGAGATGTTGGCGCCGGCCTGGATGCCGGTCACAGACGGGAAGAAGATGGCGAACACGCTGAAGAAGTCCTGGTTTAGACCCTCGCTGAAGCGCCAGTCAGGGTAGAAGTTACCGATGAACGTTTGTGCTGCAAAACGATGTTGAGCAAATAAGCGACCATCTAAACGGAATAAATAATAATACATTCTTCTAAATGATACTGTTCGTGTTGTCCAGCCAAAAAGTTTTGATACGTTGCCAGTTAATAATTACTGATACCAAAAAGTAGTTACGTAAATGACAATTTTCATATAAAGAATTATAGTCGTTGTTGGATGAACCAGATACAGAATGTTCTTGAACATTTGCTTTAACTTCTTCATATGGCTAGGTATAATTAATTAAGGAAACAGAATGGCATAGTTAGTCTTATTAAATTCGTAAATTTTTATTTTTTTTATTTCTCATACAATATAATTACATGTTGCATCAACCGCGAATGTAAAATGGGTACTAGAATTGACTTTACTAAGTGATAACTATGACATATCAATGTCATGCATGTCGAATACTCATACTCCGTATGCACACATGCAAATCCCTTAATATGAGATAAAATTTAATTAATGGTTATTTTCTAAATGGAACTAGTTAGAATACCGGTGTCTTTGAGAGATAAAATTAATTTAAGCTAAATAATGCACCCTTAATTTAAAACAATTGCTCAAAAACACGTTGTATAATGCGAAAAAGCAGAATTGGCCAGCTTTTTCTACAGAGTCCGCACCTAGTATAAGGTGACTAAACGCCCAGCATAACTAACTAACTAAGGTGACTACCAACAATAACCAAGTGAGTAAAGTTCCTTACACATTCAGCCACCATATTAAGTCATTGTTCTTTTTGATTTGATCACCAGAGAGGAGAGGCTTTCTTTAAAGGCTGAACGAGAGGTTTGCATGTCATATGGAAATGAACGAAGTACGTTAATTGGTGAACAGACTACGATTATGTTTAGTTTCCATCAACCATCATAAATATCATGGGTAAACTTACAGCTGAGGCCCACGAAGCCGTTCGCGATGGCGTTTGCATCGGGTGGTCCCATTAGAGTTCCGACTACGAAGTCCACTATCGCAGCGATGATGATTGCGATCAGAAAGTTCTGGAACCAAATCCAACGGTCAAAACTTGTATTTTTTTTTAGGAGGACTCACGAGGAAAAGAAGGAAAAAGAAAAAAATACAATACTAAATAGCCTTTAACTAAAAGGAAAGTGAAACTTCATAATTTAAATAAAAACATGACTAGTAAAATTAAGCAGTTAGGTAGGTACAGCTCAGTAGGTATTTAATACAAATAATTTTTAAGAAAAAAAAACTTCATTTGGTTCCCGGTAAAAGTGAAATTTTGAATTTGTTTGAGTTAGCCAGTTTACTTCACAAATATCCAATACACCGCACGTGTACGATTGAAAATTGAGGAGATTTCTTAATGTCCCAGGGCTTCCATCATTACATGTGAAGTATAATCAAACGGAACTCCCTTGTAGACCTTTAAAACAAACAAAATAACAATGTGTTAAATTGGATGACAGACTGTAAATTATCGAGCAGTTTCATTATGCCATCCCTGATTATCAACATCAGGTCCACTCCAGCAAAATGATGGCCACAGTAAGAAAATGCCTAAGCTAATTAGGAACACCCTCTAATCACAATGAACGTGCCGTTCAAATTTGAGGAGTTCTCTGAATTCTTCTAGAACTCCATCAGAATATAAATCAAATCAAAAAGATAAATGTCACAACTAGGATAATAAGTAGAGCTAGGTTTATTGACCAGTTCCACTTTGCCATCCCTGGTCTTCATCATCAGGTCCACTTCATCAAAATGTTGGCTCCCCCAAAACAATGTTTTAGTTACTTAAGGAAACCCTCACATCAGAATGCATGTGCCGTTAAAATTTGAGGAGTTCTCTCAATCCCTTATGAAGTCCATCATCAAAATATAACTATAATCAAATAGGACTATCTTGAAGGTATTTCTTTACAAAGAAAAGATGAATGTCTCAAATCGGATGATAGAGCTGGGAATTACCAAGCAGTTCCACTTTGCCATCCCTGGTCTTCATCATCAGGGCCACTCCACCAAATTGATGATGTTCGTAAAGAAATGCTCGGGTGTCTTAAGAAACTACCCAAATCATCATGCATGTGCCTTTAAAATTTGAGGAGTTCCCTCAGTTCCTCATGGATCCCATCATCAGAAACTGATTTTGAAAAAAACGGGACAAACTTGGAACCATCTATTTTCAGAATTTTTTTTTTAAATCGGATGATAGTCCTGGGAATTACCAAGCAGTTCCACTTTGACATCCCTGGTCTTCATTATCAGATCCACTCCACCAAATTGATGATTTTCGTAAAGAAATGCTCGAGTTTCTTAAGAAATCACCCAAATCAGCATGCATGTGCCTTTCAAATTTGAGGAGTTCCCTCAGTTCCTCATGGATCCCATCATCAGAAATTGATTTTGAAAAAAACGGGACAAACCTGGAACCATCTATTTTCACACAAAAAAATATTTTTTTAAACCGGATGATAGTCCTGGGAATTACCAAGCAGTTCCACTTTGCCATCCCTGGTCTTCATTATCAGATTCACTCCACCAAATTGATGATTTTCGTAAAGAAATGCTCGAGTTCCTTAAGAAATCACCCAAATCAGCATGCATGTGCCCTCAGTTCCTCATGGATCCCATCATCAGAAATAGATTTTGAAAAAAACGGGACCAACCAGGAACCATCTACTTTCAGAAAACAAAAAAAAATTAAAATCGGTTCAGTAATGACGGAGTTATGAGTGAACATCCATGAAAAAAAAAATAAAAAAAAAACTCAGACGAATTGAGAACCTCCTCCTTTAGAAATATTGAAGTCGGTTGAAAAAGGTATTTACATGTTACCGGGCTTAATGGGGACCTTTAAGCGAGGTAGGTCCGGAGCAGGTATTAGAATGACTTAGTTTTAAATGTTTTAGGAGTTTTATTAGGCTACCTTCCTTTTATATGAGTCGTATGTGGTTTTTTATAATCGTTACTTTTTCGAAATAAGTAATTAAAGTAAAATAATTGTTACTTTATGATAATTACATATTATTCATAAGTTCCATAGCATCCCTTTTTTTGAAATATATGCTTTTACATAGTGTGTCAACCACAGGCTGCATAATTTTGTATTTATTTATGTGCGTCCCTTTTTTTCAAGTGAAAAAATTGAGAGGCATATAAAAAAAAATGCGGCCTGTGGTTGTCAGAGTATATTTCCTACTTATAAATTTTTCGATGAACCACTTGCGTTTTGAAATCCAACTACATCCCTGGCAAATTTGAATGTTTTGATACCTTACTGCATCCATTGAAAGCCTACAATCCTACATTACCTACTGGCAAATAGCAAATTTCCAAAGACATGTCCTATCTAAATATCAGTAAGTTCCATTATAGTAAATATAATTCTATTCGTCAAGGTCAGCTTTTATTAGGTAAACAGTTCATAGATGTAAACATGAGCTGTTATGAATCACCAGTTAAATAATAAATTATAGTTTTACATCCAAGCCGATAAAAGTATTTCAGAGCGAACCCGTGACCCAAATGCATCCATAATCGAAGAATCAACTCACTCATGAGAACGTTTACTAAACCTTGGTTTTTATTTGGGATAATCTTCGTAACATATTATAGAGATCTGAGTCATAAAAGAATTTCTGTATAGTTCTCATTCATATTTAATTTGATACATGTGGAAATGTTTCGTATGCTATGAATTACCTAAAGTATATCATAGTCATAGAATTTATTGCACCATGGTAGGTATACATAAGTTGTTATAAGTAGTACGAGCTTCTTATGGACTCTTAGTACCTAATGACAGTAATGACTAACATTACATTACTGTCAACCTTCTGTCTGTCACTTTGCACAGCGATTTTTTGGCGATTTTTTAAATTTATACATGGCTCTTGATGCCTAAAACCGCTTTATTTTTAACAAAAAACATCAAATTACTGTGCAATAGTGTGGGCATGCCAATAATAACATATCTTTTTGTTTCAGATGTTGCGGCCTTGTTCGGCAACTTCATGTCGCCCTGACGGACGACGTAAACTCCTTTTACGAATATTAAATACATATAATTATTTTTGTTAGGCTTTTGTTAGGTTAGAAATCGCGAAACGCCTGGTTGATGTTACTGGTTACCGTAGAGCTGGTGGCTTCTTCGCACAACGTATCAGCATTGCGATACAACGAGAAAATGTTGCCAGCATCCTAGCTACAATGCCTCAAGGACCTATTTTAGATTAAGGCCGTCCCCTATCCCAATGACCTCGGCGATTTGAGCTTTCTTCCCCTACCGCTTCCTTTCCTCACCGGTTATACAATACCGGTTATAAGCATAAGTCGTCACCTAGGAAGAGCTGCTTGTACTAGGACGCAACCCTATAAACTACTAGTGCCATCTTATACGACTGGCCCCCGTCGCCCGCGCAGGCATCTCGAGCCGGCGTTTTCGGAAAAATGCGTGTAATAGCTTTTTTCTCGAAAGTACAAAACCTATCCAAAAATCAGTGGATGCGTTTAAAGTAAACATAAATATAAAATGCTTGTCTTAGTTTCTTGTACTTACGACGCATAATAAGGGAGTAGATACAGATTTAAGGTAGAAAAAAGGGTTTACGGTTATTTTTTTTTCTCTTGATGTATTATGTTTTTCGACAATTTAGTGGAACAAAATGTAGACCAAATACCTAGCTACATTATATATTTTTTTCAAGCGTTGTGCTTGGAGCTGAACAAAGCCTATTCACTTTAAAAACAGTGAAATATGCCGGGTAGCCCCTTAAGAGCCTATTTCCCAATCGCCAGATATACGACGACGATATATGTCAGATAGAATTATTGCTATTCTTTTCATCACACGTTTAAATGACAATGACAGCTAACATTTATCTGACAGATACCGTTTATTTATAGATTGTGAAACCTGCCCTTAAGGTAGGTAGAGGTAGGTAGCTAGGTAAGTTACATACTGTATATGTTTTGAAAATGAATGTTCTTATACTAGTAGTATTTTGTGACGCACACACACCCTAATCCTTGTTTGTCTTTTCTTTTGTTTCTTATGTTGTTTCCTGTGATGTCACAAATAAGATTCAGGCATCAACTCGTCACACCAAAATTTTGTTCTAACCGGTCACACTGCCAAAATCAATGATATTTGTTTCAACCCGTCACAAGTAAATTTAGTTCTATTAGGTCACATAGTAATTTTGTAGCTATTGGTCACACTGAAAATCTGTTCTTATTCGTCATCCCGTTAAAAAGTTTCAACTGGTCACAATGAGGATAACTATACAATTTTCACACTGCCCAACAAAACGCGTGGCACTTCTTTCTCTATTTTTTTTTCTACTAACTAGTAAGTATCACCTACGCGAAGATGATCTTAGGAGACTTCCCATTGATTACAAATTAATGATGATTGGCATTTACAGATGTTGGATGATTGATCACCCTATATATAGCTATAGGTTTCTGCTGGGGGGCGTTTTACGGCAGGGTCCTGTTACCGACCGTTTTTAACGAGTTCCACACGCGAGACATAGTGAAATTATTATTAAAATAAAACAAACTATTACCTATAATTTAATGCATTTTACTCCATCAAAGTGCAAAGTGCTGTTTTGGCCCCAGACAAAAACAATAATTTATAGGACATTGCACAACATTTGAGACACCACACCATTTATCATCTCCAGCGAAAACCTGAGGAGGTCCGAGATGCTCTGTGCATGACTGTTGTTAAAATCTGTGCAGTTGTTGGGGGACTCCATAACTATTGCCCACTCCTCTTCACCGGCTGTGCAATGTTGACGACAAACACTCGTTCCGCTTGATATCAGGAAATTAAATTTACACAATAAGTTGATCTTTAATATATTAGGAACTTCCCCCATGTCATTTCCGGGACATGCCGGAAATATACACACGCCTTCAATTTCTGGCGTCCGCAGTATTGTTACAACGTTGTTAATGTTTCCTGGAATGATTCCCGACATTTTGCAATTTGCTGAAACACAATCAGTTATATTTGATTATAAGTGTCAAGAATAATGACAGTGGTAAAGTATTTTTTTTTTCAATGTATTTCAAACTGTTCTTTTTGGTCCTCTGTGTTTGTCACAATATGCCAATAGATTGATAGATAGAATACTCTTTATTGCACACCTCAAAATACACGGAGAACAGAAAACAACAATAAAGTTACACTATGTGTCAAAAATATTGTGGAATGATTCGCATTCTGTGTTTTTAGCATTCGCAAACGTCCCCCGTTTTTATTCAATACGCGAAATGGAAACAATTTAAAAAATCCAACTTGGTATTTTTATTTCAACAACAAAATATGAAAACTCACATCACATATATTAGGGCTAATATATGTGATGACGACTGTATCTTTTCAAATTAGAGTTTAATATGTGTATGCAAACTATTTCTTATCTTGATTTCCGTACTGGCAATTAATAATAAAGTAATCTAAACATGACAACATGTGACCTTTCGATGTCATAAATAATGGTTATAGATTGATTTTCTTATGCATTTCTTCGGTAAGCCAGAATCTAATTTACTGGAAGACTATTACTTATATAATAATGTCTGATTTAAATTTTATAGACAGTGAAAGAAATAGTAAACTTTTACTTTGCGAAGGCTATAAGTACAGATTCCATCGAAACAACACAAAAGGTGAAATATCTAGTTGGAGGTGTGCGAATCGTAAAATTTGTGGTGCGATTATAAAATTAGGTAAAGACAATGTTATCATCGATAAACCTACCCATAAATGTGCCGCTAATAGTGCGAAAAATGAAGTCTTGTTATGTTTACAAAAGGTAAAAGACAGTGCGAAAGCAAATTTTGAACCACTGCAGCAAATATACGAAGATTGTATAGCACCGTTGATACAAAGAGGTATAAATGTTATAGAAGATATTCCAGATTTCTCACAGATTAAACCAACCTTATACAGATGGAGACTAAAATCAAATAATTTGTCGACTACAAGATTTCGTCATACCTCCGACGTCATAATTCCCGAGAGGCTAAGATGCAATTTATTTCATGAAGATTTGCTAGAAGACGATAAAATTATAATATTTATGTCTGCTACAGCAAGATCGGAGATAAATAAATGTCATTCATTCTTTGGCGATGGTACATTTTCGAGGGCTCCTGCCCCCTACCCGCAATTGTATACTTTCCATTGTGACACTAGAGGAGCTGAAAGCAGCACTAATATAATTCCAATAATTTTTGCATTACTTCCAAATAAAGAAGCAGAAACTTATATTCGTTTTTTGGCAATCCTTAAGAGAAAGCTTCCGTCATGGAAACCAACCAATTTTAAAATTGATTTTGAAATGTCAATGTTTATAGCAATTCGAGCAGTTTTTCCCACCGCTACAATAAGTGGATGTTACTTCCACTATACGCAAGCTATAAGGAGACACGCGAAAAAATTGAAACTACTTGCAAACTCTGAATACAAAAGATTTATATTCTTATGTTTTCAACTGCCTTATTTACCGTCTATGTTAATACCTGAAGGATGGCTATCAATATCTGAAAACCTTACGGAAAGCATAAATATCAATATCTTTAAAGCATACTTCACGGATTGGTGGATGTCTAATAAAATAATTACAACCATTTCCTGTTATGGCGAGAAACACCTGACAAACAACCCAGTGGAGGGTTGGCACAGCCGGATAAATAAAAAAGTGCCTAAGAAGCCAAATATTTTGCATTTTATACAAAAAATTAATAATGAAATCGCAATACAAGATTTTAAACTCAATAAAATGAAATATCATCACTTAGTGAAGAATAGATCTCAAACATATCTTTTAAAAAAAAATAAAATAAACATATTGGTAAGAAGATGTATTAATGATAAAATCACTGTTTACGAGTGCTTAAATAAAATACGATGTTTGAAGATGAAATACAAAATTAAGTAATATTTTTTGTTTTAAATATAAGAATGAGAGATTGTTTAAGTTAAAACTAGGTGTTAAGATAAAACCATTGATTGTTTTATAAAATTAAAATAAATTCATTATTATAATGTAACTTAGCAGTTTTGATTTATTATGGTGCGTTTGTCTGGTTCATTTGCAGGAACAGTTTTACATTGCAAGTTTTCAATCAAATAAATAATAATATTGACTGTTACTGTTGTACTTCTTCTTTGTCGTATCCTCATGGCTGAGGGACGTGACGAGCTTGTACACTATTCACCAACGCTCTTCAAGCTGCACAGTCTACTGTTGTACAGTCGACGTCAAAGATATGTATACACTTTTGCACCTTATTACAATGGAATAAGGTAGAAAAGTGTTTACATATCTTTGACGTTGACTGTACATAAATTAGCTCTATCACGACGTGATCATCATGAGGTGATAGTTTTAAAATTCTTCTTCGACTCGGATCAACTAAACCGAACAACTGAAACAGGTCAAGTACTCGTATTTTTCTATCTGAACGGCTCAACTCCGGTGATACTTACTAGTTAGTAGAAAAAAAAATAGAGAAAGAAGTGCCACGCGTTTTGTTGGGCAGTGTGAAAATTGTATAGTTATCCTCATTGTGACCAGTTGAAACTTTTTAACGGGATGACGAATAAGAACAGATTTTCAGTGTGACCAATAGCTACAAAATTACTATGTGACCTAATAGAACTAAATTTACTTGTGACGGGTTGAAACAAATATCATTGATTTTGGCAGTGTGACCGGTTAGAACAAAATTTTGGTGTGACGAGTTGATGCCTGAATCACAAATAAATGTTTTTCATTTCATTTCATTTCATTTATTAAGGTTTACAAGAATCTGCAATGCATAATTATCCATACTTCCATAATAATATTATAAATGGATGGGCAATGGACACGGTGCATTCTGACACGCACTGTGATTTCTGAGTAATTCTGATGGCTGTTACTTTTTTCAGCCATTATAATAAAACAATACTCGTCTCGTGTCGCTCTTAATGACTGCTACTTAATGAAACAGCTAACTCATCCGAAGGCACAGTATACGAGAGAGCACATGATGGATGACTCACTCTAGAACGGGACGGGATGGGGCGGGACGGGTTGTTATACATTACAAAGTGTTAGTTATTACAATTGATATCATGAAAATATGTAACACATGTACTTTTACTCTGGCCCTCACATCTGTAGATGGACTGTAAGTGTTGATTTTAAGGAATAAACAAATAAATAATCAACCCTTCTTACATTTAGTATTATGAGTTGACGGAGTTAAGACGCAGCCACTAATCTAGAATACGCATGTATTTTCTTAGATATGCCCTAAAATCTAAATACCTACGCCGTTGCCGTTCATTTGAATCTGCAGTCCGTAAAACTGTAAATGAAAACAGATGATAAAGTCTGGCAATATCAACAAGTGAGGCGCACAGCCGCGCCCCGGTGATTATAGCCTTCGTTTGCATGGCATCAGATTGCCCGCCCCATGACGTCACATGTTATCAAATCAATTAGCAAGCCGTAGTACACCAGAGTCAGAAAGTTAAGTAATTATTGATATTTAGGCCATGTAATTTTTAATACTTGAAGGGAAGACAATGAAATATTGCGCCCTCCTAAGCCGCATGTACGAAGGATATAAGTGCCTCGGTAGCTCAGTTGGTAGAGCAATAGGCATGTATTCCACAGTCGCGAGTTCTAGTCTCGAGCGAGGCCGCCATGTTTTCCACTTTTCCTTTCTTCCTAAGATTTATATGTCGATGTGTGTAATATGACCCCTTCAACATCTTGGTACAATGAGTACAGGGTTGGTCATGTGAAAACGGAGCATAAGTAAGGGAAAACACATATCAGTTAATGTTAGAATGAGTAAGAGTCTTAGCCTGATTAAAAGTTACATGACTGACACTCTCCTCTATTACGAACCTGTGATATTACCTGTGCCAAATGATGTAGGTACATACTTTAAGCAATATAATAGCGCGATGCTGCCGATCATTCTCGTGTTATTCATGTTGTCTGCGCAAGATGCCCCCGTCCACATCCAGCAGGTCATATGGTGTTTAATGCAAACATTACCTGTGCCTTAGTCCATGCTAACCGCGCAAATGATGCACATGACATGACCAACAACGTGATGCTCCCGATCAGTCTTGTATTATTCATCTTGTCAGCAAAGATACCACCGTCCGCACCCAGCAGGTAGTTAAGCGAGTCGATGATATTCATGCCTTACCTGTGCCTTACTCTCCCAGTCCATGCCGACCGCGCAAATGATGCACATAACCAACAGCGCGATGCTCCCTATCAGTCTCGTATCATTCATCTTGTCAGCAAAGATGCCACCGTCTGCACCCAGCAGGTCGTTGAGCGAGTCACAGAAGCCGATGGTGTTCATACTGGCTGCGACAGCGTTGGCGAACGCGAAGATTATGCCGACGGAAGCGCCGAACTCGGGGCCGAGGGAGCGGGAGATGATGTAGTAGATCCCACCTAAAGAAAATAAAACAAAATTGGTGATTAATGCAACATCTGCGCCTATTATACTACTCTAGAGTCATAAAGTTGTCTCTATATAGGTCTACTATGATGCTTACTCATGTTGTTGGTACCTATGGCAGTTGTTGAGAAAAACCTAGTATTACTTGAGAGACCGGATCTTCACTATTCTAAATATGTAAGAGGTATCAGGATACAAACCTCCTTTGACCTCGCCGTTGGTGCATATGGCGCTCATGGACAACGTTGTGATGACGCACACGACGGCCGATATGGCGATGATGACCAAAGACATCCCGATGCCCGCCTGCGACACCACCCACGAGATGCGCAGGAACAGCATCACACCCCAGATGTTCAGGAGACATGGTATGAGCACACCCTGTATACAAGAATTACTAGATTAAGAGGTTCTACTGAGTCTTCTAACTGTCCGACGCGGTTATTAAGTTTGCAAATTTAGCGAATGTTCGGCCACAAAACTACGATTAAAGGAACTTAGGATGTTGATCCACTGTTTTAGTGGTCAATTTTATGACTAAGCTATGTTAAAAAACCTCAGTCAATAGGAATCAGCTTCTGACATGGCCTTACATGGTTATTAAAGAGAGGCTACAGTTTCATTAGAAAAAGCCTCTTAACAGACCTTGATTTTCTGATGACAGCTATGAAATTACTTCATTACGGAAAAAATATAACAACATGAAGAAATGCGTTAATTGCAGAAACTAAACATTAATTACAGAAAATTGTGAGGAATACACTACACAATGATGAGATAGAACCTGCAAGTGATTGAATTCAGCAGACAAACTCACTTGGATCCATCCTAATTTGATTCCGATCGCAGGCGTCGGCGACTTGTTGTCGCGCTTCGTGTCTCTCTCGTCCTGTGAACAAGGTAATTCGTTTAGCTTCTTTAGGTACCTACAATTTAGTATCTATCGAATCAAACAATTTAAAATGTTTTTTTAGACAATCTAACTGACGGACTAATTAGAATGATAGTTTTTTAACCTAGTCGTCATCCCTATAATTTGCATAAATTGTATAATGGCGAATGGACTGTTTTTATCAATGAGACTCTGCGTTATCATTGCAAACATGCTGGCAATTTAATCGGCTTGATGACTGACAGGTGACAGTTATGACGGCATGTCCAGCTACTGTAGTCTCTGCAGAAATAAAAACATAAAGCCAGTAAATGGACTGTACATACGAGTAATAAGATCTTTTTCAGTTAAGAAGTTTGTAACGTACATTTATCCCATGATGGTCATGGCTCAGCCTCAGCCTGCTTTGTACTGTAACGGCGTCGAAGTGTCGAATCGTACTTGTTATAATTGGTTGTTGTAGCCCAACAACAAAAGAGCATTTAACGCTTCAAAAAGCTTACCTTGAAAAGTATCTATCTATTAATTAAGCTTGAGTTATCCTTCCTTCAGAAAGCCGTTTTGGATTGAGTGAAAATGCTGAATGTGCCAAGTTTTCAATATTTTGAGGAAGTACCTTAATGGTTAACAGGTTTAGGATAAATCAAAATCCAGCCTAAATGGTTAACAGGTTTAGGACAAATGAAAATTCAGCCTAAATGAAACACTTTAAAACGGGTTAACCGCGCATATTGATTATAATATCGAGCCCTTTACAGCGTAATCACATTGTTGAACGATGACTAGGTACCTAAAACGTAGGAAAATATAGTTAATATACGCGATTAATCCGTTTTAAAGTGTTTCATATTAATTAGTACTAATCGCGGTAATAAGAGACAATAATATATGCTTGTTTTTAGTAAAAGGTACCCCTTGGTTGGTTGTTGATAAGGTTCATTTCGAAATGAATCTTTATGGCATTAGCACCTTATCGGCTGAAGTGATACCTTTCACTATCACATATTACGGCTATTATGTACTTATTTAAAACCAAGACGGCACACGAGCACGAATTACCAGAAGCAAACACTCTAAGATAGCCAACAGAAAAGATTACGACTATAACTAGCTTAACTGAATAAATAACATGTTTGCTACGGCATTAGTTAACAGCGCAGCGCACACCATACTGCATCAGATCGAATAGCTCGTTGCCGGAGTGAACATGGAGTGAAAAATAAGAAGTTTGAAAAATAAAAGTGTCGATCCTTTTGTTAAAAATCATGTTTTCACGTTTGCCAATTTGAAGGAAATATGTTCAAGTCTTACATGTATGTGAATTTCTTATACCCAGGTGTTATCAATATTGAGATCAAGACGTCTGAATGATAACAATTTGACCATTGTGGCCTCTTAAACCTATTGTTCCTTTCAAAAGACTCCTATAAGTAGGTAAAAGCTCGTGTCGTTATATCACAAAGAGAAGAGCGGTCGCCTGGAGTGACTGTTGCTGACTGCTCTACCTTTTGCCCATTCATGTAAGGAAGACTTGTTAATGGAGACTGTACTATTTGTCTATTGTGGTGTCAGTGGTGTGTTACTTTATTTTTATGAATAAATGTTAATAGTAACGGATTATACAATCTCAATAGGGATTATGACTAAGTTGAAAAACTATTATTCTAATTAGTCCGTCAGAAAGATTATCAAAAATTATCAGACACGTCCTTTCCTTTTTCAAGATAACTACAATTGACGAATATAAAGAGCGTCAAAGTTCCGTGGTGGGGCTGGTGACGTCACCTTTGAATAAGAATTGTACTTAGGTGTGACGTAACGCGAAACTGTAAAGCCCTGTATTTCCGTCATTTTTCATTTGACGAACAAAAAAAAATACGTATCGTTTATTTTTTAATAATCTAACATACAGACTAATTAGATTTTTTTTGTCGTCTAGCCTATTGTCTATATGCATATTTAGGTAACTAAACAAGGTGTGTTTGGGTGCAAGGTTGAATACGATGGAACAGCTACTTTGATCACTTGCAAGTCATATTTGGAACTATTTCATAATCGGGGTGACCCGAATAAACCTTGTTGTGGTTGTTGTAGGTCCTTGGGCACCGGAGGTGCATAGGGCCTCCACAATATCCTTCCACGCCTTTCTATCTTGAACAAGCTTCTTGGCTTCGCTCCAGCTCAGTCCTACGGCTCGCAACTCGCTCTCCACCCTCCGCCGCCACGTGTGTACAGGGCGTCCACGATCTCGCTTTCCGCCTTGAGGCTTCCACTCAAAAGCGAGACTGGCACTGTTTGTTGCTCCTCTTCGAAGGGTATGCCCGATCCATCTCCACTTCCGCAGCGCTACTTCTTCGGCAATTGGGGACTGACGGCAAATTATCCACAAATCCTCGTTCCTTATTGTCTTCGGCCAGAAGATGCGGAGGATCGACCGAAGGGACTTATTGACAAACACTTGTAGTTTCTGTGTCAGCCCTTTTGTCACTCTCCACGTTTCGCAGCCGAAGAGCAGCACGGACTTGATAATGGATTCGAAGAGGGAGAGTGAGAGTGAGGGAGGGAGAGGGAGATAAACCTTATTTCTAAACAAAAAGTCGATTGTTAAGAAGACCATCTCAACTTTGTAATCCCAAGATCGGGCCTGCCATAGAACAAGCCCATTATTTTGCAGGTGCTACTGGTTGTAGGGATTTCTGTTTACTCGAAGAACAAACATGTGTGAAAGACGGGGTGGTTAAAATTGCATGCTGTTTGCTTATTTCGTATTGATCTGTGTTGCGTAGGTACTGTCGCGAATTTATTTGATTTCCATTAGGTAAAGTATATGAATTTCTAAACAAGATACTTACATTACAATACAATACACACATCACGTTACAATGACTTCTTAAGTAAGTAAGTAGGTACTACTCGTAGTTATTACCAGATGCCCAGATGCCACGATGAATCGGATTGAACATTTATTTACAACTAGCTTTCCGCCCGCGACTTCGTCCGCGTATAATAGGGTTCTTCCTACAGATTTTCATACCTTGTTTTATCTTTTTACAATGTGACTTGATATAACCTACACATATATAATACAAATATTTTCTATTGCGTTTACGTTTAAGTTTTTATTAGGTAGATGTTGGCAACAGGCGGTATTATCGCTAAAAGGCAACATTTGTCTCTTACAGACAACCATCCGGTTAAATAGCATAAATGATTACCTACATACTTGAATAACAAAATTGAGTTGAAGTCTATGGATACAAAAGAAAACTTTCCGCCATAGAAACTTTCAACACTCTTTTCACCTCTTTATGGGTGGAATTTCCAAAAAAACCATGAAACCAGTTTTCTTTTATTTTAATAAGGAATCGATGCATAAAGTTTCAAATCTCTAGCTCAAAAAATCTTTATTTCCCCGCTTCATCAATTTTCAACCCCGTTTTTACCCCCTTAGGAGTACAATTTTCCAAAACTATGAAAACACTTTTCTTTTGTTCTAAAAAAAAGAAAAAAGTTTGTTGTTGTTTGTTTGTTGTTTGTTGTTTGTTCTAATAAAGAGTCTTTTCACAAAGTTTCAAGCCTCTAGCTCAAAAAGAATCTCCTTTTCCATACAAACGTTTAACCCCTTAGCAAACAACTTTTTATATTTTAATAATGAACAGTTTTTGCAAAAAGTTTCAAGTCTCTGGCTCAAAAAAAAAATACCATTTTCAAACAAACTTTCAACCCCCTTTCTAACCCTTTAGAAGTTGAATTTTCCAAAACTATGAAAACACTTTTCTTTAAATTGCAACGGTTAACACTCACGTATTTTTATCACAATAGGCGTCAGGACGTAAGGTATTCGGCGGTAGCGGAACATACTTTTGGTACGGACGCGACGCATTTCATTCGGTTCGATAAAGTGAAGTTGTTGGCACGGGAAAAATGTTATGTGCCACGCAAGATCCGTGAGGCCATTGAAATCGGACGTCGCCCTAATTTCAACCTCGACGGAGGTTGGACTCTGCCACCAGCTTGGAAACCAGTGCTTCCTAGAGGGAACGTGAATTTGTGTGGTGACGATTTGGTGGACACGGTTAGTTCGGTGTGCTTGTCGTTGATCCCGTCAGACGATCCGACAATTCAGACTCCCGCAACGACGGCGCCGGATTGCGCGAATCACCCCGCTTCCGCTTCCTCCCGCGCGAACCGTTACCTACGCCGGGCTCGGGCAGCGAAGGTGATAACAACACTCTGTCTGTCCGACGATGTCTGCCCGACGCAGACGAATCATGTCACGCCTATTGTGATAAAAATACGTGAGTGTTAACCGTTGCAATTTAATATCAGTATGA
This sequence comes from Lathronympha strigana, assembly GCA_949128165.1. NCBI lineage: Eukaryota > Metazoa > Arthropoda > Insecta > Lepidoptera > Tortricidae > Lathronympha > Lathronympha strigana. The sequence continues at coordinate 9,348,889 of OX421915.1, forward strand.
CTCACGAAAGTTTAAATTATACACTTTTCTTTGATTTAAATAAAATGTTTTTACAAAAACATTCAAGCTCAAAAATAATCTCCATTTCCATACAAAGATTTTACCCCCTTTTTACCCCCTTAATTTCCAAAAATCATGAAAACACGTTTCTTAAATTGTAATAAAGAGTCTTTACACAAAGTTTCAAGACTTTAGCTAAAAAAAACCATTCTCAAACAAACTTTCAACCCCCTTTTAGTTTTTACCCCTTTAGGAGTAGAATTTCCAAAAACCATTAAATCATTTTTCTTTAATTGTATACACAAAGTTCTTTACACAAAGTTTCAAGTCTCTAGCTCAAAATAAATTCCATTCTCATAAACACTTTCTACCCCTTTTTTATCCCCATAGGGGTTGAATTTTCCACAACTATGAAAACACTTTTCTTTAATTCTAATAAGGAGTCTTTACACAAAGTTTCAAGTATCTAGCTCGAAACAAAATTCTATTCCTATACAAACTTTCAACTCTCTTTATACCCCTTTAGAGGTAGAATTTCCAAAAACCATGAAAATGGTTTTCTTCATTTGTAATTAAAAGTCTTAAAACAAAGTTTCAAGTCTCTAGCTCAAAACAAAATTCCATTCCTATAAAAACTTTCAACGCCCTTTTTACCCCTTTATAGGTGAAATTTTCAAAAACCATGAAAACATTTTTCTTCAATTGTAATACAGAGTTTAAAAACAAAGTTTCAAGTCTCTAGCTTAAAACAAAAATCTATTCCTTTACAAACTTTCAACTCCCTTTTTACCCCTTTAGAGGTGGAATTTCCAAAAACCATGAAAACACTTTTCTTCAATTGTAATACAGAGTTTAAAAACAAAGTTTCAAGTCTCTAGCTTAAAACAAAAATCTATTCCTTTACAAACTTTCAACCCCCTTTTTACCCCTTTAGAGGTAGAATTTCTAAAAACCATGAAAACAGTTTTCTTCAATTGTAATTAAAAGTCTTTACACAAATTTTCAAGTTTCTAGCTCAAAAATAAATTCTATTCTCATACAATCTTTCTACCCCTTTTTTAACCCCCATTGGCGTTGAATTTTTCAAAACTATGAAAACCCTTTTCTTTAATTATAATAAGGAGTCTTTCAGATGAAATCCAAAACTTAATTGAAGGCCGAACAAAGAAACATACCAAAAATATCATTAAAAAACATATGTTAAAGTTAAGAGGGCAATCTGCTGGAACTAAAAAATAGTAATCAATATTGTAGAAACAACTATTACATAATATATTAAGTTAATGTCAATATAACATAAAACAGACTCCTTAACGCTTAAAAATCTTTTTAATTTAAGATTATAGAAGTTAAGTTTATAATGGAAATTTGAAAATTTTATGAAATAAACAGTTTAAATTATAAATTTTTTTTTTTTTTTTAACACAAAGTTTCAAGTATCAAAACAAAATTCCATTCTTATACAAACTTTCAACCCCCTTTTTACCCCTTTGGAGGTGGAATTTCCAAAAACCCTGAAAATACTTTTCTTCAATTGTAATACAGAGTTTTAAAACAAAGTTTCAAGTCTCTAGCTCAAAACAAAATTCTATTCCTATACAAACTTTCAACCCCCTTTTTACCCCTTTAGAGGTGGAATTTCCAAAAACCATGTAAAAAGTTTTCTTCAATTGTAATTAAAAGTCTTTACACAAAGTTTCAAGTCTCTAGCTCAAAAAAAAATTCCGTTTCTATACAAACTCTCAACCCCCTTTTCACCCCCTTAGGGGTAGAATTTCCAAAAATCCGTTCTTATCTCTCGCCTACGTACTAAAAGGAAGTTTTGGTAAAAATTTCAAGTTTCTAGTCCTAGCCGTTTCGGCTGTGCGTTGATCGTAGATGAGGACAACCTCTTTTATATATATAGATTACTATTAACGATATACTTACGTCAAGTTATAAGTTTAAGTTTTAGCGCAATGTCAATAACTGTTAGAAAATATTTATCTCTGTTATCTCATATTATCAAAAAAATCAAGCAGCGATAATCATACATAACATTGACATTGTGATATGTATGCGTGTTTTGCGTTCTACCTACAAAGTCAGTAATAAACCAGTCGCCAAGGTAAACGGTCGTTTTACTTGCTATCTCTCCCGGTTCCCGTATCTATCACATTGACACAACATTAGTTATACCAAATTGTTTCGCACTTACGCGCATCTACATATAATACTCTAATACTGCTCACTAATTATTCCAATCTAAAACCTCTAAGTCTCATGACAACGCAAATGGGCAAATAGAATAAACATGACTCTTTAAAGAAGTCATAAGTTTGAATCAAAATGTCAATGGGAAATGATATCATTGTGCGCGTTTAATGATTCAACGGTAGGTACTTCCGTGGTTGTTTCGCTACTGCCGCCCGGAATTCCGGATCGCACCGGTGCGGGCTGCTGCAGGGCGGCGCGAGCCGACGCGGGCCGACGCGGCCAGGAGCTATTCGCAAAACTGTCCGCAGTTGAGTTGTCGACCAGTATAAATGAATCTGCATTATTTTGTTGTAAGTTTGTACAGGTACCTAAAGTGCGACCAACTTTGCACTGATTTGACACACTTTGGCAGCCACATTGCATAAAAATGTTATACTTTACGTAAAACTTCGCAGAAAGACTCAGCGTGTTCTTCTGCTGGGACGCTAATTATTAATTAGGGGTTGCTACCGAGTTGCTACGAAATTGGCATAGTTTAATAGTGTGCTTATGCTAACACACTAACTACGCCAATTTCGGCGACCGCTAATGTCTTGTCAATCGTGTTTAATGTACTTCTTATACAGGTTTTAGTACCCACAGAATCTCCAACAAGCATCCGCGACGGCGGATAAACACGTGGTCAATTATAGTAATTATATGAATAATTATTACTTTACGATTGCCGGCCTTATCCGTTCGGGCAATCTTTCAGATCTAGAGTCAGAGTATTATTAATTCATTAATAACTATGTACAAGGGCTTCAAGCACTAATCAATGTGTCTATAGACGTAATAAGTGCATTTAACTGTACATAATACCTTACTTTAATGCCCTGGTTTAGCAAAGTGTGTTGGGCTATGCAATATAACAAAGTATGGGCCTTTACCAGTTAACGCGACCAAAATAAGAAATCAGCCCTCTTATCATGAGGTCTTAACGCGATTCAGTTTAGGACCTAAACTGAGTCGCAGCCATGCAACTGAGGCCTTTCCATGGTGAGCACAGTTAAGTTAAGAGCCTAAACTGAATCGCGTTGAGACGTCATGGTAAGGCCCATGAGCACAGTTAAGAACCTAATCTGAATCGCGTTAAGGGGCTACCCGGCATATTTCACTGTTTTTAAAGTGAATAGGCTTTGTTCAGCTCCAAGCACAACGCTTGAAAAAAATATATAATGTAGCTAGGTATTTGGTCTACATTTTGTTCCACTAAATTGTCGAAAAACATAATACATCAAGAGAAAAAAAAATAACCGTAAACCCTTTTTTCTACCTTAAATCTGTATCTACTCCCTTATTATGCGTCGTAAGTACAAGAAACTAAGACAAGCATTTTATATTTATGTTTACTTTAAACGCATCCACTGATTTTTGGATAGGTTTTGTACTTTCGAGAAAAAAGCTATTACACGCATTTTTCCGAAAACGCCGGCTCGAGATGCCTGCGCGGGCGACGGGGGCCAGTCGTATAAGATGGCACTAGTAGTTTATAGGGTTGCGTCCTAGTACAAGCAGCTCTTCCTAGGTGACGACTTATGCTTATAACCGGTATTGTATAACCGGTGAGGAAAGGAAGCGGTAGGGGAAGAAAGCTCAAATCGCCGAGGTCATTGGGATAGGGGACGGCCTTAAGACTTCATGGTAGGGCTCGGGACAGACCTATGAAATTTCCCATATGTGGTTGTTTTTAGTAAATAGTACCACTTTCATCATCGGTTGCTGATGGCGTTAATGCTATAAAGGTTCGTTTAGAAACGAACCTTTTCACAACGCGACAAAGTACTAAAAACAAGTATAAGTACACATACATATAATAAAATTTAGCGAAATTTTATTCAATATTTAATTTTTGAATTATTTGAACCTATAAGTCTCAATAACTCGTGTTTACCGCCAGCCTTCGGAAAGGCGGTTATATTGAAAATAAAAAAATGGGCTAATAGGCTGCTTTGTATGTCAATATCTCAGTATAAGTGTATATAACACATACAATACAACAATTAAGTACAGATACATTTACAATTATTAAGTAATCACATTAATGCCACATTTTTACTATGGGAAACCATAAGGAAACAATTTGTTAGTCAAAAACGGCAATTTCAAAGTTAAAGAGAGACCGTTGTTCTTTAGGATCCCATTAACAAATTAGCGCCAAAATCGGCTAGGGGATAACTCTGTGTAAGTAAGGTACAGTCGCCGACAGATATATCGATCGGAGCTGCCGAAGTGCTCACAAATATCTGAACATGCACTCTAGCGCTTTGACAATAGAGGCGTGATCAGATACTTGTGAGCACCTAGGCAGCTCTCTTGTATGGCGTGGCCTGTCGGTCAACTTATTCTGTGAGAGAGTTCACAGACAAGTACAAAACGTTGAAATAGGAAGTTACATTATTTACGCTTTAAGCACTTAAGCGTGACTATTAGGCAGGGAAATTATTTAAGCACCTATTAAAATCTAGTTTATGATATGTAATTTTTAGTCACTATCCAACATACATCAACACTATTGTATCGGACTCTGACTGTATGTAACAAAGCCTGCAACTACTAGTACAGGCTTTACTTATATTAAATATTTTCACTTGGAAAGTTATTGATTGTGATATGTGTGATACCTACCTAGTGGGGTATTCCACAAGACGTCCCTTAGGAAATACGATTCTTCTAATACTTCTGAAAAAGCTAAGAAAATTATTTTGAATCTGATAATATTTGACTTGGCTAACAAATTGGTGGTATATTCTCGACCTTTACGAATTTAGTATTCTCGTGGAATGCACCTAGTGTAGTTTTCAGGTGGGATTTAATTGGTGGCAGGTAAGTAAATACGACTTTTATTAAGTAGCTGAAAGGTTTTACATGGATTTTGCCCTACTGGTGAAGGAGCGTTTTGTTATGTCTCATTAATAAAATAGGTACTTACTTAATTGTCTTGATTTCAAGTACCTGTGGTGTGTTAATATATATATACATATATGGTACCTGTACTGTAAACTATTTATCTAACTATCTATCGAAAATCGATCGTGGATTCAAACCATCTAACTATCGAAGTCGGGTTTTTAAGTAAATCTTAGACACCAGTGATTAACTAGTAAGTAATAGGTAGTAGATCCTTGAAATAAAATTGAATAATAAAACATTACTAGCTATCCGTACATCTGACCTTGTAACTAGATACCTACCTGTTTTAGTTTAGCTAAGTCAGCATTTAGCTTTTTGGCCTTTGGCATGTACAAATGTTGCTTAACGACTTTTTAATCATAGAAAATGTGTCGTATGATACCCGGAATTGCTAATAACACTCTTTAGGGATGAGAACCTACAATTTAAGCCATAATCGACGCCATATTTCCACGCAAGCGAGCGCTTATTACAATAAATATAATTATAGCAGATGTTTGAGTTCATGTTATCAGTTATTATGGAGTTCGATGGACGCAACCACCGCCATGCCCATTCCTTATGGCATGGCCACCTTATAGTATAAGTACTCATTATTTGACTTACCTCTTCAGTTATCAGATGATCCCCATGTAGCTCGCCCAAGCTCGGCCTTTTAAGCGCTCTCTTCGAATTTCTGTAGTTCTCCATCCGCGGCAGAGCCTCTCTCGTCAGCTGGGCGAGGGATCTCTTGCGTCGCCACCCGGCATCATGTAGCCAGGTGTCTGGCTGGTTGGGTGCGCCCGCCGCCACGCCGCGCTCGGCCGTCTCCGCCGACGAGCGCAGGGGCCGAGAGATGATGCTGGCTCCCATGTGGATACCATTCTTCTTCGACTCTGGCTCCACGGTCGATACTGTGAACCTAGGACTGAAAAAAAGATTTTAGTAAGATCGGACAAGTCACAGATAATTTGTAGCCTGCTTTTTCTTTGAGGACTTTATAGAATAAATTAGATGAAGGTCTCGAAGGGGATTGAGTTTTAGTGAATTAGTTCAGATGGTTATATGTGACGTTTTCAGGCTAAAACACATTGTCGGTTGCTTATAAGGTTGATTTTTAAGTGACTATTTATTGCCTTATCGCCTTAACGTCAATATGGTACCTTTAGATTGAAAACGTCACATAAGAGATAAATTATTCAAAATTCTGAAATAGTACGTTACTGCAGAGGCCAAAAAATAAGGGCCTGCAAACCGAAAGACACACCTAGACATAATAGACATTATAGACATGGGAATATAATGCCGGCAAGCCCTTTTCACGCCGAAGCATGTATAGTAGGGTGTCCCTTATGTATTAATATTGTATCCTCTAAATCCAATGACAATACTACCCCAAACCACACTGAAAAAAAGACATCCCTGTAACAGACGCCCGTGTCGATTTTTTTGTGTAATGAAATGATGTTTATATGCTTATAAACCGCTTGGTTTTCATGGGAAAAAAATTGACATTTTCATACAATGTATGGGAAAATCGCATGAAAGTCGGCACGGGTTGCAGTTACAGTAATGACCTGTAAAATCAGTATTTTAAGGTGAAATAAACCGATTTAGGTTGTGGGGTCAGTATACGTTATTAATTTCTGATAATCGTAAAATAAGGGACACCCTAATGTTTAGTGTTTGAGAGAAAAAAAACTGTAAGTAGGTGGAGTGAGTTTTGCTTCATAATCATTAAAATGTTACCTGTTTTCTTCCATTTTGAATGTTTCAAAAGCGTCAGTCGCCGGTGGACTACCGACAAGGCGTTTTGAATGTAAGGGCGTGCAGCTTGAAGACCACTGGATCAGTTCGGTGCAACCACATACTTTGTCGGTCCTTTAAAAACCTGCAACCAATATTGAACTTACTCTTACTCATACTACATAATACTGTTTTATTCATAAAACCAAATTACATGTCAATATAAATTACAATACTAAACAAATAGGTGTACATTAAATTATATTAAAAATTACAATTAGACAATGTCAAACTCAGATAGTCAAATAAAGTAGAATGACAAAGAACCCCGTACCAAAAGTATGGAAAATGTGGTTTCAGTTAAATATTCTGAAATGTTGATATAATATAGATTTTAACGTCCTGAACATAAGTTTCTATGGGGGCTACCACTCTTGCGGAGTCCCTTTAAGTGTTAATTGTTAAGGTATTTTGGTGCATTAAAATGCACCAAAATATGTTCCAATGATCTGTATGTCGTTGTAATAAGAAATAAGTAAAATATTTATGAAACGATTTATTTTGCACTTGAAAAAGACGCATGAGGTGTAATTTTACTGATATTACTGTCACTTTAAGGTGCAAATTGGTACTAGAGTAGAGTCGATTTCCTTGAGGGTACAAAATTATTCGTAACTCTGAAAGGGACTCGGCAACAGTGGTAGCCCCCATATAGACTTTTGTTCAGGAAGTTAAAATCTATATTATATCAAAATCTCAGAATATTTACATGAAACCACATTTTCCATACTTTTGGTACGGGGTTCTTTAGATAGCGGCTGATTTATGCGTTATGAATTCTTTGTAAGTATAAAACGGGTGCTCAACGAGCCAACCTTTTAATCGTTGCTTAAAGCTGTGAAAACTTGGCGCCTCAGTAATGATTATTATATTAAAGATAATACAATAATACAAGCATTTTAAAAGTGTATAGACTAACCACGCTTGGAAAATGGTTAATGACTTATCAACCGCCTCGCTAGCCTAGTTGGCAGTGAGCCTGCCTACGAAGCTGGAGGTCCCGAGTTCAAATCCTGGTAAGGGCATTTATTTGTGTGTTTGTCACGGATACTTGTTCCTGAGTTATGGACGTTTTCTAAGTTCCCATCTCTAAGTACCCATAGTACAAGGTAAGCTTATTTTGGGACTAGGTCGATCTGTGTGAGATTGTCCCCAAATATTTTAAAAATGGATATGTAATTTGATTTTGTATAATAATTTTTTTTAACGATGAATCACACTAGAACGGGACGGGAAGGGGCGAGATGGAACGATCTGTCAATTTCTATAAACATAATCAATCGAAGCCCTCGGAGGTCACGTGACGTTTTCTATAGAAATTCACAGATCGGCTCGGCCCGGTCAAGTCCCGGACCGTTCTAGTGTGAGTCATCCTTTATGAAGTTTGTTAAGAGTAAATAATAAATTTTAAATAAGTAAGAAACAAATATACCAGCAAAAAGTTTAATCATATGTAGTACCTACTCCCCAAACTGCACAAAGTTTCTTTAGCGACATTTAAAAAATAACGAGAATTTGATTTTTATTACACTTTAAAGCTTGTTTGAAGACGCAATGTACAGTCAACCAATTGGAACCCTAGGCCACTCAAGAACCATGTCAAAATGACAAGAAGTAAGATATTTCTTACAATCTGATTTATAGCGTCACAATGACATAGTCCTACAGTGGCCTAGGGTTCCAATTGGTTGACTGTACGTACTGCCAATTTTGTCATTTTTGTACTATGACAAGAGACGTAAATTAGGCTGATGTTAGCGTACATAAGCGTATGGAAAATTTATGCATGGCTAGCTGGTGCCCGCGACTTCGTCTGCTTCACAAATAACTTTATAAATGGTAGCCAATGTGTTATTCTGATGTATAAGCTATATTATCGTAAAGTTTCATTAAAATCCATTCAGTAGTTTTTACGCGAAAGACTAACAAACTTCCATACTTCAAACTTTCGCGTTTAGAATATTAGTAGAATTTCATTCATAAATCATAAACGCGATAGTACCTACGTACTACGAACCGATACCTACGAACAGCTGCCAGACGCCTGAACTTAATCCAGTAAGTAGGACAGGATTTGTAACTCTCCAAATATATATAAGCTGTAAGCCATATAAGCTGATAAGTTTTAACGTTAGAACTATTTAGAACAACTATCAATTCAATCTGTTACCATCTTGACCCGTTCTGCGGTTTTAATTAGCGTTAAGAGATAACAGACATAGTTATTTTCACATTTATAATATTAGTACGAATGATCATTTCGGGGCCCGAATCACTAAGTGATTATTTTAAGTAATCATTAATCAGTTTTATAACAGCTAGGGCGTCCACCCACAGCTCGGGGGCGGAACCCTCTCTTTTCAGCTCAGCCAGACCACAGGCGAGGACGCTGCGGCGATGGCCGCCGAAGCAGTGGCCCTCGAAAACATCTGAAAAGCCCCCCGCTATTTTTAGACTTACCGGGGGGGGTAATTATAGACTTACCAGACCAACTGACAACTAACATCATCAAAAAGACGACTATATAACAAATACCAACTGACAGACACACTGAAAAAGACCTGCGAACCCTTCAGGTAGCGGGCATTTCCTATTGGCTGGTCCTGCTGAAAACTATCCTGGCGTCATTTTAGGGGCAGCCAGAGGCTCACTCTAAGTCCCTTCTCACAAAAAAAACAGCTATAGGGGGCTTTCCCGTAGCAGTAAATGGGACTTAATTAAATTGAAATACGAACGGAATCCGCTTAGTTACCTGTATAAGTATTACCAAGTTTTTCTTTGGCTTTTGAACCTTTGATTGTTTTTATGGGATAACCCACCTTTTCAAGGTCACCTTCTTACAAAGTATCAGAGTAATCGAATAGATTTATATTAATTCGGATTAAAGTTGTACCATCTCGTCTTATAGGTATTGAAATGTCATCGTCATGGTGTTCGTGTAGTTCATTGATCATGATAAAAAAAACTCGTTTCGGCATTGGTTTTTTTTGCCTTGGTAGGAGAACAAAGTGTGCTTACCATGAGTACGTACGTAACCGTAGTCGGTAGCGACTGCAGCATTGGAAAGTATCTCCTTCTCGCTCCAGCTAGTGTGCGTACCATGAATTGCATTCGATTGCGGTTGCCAGAGTAGTTGTAGGAGCGAGACGGACATACTTTAGAAAACCACAGGCGCTATCGAATACGGTTACGTACCTACAACAAGTCATGGTAAGCACATAGAACTCTCGTAATCATGTGACTTTACGGCACGTCTTCTTCTTCTTCTTCCTCGGTCCCTCATTGCTGAGGATCGCGACCACATGTTGCTTTCTTCCATTGAGTGCGGTCATGGGCCGTGTGGGCCGCTCGTTGTATACTGCCGCCGACTCTTCTCTTCACCGCATCAGTCCATCTTGTAGGAGCTCTTCCCTGCGCTCTTCTACCACTCATTTGGCCCAAAATGATGTGCTTCTCCAGACCGTGCTTTTTTGACCGCATAATATGTCCGAAGAAGCTGAGAGCCCTTTCATGGCAAATTGTAGAGAGCCTAGTAGTGATTTTGAGCTCGGTCAGGATAGACTGGTTGGTTCTTCTGGCAGTCCACGGTATTCGGAGCAATCTACGCCAGCACCACATTTCAAATGCGTCGATCTTAGTCACATCACGGGCTTTCGGGCTCCAGGTTTCGGCACCGTACGTAAATATTGAAAAGACCAACGTCACGGCACGTACCTATATCTATAAGGAAAATGAGCAGCCGAGTGTAAATAGTTAAATACTTACTTTCATTGAAACAGCTATTGTCCTTGAAAACATTTAAATGTAACATGACTAATGATAATGACTAATGACAATACATATATGTATCTGTTTTCGCTATGATTGATGTGATGACAAGGCGGACTTTAACAAATTGAAATATGTACCTATGTCAAATAGCCTCCGCTTACGAAATGGTCTGGATAGAAGTCGTTACCTAATCTAAAAAGATCTTTAAACCTTATACGATTGTAAGCTATCATGGTCATTTTCGTTATAACTACAATCTGAAACGGGATATTTAGTATATTTACTATGTAGGTAAGTTTGTTTTATTGAGCACCCGATATTTCGGCACTGTTGCAAGCGCCATGTTCACGGAGTAAACCTTAACAATAAATTAACGATTAACTTATCTTTAAACTTTAACGATATTTGGAGTTTTTTTGCTATTACAGTTTTGCGTTATTTGTCAGTTTTTTTTATACAGGATGCCCCATAAATAGCACACAGGAACATCGGAGATGAGATAAACCAGGGCCAGTGAAATAAACCAACTTAACATAACCTCACTTTTCAAGTCACAACAACTCCAACAACTGCATTTATTCACACTACACGTGCCCATATATTAAATCCCAGAGATTGGCGCAAATAATCGCATTCCACCTCTATAAGTACGTCATTTTAAATGAATAACTGAAGGTGACATCCATTGTAAGTGCAATTTTCCTAACGTGTACCATTGTCCATGCTGACAACTGGCAAATAGTAATCCTTATTGCAATGCCATAACGTCCACGAATAGGTAATGAAATGTGAATGTGTATGTCGTACATTAAAATAATACTTAATTGCTCTGACAATGGACGAAACGCTGCAAGTGAAACGTTTGTAATAAATCTACGACTTCCTGAGCAATTTCTACAACAAAGCGTTGGTCGCAATACTTAACTAAATCATAGGTAATCACGAATAAAATGAGATCTAAATTACTGACTAATATATAATTATTTTTCAATACAGTTGCTCAAAAAGTGCCCTTTTCTTGGCTGTTTTGCGTGCGCAAAGTTTGTTTTTGCGAACTAGTGCTTTTTACTTTTCCAATCTTTTTAAATTTAGTTGTGTTCCAATTCATGACTGCTTACCGAAGAGTATTATTGTTCGTTAACTTTACCGAGCCGTAATAAAACTAAATACCTACTATTAACGCAATAATATTAAAGATATTGATATTTCATATTTCAATAATTACTTCTTCATAATACTTATGATCATTCATTAAAAATATTAACATTGAAAACAGTTCTTATAAATCTGTGTGTATGAAACGGAACAGAGCCTACGAAACGTCAGTCAAAGTAGAGGCATTTTTAATCGGGTAACATTTTCGAAGGCCTCTAAGACATGCCGATACGATTTGTCACATGCGATTTATTGTTTTGTTTATGAGAAATAATTATTATGAGATTGAAAATGTGAAAGTAAAGAAGATAAGATAAACATTTTGAAGATGTTCTTAATATCAACTGTATTACAATCGTGTCACGGAAATAATAAAAAACTTTAAATTCGTTCTTATGTATTTTAATTTTAATAACAATATCAACCGCCTCGCTAGCCTAGTTGGCAGTGAGCCTGCCTACGAAGCTGGAGGTCCCGAGTTCAAATCCTGGTAAGGGCATTTATTTGTGTGTTTGTCACGGATACTTGTTCCTGAGTTATGGACGTTTTCTAAGTTCCCATCTCTAAGTACCCATAGTACAAGGTAAGCTTATTTTGGGACTAGGTCGATCTGTGTGAGATTGTCCCCAAATATTTTAAAAATGGATATGTAATTTGATTTTGTATAATAATTTTTTTTAACGATGAATCACACTAGAACGGGACGGGAAGGGGCGAGATGGAACGATCTGTCAATTTCTATAAACATAATCAATCGAAGCCCTCGGAGGTCACGTGACGTTTTCTATAGAAATTCACAGATCGGCTCGGCCCGGTCAAGTCCCGGACCGTTCTAGTGTGAGTCATCCTTTATGAAGTTTGTTAAGAGTAAATAATAAATTTTAAATAAGTAAGAAACAAATATACCAGCAAAAAGTTTAATCATATGTAGTACCTACTCCCCAAACTGCACAAAGTTTCTTTAGCGACATTTAAAAAATAACGAGAATTTGATTTTTATTACACTTTAAAGCTTGTTTGAAGACGCAATGTACAGTCAACCAATTGGAACCCTAGGCCACTCAAGAACCATGTCAAAATGACAAGAAGTAAGATATTTCTTACAATCTGATTTATAGCGTCACAATGACATAGTCCTACAGTGGCCTAGGGTTCCAATTGGTTGACTGTACGTACTGCCAATTTTGTCATACTACTTTCCGCACTAGCATCGAAATGTACTATTATTTATGCATAATGCATGTAGGTATACAAAACTGTTCTTATACTTACTAGTAATTGCATTATATTTTAAATGTACATAATATTAATAACCCAGCTTAAGTAATAAGAAGTTCAACCGGTTTCACGGCTCACAGTCACTTAAAATATTACCTAGGTAACTAATCTAACCTAACCTACCTAGGTACTCAAAAAAAATTTTTTTATCAGTATCAGAAACTACATGTTCTAAAGGATCTGTAAAAGAATTTGAATGTAACTAACTAAAATATGAGTACCTACCCATGGTCAAAAGTCATCCGGGGACGTTTAAGAACTGTAATACAAAGATAACATGAATAATTATTATCGCGAAATAGGTATGTAAGTGGTTTCAGCAAATTATACATTTTCCTAACAACTTTTCTCTTGATACGTTTACCACAAATCTCTGTACCTACCTAATTATACTACTTAGTATCTTCCTACAATATGTCTTTCGTATTTTTGTAATTACAAGACTAGTAGAAGTAACAAATATAACTTACAATTTCGGCTTAAATGAGTTCAGCAATTTGCCATTGCCACGAACAAACCTGTTAGATATACATCAAAGTGTTTTTATGTGGGGTGTGGAAGCTCTAAGGCTTTCGAGGCGGTTCGCGCCGGTTACCGGCGGTCAAACCCCGGCCATAGATTCCTAATAACAACAGACACGTCATTCTCAAGAAAATGTGTTTCCGTGGTCGACGTCATTCTTCGGGCGACTATCTCACGAAACTACCTGGCAGAAAATTGCCCATAGGTTTTTCTATAGGATCTGTTTATCATGTCATGTGTTTATCTGGATGTCATGTTGTATCGTGTTTTACGTGTTTTACGTTTTCGCTCGCGAGTAAGTAGGTAGGTAGATGCAGTTGCTCTTGGCATTAGCTTTTGGTTTACGCAGGATACCGCAAGGCGTGGTAAAGCGGCTGAGCCCACTGTACCTCCCTATGTTAGATACCTACATATATCAGGCGCCTATTGTAACAATTTGGGATTACAGGCACTGTAAAGAAATAGGTACTCAGTGGTATATTAAAGAATTTATGGTAATGAAATTGTAATTCATTATTCGAGGGGCAAAGTTGTTGTTTAAGTCTTGGGCTTATACACCGTGGGCGTAAATAACCCGAAAGATTATAACGGTGTATTACTGACCACATTTAGAGACTATAATGTCATTCGAAATTATCTTGAATTGGCTTAGTTTCAGGGATAATTACATACATCTTTCTCTAAAACTGTTTTTCATCGTAACTTGTGCAAAGACGCAGTTTGACTGCAGTGTTACCACTGTGAGTTTGAGTTTTGATACTTTATACTTATTGACTGATATTAAAAAAAATTGAGAAAACTTCACAAAAAACCTCTTTCTCGAAAATTTCTTAAAAAAAACTTTACAATTAAATGAATCCATAAGATAAAACCAATATAGGCCCATATAAAAAAAATGTTCATAAAAGACCCGAGCAAGCGAAAGGTTCCAAAATTGAGCCACGAGCGTAGCAAGTGGTTCAAAATCTAGAAACTTGAGCTTTATGAGGGTCTCAAGGCACGAGAGTTGAACAAACTTTGCCACCGAGTGTAATACAACATTTCTCACCTAACTATCGACAGAAAAATAAAAAACTACATATAATTACAAATCTTGTCCAAATGTAAGTCATCTTATAGAAACCATTCAAAACTGGAGGTCAAAAAGTGTTAGTGTTAGTGTTACTCCCTGGGACTTAGATATTGCCCATAGCTTACCAAGTGCGCGATAATACTTGACAAATTTAAAGATGTGACGACCGATTGCGTATATTGACGACAGATGGTAAGTCATGGGAATTAGCGCAAGGTCAATAACTTTCTCTACTAGTGGATAAAATGCGTTTTTTCCCGCTAGCTTTAAAGGATAAAACAGCGCTTTCCGAGCTAGTGAGGTGAAATATTGTATTTTTAGGGCTTCACAAAATAGTAAACGGTTAATCCTCATGATGATGGCACTACCACTCTATCCGACTATATGGTTAAGAGTGGAGTGTCCGTCTTAATATTATTTGATCTGTGATCCAACAATCCGCGATATCTAGCAGAAACAAAGTCCAGAAGGACGTATGTTGACTTTTAATCGTATGAGCTTGAGACTTTTTCGTGGTAAGTACATGATATAAGTACACGGTCCAACAGACAACTACTCCACAGATACTCATAACATAATGTATGGTAAGTAGGTACCTTTTTTCTAAGCTCGGTAAAAAGTGTATTCCTACATGCAATGTTAATATAAGTACTAAGTACCTACTAAGTAAATGCTTCTTTGAACTGTCTGTATACAGGGACTACCTACAGGATGGACCATATTCAGCACCAGCTTCTGTCGTAGTTCCAATTCTTATTACCTAATTTGACAAAAAAAAAAAAAATGATTAACCTATGGGCTGATCCTTTATAGTTTCGAGATAGGGTACCTATTCTTTTTTTCCATAATTTATTTCTTTGAAATCATCACCGAATGAAATCGTGATAAGCTCAAACATTACTAACAATGTGCTTACCATGAGTTGTTTTAGATTGCGACTGCGGCATTCGACAGTATGTCCGTCTCGCTGCTGCCGGAGTAGTAGTAGGAGCGAGACGGACATACTTTCGAATGCCGCAGTCGCAATCGAAAACAACTCATGGTACCTACGCACACAAATATAAGTGCGACTTAAGGCGTCATTAACGATAGAATAACCGAAATTGATTTATATTGTTCTAGGTACGAAATTAAATTAAAATGGCAGATCTGCGATTTCTGCGTCAGGGTTCTAGGAATACATGGGTCATCGGCATTATACGTATATACTGATGACCCATGTATCCGCCAATGACCGCCGTTATCGGCGGGGAATTTTGCGTGACCGCCGCAACTTTGCGTGTGGGGATATTAGGTGTCATCATAAGCAATATTTAAATACAAAACACTATATAATTATTAATTATGTGGGTTTGTTGTGTAGTGTATTCTACTGCAACATCATAGATACATACAAAACTATACTGAGCCGATTAGCTTTTGTGACGAGGGTGAAATGATGATGAGGATACATTTGATGAGTATTTGTGATGAGGGTACATTATTGGCGAGGCGAGAAAGTAAGGGATTGACTGACGAGGTGGTTGCTGGGGCGAGGCAACCCTTGTTTCCGCCACGGCACCTTATCTAGTGCTTTTTTCGAACATTTACGTCCAGGCGCGGCCTGCGGGGCGGGGCCCCCGGGGCCAGGAGGTTTTTTTTTCCACTAGGAGTGGAATTAACCCTACAAAATCCATTATTATCCGCTGCGTCCGCGCCCTGCTAGAGGTGGTTAAATGATTACTTAGATACTTTACGTCTTTTATTTGGGAATGAAATGAGACTGACTTTCTGAGCATGTTTGTGAAATATTTATTTAGGTACCTACTTACAACTGACTTTAAAAGTGGAGGAAGGATTAATCCTTCGTCTACCATGCCCGGTAATTCGCGGGCTATCATGTACTTTGATACATAATAAATAAGTACCTCCTTCCCTCACCCTGCCTACATTAGAGCCCGCGAATTAAGGGGCTTGGTAACGAAGTGTTACAATTTTTCTGACGAGGGAGTAGCAAGAGCGTACCTAAGCAATATTTCCCGAAAGTATAATTTTAAAGATAAGTAATTATTAAAAAAAGTATTATTCGCAGGTTTTTGACTACTGAAGATTCGTTCAAAACCAGCTCCCTCTATTTTAGGATGGAGAGCTCGGGCATTTTGGTATCGTCAAAAAAGATATTTGGTCATTGTAATCAATACAAGTAAATGAAGATAGTTAATGTCACAGTTCGACTAGGATACGTGGAAGTTTAAGAGGCTATGGCTCTTTCCATATTGTATTGAAGATTTGGACAGCAAACACTTTTTTGCAAGTGCTTCTTAAAAAAGGTTTGGTATGGTTATATCTCTTCTATGGACATCGCAATTTTTACGCGGCACCCTTACAGGCGGGTAACACCTTAATGTTCAGGCAATAAAGTCCTGTATACATATTTCTGGCACTATGGCTGTATTCATATCTTAGTAGTTGACTGTACAATTAATAGAACAATATATTATTTTTGGTTTGTGTCTAAGAATTCATTGTCAATGTTTATGATCGTGTACCAAAGACAAGTTTCTGATTGACTGGTAGAGAGTGCCTCAAGATATTAAGTCCGTCATTTGCACTTTTTGAAATTAAGTACACATAATTATGGGTTGATAAATATTATAGTAAAATTGTGCAAGCAAAAAGGCGTAATTGCCTTCAAAATATCTCGTGTTACGGGTACTCAGACAACGATATATATAATATACAAATACATAGAAGACATCCATGACTCAGAAACAAATATCTGTGTTCATCACACAAATAAATGCTCTTTTTTATGCTATAGGTGGCAAACGAGCAAACGAATCGCCTGATGGTAAGCGATTAACGTCGTCCATGGACACCCGCAACACCAGAGGTGTCGCAAGTGCGTTGCCGGCCTTTAAGGTGGGAGTACGCTCTTTTCTTGAAGGTTTGAAGGTCGTATCGGTCCGGAAACACCGCTGGCGACGGTTCGTTCCACAGTTTAGCTGTGCGAGGCAGGAAGTTCCGGGAAAAGCGCACAGTTGAGGACTGCCAACCATCTAAATGGTGAGAGTGGAAATATTGTCGCGTAGGGCGATGGCGGAAAGAAGCGGCAGGGATTAATCCGAACAATTCCTCGGAACCCCCTTACCGAGATTCGAACCCAGGACCATCGGCATAGCAGGCAGGATCACCACCAACTACGCCAACTAATCTAATCATCTATAGAACGATTCGACACAGTTCACAATTTTCCCATACATTAGAATCTCCCTAGTTAGATTATAAGCCGGTTAAGTTAAGTTAAGTTCATTTATTTCACGAAGAAAATTATATATACAATTTAGTGGTTTTCACAATCTTACTGTGACGTATACATATATAGAAAAAAACAAGACAAGTAATATCAGGGTTTAAGGAAACGGTTGAAAGATTGTATTGTAAGTGCGTAGTGAAAGTTTTGTTTTTAGGGTTCCCACTAAAGGAAAAAAAAACAGGACCCTTATAGAATCACTTTGTAGTTCGTTCGTCCATTTGTCTGTCTGTCTGTCAAGGCCTTTTATAGTAAGAGTCTGCCTTACTAAGTAATAACGTAACACGCTTAGTGACAGCTCCTGCCTATGAGGGAGAGATTTACAATGGTGCCCATGTATATATAGACTTCTTACTAAAACCGAGAAAGTTTTATTGTAAGTATGTGTGTAATGGAGGTTTTTTAGGGTTCCGTTAAAAGAAAATAACAGAACGCTTGTTTCCGGAGTGTAATGAAGAACAAAGCTTGTCAGAAAACTAAAGTTGATTACGAAGTACGCTTTATAATAGTAGTAGAAATCCTACTCACATCTTATGAATCAGCCTGTATAAACGCTGATTTGGACTCCCTTTCGTGAAACTATTATTTTCAAAAATGGGCTGCGTTCTAAGTTTACAAGAATGGGCAACTGACCACCTAGTAAGAAGTTTAATTTTCTTGTATTTTAATAAGTAGGTACCTAAGTTTATTAAAATACAAAAAAGTATTTTAAGTAGTCAGGGTTTTCGAACTCTACATCTAAAAATATAAAACAGGGATATTTAACTTATATGTTTTTTTAATGAAGTACAATAAGTTCATAATAGTAGTACTCATTCTTGGGCGACATCTAATACTGAAACAGGTTCTCAATTCAACGGAATACCTTATAAACCAAGTGACTTTATTTCTAAATATTCTACGATTTATTATTATTATTGAAAAACAGAACCCTTATAGAATCACTTTGTTGTCCGTACGTCCGTCGGTCTGTCCGTCTGTCTGTCCGTCTGTTCGCCTGTCAATCCGTCCGTCCGTCTGTCTGTTCGTTGACCATCTGTTCACCTGTGTGTCTGTCTATCTGTCTTTCTATCTGTCTGCAGGCTGGGCGGATTTGCACATTCTTAAACAAATTTTTCAGCAGATCAGTGGCATAGCAGCTAATCCTTATACTTATTTACTCCTACTCCACAACATACCACTCAGTCAATGTTCTTGATAACATACTTATTTTAAATGATGTAGTATTATTTTAAAAACTTTTAGTCCTTTGCTAAACCTAGTTTTATATAATAAATCGTAATATATAGATGTGTGTCAAAATTGCGTTGTCATGCAAAAATAGTTTTTAACTTGTATAGTCATTGTTAGGGCTTCGTAGCCAAAATGGGTAAAACGGAACCCTTTTAGTTTCGTCCAGTCCGTCTGTCCGTCCGTCCGTTTGTCACAGCTATTTGACTCAGTAGTTATAAAGCATATGATACATAATATATTATAGCTATAAGTGTATTTTGTTTGCCGCTACTTAGTTTTACCTATAAATTGCGAACAGAAATATGCTTAGGGGGGCTTTTGGCACATCATCGGATAGGCCTTTGAAAATAATTTAGATGTTTTTATAACTATTATTAATCTAATATTTTCTGAAAAAGTGTGTCCCCCTCTTACTTTTTTTTGAACGCGAGCTCAAAAAATTTTTGAATAAATCTGGAAGATAGGATATAAAACGTTATTACAAAAGGACATAAGTGCCTTAATATTATAAAGACACTTACGCCTTTTTGCTTGCACAACTTTTTCATTGTGTGACGGTACGGAACCCTTAATAATACGTGGCCCGATACACACTAGGCCGGTTTTTCTTTAACATATCACTGTCGCATTATACATTTGGATAATTAATTCTCTATCAGTTGGTAGTGAGAGAAAGTGCACACATTTTATGACATTTCGTAAATTATCGTGCGTTTTCTAGCTGCCTCAAATTCAATAGAAATTCTTCCGTTTGACAACAAGAAAAAAAAGTGTGTGTTCAGCTGAACTGTACAGCCAATCTTTCCCGTGGCCAACAGTTACCAGCTTTTAGATATATAGACATGATTTTTATTATACAGTTCAAAAAAAAGGAGTACTTTTTTATGTGGCTAGGTTCAATAAGAAAATCAAACTTTCGAAAAGTGCACCGGAAAGACTCCGAACATCGTTTTGTGTTTGACCCTGTTGCAGGATACCTGGAGCCAAAGGAATTCAGAGCACTACCCCTGAGCTCCATATTCCCTCACATGGAGATGGAGCTCAGGGGTGGAAGTGGATGGATCCCAATGGGTCGAAGTATATTCGTTAGGGCCTCTTGACTTTAAATAAGATAAGAAAACGGTTGAAAGTATGTAT
The DNA here is from genome assembly GCA_949128165.1 of Lathronympha strigana. Classification (NCBI taxonomy): domain Eukaryota; kingdom Metazoa; phylum Arthropoda; class Insecta; order Lepidoptera; family Tortricidae; genus Lathronympha; species Lathronympha strigana. The sequence goes on from OX421915.1 coordinate 9,369,282, forward strand.
TGTACTGAAGGTCTTGTTTTTATGGTTCCGTAAAAAGGAAAAAAACGGAACCCTTATACTTTGCTGTACGTCTGTCCGTCTGTCTATCTATCCGACCGTCCATCCGTCCGTCTTTCCGCCTAGACCCGTTATAGTTAGGGCTGCCCTAGTACTAGTAAGGCACTACCTATTGGTGGTACCGTAGAACGCTTAGTGACACCCCGCTGCCTCTACATCATCGCAATCAGAGAATACATCGATACATTCCCATACATCGATACATTCCCATACATTTGTTTAGAGGATCAAAATGTACGTATAGAATACCTCCCGTTGACCTATAATCATGAATTTAGACGGGTCATTCTGTCACAAAGGTTTTTACAGTTAAAATATGAATAGGCAGCGATTTAACCTTTTTTTTATTATTGTATTTTAATTTCATATACCATGGACAATACGGGACACCAAGCTACAGTTCTGCATCAAGGACTTGGCATGCGGCAATCGGAAGATGATTGTATCTGAAGATTTTGTACCTATACTCTTGTTAAATACGTATTCAACCTTTTACTAAGAATTTTTAGCACCTAAGTCTTAGAAGTATTTATTCCTACCAATAAATTGAAATTAGTTGTTGTTTGATTTCCAAATACAAGTGATGTATAGGTACCGGAAAACTCAGGTTACTTGAAATGGTGCGTTCATTGATTGTTAATCCAACAACTAGTAATTTATCGTGCAATAGCATGAGCATTAGAAATATAATAGTATGATGAATCCATGAAGCTATTCATTAATTTATCATGTTTTTCTGTTAAAATTATAAAACTCTAAAACCTGTGCTCAAAAATCCGGTTCTTTTGTACATTATATACCTAAGTGAATTGTTGACCACAAAAGTCAAAGTAGTCCTAGTTTACGGTACCTATAAAAATACGACTATTTCACCTATCCCTACATTTCGTGCCTCACACGCCATGACTTCATATCAAATATACGTTTAGCTATGATTATTTTGTTACTTGGTGATGGTGGCACTTTATAATGTCATGATCCCCGGCTGGATCACCTCGTCTTTAATGAAAATAAATGCATCAGAATGTATCTATAGTATATATATATATATATATATATATATATATATATATATATATATATATATATATATACATATATTCTAACATTTGTAATTATTCTAACATTTGTAAGCAATTTACCATCTTTCTTACCACATATACCCCTATACCCCTACCCCTATACCCCTATATATGCCTTAAGGCATTAAGTCCGCCTTTTGTACTTCTGTTAATGTGCAATAAAGTTTAAATAAATAAATAAATATACTTCTTACACTTCACATATACATCAGTTCTACATTATACATGTTAAATTGATGTAAAGTTATTTGATTGCATTTATGTGTAAATAGTATGTGTGGTGTGAAATAAATTATGGTGGTTTTCTTCAAGACTCAAGACTTCTTTACAACAAGGTTTACAAGGACCCCAGGCATGTAGATTTGTTACAGATTGTCAAAGAATTATGTAGATACTTGTATACTTTATATACATTCTGATGCTTCTATCAGCGAAAAGGTTAACCCTTTAAACGCCAAAAACCTAAAAATGGCGTGTGCTGTCGTGCCTACAGAACTAATATGTAATAGCGTTAGCGCGCAATCATACCTCTATGGTCTTGCCTACCACGCCAGCAACATATTTAGGTTTTATGACGTTTTCTGTCAAAATAAGTTCGCACGCTGTATATATTATGTTACTTCAATAGAAGCTTTACGTACTTCCATACCTTGAAGAACATTTTATGAATTCGTCATATTTTGCGATCAAACTGATGTGATCAAACTATACCGCAAAAAGTCAAAAAGTTACTTACCTACATTAAGGCAAAATAACTGCTATCAGGCAAGCATGTAGGTATTCTTTTGTGCATAAATGTAATTTTCTATTAGAAATAAATAAATTTGATGAAACACCACACTTTTTGTATTATTACAAGGGCGCTTGTCGAATCGCACCATACTTCGAAATACCTACTTGCGACTAGTGAACGCTTATATATGTTGCTATTTTTTGCTCGCGACTACGTTTCCGTAGAAGTTGACCAAAACTGCCCTATGTCCTTTTCTAGGAGTAAAACTATCCCCATACCTACTAATTCCATCTTGATCCGTTCAGCGATATTAGCGTGAAGAGGTAACAGACAGACAGAGAGTTACTTTAGCATTTATTATATTAGTATGGAGTACAGTGGCAGTACACAAATGGCACGATAGCTTTTATACTTACATATACATATACAGTTAAAGCGGTTTTTGGCATGTATGAAATTATAAAAAACTTTTTTCTTCCTACCTAAGCGATTAAAAAAAACGTAATTGTTAATAGTATGTACCATGTGCAAATACCAGCACTTGATTTTAAAAACCCGTGCTCATTTTATCTATTATTAATTATTTTTTTATAGCAGCAATACCACGTGCTTGATTAACCCGACTAAATAAAATATTATCTTTACGCCCGTATTTCACGCAGGAATTTATGACATTTAGCAATATACCTCTTTTTGACGTATATTCTGAGACACTCGAGCCGTCTGTGGTAACATAAGTTCCAATCAGTAGCAGAATAGTAAATAATGAGGACTGTTAACCGTAATATTTAAGACGTTCTTCAGGAAACCGTTAATACCAGTATACGTATAAATTAATTTGTATGTTTTGTTTGTATTTGTTAATACATAATCCAATATTGTATAATACTCTGATAAACCAACCGGCCGTACAGATCTTGAGTTTATTTTCTACTTTAATATCACCTTGATATTTTGTATGGTGACTTAGCCTCACACTGTGTAGCATAGGCGTATAGTTAGTTAGTTTATCTGGGCCCTTTTCCGCAACTCGACATCCATCGTGCCTTTTTTGCGTGCTACGAGGTAGCCCTATTCCAACCACCCCAGCTCCTCAACGAAACCAAGCATCGGTTTTAGGTTGCTAAATGCCTCCTTGAGTGTTATTGGAGTCCCCAGTGAGTGTTATAGGCGTATAATTATCTACAATAAATATTTTTAACACTTCCTGACTTTCTCTAAACGGGTGCTGGCTGTGCTGCGAAGGTGACATCACCCTATCCGATGTCCTATCCTAAACATGTCACGCCAATTGTGATTAAAATACGAGAGATTCAACCGTTTTTTTTCCATATTCATGTCAGTATGGGTCACGGAAGATTAAATTGTACTATGTAAATGCGTGAAAATTTGTCAGTGAATCAAATATAAGAATCATTTGGTATTACAAGTTATAAATATATTATTGCATTCAATTAGATCACGTTGCCTTGGATATCGTAGGTAAAAGTTATTTATAATATTTTACATACGATCAAAATCAACTCTTTCTTAAGAATAATTTATCTATAGCATTTCCATGCTGTAAATATATTTTAATTAAATTGATTTATAACGCTTTAAATAATTTCATTCCGGCAATCATCACGAGAAAGACGACTTTATTTAGAAATTGACAGTCTTTGTAAGTAACTCCTCCTTGTCCCAAGTAATATAAACCGACTAAGCAGAAAGCAGCTGCGCCCTCATATTTCACATACAAGTTTATGACATTTGGTAACTTACTTATTTTAGCTTATTGTTTCCGTGCTCTCCGATCCGATCAAATTTCATACCAAAAAAGCGTGGCCGGCGCTGGACGGGGCCTTCCGATGCTTCCGATCTGTCAGAGTTTTGGGCTCTGTGAACACGTGACGCCTTCCATACTAAAAAAAGCCCCGTCCCGTCCCGTCCCGTCCCGTCCCGTCCTAGTGTGAGTCATCCTTAAAACAAAGTCGCTTACCGCTGTATGTATGTATGTTTGCTTAAATCTTAAAAACTACGCAACGGATTTCGATGCGGTTTTTTAAAAAAGATAGAGTGATTCAAGAGGAAGGTTTATATGTATACTTAATAATAACCCGTGCGAAGCCGGGGCGGGTCGCTAGTAAATGATGAATGAATGTACTGCTTATAGAGTGAAGGACACAGTTCACGAAAAAAATCATATCAAATGTTGTGTATATCATGTAAAACCGTTTAATTTTGTTTTATTTTGTTAATTCTTTTTTTTTGTCTTTCTGTTTGACTATTTTCTTTTAGAACCTTAGATATGGTTTCTCGTAGAACCACATATTGTAAATATTTTTACTACTTTTGTAATTTGTTTTGAAAAAATAAGTCCCGCCGAGTTTCTTGCCGGTACTTAATAATCTTCTCGGGCGGCTGTGGTGTAGGGATATAACCGGTAGTAGTTTTTTTTTGACGTTCATAAGTGCATTGTAATGTGCCTAAATTGAAAAATAAAGATATTTATCATTTATTTTATTTAAGGAAATTCAATTTCAATAGTTATCACAATAAAAATAAGATACAATAAAATATATTAAAAATAAGATTATAAACGTCGACACAAAAAGAAATAAATTAAAAATAAAAGTTGTACTTGCTAGAGAAGTAGGTACTCATCATACCCATCAAAATTATAAACAACCTGATGATTATAAAATCTTTACGCAATGTTGTCCTTGAACTAGTGCCAGCTGTATGTTGGAATGCGAAATTATCTATGGCACCTATTCAATTTGTATTCAACTACGGTACGTACGTTGACCTTAGTCGAGGGAGAACGATGTTAGAAGTATTAGAACTGTAAAAAGGGGTACAATTTTAAAGCACGAATCAAATCATTCAGTAAATGTAATAAATATTTTGATTCTGTCGCGAAAGCAGGAGGTCGCTGGTTCGATCGCAGCCCAGCTCACCGGGGACCTTGGTCACTTTTTCTTTAGTATATGAAATCTCTTTCAATTTATCCCAGACATGCGATCTGTTTCATTTTTTCATGTCAGTCTCTCATCGCGCGAGTTTTGCTCAAAATCAACAAACTTTTAATTATTAGGAGATATAGAAATAAGTCAATTATAAATTAGGTTAGGTAAAAAAGTGATTGCGGGTACCCACAACCATTTTTTGCGTCACTAGTAACAACGGTCAAAAACTTTTGGAAACGTGTTTTTGTGAATTGAGGTCATGCCGTAAGACATAAATTTGCGAATAAAACAGATTCACTCAAAACCGGATTCGGGCAACAAGTTATTCAACCGACTTCAATATTTCTAAAGAAGGAGGTTCTCAACTCGTCTGTTTTTTTTCTAATGGATTAACATCCATTCAGGTAACCCTCAGAACTCCTTCATTACTGAACCGATTGAATTTTTTTTTTGGTTTCTTAAAGTAAAGTAAAGTAAGTTTCTTAAAGTAAATGGTTCCAGGTTGGTCCTGTTTTTTTCAAAATCCATTTCTGATGATAGGATCCATGAGGAACTGAGGGAACTCCTCAAATTTGAAAGGCACATGCATAGTAATTTGGGTATTTTCTTGAGAAACTCGAGCATTTCGTTACAAAACCTACCAGTTTGGTGGAGCAGACCTGATGATGACGACCAGGGATGTCAAAGAGGAAATGCTCTATAATTCGCGGGCCCCAGCTGCTCCAGCTGTATCTTCTGATTTGAGAGATTCATCTTTTGTTTGTTACGAAATGCCTTCGAGGTAGTCCTATTTGATTTTAATTATATTTTGATGATGGATATCATGAGGAATTAATGGAGCTGATGCTGAACCCTGGCAGTACCTTATGGAACTCAGGTTTGGTAAAACTTACGAGAGTTCTGTTTTCGTCATTCAACTCGTGTTAACGAGCAATTAGGGGAACATTTCTCAAGATGGAGCTGATGCTGGACCCTGGCAGTAACTAGTGGAACTCAAGTTTGGTCCAACATACGCGACTTCTGTTTACGTCATTCGACTCGTGTTAACGAGCAATTAGGAGAGAAATTCACAAGATCGAGCTGGTGCTGAACCCTGGCAGTACCTAATGGAACTCAGGTTTGGTGCAAAATAGGCGAGTGCTGTTTTCATGATTCGATTCATATGAACGAGCAATTAAGAGAGCAGTTAAGATAAGATAAGATAAGATATATTTATTTGCATACCATTAACCACTTAAGTACAATGGACCCTGAAAAGGGTATAGCAAAAACATAACAAGCGGTCTTAATTAAACTTAAAAAACACCAACATTAAATTTGTTATTTAGATGGAGCTGATGCTGAACTCCGGCAGTACCTAGTGGAACTCAGGTATGGTGCAACATAGGCGAGTGCTGTTTTCATGATTCGATTCGTGTTAGCGAGCAATTAGGAGAGCAGTTCACAAGATGGAGCTGGTGCTGAACCCTGGCAGTACCTAGTGGAACTCAGGTTTGGTGCAACATAGGCGACTGCTGTTCTCATGATTTGATTCGTGTTAACGAGCAATTAGGAGAGCAGTTCACAAGATGGAGCTGATGCTAAAGCCTGGCAGTACCTAATGGAACTCAGGTTTGGTGAAACATACGCGTGTGCTGTTTTCGTTAATCGACTCATGTTAACGAGCAATTAGGAGAGCAGTTCACAAGATGGAGCTGATGCTGAACCCTGGTAGTAATATGTATGTAAGTTTTAAATACGATGTAAGGAAAATTAACAAATTACAAACATAAATTAGCAATAATCCGCTTACTTTAACTTATACCGGGAAGTTCAATTGAAGTCAGTTTTTTTTTCTTTAAAATTATTTAGATACGATAATTTGAATACTACTGCAGATATTGTTCTCGTAAAACTCGTTAACCGTGAACGACTCGATCTGACCGGTGTTGAAAGAGGTCGCAGGTTCGAATCTTTCTGTCAATTAAGTACTTATAAATTGTCGTTCTCAGAGTATATACAAGATTAAAGATTTATTTATTATTATTATTGTTAAAACAATTGTAACTAATATTTTACGAGACGCGGCGCGGGCTTGAAATAAACGCTAATTGAATTTAATGTAATTTAATTAATTTTATGATGTGTCAAATTCTATAGCCATCGTCACATGATGTTCGAGCTATTACATAACGTTTTCTATAGATGTGGAATTACCTACAAAACCCTTACTTCCTTGTCACACACATACTCTGCAACGGTGCAAAAAGGACAAATGCCTCTACCTTCGCTATGTTTTTCGCGCGTTTGGACTCAAATCCGTGCAATATGTTTGATGATTGATGATTGTGATGATTGTTTGATCACATGGACTCAAATCCGCGCATGTGTGACAGGGTCATCAGGGTAATACCTGCGAGCTGTAGAGGGTTTCCCTGACAATGCCTCTTCCGGAGGTTGACGTCGACTTAATTATGATGTCGATGAGCTGTTTCTACTTTCGAATGTCAATGAGAATAGTTTTCCTAATATTACTGGAATTACTTCATTAATATCGAATACTTGTGATCTGATCTGTAATACTCGTATGTGTAAGGCCAATGTATTAATGTGTTGTTAATGGACATAACATGGAATAAATTATGGACGAGTAAACTTCTACGCGTACTGTTTTATTTATTTCGTCTTAAGTAACTTTCTAAGCTCTAATAACTGCTCATACATACACAGTCCCTGAGTAAAAACCAGTCCTATGACATTCCAGGTGTAAAGGTTTACTACGGTGCATTTGCACTAGCCTGGCTAAGTACCTATTTAATAGCTATATGCAACAAGTGCGGAAAGTTACTAAGTATAACATTGTATGAAACACGAGCCTGAAGACGATATGTTACCGACGCGTGACGACTTATAGTATACACGCGCTCGCTTCGCTCGCTCGTTAAATAATTGTGGCACTCGTCGGAAATCATCTTCACGCCCGTGTTCCATACAATGTTTTACTATGCAACAATGCATAGAAAAAGATTAGTAATATTTAATTTCGATGCTAGTTTGGAAAGTATGTCATTACCTCACGAGTCCCAAGGTATCTTGCCACGAGCTGTAGGCGAATGGCAATACTCGGGACGAGTGTAAAATGACATATCCGGATGTGTACCGAACAACGTTTTTCAATACAGAATATGCAGATACGAACAAATTTTTACAGTACACATGTTGCTACTTTACCGCGATAATGAGCAGTTTACGTGCCTGCGTCGAATATTCAAAGGGCCTTATTCAAATGCACTGTAAAACGTAACGTCGTACGATACAAGTGCGAAAAGGAGGAAATTCGCAATGAGTGGCGATAGAATAAAATACGACTGAAGTGAGTGTTTTAAATCAACACGAGTTGCGAATTACCTATTCGCACGTGTATCGTACGACGTTTTACAGTACATATGGCCCTTTGAATTACGAAAATACACATCGCCTCGTGAAGTCTCCTGAACCTAAGTATGCTTCTGACTTCTGTACAGGGTACTTATTTAAACTTTCACGATTTTCACACATTATAAACGTCGGAGGTTTGTTTCCAAAGTTTATACACGATTAAGCCCCGTTTTAGTAAATTTATAATATTCTGTACAGGGTACTTTGAACAAGTACGAGTAGTATCAAAATCGTAAAGACCTTGTCATGCTTTACCCAAGTTCAAAGTGCGCCCACAAAATTACCAACGCCAGTTCCCTTTGGTTTGTTTAGGGAAACATTGGCATAACTCCAGAGTTTACAAAACGAACACGAGCGCGGTGTCTAATGTATTTACAACGTACTATAATATTAGGCGCCGAACACAGTGGCTGAAACGAAAACCACTTCGTTTGTATAGTTTGAATCTTCTGAGGTGAATTTTACGGTTCGAGCCTTAATGCCTTAAGCAATGGCCTTTCTATATTTTGTGTAACCGCTACCTCCACGCGGCACGTTAACAATATAATTAAGTAGGTATGTAGTTAAAAAACCGGTCAAGTGCGAATCTAACTCGCGCACGAAGGGTTAGTTCAACATTATTAAAATCATTTATTCTCGAAATATATACAGTAAGTGTAAATTACCTAACTACCTACCTCTACCTACCTTAAATCTAAAGTAGGTCCTTGAGGCATTTAATTTCAATTTGTTTTACTTTTAATAGATTAAAAAAAAATCAATTCATTATTTCCAAACCGAGCCCTTTTGGGAATGAAAACGGGGCTGATAGTTTCAACTTCTACATAAATGAAACTAACGGCTAGCCAGTCTTTGATAAATTCAAATCCTCTCAAAGTCGTTTGGAGTCAGATTAGTGTAAGGGTCGTATCGTAGGGTCATGCTGTTTAGGGTTCCGTACCCAAAGGGTAAACGGGACCCTATTCCTAAGGTTCCGACGTCCGTCTGTCCGCCCGTCTGTCCACCCGTCCGTCTGTCACCAGCCTGTATCTCAAGAACCGTGATAGTTAGACAGTTGAAAGAAATTTTAACAGATTATGTAATTCTATTGCCGCTATAACAACGTGTATCGTCATGGTATTAAGGTTCAAATTCATGTAATTTTAAATAGAAAACTCCCGTGAGTATTAGACATATTAATATACTTAGACCGGGTTACTCACGTCTATAAAGTCGAAGATAGCTCGACATGTTTCGGGACGGTCCACGCCCCATAATCACTTCGACTTCGACTCTATAGACGTGAGTAACCCGGTCTAAGTATATTAATATGTCAAATTCATGTAATTGACACTAATTGTCCGTTTTGTACTTAACGGTAAAGCTCTAAAAATCGCAGTCAATCCAACTTGCAAACAATGTAAACTAATCGCCAATTTGATCGTAATATCCTCACTTCTAAGTTTTTTTTTTTATGAATTCTCTAAGATGTTATTCATCTTGTATGTTGTATGTTACGATAATACGACCGTTTCCATACCGTACATGGATTCAGTGCTGTTTGATAAGGTGGTGTGAAAATACAAGAAGAAACTGTGACAAAACATGTGATGTCTTTTGTTTACATCGTTAGTAAGTTCCATTGACGCGGACGGCGATTTTACACATAATCTAGCGATATATTAACCACTGCAGCCTTTATACGTCCCGCTGCTATACTCGAGCCTCATCTCATACATAAAAGAGATGTAGCTACAGTCCACACGCTGACCCAAGGCTTTTAATTTAAAAAAACCACACACACTAACACACAGTCAAACCGTATCGTATGATGCCATAGACCAAATCACAGGCACCCACGTGAGACTAATACGTCTAAGCATTAAGTTTAAAAAATAGACTTTTTCATCAATAAAATTTAGTAGCTAGTTCCACTCTACTGTGATCTCGGCCTGAGATTTCGTGTAATGTTATGCCACTTCCTATCTTAAATATAGGGTAAACAAAACTATCATGTTAAAGAAAAAGGGCTGAACATTGGAAAACTCGTGTAGTTACGACATTTTTAAACGCTGAAGTTTCATTTATACTCGTGAATCCCGATGAAAGAGTATGAAAACAGATGATAGGTATGTGGAAGTGGAAGGGTTATGAGCGGATATTATTAGAACATATATGTATATTAGCACCTTACCTATCTGCCTTAATGCACTGTTAGTCAAAAGTCTAAATTACAACGATTTTTTTTCACGTTAGTAATTGGTCGAACTGCGAACTGGGGTACTTACTTACTTACCTACCTGCTTATCGAGTATAGAGGAAAAATAGGAACTGGAAAATATTTATAATAAAAAACCGGCCAAGAGCATGTCGGGCCATGCTCAGTGTAGGGTTCCGTAGTTTACCGTCCGTCACAATATGTTACCTTAAAAATTGTTGTAATAAATACACCCGACCCGACCCTATCAACTCCGGAAAAATCTTAACAGCGCGAAGTAAATTGGGTTAGGTGCTAATTTATTCAAACTAGACGGATTCTGTGTGTTGGGTTTTCGGGGATAACTTTTGATTGCGTGAATCGATTTGAATCATTATTTTTTTATTAGAAGGAACGTAAGTGCGGGATGATAAATTAAGTATAACTCGAGATAATTCTTTTTTTTTGCATATACCTATGGTTAAATGACAAACTTCATTTAGAAATTATTTTGTACAATTTTTCAAAAACCGTTCAACCAATCAAGTTCAAAATAATTTTACAATAAAGTTCTTATTAAATTCCAGTATTTTAATTTTTTTCATATTTTTTGAACTCGTAGTTCAAAAGTTAGAGGGAGGGGAATCATTTTTTTAAACTTCTGGAACGATTATTTTCGAAAATATTAACTTTATGAAAAACTAATATTGTCTTCTGTTACCGCGATTGTTATTCATTGAAATTAAACACTTTAGATACATTTTTTATTTTAATTATAGAATGCCCTTTCAGGCTATGTATTACTAGCTTTATAAGCCCCTCTGGGCATTGTAGGACAACCTTTGTTTTTATTTTTAAATTATTTTTATATTTTGTATGTAGGTAGTTTACACAAGTAACTTTTTTCATTGACGGGGAGAATTCGCATTCTCTCAGTCATCATCTTAACCCTGTGAAAACGAGTGCTGTAAAGGGCTCGAAACGAACGCGATTAATCCGTTCTAAAGTGTTTTTATGAAAAACTGTTTTTAAAAAACCCTCATTATTTTTCAAATACCTATCCAATGATAGTATGTCACACTCTAGGTTTGAAACGAAAAAAAAAATCACCCCCCTTCACCTAACCCAATCACTTTACATTTTCGGGAGCTACCTACCCTAAAAAAAGATTATAACCACTTTTTATTTTACCACTTTGTTGGCGTGACTGATATACATATTCGTACATAATTACAGCTTTCTAGTAACACAGTCACTGAGATTATCCGCGGACGGACGGACGGACGGACAGACAGACAGACAGACTTGGCGAAACTATAAGGGTTCCTAGTTGACTACGGGGAACCCTAAAAATGAGATGACATAATTTGCTGAAAGGATATTTTTTCCACGGAATATATAAATAAATTTATTTCTGTGATTTTTTCCTTCTTGCATTCACATATTTTTGGAGCAATACACACGGCAAAAAAGCAAAACAACGTTTGATGCTAAAATATAAAAACTTACAAAGTTTACAAGAGAGGTCACAAAAAAATATTCATACTTATCAGAACCTGAATCTACATTCCGGGTATGCATACTACATAGAATCATTTTTTTTTTTACAATAAAAGTGCTGCCTAAGTAGGTACCAAACAGTCTGACGCTATAGTGCAAATAAATGCGTTGCAGATCATTTTCAACCGACTTCAATATTTCTAAAGGAGGAGGTTCACAATTCGTCTGTCTTTTTTTTTTTAATGGATGTTCACTCATAACTCCGTCATTACTGAACCGATTTGAATTTTTTTTTTGTTTTCTGAAAGCAGATGGTTCTAGGTTGGTCCCGTTTTTTTCAAAATCCATTTCTGATGATGGGATCCATGAGGAACTGAGGGAACTCCTCAAATTTGAAAGGCACATGCATGCTGATTTGGGTGATTTCTTAAGAAACTCGAGCATTTCTTTACGAAAATCATCAATTTGGTGGAGTGGATCTGATAATGAAGACCAGGGATGTCAAAGTGGAACTGCTTGGTACTTCCCAGGACTATCATCCGATTATTTTTTTTAATAGCCTGTTTTTGTGTCCCACTGCTGGGTAAAGGCCTCCCCTCTGCTCATCCAATCCTCCCTGTGCTGGGCAAGATCCCACCAATCCCGCTGAAACGCATCCAAGTCGTCCCGCCATCTCTTTCTCGGTCTGCCTCTGCCACGACTATACCGGGGATTCCAGCTAGTGGTTATTTTGGCCCATCTGTCCCTTCCATCCGATTTAAAAAAATATTTTTTTGTATGAAAATAGATGGTTCCAGGTTTGTCCCGTTTTTTTCAAAATCAATTTCTGATGATGGGATCCATGAGGAACTGAGGGAACTCCTCAAATTTGAAAGGCACATGCATGCTGATTTGGGTGATTTCTTAAGAAACTCGAGCATTTCTTTACGAACATCATCAATTTGGTGGAGCGGACCTGATGATGAAGACCAGGGATGGCAAAGTGGAACTGCTTGGTAATTCCCAGCTCTATCATCCGATTTGAGACATTCATCTTTTCTTTGTAAATACCTTCAAGATAGTCCTATTTGATTATAGTTCTATTTTGATGAGTCCGCTGGATGCGGGTGGCGCAGGATCGGTCATTGTGGAAATCTTTGGGGGAGGCCTATGTCCAGCAGTGGACGTCTTTCGGCTGAAATGATGATGATGATGATGGACTTCATGAGGGATTGAGAGAACTCCTCAAATTTTAACGGCACATGCATTCTGATTTAAGGGTTTCCTTAAGTAACTAAAACATTGTTTTGGGGGAGCCAACATTTTGATGAAGTGGACCTGATGATGAAGACCAGGGATGGCAAAGTGGAACTGGTCAATAAACCTAGCTCTACTTATTATCCTAGTTGTGACATTCATCTTTTTGATTTGATTTATATTCTGATGATGGAGTTCTAGAAGAATTCAGAGAACTCCTCAAATTTGAACGGCACGTTCATTGTAATTAGAGGGTGTTCATAATTAGCTTAGGCATTTTCTTACTGTGGCCATCATTTTGCTGGAGCGGACCTGATGTTTATAATCAGGGATGGCATAATGAAACTGCTCGATAATTTACAGTCTGTCATCCACTTTGTTATTTTGTTTTTTGTAAAGGTCTACAAGGGAGTTCCGTTTGATTATACTTCACATGTAATGATGGAAGCCCTGGGACATTAAGACATCTCCTCAATTTTCAATCGTACACGTGCGGTGTATTGGATATTTGTGAAGTAAACTGGCTAACTCAAACAAATTCAAAATTTCACTTTTACGGGGAACCAAATGAAGTCGGTTTTTTTTTCTTAAAAATTATTGTATTTAGCAAAGCCGAGGCCTACCTCAGGATATTCAACTATTTCAATGTGATTATTTGACATAATGAACGTTACCTACTGGTAATGTTAAGTAATTGTAGTACGAATCTGTCCAAACAACTATGAATACCTTAGCAGTACCTACAAAAGGCGGCAACGGCATGCACATATTTAGCGACATTTAAGTCCAGTACAAGTAATTCATTGTTCTTTGAACAGGTGAATGACGACTATAGCGTTAATGATCGCATCATCTCGCTGAATAGCGGGTAAATTTAAAATATTTACACAATTTAAGCCTTAATTCTACGACATAAGTCTCAAAATTACAACAAGAGCAGGAACTCGAAGAGATTACTGATTTTTCATGTCAATGATGAGCAAAACTGTTTTGGCAAGATTTATCTAAATATAAGGTGACATTATTTAGCCCTTTAGAGGCGTTATTCTTAATTTTTTGACAGCCATATTGCTTAAAAAAGCTTTTGGCCTTATTACGAATTTTGTCACATGTGTACAAACGAAAAGGGTTCCTACCTGTGGCATTTATTGTATTTCGAAAAGCCAGATTTTATAAGTTGTTGATAACAGTAGGTAATTTAAGTCTTGTAAACATATCGACGCGGCGACTGACCCTACATACAGAATTGACCGTCCCTGACCTAAAAAGTATGTTATTACACTAATGTATGAATGTACCTATGTAGTTCATCGCGTATTCGCGATTTGCAAGGTAGGTATAGGTATAATGTTTGATTAATGACCTTTTATTTTACTTGGCAGCGATCAAACATGCGAAACAATGGAAAGTCTGTGTACCATGTTGTCAGTCAATTGATTCACAAAAATATTACTTTTCCTTAAGGCATAGTCTTGTGCGCTCGAAAGAAAACGAATGGCTCTTCATGATTCTTAAAGGCAAGGATTTCGTAACCTTCTTCTGATAAATATCGGTATCATTAGATTAGACAGTGATATTTCTGCAAATCTGTACACAGTCTTATAATGGCCATGACATTCATCTAGGCCAAAACACCCCAGAGCGAAGTATCTCGTCGCAATAAGTAAGCATCTCTTCACTTTTTTATAAAAATTCTATACAAAATGCCCATTTACTTTCTCTCTCTTCACTACAGACAACGAAAACGTAGAATAATAATCTGAAAATTCATCTATTTTCCTTATGCCCTAGTTGCTTATTCATCATTCCGTACATTTCCATAATACTCGTACATACCTACGTATATTTCAGGAAGCACTTAAGAAAACCGTTCATCATATTTGGAAAAACAAAGGTTCAACAGGTACACGTTTGCCACGGGCAAGGACAAGTGTACAAATTTGAACTTTACGGCTATGACATAAGTTCTAAAATGTACCCTTGGCAAGGCGAACCTGTTGATTGTCGGAGGGCGAGGCTCGGGGGTGCAGGACGCAATAGATAACAGATAAACAGTAGGACAGTAGATTCGCGAACCAAGAGTGTTTATTTTATACATATTATTTACCTATTAATCCCACTTTATGTAGTTTACTGCCAAGCGGTCGAGCGAATTAAAAGCTGGTTGAATCGGTCGAGCGAATTTAGATGACGATGAAAATGATAACACCGAGTTGATCTGATAATGCAGTCTGTCATTTAAATGTGCACCAAAATATTTTTGGCAACTAATTTTATTTTACCCTCCACTATTAGATTAATCGTACAGCTGCATTCCAAATTCCAAGTTTACAAATTGCTCATATTTGGCATAACTTTCAGCATCCTACTCGTGGGCGTTTTTTATTTTCTGTTGTAGAAAATTACTTTTTGGTAAATTGGAATTTTTTATATGTTCTGCTCAGAATTGCGGAATTGCGAAAAAAGTGTCCCACGATTTATTTTTCCATTTCACCACAATTTTTTCATAGATTTAAGTAATATGGCGGGAGCGCTATGGAAACTTTGAAAAATGTATGAAAATTTTAGGACACTTTTATTCTCCTACTAGGATTGAAAGAGCTTGCAATTCTGAGTAGAGAACATACAAAAATCTCTATATATTTCATACTAAAATATCTCTAAAAAATAAAAACGCCCCCGTACCGTTGTAAACTTACACTGAATGTTTTTCAGCCCGTAGCGCTACGAGTCGTGATCAATTTGTAAATGTGAAAAGCCGCCCTTGCCTACTGTAGTAATTATGTGCGGTGTGGGCGACCATGGGGCGCCGCCCTTGGCGTCTGGTAAATAAATAAGTCATTGAATTCTACAAAACACGTGGCTGTTTTGTTTTCCGCCTGTCTGCCTGTTGCTATCGGTAGTACATATTTGTCTGAATTATGTACTTACCTATATATTTATCTGAACACTGATTTGTTGTTCTATTACTCTGAAGTAAACTCAAAAACTGCAGATGGGGTTTCATTTACATAATTAATAATACATAACAGTCACTTGATATGGGCACTAACGCACAGCCTATATACCTAGAACCTAAACTATAATCTAAACGTAGAACCATAAAATTCAAGTATCATGAAACTCTAACTTTAAGGTTTTTTTTTAATTCTACACGCAAGCTGGAAAGATGTAAAGATGTTTACGCTGACAAAGGTGCACACCGAAGCTAGTTGCTATACAGGGTGTTTCGTCCAACCCTTAGTCATATCCTGCAAAGTGTTATGTACGACGTGTTGATCCACTTTCGTATGAAACAGCTAAACGTTTTTTATATAATATTTTATGAAATATAGAATTTCAGTGGTTCTCTTTATTATTTATTAGTTATTCAGTATCGTCTATTAATGCACGCCGCAGAGTCGTTATTTAATCAAGTTATGGACTCGTATACAGCCGCATGTAGCAGGGGTACGAGGGGTACTGAAGGCCTAGTATAAAAATTGTACGACATTAACTCCTCGACCGCGTTAGCGTATCGGGAGTTCAAATTATGTTTGCCGTTTATTTAAATCATCCGGCAACTTTCATATTTTGATCCCTCGATACGCTAACGCGGTCGAGGAGTTAATGTCGTACAACTTTTATACTAGGCCTTCAGATACTGTGTGTTTAGTTGTTTACCATGAGTTGTACGTAACAGTAGGCGTTAGGGACTGCACGTTTTTAAAGTATGTCCGTCTCGCTCCTACCACTACTCTGGCAGGAGCGAGAAGGACATGTTCAACTCATGGTAAGTACACAGTACCTGTACCCCTATACATGCGTCTGTATACGAGTCCATAACTTGATTAAACAACGACCGCGCCTTTGTTGTGAATTATGAGACTGACGTTGACATATTGCACTAGGTACAGAAGGCCTAGTATAAAAATTGTACGACATTAACTCCTCGACCGCGTTAGCGTATCGGGAGTTCAAATTATGTTTGCCGTTTATTTAAATCATCCGGCAACTTTCATATCTTGACCCCTCGATACGCTAACGCGGTCGAGGAGTTAATGTCGTACAACTTTTATACTAGGCCTTCTGGGTATTTATTCGTCCGGGCTTTCCCTGATTAGTCCTTATTTCAAATCTGTCCGGGAAAAACTTGGACACTTCTTGAGTCAAAGTTTCCCTACAGATAATTTCAGTTTTGAAATTGAATTAATGTTCTATGGGGTCCGGTGAAATGTCGAGTTTTCACTAGAGAATATGTTAAATTATTTGTAGGCGTAACTAGGGTAAATACCTACGTTGTTCGTTCGGCAAATCTCATGCGAACTTTTTTAGAGCCCCCTACCTACAAGTTAACAAACTGGGATGGGATTTGACAACTAACTCCGGGTTAAGGGTGACTCACGCTCGAAAGGGCTGAGACGTGACCGGGCCTGGCCGATCTGTCAGTTTCTATAGAAAACGTCACGTGACCTCCGGGCGCGAGGGTTCCGAGCTTGGACTTGATTTTTGTATCGATATTGACATATCATCCCGTCCCGCCCCGTCCCGCCATGTTAGGCTAACCCTGGTAGGTGCAAGTGGCCCTAAGTTAGTTGTCGTACCCATGCCGCGACGTAAAATGGTATTTGTTAACTTTATATCAATCGTCAATATCAATTCAATTATACGTGTGGTATGGAAATCGGTTATGAAGAGGATAATAACACTAATTAGGACGAGAAATGGGATAAGTCTTGATGTTTATAATGACATTGAAGATCACCGAAAATGGAAGTAATTTGTGTTAGTAATACTAGACTAGGTTGTTAATGACTCCATTAAGTGTCATGTAACTGTCATATAATGAGTCATTATGACTCGTATAATAATCGTGCTATCTCCAGTCTGCATCTAATAACTAATAAGGACACTTAACAACTACGCTCTTAACTAGGGGAGATTAGTCCAAAACCGGGTATGGGGGTAAAACCAGGACATGGTAGTTTGGCTTCTTACGCAGTTTCAAATTTACGCGCGCTGCGGTCACAGCTGTCAGCCATCTTGGTTAGTTTGTCAACAAAAATTAGAAGGCGTGCGTGCCGACGTATAGAAATAAATCGAGAAAAAAGTTTTTAGCGGTGTTTGATGTAATATTTTCCATGTAATTCATAACCATATCAAACTTTTGTTTGTTGAGGTAAGTAACATTTGTATTTTTAATACGATTAAGTATGTTTTGAGCTTCAATAAACATGATTTTGATTGTTATTGCATCATGTTTTTAGATTACTGGATTTTTTAGTTTCTCGTTGGTGCGCTTGGGTCAAAACCGTACGGGGTAATATCGGGTAACACCCGATTTTGTTTGTACAAATACACGGAAAAACGATGCATAGGTACAATGTCTCAAGTGTAAAAAATGGGCCCATGAAGACTGTACTGGTTGGGAACTTGGAAAAACTTAACGAATTCCATTGCTATCGTTGCTAAGGGGCAAAATCGGGTATAGCATCTGGTCCAAAACCGGGTACACCCGGCTTTGGACTACCTATGGGGTAGAACCGTAAAAAAGTAAGATTTCAAAGTTGATTATTTTTTCTACGTGTGATAATGAAAACAGTGATCTCACGTATTAAATATGTTGGTAATTAAGTAAATTAAACAGAGGCTAGTAAAATTCGTTTATATTTCTAAAAGGGATTTTTTTATTTAATATTTCCCTTAAGGTCCCGCTTTTACCCCACTCTCCCCTACGTAGTTGCACGAGGGATTATTACTTTTATGATATAATCGGCAAATGACAATTATATAACTTTCTAATAATGTTCGGTATACGATTTAAAAAAAACATCCATGGTAAATATCGTTTTAAGTAGTAATTATAATACTAATGTTCGGTTTATTCATTCTAATTCAGAGGATTCATTACTTCCAAATCTGATATGGCTATTTTCTTTACGTGCAGACTGCGCGTCTATAAAAATAAATATTTCTTCAATGTTTATACATCTATTGGTCACAAACTAGTGACTAAATTGATGATATTATAGCTTTTGATTTGATGACCCGAATTGTTTAACGCTACTAAGTACCTACATACTTACACAAATAAATATATCTTAAGTCACTGCTGAAAGTGCTGAACCAATAAACTTTGTATATTGAGAAAACACCTGAGATATACAGGTGGTACGGATAAGCAATATGACCACGGTATTATTTACATTGCGGTCGTTGGAGCGTTCCATGACGCGGTTAGATAATAAAACGCCAATTGCACCACCCGTGGTTAGCCAACTAACCCGGAGCTAAGTGTTTTTAGTACCGTAAACTGGGGTTACATTGATCAATTTTAAAGTTTAAACTACTTTATCTTCATAATATTGTCTTCTGTTACCGCGATTGTTATTCATTGAAATTAAACACTTTAGAACGGATTAATCGCGTTTATTAACACCATGAAAACGGATAAAAGAGGCAAAATGGGGTAGTTTTCTTGTCGCTTCTTTCTGCTCCATAAGCCAGTTAGGGAAGCGTTCGTAAGTTGTATGTATGTTAATCCTCACAGGGTTTAAACATTTTAATTTTAATTATAGAATGCCCTTCAGGCTATGTATTACTAGCTTAATAAGCCCCTCTGGGCATTGTAGACCAGCCTTTGTTTTTATTTTTAAATTATTTTTTATATTTTTGTATGTAGGTAGTTTGCACAAGTAACTTTTTTGATTGACGGGGAGAATTCGCATTCTCTCAGTCATCATCTTAACCCTGTGAAAACGAGTGCTGTAAAGGGCTCGAAACGTAGGATCATGGTGTTAATAAACGCGATTAATCCGTTCTTAAGTGTTTAATTTCAATACTTTATCTTCTACAATTAGGCTATTCCCGGTGAGCAGGGCTGGGATCGAACCAGCGACCTCCTGCTTTCGCGGCAGACATTTATTACGTTTAATAAATGATTTAATTCTTGCTTTACAATTGTAAAACGTTTTGATCAAACATAAACTGACATTGTGGGATACTTTATGCCCTGTGTTTTTTTAAGACTAATCGAACGAATCTAAGAGGAGTATTTTATCACAATCACAAGCAACGAAAACGAAGGAATGAACGAAGAAAGTAAGGAACGAAAGAAATTACTTCGCAGGTTCAAAAGTTATAATTGTTTATGTTGTTTTGGTGTTACTTTGATCAAAAGTAAAATTTACCATCTGAGAAAAAATTACGTTATTCAAGGCAAAAAAACATTTTATTTTTTAAAACAATTAGTCTCAATAAGTAGACATACTTTTTACACAATAATCAACTCAATCAAGTGATCAATGTTACATACTCCGTGCAGGTGATCAAAGACACCCCACTAAGTAATAAAATTAGTAATTAAATACCAATTTAAATTTATGATGCAGAATACTATATAATTATATACCTAAACACACTTCTGGCAAGCTAATATTCACTGCGAACGCTTTCCTTTAATACCCATTTCGTTAGTTTAGAAGTTATACCAAAATGAAAAAATGCCAAAAAACAATACTTGTTTACATTTAGACACGTGATCCGCACTGCTAACAATTATACCTGTTTTATGCGTCAGAGCAACTAATGACAGCTACTATCGGTATTGCCAACCTTAATTTTTTTTTTAATAAAACGAAGTTTTTATCAATGTAACCCAAAGAATAAAAGTAACCCCAGTTACAGTACGGATTTTGGCAGCTAACTCCGAGTTAGTTCGGTAACTTTTTCACGTCGACCTCACCGAATGCGAGTAGTCATGCCGGATATTTCTATTTAACTTTTAAAAAATTACCTTAGCCAATTTGTACTTTGAGAAGGCACCTGGGATGTAAAGTGTTCTGGGTAGACAACATGACTCCCGTATCATTTACAATGCGGTCGCTGCGGCGTTGCATGACGTGGTTAGATGATTAAGGTGTGTTTTACGTCGACCGCATCAAAATCATGACGTCTATAAGTCTAAAATCGTCTCCGATAACTTTGTTGCCTGCCCAGTGCAACGATTGATCTATTGCCGCAATGTATCAGAACTCGCGATCATCGGCGATATCTACACAGACTCTAATCTGATATAAGTACATCATCATATCGATATCGTGGATTTTCTCAGGTCAAACAAAAACGGCCCATATGGCCGTATAACCATCATTTAAAAACATCGGCGGCTTGTGGCATTCAGGTAGCATTTGACGTTTCTGACAAACTAGTGATGTAACGGTGTTTTTACGAGTTAGGTACAAGTCGAGCAAAGGAGACCAATGTGAAAAATATTTTCCAACATTTAATGTATGACATTCGAGATATACAATTAATATTTTTTTCTAAATTGTTAGAAGTTATTCTCCGTCTTCTATATGTGAAAATCCATTCGATGTATGAAAATGATCGTTCAACTTCGACTGACGTGATGGGTAAGAAAAGCATTCTTATGTAATGTTTAGGATTTCTGATTTCTCAACCCATTTGTATTCTCGAGTTTCGAGAAATCTCAAATTGCTAGAGTAATTTTTTGGAAGATTTTTCGGATACCACCGAAAACACCGGTAAGTATTCGTTGTTGAAGTATTGTTACCCTTTTAAAGGCAAACCTCTTAAAATAAACCAACCTATAACGACATCTTTTTGTATTTTTTCCACTTTTTTTTTACTTAATTCAAACCTCATCCTCCTGTACATTATTAAGATTTAACACGAGGATCACGTTAAGTACAGGACTGGAAGATGGTTACGTCGATTGTCTCAGAATAAATAAAATATAAAAGGAAAAAATACGGAATGAGTTTCAGTGTAGCTTCTTTCAGCATCAACAGACTCTTCTTTTAGGTACCTACATGCTTTTTTAAGATGTTTTTCAGGGGCTATTTCTGAACTTTTAACAGATATCCTATCATGTTTGTTATAGAAATATATAATATTCTGTAGATATTGCACGTTGTTTGCAGTTTCAGATTCCAATTCCTGATAGAATTATCATCGTCACCGCTGACTTTATCCGAGTCTTGAATAGTTAACATTTCGGGGTAGTTCAACCATAATAAATAGACAGCTGGAAAAGTCGTTTTGATGTAGAACCATGAGTTGAGCATTAAGGCTGTCACGTCTGAAATTAACTTTGATGTTCGCTCCATCAGAAGACTTCTTGACTTCCGGTAATTTTTATCGTGATTAGAAGCCCTTGTCACGACTTTAACACAGAACCAACTTACCCTACTGGACCTACTGTAATGAATAAGTATTACTCATAAAAACAAAATAATAAAAGTTCTGTTTATTATTCTTAATCAAGTTAATTTTCTTTAAGTCTAGTTGTACGGGGTAAAAAGGCGCGTGCCCGCCGCGCATGACTTGAGAATTCTCGAGCAGAAACCCTAGTAATGTTGCAGCGTATTTTTGTTGGTGTTTTCTTTGATATCATTCTTTTTAGGATTCCGTAGCCAAACTGGCTAAAACGGAACCCTTTTAGTTTCATCCAGTCCGTCTGGGAAACTATGTGGAACCTATTAGATATTCATCGGTTATTTTATCTTATCTGAACAGGCACTTGAAAAACGTGTCTCATCAGTCATCACTAGTGCTACCTTAATTCCACGAGCCGCTGATGTAATTATAACATCTGCATATGATCTCCGAGAAATTGTAAGGGATCCTCGCTTGCCCGTAACGTAACATATCCAAACTCAGTGCACAGTGCAACGCTCAGTACCTACTCGGTACACAGCCCCCTCTTTTCTCTGAGTCGAAAATGCACGGAGCTCATGCTCGGACTGTAGAATCAAAGAGTAGTAACAGTGGTTGAATCAGAATAAAATAATGTAGGTACTTAGTTCCAACGACTCTTATCTAGCATAACTAGATACTAACTGCCGTTTTAAGAACATACCTATATGTGTCTTTTGCGCGTAGGCTCACTGATCTTAAGTAAAATTATGGTGACTGCCATATAAGAATATAACAAACTGTCCAACACCAATTCAAATATTTACAGCTCCTTGTTCGAATCTATCTGCCATAAATGAACAATGTCAATCGACATTGACAAATTGACGTGCTTGATAAACACACAAAGGTTTTTATCAAGCACTTGTTCTACGCGAAATATCGCATACACATCAAGCTATGCTATAATGACAGGAGTTTGCATCTCTGGCTATACAAAAATATTTTGCCCATTTTTGCAGGGGGTTATGGCTATTCGTACGGTTACGTACTAATAGCCTGTCAGTCCATACAATTATATGATTTTTCTGCATCATTTTTTGGCAGAGGGGAAGGGGGGTCTAAGGTCCTTATCACACTTGGGCGATTTAAAGACGATTTGAAAGCGATTTCTATATAAAACTGTACGGGCGAACTCGTGACGTTGTTCCTCATCGTCATCATAATATTAACTAGAATTCGTCTACGACTGTAAAGATCCTGTCTCACTGGGATGTCATGGCGACGTCCCCAGCTACGGTAGCCAAACAATTTATACTGCGATGTATGATGTATGGCAACTCAATCGTCTAGCAACAGTTCGGCGGCGTGGAAAACTAAGTATGACGTCGGCATAGCGTTTAAATGAGGCAGGGGACTAGCCTAGGGGAGGAGCGTTCCTCAATAGCCCGGGTGTTTATACGCTGCGCATAACATTGTTATTCTTATTGCCGTTTAAAATATAAACTAAGTTTAAATCTTAAAATACTATACCTTTTCTTGGCTTGATTTTTCTTAGTCACACCAAACTAGCTGCTCGCAGTTCAATAGAATACTCATTAACTTACTAATCAGCAATTTCACGCCCGATTCATTCATTTGGCCGTATTTAAATGAAGGATGGAACTTCTTCGTTTACTAAAAATAAGTTGTAAAAATATGGAAAATATGGATGTAGGAACTTAGGTATTTTCTTCTACTTGCATATAGGCATATCTATGGATTTAAGTATTTAGAAAAAGCGTTATGTGGAGAGTAATAGATAACACATAGCTCAACTTAAACCGTAGAAGGTAATTAGGACCCTGAAAATTTGGCACATATGTTCTTCAAATAACGCGAGGCCTTATTAAGACATTTTTTAATTCAAAACAAAAGGCAACGTAAACGGGGGCAACTTTTGATGAAAAAATCGTGGGCGGTGAAATTTAGTAATGACATTAATGATATAAGATAAGAGTACAGTTAGCAGAATCAGTAGATGTGCTGTCTAAAATATCCTAATGTCCCAAATTAAACATCAGCGTGGACAACCTTTAAGGATGACTCACACTAGAACGGGACGAGACGAGGCGGGACGGGACGATCTGTCAATATCTATAGAACGAATGCGTGAAACGTGATAGCTCGAAGCTCTCAGATGTCGCGTGACGTTTTCTATAGAAACTGACAGATCGGCCCGTCCTGGGTGCGTAGCCAAGATGCCAATCGCTCACGCTTAGTCGCTTACGAAACGCAACTGTCATTGTCACACTAATAAGGAAGAGTGATAGAGAGAGGTAGCTACGATACGTTACTAGGCGTGAGCGATTGGCATCTTGGCTACGCATGCTTGGGCCTTACCATGACCTAAACTGAGTCGCTTACATACAACTGAGCCTAAACAGAACCTAAACTGAATCGCGTTATGACGTCATGGTAAGGCCTCTGGTCATGTCCCGGCCCATTCTAGTGCAAAATGCAAATCATCCTTTACGCTCAAGTGGGAACACAGCTCTAAGCATAAACATGCGTATATTGCGTATGAAAATCGTTGGCCATGCTAGGTTAGTGCGTTATATTATCTGTCAATTAAGAAGGGAAATCTCTTCGCAAGAGACTCTTTATGCGACACTTATAGGCTTATTATTATCAGTACTTATTGAATTATCCTAAGAGGTTTTAGACATACGAGGACGTACCTAATTGATAAAGCCTCTCGATGCTATCTTGCATCGCGATATTAATATTTCTGTGTTTATTGTCCCTGTGAGACTTCCTTGTCTGTTTACTATAGGTACCTATTCAAGATGATACGTTTTGTATTGCAAAGTTAAGGTCAGTCACTAAGCGGATTTAAAGAAGTTCAAGATTTACCAGTCGCTCTCAATAGTAAGCGACGGCTGATAACCTTTTAATGGGCCTTATCCCATCTCTCTGGGCCATCTCTCTTGAATTTCCCTGCAGCCTTTTGTAGTACCTTGCCACTAATTGTTAAAGTTAACATTTCCTAACGCGAATAATCTTGTTTATAAGATTACGGACGCTGCGAAACAACAAAAAGCCTACCGTTTACCGCATACCTATTTTCCTCCTTCCATTTCTTGTTGCATTATCTACAGGAAACAAAAAAAGGCAACATTAACTTTTCAATTGTTTTATGGTACCTAAACAGCAAAAACTTGTCCGTATATTCACTTGACAGATGATTTACTGCCTAACTAAGTCAACTAAATTATTACACAGTCTGACAGTAGAATAAGTTTTAAATTATACCTATGTCTTTTTTTTTCCACCCACAAAAAATAGAGGCGTAAGAAATTAAAAAACTACTTTCACACTAAACTGTTAAATGGAATTAGAGATCAAAAATGTAAACAAAGAACTGTCAATATCAAAACTCAACTGTCAATAATTCAATATCAATTATACAGATTGTACAGTCA
Source organism: Lathronympha strigana (assembly GCA_949128165.1). Classification (NCBI taxonomy): domain Eukaryota; kingdom Metazoa; phylum Arthropoda; class Insecta; order Lepidoptera; family Tortricidae; genus Lathronympha; species Lathronympha strigana. The sequence goes on from OX421915.1 coordinate 9,395,036, forward strand.
ACCAAATGGAACCCTAGGCCACTCTAGAACCGTGTCAAAATGACAAGCAGTAAGAGATTTCTTACAATTTGACTTATAGCGTCACTATGAAATAGTCGTACAGTGGCCAAGGGTTCCAATTGGTTGACTGTACTTGAATGCGTTTGTCAGTTTCTAAGCAATTAATTATAAGGAATAGGAATAACCGGGTCCATCGATTAAACTGCAAACCAAAGGTTTTAAAATTTCATAAATGTAAACTGCACATATTTATAAATATAAAATAAATACGTATTTATTTTCCTAATTTAAATGTTTACGAATGTTTTCAATGCATTATTCTCCATATAAATTAGTTGCATTATTTTTTAGCACAAGTATTTAACGAGTTTTAAGTTTCCCATTTTCGCAATTGATTTTATTTCAGTGGCAACACATTTGTTTAAATTTTTGATCTCTAATTCCATTTCACAGTTTATACATTTCGCATTAACTTACTGAAGGTAGTTCCATAACGTCCTAAGGTTTCGCTGTCATTTGTTTATCAGATTCAGAAGGACGGTCGTTTAGTGTAATGAACTAGTTTTATGTGTTTTTAATCTAAATGTTGTTCCGGTTTTTGTTACGACATTTATACCAATTTCCCTCTTTATACATTTGTTAAAAAGAATTTTTCTTGTGTTGGTATGTATTTTTACGCTATCTTGCAGGTTTATTCATACCTCGTTATAAAACCAGAAGTCCCAAGCAAATATACACAACCGCAAGATAATAAAAATCAAACAATCACAACTCACCTTAAAACGTATTTTATATGAAGTTGTAATAAAATAATTAAAACTTCCGATATGCTCACTTCACAAACACAGACAGTCACAGAACAACAAAAATGCGAATTTACTTTACTTTTAAGAATACTTGATAATTATTTTTAAACTATTTTGTTTTTTTTTTCTCGCGCGCCGGCTTTTCGTTCCGCCGTTATGGCCAAGAGCGGCTGCGCGTCCGGTCGGGCGCTTGGTACGACCACTAAAGACGGCGCAGCCTTCTGGCGACCCTATATAAGCACGCAACGCGCCCTTAGACCAGACACTTTTAATTACTTATCGCCGTTCTAGTTACGACGGGATTTCTTCCAGTTCCAGCGAGCCTCCCCGCGACCATCATGTTTATTTTTAGTTGCAGCGTATATTTGCATGGGATAAAGCTCGGGTCTGATTTATGAGGTGGGATGCCATGCGAATTCATTCGCTAGAATTCGTGAGTAGTGAATTGGTATTATTTAGTGAATTTACTGAAAAAAATTAACCTTCAAAATTCTTAGAAAGAAAGGTAATGTGGGAAAATTCGTGGCCTCAGGCGAAACTCGAACTCGCGACTTTGGAATACACGCCAATCGCTCTACCAATTAAGTTACCCCCCGTGGCCCCGAATTTCTCCACCATATCCCTCATATGCGCCTTATAATACACTAAACTAAATAAAGATTTTATTGAAATTATATCTCGTAGAGGGAAACTGCGGCTGAAAAGTCACAGGAGAAGGCTTAGCATTATACAAGAGGTAACACAAGTACCTATTAAAAAAACCTGTAAATTGAAATACTATTAACAAATTCGTAGGTCTGGCTCGAGCTTAAACACAACTCATGCGTTCAGTTATGAAACTTCGGTTTATTATGATTTAAGTTCCGGCTTTTCAGAAAAACTGCTCGTAAAGTTTATTTGGCGTCTGTTCCCACTTGAGATTTCAGACGAGTTCTTCTAGTCCAATCGACGAGTACCTATGTCGAATGATGGATACATTTACGTATTGTAAATTTTCATTCATCTGTGACCATGTATATTAGGTAGGTTTATTACAATTTTTGTATACAATTTTGGTGCATGGTTCGATCCCTATACAACGTGTAATAAAAATGCTTGTGATACATTTAAGGGGTAATCAAATCAGAATCATGGTATGATTAGGATAAAATAGGGAAATGAAATTTCGTAAAACATCCTTTTTTACCTCCCTACTAATTATCCCCTTAAACGAATTACCAGCATTTTTGTTACACCCGTATACATATGATTGTATTTCACATAATCCTAATGTGCCACACGTAGTCTGATAAATAAATACGTCCTACTGTCACATAGGTTACTGTATATTCGCATGAGTGGTGCAGTAAAATTTCATAATGCATGCATAATATTTAGGGCCAGTTTTCAATGCAATTTCAGCCCTATCAAACTCCGCAACTTGCATAAGAGCCCTACCAGTACCAATCCTACCGACCAATGAAACTAAGACTTAATGGACGCTCATCACTCACTATCAACGAAGCTTGTTTGGTAAAAAAAAATTGCAAAAAAAATTGATCCACACTAAAATGCCTAGTTCATTGGGGATACCAAATCACTGAGGAATGGTTTTAAACTCTCACTAACGTACTATTTATTTTACAAATGCGTTTCAGTAGGTATTACGGATCATAAAAACCGGCCAAGTGCGAGTCAGCATCGAGCTAAATATTCTTAATATATATAACTAAATATTCTGTGAATATTTCAAGCATCTACCTGTTGCTGTTATGAATGTCAAGCAAAAACGAGCAAAAAAATTACGTTTTTTGTATGGGAGCGCCCTTAAATATCAATTTTTTCTGTTTTAGTATTTATTGTTATAACAGAAATACTTACATCATCTGAAAATTTTCAACTATCTGACTATCACGGTTTATGAGATTACACCCTGGTGACAGACAGACGAACGGACATCGAAGTCTTAGTAATAGGGTCCCGTTTTTACCCTTTCGGTACGGAACCCTAAAAATGAATATAATGTTATAAAAATTAGTACGATGGGTAATTTTTTCAGCATACGTCAGTTTTTTGTTACCTACAGACTACACTCAGACAGCTACTCATACTATGACTTTACCTGTTACGTATTAGGTACGTTATCTAACCTCCTCCTCGTATAACATTATCCTGCGTCTTATCTTTTAGTAGGTACTTAACTACCTACAATACAACAATACAATGCAATAACTCTTTATTGCACCTCAAAACAACAAAAATAACACAAACTGTAGTTAACATACGAACGTATAGTTAACATGTGAAAAAGAGGCAAACAACAAGCGGTCTTATCGCTAAAGAGCGATCTCTTCCAGACAACCTTTGGGTAGAGGAGATACCACAGTAAGAGTAAGTAAGTATACAGTAGGTGGTGCAAAACTGGAAGAAGTAGTTATTATGTGAGAACTAAAATATATGACACACACAGAAAATACAAATCTACAAAAGAAACCTTACTTATTACCTTTAAATATTAAATAATATTTAAAACGTAAAACGGGTCACTCATGTAATTAAGTTGATATTCACTCTACACCACTCTACGAGTACTATCACTCTATACATCACTATGGATCTGTGGTATCTGAAAATAAACATTTTTTTTTTATTCGCTGAATATGTTTCCATCTTTACGAAGATCGTCATCAGTAGCGACCACGCGCGACAGAGGCTAGTAGTGGTGAGTGACCCGTTTTAAATATCATTTAATATGTTCAAGTAACGAGAGTTTTATACTTAAATTTTAAAACAATTGAGTACGTAATTATTGTATGTAAGTATGTAACAATATCATGCGACTGATGTAGACTGACGACTGAGATCTGAAATCAATGCCACTTTAGGGACAAATTCGACTTGTTTTCAACACAAATCGTGATTTGATTATGTAATGTGATCACACTCACACAGATAACATGGACGCTTTTCAAATGTATTAACTTTTACTTAGGTGTCTGAATTTATGATAAACTAGGTCAGGGGCCTTACCATGACGTCTTAACGCGATTCAGTTGACGACCTAAACTGAGTCGCTTCCATACAACTGAGCCTAAACTAAACCTAAACTGAATCGCGTTAAGACGTCATGGTAAGGCCCCAGCTTGTCTTCTTTCCTGTACCTGGTACGTAAATACGTATAAGAATGTTGGTACGTGTAAATAATTAAATATAGTAACGACTCCAATCATGGGCAGAAGTAGTACCTATAATGAGCAAATTTTGACCTTTTTTTAAAAATTTTACCCTCTGCCGTTCAACCAGCAGTTGTGTTGAAAATTTCAAAATAATTGACTAACGAAAACCTTGTTTTTAGGGTTCTGCTGTACCTCAAAAGGAAAAAAACGGAACCCTTATCTGATCACTTTGTTGTCCGTCCGTCTGTCCGTCGCGACCCTTTGTCTCGGCAGTGCGTGGAGGTATCGAGTTGAAATTTAATATAATAAGGTCTACGGTCCCTTGAAACCGTATTCCGCGTTTACCGAAATTCATCGCCTAAGGGATAAAAAAGGGGGCTCAAAGTACGTCAAGACCCTTTATCTCGGGAGTGCGTAGAGGTATCGAGTTGAAATTTAAACAATATACTAAGGTCTACGGTCCCTTGAAACCGTATTCCGCGTTTTCTGGAATTCATCCCCTAAGGGATAAGAAAGAGGGTTGAAAGTTTGTATGAGGTCTGAATATTCAAGACCCTTTATCTCGGGAATGCGTGAAGGTATCGAGTTGATATTTAAACTACCTATATAAGTTCTAAGGTCTACGGTCCCTTGAAACTGTATTCCGCGTTTTCCGAAATTCATCCCCTAAGGGATTAAAAAGGGGGTTGAAAGTTTGTTTTTAATTTTAATCATTTTTATGATGTACGGAACCCTCGGTGGGCGAGTCTGACTCGCACTTGGCCGGTTTTTTCTTCTACAATAAGCGCTACTTGCACTAACCAGGGCTACCTGCTAATAACTGTTAAATTATGGTTAAAGAATTTATTTTTTCTCAAAGAAATTTACATTTCACTTAAAACGAGAAAATATAGTTACACATTTATGCATAAGGTAAACAGCGAGCATTAGTTAAAAGATATGAATACAATTTAAAGTCTGAGTGGGTACTTCACAAAGTTTACAGGGCCAGAGTTAGATATTTTTAATTACATATTCTTTTAATTTGTATTTGAATATATTGAAACTTTCACTTTCTTTAATATATTTTGGTAACTTATTATAAAACTGTGCCCCTTCAAAAGTTATATTCTTCCTGCCAAATTGTGTTCGTGCTGGTTTTAGAGACAAGTTGCAAGCACTCCGTAAAGGTCGTATTCCTATTTCTGATTTTGTCTGAAAGGCCAGTGTTGAGTGTATTTTTTTTTCATTTATCTTTCGTATGAGAATACACGTGTTGTAAAAATTCCATTACGAAACAAACGCTTAACTCTGGGTTAGTTCCCTAACTCAGGTTGGTGCAAGTGGCACACTAAGACATGATTGATTAGTTCGTTGTCTTTTATTTAGGTGTTAGCCCTAATTTTAATAATATATACCTTAAGTCTTAAGTCTATGTGCTAATAGGTACTAATATTATCGTTTGTCTGTGTGCTATTTCATTACCTAATTATACCTAAAATGTAATTTTTTCCTCTTTGATTGATCTTCGATGAGCTTAAATCCAGCTAAACTGTGCCCATAAGTAGGTACCTTTTTCCTTTGTCAGTAAGTACCTAATTTTGTAACCTGTGTTCATTATTTTGTTTAAGGAAATAAATGATTTTTTTGTATATTGAATTCTAGTTTGTGTGATTGTCGTGGCGACCCCGTCACATTATTTGCGATATCTCGAATTATAGAAAAGCGATATAGAACTACGTCTTCACTTCCTTTGCTCTCATTTAACGAATGGGGCCATATATACACGTCACAAGTACTGTAAATTTTACTCATGCATCTGTTTTCCCTATTTGATTTTTCTGGATGTTTTTGGCTGCACGAGCAACTTAGACAGGGGTAAACCTGCCATATCGCCAACTCTGTTAACTCCCAATTTGTAATCCCTATTGCAATAGCATAAGGTCTACCAGTAGCTGTCCGATTCGAAAGAATTTAATTTTCGTCTTGCTCGTTTTTAACGGGTCGGAGCGAGTTGTAAATACCTACTTTCGAATTTCGCAGTCGATATCAACCAGCTTGTCCCTCTAGACCGCATCCAACGAAGAGCGGCTCGAATTGTCGGCTTCCAAAGTATTTCTGATTGGCTTGGCCCCTTGGCCCTGTCATCATCATCATCATCATTTCAGCCGAAAGACGTCCACTGCTGGACATAGGCCTCCCCCAAAGATTTCCACAATGACCGGTCCTGCGCCACCCGCATCCAGCGGACTCCTGCGACCTTCACCAGGTCATCAGTCCACCTTGTGGGGGGCCTACCCACGCTGCGCCTTCCGGTACGTGGTCGCCACTCGAGAATCTTTCCGCCCCAACGGCCATCGGTTCTACGTGCAATGTGCCCCGCCCACTGCCACTTAAGTTTAGCGTTTCGGAGAGCTGTATTGGTTACTTTGGTTCTGCTGCGGATGGTCTCATTTCTGATAAGATCTCGCAGAGAGACTCCTAGCATAGCTCTCTCCATGGCCCTTTGGGTGACTTTGAGCCGTCTTATGAGGCCCATTGTAAGCGACCACGTTTCAGCTGCGCTGGCGCTGTGTAGAGATGTAACCTCGCTCTGCATTTTCTATCGCATGCATCACGGGGAGTGCTACGAGGAATTGTTCGGATTAATCCCTGCCGCTTGTTTCCGCCATCGATCTACGCGGCAACATTTCCATTCTTACCAATCAGGCCCACTTGCACCACCCAGGGTTAGCCGCTAACTTAGAGTTAAACTGTCAAATACCATTAAAAAAAACACTTAACTCCGGGTTATGTGGCTAACCCCGGGTGGTGCAAGTGTCCCTTAGATGGTTGGTAGCCCTCAACTGTGTGTATCTCCCGAAACTTCCTGCCTCGCACAGTTAAACTGTACACTAACATCTATTATCCATCATTGGCAATCCAGTATAACACCCATCACATTCCCAATCGTATTTACCGCTAAGGATTATTTGTAGCGCTACGCCGTAGCCGATATCATTTCCGGCTTTGTACAGAAAATGACTCGTGGAGACGTAACGACAACGCGTCGTGATTAGCGTTGACTTATTACGTGATCAGCGTCGTTATTAGCAGGCGAATCCTCGGGTACTAGCTAGTATTTCCTAGTAGGTAGTCACAGTTATTATCGTCAGCACACTTACCACAAGTTGCTGGTAAATGACGTCTCTTTTACTTTTACAGCTGCATCTCGCTTCCATCAGCAAGTGCAAGCAAGATGCATTGACAGCGAGTTGGCGTAATTTACCTATAGTAAATTTCAAACTGGTGGTAAGCACAGTTACGTCACTGTTACAATAAAAACAATTTTGAGGAGGTTATGAGCGGAAGTGATGATACCAAAATACGCTAATCTTGGAAAACGCCAACATTAAGGTAACTTTTGAAGGCCGCGACAACTTAACGTTTTACCGGTAATGTGGATGTTGCCATACTTACCATCGTCATTCAAGTAGAAAAAAAAACTGGCCTAGTGCGAGTCGGACTCGCGCATCGAGGGTTCCGTATACTACACCTAGAAGTAGAAATTTGACTTCAGCCACATACTTATATCGACAGATTGGGTCAGTCGTTTTTATGGCATGGAGTTACCTTATAGTATGCGAGTTTGTTTTTCCTTGATAATTTATTATGACGTTATATGTTTAACTTTAGTTATAAGACGGTACTTACAGCATAAATTTAAAGAAAAAAAAACAATGTATGTTGGTAAAATTTCAACTTTTGTTCTGAAAAGTTTTTTAATTTTTTAAAAAAGGGAATGAAGTCAATGTTTTATTTTTCCTGTAATGTTTATGGTAATATAAACGTTGTGTAAAAAATAATATTTTTTCCTTCATAAACTTCGGAGATAAAGAGGGGGGGATGGTATTTTTTTTTACATTTTAGATTATAAATCAAACATTTTTCATTGTAAAAATATAAAAATTAAATGTTTGAAAATGTGCAAATCTAGCTCTTAAACGATACCCCACAAGACCCTGTGCTTAACCTTAAAATTTTACCCCTGTTTTATCGAAATTTTTAATTGAAAATAAACTAAAATAGGTGATAAATCTTCTCTCAATGTGTCTGCGTTATTTTTGTTTATAACTATTTTTAATTTTTTTAAATCGGTAGCTTAAGTAGTTCTCGAGATATTTAATGATGTGACAGACAGACAGACAGACTGAGTCGCACCATAAGGGTTCCCTTTTTTACCATTTTGGTACGGAACCCTAAAAATGATTTACCTTAGTTAAGAACGGCTACTAATCTATTTACTTACCTTAGCAGGAAATTGTAGCTAATTACTGTAAATCCTACTCACAAATCAAATCAATTAAATGCGAAATTAATTCAAACTGGTTTAATGACTTTCAATCTTTTCATCAATTTAATTTAATTATCAATATACACTTATCAAGGTATTTGTAGGCAAACGTTCATCTACGGTCGATTAGGTCCGTTTTACTTATACATCTCGTGGTCGTGACAAAGTGACAACATGCGCCCATCTCGAATGTCTCGCGTCACTCGTGTCCCATTCACGTCGTAGGTAACGTAAACAGGATAATCCTGGTTCGTCTAATCAGTCTGGTGTCGATTAATTACTTGTTTAGACGACAGCATTGCGCGCATCTACGCAGACTGTTCTCATCAATGGCGGTGTCAGGGTTGTGCCTTGCAACTGACATTGGAATTAGGGTTGCTGATTTTCACGAATATTAGGGTGACTGGTGACATTGGGGTTTTTAGAGGGTTTACTCGTATCTTTTCGAATTCTTAAAACGAATTTTAGCAATAATCTGGAATCTAGGCATTTCCAACTAAGTTAATGAACAGCTGAAACCCTCTAAATACATAGTTGTGTTTAAGTTAAAGTCAACCAACCTACCCCTAGTTGTTGACTTTATTTTGTGAATGGATCAGTAGCTACCGACATTCAAGTAGCAATATATGGTCTGAAAAGCTTATCTTGTAGAAAAACACAGTCGGCAGAGAATCATAACTCATAAGCTGACGTACTACGAACGCCATAATTGTCTAGTTACACCGTTAAAGTCTTTGGCGTGTAAACAAGGCATAATGTTAATCATGATGTATGACATTCAAATTAGCAAGAAATTGGAGCATGACTCCTTACGCGACTCGTTAAGTAGTTAGTCAGGGGACCCGCGGGAACTGCTGCTCACTGGAAATTAATAACGCTTCTTAATTGTGCGATGAAGTCACCTCAATGGCTGCCAAATACTACACCCATCTTCTTTTTCAATTGAATAGAGATAAGGTTACTTAATTGGGGCAAGTTTGAGTCCTTAATACTTATACAAGGTAAATATAAAGCGATAATGGGTCAAGAGATCTTCGTGGATTGCTTATCGTAACAGGAAAAGGCAAAATGACAGTCATTATGGAAAAATCTCTAGGAAAACATTTGTGCATATTTTATATTTTTAGAAAAAATTAAGGAAAATATGACAAAATAAACTCGTTTTATATCAATTTATTTCAAAGCACTACAACTTTAAATATAGATACTTATTTTGAAATGTACTCTTGCAATAGGTACCTTACGATTTACACAACATATTTAGCAATAAACGATTTCCATTCAAAAAAAGCAAGCTAGTTTTTCCTTGATATTTTTAATTACTTAAATCATTTTTTCAACTTCAACTTTACGCAAAAGACGGTACCTACTTGCAACATGATATATAGTCTGACAAGCCAAGGCTACAGTTGATTTTTTTTTTTTAATTTAAATGCCTCCCTATCTTTTTCAAACCTACCGAAAAAAGAGACGCATCTAGTTAATTTAAAAAAAATCTACTGCAACTTTGGCTTTTCAGACTATAATATAAATTTAAAGAAAAAAAAAATAATCTAAGGCGGTTAAAACTCGAAAGTTCAGAAAAGTTTGTTTATTAAATAAATCAACAAAAGACGGTACCTACTTGCAACTTGCAACATGATATATAGTCTGACAAGCCAAGGCTACAGTAGATTTTTTTTTTAAATTTAGATGTCTCCCTATCTTTTTCAAACCTACCGAAAAAAGAGACGCACATAGTTAATTTAAAAAAAATCTACTGCAGCCTTGGCTTTTCAGACTATAATATAAACGTAAATTTAAAGAAAAAAAACACTCTAAGGCGGTTAAAACCCGAAAGTTCAGAAAAGTTTGTTTATTAAATAAATCAACATAGGGTCAAATTATATTTTTCAACCGACTTCAATATTTCTAAAGGAGGAGGTTCTCAATTCGTCTGATATTTTTTTGATTTTTTTTTTAATGTATGTTCACTCATAACTCCGTCATTACTGAACCGATTTGAATTTTTTTTGTTTTCTGAAAGTAGACGGTTCCAGGTTGGTCCCGTTTTTTTCAAAATCCATTTCTGATGATGGGATTCATGAGGAACTGAGGGAACTCCTCAAATTTGAAAGGCACATGCATGCTGATTTGGGTGATTTCTTAAGAAACTCGAGCATTTCTTTACGAAAATTATCAATTTGGTGGAGTGGATCTGATAATGAAGACTAGGGATGGCAAAGTGGAACTGCTTCGTAATTCTCAGGACTATGATCCGAATTTAAAAAAAAATTTTTGTCTGTATATAGATGGTTTCAGGATTGTCCCGTTTTTTTCAAAATCAATTTCTGATGATGGGATCCATGAGGAACTGAGGGAACTCCTCAAATTTGAAAGGCACATGCATGATGATTTGGGTAGTTTCTTAAGACACTCGAGCATTTCTTTACGAACATCATCAATTTGGTCGAGTGGACCTGATGATGAAGACCTGGGATGTCAAAGTGGAACTGCTTGGTAATTCCCAGGACTATCATCAGATTTTTAAAAAATATTTTTTTTTCTGAAAATAGATGGTTCCAGGTTTGTTCAGTTTTTTTCAAAATCAATTTCTGATGATGGGATCCATGAGGAACTGAGGGAACTCCTCAAATTTGAAAGGCACATGCATGATGATTTGGGTAGTTTCTTAAGACACTCGAGCATTTCTTTACGAACATCATCAATTTGGTGGAGTGGACCTGATGATGAAGACCAGGGATGGCAAAGTGGAACTGCTTGTTAATTCCCAGCTCTATCATCCGATTTGAGACATTCATCTTTTCTTTGTGATGATGAAGACCAGGGATCGCAAAGTGGAACTGGTTAATAAACCTAGCTCTACTTATTATCCTAGTTGTGACATTCATCTTTTTGATTTGATTTATATTCTGATGATGGAGTTCTAGAAGAATTCAGAGAACTCCTAAAATTTGAATGGCAGGTTAATTGTGATTAGAGCGTGTTCATAATTAGCTTAGGCATTTTCTTACTGTGGCCATCATTTTGCTGGAGTGGACCTGATGTTGATAATCAGGGATGGCATAATGAATATGCTCGTTAATTTACAGTCTGTCATCCAATTTAACACATTGTTATTTTGTTTGTTTAAAGGTCTACAAGGGAGTTCCGTTTGATTATACTTCAAATGTAATGATGGAAGCCCTAGGACATTAAGAAAGCTCCTCAATTTTCAATCGTACACGTGCGGTGTATTGGATATTTGTGAAGTAAACTGCCTAACTCAAACAAATTCTTAATTTCACTTTTACCGGGAACCAAATGAAGTCAGTTTTTTTTCATAAAAATTATTCTGTAAGGAATATTTATGATAATGTTAACTTTGTATCAAAATTTCGTATTTTTTCCTTCGTAAACTTCGGAGAAAGAGGGGCGGGGCGGTATTTTTTAAACATTTTCGTTAATTAATAAATAAAATACCGTAAAGAAATGTTTTTGCAATCAGGCCCTATCAGTGATACCCCACATGATTCAGTAACAAAATGTATACATTTTGCCCCCACCTTTATTGAAATTTTTTAAATGAATATAAATTGAAATATATGGTAAATCCTCCCTCAATGTGTCTGGGTAATCTGGGTTAACCTTGTTTATAAAAAAAATCAAATCGATAGCTACATTATTTTGTTATAAACAAGCTTTGCTCGAAGGTTGACTGGTAGAGAATGCTTCATAGCATTAAGTTCGCCTTTTGTACAATTGTTATTTTCTTTTTGTGCAATAAATAGCTAGTTCTCGAGATTCTCGAGTCGATGCATTTAGGTAACGATGTGACAGACAGCATCACACCATACCTAAGGGTTCCTTTTTTACAATTTTGGTACGGAACACGGAACCCTAAAAACACCAGATCTGGTGATCCAGATCATCCAAATGTTATGGTCTTATTTCTTCTGGCCTTCAATTTACTATTTATAAACATCAATAACATTAGTTTTGTGTATCTGCTGCCTATTTAAAGAGTTCCCACAAATATAAAGATATATCATATCTGATGGATTACCTACGATGAAATATGCGACATAGGTAAACATAAGCTACGTAAAAAAAACTTTATTTCTTATAGAAAATACCTAGATGTTAAACGGTAGGTACCTTAAGACTAATAACATGAGGAAAGGAAACCGGTCAGGTGGACTTACCTAATGATCGTCAGATTAAGGCAACCGGAAGCTGACGGAAGCAGAACGTTTGGACCATTTCATAATTACCTACTGTGGTCTGTTTTTTCAACCTATAGGTATTAGCAAGGATTGACGTAGGCACATTTTTTAATGATTAACTTACTGATTTTTTTATGATTCACAGACCAAGCACTTGCAAACTCTTGTTTGCTTTGCATACCCGCCTAATCCTGGATAAGACCCAAGGGCCCCATTGATAACTACGGGCCTGGGTTTGAAAACGACACCTTACCTTACCACTTGGCCACTATTTAGATTTAGGTACTTACTAAAATAGAAACATGGATTACTTACCAAAATAAAAATTAAAACTCCAATACAAACACACATACGTTGCAAGTTAAATAAAAGGTTGTAAAAATATACCTACTTATATTCCTAAATAAAACTACAATGTTGCTTAATTTGCTTTTGCTCACCACAATTGGCGAACCATTCTAAATAAGTCAGATATTTGGTTAGACAATAAATGTTCACACTAAAAATTTTGAAATTCAATAAGGTGTGAAACGTCTTGTCGACCTTATCCGTTTCGAAATGTTCGTTCAAGTAATTTGTGACTCCTTTTAAGGAAGACACATAAAAGGGCTGCAAGCGAATTGTCGGAATACGCTGCCAAGAGTTAAATGGTCTCAAGAGTATGGGTAATCTATAGCAATTCTGTCATTTCGAGCCGTAGCCTGGACGCCGTAGTCGTAGCGGCGTTTCCCGGTGTGGGGCGGTTCACGCCAGTTCACGACGCGCCGGCCACGCCAAGACGCCACGTCTATTAACCCCACCGTTATGATTACGAGATCCCTAGCGATGTCTAATTGGCATGTAATTAAGGTCCATGACATTTTAAGTGAGCTGAAAGAGGGAGTTTAAGGTAAACGGATCTTTTCAAGAAAATCAGACAGAAGGCTAACGACACGCTTTCGCGAATCCATCATCATCATCAGTACCTATATATTGACAGCAGAGTGATTGACCGAGTGAGCAAACCGAGCGAAGCGTCTCCGATTCAGCTTGGACAGAAATGTGCTTTCGTGTTGCGTGTTCCATTTGTACTCCTCTACAGTACAGGCCCCATTTATGAACCAATTCTTGTAAACAAGTTTGTTGAATATAAAGAAATTAAAAAATGTCTGTCGATTTATTTTTTGGAGATTTAAAAAAAGGCGGGAATTGGTACAAAGGTCCTAAGCGCCATAGACCTCAAAGGCGCTTACGACCTTTGTGCCAATACCAGTATCATGATATCATCTCGCGAGGTCTACTGCTCACAGAGCCACTAGCGAATGCGTAGTTTGCTCGTGCAACTGCACACGCGTCACAACCTAGATTTTCGTAGCACAGACTGAAAGTGTTTAGTAAGTACCTACCTAAATTTCATAGGAGTTTACCCTTTTCCACTCCAAAGACGTATATGTATTGGCACCGCAGGTTCAACGCCAAATACCGATTATTCGGTCATAGACTACAGAGCAACATAGTCTTTAATGAACAATCATAAAGTTCAACTTCAGTTTTGACTGAAGAAACTGCAGAAATTCTTTTTGATTATGGGCACTTCGATTTTTCGTTGTACCTACCCAATTAAACAATTGTTAAAGCGAAGATTAAATTAGTCCGTTTGGTTACGCACCTTTTTAATGAATTTTACGATTTAGTCCCCTTGGGAGTTATGGATTTTAGTACAATATAACTCCCGAGGGAGTTATGAGTTTAGTTTTAAAATATCCTACGTCATTTCACTTCAGACTAAGGAGGTTTTGCATCAGCTAAGGCTTATTTCAAATCTTCAAACTTGGCTATAAACCAACTTTACTCTGTATTATTTAACTTTAATAAATAGATTCATTTGTATATCTGTTTTTTCCCTTACAAGTGTGATGAAAAACATTGTATGCATCACGGTCGGTAAGAGGACTACAAACTCGAGTCATTAAAAGCCCTCCACCTGCTGCGTCGGGCTTCTAACAGACTCTCTTTAGTAATCCTGTACCTACTCGTACTTACCTCCCTAGATGCACAATGTACTATTAACCCTTTACCAGGCGAAGGGATATATTCCTCCCACATCTTATATCGGTCACCATAGTCAGGTTTTAACTCCAAGCCTCCTACAAAATATTTTGTCAATCCCTGAAAATAGTATTTTATGATCTTCATTCACAACACGTTTCTAAATCGCGTAATATATCTTTGGCAGCCGTTTAAATTCACTTGAACTTTAATTTCAGTAAACTACGGAGAAATTCGAACACTTTCCTTAATTTCTATGAAACAGAAGTACATAGATCGAACAATTTTTTGATATTTTGTAGATTTTGAGTGTTGAAAGGTAATGTAATCGTAAATATTGCTAAATATTCATGTTTTATTGTGTATGAGCAGAATTAGGATGTGGGTTAACATTATCCCATGGCCTTATTAGAGTTTAACTGTGTGGGAGCTATTCTTCCCATAGCCCGGTAAATTGTCTTGTCATAATATCATAAAAACTCACGTAAGTAATCATGTACCAGCCTATAAAATGTCCGTGTTTTTCTTAAATTTAGTAAAGTGTTTGGATTTGTAAACAAACCACTAACATCACTGTTCAAGTGGATTTAATGGCCAAAGATACATTATTGGATTTTGAAGCGTGCCGTGAATAAAGATCATATAATAATGTTTCCAGTTATTGATATAATGTTTCGTAGCAGAACTGGAGTTAAACCTTGACTATGATAACCGATATAAGATGTGGGAGGAATATATCCCATCGCCTGATCAAGAATATAGTAAGACAAAATCGAATATGACAGTTAATTACTTGGACAGGCGATGGGATAACCGTAACCCACATTTTTATTTCTGGTTTAAAGGAACATCTCCGACTTGCGTAAATACATTTTTACAAGGCGTTCAATACGGTTGTAACTGTATATAAAGTACGTATGCAGACACGCTAGTTCTTAGGGGCCTGGTAAAGGGTTAACAGAGGTACTAAATAGTAGCAATTAGGTAAAAAAATTGGTATATTACTTTCTTATATTCTCGGGTATTTCTTATACCCGCCATTCTGACTCTCACTAATCGGCCATAGACTACAGACCTTAATTAACAACTTCAGTTTTGACACTTCGGTGACATGGCGTCAAAAAGCGAAAACAATGGTGAGTGAAAGCCATAGCTGGGCATTAACTCGTTAATCCGTTAATCGTTAATTAACGAAGTTAACATTTTCATTAACGGATTAACTTTTAAGTTAACTTTAGAATATGTTAACGGAATCATTAACTTCCGTTAAGTTTTCCCAAGTCCGTTAATCGTTAATCCAGTTCCAAAATACTTACCAAAAAGATACCGCACATACCGCGCCACGCGGCAAAAAACCTGTTTCCACCCGACTACAAATTTTCAAAAAAGAAGATTTTCTCAATTAATGTGATTTTTATTATTATTATTCTTCATTTTTATTTTATATTTATGTTTGTAAACGTCAGCACTCCGTCAATACTGAACCGATTTTAAATTATCCATGGTGGTTGCAGATTGGTCCCTTTTTTTCAAAATTCATTTCTGATGATCGGATCCATGAGAAATTGAGGGAACTCTTCAAATTTAATAGGCTTATGCATGATGATTTGGGTATTTTCTTAAGAAACTCGAGCATTTTTCTTTACGAAAACCATCAATTTGGTGGAGTGGAGCTGATGATGGTGCCCAGGGATGGCAAAGTGGAATTGGTCGGTAAACACAGACATTCATCTTTTTGATTTGATTTATATTCTGATGATGGAGTTCTCGAGAAATTCAGACAACCTTCAAATTTGAACGGCACGTCCAACGTGATTGGAGGGTTTTCATAATTAGTTGGGGTATTTTCTTAATCAAGCCATCAATTTGCTGCAGTGTACCTGATTTTGAACACCAGGGATGGTATACCGAAACTGCTCGATAATTTTTAGCTCTGTCCTCCAACTTGAGACATTGTTATTTTGTCTGTGACCTCGGAGGTCTACAAGATAGCATTGGGCATTTGATTTTACTTCAGATCAAATGGTGGAAGCCATGAGACATTAAGAAACCTCCTGAATTTTCAAAGGTACTCGGATGGTAAATTGGATATTTTTGAAGGAAACTTATAAGTTGTAGATCACTAACTCAAAGATGCCCTTTTTACCACGTGTTAACGGATTAACGATTAACGTTAACTTCCGTTAAGTCTTCCGAAAAGTAGCGCTTTAACGATTAACGAAGTTAACTTTTTTTGTAACGGATTAGCGATTAACGAAGTTAACTATTTGATTAACGGTGCCCAGCTCTGGTGAAAGCGTATTTAACATTGCGTCGAAAAGCTTAAAATAACACTTATTGACAGTTAATTTGCTCGGAAGAGATAACGTGGTTTGACATGCTGATTTTACACTGAAATAAATAAAACAAACATTTTGGCGGTTTGTATAATGTTTTAAGTATTACAGAATATTTTCTTTACAATATTTTCTTTGTATAACAAGGACAATAAAATTACTTGTGTTCAATAAAATAAAATGCAACACAAGGGAAAATTTGTCAAAAATATGACCACAATATTTATACAAAACAATTTTATTTGAAAGCCTTGGGGCTGAAAAACTAAAGTTATTAATTAATTAGAGATTTACGTACATTTACAATACTTTACAATATTAACATTATACACAATTGGCTCATAACCACCGATAAGTTCCGATTTTCACGAAATAATTTTGCACTTTATTTATATGAACATCAAAACAAGTAAATTAAGTACTCTTTAATTTTACAAATTATTATATGTAAACAGTTTTAAATATAATACACTCACAGCCAGAGTCTTATCCTTCAACTTGTCCAATAAATAAAAATAACGCTTTCTTTAAATGCGATTTATACATTGCATGTAAGGAAGTTATATAGACTTTTCCAGATTTATATTGAGGGTTCAACTAATTTGGATCGTACTTTTTTAATTTGTATCAGATAAAACAAAAATAGGATCTATTAAACCAGTATAATTTTTATGGAACAAATACTCCAGGAGTAGTTTTGACGACAAGCGAAACCTTTTTCGGTCCGAAGGAACAGACTGAAGGCTGTGTCACTAATACTTCGCACAATTATGACAATGAGCAAAAGTTTAATACAAACGGCAGTTTCAAGTTCTAGTTAAGGCCGCGGACCTGAAGGCCTCCTTAAATTCTCAAGCATAATACCGGATTCTTTCAACGGCCACCCGGCTTTAGCACCAATACAGCAGCGTAATATAACGTGTTTGGATTAATCTAGTTTATTATTGCAGCTGGATGGCAAAATTGTAAGAGGTGCTTGTAGATTTTGTGATCGTTGGAGCTGTTCTGTTCCCTAGGTTATAGTCAATACTCAGTACCGATATCTTCAGATATTCGGAAGAAAATGGAAGGTCAGTTTCGGTTACCGGTCACAGTTGAGTATCCAAACAGGGAACGATTCACGGCGGACACGCACCGCGGCGCGCGCTCCCTGCGCACGAGAGGGCGCGCAGCAGGACGGTCCCGCCGCTGGGTTGTTGCCAGAAGTTACCATACAACAGCACAATCGATTATGAACTCAGTACCATTGACATAAAGTTCATCGCTAGCTGAGCGTGGTAACTAACTAGGAAGAACCGCCATCTTTATCATCTTACCGAAATGAGCGCAACATTGACGCAAAGAAAATAATTCTCGCCAATGTTGCGTTCGATAACGACTGCGATGATCTTTCTCTCCCCCCTTTCGCCACAAGGGCATGGCATTCGATCATCATTGATCGAAGTCAATGTTTTTTTTCTCTTTTTGTTATTTTTATTGCTTTTTTATATATTTTTTTTTAGTTTTTTTATATTTTTTTATTTTTATTTATATTTTTTTGATGTCGGCTTCATCAAGTTATTATATCTTTTAAAAAATTAAACAGTTTTGAGACACTTTTTAATATTATTCTAATCAGTATTCTTAGACATATATGTTGTTTTAAAATTATTTATTGTACTTTTATATTCAGCGCGGCCGAGTGCCAATGTAAAATCGATATAAAACTTATACATAATGCTATAAAATTGCCTGGCGATTATTTACAAAAAGTAAAGAGCTTTAGTGGAGTGCGGCGGCCGGAGGTGTACCGGCTGTTCTCTTTATATGGGGAAACTATAACGTCTCCCTCGTCTTTGACAGGATATGCAATTTTTTTATATTACTTATACATAATAGGATTATTAAGATCCTGTCAACAAGCACTGATAATAACTAGTGCCTTAGAACGCTCGGTAAGTACGCCCCCGACGCGAGCGCACGCGTCGCTGCGTCGACGAGCACGACGCCAGACATACGGACTAGCAAACAATACTAATATAATACTCTGCACTAGAATTTGAAGCGACAAACAACTTTTATAATATGAAACTGTAAAACATTTAATATCGAATGACTAATATCGACTTCATCTAAGTAAAATTCAATAATGCTTAACAGAATTGCATAAATTTTGTAATTCATTAACAAATTTACGTTGCGAGCGACGTCACTTGCGCTAGGCACCGTCAAACTATGAACTATTCGTTTCTGTAGCACAAATCCCTAACCATAGTAAAGGTAACAGTATCCTTGTTACTTTAAAAGATATGCCCGTTCTTAATTTAACCTTACTCTGACGTAGGAATTCGAGATCTAGCATTATATTTGAGTTCTTACTCTAGGCACCTATATAAAGCAAGCGGACCCGCGATTTGGCCTATACAATAAGGCAACATAACAATATCATAGCACCAATTAGTTTAAATCATAAACATTACAAATAAATTAGATAACTTTGGTTCCGAAGCGGAACTTTTTGGCTCGTGGCAGAACACTAGCACCATAAGATAGCATTATAACACGACTTCTGATGTTTAACACCTTTTAGCAATAACGCAGAGAAA
Source organism: Lathronympha strigana (assembly GCA_949128165.1). Classification (NCBI taxonomy): domain Eukaryota; kingdom Metazoa; phylum Arthropoda; class Insecta; order Lepidoptera; family Tortricidae; genus Lathronympha; species Lathronympha strigana. The sequence continues at coordinate 9,414,463 of OX421915.1, forward strand.
AATGTATAGTCCTCCTAAAATATGTACCAGGACCTTCCCAAAACCATCCCTTAATGTAGCAATACCGAATTTCCAAAATATGAGATTCTTAACTTATCTACTTTTTCTTTGGTACTGTATTTGGTGTTGAAATCTAGCGTCTTCGAAATCCGATGATTCTGGAAATGTAGTATGTCCTAAATATGCGGTTGTAGGAAGAGTAAATTGAGCTCTCTTACATGAGCTCTTGATATAAACTTATGCTTTTTTTATGCGTTATTGCTATAGATGACAACACTAGATTCAGTTCCCTGCGGTACGAGCGCTCGCGTCGGGCTCCACATCATTTTTTTATTACATGTTTTTGTCATTAACTCTTTACACACCATAAAAGTATATTTACACAAAATGTACATCTTAAAACATTCCAATTTTTTTGCAATAATAGTCAATAACGACGGAGCGGTGTCTGTGATGTGCAGAGTCCCGGCGAACGGTCGCACCCTACACGTCACAATACAACGATCGCATTTCATAATATATATGTATTTTTTCTTCATCTTTCTCCTTTCTTACTATGTACACATTAAATAACTTACATATAAACAATATAAATATTAAAAATAATAGGACGCGTAGTGAGGCAGCATCGTTGCGGGGATGGCCGAGCGATCGTTCGAGACTGTTCGCTAGGATTTATCCTCAGTCTTGGTAGCTCGGCAGCAATGGATGCGTTCGGCGTTCAACGTGGCCTTCATACAACATGCAAGTATCGCCGGTGGCCACCGACGGTTTCCAAATGCCAGCCACACGACCCCCGCCCTGCGGCTTCAAAACCTCCGATATGTATAAAGGCGGGCGTCAAAAAAGTGAAGGTTGCATTTGGAAACTGAAGTTCGCATCTCAATAACTTAATTATGATTTAAAATAAAGTTACAGACAATGGCACTATGGAATGTAAACATATAATTTTTCATAGTGGCATTCGCTCTATCTTAATTAAAATGTATATAATTTGTAGTACGTGTAAATTCACCAGCGCGGCGCGTTCGCTCCGGAGACGTCCGCGCGGGGTCCCGCCGCTCAGTAACAACACTACCTTACAACATATTTATAAGGGAATCAGTCGCATATCACAGCCTGTGAAATTTCTAACTTTTATTCGCGGCTCAATCGGGACAGACTGGAACCCTCCGGTTAGTTTCCCTAGTGTCAACAACGGTATACGGCAACAACAACTGGACTAGAGCGCCGCGGAGCGACGTAAGAGCACTTGTCACGCGCGGGGCGTCAGTACACACAACAACACAACATAGGAATGCACTGTTCCGCGTCAATAAAGTCTTGGGAAACATCGAGAACCAGCCTCCATAAAATGTTCTGGAACAATAAAAATATATAGGTATGTTTAGAATATGTACACATTTCATTTCATCTGTGTTATGAGATACATAATGGGTCTGCCTATTAAAAGGTGAGTACTATTAAATTGTCGCTAACATATCCCTTTTTTTCTATACTCTTAGCCTTTTTGGTAAAACTTATTATATTTCAAATTTAGAACGTATTGGCACGTTTTATTGTTTAAAAAAGCAGTATCTTGTTTTATCTTTCAAGATGTCTTCGAAGGGAAAAAGCGTTCGCGGTTTAATTTTGCAAAAATCCCTGTATATCTCTAAGATAATATATCCGCAGCGAGAATTGAATAATAGGCACAGTACTCACACGCTCCCGCACGGTGGGCCTGCATCATCGCTCGGCCTGGTACTGGGTGTGGGCGTGGGCGTGGGCGTGGGCGTGGGCGTGGGCGTGCGGGTGCGGGTGCGGCTGCGGCCAGGCGGCGGCGAGGCGCGGCGCGGCGGCGAGGCGCGCGGCGCTGCTGCGGAACGTCTCCACGATGCGCGCGAACGTCTCCGGGTCGTACACCGAGCGCGCCGTGTTCGTGAGGTCGAACGGCTCTGGAAGTTAACAGACCAGTGTGTCACATACACAGGAAACTACCAATCAATTTCACCAATTAGATGTCGTGGGGTAGGTACATCAAGTCAAAACCATACAACCTATAGTAATAGATTTGCTTAGTTAACTCAATCTGTGTAGGGTTATCCCAAATATAGCACAAAAGACGTAAACGAGCTAACGAGCCAATGGAACTGTACTTTGTTTCAGTGAAACTAAAATTTCCGTCAATACACTAAATGGATCATATCATATACACTGTAAAAGTATATGATTCAAAAAAGGTAAAAGTATAAGACAAACGCTTAAATACATATATAAGAAATTAAATTTGCTTTCTTCAATTGCGTTGCACAAACAAATGCATTAAAGACGCTTTGGTAGCCCAATTGCAAGGCGTGCGACTTCCAATCTCAAGGTTACGAGCTTAAATACTGCCGGATCGTACCATTGAGTTTTTCGGATATTATGTTCGGAATATCATTTGATATTTAGCAAATGCTTTTCGGTGAAGGAGTGAGGGAACCGGATTAAACCCGACAAGGGCGGTATACCCTCTCGGTTAGAATGTCAGATGGCAATCGCTTTCGTAAAATTAGCGCTTGAGCCGAATCTCGGAATTAGTTGCCAAAGTGGACTCCAGGCTGAGCCGTGGCATAAGCTGGGAAAACGCTAGGAAGGAGAAGCTTTTTCCATTGTATCTTGTCAATAGATATAATTTTAAAAAGCTGCAACATGCATGACACACGCACCTCCTACACAGAGCAGCTTCCACTGGTGCGGCTCGTTCTTGTGGCTGCGCGCGGCGCGGCACGCCGACACCGGCACGCAGCGCCCCGCGCGCACCGACACCGCCATCTTGTCGTTCCTGCAACATGCATGACACACGCACCTTCTACACAGAGCAGCTTCCACTGGTGCGGCTCGTTCTTGTGGCTGCGCGCGGCGCGGCACGCCGACACCGGCACGCAGCGCCCCGCGCGCACCGACACCGCCATCTTGTCGTTCCTGCAACATGCATGACACACGCACCTTCTACACAGAGCAGCTTCCACTGGTGCGGCTCGTTCTTGTGGCTGCGCGCGGTGCGGCACGCCGACACCGGCACGCAGCGCCCCGCGCGCACCGACACCGCCATCTTGTCGTTCCTGCAACATGCATGACACACGCACCTTCTACACAGAGCAGCTTCCACTGGTGCGGCTCGTTCTTGTGGCTGCGCGCGGCGCGGCACGCCGACACCGGCACGCAGCGCCCCGCGCGCACCGACACCGCCATCTTGTCGTTCCTGCAACATGCATGACACACGCACCTCCTACACAGAGCAGCTTCCACTGGTGCGGCTCGTTCTTGTGGCTGCGCGCGGTGCGGCACGCCGACACCGGCACGCAGCGCCCCGCGCGCACCGACACCGCCATCTTGTCGTTCCTGCAACATGCATGACACACGCACCTCCTACACAGAGCAGCTTCCACTGGTGCGGCTCGTTCTTGTGGCTGCGCGCGGCGCGGCACGCCGACACCGGCACGCAGCGGCCCGCGCGCACCGACACCGCCATCTTGTCGTTCCTGCAACATGCATGACACACGCACCTTCTACACAGAGCAGCTTCCACTGGTGCGGCTCGTTCTTGTGGCTGCGCGCGGTGCGGCACGCCGACACCGGCACGCAGCGCCCCGCGCGCACCGACACCGCCATCTTGTCGTTCCTGCAACATGCATGACACACGCACCTCCTACACAGAGCAGCTTCCACTGGTGCGGCTCGTTCTTGTGGCTGCGCGCGGTGCGGCACGCCGACACCGGCACGCAGCGCCCCGCGCGCACCGACACCGCCATCTTGTCGTTCCTGCAACATGCATGACACACGCACCTCCTACACAGAGCAGCTTCCACTGGTGCGGCTCGTTCTTGTGGCTGCGCGCGGCGCGGCACGCCGACACCGGCACGCAGCGGCCCGCGCGCACCGACACCGCCATCTTGTCGTTCCTGCAACATGCATGACACACGCACCTTCTACACAGAGCAGCTTCCACTGGTGCGGCTCGTTCTTGTGGCTGCGCGCGGTGCGGCACGCCGACACCGGCACGCAGCGCCCCGCGCGCACCGACACCGCCATCTTGTCGTTCCTGCAACATGCATGACACACGCACCTTCTACACAGAGCAGCTTCCACTGGTGCGGCTCGTTCTTGTGGCTGCGCGCGGTGCGGCACGCCGACACCGGCACGCAGCGCCCCGCGCGCACCGACACCGCCATCTTGTCGTTCCTGCAACATGCATGACACACGCACCTTCTACACAGAGCAGCTTCCACTGGTGCGGCTCGTTCTTGTGGCTGCGCGCGGCGCGGCACGCCGACACCGGAACGCAGCGCCCCGCGCGCACCGACACCGCCATCTTGTCGTTCCTGCAACATGCATGACACACGCACCTTCTACACAGAGCAGCTTCCACTGGTGCGGCTCGTTCTTGTGGCTGCGCGCGGCGCGGCACGCCGACACCGGCACGCAGCGCCCCGCGCGCACCGACACCGCCATCTTGTCGTTCCTGCAACATGCATGACACACGCACCTTCTACACAGAGCAGCTTCCACTGGTGCGGCTCGTTCTTGTGGCTGCGCGCGGCGCGGCACGCCGACACCGGCACGCAGCGCCCCGCGCGCACCGACACCGCCATCTTGTCGTTCCTGCAACATGCATGACACACGCACCTCCTACACAGAGCAGCTTCCACTGGTGCGGCTCGTTCTTGTGGCTGCGCGCGGTGCGGCACGCCGACACCGGCACGCAGCGCCCCGCGCGCACCGACACCGCCATCTTGTCGTTCCTGCAACATGCATGACACACGCACCTCCTACACAGAGCAGCTTCCACTGGTGCGGCTCGTTCTTGTGGCTGCGCGCGGCGCGGCACGCCGACACCGGCACGCAGCGGCCCGCGCGCACCGACACCGCCATCTTGTCGTTCCTGCAACATGCATGACACACGCACCTTCTACACAGAGCAGCTTCCACTGGTGCGGCTCGTTCTTGTGGCTGCGCGCGGTGCGGCACGCCGACACCGGCACGCAGCGCCCCGCGCGCACCGACACCGCCATCTTGTCGTTCCTGCAACATGCATGACACACGCACCTTCTACACAGAGCAGCTTCCACTGGTGCGGCTCGTTCTTGTGGCTGCGCGCGGTGCGGCACGCCGACACCGGCACGCAGCGCCCCGCGCGCACCGACACCGCCATCTTGTCGTTCCTGCAACATGCATGACACACGCACCTTCTACACAGAGCAGCTTCCACTGGTGCGGCTCGTTCTTGTGGCTGCGCGCGGTGCGGCACGCCGACACCGGCACGCAGCGCCCCGCGCGCACCGACACCGCCATCTTGTCGTTCCTGCAACATGCATGACACACGCACCTTCTACACAGAGCAGCTTCCACTGGTGCGGCTCGTTCTTGTGGCTGCGCGCGGCGCGGCACGCCGACACCGGCACGCAGCGCCCCGCGCGCACCGACACCGCCATCTTGTCGTTCCTGCAACATGCATGACACACGCACCTTCTACACAGAGCAGCTTCCACTGGTGCGGCTCGTTCTTGTGGCTGCGCGCGGCGCGGCACGCCGACACCGGCACGCAGCGCCCCGCGCGCACCGACACCGCCATCTTGTCGTTCCTGCAACATGCATGACACACGCACCTTCTACACAGAGCAGCTTCCACTGGTGCGGCTCGTTCTTGTGGCTGCGCGCGGCGCGGCACGCCGACACCGGCACGCAGCGCCCCGCGCGCACCGACACCGCCATCTTGTCGTTCCTGCAACATGCATGACACACGCACCTTCTACACAGAGCAGCTTCCACTGGTGCGGCTCGTTCTTGTGGCTGCGCGCGGCGCGGCACGCCGACACCGGCACGCAGCGCCCCGCGCGCACCGACACCGCCATCTTGTCGTACCTGCAACATGCATGACACACACACCTTCTACACAGAGCAGCTTCCACTGGTGCGGCTCGTTCTTGTGGCTGCGCGCGGTGCGGCACGCCGACACCGGCACGCAGCGCCCCGCGCGCACCGACACCGCCATCTTGTCGTTCCTGCAACATGCATGACACACGCACCTTCTACACAGAGCAGCTTCCACTGGTGCGGCTCGTTCTTGTGGCTGCGCGCGGTGCGGCACGCCGACACCGGCACGCAGCGCCCCGCGCGCACCGACACCGCCATCTTGTCGTTCCTGCAACATGCATGACACACACACCTTCTACACAGAGCAGCTTCCACTGGTGCGGCTCGTTCTTGTGGCTGCGCGCGGCGCGGCACGCCGACACCGGCACGCAGCGGCCCGCGCGCACCGACACCGCCATCTTGTCGTACCTGAAACATGTATAACGTTTTATATACATAGATATCATAGCTTCTCCATTATACATCAATCACATAAATAAATCATATTACGAACGCAATGTGGGCTATCATATTTTCGCTCACCAGACAGCGCCTCTCATGCGAGGGCCTTGCGTCAAGTTTATGTTGGCTCGAAACCAAATGACGTTTGAAAGTTTCCCGCCAGAACTATGTTCCACCAACCGGGGTAAGCCAACAAACCTGGAGATAAGCGTTTTTTGTATCGAATTTGACAACTTAACTCCTCAGCGGCTAACCCTCGGAGCGGTGCAAGTGGGGCCTAGCGGTGAATGCAATCACGGTACTCCCAATCGAAGTAAAAAAGGACATGTGTATACTGACGGGAAGGTGGCGTAGTAGCGCAGCAGCTGCAGGAACAGCTCGGCCAGCGAGGCGCGGTTGTGTCGCGCCGCGCGCACCTCCCACGGCCCGCGCACGCACACGCACGGCAGCACCGGCGGCGACGTGCCGCCTGTAACGGAAATTGTACATTACGTCATAACGTCACAACCCAAGAGGAACAATACATTTTTTTCCAATCTGTATGCCTCCCTTTTTTCACTCCGGAAAGGCATATAGATTTAAAAATAAACTACTGTCAGATTTGGGTTGCCAGACTATATTTACGGCGAGGGCGTACATTGTAACCCAAATAAAGCTATCCTAAACGTAATGAGGGGTTCAAGCGGTAACTCCCAAAGAAATTTTTTTGCTACCATGTGACTCATAGCGCTTTTCACACCTCCTATGAGGAAAATAAACAATAATAATGAAAATGGCATCATAATGACTGCACGATACCACCAGATAGAGCCCAAAAACTTAAATCTGTGCTTCAATAGAAGAGTGGAACCTTGATATCTCCTAGCAAGGAAGCTTGAGGAATTACAAAGTCAGTTATAAGGAACCACGGTTTGCATGGTCTGGCGATCGCCACTAGCTCCTCCTTTTTGTATGTGAGTAGGAATTCTATTCAGCAGATATTTTTAGTGATACTTACACTGCAGGAAGTGTATGACCATGAGTGTGAGGGAATACGACGAGAGCGTACAATGCCTCGCGTCGTTTATGTCGTGCGCTTGTGCCCAGAGTTTCGTCACCGCCACCAGCGGCCGCACGCGCCAATCCACTAGAGCAAAATTTCATTTTCAGAACAGCTTTAGTAAAATAAAATGTTTGAGGACAATCTTACACAATCGACCAAGCTCAAGACTAAGCAAAGCTTGTATCTCTGGAACATAAGGAGCCATGTTTCTAAGATATAAGCTAAGGTTCCCCTTTTACTTTAGCTGGCCGTATACCGGGCGGTCGGATCTGCATAGCTGATATGTCTGTCGGGCATCCCGCACGCCATTTACTTTTCCAGGCCGTTTCTGCACCCTTAGCAGTTTTCCACGTCATTATACTTTGGAACAGCCTGTATGTAGATAAATGGTAATTATGAGAATTTCAACTTGAATCAACTCTTTGAACCGCAAAATCCAGGGACAAAACTCAAAGCTTTCCTTATTCAATAATGACACTAATCACGCGTGACAGTGATATTTGTATCTTTGAAATAATATGCTATATTAAAATAGCGTTTCATTATTCTGCTGAAGATTATACAAATATGATTTTTTAATTTATGGCGAGTGCCAATACGATGCTAATTTGGCATTAAGAGTTTATACGGCGAAAATAGGCGATGGCAATACACTCGGTGTGATGTTATTATGAAACTCGGCTTACGCCTCGTTTCATAATCCCACACTTGAGTTTAAGACATTAATACAATCACATAAACTACTATTCTCTAATTGTGGAAAAGCGAAAGTCCAAACCAGTAGAGGTCGAGAGAATACTTACAACGGGAGTATGTATTACAATAGGGTACTTATTCCTAACGCCAACGCGTTATTGCAGTTCAGGTCCATCTGTAGCCCTACACGTGCATCGCAGAACTTCAAGATCGGGACCATTGCTTGGATCAGCTTAAATGACTATCCGATGTGATATTTTTATCTCAGTCTAGAATAATAAAGGGCTAAGCTTGTAAAGGTCAAGAGAGTACTTACGGCGAGAGTAGCAGTATAGTAGGCTGGTATTTCTAATGCCGACGACGTTATTGCAGTTCAGGTCTACTTGTAGCCCTGCACGCGCGTCGCGGAACTTCAGGATCGGGACCTTTGCCTGGATCAGCTCGGCATCTGTGATTGAACGCAATAGAATATTTTTTTCTGGATGAACATAATGTGATTTTGGATGTGTGTAAACAAATGAATACCAATACCTACTGATAAATAAGTAATGAAAAGGTGTTATAATGTAATATTATAATAATATTGGAACATTTTTCCAATTGTTATAACGTTAATAATAGCAACGCAGCATGTGGCAGCACGCTGAAAACCCCATGCATTTTTGACATTTGCATGCTTGAAAAGCTAAACGTTAATTGTGTCGCTTAACTTCAAACTCGGATAAATCAATTCAACCCTCTAAGCAAATATATACCTTATTACCTTTTCTTAATACCAAAATCGCATAATCTGACAGATGGATTAACATGAGTTTGAAGTTAAGCGACTCAATTACAGGAGAGTGAACCTTCTGTACTGTAGTACTATTACTTATTCTGTGATGTAACTAGTAATCCTCAGAACATCACACAAAATGTATTCTTTTACATCGTCAGGAAACTGCATACAACCGCAAAGAAATTCAAAGAAGGATACGAAATCTTCAACCCTCTTGTGATCAGAATAGATACTTTGGCCAAATTCCTCTCGGTGTACAAGTTAGAGATTTGTGTCCATCATGTAATCTTTCCCTTTCGATATTGCAATTTTTCGTGAGTCATACGTACACAGTGATATTAATATTGAAAAAAAAACGGCTAAAACTCACGCATTTTTATCACAATAGGCGTGACATGTTTCGACTGCATCGGGCAATCATCGTCGGACAGACAGAGTGGGCGTCGTCGTTGCAAGAGTCTGCGTTGCCGGATCATCCGCCGAGATAAGCACACCAAACTAACAGTGTTCACTAAGTCGTCACCACATATACTGTTCACTTTAGGAAGCACTGGTTCCCAAGCAGGTGGCCGGTGGGTTTTCAATTTGTTTTAAATGTTAATGCTGTGGGGATACTGACCGCGGTCAAAGCTCTTGATGTAGGCGAGTATGTAGTTGAGGTGCAGGAGCGCGTGCGCCCGGGGCTCGGCGTCGCCCAGCGCGCGCACATACAGACACAAGTCCATGTCCGACGAGTCCAACGCGAAGCCCGACATCGTGGAGCCCACTACGTACAGCCCGTAGCGCGGGAATATTGACTGTAACAATCATGCACGAATACAGTTCAAGGCAACTGTAATGTGTATTGAAAACTGCATGAAACCGTATTGAATAGTACATTTCGATGCTAGTGCGGAAAGTATGTCATTACTTCACGAGTCCCGAGGTATCTTGCCACGAGCCGTAGGCAAGTGGCAATACTCGGGACAAGTGAAAAATGACATATCCGCACGTGAATCGAACGACGTTTTTCAATACAGATGCGAAAAAAATTAAAATACATAAGAACGAATTGAAAGTTTTTTTATTATTTCCTTGACACGATTGTAATACAGTTGATATATTAAGAACATCTTCAAAATGTTTATCTTATCTTCTTTACTTTCACATTTTCAAACTCATAATATTTATTTCTCATAAAACAAAATAATAAATCGCATGTGACAAATCGTATCGTCATGTCTTATAGGCCCTTCGAACATATTTACCAAATTGAAAAACGCCTCTACTTTGACTGACGTTTCGTAGGCTCTGTTCCGTTTCATACACACAGATTTATAAGAACTGTTTTCAATGTTAATATTTTTAATGAATGATCATTAGTATGATGAAGAAGTAATTATTGAAATATGAAATATCAATATATTTCATATTATTGCGTTAATAGTAGGTATTTAGTTTTATTGCGGCTCGGTAAGGTTAACGAACAATAATACTCTTCGGTAAGCAATCATGAATTGGAACACAACTAAATTTAAAAAGATTGGAAAAGTAAAAAGCACTAGTTCGCAAAAACAAACTTTGCGCACGCAAAACAGCCAAAAAAAGGGCACTTTTTAAGCAACTGTATTGAAAAATATTTTCTTTCAAACCAAAAATTATGTTCGCTTGGGGAGAAAGTATTTTCGTACTTCGTATTATGTTTATATTCGGTTGGTTTTTGTAATATCATAAGATTACCTAAAAAAAGCGTAATAAATAAAAGAAAAAATACCCTGTCATTTTTACTTGTTTTCTGCCTGGCAAAACGAGTGAGTCTGAGTGAGAAAATTTATACATTCTCAAACTTTCATATAAAACATAAAAATTGCGTAGTTTTAGTAAAAGTGGCACAACGTTGGTTTGCGGTTTCTTAGTCAAGGAATTTTGATGTCAAAGATGCAGCTCACTCTATGAACGTGTAGATTTTTTATAGAAAATTCAAAGACTTTCTCCAACCTATCAAATCAGAATTATCAGCCAATGTAAGAGACGACATCGCTTTTCAAACAAAAATATGTAAGGAAATTGATATCGAATCAAGTTGATGGAGAAATCATACAAACGAGAAACATACAAACCTTTTGGTTTTATTGAAGTCAGTTGAAATCATAAATATGACTACCTTTATGGTGACGTAGAGGTATCTCCAGAGGTTCATCTTCTTGCGGAATGTCTCCTCTGTTTGCTGGGACTTGACAAACTTGTCCCAGATCTCCTGTGACAGGTTGTCCCATTTGGATCCTACAAAAATATATATTGTAAAGTCACTTGGCAAAAAAAGTGTGATTCTAAGCCCCTTAACCCTTTGACAGCCAAGAACGCCTAAAGGCGTCGTGTGCTGTCGTACCCACGACGCCAGCAACGCCTAAAGTTGTCTCAGTTAAGGTGTACTTCTATCATGAATAAAATCTATTTAGAATCGTTTTTTATTTATTTTAATTGGCTCGTCATTTTAGGTTATCGTGACGTGCTTGGCGTCTGACTGATCACTTCATTCAAATATGAAAGCGGTCAAAGGGTTAAAAGATTTGACACGGGAGTTAAAACATCGTTTTTTTTTCATAAGTACGTGTACTAAAAGTACCAATTTTTTTAAATACAGTAATTTTTTATGTTAGTTTGAATTCCGTAAGACATCATGGCACTGCCAGAAAGTATGACACATTATATTAAAATTATCGCAACAAGAAAGGACTAAAAAAAGTTTACGTTGTATAATTTATTAGTTATTCAAATGGAACGGTCCAGAAATACATGTACCTATTTAATAAGCGCAGGTACAATAAAATAAAGAGCCCAATGTTTACACAATAATAAACAAAACATTCGCATGCGTGACATTTTTGTGTTATTCCCATGTTATTCCGCAGTAGAGTATTTTCAACTGCTCATTCTAAAAACACACTTGTTCTCGCAATTACGCGTCAAACACGACTGCAGCGAGGCACAAATAAATGTAGATAGTCTTAATTGGTACCATGTTTTTTGGTGTAGACTAAATTGATACAATATTTTTTTGTCCTTAACTATATCCAGCTAATTAGTTACTAAAAGGGGCTAAGTCGTATTAGCGCTTTGACGCTGGCGAAATAGTTATTTATAGCGCTTATTTTTTATGTTGTTCTGAAGCGACTATATCAGCGGTATCAGTGGCCTACTACGCCACTTAAACATTTTGACGCTTTGGGCAAGTTGATAAAGAAAAGGTGCTGGATTGACTCAGACAAGGCAAGCCGGCAGGAAACGAGTTCCGTGAACGCCCGCCACTAATAAAATTAACATACACGATTATTTTTAAACGGATGATCATTGATCCATTTTTTTCGTGTATACCCTGTATACATTTCGTGTATACTGTTGCTTAAAAACATTTTATACCTATCGATTTATCCACGTTAAAAATAAACCGACTGTATTTTGAGACTGGAGATAATCAAGCGTGTAGCGTTGATTTTTTTTTTTGTCGACTATTCTACTTGTATAGACAGGGTTGGGCAGTATTTCAATTACATGTATTTCAAATACGTATTTGAAATACAAATACGTATTTTGTATTTGTATTTCAAATACTGCTAAGACAAGTATTTTGTATTTAGTATTTCAAATACCACACGCACAGGTATTTTGTATTTGAAATACTTAAGACTTTAAAATACATTTGCACGAAATACATTTGATTTAATAAATTTTCAACCATTTGCCCTTTAGGCCAAAGTGATCGTGTCGTGACAACAGTAACACTAAGCGAGTGTCGATGTCAAATCCAAAATAAAAGTCAAACATCAATATCGTGTTATTTGTGTCAAATCACTTAGTTCGTTTTGCGGTATTTTTGTTACTCGAGAGTGAAAACTGGATATATATATATGCGCAATGCGCATTACCTAATAGGTGTGATCAGATATATTATTTATGCTACAAACAACGCATACTGATGTATACTTAGACAAAAAATAATACCGATACTAATAATTCTAATAAATAAAAAAATATTCTTATAATACAAATAATGTTCGGATACATATTTGGTTTTGAAATTGCAACGGTTTTTATCACAATAGGCGTGACATGTTTCGTCTGCATCGGGCAGACATCGTCGGACAGACAGAGTGGTGTTGTCACCTTCGCGGCTCAGCTTAATGTCAGTATGACTCACGAAAGTTTAAATTATATGACATTTTTTGTTCCTATTTATACCTTTATAAAAATTTTTGTACAGTCAACAACACACCTGTATATACAGCCAAAGTGCCAAAAATATGTATACACGACCTTAATTCTCTGGCAATAAAGTTCAGTATACATATTTTTGGCACTTTGGCTGTCTACACATGTGTGTTGTTGAATGTACTCAACACAAGCACCTGACAGCACGGTGACATCCCTAATTTTGACGTCATCTTGACATTTTCATGCTTGATTTCTAAACGTCAAATGTAGGAAAGAGAGCCTTCTGTACTTTAGTCATCATCATCATCATATCAGCCATAAGGCGTCCACTGCTGAACATAGGCCTCCCCTTTTGATCTCCATATGTACCGGTTGGAAGCGACCTGCATCCAGCGTCTCCCGGCGACCTTCATAAGGTCATCTGTTCATCTTGTAGGTGGACGTCCTACGCTGCGTTTGCCAAGCCGTGGTCTCCACTCAAGCACTTTATGACCCCATCGGCCATCTGCTCTGCGTGCAATGTGGCCTGCCCATTGCCACTTCAGCTTGCTAATCCGAAGGGCTATGTCGGTGACTTTAGTTCGTCTACGGATCTCCTCATTTCTGATTCGATCATGTAGAGAAACCCCGAGCATAGCCCTCTCCATAGCTCGTTGAGCGACTTTGGGTTTTGAGATGAGACCGATAGTGAAGGACCACGTTTCGGCGCCGTAAGTCATCACTGGTAACACACATTGATTGAAAACTTTCGTCTTGAGGCACTGAGGTATGTCGGACGAAAAGACATTGCGTAGTTTCCCGAACGCTGCCCAACCGAGTTGGATTCGGCGGTTGACCTCTTTCACGAAGTTGGACCTACCTAATTGGATTACTTGTCCTAGGTTTACTATTTCTTATTCTGTGATAATACGTCAGAAGTGTCAGAACTAAGAACACCATATACTCCATAAGGGGTATTTTGTATTTTGTATTTGAAATACATTATTTTAAAAATGGTATTTTGTATTTTGTATTTGAAATACCTGCCACTAAAGTATTTTGTATTTTGTATTTCAAATACATTTTCAAATGTATTTAGTAGTTTGTATTTGGAATACATTGAAGCCAGTATTTTGCCCAACCCTGTGTATAGACTATAGTTTTGACAGTAGGTTTTTCGGAATAAGTACTTCATAAATAAATAAATATAGATTAGATAGCACTTAAAACTAAATCTACAACTTCATATTTTTAATAGGTAGTACGTATATGAATGATCGGAACCATGTCGTTATGGTAACTATGTTTGCTCTACAGTTTATCGTGGACCATTCAAATGTGATAAACAAGCGTGAAAAAATTCATACAATACACATTTTATCCGGCCCTAACTATAATAGATTATTGCTTTTATACTTGTTGCAAACATATTCGTTACGGCTTACTTGAATCTATAAATATGGGTACCTTTTATTCCGCTTGGGGATGAGTTGTATTGATGATATGACCTTGGCCATTGCATGACCTTGAATGATAGGGTATTTTAAATTGCAACGGTTAACACTCACGTATTTTTATCACAATAGGCGTGACATGTTTCGACTGCATCGGGCAGTCAACGTCGGACAGACAGAGTGGTGTTGTCACCTTCAGTGAGCTTTGGTGAAACACAGTAAAAAAACCACTTCAGGGCAGGATTTTTACTACACCTTACACATATATTTTGAGATACAATTAAAATATGCGATTACCTAAGTAGATTGAACTAGATTGCATACATATTATTTACAGATTTATTATTTAGATATACAAATAATGACATCCACAAGTCCTCTTTTTCGTTTTCTAAGGTTTTATCTGTCTTGAAGTCCTACGATGACTTGTCAACTGTTGCATCCCGACCTGTTCTTGGCTTTCTTCAAAGCAGTCACGACTGTCAAGCTCTTAAGAGCAGTAATCTGGCCCTCTGACCAGTTAGAAGGAGAATTGCCATGATGCCGCTTGTCATCCATTTCTCAAGACTCCTCTAAATTATCTACTTCATGGTAGCATTCTTTGGTAACAGTTAGTGGATAGGTTTGTGCGAATATGTAAGATATTTGTCTTCTTACATGACCAACCACCTATAACAATAACCCGGCGGCGATGTGTTGGGCACTGAGGCACTTGAGTAGGTAATGCAGCCCGGGTTTTTTACTATGGGAAAAAGCCGGCCAAGTGCGAGTCGGACTCGCCCACCGAGGGTTCCCGCAAAAAGGATGATTCCCTTCCGTTTATGACCTTAGGTAATAAAAAAAAGTGGTGACAAAAACACTCAGTGTGCGGGTAATTATACGGTTTTAAGTTTTTTTTCTGTTATTGTGCTACAAGCTCTTGCTTTTTGCCCAATTTAGTGATTGTCAATTAACGAGAAGTATATAGTAAGTACTATATAATATATTTATGTTAATATATTTTGATTCCCATTGTAAATGTATGGGAAATGCGACATAACGGCCGTATCTTTTGATTGCGTTGATGTAGAGGTTTGTTTTTTTGTTGTATGTCATATTAATTTCAACTTGCTACGTTTACGCGTTCCCGAGATAAAGGGTCTTGACAGATAGACGGACGGACGGACAGACGGTCAACAAATTGATCCTATAAGGGTTCCGTTTTTTCCTTTTGAAGTACACCCTAAAAACCCAGGTTTTCGCATATTACCCGGGTTCGCCATACAAAAAGAAACCTGGGTTGCACTTCCTACACTTGAGGCGCTGCGTATCCCAATGGGAATACACGTAAACTTACCATTGAGCAAGTCGTCGGGCGTGAACCTGAATTGAAAGGGGTAGGAGGTAGTGTTGTAAATAAGAACTCATTTTGAGTTTGAAAGCCTCGAGGCGTAAAGACTCGCAAGTTTTCACGATTCAAAGGCCGAGAACGCAAATTGTTGCAGTATTGGACATTACTTGTGAAGAAAACACAAACACTCATAAATATTTTTGAGACTTAACGCCTTGAGGTATCGCTAGCGGTATTCGGCGCAGACGGTACGCACACGGAGCCAGGCGGCGATGTGTTCGGCTCCGTGGCACTTGAGGCGCTTTCTACCACGTAGAATAGGTAACTACGTAACCTAGATGTAACTAACATTAACTTACCATTAAGCAAGTCGTCGGGTGTGAACTTGACCTGGAAGGGGTAGGAGGCGTTAAGATAGCGCTCGGGGGCTATTCGGCGCGGGCGGTGCGGCTCGCGGCGCGCGCGCCCCCGCCACTCGCGCACGTAGCCCGGCGGCGAAGTGTTGGGCTCTGAGGCACTTGAGGCGCTTTCCCCTAAGGACAATTCGAACTAATAAAAACAAAATCCGGTAGTTTTAACTATAAAACTCTCGTGAGACTTCAATTGAACATGTTAAATAATATTTAAAACAACTGTTGCTCACGCAAGTCGAAACATCGAAACATCATGATCATGAAACATGTTGAGCGAAAATCGACTTAATTACGTGAGTGAACCGTTTTCAATATTATTTAAAAGCCGGTAGTATCAGCCGGAGTTTTAAACTGACTGTAAATTATGTCCAAAAAGCTTCTGATCTGCGCAAATCTTATGCACAGATTAAAGGTTACAAATTGTAACGTTTAATCTGTGCATAAGATTGCATGTTAAAGCATGGAACTTACAATATATCGTTATATGTGTAGCTTAATGTTTGGAAGAGATCACTTTGTAGCAGCAAGACCAAATATTGTTTCTATTATGTTTTTATTTATGTATATTGAAGTTATATTTGTAAAACTTTGTTTTGTTTGTGGAAGTATTGTAATGTAATAGTACATTACCTATCTAGTGCGGTAAAACAAAGAAAGGCTGAGATCGCAGATGTTTGCGACCCGATCTGCAAGCGAGGGACGTAAATATGCGATCAAGGGCTTTATTAATTACCTCACGTGTTAGGTATATCATTTCATGCCTACACTTGGACAGAAATCGGCTTTTTCCGTACGCGTAGCGTGCGGAAAAAGGCACTTTATGGCCAGGTGTGGCATAAAGTCTATTTCTTATAAGGATCTCCTCATACCTATAATCAGATTTCTGAACTGAAAAAAAAGGCATGCTAAACCACAATCCACGAAATTTAATGAAATGGAAAAAGGATTTCATTTCTAAACCAAACCTATGATGTATCTTTAAACAACTGAAATAGCAACAAGAACTATGCAGATATAATGAATTGTTTACATTTCTGAACCAATTCTGTTTACTGATCTGAATTCAGGAAAACTAGGAAAAGAATTGTGTAGGTGGCAAATCTGCCTACATACCTCTAAACAGGAACATGTTTTATTTATACATCCCATATTTATCATAGGTATTTTTGATATCTAAGCAAAAAAGTCCTATTGCAGTTATTACCAGACAACTTGCAATGCAGTCTTTAGCCAAATGTGCTTGCAGCTTTGGTCTGAAGCATAATATTTTATATAGTTGTTGAGCACTAAAGCAATCAGATTGTGTGTTGGGGGGTATGGTAGCCTGGTGAAAATCCAGGATGCTTCTTGGTTTTTATTGAGTGAACCTACTGACTTTACACTTGTGACAGAGTGACTTCAATCAAATATAGGCGTGTGTAAGTGTTAATGAAGTAGGACTTAATTGTCAATTAATTGGTTGTAAGCAACTAATTAAAAAAGCAATAGTTATTCAATATGAATATCACTAAAAATTTATATTTCTATAGAATCAGATTCCAATAAGCATCTCAGCTTTGCTGATAGTCTAAAATCTAAATATCAGTAAGGAATACCTATTCTTCACTTCCTTATTTGAACTAAATTACGTAAGTATTGATAAGAAGTTGTTTATTTACTTTTTTTATCTTCTGTGCTCATATATAAACTGTTAATAATTTAAATAACTAGAACTATGATTAAAATTCCAATAAAAATGTAATAAACTCAAAAACTTGTAAGCAAATCGTAAAAGATTGTTTCATGATGTCACAATCTGTAAAATTTATCTCAATGTGGTGTGAAGGCCACAAAAATTAGATAGGCAGATTTACGCTTTATCATAAATACACAGTATTGAAAAGCATAAACTTACTAATTTAGAAATACATTGAAATAACCCTTTCAGTAGCAGCACACTATTGTCAAAAGTATAGTGCTGCAATAGCAGAATACCAGATTCCCATCTAAATTAAATATTTTGTTTTATGTCTATCCTTTGATTAAAAATTTGGAGACAATTGGAATCCTGTTATAAGATTTCAATTAAGTATAAATTAACCATTTTGATTTAAAGCAGAACCTATTTGCTTAGTTTATAGCTAATTAAGGCATAATAATCATATACAACCAGTGCAAAAAAATACAAAAATCCCCCATGGTAAATTTAACAAGACTCCATAAAAAGCCCTTAGCAACAGGCTAACATGATTGTAAAAGTGGGTAGTTTAACATTTCAAAGTTAGTAACTGAAATTATGCCGCTTCAACAATTGTTAATGTTTAAGCTATAATGAAAACGAAAATGAAAAATCCCTCGGTATAAGACACCTTCAAATACTTAATAATATATGGTTCAGCTATAAAGGTAACTTTGAGCCAGATATTATTATTACCGAGTATTTTGATTTTAAGCTGCACGAATAAATTGCTTGCTAAAACAATTCAATGGTATGCAGAATTAATAAAAGATTGACACATCTTTGTAAGACACATCTCATTAAGAGATATAATTAATTAATTAAGAAAGAAACATACCTTTTTCACCACTTTTGTTTGACCCAGAAGCATTGCTGGACAAACTGGAGTCATCAGACTCGTACCCGAAGGCAGTGTTGTCTTTAGAAGCGCGTTCAGGGTGGTTTGGTATGGCCGGACCCGGCGGCAGCTCGAGTGCGGGGAAGTGACACGCGCGCTCCAGAGGCCCTCCTGACGCGAAGCCCTGCCGCGGACCTCCAAACCCGCCCCCTCCATGGTACAGCATGGGCACGCCTTCACTCATCACTGCTCCCCTTTCTGCACAACACTTGAGAGGTTACTACGAATTCCACCGGCAAATTAATATGCAGTCTTCCACTTACCGACCTGTAAAGTTTCGAGCGTAAAAATGTGATGGCGTCCGAACTCCTCGTACGCCTATTGTGTCATAATAGCCGTTATAAATTAATTAACGTACAGCGCGTCGCTAAAATTGAATAATTCTATCTATTTACTGAACCACCGAAATTCGAGAAGATCCGTCAGACGTCTTCACGGAGTCGATGGCGAATGTTGGCCAATGTCAGAAACAGTTTAGACGCCCGTGTCGCTATGGTTCACTTACAAATAGGACGAGCTATTATTATTTCGACTCCGGTTAAGATAGGTAATAAAATCTACCCACGAATCAGGCTAAAATCTGTAAATTTGTGAAAAAATCCGCCATGACTTATGGAAGCAACAACAGCGACATCTGACGGGAGTCAGTAAAGAGTACACGTGATTTCTTTTTTTTTAAACTTCAAACTCGTGTGTTCCATTTTAGGCCAGTTAGTTCGTATGGTTCGTATTAAGTAAAGTAGGTAAGCAGGAATAGTCAAAGATTGTTAAGAAACACATTAATTAATTATAGAGCTAATCGTTATAATTATTTTCTCTGGATTAAGGTAATCCTCAGGTCATAAATCTATATAAGTCATAGAAAACATTTTTTAGGAAAAATATTTATATGACATCAACAAATGCATTAAACGAAACTACTCTAATTTTCATCCAATCGTAGTCGAGGATAGCATAGCGGAGATGTCATTGATTGGTCGAATCATGATATTTCAATGACGTCCAACTACCAAGGTTCTGTCAATTCAATCTGACAGTGTAATGACATTGTGAGATAGTTGTCACGTACGTAGAAATTGAATATTGTGAGAAAAAATTACGACTTTTATTAATTAAAATTAGATATAGTGAAAATGCAAAACACAGGAAAGTCAGTGTCGTTAATGTTGGAAATGCAAAGTTAATCATACTACCGAGTGATGTCGTTGAGCAAGGACGATGTGATCTTTAGAGTCCATAGAAACAAACTTTGTCGTCTCATTGTTTGATTATATTCATTATCTCTGCGGAGATATTTTGATATGTCACATTTCGGGGATTTTATGGACGGCGTTCCCGTGAAAATTTCTGAAAAATATAAACGACCGCCCCGAATAGATCTGCCGTATAGCGTGCACGAATGTCCACTACGGGCGCAAAATGTGGTCAACAACGCTGTATATTGCACAAAATTTGAGACAAACGTGCTTTCCAAGCTTAAAGAACTACGGAGCGCTAAAGAGACAAAGAAAAATGAACGTAAACATCGTCTGCAGTTATTAGAGGAAGCCAAACAGAAGAAATTGGACGCAATCGCGGCCGCCGAGGCTGAAGAAAAACTAAAGCAGCTGAGCGTTTCTGAAGTGTCTTACCCGAGCACTGACGAGATAAGTGCAATATCTCCTGATGAGAAAACAGAAAAAAACTGTGATACTACCCCTGTGTTAGAAGAGTCTCCCGACCCAGAGCCCGCTGTTCCTGAAGTCTCTTACCAGACATGCAGTAACCCAGAACCAGACCTGAATATCCTACAACCTATACAGCTACAAGCCAACTATCCACAGAACAGCCTATTAGATGATCCTGACCCATTGCATGAATATAAAACAAATAGTAAAATAAAGAAAATACCCCAATATAATCAGAATGTAGAAACACTTACTTTTAGAGACTTTGAAAATGATACTTCCAGCCCGTTTGATAATGTGGAGCTAAAGACAATAAATGACATGGAATTGTTGGCCCAAATACTGCAAAGTCAAAAGGAATCTATGACTAGTTGCAATCCTCAACAGTATTTACCTGAACAACAATATTCAAGCTGTGCATCCCAAGCTCAGACAGAGGGGCTTTCTTATCTACCCAGCTCATACAACGAACAACAAATGCAAGATCCCGGATTAATGTACACAACACCGCAGCCCTATCCAGTTTCTAACGGTTACTATATACCAACTGACAATGTCTGTGATAACCAAATGCCAATGGAAAACATGTACATGCCAAATTATCAATATTATGTTCCTACTAATTCATATCCTGCTAATTCTCAATACTATAACAATCCATTGCCAGTCAATACTGATGGTAACCAACCTCAAAGTGATACATTCATTCCTCAACCATATTATTTCCACCAATATCAACCAATGACTGCACAAATGCCTGATAAACCAGTACAGGATGAGAACAAAGTCAATGAAACTGCAAGCTCACAGATAAAATCTAGGTCTCGAAGTGTGCCAGACATAGTTAGAGAATTGAATGAAGAAATCATGTCGGCGAGGCTTAGAGCTAATGAAAGGTCTTCATACAATGTTAGTCCAGCCCCAATAAACATTCCACAACCATCATCAAGCACTGACAAGAAGGAGAGGAAAAGCAAACGAAAACCAGAACAGCTACCAAACCCTTTGCAAAAGCTGTCACCAAAGCTTCAGGATATGTGTAGGAATATACATGACATGGGATTCCCAATTGACAGAGTTGCAAGAGTATGTACACTTGTAGGTGATAATGATAAAAAGGTAAGTTTACTTTATTTTCTTATCTTTGTTCTTATCTTTATTTAGACAAAAGGTCTTTGAGAGTAGTGCAGGGTATTTGCTCCAGCCTGAAGCTATTCTTTTGTGGATCTCTTTGTCCATTTGGTCTTTGAAAGAGATTATTTGTCCCAGGTGGACATAATCGTCTACATAGTCCAGCTTGCAACCAATGACAGTTATTTCCTGCATATCTGAATTTGTCATTAACTTAGGCTTGTCTGAATTTAATTACAGGCCAACTATCCTACTCTTCTCTTTCAGGTCTCTTAGCATGCACTCCAGGTTTCTAGGGCTTTCTTCAAACAAGACTATGTCATCGGCAAACCTTAAATGGCTTAGGAGTGGGCCATTAATGTTTAGACCGTAGCTTTCCCAGTTAAGCTGCACAAAGATCTGTTCTAGTACTGCAGAACAGTTACACATATTACTGCTGTTTTTTTATTATAATAAATCTAATCTCCTTTCAATCATTTCCTTGAAAGTGTCTTGTGTTTAGATATCGTAAATTCATATCATTACAGAGTTGCCCTGCTACATTGTAGTTTATGCAACAGTGATATAAATAACGGTTCTTATAATTCAAGGGTCACTATTACAAAACGAGACGTAGGCGAGTTCGGTTCGTTATGGTCACGAAAAAATAGAGGACCTTTATGTCAGCAGCAAAGTAACTGAGCGGGTGGGGTGTTCAAAATGATCTCTACGCACTCTTATTGTCACTACAATAAGATCTCTTTTTCGTTGCGTCTTCCCGGCTTATGTCTCGGCTCAAGGAGCCTTTTTTTTCACAGGAATAATCTGTTATGGATTCCACTCAGCCCGGGAGAACCGAGACGAAGCGAAATTAACCGAGTGGATATGTCCGACTCGCACGGACTAAAAAACCTGAGGTGTTCCACCGCTTCAATTTGGGGTGGGGTCTTGGGAACGCGATTGCACAACCTCCGATACAAACGGCTCAAGGGGCCTTAGGTCCGGTTTGGCAGTTAATCCCAAGATTTGGCGCTAGTTTTACGAAAGCGACTGCCATCTGATCTTGTAAACCAAAGGGTAAATTAGGCCTTATTGGGATTAGTCCGGTTTCCTCACGATGTTTTCCTTCACCGGAGAGGCGATTTGGTACCTATATAAATATAAAATTATATTTCGTACACAAGTTCCGAAAAACTCATGAGTTGGGGTTTGAACCCGCAACGTTCGGATTCGGATTGAAAGTCGCACGCTCTTACCGGTGCGCCACCAACGCTCAAGACATAACAATAAAATCGTGCCAAGATAACTTATAACACCTTGCCCGGTTAGCTAAGCTGTTGACTGTTGATAAACGGTCGCTTTAACACTCTCAGCGCCACGTGGGCCGCCGGCGGCCCACAATATTTCGAGTACAGCAGGCCACCGCGTATATTTAGGAACTTTAGTAGCAGGCCACGTGGGTTGCCTGCGGCCCACAAAAGGTACACCTCAGCAGGCCACTATTAATTTTCATCAATTTTCAGTACCTTTACCAGCAGGCCACATGGGCGGCCGGCGGGCCCAACCGCAAACTTCACCAGCAGGCCATGTGGTACGCAATGGTCCCACAAAAATAAAAATAGCATATTTTTAACCACCAACTCTTATTATTATAATAAATTGCGGATAATACTAACGTATTTTTAGTCACTACGCGCGACATATTTTAGACATCTAAGGATGCCATTATCACGTAGCAGGCGGACGTAATGCCAAAGCGATCCACCTCGCCGCGCGCACTGCTCTCGATGACAAAACCGGTTTAGGATGATTCTGTCTGGGAATCCCGGGATCGTTCGACTGCAGATTTGGTTCATCCAATGAAAACGGCGGCAAGCACACCGAACTCACTGTGTCCACTATACTGTCACTAACTGCACTGAACTATTTACTATGCAGTATAGGTTTCCATGCCGGTGGTACCGACCAGCCATAATCTCGTTTAAAATAAGGGCGCCCGGCCAATCTTGATCGCCTTTTTCATCATAGCATTATTCCCGAACCAGGAATCTCGCTTTATCAAATTGGAGAAAATGCGCCGCGCTCGCATCGAAAGTATGCTCTGCCATGGCGGGATTGCCATAGTCCATTTTCTTTACTCGGCGTATTTGCTCCAACAGTCTCGTGAAAACGTGACTGCGGCAAGTCATATATCGGAGAAACTGGAAGAAACGTGAACCAAATCTTGTAGCGATGTAAATGGGTTGTAGGATGTACCGAAAAAGACCTACCGAGGCAACTATCCCGTTCTAAAAATTATATTGCTGCTTTGGTAGTTTAATATTTTGTTGGAAATCCTGCTCCTGCGGGATTTGCTAGCCCAAGTAGTTGCATATACGATTATAAAGTTTCAGTATATGGAATTATGGAGTAGTATTTTGCTGACGTGAGATATTAAAACCCCTTGGGTAAGTAAACATACAAACATACGTAGTGCGGTCCAAAAGGTTCCGGCCTTACAAAGAAAATAAGTAAATACATTTACAATTTTTTTTTTTCAATATAGTCTCATTTCAATCCCTCTATAAAAATACTCCGAAGTTTTGTCCTCAAGATGCACGCAAGTGCAGTGCGCAGTTTAAGACTGCACGGGTCACTTCATCATCAGAAGAAAATCTTCTTCCTCTTAAATCTGCCTTAAGTTTGGAAAACAAATAGTAGTCACTCGGGGCCAGGTCAGGACTATCGAAGCCACACTTGGCAACAGCAGCCTTGGTGATTGAAGCGGTATGAACGGGAGTATTGTCGTGGAGTAGCCGCACATGTCTGCTAAGTTTTCCTCGACGTTTTTCCTTGATTGCCTCTCGTAATTGTTCAATAAGGGTAGCATAATACCTGCTGTTCACAGTGGTATTACGTTCTTTCATGTCTATCAACAGTATTCCGTGACAATCCCAGAATATGGTAGCCATTATCTTTTTGGTGGCCTTCCTAGGTGGCTTTTCGCCAAATCGACGCCACTCCATCGATTCTCTTTTGGAAAGGGAATCGATGTATAAAACCATTGTTTTGTCCCCAGTAACAATTTATTCCCAAAAAACTGTCTCCGTATTTTTTATAAGCATCTAAAACTTTGAGAGCATGCTTTTCGCTCACTTCGTTGCAAGCTCGAAAGAAGTTTGGGCACCCACCTGGCACTAACTTTATTCATGAAGTTCATGAAGTGAAATGCACTGAAGTTTTCGAAAGCCCTGTTCTTGCCGCTATTTCCTTGGTCTTAAATCTTCGGTCACTCAGAACTTCCTCTTCCACTTACTTGACGCAGTCGTCGGTGACTGCCTTCACAGGCCGACCGGAGCGAGGTTCGTCGTGGATGGTCTCCCGTCCTAAACGAAATTGCTTAGTCCATTCTTTCACGGTGGAAAATGAAGGAGACAGGTCCCCGTAAACAGCATCTAATATTTTTTTAATATCGATGGAACTGACCCCTTCCTTTGTAAGGAACTTGATGACGGAACGATATTCCAACTTATCCATTTCGAAAAATTTCAGACTTCCCGTGGTTTTAAACGCCATGAAATTATAACCGCAAGCGATAGAAATCTAAAAACTGTAAACGAAAGAGCAGAATAAATGACGATCACAATGACATATTTTTTTTTTCGAACCGCCAGATTTCGCAATCCAGTAACTTTTGGACCGCACTACGTATAAGTATTCATATTTCTGCTCGACACTTTGACATGCCGCCTATTTATTTTTAGGATAAAAAATTAGAAGTACAACTTTTGTTCCTTAAATTTGGGATCAACTTTAATTTTGATTAAAGTGGCGGCAACTTATGCGTTACAGCTCAAGGTAGGCAGCGTTCTTGGCAATCTACAAATCCATCATGTACTTCTCACAATTTATTGAACGCCACAATTTATATAACGGCGGCGGTGTTGATTCACACGTTTAGTTGCGTTATCAATTTTTGAAGCCATGGCTCCAAAAATAGGTTGTCCGAAATTTTGGCCTGCTGGGTGTAGACTTTGATTTGTCAAGACGGAAAAAATGCAGGTGAATTTGATTTTCTAATTGTGGTACACCGGCGGCCCACATGGCCTGCCAGTAAAGTTTATAAAAATCTGAGCAGCCTGCTGGGATTCACTTGATGTGGACGGCCGGCAACCCACATGGCCTGCCACAACAGAAATTTTGTTTGTTCTATGGCGCTGAGAGTGTTAAATTACCGTGAACATCGACGTTCACGATATACCGTTACCGTAGACTAAAAACATTTATTAACGTCAGATCTGACAATCAATGTAGATATGGAAAATTTGTCCGGCAGATGCCCGGCGGACATACCCGAAGCGACAGATTGTCAGAACGTATATGATCGGCTATTGTCTGGATTTCATAATGCCTATTTTTTTCAACGTGATATTGAGAAAGTAGGTCAGATGTATATTTGGATGAATACCGTATCTGTGTTATATTCATGAGACATTAATTAGCATACATACCCTGTTTACCTACTGGCTTTGCACCGATCTATTGATGCTTGTGAAGAGTAGAATTATATAACTCCTATAAGGTTTTATTTCGTTGAGTTTTGCACAGTTATAATAACTGTACCTACTTGTACTACGTTTTCTGTGTAAAATAAATCGTACGCGTCGTTTTGATGACAATGTACCTTACCTAATCTTTTTAATGTATTTGGTCGCACTCACCCTAAATGCAAAACAAATACTGTCCAAACGCATTATTCGTTCCGCGTAGCTCAATTCCCAGTCGGAATATTTACCATTTTATTTTCCCCCAAGAGTTTGTTTTCATAGCAGTCATTGTAAGTCAGATTAAGTCGTAGTCGCAAATATTTTTCCCAAAGTAAGATGTTCACGATAGTCACAGTGAGACAATAAAAAGGTAGGTTAGGTTTGTACGATACTTTCAGATGCCCGAAGGGTCTAGGTATAGTTAGGTTGTCATGGAAATGTTTTTTTGGAAAAAATACACTTTGAATGAAGAAACAGACCGAGACTTGGGCGTGTACAAAATTGTACTGTTATGAAAACGAAGATCTAGGTAAAAACAAAATGGGAGATAGTGCGACCGGGAATCGTGCTACGCGGAACTAGCACGATTCTCGGCATTTGGAGTACTGACCTATCTACTCGTCAATAATAAACATTTTATGCACATACCTAAAAAGTAACAATAAATATGTTTACCTGTTTGTGTTATCATTTTCAGGTGATCGAGGGTCTTCTAATACTAGGCGACCTCATGGACCTCGGGTTCTCAGAGGGCCGCGTCTCCGCCGCGCTGGCCAAACACGAGTTCAACCGAGACAAGGCGTTAGACGATTTGGTGTCGTAACGGTTATAAGGACAATATTGGTAACGCAGGATACGGAAAATACCTTCAAATAGCAACACAAGTGTACACCGATTTATACGTGTAGTCCAAAATCGAACAAAAATTATAAGCGGGTAAAAAAACAAGTGACGACGCAATTTTATTTTCTAAGGATCGAAATTTGAATTTCGAACGAGGTTTTTTTTTAATTCGTCCATTCGGACAGGCTAAGGGCATACTGCCTCGTCGAACGAGAATTATAAAATGTTCGAATTTGAACTACACTGGTCTGGATACACCAAACTTATATCGCGGCAACACCCTTAATTGACCACAGTAAGCCCTAACGCTATTCCAAAGGGAAGAGATTAGACATTAGGGATAGTTAACAACGTTAGCGAAGGTTCGTAGATCTTTGGGGTGGTAGAGCAGTAGGGTGTGGTAATAGCTGGCCATATACGTTCGGGCATATCTGCCCGAAATGTATGTATAAATGTATAGGAAATTTGTCTGGCGGATACCCGGCGGACATACCCACTATGGAGATCTAAAGGATTGCCCGAAAGTATATGACCGGCAAATAATTTTGACGAAAAAGCACGGAGTCCTATGTAGATATTTTACAAATCGACCTAATTTAACAAATCGACTTTTAATTTTAGTTGTCGATGCCCACTTCGTTTAAAAACATTGCACACTAATAAAGTGGTTGATTAGTGAGTTTTTATGTCAGATTCTATTATGAGCGGTGCTCTTTTTATATTTCATTGTCATTTAACTTACTATACACTACAGTACTCAAAAATTGCTCATGACTCATGAGTCATACGTTTTTATTGGCTGCAAACCTAAATAACATGTAGTAGAATAGAAGGTTAATAAAGTAATGTAAATTAAAGTAGCCGTTCGGTATGACACCTGCAGGCCTACCACGAATATTGAAATGGCATTGACGGAAAAACCTCTTTATCACTCCAATTAGCAAGTGTGACAGAGAGGGAGATACAAATCTTCGAACGTTCGATTTTCGTGGCACTAGGTCTGATCTGGAGGATGCTGTACGACCCTAGGTACTGAACTAGAAGCGTTAACCTTTTCGACACCAACGGCCATTATATTTATCCGCACCAATAGGCCAAACGCCAAAAGTTTGACATTCCAGTTTATTCCCTTGTCTATGCTATCAGTAATCATAATCACTGTTTGAAAATACATTTAAACACATACAATATATTTTTTTTAAATAAAGTCCATTGGTGTGAACATATCTTTGATTCCGAATGTACGTAGTATTTTTTTCTGTTAATTAAAATAATATATAATTACTCTACTGCTCTCCATCAGCCGCTAATGAGTACGCTGATTGCTATAAATACTTACGTAATTAAAATACGTTTAGTGGTTGGACGATAAATGCTTGTATTTAATGTATTTTGCGAGCGTTTATAAAATAGTTAACTATCATTACGTCTAAAAAAAATGAGATATTGGATGTACTATTGTTTATAAATTAATTCATTCATAAATTGCCCATGCAATTTTGAACGCGATAGTAAGTACCTATTATCGACAAAAAGCGGTATTATATGCGGTACAGTCAGTAGGAAACGTATCCAAATGCGTGAGGTAGCACTAGCCATGATTATTTAATAACCCTTTTTTGGTTACGCAGCCATCTAAGGCAGTTACGATATTGAACTCTCGAGATATGTTAAAGTGTACTTTTTGCAATTTATTTTATATGGCATGCGTAGGTACAGAGTTACGCACCTCGTTCACATAGCTACTCGTACTTACACTGCTGACTGTACCTTAATTTGGAACACGAATCAGAGTGAAAATGTAATTTTAGAGGATCGCAACGCCATAACATGGTTAGCAGTCTTTTTAATTACACATCTCTGATACATATTTTCATAATTTGTATCAGCATATTTTCACTAAAGTTGATTGCCCTTTTTTTCGGCGTAGTGATAGATATTCTTATTAGGCGCGAAAGAGTGATATATTTTGAATAATATAATAAGAGTAGGTAGTGTGTCGAAATAATTATTATTCTAGAATATGTAAAGCTGAGCGATGACAAGGTTTATTAACTTATTATTTCAAAAATGTAAGTTTTTCAAATCGATTTAATTTTCCCATAAATACTACAGTCAGCTCCTGTACAGTCACCTGCAATACTATATTCAGCTATCATCATCATTGGCCACGACATCTTAGCAGATGATTGTTATGCATAGCGGCAGATACTATTGCAGAACTGCACAGTCAGCTTCAACAGTGAATACCTTATTTTATTACATTTTAATAAGGTCTAATTTGTATAGATATTTTTGACGCTGACTATACACCAATCTGTAGGCAAATGTGACGTTTTCTATGAAATGGGCCTATTAGTTTAAATTGCGCTAAACCCGTTAAGTTATCATAGAGCACGTCATAAATGCTATAAAACAGTCATTGCTCAGTAGAATCATAGGCAAGTTATTTATCAGACATCGAAATTGTGTTGCAATTTTGATAGCTTGACTCGGGCCCTGCACGGCGTAATTTTTTTATTTATGTCACTTTGGGTGGCAAACAATTGCACGATCTGACTGATAGTAAGCGGTAACCGTAGCCCATGGAATCCCAAGTCAAGTTGTCAAGTTGCCAGGTGCAAAAACTTCGATTCCATACCTATGGCTTATACCTTGTACTTTTGCCAGATGCAAATAATGTAAAGCTCAGTTGTTCGCTATTGACATAAGTCCATATGGTGACAGATACCAAATATTGTAACCTTAAATTTTTTTCAAGCACGAATCAAATCATTTAATATTATGATAAATGTTTTGATGCATGTTTTTAAATAGTCACACTAATATATATAAATTATAAATTGAAAGAGATGTCATATACTACGACCAGCCTAGGGTCGGGTAGCCTTGTGGTTAGGGCGTCTGCCGCGAAAGCAGGAGGTCGCTGGTTCAATTCCAGCCCTAAGCACAGAGGGCCTTGGTCACTTTTTCTGTAGTATATGACGTCTCTTTCAATTTATTATAACATCCCCTTTTACACAATAGGCCACATTTTTAGGCACTGACTTTCCAGTTTCTTTTACTTATACAAGAACTAAAAATCCGTGATTGGTTTAACTACAACAGAACGAATTTAATAAATTTTTATCGTATGCCAATTTCTTCTTATAAGTAGTTTTGAAATTTTGTTCTTTTATATAAAAGCTGTTTTACATTTCCTAGACTAAACGTAAATTGGATCTTGGCATGAAAAAGTGCTTTAGATTTACTCCCTTATATGTTATCATTATCAACTTATTAATACTAGTTAGTTTTACTGCACTGACAACGAGGATATTTAATTCCTTAAACATAAAATCATAGTTTGAAAATATACAGGCTGTAACAAAATGCTGGTGATCCGTGAATCTTATCACATTGTGATAAGGCTCACGGATAGCCAACTGTTTTGTTACATCCTGTATAAGCCGCTAAAAATATATTTGTGACCACCTAGTTCGCTGCTATACACCGTGTTTTTCCGTTAAATCCAACACATTGCTTTGTATATTAATAGTTTAATAGGAGCTGCCTGATGCCTGCCTTTTTGTCGAATTCGAAATAAATATTTTGATACGTTTTTCATACAAAATAAATGAATATTACATTGTAAAAGGTCCTTTAGAGTAACACAAAAGTAACTGTCACGTATGACAAAGCTGAAACATTACACATGACAGCACGTGCCAAAACACAGCTTACTAGTAGATGGTTTAGAAACCTTTTACACTGGTTCTGCTAATTTATTTATTTCTTGAATCTCTCAAAAACAGTAATAGTTAAGACACTAGTTTCTTAGAGAAATTAACTCGAGTTAACCTGAAGAATCTTCCCTTTAAGTTAAAGGAAATCAAAAAAAAACATGGTGTATATCAGTTTTCGGTACCTCGTTACACTGTTTGTGTTTTGTATTAGTACTAACGTAGACGTAACAGTGCTCGACACTGCACTAGTAGGTACTCGACTTGGGCACTTTATAGATAGAATACTCTTTATTTCCCACCTCAAAATACAAGGAAAACGTCATATTTACGACATATAGAACCAATCGATTTAAGATTGAGGCAAAACAATAAGCGATCTCTCCAGAAAACCTTTGGGTAACGCAAACAATGAAAAGTAATATATGAGAGTAGGCGTTGCAAACGTACAGATTAAATTAACTAAACGCGCACTTACTTACACACACACATACACACAATCAATTTCGCAAAAACAAAAACTTATATTATTATATAAATACATAATAGGTACCTACTACCTACCTAATTTATGTGATGGTATATAATGGAAGGTATTAAAACTCGAGCGTGGGGTTATAACATTACACGAGTGTTTTAATGCCCTTACGACTTTTATAAATGAAAACTTTTCTGACATTAAATTCTTGACATTTTTATTTTTTTTAATTCAACAAACTACAGTGGGCTCTAATTTTCATATCGTTCGATATAAAATAATGTGCGATTTGTGTGCAATGTTGTAAGTAAGTAAGTAAACACTTTATTGCACAAAACAGGATAGACAGAAAAGTACAAAGGCGAACTTATCCTTGTTTGCAATTGACTCTAAACTAAACTAAACGTCATCTCGACTGATATTAGAATAGAGGTTAAATCAAATTTCCTTGTTAGTTCTAACACTAATATTAGTGCAGCGTCGAGCACTGGTATGTTTACGTTACTATCACGCGTTTCCATGTACTGTAATTCACATAATATACGGCGTAAACGTCAAATGAGACTACAATATTTGCACTGCTTTCGCTTCTTAGTGTTCTTTTCTCTATATTTACAATGCTAGCAATTATTAAGAAAGTGATTTCCTTTATAAATGGTAAATCGGTATACCTACAGGATAAAATCCAAATGGTCCCGAATTTTAGTACATAGTCAATATTTATTTTTACAGTAAGTGAATAATGCATTTTGTTATATTTATAATATTCGTCCATATAGTAATTTATTTGCAGAAAAACTTAAGAAGTGCACCTGGTCTACATAGAACATGATGCTTGGAACAGTCGCCATCATATACATGGGAGCGGTCAAGGTGTTCAAAAATATTTAAACATGGAATACGATAAGATAACAATGTCTTGACAATGAGAATAATTAAAAATGTATATATGATTTATATATTTTTAATTATTTACAAAGTGCACAGACGTATGTTAGTAGAAGAGGGCACATCTTAAGTTTTTCACGTAACCTATTGTTTACATCGTCCATTGAAGTGAAAACTTAATAAATAAAAAACAGTACAGCGGTATTTAATATTATTTTTAGTAAATTAACGTATACTTAATGAGACCTATTTGACAGCAGTTTGAACCTTTATCTTACTCTCGTTGATGTTAACGATTAACTTAACTAAACCTGGATTAACTAAAATAAATTTACAGACAGAACAAAACAAAACAATAGAACGACAGACATCAACGACCTTTTATCCGACAGACTTGCACTTTGAGATATAGATTTTCAAAAAAGACATTATTGTAGTTTTTGAATAATTTTGCATGACTCGTCAAAAAAGTATTGTGTTTGAGATACATTAGTGATATAATAAGCTTTCCAAATCTCGTACCTCACTCTTGTACATGAACTTATAATGCATCACCAGAACAGAATATATACTCACTGTGACTGATTGGATTGAAGTGACACAAAACTTAAACAAAAATAATCATATTATAGAACGATCAATAGGAAATTGTATGAATACGGATAAGGGATGAGACATCATCATTCGTCAGCACTAAACGACTGGTTCATGGTTAAGAAAATGCCGACATATCTAAAACACAACATACTTCTACGTTATATTATAGAATCACCGTTATGTAATATTTTTGTCTCGATTACATATATCCCGGTCGCATATGTCGCGTTATACGCGTTGAGTGTTGAGAAAGACAATTGTCATTGTCTAACCCAAACGGAAAATGACAGGTGTCTTTCTCGAGCGCGAGATACTCGCATGAGATGTTGCAGCACTCTTTTGCTTCTGTACTGTACTGTTTCAATATCAAAGTCAAGTTATCTGAAGTGACTGCTGGGCTCAACCCCGAACAGCAACGCATTTAGCTGACCGTTCTTTGAATTTATGGAATGGTAGTACGACAGTACTAGGTACAGTCGGTGCCCTCACATAAGTATCCACCCCACATATGTAAGCGCGTAGCGCGGGTGGATACTTATGTGAGGGCACCGACTGTACCATCAACCACCGAGATAGCAGTACGATACGATTTTTACTAGGTGTAGACCTTATTTCCTTGCCATAACAGTTATGAAAGCTCAGTAAACTGTGTCACCAATAATACGTCAATTTGATATGAAATAATGACTAAACAGTAAATGTAACGGCACTACGACGACAGGAAAAATATTAAAATCTTATCAAACCGCTGCCAAGGTAAAATGTACTTTAAGACGCACTGAAATAAAGCTGAACTTTGGTTTACAAAACTCTTTATAACAATAATATGCACTGATATTATATTCTTCAAATTAAACGAATTATTGTATATTATATGAAACGAGATTGTATATTATGTTTCAAACATAACAATGTATATAAATACCATGTATGTATAAAGTATTTTCGTAGTCAATATATTATTATGATGCAAAATGTAGATGTTTGTAGTTAGGTTGAAAATGCTAGGATTTTGACAGGATCTACCCTCGTTCGTGCATAGTCAACAATAATCATACTGTCCTTGTCTTACGTCAGCGTTACCACCCGAAAAAATAGATGTATAATTGTGTATTAAAAAATGCACTGACAAAAAGCCGTATAAGAGGAGACGTCTAATCTTAGTAGATTTTTTCTGCTTAACTATAAATAAATTAAACAGATATTTCACTAACATTGTTGTAAACGCTATTTTATTTATTGAATGAACATGTTACAAGTTACATTATCTATGTTCAAATTACGATGACAGTCGCGCCAATAGAAAATGAACTTTAATTCTTTAGGAATAAGGGTCCGTTGTCATGGTAGTTTGCAAACAATTGACGAACATCAGGTATGACAATACCTACTTAGTTTATTTAATCTTTCTAATTCCACGTTAAAAACGAGACGGAATTATATATACCTATGGTTATTGATACTACTGATTGTTTGTCCTTAAGTGCTCAACTACACGATGCGGTGTCATTGCGGATAGGATTGATTTTAGAAGTCCCTAAATATGTCATTTAACATCAGTATTTCGCGTCTTAACCAAGTCTTAACTGAATTCGAGACGGCGATAATTAATGAAAGGATAATACACCCAGTGGATATTTTCACGGAGTGCAATTATCTCCTTGCATTTGAACTTACAAGAGTGATGGTCTACCGCGGCCACCTGAAATAACTAAAGACAAGTATAGATAATCGTATTGTCTCTTTCTTCCGCTTTTATTGCCACTTCGTGGCAAGGGATATGGAGTTTTTTTGATCTACTGCGCCATTTGATTTCTCAGACTATAAAAACTAATTTATGTTGATCACGTTTTGAACGCTACAACATCGCCTTTAATCGATCATCTTGTCGATTTGATATTATTTAAAACACGTGATAATTGATATTAATTTCGGCGTATCTCTCCAGTAAGTATTTCAAATACATAGTAGTAGGTACCTACTAACCTAATATTTATGAATTATGAAATCTGAATAAGCATCATGTGGGTTTTTTTGGGCGCAAAGTGTATACTGTACGTGTTAGTTCGATAAATTAAGACATCATTTCCAACATACTATTTTCGTATTTGAGCGTTTGAAACGTCCGTGACAACCGCTTCGTGTAATTGTGCCCTAATTTGTAAGTATGATTTGTAAGTGAACGCTTGGTAGAGTACGTGATTTTATACTTCGGCTTCACATCAATGGAAATAATGTATAAATAAAGAGTTATTTTGTATTTGGCATTTTTAAACTGTCCTAGATCATAAATAGAATTTGTTGTCCAACTTGGAAACGGCTACGGATGCGAAAGTTCGCATTTAACTTGCAATGCAAAATAATGGAGTCGCGTTGAGAATGACGCGAATACGACCTACTCGACCTATATACGATCTACTTGCATCATATTTCTAATACAATACATATTCACATCGTTTCGATTTTATACCGCGAACTGTTGTGTGCTAAGATTGGCTAAGATAATAAGCGCTACATTTTAAAAAGCTTTGATAGCCTTGCTGTAAGGCGAGCGAATTTTAGGCTCTTATCACACCGCAAATCCCTCGCAAATGTGATAAGATAAGGCCCTCAATTTGAAAGGTCACGGGTTTAAATTAAAACTAGGCTCTGGCCCCTGCTTTTTTTAAACTTGCGTACGAAGTATCCTTTGATATTGGTAAAGTCGCTTTTTCAGTGAAAACTCTAACAGGAAAGCGGACTGATCCCAATGAGGCCTACAATGCAATATAGGCAGTTTCCCAAACTTTAGTCGTAGGTATTGTGCGAGGTAGGTAATTACTTAATTAGGTAGGTCATCCTCAACAGCTTTTACTATGAGACCAAACATCCTTTTGGCTGTTTCATACATTTCGGCCTATTACTTATAGGTTCTAAAGTGCATGGGCAATTTATGAATGAATTCATTCATAAACTGCCCATGCAGATACGTAGTTTCTTCCGGACATCAAACATTTTTTTAACTACTGGTTTGTTTTTGTGTAATAAAGACAGACATTATAAAAAAAACTACTGGTCGGTTTTTTTAATTCGTCTACCGTACCCTAATCCGAGGGTGCTGATTGAAACAACACATTTATCCTCAAAACGATCCCGCCGAATGGTGTCAGCAGCACACGTGGTCTAAACCACGTCTTAACTCACTCACATTTTACAATACACTTACTACTAGTATGGATCACATTTTAACCTTAATCAGAAGGAAATAAAGTCCTTTTTCTGTTGAGACATTTCACATTACACCTATCACTTCTATGGATCGAATTTTAACACTATTTCGACAATGATAAGGTCGTGTTTCTCTTGGCCGGCGTTTTTATACTAATCAAGGAATGAAGGCGTAAATTCTTATTCTTTTTTATCTAGCTTGGCGGTAGTAGGTCAATGTCAAAAAGTTTGCGTGAGATAACGGTTTTCTGAAGTTTGGGTTGAATAAAGATCTTAAACTTCTTTGTGCTAAATTATTTCCCAGCAAACATTTTTGGTAAAAATAACGATAAAACCACCTATTATAGGTCGC
Organism: Lathronympha strigana; assembly: GCA_949128165.1. Taxonomy (NCBI): domain Eukaryota; kingdom Metazoa; phylum Arthropoda; class Insecta; order Lepidoptera; family Tortricidae; genus Lathronympha; species Lathronympha strigana. Next base: position 9,450,690 of record OX421915.1, read on the forward strand.
AAATCTGACAGTGACCAAAATGAGTTACCTCGAATCGACGTGGAATCGACGTGGAATCCACCAATGTGGGGAAAAAAAGCACGTGCCGGCTACGTCGATTCCACGTAATTTAAGTCATTGCGACCTACTGGTTACTACATAGGTAACGTTTGCGACGTGGATTAAACGTCGCCACGACGTGTCATGTGGTTGCAATGTCCAAAATTGGTAAGACTTACCATTTTTCAACATGATTTCAACGTGTTTTTTACCATTTAATTACCCGGAAAGGTTATTTTTATGAAATAGCATGCAGAGAAAGAGACAAATATATAACGAGAGTATTATCTTTTCGCTCACAAACAAAATGTCTAACTAAAAATGAATCTTAAGTTTTGCAACGAGAATGGCGGCCATTACTTGGCGTAAAATAATTATCTATTTCGAATACGCAGGAATTACGATGAAATCTTGTGCGCTGAAAATTTTCTCGTGCAGTATGTTAGGTTTTTATTCAACTACTGATGGGCTTTCGAAATACTTAAGTATTACTTTTTTTTAAGCTCATAAGTAGTATGTATTGCTTGTAATTGGGGTTCGTAAATTTGTGTTCGGTGTTTGTAAACACATTAAATTGACTGTATATTTTTTTTCTATAAATGACAATAAAAGTGCCGTTAGATTTTATTTTTCTACGTATTTTAAAATACCTAAATTATGCAATTTGGAATAACACGTCCTAATTATAACAAAACAAAATGTCGGCTCGACCAAGAAGTTAAAATTTACCTAAAAATACGACTTACTGGTATTTAAGTCAGTTTTACGTAATATATACTAAATTCTACGACCTAATGGTGCAGAGTAACCGTTTAAAGTTGAAGCGACCGCCATCACAACGTCGCTATGACCGCGACTCGCAGGCGGTGTGCTTACGATCAGAGGTGCCAAGGATAAATATTACGCACAGAGGTTCCCTAATTGGTAAAGTTATATGTGACAATTAAGATTTTGAAACTTTTTCGAGTCATTAATGTTTTTAGTAATAAATATTTTAACTAATTGTATGCTTAGTTTAAAACATATCTGCGTACTTAACCCATGTACGCAATATAATCCTGGGCACAAATTCGATTGTACATTGAAATATAATACAGAATGTTACCTAATTTTATAACTGGAAATATTTTGTATCTTTTAGTATTGTTTGTCCTTGTCTATTGTAGGATAGGTACTAAATACCTACAATGTGACATATCATTGGAGGTATTTAAAAAATAATGAGGGTTTTTTAAAAACAGTTATTGATAAAGTTAATATTTTCGGAAATAATCGCTCCAGATGTTTTAAAAAATGTGTCCCCAGTCCCCACCCCTCTAACTTTGAGTTAAAAAAATACGAAAAAAATTACGAAAGTAGAACTTAATAAGAACGTTATTTGAAAGTTATTTTGAACTTGATAGGTCCAACGGTTTTTGTAAAAATTGTACAAAAGAATTTCTGAAATAAGTTTGTAATTTAACCGTCTATGAAAACATTTTTTTTATCTTGAGTACTTAATTTATCATCCCGCATGTATCTTCCTTCTAATAAAAAAAATAATGATTCAAATCGATTCACGCAGTCAAAAGTTACCCCCGAAAACCCAACAAACCAATCTAAATAACCAATCTAGTTTGTATAAATTAGTAACCCAATTTCCCGGGAGATGGCGCTGTACCGTGGTCTACTTCGCGCTGTTAAGATTTTCCGGAGTTGATGGGGTCGGGACGGGTGTGATCGAAAGTACAGGTAATCGAATTGTTAATTATTATAAGAATATTGAGCATGTTATCTATTAAACACTTTTTAGGGACGGACGGTAAACTACGGAACCCTACCCTGAGCATGGCCCGACATGCTCTTGGCCGGATTTTTATATTTACTTTATTTTATTTTACATTTTTTTTATTTTGTAAAAACCTATTCTAATGATTAAAACGAATACATGTTTACATGTACATACACATATAGGTACATGGTGCTCGTGAGGATTGCCAAAGATTTTAACATCGTATTCCTTGTCATAATTGGAGATTAAAATGTCATATAAACTTTTTTGGGTTTCACCTAGTTTCAGAGTTAATGGCAACTAAACAGTCTCAGATCAATCTAGACGTCCTTATTGACAGATATCATAATCACAAATTGGAAACAGATATCCATTATACTTAATGATAAAATCAACCATGGAGAACATTGGGGCCTGACAGGACGAAGGTCTCAGGTCTCAGGTTCGTAATCGTATCCTGTTAGGCCCCAATATTCTCCATGGTTGATTATTTCATTATAATGGATATCTGTTTCCAATCTGTGGTTTTTCCACTTAATAAAAATGAGATAAATCAATAATATTTAATTGGATATCAAAATGCCAAGGAATACTTTGCATATTCCATTTTTTACGAATAAAAATGTATTAATTTATTTAAGCCGATAGCATTGATGATTTTTTGTGATGCACACACAACTTACTTTTTTATATTTTATTTCTTTCTTTCTTTCATTCCAAAAAACGAAAAAAAAAATGGCGAAATCGACCTAAATCCGTATAACATTTATTACTCCTTATGAGCTCAGGAATTCTTGTTTAAAATCTCTCGCAATGCTCACTAGCACATAATTACATGCATAATTAATCCATCCACAAATGTTTAACTATAGTTTTTTTTTGTGGCTTTTATTAATTAGCCAGTGTCATGTCGATTTTCTCTTATAAAATAAAAAATGATACGGGAACGCGAAAGTTGTTACTCCATTATAGATATTCCTGAAAATAAAAGGTTAAAAAACAACAAGACGATACACAACTACTAGGTTAGTACACACACATAAACATTTAATACAAACCAGAAAGTATAGTAAGTAAGTAAGTATTTACATACATTATAATTATAGCTTTATTTTATTAATGTAACAAAAAGTACCCAGAGCCATCAGGACATCCTTACTCTGGGTATTATTTAGTTAACAGTAAACAGTAAGTAAGTACCTACATGAGTAAGTACCCATCTTACCTTTCAGATAGGCCCTAGCAGGAGTGTCACAGATAAAACATTTAATTTGAATCAATATCTTTTTTCATTTATTTTAATGCCTTTCGCTATTATTTTATTCATCTCATTTATAAATTGTCGTAAATAAAGTTCCAAAGGTGGTTTTCCACTTCCATAAAATAAAATTCCTGTAAACATCGGCTTTATATTTGGCATGTTATATATTGCCATAGCTATAGTCCACACTTCGGAAGCAGTACTGTTAAAAATAGACATACTCAATACTGGATATAGTACTTATATTCATATCTGACAAAGTTTTTTGTAAGCAATTGCTTACACCTTGATACCAAAACTTGGCTTGGCCCATAGGCTCTATAAATACATCGTCAGTTTTTAAAGGTGCTCGTCCATCTTTTGGCAATTTATATCCGTATTCAGTCACTAAAACTAACAAGTCGTTTAGAGATGAGTTGGTGGGTTTATGCTTTACTGTCCATTTTCTTAGGTCTTCCATAAGTTTTATTGATTTCATATTAGAGCAGTCTTCATTTCTAATGTATTCATCTCCAGTGCCTTCATTTTATGATTCTTTATTTGCACCGATTTCATTGCCATCTCTCATCTCATCTATATACGAATGCTTAAACTCAAGATCTTTGTTTGTGTGTATTATTGAAACGGTACTTATCAGTATCAGTAGATTGACACAAAGTTGGATATCCATGAAAACTGGAATTAAAAGGTAATTCACAATTTTGTTCTTCTTTGAATTTCACTTTGAATTTTCATATTAGCCTTACACTTCCTATAGTTACTGCTGGAATGTCTATATATTTTGTTGTCTTTGGCCATTGTAAATTTAACACTACTTTTGATTTAAAAACGAAATAACTATCGGGGGAAAACGTCCTATTTTACCGAGAAATGACTTATTTGTAAGTAAAACCAACTTGACCTGAAGTCGCCTTGCAAACTTCAACTTATTAGTAATTTTTTAGGGTTAATTTGACTATTAGGTTATCTAAATGAAACCTTATGGTATTTTTAGTACCTTACAAGTGTTTTTAACTTTATAGTCTCAATTTGGTATCATTGGAAGGTCATATTTACTACGAAATTGGTAGCAAAAGCTACTTAAATCGTCAACCTAAAGGTCCCCAGTGTAAGAAAAAATGACGTTGCATATACACCTAATATGCACCTACAAGTATATATTAACTATTGGTCGAGTTTCGAAGTTAATTTTACCTTATATTTTTCTCATTCTCAACCTTTAAGTATCTGACCTTATGGTGTATTGATTAAGGGAAATTTACGTTTTAATGGTTCAATATTTTCACCCGGAAGTATAAATGTACGATATGTGAATTTATGTGGTGCGTATGATGTAATTTTTACCTAAATTAGTAATATATTCTAGAGCCTGGGAAAAAGCACTTAGAATGTTTGCTGGGTTATTGTTTGTAAATACATGACATTGATAACCCCACGTGTATAAAATTAAGTTTATACAGCAAGACCTACCGTCAGCAGCAAAAGTATATAGTTAAGCGGGCAAGACGCTAAAATTATCTTGCCACGACTAACAAATAAATATTATGGAACACAAATAAACATTACAGAAATCGACCTAGTCCCACAATAAGGCTTGTGTTGTAGGGATCTAACTATTCACGAATTTAATGATAGTTTCATACATTTTCCGTGCCAGCTTTCGTGAATCAATTTGTCTGAACTAGACGACGATATATATGATAGATATACATATTACATACACATATAAATAGACACAAATAAAACATCCCTAACCCAGGAACAAATATTCATGATAAACACACAAATAAATGCCCTGACCGGGATCCGAACCCGGGACCTGCTTCGTAGGCAGCTTCACTACCAACTGGGCTAGGAGGCCGTTAGCATAGTGTTGTGACAATAAGAGAGTGTCATTTTGAACACCTCACCCGCTCAGCCTCTTCTGCTGCTGACTGTACATCCAAGTTCATCACAAAATGAACATCCTGTGTGCTTGACACGAGTTGTACGTAACCGTATTTGATAGCGACTGCGGCATTCGAAAGTATGTCCGTCTCGCTCCTACCACTACTCAGGCAGGAGCGAGACGAACGTATTACATACTTTCGAATGTCGCAGTCGCTATCGAATACGGTTACGTACAACTCAAGGTAAGCACACTGTGCTCACAATTTCTTGAATTACTCGTATTATTAGTGTCTAGTTATTAGTCGCAGACGGCGATCCATCTTACTTTCCAGTTTCAGCCCCAACTAAGAATCTACCGTTAATTTTACATGAGCATTAGCACAAATTAGCATTTCCTCGTCCGCTAATAACACAATGGATGCTTACGTTATACGTTGTACACTAACTTTACAATCTACTACTTCCGCCATCTTGGGAACAGCGTAGTTCCTTCTTAGCAGAAGAGGCACGTTTTTCAGCTCTGGAATGTATCTAGGTTATGTAGCGATGTAGGTGTAAATGAAGCGAAATAAAATTTAGTTAGGACCCTCGTTTTTAAAGAGCTCGCAAGTAGAAATCACATAAAAATACCCATGTTAAAAAAAAATAGAAGGGGGACTTTGGAGGAGCTTTGAAAAAAGCGCCCCAGGATGAATCGACTGTTAAAGTGACTTTCATGTTATGTTCTAATGACTATTTTCGTGCTAAAGTGATCCATAATACAGTAGACGTTTCGACCGTCCTATCCGTGCGGAACTGTTTCAGTAAAAGTAGGTTCATTTAACCTCGTTTAACCATGAATGTAGCAGACTATGAGACTACGCTACACCACATGTTAGCATGCATCATTGTATTTGCAGCAAGATTTGCAACGCCGGATGTACGATTATATTGCACATGAAAACGATGTACCTAATTGTTTAAATACGGGAATTAATGTTTAAGACAAGTGTCTGAAACATTAATTCTGCCCAAAGATACTTATTGGATAAATTGGTAGGCTACAAAAATGCGTCTGTATCACCACCTAGTGGCCACTGTTTACGAGTATAGCCAATAGGCTGTTTCATGACTCAGATTAGGGTTCATAGTAGATATGTTCCTCCATCTATGTTAAGTCTGTAGTCTGTACCAATAAAGTAGTAGTAGTAGCCCACGTCATATTTTAAAGCACTTGGCGTAAGTGGGAACCAGAGACTTTATTATGTCCTATTATTTTATTTATTTTATTTATTTAAAACTTTATTGCACAATACAAATGGCACAAATGGCGGACTTAATGCCTTAAGGCATTCTCTACCAGTCAACCAATGGGCTAAACCAGAAAGATTAAGTGGGTGCAGGGATTTTCGTGTTGAACGGACTTGATTTACTTACTACTACAAAAAAAAAACTATATTCATAAACTTACACAAATACATATACACATAAACATACATATACCTACATATATATACCTATTATCATTACTTTCATTTGCAATGTTGAGGAAAGAGCTGGGAGAAATTCTACAATACCTTTCACCAACCAGCTGATCATCCACTGTGTTATTCTCAATAATAAGTTGTATCTCAGTAACCCATTACAACCCCAAGTTCTTAATGCACCTTAAAACAACGGCATAAAGTCCAACAGGAGGGATTACAAATGGCAGTTAACAATTGCGTTGATAACTACTGGGAATCACCCAAACAAGGCAGACAGTGGACATTATCATGCACCGCTATGAATGGGGCAAGTCCATTTGAATCTGGCACAGCTGGTTGCTTTTGAACATTGTACTTTAACATAACGAGATAGAGAATTATATTGAAAAGCAGAGTAGGAGACATTATGTGTTCAACATGCTGGGACTGGGACTCAGGTAGGGTGGCGAATGGCTTTACACATTTTTTTTATTTTTAAAACTCACGATCCAGCCTTAGATTTCTAGCAATAAACATGTGTTGTGTTCTTCAAGGCAGAATAAAAAGACAAAATGATGTATTAGTCAAACTCAATAGGTACCTAGGAAGAAACCCCATCTGTTTTTGGATGTATGATTGATTAATTGATGAAACGAGAAACATAAATTCTTCCAAATTATGTCAACAATTTCTAACTGAATTAATTTATAATTTGTGACCATTTTTTGTTTTATTTACCACTTTGTCGCTAGACGATAAGGTGCTAAAGGTCCTAGAGATTCATTTGGAAATGAATCTTATCAACCAAAGTGGTATCTTTTACTAAAACAAGCACATTATTTATGCGGTTATTGAACGTAAAACTCAACTCAACACGCTTCGGGATAATGGGGATTCGGATGTCTATTGTCTGTATTTAATTTGTAGAGTTAACTGGTTAATAACGTCGGTTAATGGTGTCGTTCATTAGTTCTTAAAAATATTAATGTTTTTGATTGAGCCAAATAAAATCTAATTTTAAAATAAAAAAATTAATAAGAGATCTTTATTGCATTCCAAGTAGGTATATAGGTACTTATGCTAGGTAGGCATGAATAGGTAAGTAAAATTGACCCTGACAGGGTATCGCAAATAGCAAGGGGTTAAACCTAGGCTACCTCTAGGTTTAACCCCTTTATGGCTCATAAGTCATAATTATAGAAAATGGTACATACATAGGTTTTCAACTTCTTCAACACTGGATATATGGACACACTTGACATAATTCCCAAGAAGTTTTTATTCTGAAGTATTCCGATCGCACTTGACCTGTATTGTAAACGAGACGTTTTCGGAATGTTTCGCGATGTCAACCAGTGATGTCAACAATCCAGCTGTCAGGATTGTCTGCATACATAGTCTGGCGCTACATTTAAAGTTTAAAGAACGAGCACACGGATATCTAACACGGCGTGTGCGACGGCGACAGGGACAGAATCTTGCAGGTTGCAGGCAGTCTGCCCTCGGCCCGCGCTCGAGCCGCATGCCCGCGGCGCTACGCTGTCGGAACTTGCACTCGCCATGAACGTCTCGCGTTACGCTAGCCGCTGCGCCTCGCCGCGTCGCCGATAAAATCTGCGAATCCGATATTCGGCCGATAGTGAGACAGCATTCGTGTTACGATAGCGCTCGCCGACCATGTGATCGCTCCCCGCCGATGGGAGCGAAAGCCGAACAAAAAAGCTGCCTGCTAATGTATCCCGCCTACAAAAAAGGGATAAAAAGACTATTCCTGGAATGCGCACATGTCGACGCCGGGTAACAGGCAGCTACTGATCCCGCAGTGTCGTCGAGATGCCCCGCAGGAGTAAGTGGATGCATCTGGTGGCGGGCGTCGTCGCCGGCGTCACCCTCGGGGTCTTCCTCAAGTTATGCTTAAAGCCGTCCTCGAGGACCTCTATAGAAGCATGTGAAACGGCGAAGCTTGCATCGCCGGATCCGCTGGCTTTGATAGATTTAGGCCCAGATGAGACTATTCAGAATTCCAATAGGAGTTTAGTGTTTGTGGGAGTGATGACTGCAGAGCAGTACTTGAATACCAGAGCGAAGGCTGTGATGGAGACGTGGGCGCAGGACTTGCCGGGTCGGATTGCTTTTTTTAGTTCGGAAGTGTCTCGAGCCCCGGGGCTCCCGTTGGTGCCACTCCGGAACGTGGACGACAGCTATCCGCCGCAGAAGAAATCGTTCCTCATGATGTTATACATGTATGAAAAGTACGGAGATAGATTCGAGTGGTTTATGCGTGCAGATGATGACATTTACGTAAGAGGTGACAAGTTGGGTGAATTTTTGCGTTCAGTGGACAGTAGGAAGCCACAGTTCATCGGTCAGGCGGGGAGAGGGACTAACGATGAGCGTGACGCTTTGGCTTTGGATTATAATGAGAATTTTTGTATGGGTGGGCCGGGAGTGATGTTGTCGAGGGAAACATTGAGGAGGGTGGCTCCTCACGTGAAGTACTGCTTGAAGCACCTGTACACGACGCACGAGGACGTGGAGCTGGGCCGGTGCGTGGCGAAGTTCGCCGGGGTGTCATGCACGTGGAGCTATGACGTGAGTAGACTTTGTTTTGCGATAATAGGCAATAATCGCGACTTGATTTGGCGACGTGAGCCAATGACGCATGAGTAACGGGTTTACGAAGAGCATTGTTTTGTTTGTAAAATGAAATGCTTAATTTCTTGGTGCATATTTCTGACGTTCGAGCGTTTTAATAGGTAGATACTTATTCAAAATAGTTCTCGGTGACTTGTAAATTCAATGAGTTAGTGTGTTAACCGCTGAAACTACAATCTACGTTGCCTCCAATCACAACCAACTCGTAATTTGACGTTTGTGGGCCTTGTGACAATGCAGAAAAGTCCAATGGTCTGTTAGAGCACTTAAGTTTGTTGCTGTCAGTACAATTGGATAACAAGTAAAGTGGCGCGGTTAGGCAATGCCGCGAACTGCGTGCAGTCGTCGTGTCGTGGTGTGGTCGTTATGGCTGCAGTAAACTTAATATCGACCGTTCACTTTAAAGGTTTTGTTTTAAATAACCTTGATTATGTAAACGATTAGGAACAATTACAAACGTTTAAAAAAATTAAAATAATAATTATAAAACTAAAATAAATCTGTTTTTAAAACGTTTGAAACACTATAAAGGGGGGCAATTTTTGACATTCGCCCACTAACGATTAAATGGCTTTTTAGAAATAGAAGGAATAGATGATTTTTTTTGTGCAAATAACGGTGATCGTCGTGATCGATCATCTGTTGTGTGCGATTTTTATTTATTTATTAAATTAGTTTTTTTTTCTTCAGTTAAAATCGCCCCCAGAGCTTCAATTGCAAAAGAAGACTAATATTTTGTCAAAACTCGTCAACAAAAATTACACATTTCTTCGTTACCTACAGACAGGTATTTTTTCGAACTTAAAATGCCACATGATGTAACCACCCCTATTACGTAGGCATACCGATTAATTAACCTATTCCAGTAACGTCTGAGAACCTCTTTCTGAAGTTTTTTTTTTATAAATACAGCTGTACATATAATACCTAATAGTCAGTGATACTCAAGTACGGTAGTTACCTATACTTTTTAAAGTGAAAATCGTTAATAGTGAAATAGCGCATATAAATTGCAATTGCTAAGATAGTATGAAGTATTGGTTTTGCAGAAACAATATTTTGATAAATATATATATTATTATTTATTATCCAAAAACACAATTCTTACAGAGCTTGTTTTGCGAGGTGGTTGATTTAATACACTATTGTAAATTGATATTTTATTATTTATTCTTATATCACCTAATTTATTTTCATACAGGTGAATTAGTCATACAATTAAATTAATTTTTGCACCTTTGTTTTAGTATATTTTATACATATCCAAATATTAAATACCTGCTAAACTTTGGCATTTTTTCTTAAATTTTCTCTAGCTAAATTACCATTTATTCGAAAAAAAATATGAAAGTTTATTAAAAACACGTTTTATTAAAAAGGTTTCTGCGGAAGACCAGCGTCAAGGTACGCAAAAGGTAATACCTTGACATCAAGCTGAGTAGGAAACCTTTTCGGTGACGCTATTATTCTTACCGTATTGTCTTTTATATTTTTGTACACTGAAGCGTCCCGAATAAACGTTTTTCTTTCTTTCTTCCTTACTTACATTATTAAAAATCGAAAAACAAGAACAAAACAGTAGGTATCAAAGTAGTAGTATCAAAAGTTGAGCAAAATCGTAAAAGTATGTCTCTTAACTTAAATATACGACCACACCGCTGCTTAAAATACGGAGACGGCACGGAAACGAAAAATGCAGTGATGCATCGTATCCGAACCGTGTTTACCGCGTATTTTGAGCAGCGGTGTATGCGGTAAAAACGGTACGGATACGATGCATCACTGCGATTTTGTACCGGCTCCGTATTTTAATCAGCGGTCGCACCTTAAGACTAGTGGCCTAGTGAAACTGAAATACAAAGTACAAAGTGTGTCACAGTAACTAGTTAACTACCTTATGATTGTATGTTTTGTCAACACTGGCCAAGTAAACGGAAAGGTAGGTAAACCCCGGCACATCAGTAAAATAATAAATGTCAAGGTTTGTCTATTCATAAGACTTATTTACGACCAGTTTTATGACACTTCGTGAACAATAATTCATAGCTACGCTTAATTAATGTAAATAAGTTAAAAAGTGGATAGGTAATTTTATTAGTTAAGAAAAGTAATAAACATTGCTGGACATAATCACTACCGTGAAATAGGTTTCGATTTTCGTGGTACTAGCTCAGACATTTGCGAGTACCTTCGCCGCTCCGATATCTCTGATGGCGACTGTACCTAGTGTACCTACCTATACACACAACAGTACAGTTTTGCAGAAAATTCGAGCTATCTTCTCCAAATCCATTTTATTTGCGTCTCTGAAAACCGGTTAAGCCGGCCGATCTCGTGATTTGCTCTCAAAGAATCGACTTCGAAGAGGGTGAAGTGTTCCAATGAAAGAACATAATGCAGTCTGATTTGGTGAATCTTCAGAACGGATATGCGTCACTGTTACCGGTCTATCTAAATTCTAAATGTATACTCTAGGTCTAGGTACGTTTTGATATTTGCCCTAACCTCCACGAGAAAAAAATAACAGATTCCTAGCATTTTGCAGTAAATTTGTATTTATTTCCTTCATCTAACTAAACAAATAGGAAAAAGTTAAAATATGAATAGGATAGGTTGTACAGTCAACCAATTGGAACCCTAGGCCACTCTAGAAAATTACAAGTAGTAAGAGATTTCTAGCAATCAAATTTATAGCTTCACCATGGCATAGTCCTAAAGTGGCCTACGGTTCCAATTGGTTGACTGTAAATCATTTAATAATCCTGTAAGAAATAACGAGTATATGTGAGTGAACCTTGCGTGAAAATTATTACTCACCTATCTTCTCTTTTTTTTTTAATAGCCTATTTTGTGTCCCACTGCTGGGCAAAAGCCTCCCCTCTCTTCCTCCACCCGTCACGGCTAAGTGCATATCTTCTCTTAACATATGTATTTCTTTGGAGGTTAAATTAATTTAGTTTCTTTATTAATTCCTTATTTTCATTAGGTACGATGCCTTTTAAATTAGTACCTGGAACTTTGATCGATATTTGATTTTTTTTCAAATTCCGTTAACGGTATAAAAGAATTCCATTAGAATTACAATGGGCGACCGTTTTGGATCACACAATGCCATTGACAAAACAAACTAAGTAAGTAGTTGAGTTTTTGAGTATCCCGAATCATTGTTAAAAATAATTTGGCAGCATCGCCAGCTCAGGTCATGTTTGAAACTAGTTTCTCCATCTTACTAGATATACATACCTACCTACTCTCGTAAATTAGCTGGAACTCGTTTTATGGTGTATTTCCGTCAAAGCACGAATCATAGAATCATAGAAATGTTTTTTTACCCGGCTGCTTTTATCTTGCGTATATACTCTATGCTGTTTCCTAAATTTTTATAGCACAGGGCCTATACCACGAAAATCGAACGATTGCGGATTTATATCTCCATCTCTGTCACACTTGCATATTGGTGAGACAAAGAGGTTTTCCCGTCAATGCTAATTTTCGATGTTCGTGGTAGGCGTGCAGACTGTAACAGTGTTAAGTAATCGTCATAATTTCATAGAAGTTTGATTTTTAAAATAACAGTTCATTTGCTTGGAAGAGATAACCTGGTTTGACTCTATACCTATATAAGTAACTATATAACCTATGTGTCATCTTAACAAACTTAAATGAGCATAATTCGGGAGAATTAATATTGAATTAATTTGTATGTATGTATGTATGTATGTATGTATAAGCTTTATTGTACAATAACACAAGAAATACAAGAATTTGAATAAGAATTTTTTGATGAATTTGTGTAAGATTATCTCAATATATTTTTAAAAAACATGGCTATGTGTTAACTTGTTGGTTACTATTATTAAGTACCTACATACTATATGTTTTATGGTATAGGTACCTAATAATGACCTCATTATTGAACAACGTGCCCATTGGGTACCTACCTATTAATTACACTATATCAAGTACACGCTGTCGATAATGAAGACAACTGTAGTGTTATGGATTGTATTTTACACTAATGATGTAAAACACTCTAATTTTTGTAAATTAGAACTCTGGGGCCTTAGTAATTATAAATTCAATAATTCATTTATACTTAACATCGAATTGTCATGGACAATGGTAAAACTAAAAAGTATTTTCATACAAGATTTTACCGCCTACTGTATTTTATTATTTATTATAGTATAGTATTTTTTTCTCGTCCGTTAGAAGTAAGTCCATAGAAATAAAAATAATTATGAAAGTAATATTTTAACTATCCAGGTTTCACTGTATTGTATGCTAGTACGTAACTACTAACCTAAATCATGACCTTGTCTTGATAGTTTAACGAAGGCGCGGAATAACTGGTGACTGGTTAACTGCTATAATGACTAAAGGACATTAGGACATTACTCGTAAATCCGCATTTATTATTGTTGACATTTTTATATGCACTTAAGTTTTCATAAATAATAAAAGGCAGTTATTATTATCATATCAATTTTCGTGACGGTGTTCTGTCCGATCTTTGCTTTATCATACTTTGCCGCAACATAATAGGGAACAATTATAGATAAGATAAGGAATGTTTGAAAACCCAACTCCGCTAAGACTTGAGGACGTTTCGCGTACGTATTCGTAACTAATAAAATTGATAATTTCTCGATAAACTGTAAAGATGAATATTGATAAATCATTTTCGGCTGCACCGTATCTTTGGATTTTGACAAATTTGAGGACATTTTCTGACACTTTAATCATAAGACTACCTAGTAGTTATCAGTAAATAGATTATAAATACAATCATACCTTTGCATTTAAGGTGGAGTGACACATAAAAGAAGCTTTTTAGAATAGATTTTGGTAAAATATTTTAGGACGTACCTATCTAATTTGCTTTCTGATAAGTCCCACATAAAAATACATTTTTTTATTCAGCTGTGAGTTGAGTGGAGGCAGAAATGTATGTCAATTACTTTATCCACCAGAGCATGAAGTAATTTAAGATAGGTACTCTAATTTTCATTAACTTGCAGATCTGGGGACTCGGCTGTGCCTCGACAACTCGAGCAAAACAAAGGCACGGCCGTACCATCCTTGACTCGAAGCCATTCAAGCCATTTTCAACCTCCTGTAATTTCGCGCTGGCTAAAGCTAGAACCCTACATTTTCATTAACATGTTGGCTATAATACAACTTCGATATATATTTTGATTAACATTAAATTGAACTTGTACCTAGTTTAAGAACTATCGAACGTCAAAGTTCCGTAGTTTGGTCACTCACTCACCGGAGTCACCGGTCATCAAAAGTCTAAGGTACTTCTAGCAGTCCCAGAAGCTTCAAATTTCAAACTTAACTAGATTATAGCCTACCAAGTCATAGACAATTCAAAAATGATTCATATAAATAATTCCATAGTTAAATACACGCGATTAAAAAGTTACTCATGTAGTTCAATCTAATATTATACGTAGGTACAGGTAGGTACAGTACAATGAACTACAGTGTCAATATAAATATGGGATACGTGTATAAAAAAGAAGGTCTGCCTACAAAAAAGAGATTAGATCCCATCAAAATTACTATTTAAAATTTACAAGTCAGCATAAGAGCTGCGGCGGACGACGGTCGTATTTTGACAAACATATAAAAAAAATCTACACAATTGAAAATACCTGTAGGTGTATTGTTAGTACCTATGCTTCTTCTTCCTAGCGTTTTCCCGGCTTTTGCTACGGTTCTGGAAGTCTGGATCCACCGAATCACAAGATTTTACGAAAGCGACTGCTATCTGACCTTCCTATTCCTACCCAGAGGGTAAACTAGGCTTTATTGGGATAAGTCCGATTTTCTAACGATGTTTTCCTTAACCGAGTGATTAGTAAATTTGATAAATAATAACCGGGGTTTGAACCAGGCGAACCAGCGACCTTCGGATTGCAAGTCGCACGTTCTTACTGCTGGGCCACCGACGCTCTTTCATTTAACTTAACTCAGTTCACATGGTAATTTTGAAATGAGACTCTTAAGATGGTGAAATTATGGGTATACATATAATAATTGTTTTTACAAAATTAGGATAACTACTTACGAAATTACCCCAATACAATACAGGATGTATTTAAAAATTCTCGTCAAATTACTTTTTACAATTTGTATCTTATTATCTTATATACTTCATTGAAATAAGGCGATATATATATTAATTTTAGACACCAAGTATAAAATTATTTCTCTTGTAATTATTACGATCTATAGCGCAGTAAACGTCGGACAATTGTAGAAACCGGTTCGAATGTAAATACTTCACGTGAAGTTCACGTTCACGTTCACGTCGTGAGCATAAATGGCAAGTGCGGTCTAAATATTACTTCAAGAAGGAATTGTAAGGTTTCATTTATGTTTGGGACATTTTGTAGGTAGGTACAGTATTATGCCGTTATGCACAAAAGTCCATTAAATTTCAATCAGATGATTTATTCTGGTTCATTCGGGTTTGTTAGGAAAGTCGAGACAAAACATAAATGAACTAATATAGTACAGTAGCTACTGTATGATTTTATTAATGGGGTTAGTCATTTAGTTTTAGTATCAAATTATATTATTAAAATTATAGCCTATACTAAAGTGTAGCCTACGTGTTGTTCTGATGTATAAGCTATAGTATGGTGAAGTTTCATTAAAATCCATTCAGTAGGTTTTACGTGAAAGCGGTAACAAACATCCATACTTACAAACTTTCGCGTTTAAAATATTAGTAGGATATAAGTAGGAAGACTGGGAAGTTGAGTCCTGGACATTAAGCGTTATTTTAGTGCTTTATTGTTAACTTCAAAATATTACTACTAAAAGGTTTAAGGTAAAAGTACCAGTGCCCGACGCTGTACCAGTATTCGACATGGGCACTTTATGTCAAAGTGACAAGGTTTAAATTTGAATATGGAAAAATCTTCGTTGTTCAAATTTAACCTGTATTAGGTACTTACTTTGACATAAAGTGCCCATGTCGAACACTGGTGCAGTGTCGAGCACTGGTACTTTTACCTTATTTTTGTTATGTTGATCTTAGAATTTACAATCAATTAAATCTAGGTACCTACTCGTATGTAATCAGATTAAGAGCCTTGGCGGTAGATAGACATTTGTAGATAGTGAACAATTAGGTATATTTGATAAAATATAATGAAAATCCATTACCAAAAACGTGATATTTTGAAATTAAGATCTAGAAAAGACCCGGAAACATTCATAGGTATCTTCTGATATTTCATTACAATTAATTCTTATTAAGATTAAACAAAGCAATCTAATCTTTTTAGCGTCTGCCATCGATTGCAACCATGATTTCGATCTAAGTAATCGACATTTGTCTGCTCTATCACATACCTACAATTATACTGTAATACTCCAGACACCTAAGCAAATACCAGTAGGTAATCGGTCAAACCGGGTGGGTGTATTTAAATGCAAACTGACTAAATATGAAAAAATCCCTTTCGTAACCTGGCTTATAGAACCGACACAGTAAAGAGGGAATGAAACCGTTTCAATGTAGGTATATATCGACGTAATCGTTTGATTATATTTTTTTTGCGAAATTATTAAACTAAACCTTTGTTAGCTGACAGTAGTAATCGGTAGGTTAGGTTCGTTAGGTAGCTTCAGATGCCAGTTTCACAAAAAGGCGTCCGCTGCGTGGCGCGGGGCTCCGTCGACTTAATAGAATCTTGCATTATTATTTAAATAAACAAGGTATACAAGCAATCTAACTAATAATTTGACATAGTTCACAAATTACGTATTACAATCTCCCAGCAAGTTAGATTATAAATTAACGGTTTTCACAATCTTACTGTGACATATACATTTTAACCGGTTTTCATCCGAGTCGCATTATACGTATTATACAATCATGGTAAGAAAGAAGGTAATGATAACTTTTTATGTAGTTTACGAGTAAAAATACACGGCGTCGTATAGCGTGACGTTCGTGCCTTGTCCACATACGCTAGGGTTCCTATCAATAATGTATGCAGTACGAAATGCTAGTACCTATGTATGTCAGAACAATTTGTGACGGTGGAAATTTTATTCAATTGTAATGTGTATTTTATAGACTACAGTTTTGTAAATAATAGATTGTGTTGTGAAAAAGTCACGCTTGAAACTCAATAGGCAGGTAAAATATGGCTCATTGCCTACTTAAGTTATTGTTTTATTCAAAAAGAGATCATCCTACTGACTTGCTGTGGTTCTCTGTAAAATTCACAATTTTGTATGTATAATAATGTAATGTATCACTTAAAATTTGCCGAAAACCGCAAGCAATTTGGCCTAATGGGACAATTCGTTGTCGCAAAAACAAAAATACAAACTAACTAACGTGCGTCAACTATAGGCGTTGTCATTAGCGTTCAAAAGGCTAGGCTGATTGTGCAACTGTTTGGCTGGCCGATAAACTATCGTCCTTTTAAACGTCCAAAATCGACACGGACCATTAGGCGTTACGGAAGATTAACCAGTACAAAAACATTTGAGAACAGATTAAAGAGAGAACGGTTAAACGTAAATGGTGGCAGATGCTAGTGATTAATCAAAACTTAACTGTTGTTTGTTTAATAAATTTGGCATGGATTTTTAATTGTCTTCTTCTTCCATATCTCTTATCCTACGTTATGTAGGCTCGGCACAAAATGTGTTCCTTTTCAATTCTCCTCACATCATCACAAAACTCACTACTTTCTTCCGCATAGGGCCTTTCAGATAATCCATCCATCGTTTTTTTCGGCTTAATCTATCGCTCTCCGTCCATCCACATTCATTTGTTACCATTCTTTGCCTAAATTACTTTCTCCTCCTAATTATATGCTCATACCTCGCTAACCTATCACTCCTCATCTTCTCCGTTACTGGTGCTACTTTCAAACTCCCTTCTATATACTTATTTTAATGCGATCCATTTTTGTCACTCCGCACATCCATTTCCACATTCTGATTTCTGCTGGGTGCGCTCTTATTTCATCCATCACTTTCGTCGTCCAGCATTCTGATACATACATTACGACCGGTCTCACGATTATTCTGTAAATTATTCCCTTAAGTTTTAAGTCTAACAGGAAACAAGAATCACAAGAATGTTTTCTATTGTTCTGGTATAAACTTTGTTTGAAATATTTGGTTGTATATGTTTGATAGTAGACCTAAGATTGATTCCTTACTAATTTTTCAAAGCTCAGCATTGATTTTATCAGTACCAGAATCTTTCCCATTTGTTAATGAGTCTGTCGCTTTTTAAACTTATTGTTTTAGTATTGGTAAAACTGCATGTCTTCTTCGCTTCTTTCTGTTTTGCTATGGTCATACATTTCATCTGAAGACCTGGATGAGCTGGAGTATAAGTTTGAATATAATACTGCGATGAGGAGTTGGGCGATCCTGACTCTTCTCTTTTCCTTTTATCCCTGCTTGTGTCTGTTGGTTTTTTCACTATTAACTTGTCGTATTTTATAAAAGCAACATTCCCTTTGTTTCTTTCTACTTCCGCTTCCAGTTGTGGCTGTTTAGCCTTTCGAGGACTTCTTTAGGGAAATTTTCTTTGACGTAATTGCCTTCTGAGAGTTTGTCTTAATTTTTCAATAATAGATTTTTTTTCCAAGTAGACGTGAGCGAGATCACGACAGGCCGGTTTTCATTGTTTACCTTTTTCCCCATTCTATATATATGATTTCTTTTATGTGGTCTCAGTACTCAGCTTCCGATTTTCCGATCTCTTCGATCCCAAACACAACGAAATTATACTTTCGTTTTTCTCGATCCATAAAACTAAGTTTTTGCTCCAAAGTAGATATTTTTGATTTAAGGTCAGTGTTTTCATCTGTTAGCAGTTTTTTTTCAATCTGTCATCTATTGCCTCCATAAGTTTGCTTGTCACTGCCTGTGTTATGTTGGTAGCTTGTTCATCTAGTTTCTTTTCGATGCGTGACCACAGTTGCTCTATACTTTTTTCCATTTAAGGGGGTTTTTAATATATTGCCGGCTACCCTGAAGTTGTCGGAGTGACACTATTTGTCGACTGTTTGTGGTTAGGTTGGTAAGCACTGATATGAACGAATTTGCACTTTTAAGGTTAGGTATAATATTGCTTTCGTTTTCGCTGTTTAATCTTGTGAATTATGCGTTTCGGGCTGTCACTCTTTTAACTGTTATTTTATTTTTGTTTATATCAATCTTTTTAGTAGGTACTTTGACGCGTTTTAGAGGCACAAATTACACTAAAATTATTTATTATTTACGGAGCGTAATGGCGTATGTGTTTACTTTTCGATCACCGGAACCGGAAACAATATCTTAAATGGATACTCCGGATAAATGCGGGTGTAGCAGCCCTAGGAAAAAAGCGCCAAAATCGTGCACGTGCCGCAAGCACGGTTTAAGCTCACCCGGCATGACTATCTATGCCATGGCTGAGTAACTGTTTGATGGCGGACTAATTATCTTCGGTTGTTTTACTCGGTTCCTGTCAAGTTTTAAATTATCCCGGAAAACCGTAAACCCTGCGCGTGCCGTGTATGTTCTTATAGCGAGTTTGAAATCGACTGTAGAAATCTATTGTAGCTAGCGCCTACGTCAACCCACTGTCAGTTCATCTTGCTCGCTCTTGCGGGTGGAAGCGGGATGCAACTGTAGATAACGTGTCGAAATCTATCCTTCGAAATCTATAGCAACTCATGGTAGAGACAAAGCTCACAGGGCATGAGTATCTGTGCCATGACTGAGTATTTGCGTAACTGTTTGATGGCGGATTAATTATCTGGCTTGGGGCAGTGAACCGCGCTATCTGGGTGAAGTACGCTGAGGTGTTTGTCAAGTATAAAATGTAACCGGTTCAATACGAACTTTATGCCGCTGACATAAGCTACAAATGTTTGTATTCTTGGGAAAATAGGTATATTTAGAAAAATCCAATGAGGCCTATCTAATCCTATAGTAGAGACTAGAGAGCGTACCTACATTTCATTCTCGATGACAGACAAATAGCGGTTTTACGTATGTCACCATAATCAAATCCCATCATCAGAATACAAATGCAATGCTAACATCATAACGGCCTAGCGGTTTGATTATAGAGTTATTTCCGGACGCCTACTTCTTCGGTCACTATGTCGTGTGTAAGGTAAGACTGGAACATGGACGGAACTTACCTATAGCACATACAAGTATTTAGATAGAATAACATAATGTGCCCATTATATATACCTATACAGTCGAGTTATCAATTTGCAACTTTCAAATAACAATTGCACTCGCTGCTTTATTTTGTTGCGTATTCTATGTGCTTACCATAAGTTGTATTCGATTGCGACTGCGGCATTCGAAAGTACTATGAGTACTATCCGTCTCACTCCTGCCAGAGTAGTGGTTGGAGCGAGACGGATATACTTTCGAATGCCGAAGTCGCAATCGAATAAAACTCATGGTAAGCACACTAAACATATCAGCCACTCCGGCGCAGATATTTGGCCTTACACTTGGCGCATGCGATGCGCGTTGGGAAAGCAAATATTTCGTATCCGCCGGCGTTAAATGCCTTCGCACGATTGCGTCGAATAAGTCGGCGAATTCGCTGTGGAGTACGATTATTTAAGCCAACCTTTTCAATTTAAAAGTTACCCCGTTCTTTCCCGAACTGACTGAGACATAATGGGCGCAGGTCCCTAGTTATTAAGATTATAAATTGCTGTGCCGTTAGGGCCCATATGCTACTGAATTGTATGTCAGACCAATGTATACCATGGATGCAATAAACTATATATGACTATGACTATGAAGGTAAAAGGTGTAGAGGGCGCTTAATTCTGTCTTTGAACCCTACAAACGTTACCTATCTTTAGTTTTAAACCAGAGAGAGTAGCAATTGACAGGCCTCTGCCGAATGGGCATGACATAGTTTCATACTCATTGTATGTGCTGACCTGTATGTGACATTGCTATTTGTACGTTATTACGTACGAATAACGGTACATTGTATGTGCCCCTCTCCAAAAAATGGCAGACCTTTTGCATAGGATATGACAGACGTTGCCAGTCCTGATGATTAAAAAGTCAAAGGTAAGTAACTAAACGTGTTGACTGATATTAAATTATTTAATTCAGTACGTGAATACACTGAGTTCCATTCATCCAGTTTTGTACTACTTTAAAACAATTTTTAAGCTTTTTTCCATTACAGATGTGTGTAAGCACGAGAAAGCGTAATGCTCATTAGGAACGCGTTACTCGTAACACAAACTAGTAGTAGGGCTACTACAGATAACACTTTTTCATGGGTTGCTTCTTCTTATATAGATAGTTTGGCATGCCTCAGATAACATATTGATGAAGATTTAGCCTCTACTAGGCAATCAGCTTTTATCTCGAATTGCGTAAGGTCAATGTGGCTAATTCTGTCATAGGGAATTTTCCGGCTGAAGCTTCTGATGTGCTTATATTCAACGCAGGCGAGCTTCAGACGGAATAGGCCCTGGCGGGATTAGCTATATAATAAACCGTAATTAAAGATCATCTGCTCATAAATCTGGCAATAAAAGCACCTGCATGTGACCTGCTTGCGTGGCGATGGACGGCTGTGTATCAGGAATGTCTGAGTTATTGTGAGGCGGATAGAAGGCAATCCAGTGTATTATGTTAACATTAACTTTCGTCTGTAATTTCACAGTGTATTAGTTGTAACTGTAATGCTGTGTAAATATATTAGTGAATAAATAACTACATACTGTTTTTTCCTCACAACTTTTATGGATTCCCAGAATGTCTGTATTAAAGTAGTTTCATAAGTTTGCTGCACATGTTAACGTTATTCACACTTCGGGGAACCGTTTTTTCCCAAACCGGCGTTCCGGATGGCCCGGCGGGCTCTTTGAGCGAGAACAATTGTCTGTTATGTTTGGGTTTGTTCATTTATGTCCTGATGTCCTAAAATGGACTGATTAGTGAACAATGGCCGCTTTCAGATGGTTTGACGGCAGATCGGATGTCTCCCGAGTTTTGATGAACGTTGACCCGACCAGACAGATAACTATAAAGATTAAAATTAGCATAATTATTATGTTACGAGTATGAATGTTATGATGTTGCATATATAACATGAAGCTTCAGCCTTTATATTAGAGAATGTACAGACATAAGTAGATACACAACTAAAAAAAAATATCCAAACAATCTTTTTGATAGTAGGTATAAAGAAAATAAATTAAAATCTCGTTGATGTCTTTTATACTTAACTTATTCGAAATGCATGTAAATGTCAAATTAAGAATATTTAGTTGCAATAGATACATTTACGAAATAATTATTTTCCTACGTCTACTATAATAATTAGCGTTAGGGTATAATTTTTAGTCGTACGACTCTTACCATTGTAGTCGTATGGTTTGATCCTTAAGCAAATTAAAACAATGCTAAAAAATAAATAAAATAACCGCCTCAGACGAAACTCGTAACTCGAGACACACGCCCATCGCTCTACCGACTGAGCTACCGAGACTTACTGAGTGAATTTTACACTTTTCCTTTATTTCGAAGTATGGTCGTATCGTTACCAGACCTAACTCATTAAAAAAACAGACTAACAACAAAGTAGTCAGCCACATTAAAAAACATGCCAGCACACGCCAATTCCAGCTAATTATAAATATTAATCAAATACGATCATTCATAGCGCAGGCTAAGTGTAGCTGTAACTCACAGGATGTAAGCAACCTAGGTTGATCAAGACCTACCAAATACAATCGCAGTCTTGTCTCTGTCACACCTGACTGCAAAATCACAAGTGTGACGAAGAGGCGAAACTTCGTTCACGGCTCGTTTTCTGGTAGCTGAGTCTCCGGTGATCCAGATTGCAACCTTGGAGCCTGATAAGGCTAGCCTCCGGAATAAGACCTTCAAATTAGCTATACATACACGTAGGTATGTAAGTATGGTAACTGCATGCATATTCCCCTGCATACAATTAGTACAACCAATTTAAATACGATTTAAATACGAGGCGAGGTGTATGAGGAAATTAGGGTAATTGCGAACAATTTCAAGTAGGTACCTAAAATCTAAACCCGTACCTTTAACCTACCTACCAGGTACGCGTACGTATAACTCGATTCCTGCCGGCTTCCCACCGCCAGGCCGGCGTGAGCCAGTTTAACACATTTTTTCTTAATGACTCAAAAGCCTCCGGCGACTCCGGCTTGCCCAAAGAACAATTTGCATGACTCCTCGCCACTGGTACCAACTAAAGATTATGTATGTAGTGCTGTCTGACTACTAGGACTGATGCCTACTGAGTTGCGCATTTTTACCCATCGACCAACTTCTGTCCAAAAAACGACAAAAAATTGTTTGTCGCTTTTTTCTCCAAAGCGTCTTTTCCAAAAAACATATCTATGATAACCTAACTAGACGGAGCCCCGCTGCGCTTTTTTTTAATTTAAGTGGCTCCTGGTTCTATGTGCTCACCATGAGTTGTATTCGATTGCGACTGCGGCATTCGAAAATATGTCCGTCTCGCTCCTGCCAGAGTAGTGGTAGGAGCCAGACGGACATACTTTCAAACGCCGCAGTCGCAATCGAATACAACTCACCAATCAGCACACTAGACGATTCGCCTTACAAACATGCGTTTGGGGTATCTATCTAGTATAATATACCTATAAGTACCCCAGTCAGTCGCTGACGTACAGACTTCCATAGAGTGGACACCCGTTCATGTATGATGATAACTATGAGCAAACTTGTTTACGTACAACACAGTGCTGACAATACGTCCGAGTCAATGACATAATGTCTGCGTACACCTCGTGTAACTATTGCAACATTAATTTGACGTGTTCAATTGTTTACCAATAAGCAGTTTTGTTTTTCCATGTTGCCAAAAGTAAGTTTTATTTTACTTGTAGCCCTAATGTGCAGAATTGCATATCAGTTGCACTTTTGCAGCTTACCGTATGGGCGCTGTATAGACATACGAGTAAGATAAATGGGATTACTCCGTTTTAGTCCTTGAATCAGGAACCGTTACCATTACCAGTATAACTAAAATCTAAATATCGCCCAGCATTCGCAATACTTTATTAATTTTATAAAATTGTATTTAGCTAAGACCAATTTATTTATAAGATTTGCTGAATAAAATGCGGAAATATATCTATATTAAAATTAAATACCGGTAAATTTGCATGAAAATAATACCGTTATACTTACAATCTAAACTCTAAATTCTAAAACGTTTTTTGGCTTTCAAATATATTTTTTGGCCATGGAACAGTGTTATAATTATGGTTATATAATTATAAATTATAAGCCATGTATTTATTGAAATACAATAGAATAAAATGTAATACCCGTAATTCACCCAATTATTGTAATATTTTTTTACTTAGTTTTTTTTTTTAATTTAAGTGGCTTTTGAAAATGCTTTAAGTAAATTATGACGAAAGTGTAGGTAAGAAATTTTAACGAACTGTGAAATATATTTATGATACTCTGATCTTAATTGTAGGTAGTAAAAGAGCCGAAAGTTAAATTTTTTTCGTGTTATAATATATATGCGGAAAAATATCGATTTATTGCTAAAATAGGGTAAATCTCGAGTGAATTTTGAAGTGAGATTTTCTCTATAAAGAATCAATCAAATACCTACATACAAATTGTATGCTGATAGACCACAATGTCTCTGTTCAGCTGTGGTTCAGCTAGTAAAATAACGAAATATAATGATTTACGTTAATCCAGACCGAGAAGTTACTTAATTCATGAGCGTTTTTAAAGGAATAGGGTTCCGTCTTAAATCCGAGTATCGATATCATTTCATTCACTGAAATAGTTTATCACTTCTTCTGCACGAGTGCGGTAAACAGGAAAATTACGAACCAAATTGCCAAAGAGTCGGATGATTCCAACAAAATTGCACTTTTACTGCGAAATCGTCCGTGCGTTCTCAACCGATTCAGCTCTATATTTCACAGTAAATTATTTTAGTTTTACTCGATATTACCTACTTACTATGGTTTATTTTATACTTAACTGCAAAGGCAGACCTGAAACGTTGGTCTCGACAAAAAGTGTGGAATGGGCTACTAAAATTATAAGCTACCTATTGTTTTTTTTTTCGATGTCTCTGCTAAAAATCTGTTTATTTAGTTAGATTGCGAGTTTGATTAATGTTCGTGTTCCGTCTTTTTCGAATACTTGTTTTAAATTAATCTACTAGAAAAAAGACGGCTTTTGTTGACATATCATTGGTTCCAAGAAACCTGCTATTCAACCTAGTCATTAGTTTCGCAAACCTTCTGTTCTAAAAATACATTTAATTCGTATAATTTACATAACTGCTTGAACAGGAAAACCTGTTTACTTATTCGTTTCAACAAAAACTATCTCAATTACATCGAGAGCGCAAACCAATTTAGATGCGGAGCAGTAATAAACACAGACGAGACGGTCAAAAACGACATAATGACCACTTGCTTGCTTACTTGCAGTCTCGCGGCCCGGCACGGGCGCCGCCGAAAACTACGGCTTGTGGCGTAGGAGGAGATAAGCGACAAAATTAGTTCAAAAACTAATAATTAAAGTAAAATACAATTGTAAAGCACGAATCAAAACATTTATTAAATGTAATAAATGTTTTGATTCACGTTATTTTTTGAAATTAAACACTTTAGAACGGATTAATCGCGTTTATTAACACCATGACCCTACGTTTCGAGTCTTTTACAGCACTCGTTTTCACAGGGTTAAGATTTTTGATTGACGGGGAAAATTCGCATTCTGTCAGTCATCATCTTACCTTACCCTGTGAAAACGAGTAGGTACTGTAAAGGGCTCGAAACATAGGGTCATGGTGTTAATAAACGCGGTTAATCAATGAATAACAATCGCGGTAACAGAAGACAATTTCATTATATTTTGTTGTTTAAGTAGTCACACTACTATATATAAATTATAAATTAAAGGAGATGTCATATACTGCAGAAAAAGTGACCAAGGCCTCCGGTGAGCAGGGCTACCTACTTGTTAGAGAATATAGAAGGCGGGAGCGCATTTCATTCCTTGGAAGTCAGTTAGTGGTTATATACGGAAAACTAATACTAATAGTAAGCGCTGGACGACCAACCTAAAGTAGCGGGCAAACTAACTCATTACAAAGATTGGCAATTTCTTTCGTAGAGGGCAGTGCCACCGCACCGGACATTGACCTCGCTGCGTGCCCAAATACTGCGATTCATAAGTTGAGTAAAACCGAAAGTGTGAGATTTTTGATATCTCGAGATATATGTATGTGAAAATGAGAATAGGTATTAGACTGTTTAGCGCACTTTAAGCCTTTTCATAACAATGTATCTTTACAAGACACACATTTTTGTAGCTTACCAACCATTAAACCATGTTTTAGCTCTTAGTTTAAGTTTTTGCTTTATTAGGAATTTAGGAGATAAATAGTCATGATTTAGCATTTGCATTTCGAGACTGTTGCGAGCGCCATTTTCACGGAGTAACTGTCATACTGCGAGTTTTAGATATTAGTTATAATGCAAATGACCATGATAAACTACTTAGCTTAAAATCGACCCTAATTATGTTGATGTCATGTTTATAATGACACTAGGTATATGCTATAAGTGCAGAGAATATACCTTTTTTTTTTTTTTTTTTTGACGGAGTGGAGAATGCATTTACGCACCGTCCCCCGACCTCGGGTA
Source organism: Lathronympha strigana (assembly GCA_949128165.1). Lineage (NCBI taxonomy): Eukaryota > Metazoa > Arthropoda > Insecta > Lepidoptera > Tortricidae > Lathronympha > Lathronympha strigana. The sequence goes on from OX421915.1 coordinate 9,477,492, forward strand.
GGTCATTTGGGGGGTGTGTGGGACTCGCCGCTCCGTGCTCCTTCTCCTAGCGAGAAAGAAGCAGAGCGGCCCTACCCACTAAACTCCGCTCCGGCGTTTCCCTCCTGGCCGTTAATGAGGGCACCATGGGATCAATATTACTGCACCATGGTGCCCTCTGGCGGCCCCGGCTTTGTGCCGGGGCACCCGCACAAGGAGGGGGAGTTCATAAACGCTTTGACCTCCCCCCCGACGACGTGGGGCCGTGCAATGCGGGACCCGATCCCGCTGGCCCCATTAAGGGTCTTGGCGAATGAAGGCCATACGCCTTCGACCCCGCCGCCTGCGACGGAGCGGGAGAGCGTCTGCCGCGTCTTCCCGCTCCCTTTCCGCTGCCTCCTTCTGCGACATAACCTCTTCGCAGAAGGAGGCCACCGCATCCCAATTCCTCTCGCTGCTCAGCATCGAAGCGATGACGCTGTGCAGCGAGGGATCTGCCATCCCCGTGATGCCCATTAGGCCCGCCCTTTCCACGGCCCAGCGGGCACACTCTGACAGAGTATGCTGGGCCGTGTCGTCTGCTCCCCCGCACTCCCAACACCGTGGCGTCGGCTCCCTCCCTATTCTATGCAGGTAGTGCCCGAAACAGCCGTGTCCGGACACCACCTGCGTCAACCGGAAGGTCAGGGCCCCTTCCCTCCGGTCCACCCACTCATTTAGTTTTGGGAGGATAGCCCCTATGGTCCACACTCCATACGGGCTGTCCTCCAGCGACTCCCTCCAGAGGCGCCTCAGCCTCTCTTGCGCCGCGCGAGCCGCCCTTTCCGTCTCCTCCGGGTCCGGCGGCTCTCCTCCTCTCCTTGCCTCGGCCCTCCGGTGGTGCCTTTCGGCCAGCACCCCTGCGTCTAGCTCCCAGGGCGGGGTGCTGGAGAGGAGGCACGCCGCCGCATGTGAAGTGGTCCGGTATGCCCTCGCCATTCGTTGGGCCACCACCCTCTGCGGTCGCCGGAGGAGCGCAGTGGTGCGGTTGCCCAGCCTCTCGGCCCAGATTGGCGCTCCGTAGAGCGCCATACTCCGCACCACGCCCGCATATAGCCTCCTACAAGAGGCATTTGGCCCTCCCAAGTTGGGCAACAACCGGCCCAGCGCAGAGGCAGCACCCACGAGACGGGGAGCCAGTCTCGTGAAGTGCTCCTCGAAGGTCCACCTCCTGTCCAGGACAAGGCCCAGATACTTAATGTGGGCCTTGACCTGGACCCGCTCCCCAGCCACTCTGAGGGCGGTGTTCCCCCCCATTCTCCACCCCCTCCCTCCCCCGAGGACCATGGCCTCCGTTTTCTGGAGGGCGACCCGTAGGCCCAGGAGACCTATGCGGTGGACCGTTAGTTCGGTCGCCACCTCAGCCCTCCTGAGCGCCTCCTCCAGCTCCCGCCCTCGTACGGCCACCAGTGTGTCGTCCGCATAACACACGGTGACCATTCGCGGGAGCTGTACTCCTCGGATCACCCAATCGTATCCGAGGTTCCACAGGAGGGGACCCAAAACGGATCCCTGTGGAACCCCGCACTCCATGGCCCTCTCTTTCCGAACACCGCCCTGTTCGTAGAGCACTACCCGCCCCGTCAGGTAGTGCTCCACAACCCTCCTTAAATATGGAGGCACTCCATGGAACCGGAGTGCCTCCCCTATCACCGTGTAGGGGAGGGAGCCAAAAGCATTGGTGATGTCCAGGGACACCGCCACCACTCCCTCACCCCTGCCCTCCGCCTGCACCCCGAAGTCTCTCAAGGCGCCCACCGCGTCGATTGTTGACCTCCCTCTACGGAACCCAAACTGGTTGTTGTGGAGGTTCGGGCCCGTACAGAGAATATACCTAGTTAATTACAAAAATGGTGCAAATAAACCAAAACCTGATAAAATTGAAACCTTCAATTGCATCGCAAGTATGAAATTGCAGTTGCGGTGGGCGTTTTGAGATGCCAACCATTTTTTAGTACAAAAATTTAACTGTATTTTTCTTCTATTCGCAATTTAAGACATAAAATGTCGCGGTACGAACATTATAATAATATCTACCGACCTTCTGTTTTGGCTGTTTAGGACCAATGCCTTCATTTTATATGGCAGTTTCAACTTTTTTTTAAAGTTTGGAGCTTTACAAATAATGGAATTTGTATGCAACTTTTCAGTAGCGACTTTTCAGAATCTAGACTGCATTTTATGTCACATTTTAACTGACCATAAACAAATAATCGCTTACCATCAGGCGATAAGTCTGCTCGTTTGCATAAGAAATATGTTACATATTATATTATACAGATACATTCTGATATTTCTAATTATTTACATCACAAATTGTCAATGGATTGAATGAAGAATTAAAGACTAAGAAAACGTTAGAATTTTCTCAACAAAAACTGACAACGAGGGTAAAGGACTCGAAACCTATGAGATTTAATCCGGTATAAACTGTTTCATTCAAATAAAGAACACTTGTGTAAACCAAACACATGGTTGACCGACATGCATTTGTATATCGGACAATGTCGTCTTTCACCATGTGCCTGAAGTCCTGAACTTAGTAATTAATAACATTTTTGTATCATGTCATGTGTTGCTAAATGCTCCAACCCGCTCGTTGCAAATTTGCACATGGATATTTAGATTATATACTGTACATATATGTATAGTGAAATTAGTGAAGACAAGTTGTGCAAATCAAGATAAATCTAACGAGTCTTAAGTTTTTGTGGAAATCCGTCCTGTACAGTCGCCATCAGAGATTTCGGAGCGGCCAAGGTGGTCACAAATATCTGAACACGCCTTTATTGTCAAGGCGATGGAGTGCTTGTTCAGATATTGTGAACACCTTAGCCGCTTCTATGTATCTGGTGGCGACTGTACCTATACCTATGTATGAAATTTAAGGACTGATCAGTATTTGGAACCTTGTCTTGTTGGCCTAGCCACTCTAGAGCCATGTGAAAATGACAAGCAGTAAGAAATTTCTTACAATCTGATTTATAACGTCACTATATTGACATATTAAAAGAAATAGACACACAAAGCAAACCAAAAATGTCAAAAAATGTGGGTCAGAATGACATTAGCGAACAATTTTGCATTGATGATGATACAAACGATAAATGCTTCGTACGAAAAAAAAGCTAACTGACGTAAGCATTAAGTGTCAAATTGATACACAGAACTATCAACACTGTTAAAACTTTGTAGGCACTTAACGAAACGTCACAATCCAAAAAAGACTATATGAAAAAGTGCTGTAACTGCAGCACTTTTGTGGCGTAATTTTTTTCGGCTGATTGGGTATCGAGTTCTTTTATTCTCAATCTATGCGTCACTATGACGTAGTCCTACAGTGGCCCAGGGTTCCAAATGGTTACCTGTAGGTACCTACATACTTAAGTACTTTCAGAAAATAAAGCTTATTGATCCCACTGAAAATGAAGCTCTCTGAAAATACATATAGGTACTTACATAAAATATAAATATATGTCACGAAATCTCGATACCTATCGTATTAAAATACCTACTTAACTAATGCGATTAGCATTATCAGAGGGAAAAAACATACAATTCCGATAATTTTACAATATTTTCCATCATCGATTCCGTGTCATTCGGATCACGAGTCATTTTAATGATTAACGTTAATCTGGCGTATCATATGATCACCAAAGGCCCGGCACGGTAGATTAATTGGATGGCCTATTAATTACTAAGTATTTCTTAGTCGGTACTTACATAGAACTTAAGTGAATGAAGTAGCAATGCGAACTAAGATAACCTCGGTTATTTTCGTGACATTTTATCGACATATTTATACTAAGCAATTGCTACTATCTTAACATAACTGATAGATACATTGGCATCCTGATACATTGGAGCAGCCAAGGTGCCCAAAAATATCTGAATAAGCACTTTCCACCTTGACAATAGAGGCGTGCTCAAATCACGCACATCGAAAATTGGCATTGACGAGAAAACCTCTTTATCACTCCAATAAGCAAGTGTGACAGAGAGGGAGATAGTTATAAATGTTCGTGTTAGGCCTGCTGATCATGAGCTCTTTGACGTAGGACATGAGGATTAGGGATTAACTACTGTATCCGTGTTTTTGATAAAAGAATTAAAAACACTAGGCAATTGTACACACACTACACACTAGGTTGATTGTCGCTGGCATGGTAATCTATATTAATTGATTAGTTCTTAGAGAAAAGGGATTATACTAATAGCGTATTGTATGTAGGTATTTATCTACAACACCAGACAAAAATATTTGTATTTAGATAAAAGATAAAGTAATCAATTTGACATTCCTTTACTTGAAGATAATGCAGACATTACTCAAACTGTCCATAAATTAAGCAAACCGCAAAATGGGAAGCAAGTCTTGGCTCACTTCACTGCTACTTGTACCTAGTAGTTGATTAGGTTCCGTTTCCATGCATAAAAACCAAATAATTAGGTATGTTCACGTTTTTCGATTAGGAATATAAATAGTAGATTGCTAGATTGTACAGGTACTTGTAGTCGTCATCAAATACATCGGAGCTGCCGAGGTGCTCACAAATATCTGAACATGCCTTTATTGTTAAATCGTTAGAGTGCATGTTCAGATATTTGTGTTCCGAAAGATCAGGACTATGCAAACAGCACCACCCTTAACTGAAGATTGGTAGACTTTATGCCGTTCCAATAAGGATTACAAATGGTCACTGGTAGTGGTGGTGATACACGTATACGTTCCGCGATACACCTTAGCTTAAAATAGCATTTACACCTCAGTCTGTAGGTAACCACCCACATACAAAAGGAAACAAGTAAATTGGGCGAACTTGCGTGCGAGACACTGAGATGTTAGGGGGGTCCAAGAGAGAAGGAAACAAGTAAATTGGGTGTCTAAACTTGCGTGCGACACTTTGAGATGTAGGGGGACAAGTGGGTGCTTCCTCCAGATGATTGGGATGTGAGGAATTGTTCGCGACAGTATAATCTCTGCGTGTCCTTTGTTTTATGTTCATTTATGAATGGTGGCAGAAAGCGTTCTCTTGTACAGTCAACCAATTGAACCCTAGGCCACTGTACTGTAGGACTATGTCATAGTAATGCTATGAGTCAGATTGTAAGAAATCTCCTTCTGCTTGTCATTTTGACACGGTTCTAGATAATGATAAATGATAAATATCTTTATTTTTCAATTTAGGCACACTACAATGCACTTATGAAAGTTAAAAAAAGAAGCTACTACCGGTCCTAACCCTACACCATAGACCGAGAAGATTATTTCATTCTTGGGATGTGGTGTAGGATTATTAACTTATTTTTTCAAAACAAATTACAAAAGCATTTAAAACTTTCGCGATTTAAACACATATTTAAACATAATAATTAAACGGTCGCGGTTAGTCAGCCGCGACCATGACCAGTGAAACCTGTGTCGAAACGTCGGTAAATAAGGTAAACAAATTAATTCGCGTTAGACCCGTTTAATTATTATGTTTAAATTACAAAAGTAGTGAAAATATCTACAATATGTGGTTCTACAAGAAACCATATCAAAAGAAATTAGTGAAACAGAAAGACCACCAAATAAATAAAATAAAACAAAAATTAACGGTTCCGTTTGTTTTTGTTGACTGTACGCTTACACTTACACGCCTATTAGCGCCAATAGGATCTTGGTAGTCCATAGAGGCATAGACCTCTTTGAAACGCTGTCCATTGTCCATACTTTCACAGATTCCATATTGAAGGGATATCATAGAATATTTTTCTGGTTGTGTGTACTTAAATATTTTTTGTCTGAATCCTAACATTGGATTGTATTTATGGTAAATATGTATCTAGTCAGTGACAGAGTTATGATTCAATATTTATCTTAAAACTAGCTTTAACCCGCGGCTTCGCCCGCGTACTAAACGTAATTTTCAACCGTCATACAAAAAAGGAGGTTTATTTATTTATTTCACGTCCGCTAAGTTGGATTTGAACATCGTTGTTGGATTTTAAAATCGGTGTTGTTTTCGAAATCAGCGACCCGATAACGACACCCATAGCAAATAAAATAGTCGTAACTATTCTTGTTTCCCCTTTACAAACTTTGGACCATCATTTTACCCCTACTTTGAAAAATCCTCTCTTTGTGCACCGCTTCACCTTATAAGAGACCTACGTACAAAATTTGGAATCTCTAGAACCAGAAATAAACATAAAAACGACACCCATATTGATATTTTGAGATTTCAACCCCATCGCACCCCATCAGGGAAGATGGTATCTCACGTCCGCCTCTTTGGATGTTGTATTATTTTCGAAATCAGCGACCCAATAAACCAGAAAAACGATACCCATGTTGTGTTTTTACTAAATTACCCCTTTTGCCCTTTTTGGGGGTTGATTTCTCAAAAAGCCTGAAACACGTCTTTACTCATTTATGTTTAGGAAAATTCCTGTAGAGTTTCGAATAAAATAATCGAACTAATCTTGTTTCTCCATACAAACTTTGTACCCCCATTTGACCCCCTTTGAAGATGAATTTTGAAAACTCCTTTCTTTGGCACCCCTACGCTTTATAAGGAACCGAAGTGCTAAATTTGGAAAACCAGAAATAAACATATAACGATACCCGTAGTGATATTTTTAGATTTCGACCCCATCGCGTCCCAACAGGGGAAATGGTATTTCACAATCGCCACGTTAGATTTTAAAATGTACGTTGTTTTTGTAATCAGAGACCCAACAAACCATAAAAACGATACCCATGTTGTTGTTTTTTACTTTTTCACCCCCTTTCCCTCTTTTAGGGGTTGTTTTCTTAAAAATTCTGAAACAGGTGTTAACTCATTTATCTTTGTTAATAGTCCTGTAAAGTTCCAAATAGAATAGTCCAACTAATTTTGTTTCCCCATAAATACTTTTTACCCCCATTCCACCCCCTTTGGAGATGAATTTTGAAAACTGCTTTCTTTGTGCACTCCTACGCTTTATAAGAAACCATAGTGCTAAATATGTAATCTCTAGAAACAGAAATAAACATATAACGACACCCGTAGTGATATTTTTAGATTTCGACCCCATCGCGCCCCAACAGGGGAGATGATATTTCACAATCGCCACGTTGGATTTTAAAATCTACGAGTACGTTATTTTCATAATCAGCGACCCGATAAACCATAAAAACGATACCCATGTTGCTTTTTATACTTTTTCACCCCTTTTCCCCCTTTTAGGGGCTGAATTCTCAAAAAACCTGAAACAGGTGTTAACTCATTTATTTTTATAAATACTCCTGTAAAGTTTCAAATAGAATAGTCCAACTAATCTTGTTTCCCCATACAAACTTTGGACCCTCAAATCACCCCCTTAGGAGGTGAATTTTGAAAAATCCTTCCTTAGTGCTCGCCTACACCATAAAAGGAAACTACGTGCCAAATTTGAAGTCTATAGGACCAGCCGTTTGGGCTGTGCGTTGATATGTCAGTCAGTCAGTCAGTCAGTCAGCTTCTTCTTTTATATATTTAGATGGCCATGGATCAGTCATGAGCTTCATTCTCATGAGATTATGACACTACAGCAACACATAAAAAAAACCAGTTTGTAATCTTTCATCCTTACTCCTGCATAGACTACTCTTTTAGCGATATATTTCCAAGTGATATCTCCACTAGCAAGCTGTTAAACGGCTGTGGAGCAAGTAAGCACTTCCTCTGTCTTGTCTTGGAAGATTGCGGTCTGCCGGTGTACTCGAACCAGAATCAAGACTTTTTCGCCGTTTCACATTATTAAAATTAGTTTAGATTTATTTCAATTGTGTTTTTCCACTAAAATTTAAACAGAAATTTATTTTATTTATTTTATTGCAAGCCTATGCTGTCCCACTGCTGGGCAAAGGCCTCCCCTGCCGCTCACAACAGACAATTTTGCGCTCGTCTAAGTTCACCCTCATTGACTCTTGACACAAATTGTTATTCTTCGGGCGAGAAACCCTAAACAGTACCTAATCTAGCTTTTGTTGCTGCATTGAGTAGATTCCTACATTAACACAAGTGAATGACCGAAAAATTAAATTGTTTGTGTCTACGCAAGTCTGTCTGGATACCTACTAAATTAAATCTGGGTCATGGATGTTAGCCTGTAAAAAGGCAAACGCTTCAATTGTACGAAACGTTTCTTTATTGACAAGATTGAACAAGTTGATTATTATAATGCTTTATTTTACGTTGCATATTGTACCATAAAGTTCAATTGAGTCTAAACGGATGCTTATGCAAAAAACAGTTTTGAACTATACACACAGAAATACTTTTGGTACAACGTCTAATCTAATGTGACGGTTCTGGATATTTCATGTCTATGAAATATAAATTAATAAAATTACAAACAAATTTGGTCAAATGAAGTGAAGACACAGTTTTATTGAATTTGAAGTATCGAGTCATATTGGGTCACCTGAGGGTGACTTAATATGACTGCCAATGTGATATCGCCGCTGAGAGAATTGACGGCCATATCCTCATTCACTTGATGTCGTTGCGTGAAGACAGAAAATAAATTTAAAGATGCCCTAGAAGGCAGCAGAACAGTTCTAAGTAGAATAAGTAGGTAGATATACTAGGTATGTTACTATTAAACCAAGGGTATTAATTAATTGAAATATTTTATTTACAATTTTACATTTAAAAGGAAAAAGGAGCTAACAAGTATCTGAACATGAGTTCGCAGTAACTGATGACTATACCATAATTATATTATTATGTTTCAAGTAAAACTGCTCTAATAACGACAATAATAATGTTATTTAGCTATTCCGCCAAACTTGCTAGTCAATTTGCGTCAAGCCGTTAATTATATGTACTTTTTTTTGCATGCAATTAATTTTACCACACTCCCGCTGCAATAAATAAATACGAAAATAAATATATCAAACCACCACTAATAACACAAAACTCGACACGTGTTTTGCCTCTACAAAACATCCTCAGGGGATGCAGGAGATTTTGCCGGTCTGATATCCACCTCACTGATGTTCACCTGTCGGACATCAGACCGGCAATCTCCTAGGTACAGAGGCGAAACACATGTCGGGTTTTGTATTATGGGTGGTGGTTTCAGGCAAAGTAACGCCTGATTCCATATCCAATTTCAACGGAAAGTGTTTTGGTAGGTACTTATTGTTTAATGTCTGGACAATCCGCTAAAAATAAGCCTAAAATAAAATTGCCATCTTTAAGAAACTGTAGTAATGTTTGCATGCTGTTCATTAACAGCTGGAGAAGGCTGGAGACAATTGTAAACTTTATTACCACGTATATACCATGTACCCTTTTCTGGAAATAAACCATTCCTATTCTTATTCTTATTCGGATGACATGCGTCTTTTGTCTTCTCTCACGACGGAATGTCGGAACCGAGTTTACGCCGGGGGCTGAACTATGGACTCGTGATAGTCGTGATTGTAAACAAAAAATTAAAAAAAAAAATCAAAATTATTTATTTAACAAAAACACGTAAAATATGATCCAAGGGATGTAGCCTCCCTGTAAGCAAAATAAATGCCTGTGTTGGGAGACACCGCTCTTCCTTAGGTAACTTGAGGTAAGAACATTGACATCATCAAACAAACCAATTTATTGTTAATTCAATTTACCTAAGTACAGCGAGCACTTAGTTATAAAGGTCGATCATAAGATTTCTGGGCAAAAATCTATAAATAGCTCTTTTGTGAGATGTTTTAATTTAAGCAACTCAGTTATCGAAATATAATTATAGTCTGGCCAGCCAAATTCCGAAGTAGAATAAAAACACTATATCTGTCCTTTATTTTCGGAGTGGTGGGTCTCTGACTCTGTACAGTGACCATAAAAACATCTTTACACAGCTAGAACAGATCCTGGCCAAGCCACAGAATTACCAGAAACCTAGTTCAATAAAGCCAACGCGTTCAAAAGGGAAGCCAAAAATAGGCTGTCTCCATCTCGTTCCCTATCATAATAATCGAATCAAATAGTTGTATGGAAAAAGAGAAAAAAAACTCAATTGAAAAGAAAATGAAAGTACCTTCTACTGTTGTTATTATTCAAAAGGCCAAACTATAATGCATAATTAATTTCCTTCGTAACGTATTTTCTCCGTAACACTCGACTGACAAATATTCATGCTACTTCAATCGACCTCGGTACTTTTAGTACTGACACTGACTGAAATAGCATGACACGGTCGGGCGTTTACGTGAAAATACGAAAGAAAATAACTATGCACTACATCTGTAACAGTTTCAACTAAATAAATTGCCGGCCATCCTTAGAACTTCAACCAATCTCGGCCTACCGTACTAAATTGACTTTTCCCCTCACTAGCTTGGAAAGCGCTGTTTTGTCCTTTAAAATTAGCGTGGAAAACGCATGTTATTCACATGTGGGGAAAGTAATTTGACTTTGCTCTAAATCCTATTACTTACCACCCGCCCATATACTCGTAAGTGAGTCCTATATGGCCATTGTAAATACGCGCTATCGGAGGTCACTACTTAAATTCGTCAAGTAATTATCCGGCACGTGATAAGCTGCTGGCAATATCTAAATACCAGGAGCGAAATAGTACATTACATTACATACCAAGGCCGTTTAAGTGGGAAATGCCTCGGATTGTATGTAATTGTCGGCCGAGGCGAAGCCGAGGTCGACTAACATGTGATCCGAGGCTTTCCCATTTACCGGCCGAGGTTTGTATACTATTTTTCAGCCCGACGGAGCCGGCAGGCGGCTATTTAGTTTTGCGTAAAGTGGCGCTTACCGGCCGGAGGACTGAAAATAACTATTTCTGGCATTTACCTATGGGTGAAGAAGTTTCTTTTCCTTTAAGCTAACCTAACCTTTAGCTAATAATAGATAGAAAAGTGATCGTAAGTATAAGATCGTCACAACGCAGAGAAAAATCTCTTATTTTGTACGGGACAGCTGCTTCAATGGTCCTAGACAGTCCGAAATTACTTCTACTGATACTTAAGTATTCCGGTTTTTTTATACGAGTTGATTAAGGGCAACGCTCAAGTGTGATGGCAATAACAACTCTTGTACAAGTAGTGCGGGGAAGCTGGGTCGAGGAACCAGTTAGTACGCGAGACGAGAAAGCCATCATTGGGTCTAGTTTCAAGGCTATCTAGGTTGTTCTACAGCGTAGAATGATAATTGTTGGTATTTTTTTCATAATAATAAATCGGTAAACAGAAAAACTAAACGTGTGAATAAAATAATATCTCCCCGAATCACTAGTACATGGAATAGTCGCAGTTAGGACCTAGGTATTTCATAAAAGTTAATATTATTAAAGTTAGTGTTATTAGTATTAATAAAGTTAGTATTTTTTGGATGTTTTATTATTTAGGTACTAAAAGTACCTCCTTTTTCATGCCAAATGTAAGATTTTATTTTATTTGTAATCTCTCTTGTACTTATTATAAACATGTTTGGCATCTATAATAATAAGATGTTTTTGATGCTTGACGGAAAACAGTAGGTAGGTAGGTAAAGTCTAGTGCAGAAATTTGGGTGGATGCATCTTACCCAAAAATATGTCTCAGTTCTTATGACGATGGATTAAGAACTACGGAAATTATTTTTGTGTAAGTTGCATATGGGTATGTATATAGGTACACCTATATTATTACACTACATATTTTTGTACTTGAATGTACTGAATACTGATTGGCAACAATTGGCTTTACATTTTTAGACAAATAGACCGTTCGCGATGCATCTTACCTACAAGTGATATCAGATATGATCCTTTATTATGATAGTTCATCATTATGAGACTAACTCAAAAATCTGTTACCTAAAGAGATATTCTAAATGTATCGATCATTTCAGAAACTGAACCTTTCTTTGTGGCCTTTGTGGGCCCAAATAATGATTCCAACCTGTATATAGGTATAGAGGCCGATACCTATCGGTTAACCCACTATTGGGTATAGTCTGGATGTTATATTAGGCTTTTGCTTTGTGCTAATGCTAGACTTGCTAGAGCGTGTTCAGGTAAGTATAATTGCATCGTAAAATATGTCTTCGCTTTCACCTGATAGTATATACCTACCTGTCAGGTATTGCAGTAGGTTCATATCCCTGTTATCTTTCTTTTCTATAGATAGATAGGTACTTACTAAATAGCATTTCTAAAAATAATTTAGGTAGGTAATTATAGCAAAATTGCAATAAGATTTATGTCAAAAATATATTTTCGATACAAGCTGTTATCGCATTGTATTGTCATTGTCATTCAACTTACATAAGCATGTGAAGAATCAGCTTATTACATTAACCGGAAGTTAGTCAAATTCAGTTTGAAATATTTGACCTTAACAAACAAACAAACATACAGTGCAAGTTAAATAAAAGCTCGTAAAAAAGTGAAGACTTCTTCATATATTACATAGTCTGGCAAAAATTTGTGTAACAGGAATGCACTAATGTTGCAAGTGTCCATAGGTGCGATAATCACTTATCTTTACGCGATACGCCTGCTCGTTTGCCTCCCATTGCATTAAAAAATCGAAGATATCTTCAAAAATATTATGTTATGATTGAACTTATAGTTGTGGTACCATGTATGTATTAATAAAAAAGTTAACATACGTTTTAGTTAAATTATGTTTTCTCCCTTTCTAACCAACGCAAATGTCAGACTGTCAGATAAGGACAGACATTCAAAACGGTGTTTGATGTGCGTTTATGAATAACGCCATAGACTACAAACCACATACAAAGTGCGACTTTTTAACAACAAACTTTCTATACATAAGTACGTACTCAGATGGTTTATCAGTAACATTTCAAGATAAAAGTACTTGAGATAGACCCTCTTTATTTAATTAAGTATTCGTCGTAATTAGCGTGAGAAAGACTATCCGACTGTGGGAGGATACGGACTGATAATATTTACGATAGGTTAAAGTCTCACGCAAGATGACTATTAAGTAAAAGAGAGAGCGTTGTGACTTAACTTTACATTAGACTTGCCTTATTGAGACCTATATAAAGACCGTATCGTAAATTATAGAAACAACTTTACTTGGCCATTTATTTATTGTATTTTATTTTTTATTTAAAAATTACAGATGTGTTTAATTAGTGCTTTATTTTATTAAGGTACAAATTTCATCATGTGAGTTCCATGTAAAGTACTTATATGGTTTAGACAAAATTGACTCAATAGTCCTAAGTAACAAAAACAAGGTTGGACAAATACTACAATAGGTTTTTATTATACAAAGTTGTTGTTTAACTCTCGGGCCTATATTGAGATTGAGACCCGAGCAAGCGAAAGGTTCCAAAATTGAGCCACGAGCGTAGCGAGTGGTTCAATAACTGGAATCTTGAGCTTTACAAGGGTCTCAAGGCACGAGAGTTGAACAAACTTTGCCGCCGAGTGTAACACAACATTTTTCCCCTCACTATTGCGAGGAAAATACAGACTACATACGATTATAAATCTTATCCACATGTAAGTTATCTCGAAGAAACCATCAAAAATGAATTTCAAAATTTGTCATAGTCTCATAGAGTAGGTACGCTCCTGATACTTAGATATTGCCAACAGCTTACAAGTGCGGGATAAGATATGATCACATTACCAATTTAAGGTGTGACCTCCGATTGCGCATATTTACTATGGGCATATAGGACTCACTTATACTGGACTGGTGGTAAGTGATAAGAATTAGATTACTTTGCCCCTCATGTGGATAAAATGCGTTTTTCCACGCTAGTTTTAAAGGACAAAACAGCGCTTTCCGAGCTAGTGAGGGGAAAAAAAATTACGGTATGCGAACAAGCGATTTTATAGGAAAAAAAATCGTACTATGCAAACCGCAACGACACATGATTATTTTGTAAAGCGAAACATCTGGTCATATTCTAAACACATTATTTTTGCTAAATATAAGAACCTGAATGTTATGGTGTTATGGTGGCCGTTTAGAGAATATGGCGTGTTACTAACGCACCTCTGACTTTAATCTCAAATCTATCTATCTATCATATAGCGTTTCTATCGACCTGCTCTAGCGACGGTTCGACGCCATGAATGACCGTTAGGCTTTGGTTTTTAGCTAATTCTTTTATCTGCGTCCCTCATGGCAGTCATGGCCTGATCCCGGCCTGCTTTTTCTTAATGCTGTATTGGCTGACGCAAGGCAAGCTGGTAGGAATCGAATCTTATGAATGCCCCGCTACTGATTTCTGGCCATGAAATCTTACCAACCGCATCAGGCGTGGACTTATACATATATAGTTAACTAACTTCCAGGATGTTCCCGAGCAATTCTCAGTTTTTATTGTTTTACGACAGTTTTTTGTGTTGCTCCAACAAAGAATCACACTTGTAACCAATTATATGCCTTATTACAATCAAATAAGATACTAATGGGTATTAAAATGGCTTGGTTGACGCGGCAGACACGGGATCCTTAACGTCCGTTTGTTCCACATATTAAGGCGACCGATTACCACACAATGGCACAAGAAGTCGGGCACTCGGCTGTACAGCAGTATAACAATCGCAGTATTTTAACTTGTATCAGGATTTTTATGACCACACACGTTGTCAGTAGATTCGATTTAAAATTTATCCTCCGCGTTGAGATAAAAATTTAACTAATATTGAGGTAAAAATTAAACAAATAAGTAAATACTGGACCTACGTAATTTTTTTAAATTTCTCCACCATGTCCATGAATTTTTCCACTTTTCCTTTCTTTCTGAGAAATTTGGTACCTATCGTTCGCAGATGTTTCTGCTTAAAAATTATAGTTTAGGTATATTTTGTGTTCAGGTGGATAGTGTCATTTAATAACAAGAATAACGCAAATCACAAATTCATTTCGTGTTCCATTGATGTAATGATACAAATTTAAGCTTTAATTTACTTACGTAAAGTGGGTGATAGACGGGCGAGCAAGTACGCGTACTTATGGCTCGACGACCTTTTTCGCTCGTGTGTCACCGTAAGTACGCGTACTTTAAAACCGCCGAGTAAGTTCGTCGGCGATCCAACCGGTTTGAAATCTTACTCGTAGCTCGTCTTGGCTCGTACGTGTGGCAGCACTGCGAGCCGCGAGCCGCCATTTTGTTTCGCCAGTCCGTGGACGCACACGCTTGTTTAAATTGCAATTTTTGTTAATTTTGATTCAGAAATTTCTCAAAATGTGTGATTTTCGAACTTATTCGCATGAACTGCTAACCGAATTTATAGAAGCTTTCCGAAATAACCCTTGTCTTTGGAAAATTAGAAGCAACGACTACAAAGACAAAAATTTGAAGCTTCAAGCATACAATAATTTATTAGAAATTATACGGAAGGTAGAAAGAGATGCTACGATTGAGAACGTCAAGAAAAAAATTAATTCATTAAGGGCTGGGTTCCGAAAAGAACATAAAAAAGTGCAAGATAGCAAGAAGACAGGTTCAGGAACTGACCAGGTATACGTGCCAAAATTATGGTATTACAGTCAGCTTGAATTTCTCAAAGATCAAGGCCAAGGTAAGTTTAATTATTTATTAAAGAATTTCTCTATACACTATTATATTATACGTGCGTATTCTTTGTTATGCCTGTGCCTAAATTAGGTAGGTACCTAAAATAGAGTACCTATTATAGCACTTTGTTTAATTACAATAATGACATTGTGATGTTGAACATTAAAACCAAAAGTAAATTTAGAGGGTTTTTATTTAATTACAGGTGAACAATCAACTGACAATATAGACAGCAGCGAACAGGAGACAGCTAATGATAATGAAAATACATTTGATGCTGAACATAGTGAAAATGATACCCGGGTAAAAATACTATTATTATATCATTCTTTGTTGCCATGACACTGCACCACTAGTATTAAAGTAGGTTTCATACTTTTCTCTGATAATTTTTGCATTTTGAGTGGGGTTACGACGATGTGTTTGTTGTAGTGACTGTAATGCTCCATTTTGTGGTCTCAGCCCCAACTCAATAGTTCCATTTTCGTGATTTTCACTATCAAAGTGCTGATGTGGACTGTAAACTTGTCTTAATTTTTTCCTTAAAAAATTGTGCAATACACAACATGCCAAAACTATTTTGTTAATATTGTGCACACTGGTATTTATAGGCGATCGAAAAATGTGGAATCTTGCCGCCAGAATTCCAAAAACATTTTCTATAATTCTTCTAGCCCTGCATACTCTATAATTGTATATCCTCTTACTTGAGCTAGCCTGTGATTGCCTTTGTGGGTACGGTTTCATAAAATCTGTCCTCAAAGCAAAAGCCTCGTCGCCAATAAATACATAAGGCAATTCTTCTGAATGTCCGCTTGGTTTTCTGGGGCTAGGAAGATTTAAGCGCTTGGAATTCAATCTTTGAAAGAATGTAGTTTTTTGTAATACACCTCCATCAGAAATACGTCCATTTGTTCCAATATCTACATAAATAAATTCATAATTTGCATTTGCAATTCCCATAAGTACAATACTGTGATACCCTTTATAATTAAAATAAAGTGAGCCGGCTCCGGCAGGAGGGACTATAGCTACATGTTTCCCATCGGCGGCTCCTAAACAATTTGGAAATTGCCATGTACGCTCAAACTCTTCAGCAATTGCTAGCCATTCTTCTTCTGAACTCGGGAACTGTAACAAAAAAACCCATAATTCAGTATAAATGATATCATTTTTATTTACAGAGTACCATTTGCAACGTGTCATCACCTGCGACACCTGGAACATCTGCTGCTTCATCTGCACGTCGTAAGCGACACGGCAATGCCGCCATTGAAGACACAATATCGTTAATAGGTAAAAGATTACAAAACCCAGATGATGAATATGATGCTATAGGAAAAAATGTCGCAGTTAAACTCCGCAACATGACTGCTATTCAACAAGGCATAGCTGAAAAGCTCATCAATGAAGTTATTTTTTTGGGACGGTTTGAAAAATTAACATTCACTACAAGTATACATAATCCAGTTCCAGTCCAGGTACCCCAAAGACCATTGATACACATGCCAGCTGTTCCAGTCCAGCTGCAAGAAACACAAGCATTTAACTTGACACAAGACTCGCAAACTATTAGTATCCCGGACACCCTGGTTGAATATTTAAACTTTAATAATAATAACTAAAAATAAATAAAATAGTACGTTACATTTGTATATGTTAAAGAGTAAATTTATTTGTTAAGCATTAATGTTAATGTGCCATTGCAAAATAAAGTCTGATTATTTGTACTGAGTTATTTTATTTATAAAGTATGTAATAAATGATACAAACCTTCAAATATGTTTTCAGTGCAGAGTAGATTGCGTCACATGTCTCAGGAATTATGTACCCCAATGACTGTCTTGATATCGCTGACGAATACATTACATCTGTATATGTTCCACCAGTTATCAAAAATCGTAATGTTGCACTTAAACGTTCATGCGGTGAAATAGCTTCTCTCATGCAAGTATCCTGTTTAGCTATAATTGGTGTGACTAAACACAAAAGTTCTTCATACACAGGCTCAGGCATTCTGAAATAATTCTGGAAATCTTCCTTCTCTTCACGTAACTCTCTTACTAAATTCACATGTGATAAACGCTCTCTTTTTGTAAGCCAGTTCTTAACCCACATTTTTCGCCTTCGTCTATTGTTTTTAGTTTTTGAAATGTAATACGATATAATTCCTAAATAACACAAAGCTTCTTCAGTGGACGACATCGCGATACAGTATGAGTAAGTTGGCGCGTGTATCGCCGACGTCGAGCCACGTAAGTTCGCGATCTTAAAAACCGCAGACTTTAAGTTCGTACGTCTATCACCCCCTTAAGACTTACTTTATTTACGGATGGGCATTTTCAAAAATAGGGTACCATTCCCTTTTTTTTTTTGAAAATATGGAAGTTTTGGATTTTTTATAACCAGAATCACGAGTACTATTGATTAATTTATTTCCAAATAAATATAAATTACTTAAAAATATATTTACATCTCGCTCCCCGCCGCTACAAGTGCAAAAGTGCCCATAATGCTAGCGGCATTATTTGATTTAAACAAAGAAACAGAGTGTCCCGTATTTTTGGTCAGTTTCGTAACGCATTTTTTCATACATTTTGTATGGGCCGTTACAAAACTGTCAATTTTTTTTTGTATGGAACATCGAGGACCCATTTTCATTAAAATGGTGCACTTTTTTCTGAAAATGCCCCACAATTTATGTTTTGCGATAAGTTAGTCCAATTTGTCGATAGTACATACCTGTTAGCCGTAAGATCTTTCTTCTCGATGAACAAATAAACAAGTGTCATTACCTTTCATTGTCATGAACAAACAGAGTGTCTTCGTTATTATACAGTTGAGATACTGGCTCTGAGATAATTCGTTACCTCAGTCTACTATATTTAGGTAACTATATAATTCAGTTGTACCGGTGCTAGTGTCACTGACGCATTCACTTTCGAAAGATCATATCAGCTGTTGAAAGCTAAACGTTTCATGTGGGTAGTGACGGTGTGTCATATCTATAATGTTATCTCGTAGATCATCAGCATTGTGATACCCGTGGCGATTGGCTGTCATCATTTCACTTTCTGTTACCTGATAACGGAAAATGTAGGCAATATGCAACAATGATAAACTTTTTTTAGTTACGTAATTAGGTAAGTTAAGTATGTTTTGTACAGTTGCCATCAGATAACCTCCTCTATTGTTGAGGCGTTAAGTACTTGTTCAGATACTTTTGAGCTACGCTACTATAATTATATCTGATGGCGACTTCTTCTTCTTCTTCCCCTGTTCCATTTACTTAGGTCGCGTCTCCTGTCTCTTCACTTTTCTACACCAAGCTAAGTAATTTGTTTTAGGTTGTCTCTTTTGACATCTGTAACTGTTTTTGGGGCTATCTTTCTATGTTTGACCACCAGATCGATGGCAGACGGCCTGGGGCTCTCCTGATTTCTGGGATTCCTGATGTCTGATGGCGACTGTAAATACCTACTTACCTACATACCTAGTTTCTTACATACTTTTAGAAGATGGCTTTAGTTTGTTACAGTGGTTCGTTGCGACGACGGTGTGTTTAATTAAACCGCCTAAGGAAAGGCGATATTGTTCGTTATATTTTCGGGATTTTTATTTATTTATTTAGGGTTGTAGTAGACAGGTGCAAATATATAAAGCCGTGGGAAAGTGTTCATAGGACTCGTATTTCAGCGGGTAATTATAAATAAAGTAACATTTAGGGATTATCGACATTACATATTTACATCTATACACTTATAGCTAATTACAATACTGGTCTAGTTATATTTGTGGCATGTTCCGTTTATTTTTTTTCAATTATGCGCTATCTAGATTTATCGATTTTATGGGTACCTACCTATAATTTTAACCACTGTATTTGAAATAGTTGACCTACTCACCGATTGTTATTCTGACTATAAATCAAGTTTCAAGAGGTACGATCAATAAAAAAGAGTGCGGAATTAACCGTGATTTACATTTAAACATAAACAACACTAAGACTAGGAACCAAATATATTCCAGACGAAACGTTTTCTCGAGTAGGTGCATGATTTAGACTACTTTCCAGTGCCTTACCTTCGCAGATACTTTACTGCATAGTATTTAGGTAGGTAATAATACTACCCCCAGAAATCTTATTAAAAACGCCGTGTCACATTTTTGCCTTGCTTATTTTTATAAACATTTATTTTGTGTTGATTTTAAAAGTATGCTTAACCTAACCTAAGTTAAAAAAAGTTCCTTACAGATCAACGTTAAAAAATGCCATAGATAGATAGAATACCTACTCTTTATTGCTCACCATATCAGGAAGCTAGAGACTTCAAAAATCAAAAGGCTATTTATATAACTCGACCAAAACACTCAAAATAAGCAGCAACAAAAGACCGAGACCATAGATTAGAAAATGAAGAAATAATATCATAATATACCTATCATCAATCAATTTTGCGATAGACAGAAATATAAATATTAAATATTTTTGGGACAATCTTACCCAGTCCCAAACTAAGCAAAGCTTGTACGACTTTGTATGACTGATAATTATAAGTATACGTGAATTCTGATAAAAATTGACGACAAATTATGTGGATTGCCACATGTGAGGTATGTAATGTCTGAACCATAAGTTTACTTACGACAGAAACTGCAGTAACGATCTGCAGAGCGTTTATATTACATAATTAATTGGCTAATAAACCTCACAATGTGCTCAGATGCTGTTGATTCTCACGAGAATTGCGTTTGTACATGAAGAACAAAACAAGAAGCAGTTAATGAACTAGTTTTAGGTTTAGTACTAGGTTTATTTTGACCATTTATTTATGTTTTGTGGTATAGTAAATATCTCGGAAAATGAGCAAATGGAGAAGGAATACTCGTAAACGTGAAAATACGCTTTTTTTCAAAGTTAAAACCAAGCTTCCTCGACTTACGCCAGACAACATTACCATACATTGATTGGCAGATCCGGCGAATATGCTCGAACGTATATGGCCTGCTGTTGTCTGCCCCTAAAACAATATAGGAAATGTAATCGAAATTGTTAGATAGAAGTGTTAGAACCGTTTTAGAGATTCTCGAAATAAGTCATATGTTCGGTCAGTTGCATAGGTCAAGGTCCCCACTGCATAGAAAATTTGTTCGTAGTCGATTATTTTACGAAAGCGTCGGCCATCTGACCTTCCAACTTCCAACCTAGAAGGTGAACTATTCCGATTTCCTCATGATATCTTCTTTCACTGAAAAACGATTGGTAAATATCATATGATATTTCGTACATACCTAAGTTCCGAAAAACTCATTTGTACGAACCGACAAGATTTGAACCTAAAGTCTCACGCCTTACCGCTAGTACCCGCTAGGCCACCAACGCTACCCGTACATTCCTACTAGAATTAATAAATTAAATATACTAGATAGATGTAGGTATGTATTGTAAGTTTAAAAATACAATATAAGAAAGTACCTGTGTTGAAATTCAACTGAAACGTGTTATCAAAAATATGACCTACGATAGTAATATTATTTTCATTGATTTCCAATTAATTAACTTAGCGCCGATATCGCAACTTAGATAACCTCAACGTTCAGGGTATCAACTCGGTGATATGATTATTTGTTTGTGAATAGCAGCGTTTTACCTTACAATAAAACGCTTATTAAACGTAATACCTAATTAGAAGCCTATATATTTGAGAGCGGCAATTCTGATTGCAGATGACGTAGCGGTTCATAATTGCATGACACCCACCAACAAGTATCCCTTCCTCCATGTTTCGTTACCGGTTTTATCCCCACCAGGTCGTAGCCGTAGCGATGGCGCGGCTGGTACCTCATTGGATCTCAAATTATTAATTCATTAATACGAAATTGCAATATACCACTTACCAAACAGTAATTTTGACAAAGCAAAATAAATTAGAAATCAACAGTATGTGTAAGTTCTTTAACATCGTTTACAAGGTGGCGAACAAAAATAGTAAGTCAAAAATACCCTCAGAAACTACATAAGATTTATGTATGTGGGTCATATTGCAACTGAGTAAACCACCGGTGGGTTTAAAAACTATAGGCTTCTAATTAGGTATTACGTTTAATAAGCGTTTTATTGTAAGGTAAAACGCTGCTATTAAACTTCAACGCTAATTAGAAGCCTATATATTTGAGACGTGTCTGTGTCCGCCTGGTGGGTAGAAACGCCAATGTGATAAAGTTGTTCAGTGCTCATTAAGTGTTAAGTGAAATTGGTGTGAACAATTCGCGAACAAGTGCAACAAACCAATGTCCATACATGAATGAATGTGGAGCATAGTGAATGGATGTGACCATTGACCTTTTCCGTACAGTGACAAAGTTATTTCTCTAATAATATTTATAAGGAGGAAGGGTGGTTGTTAAATATAACCAATGTCGTCATGAATACAAGGTGTTTATTAAAATATTTTAATAACAAATATGTTTTATTTATTTAGATAAGCCCAAAATTCCGCCAATCCATGGATTGAAATAGTCAGGCAAATCATTGAAGATCAATTACATTGTTGCTTTGAACTTAGAGATGATAAAACAAGTTAAAAATATTTAAGATAAGAATATTTTATTACCCATCAGTAGGTAATCATCGTCATCAATCATAAGATTTTCTCAAATTCTTTTCACTGTAGGTAGGTACCTACACTAGTAAAATATTTTTCCTATATTTGCTAGTAATGTGCACAACATTATATAGATACATAATACCTACATATAGTACGCAAGTAAAGTATTCATAAAACAAACATAGTTATTCATGATAGGGTTGTCACCAACCTGTTTCTACTGCCTCAGTCTTTGGAAAAAATTAAAGTCGTTAGAATATAAGGATACAATAATACAAGTAAAATAATAAAATTATAATATTATGTACAAAAATGCGCAGCTATTTATGATATCATATTAACGATGCTTGACTTGAGATTAATTACCTCATACCCATATGTTAGTTAAATATGGAAAACAAGTACATATTCTTTATTAGTCACGGTACAGATAAGCTCTGTACTCCGTAAAATCTATGTATGACATATAATAAGACATTGCTAATTAAGGTGCATAAGCCTTACACGAGATGTTTTAATGACATCATTTACCAATTTCAAGTTTGGTAAGTAACTCAAAACCCTTTTTTAGGTAATGCAGCCATGACAGTGTTATGGAATTCTTTGTAGCACTCTTAGACACTTATTTTATTTTACTTGTATCAAGTCTATATCGTGTTTAACATGGTCAACATAGTTTTTGAAAATTTTAGATTTTCTCATTTAAACAACGCTGTGAGTGACAGCGTCCTACGTTGCAGGAACGCTGCTCTTAAGGCTTATGTACCTATATATAAAGTCATTCTGGCTAGTCACCAAGATATTCACATAAACTAGGATTCGTAAAGAAATTAGTATGGAGCCAGGTTACTTGTGAGTTGTAGGCCCTTTTACAAGGATATCGTATCCCATTTTACTTGGATTACTGGGACTAAAAATCTTGAGCGATGTACGATCCTCAAGTAAATCAGTTACACTGTGAACATGGCGCTTGCAGCCAAATTCGGAAGAGTGCCAAAATATCGAGCTCACAAAAACAGATATACATGGTAAATATCTAGTTTTTAATAGTAATTATAATAAAGGATCCTCTTCCGTGGGAGCCCATTCCCGAGAGTGAGGGGCTTGGTACATAGGTGCATCTTGGGTTCGTGCAACCTTTTTCAGTTTCATTCAAGAGCCTTGGGCGAGCTAAAAGCTAAAAGGCTTAAAGCCTTTTTCATGTAGTTTGGGTAAGTTAAAAGGGGTTCTAAATATCTTGGGTACAATTTATAACCTATGAACCTGGGTATTAGTTCTCCTTCGTTTATCATTCAACACGAGAATGTAATGTGTAATTTGTTTTGCAGGAAAAGCTTTTCTCTTAAATAAAATATGGTCGAGATATTTGACCCCAAGAGTAGGGGAAATTCCAGAGCAGGACCAGGAAAAATTTCAATGGGTTATGTATCAAAATGACAACTATTAAATTAAATAGTCGAATAATTTAAAACCATGTTACCAGAGCCACCGTTAGGTACGACGACGAGCGAAGCGAGGAGGAGTGTTAGGTTGAACTGCGACCTAACAACAGTTGAACCACGCCAGCGACCGGCAAAGCACCTAGTCTCCCTCCTTTCTGTACACGTTGGTACCTCTGATCACTTTGAGCTCATATTATATATCAATGTTACAATGGGCTAACGCAGACTTTTGCCATTAAATTATGTAAGCGTACTACATTACATGTCAGGCCTCATTTCAAGGACAAATTTACCTCTAAATTGTCCTACTGCTTGGACACGATTTTTATTGTGTTGATTTAAGTAAGACTTCTCCGAGCGAGAATGTTAATAGGTTAGATATATTATAATTACATATATGAAATTCTCGGTTACTATCGCCAGAGCTTAGCTATTAATTAAGGCAATCATCTATTACCCAGTCCAAGGTAATAGTAAGGGCATCTAACGCCATTCCTGGACAGTCTTTTTGGATTAGAGTGAGGAATCCAATCAATGCTTAAGTCTTTTATTTATAACTACATAGAGCTAGACTGGCTTTTCTTAGTGGTAGCTTCAAGCTGAGTCACAATGAGATATAGTTTTGGAGCTGCACGTTACGAGT
The DNA here is from genome assembly GCA_949128165.1 of Lathronympha strigana. Classification (NCBI taxonomy): domain Eukaryota; kingdom Metazoa; phylum Arthropoda; class Insecta; order Lepidoptera; family Tortricidae; genus Lathronympha; species Lathronympha strigana. Next base: position 9,501,721 of record OX421915.1, read on the forward strand.
CCAAGCTCATGCAAATAGGCCCTCCTACGAGGGATTGGTGATAAGAATAGTAGGCGTATAAAAGATCACCTTTTTAAAATCCACCCCTGAGGGTATTATAAAGAATTCTGATGAGTTATCAAAGTGTTGTATATTGTGTACCTATATGGCTCAATATGGAGTTCCCCATGCCTCGTATAGATATACCCATCTTTGGAGATGGTTTTGTAGGGGCCGAAATAGGTAGGTAATTTGTAATATTTATTAATTACATTTAATTTAATTCTTTTATATATTAAATAAACCTTTTCAATAAAATCGAAAAAAAATAATTTGGTCAAAACAATGCACTGCCACTTCCCATTTTCCAGGAAATACCATTTGCAGCATAAGCGTAGCTATAAACACTTAAATATAAGTACGATATTATGCGTATATGCCTTGCGTAGGTATCACCAGCAAAACTTAGTGTGACATTAATCTACTTGCTAGCAGGATTTTACATTTTTACGCTTTGGCTAAGGGCCTTAGTATAGTTAGGTATTTGTACCTAAACATTATTTCTAGATATATAACGGGTCTGCCATCTTTACTATTAGAATTTAGAATCCCGTAATTTTTGGCATTTTAGAACCAAATTAATCTAGTTGTGTATAAGGGTTTGCATTATTCGTCCAATTTTAGTATTCGAATAATACGAATACTTCGATTTGCAATATTCGATAAACGAATTTTTCGAATAAAAACGAATATTTTTGAAAAATAACTGAAAATAATGATTTCAAGTTGTTTAATTGTTAAATATTCGTAAAAATTATAATTTCTAAATAAAATCTGCACTATTCCAAATATTCGTTTTATTCGAATAATGTGGTCGAATACGAATAATATTTATGGCGAATAATTCAAATATTCGAATTGCAAACCCTAGTTGTGTAACAGAATAAAGGGTGTGTACATACCCGCCTTGGTAAGACACTTGGTAAGACTGACACTAACAGCGTCAAAAAGAATAGGAATCCTTGTAACAACAACTGCCAGCTGTGCATACCATATTTCTGAATAGAGCTACCAGTCTTGCGCAGACGATAAGAAATATGGGTTTAGAAATTGCAGCATAGTTTAAGTTATATGTATAACTTACATAAAAACATTCATTCAACTAAAATCTGCTTGCGCAGCAGTGAATACTGTTCTTATTTCGTAAGTATAATATACAATAATTTGTCACTCGAACTACAAGTGTTGACATCAGCCGTTTTCCGAAACAGTGCTTTCACGCATCAAATGTAGATGGAAATGTTATTCGTGTAATACCTACACACACAGAGGTCGGATACTGGTATTTCAGCATACAATTAAGTTTTACTATTTAGAAATCTAGTTATCGATTTTCGAATCGAAAAATGTAGACATAGAAACGATAATCAATAATTGTAGTTATATACCGTTTCCGATCTCTGAGTTGTATTTTACACATGAACAACATTTTATCTCGTATGCCTTGCGCAGGCGGGAGATATTTTAAACTAGGTATGTTAGATTTTATGCACAAAAACAAAATACCTACATGCTTTCCTGATAGCAGTAATTAAGTAACTCTTTGACTGCTTGCGCAGCACACAATAAATCATCTCATAAATCATCTCATACACCTTGCGCAGGTGGAGGTAAGGTTAATTTTGGCATATGTAGTGGGTTAATTTTATTTGTTTGGCGCTTGCTAGTGCCATAATATTTAATCAAATACAGGTGGTTTCATTACGTATATATTAGCATAGCATAACTAGGCATGGCCTGAGCTTGCTGATGTGGCTGAGCTTGCGCAGCAGCTTATAGGCTAGGACTCCCAAAATATTTTTATCATATTAGGTCCTTAAAAACCAGAACACAAGAGGCTTTGCCTGTACAAGGTTAGGTTTTAAAAACAACTACGATTTCAAATAAATCGTAACATAAGAACAATACGATATATGCATAAAATGCTAATTTCTTACAATCTTTTTGTTAAATTACAGATAGGAATGCAGCGAAGGGAAAATAGCAAGCCTTGATCTCTAAGGTGGGCACTTGCCCATTCTGTAACCAATTTTACGTTACATTTGATCTCAACGTAGAAATGAAAATTTTGAGGGTAGGTATAAATAAAAAATTCACTTGTTTACAGTTATTTGTACAAAAATATACGGAAAATTACCAGGCCAGGCAATTTAAACCCACTATATCCGATTATAGTACCTATAACAAATTATTTTGCTAGGTAGCAGCGGCGTCGTACTGTGAGCGCCTTTATAAAGATCTGCGTATTCCGGCAGTTCTAATGTACTATTTTCGGAAATTTTATAATTATTGTACGTATTCTTTATACCTCCTTGTTTGGAGGAACGTAAAAGCTTGATATCACTTTTTTTTTTTTTACTGGCCTGGTTCCGTCTTAGGACGAACCGATTCACTGAAAGCAATTTTAAACACATCACAACATTTTTACTTACGGTTGCTGCGCTGCGTGAATCGATCGGGTGTCAACCTTTCTGCTACTTGTAAATTAAAATTCTAATAGCAATCGAACGGTAAAACCGTTAATTAAAACTTACGAAAAATCCTAGACTAGGCTAGAACTTTTCGTACTGAACCTTACGTTCCGACAAACAGAACGCCAATGAGGTACCAGCCGCGCCATCGCTACGGCTACGACCTGGTGGGGATAAAACCGGTAACGAAACATGGAGGAAGGGATACTTGTTGGTGGGTGTCATGCAATTATGAACCGCTACGTCATCTGCAATCAGAATTGCCGCTCTCAAATATATAGGCTTCTAATTAGCGTTGAAGTTTAATAATGTATGTATTTCAATAGTCGTTATCAACTTTAACACTTAGGTAACAAATTTTTTTGGTAATGCTTTTGAAAGGTCAGATCTAAGATTGCTTATGCCATGTACCTCGATTAGCTCGATCTGTAGTTATTTATCTTTTACGTCGTAACCTCATGACTGAGGATCGTGACCACACCAAGTCGCTTCTCCTTAAAGTGCCTTCCAGGCTGGTCGGTCTACTGCCTTCCCCAGATATGTTTGAATAGCCCTAAAAATACGTTTTATCAACCGCAGTAAACTCATAGCCATTATAATTCGTCTTTCATTTGAATATTATAATATTCTTTTTTTGGCTTCATTATATTACAGACCCGGTTTATGGAAGTACAGTGCATGGGCGCCACTGAGCTTTAGCAGGCACCATTGTATATTGTGCATCTCATTCTATCGCATAAGCGCAAGCAGTAAGTTTAATGATTGTTTACCAAACAAAAGAAATATATATTTGTCATGAGAAATAGCGAAAAAAAAATGTCAAGAGTTGGTGTTGCCAATGTGGTTTGCGTTTAGTTTCACTTTAATTAATTTCTACCTTTTTCGGTCCCACTGTGGGTTAGATTTTATGGTTTCGAGTTTAGTTTTATCCAAAACTCGTAATTACTTTTCTGGGGACTTACCACGATCGCCTAACGCGATTCAGTTTAGATCCTTAACTGTACTCAGGGGCTTTACCATGACTTCTTAACGCGATTCAGTTTAGGTTCTTAACTATGCTCAGTTGTATGGCAGCGACTCAGTTTAGGTCGTCACCGGATTCGCTTTAAGACGTCATGGTAAGGCCCCAGTTGTACGGTAGCGACTCTGTTTAGGTCTTAAACTGAATCGCGTTAGGCAATCGTAGTAACCCCCTGAACTTTTTACCGGCTGCGCCAGTCATCACGAAATATTTTTGAACGCTGCAGGCCTATGGAAATCTCCGGGCGAACTCGATTCGATTGTCTTCTGTCTTGAAGACATTGAAATTATTACCGGGCTGACACACAACCCTCTCCGGCCCCAGTACTATATAATTATACAATATAATTATACTTATTTATAATCGTACGAGTAGGTATGTCTACCCTAGCGTTTGCACAGGGCGGGGCCGATCGTTAATTGTTTTTGAGCAGTTGGCATATGTGCATAGTGTTCAAAACGATTTGTATTCGCTTTTTCTATGAGATATTATATCTGTTGTTAAAAATTATTATATAATTTTTGTTATCGCCAACATCGGAAATTGAAATTTCGTTATCATAAATGCATCGTATAAAGCAAATAACGAAACTTCGATTTTCGATTTTCATGATAGACCCAATGTGCACTTTATTATTGCAACTTGACCTTCAAATTAGGAGCAACTATGGGTAATCAGAAGCGAGAAGTGAAGTGTCTGTTTAATATGAAAGTAGGTAAACTTGCTGTTTACGACGGATTCCTTTGATCTTATCAATATTACTTTCACTTGTTGGTGAAGGTAATTCACCTCCCCACTCGAGCTCTCGTTGGAGGTTGAGTTATCTTATGATATTTATTATACGTATTAGTATACTACTTATATTCAATTGCAACGGTTAACACTCACGTATTTTTATATTTTTATCAAAATCTTGGTCGAGTCGCGATTGTCAGTAGTAACAATATTAAACAGTCGCCATCAGATATATCGGAGCTGCCGAGGTGCTCACAAATATCTGAACAAGCACTCTACTGCCTTGATAATAGAGGCGTGTTTAGGGTTTTTTCAATCCTTAGCCATATTTTGCGAGGTGAACAGTTTTAGCGAGTTTATTCAACTTTTAATATGAAAACAACTCCGAAGTGAAAAAAAATGTCTATCCCACAATTATTTACCGACTACCGACCGAAATGCATAATGAAACATGGTCCCATGGTAAATGTTGTTGGGTAGGATTAATTAATCGACTCATACAATATGGCTGATTGTTGAACAATTGTTGGCTGGTTGGACGACCACATACTTTACAGACCCATTAATGTAAGTACGGATGTCGGAACCACTCCATTGATTGTAAGGTGTCACGGCGCCGAAACATTTGCGACTCTTATCTGACTTATCTGAATCTCCAAACTCGTATCTATGTAAGTAGGTACGTTTCGGATTTGATAAGTTTCGAGTAGCTGAAATAGCTCAATACGTCATATCATGCCATATGATTAACGGTTATGTTGGTTGACTAGCCACGTTTACGATTATTCTAAATGTGCCAAAATTAGAAACGGTATTACAGCAAATTTGTGCAGGATTACGTATATATAAGAATAAACGGTTACATAACTAGGTTTCGTGCTTAATCGTTGCCTATATTTTCCGCCTGACAACCTAGGTACCTACTAAGAGTACTAAGTTTGAATTTGAAGCATTTATGTAGGTTTTGGAAGTCGCACACTACTGTACTACTGGTACTCTGTCATTATACCTACATATATTACATGTCATGACAAAGTTTTTAGCTATTATAGGTTAACCTTACAGTTTAATACACATGAGTGTGATTGGTGTTCCCAATCCAAATATTGACGTTTAATTTTCCGCCCATTAACAGTTATTGCGAAACAAAAACTTAATTGTCATTCGGACCACGGGCCACGGCCAAATACCTGCATGTGTGAGATAATCTCAGTGTAAGTAGTGATATATAACCACTGTACAAACGCCTCTGTCATGTACCAACGCCAATGCTGATAACTGAGCATATGTAACCTCTATCGCAACGCCGTAAGGTCTAGGTCAGTTAAGGGTGTTGTTGTTTGCATGGCGCCACTTACGTTTGAAGTATATGGCGGTTTTGGTTTTATTGTGTGCTCAGCTCGATTTGTTTGACTAGGCATATTTACAGACACGTTGTTATGACCAGTAGTGAAACCATCGTATCGCTTATAATAAGTATGATCTCGATAAAACTATGCTTAGAATGTTGTACTGGTTCATGTCGCTGGAGCTCGGTATGTAATGGGAATAATATCATCAAACGACAATGAAAAGGCGTAAAATTGATGATCGATAGTCAATATGTACTTAGTCAGGTCATAAGTTCTGTCACAAGGTTTTCGCCTGATAGTATTATAATCCGTGCTTTTCAATAAAAAATATAGTAGCCAGTAGCTTATAGCCTACTTTATGCTGATGCTGATAAACGTGTAATATAATTTTATCTGAAATGTAGATTACAGTTTGTGTTATTCCTGTAAACGTAGATAAAATGTAAGTAGTCGGTAGATTGTGCACGCGGGCCATTTCTAAAAATTTTAGTTTCACATAACCTACCTCTATTATAAAGCGTACTTTGTAATCAAAAGATTTAGTGTTCTGAAAAGGTTTGCTGTTCAGATATTACACTCCAAAAGCAAGTGTATTCTCAGTTTCGCGCCAAAACGCAGACATTTTAATGTCTTAAACGACACACGACGAGTAGACATGACAAAACATATCGAGTACCTGCCTAGTAGTATTTTGTTGGTAAAACATTCGTTAACTATACATTTAAATAAAAATTAAAGTCTGCAGTATTCAATCGTTTTCAAAGGTTAGAAAAGAAACAAGAATTTTTTTTAAATTAAGGTCTACTTCAAGACATCGCGTGTATTTTTCATGACGTTTTTCCGAATGTAAAGTGGAGTTGTACAAACCACAACAGTAATATTCGTTGCTCATATATCTAATGTTAATCACTATTATTTAATTTTTCAACCCCCAAACCATATAGACTCGTATATACCCTATATGAATAACAGGGAATTGCTGCCTCTTCGTATTTTAACTGTAAAAACCTCTTGCAGAACTGATGACCTGACTAAGTAGGTAATCACATAATGCTGGTGTCAAATTTTATTGACTTTTTCAATTACTGGACTCAAAAAATGAGCGCTTGATTGTAGCTTTGGTTTTTGAATATGTATTTACTCACGGAGTCTCTATTGGTAACCTAACTCAGTGTAAAAAAAATCCTTTTTACTATATAGGTACTAAATTTACTATATACTCCTTATTTTTAAACTAAATTTCTATTTATACCGTCATCTGATGCTGTGATTGACAAGGCGTCAACTCAAGTTGAAAACATATTACACTAGTCATAACAATTCCGATGTTTTTAAAATACACATCTGTAACAATTTCTGACTATTCCATAGCCACTCTGAGCTCGCTTAATATAATACATCGATGTTTCCAAACTATTTATTCCCTACAACCCTATTTAAAACTTCTACAGTTCAATGAATAAAATTCCCAGGAAATCACTAGTGGCTAATAAGAACCCCTAATGTTTCCAGATGCAGACGATCCTACACCACAACAGCAGCGGCGCAGCGGCTTACACCGGGCGTCTGAAGCGTCGAGAGGTGCACCGAGCCATCACACTGCACCCTGTGAAGGACCACCGCCACATGTACAGACTGCATACTTACTTTAAGGTACCGACGTTGCTTCAGTTGGCTCCCAGATGTACGAGCAGCATCTGTGTGCAAAGCAGTGTGCAAAGGTGCTATCACACTGCACCCTGTGATCCTGTGAAGGAACACCGCCATATGTGCAAGCTACATACTTTAAGGTACCGAGCTAACTGCTTTTAGTTGGCAGCCCCCAGGTGGTCAAATTAGATCTTCTATTACTGTTCGCTAAGGGAGCATGGGATTTGCTCAGTAGATAGAATACAAAATCGATTGCGGATTAGAGTCCGTCCTATGCTAATTTTCCTGGATTTTGATAGCATAGACTGGGAAAGTGTTAACTGTTAAATCAACATCATAATTTCATAGAAGTTTGACGTTAAAAAGAACTCTTTAAAGTTTGACAGTTTATTTGCTCGGAAGAGATACCGTGGTTTGACTCTAGGATCCGGGGTTTAATCGCCCACAAATTCCCACAATTACCTAAACTGATTTGGGTGATGGTTTTTGACATACCTACATATAGTTTATAATTATAGGTAATTTCGTTTTTTTTTCTACGAGTAGAAACTAAAGCAGTTAAATGGGAATAAAACGTTTTCATGTGAGTGCTATAAAAGAGGAACTAGCTATTTAGTTAGCTAATACCAAGAGACAGTGGCTAAACCTATGAGTCGCACATGCATTCACCATGGTGGTGCAGATCATAAATTGAATGTGTTTTCAGCTCAACAATAAAACAGGTACTTTACTGTTCAATGCCGATTGCTTGCCCACTTAACACCTACACTCACTTTCTGCAAGACAAACGGATTTCTCTATTGTAAAACGGGGTACCTACATCATTGACACGAGACACAATTATATTTAATGATATTTTACGGGACTTTGTTTGTGTAATTGTTAAACAGCTGACTATGAAAGTGCCTAAAAAGGTACATGGGTACCTACAGATGTAGTGCATATAATGCTTTTCCCTCGTGTTTTCACGGAAACGCCCGACCGTGTCATGCTATTTCAGTCAGTGTCAGTACTAAAAGTACCGAGGTCGATTGAAGTAGCATGACAAATACGAACGTTTCCGACAAAATTCGAGGGCAAAATATTATGCATTACCTACATCTGTTCCTACATGAAAACATTCGAAACTATTGTAGGACCAAAAACGATGGAATTGATTATGTTATGTAATAACAGACGTACCTACGCGTACATAATTAATTCTGCTGGTTCGTATTTCGTATTCGCATAACGCAAAAAAAAGATTTTAGTGCGATTCTAGCCCTACCTTCGTCACTTTTTATTTCGTAGGTACGAGTATATGTGACATGCACTTATTTCAGTTTACTCGGTGTCTCTGACTATGAGGCTTTAAATTCAAGGTTTGATTTTACTTTCTAAACTGAGCATCTTTTACTATGGAAACAACCCCGAGAATGCGAAATAGTACATTACCTAACTAGTGCGGTAAAATAAAGAAAGGCCGAGATCGCAGATGTTTGCGACCCGAGCTGCAAGCGAGGGACGTAAATAACTAAATATGCGATCAAGGGCTTTATTTACAACATCGCGTATTAGGTACATCATTTTATGCCTACACTTGGGCTGAAATCGGGTTTTTCCGTACGCGTAGCTTGCGGAAAAAGGCACTTTATGGCCAGGTGTGGCATAAAAAATATTTGGCTGACCCCATAGCACCCATACAAAATGTAACATCTGATTTTCCGAAATGTATGAAAAGAAGAAAATTTGGACTTCGGGGTTCCTGTAGTAAAAGATGCTCAGTTTGGAGAGTATAATCAAAACTTGGACTTTGAAGCTACATCGGAGACACATACCTAGTAGTTTTTACACTTATTTTTTTGTACTTTACGACAAAACACTCGGGGTATCTTTCTCCACTAACCTACCTACTTTTTAAATAACGAATCCATAACATTTAACAAAATCATTTAATTTATTCTCTAGTTACAACTTGCGAACAATGCGTAAAGTGCATATTATGTGCATATAAAAAAGTGCAGTGCGCATAAAAAAATATTATGCTGATTCACACCACATATACGACAGGTTTCGTAATGTAGTTTTTAATTACAAAATCCATGCAAATTTCTTGGCACGTGGCAGTCATTAACGAGTGCAAATGAACTTGTGAAATAAGAGCTTTATAGGTAAGGTATTGACACAGTACCTATCATGTTATGTGCGTAGACTGCGTGATGAGTACAGTTTGTTTTGACGAATAGTATCTTTAGTCTATCTGCCCACATATATTTAAGCTATCTGTACGCACAGCCAGGAACTTTTAGGTATCTAAAATGTCTTTTGTCTAAGTTCAGTGGTAAAATGTAAGTACCTGACAAATAAATAAAAAAATATTGTCCCATACCAGATCCAAACAAATGTCTCTTTTGGGCCAAGCAGTTGACTGGTAGAGAATATCGTATTTTTTTGTGCATTACCTGCACTCGAATACCTAAATAACAAGATACGAGAATAAGAAATTAAGATAAAATAAAAACATGTAAATCAAATATCACAGATATGTTTATTGTTTGTTGTTGTATGTTTTATTGTTTTTTTAATATTTTGCATGTTGGCTTTATGTCGACTGAATACTGATACTAAACTATCTTTAAGACCTAATTGTAACGTATTCTAGCAAATAAATATTTCTATTCTATTCTATTCTATTCTAAAAACGTTTGCTGAAAAGAAGAGTTAATTTCGTGGCACTTTTTGTTTACGCCGTGTTTTGTCTATGATATTTTTCATATCAAAATACAACAGTAAAATATAGGTAGAATTATTTTCCCATCACCGACGCTACTTTCCAGCAAAAACCCGTATACACTAATCCGCTTCTTCCAAAATATGCTCCATATTTACTTAGCAGAGCCGTCTCACAATTAAACAAATGAATGACTAAGTAGGCACTTCCTTTGCGCATGAGTTGTTTACGCAACAAGTTTATTTCTGAGACCTAGACAGGCGTGCGAGTGACGTCATTGACGAGCATTATTTAAATATATTTAATTTGGTATACAGTCAGATCAGTCAGGTCAGATCAATAGCCATGAAGTACCGAATAAATTTGTTGTCTGTTCTTTTATAGACGTTGTGTCAATTTAGTAAAAAAAAGAAAAATGCTCAAATATAAGTATAGGTACGTAATGTATACGTAAGTACCTATACTAATATTTGACTGATAGTTAGGGTTTCTGATTTCTCGGCCCATTTGTATTCTCGAGTTTCGAGAAATCTCGAGCTCAATTTCTCGAGTCTTCTCGAGTCTCGAGTCTTTTTTTGGAGGATAGTAATTTTAATGTTTTTCTGATACCACCGTAAGTATTCATCGTTAAAATATTGTAACACTTTTAAAGGCAAACCTCTTAAAATAAACCAACCTATAACGACATCTTTTTATATGTTTTCCTTATATATAATTTTTTTATAACTATGAATTGGCGATGAGGTTTGAATTAAGCATTTTATCCAGTCTTAACCGCTAAAGAGTTAAGACAGTTATCCTTTAAAGCACTCGTTGTCACTGGGCAGAACGTGATCTCCCATTCAATGGGCTAACAAAACGGAGTACCTATTCCATGTATTCCTTACTCATCACATAGCCGATGTCCAGCACAGCCAAAAAACATCGCAGTCTACCTCCATCGAATTAATATAAGCCATTGAATAAAGTTTGAAAATCCTCTCATTCTCGCCAGGTAAAGCGATACTTCTCTAGGTTCTTACGCGTAGCTATTCAAATCAAAAGGTTCCCAATTTCAATAGTGAGGAAGCTTTCCCGTATCACCAGCTTGGGATCCTGTACATTATTACGATTTAACACGAGGATCAAGTTAAGTACAGGACTGGAAGATTGTTAAGTCGATTGTCTCAGAATAAATAAAATATAAAAGGAAGAAATACGGAATGAGTTTCAGTGTATCTTCTTTCAGCATCAACAGAATCTTCTTTTAGGTACCTACATGCTTTAGTAAGATGTATACTATGATGAATAATAATTCAGTGGGCAATTTCTGAACTTTTAACAGATATCATATTACTGTAAAAATATGTAATATTCTGTAGATATTGCACGTTGTTTGCAGTTTCAGATTCCAATTTCTGATAGAATTATCATCGTCACCGCTGACTTCATCCGAGTCTTGAATAGTTGACATTTCGGGGTAGTTCAACCATAATAAGTTTAATTTTTGTAAGAAAAATTGATAAATAGACAGCTGGAAAAGTCGTTTTGATGTAGAACCACGAGTTGAGCATTTAGGCTGTCACGTCCGAAATTAACTTTGATGTTCGGTTCGGTCCATCAGAAGAATTAATACTTCTTGACTTCCGGTAATTTTTATCTCATCTGAAATGTAGCTAAAATGTGTAGCTATTTGTCTTGAATTCAAAAAATCGTGATTAGAAGCCCTTGTCACGACTTTAACACAGAACCAACTTACCCTACTACCCTATTGTAATGAAGAAGTATTACTTATAAAAACAAAATAATAAAAGTTCTGTGTTTATTATTTGTTTGTTTGTAAGCACTTTATTGTACACAAATATATTAAAAATAAACATTTTGATAAGAACAAAGGTACAAAGGCGAGCTTATCCCTATAAGGGATCTCTTCCAGCTAACCTTTGAGTATTATTCTCAAGTAAATTTTCTTAAGTCTTGTTGTACGGGGCGAAAAGGCGCGTGCCCGCTGCGCATGACTCGAGAATTCTCGAGTCATGGACATTTTTTTCTCGTCTCGAATGAAACCAAAATTCTCGAGTTGTCTCGAGTTCGAGAAATCTCGAGCAGAAACCCTACTGATAGTATACGTAGTAGGTATACATATGTTAGGTTCCTACAACTTTGTTTTTTTTTCTGTTTTTCAGTTTTGTCAAATCATGAGGTGCTACTTTGTAATATTTTTTCGGTTTCAATTCCTTTACGGTACCTACTCATCATTACTCGTAGTTATCAGTTATCACATACACAAGTAGTGCATAATTATTTTCTTTCGCCCGAAAGTGTCATACTATTTCAGTCACTATCAGTACTAAAAGTAGCGAGGTCGAACTACCACATGACAAATACGATTGTTTCCGAGAAAATTCGAATAAAAGTCATTAGGTATGATGCACTAGTTACATCTGTAGTATAATGAAGACGACGAATAAAGGGAGCTTTTAAAGGAATTGTAACGCTGTGTAACGCTGGGGCATAGTAGGTATACCTACATGATTTAATCAGTTTAAATATGTTTAATTTCGTGTGTGATTGTTTTTTCTACCATTTAAGTAATGTGATGTCACTGAGTTTTGAAAACAATATAAACCTGCATATACTCGTAAGTATGAATATACGGATCCGTACAACCTAGAACAATGCCATTATGTCTAATGCCTACAACCAAACAATCAAAGCACTATGCTTCTTTAGCTGCGATATGATAATTATTATAGGTACATAATTAGTTCAATGCCCTAGTATTATCGTATCTTCGGGATAACAAGGCTATAAATGTCTTACTCTAATAATATTCACATTCTACTTAAGATGTGGACAAACAAGTAAAAAAACATGAAATAAAAAACATTAAACTTAGAAACGGTTAAAAACTAACATATTTTTATCACAATAGACTTGACATATTTCGAGTTTCGACTTCGTCGGGCAGTCATCGTCGGACAGACAGAGTGGTGTTTTCTCCTCCGCGGCGCTGACATCACCACATTGTGATAAAAATACGGGAGTTTTTAACCGTTTTCAAATTTCATGTCAGTATGACTCACGATAGTTTAAATTGTAAAATAAAAAAACAGTACGCAATAAAACAGGAAAATAATAAAACAGGCAAGTAATAAAACAGGAAATAAAAAAACAGTAATGGTCTCAATTGAACGTGTTGCTTAACTTGCTAGGTTTGGATAGGTAGAGTTGAATTTTCTGTGATACTAATCTTATGGGCAAGGCAATCTGCTGTCAATTATAATGGGGAAAAGTGACGAAAAACATAGGCCCTAACGAAAGCGACGACAAAGCGATGCGGTGCAGCGAGTAGAATACTAACCTCACGTCTACGTATATCTACGTATGAGGAGGACATACGTGGGCGATCGTTGCGCGAAGGCGAAGCGGCGCGACGCGGCGGCGGCGCTGCACTCAAAATCTAATCTAAAATGGCCTCCATAATTAGGCAAACTAACTTGACAGTTCAATGCACGCTAATGATGCCAAAGATTTACTAGTGTTGTCAATATCGACATTCAAAAATTAAATTAAAACCAGATAATAAGTCAAGTAGCAATATTGAATATAAAATGAAACTAATAGTGTTATTACGGAATAATTTAAAATACTCTTTGAAGAAGAGCGAGGATGATATCCACTCAATTGCTTCTGGTAACTGTGGTTACCAGAACCAGCTGTCATCCTTATTTTACTAGGCAATAGAGTCCACCAATAAATATGAAGCAACTGAGTGGTTAAGTTAATACATAATATCTTAGACCGTACAAGCTTATATCGATACTTCTGTATCGACTTTTACCTATCACTATTTTTTTTTCCTATTTCTGGTATCATTCTCAGCTGTCAGTTTAGTTCGCTTAATTATGACGACGTTAGGTTATATATACAGTTGCCGATATACGTGAAGAGGTATAATAAACCACACTTGGCTACTACAATCTCGTTGCTTGACAGCAACGGCTGCGGCATTGCCGCTAGACAGCGAAGTCCAGCCACCGATTCTTTATACATTCCCGAATATGGTATACTCCATGCATTTACGTTCAAATATTAAGTTAAAAATCTTTGCGTTTATTAGTCGCTATGACATTGGCATAAGTCATAACTTCGTCTTACCTGTAGGAACGGTTATTTATGTTTTGCTCGTAGTTTTTTACGTTTTGTAATGATGGTTTTTTAGACGATATGGAAAAAACTTTTTTATAGTCTTTTTGGGAAACAGAAAAAAAAATCTCACACACTATTGATTGTTTATTTTTTAAATTATTTTTTCCTGAACGAACACCCCTATTTTTATATCATATATTTTTATGCGAAAAGTCATGCGTTGTAGGGGTATACGACGCTAAGACATACAGCTTGTCGAAAATCGTTTGTACCTACTTACATATTCTAATGCTTTTATTCACGTACCTATTACACGAAGGTTAAAGGCCTAATAAACTGGCCGATGAAGTTCAAGACTAACTGGAAATAACTGACCATAAATCTGGGGATCGTAAAACTTCAAAGACGTTTCTAGTTTAGCATCACACCGGTTACACCAAGTCCAAACACACCTGCGCTCTCTGTCTTAATGCCTATACTGTAAAATGGCTTGTATTCCCAGAAAAAAATAGTAGAATTTTTATGTACCAGAAATTATTGTCCATAATATATATTATATATCATGGACGAATGTACAGGGTGTATTTCTGTCAACGGCTCAATGTACTTACATAAAAATTCGCGGTCCTCTTAGATCCTCTTAGTTTGTTCATAGTTCTTATCTAAGTCCCGTTGCGCGATGCCATCTGTTGAGGGCAAGTTGAGTTAGTTTAGTAAGACTAGTCAAGTAGATGCTGTTTTTGTTCAGAGTTACTAAAGTACGTTTGAAATTGATTTTCCCTGACTTTTATTACTAATAGGTGATGAACATTATGTATAATGTCTGGACAATTTAATTATTGGAACAAAAAGGAACAATACTAATTATGCTAAAAAAATCTTAGATTATACCTACTATTGGTTCCAAAACTGCCTCTTGGTTTTTATTTTTGGTTTCTTGTCCTCTGGCTTCCTACAACAGGTCCTAATAAAATTTTGACCCTTTGTCAGTTAGGCCTTAACATTTACGCGATTCTCCTTATTTGGTGTTAAGTGTTGTCATCAAATAAAAACTAACACAATCCTCCTCTTATTTCAGAACCTGCGCATCCAAGACACCCGCGAGCTGTCCGTAGATCTGCACAGAGATATCGCCATGTGCATGAAAGAGATGGACGTACCTCCAGAGCAAGTGGCGGACTACATGCTACCTGGGAACGTTCCACTCTTCCCCGCCAAGATAGGAGAGAAGGATTACGCAGGAGATAACACGATATTAGGTAAGTTAACTTATAGGAGTTACATATATACCTATGTACTTCAATAGGAAGTGCTGCTGTAGAACTTGCTCCTAGAAAACTCCCCGCTCTTCCTTGCTAAGATCAAAAACAGACGCTTGAAAAGAACCGATAAGAAAATGAAAAAGACTACGGATTATGCTGGTAGGATCTTTGACACTCCTCCCTACTTACCACAGAATAAGTAGTAGGTACCTACCTAGTACTAAAGTACAGAAGGCTCTCTCTCCTCTACGTTTGACGTTTAGTTGGCCAAGCATGCAAATGTCATAAATCCATAGATATTAATGTTATCAACGTGCGGCCACGTGCTGCGTGGTTGTACAGATTATTGTTTTTAATGTTATACCAATTTACGTACGCAACGGTAAGGTAGACACATGATAGGCGACTGTCTGGTTATTTATGTAAGGCAGAGACATCGAAATTGCACGTGCTTCGGAAAGTAGTTGATTCTAAAGGTACCTAAGGTACTGGTAGTCAGTTCTAACTGATCCAATCGGTAGTATCATACCGATAGAAAGGATCGTGGATGGCCACCATTAGTAATCTTGGTTGCATGACTATTGCGTGGGATGACGATGTTTTCCCCTGCATTGCGGGATTCAGAATTTATTTATATGGAATTATATAAAACAGATTCCCTTTTGTATAAAACTCAGAAACAAAACAAGGTGAAGACTTTTGTTGACATTATTCTAAATGGTATGGCATTCTCAGAGGATACTCGTATTTATAAATAAGACATTTGTTAAACCTTTATTATCAATATATTTTAAATTCATTCCAGGTGCTCCCATCGATATGAGTCGATACCAACCAACGGTTCTGAATGACATTTTGACATTCGATTTCATCAGCAAGTCGATATACTCCACCACGCACTCCAATCCGAAGAGAAGAATCGAGTCTCCGCTGAAAGAGGCGTTGGACGATGTTATTAGAGAAGTAAGTTGTTTTCACTGTCTTACGAAGCATATTTTTTTCTTTTTACAATTTAAATTTTTGTAAGTCTTACGACATTAAACCTAAAAAAACCCGGCTACACTTAGCCGACCCGGCTAAGTGTATGTCGGGCCACCCTAAGTGTAGGGTTCACTGAGCTAATACGGACATTTTGTTTCCCCACCCCCCTCTAACTTTTGAACCGTGAGTCCAAAAATTCTAAAAAAATTATGAAAGTAGAATTTTATAAACTTTTAAGGTAACATTATTTGAACATGGCCAGATAAAATAGGTATTCTTGTTTTTTTTTTACAAAAGGTCATATTTTCTTAGTAAAAGAGTGACCTATGTGTCGTAGTGCTGCGAAATACTCCATTTTGCTAGTGATGGTCATGGTACCTAGGAAAACCCCTTCTAGGTTTGCTAATTGTGATGGATGGTTATATACGGAACCCTACACTGAGCTTGGACCGACATGCTCTTGGCCGTTTTTTTAAGTTTAATCTCTCTTCTTATTAAAACAGATTTTTATAAGAGGTAATCTGGGTATTTTTTATTTATCCAGTTTCAGGACAGTCTGGACTGGATTATACCGATTGAATATTATTTGTGGCATTTTCAGGCTAAAGGTACCACATTGTCGGTTGTTGATAAGGTTGATTTCTAAGTGATTATTTATGACAGTTGAGCCTTATCGATAACCGACAATGTGGTACCTTTAGCCTGAAAGCGCCACATTTTATCTCCATAATCGATGGTACTTTAACTATGGTGATATGAGAGCCTTGGTCTGGATGGCAACCTTATCCCAATTAGCTCAGTCAGGCACTAGTTATTACCTAAGCGACTGCCACCTGGATCTTCTTGGATACAAAACTATAACATAAAATACATTTTACACAAATCGACCTAGCTAGTAGTGTTGTGGGTACTAGGCGACTATACATATAATAGAGATATATAAATACTTAAATACATAGTACAAACCCATAACTCAGGAACAAATATTCGTGATAAACACACAAATAAATGCCCTGACCAGGACTCGAACCCGGGACCTCCTGCTTAATATAGGGATAAGTTTTCTCACTCTGTTTCCCTTCACCAACAATGTCGATTCAAACTTACCTTCCTACTTAAAACTTATACCTTTCCTAATATTTCACCAAAAATAATACATTTCCATTTCAATTCCAGGTAATGGAAATTATCAATGCCCCATCCAGACAACGTGGACGCGTGATCGACTTCAATGAGCTTCTATACGGCTACACAAGATTAGATCCTTTACACGGCGCTGACCATGTCTTGGACATGCTGCTGCGGTACAGGAGGTATAGAGGACGCAAGATGACCGCTGC
Organism: Lathronympha strigana; assembly: GCA_949128165.1. Lineage (NCBI taxonomy): Eukaryota > Metazoa > Arthropoda > Insecta > Lepidoptera > Tortricidae > Lathronympha > Lathronympha strigana. Next base: position 9,519,413 of record OX421915.1, read on the forward strand.
AGTCAGGAGGCATGCTTACCTACAACAGACGTTTACTGGTAAGAATAGTACATTGTGTATTAAGGGCGGTAAACAAGAAATTACAAACGAGTGTGAATTCAATAAATAAACTTACTAGGCAGATGAATAAGCAATAATTATTAGAGGTAGTATTAGTATAGCGCGGTCCACAGTCCACCGAGGTGAGACGCGGCTACGTGCGGCGTTCGCGTGGGGCGCGGGCGGGCGGTAAAGTAGTATGGAAATTATTACCATGGGCTTAATGAACGAAGTTGTGTGATAACTAGGTATTACCTGTTTCGGTAACACAAAACTGGGCCCATTTTGCACGCCGCTGAATATATACTGCGTGCATGGCCAAGATGTCAATTGGTCACGCTTCGTAGCGTATCATAGTTATTTCTCTATCACTCTTCCTTTTTAGTGCGATAATGACAATGGGAGCTACCGTATTGTCGCTCACCAGGCGGCGCCACTCATGCGTGGGTCCTGCGTCAGTATGAAAGAAATGTCAAAGTGACGTTTGAAATGTTCCCGCAGGACCCACGTTCCACTAGCGCTCCTAGCGGAAAACCGACTCGCGGTAGTCCTCATTGCGTTGCGACTGAGCGTTAGCGATTGTCACTTTGGCTACGCACGCTGGACGTGGTAGTGTGATAAAGGAAGTATAGATAACGCTAGGTTTGCCTCTTCATGCTGTGAGCTGTGACCTATGGAATGCTGTGTTACCCCTTTTCATACACGGAACACCTGTCTATAAGACGCCTCATGCCTACACCAGTGGCGGGGCACCCTTACGTGAACCAATCTAGCACACTTTTCTTAACGACTCAAAGAAAAAGCAGGCCAGAGTATTTAGAGCCTAAAGAATATTTTGTCGCTCTGCCACTGGCCCACACCTATAGAATGCTCGTATATATTTAGGTATAGCAAACTGGCCAAGCAACAATCCACTTTATAGGTAACTATCTTGCTGCTAATACTATCACATATCATGTTACTACTACATATGATATCAAGAGGCAGTTGTAATAGCTCACACACCAGTAAGTGAACGTCAAACTTATTAAGATTTTTATATTTACAGGAATGGAAATAAGAGAACTTCCAATGGGAGAACCAGCGCCGAGCGAGGATCCAGAATTATCGGATAACGACGCCAAGGATCCAATGGACTACGATTTTGACGAGTCCAGTCAGCAGCAGAACAGCTTCCTCGACTTCGGGAAGTTGGGCGTCAGAGAGGCCCTTGAATCGGGACTAATGAAGCTCCAAAATCTTCCCAAGGTCCTCAAATGGAGTGACGCTGATATAGAAGAGTATCCTGTGTATAGTAGAACAATCAATTTTATAATGCCCCTTATGGGCAGGCAAGAGATATTCGGACGCTTCATGAAAAACTACGAAGACATTGTCCTAAAAACTGACGAGGCTGTGAGGTTAATAGTCGTACTATATTTAGACAGTAAGAACCCATTGGACTACGGAAATGCGGAGTCTCTAATAACATATTATAAAGATTTATACGGGAAAGAGATTAAAGTCGTCCAAATGGGATCGACAACATTTTCAAGAGGCGCTGCGCTCACCGAAGGACTCAAACAGTGCTTAGATGATGACTTAGTTTTCTTTATAGACGTCGACATAATGTTTAATTTCGAAAGTCTTAGGCGGATAAGGATAAATACAATCAAATACAATCAAATATACTTCCCCATAGTATTCAGTGAATATGATCCAGATGTTGTTAATGGAGAGGACTATAACAAATTCAAAGGTGAAACGTTCGTTATAAATGGTGATCTAGGTAAATACGTAGACAGTTCCGAAGGTGCTGCTAAATCGGAAAGAGAACTAACTAATTTGAAGTACAGTAAAGAGATGCGCGACGACTATGGGTATTTTAGGCAATACGGTTTTGGTATACTAAGTATTTTTAAGAGGGATTTTGAGAGGATAGGTGGGTTCGACCTGAACATTAAGGGTTGGGGTTTAGAAGATGTTCAATTGTTTGAAACTATGATTAAGTCAAACTTAACCGTTTATCGGGGTCCAGATGACAGTTTGGTGCATATCTTCCACTCGGTAGACTGTGATAGGAATTTGGAGAAGAGTCAGTTCTTGATGTGCCTGGGTACGAAGGCGTCAACTCATGGTAATGACAAACACATGACATACTATATGTTGAACCATCCGGAGGTGCTGTGGCCGGACGAGGAGAAGGGTGCTAGCTAGTACAGGGTTCAGGCTTAGCTTTTTAAATTTTAACGAAAAATTCCTTTTGTGAAGGGGTTATTGTTTTAGTAAAACATCTACCTACTCAAATCGCTTGAAACGTATTTGTAAATAAAAAGTTTAGTTGTGATTATCATTTTAAGCCAAACTTTGGTTGGTTGGTTTTTAAACTTTAAGTCCAGTTGTAGATATTTAGTTAACTAAGTATCCAACTTGTAAATTCCGAATATCACAAGCAATTGCTTTTATGACAGGTTTGCTATTTTTATAAAAAATCCTACGTGATATCGTAAAGTGTCTTATCTTAATGAACAATTCGTATTTTATTTATGTAATAAATGTGTCTTATTTCATTTTTACTAAGAGATTCCTAGTCTGAAGTCAGATTGTAATTATATTTTAACTCAACTTTACAAATTTGTTCTTTTAATATACTGAGCATAATTCTCTATTTACCTTTTTTTATTAAAACGGTATGACTAGACTAGACGTGTAAATATGTAAATGATTCATTGCATTTAATTGTGACTGTTAGTGGAAAAGTAGTCTGAGCCTGTCATCACTACCCAATAGTCATCATAACGAGACCTTTACAATAATATATTTCGAAGTTAAACGTGACCTAAACCACTTTTCCGCCAACAGAATCGAATTCACTTAGGTATTATTGTTCCTATAGTTAGACAAATAACCAATTACTTCCCATTAAGGTGCTCTTATATTTGATTTGATTTTATAGTTTGGCAAGTGTCCTTTGTCACAGGAGCATAGGTACAAAAAACATGTTTTCTTTTCTTAAATCAGTGATATTTATAAAAAAAGATGTATGTTTTTTTTCTACTCCTACTACTCGTACTGTTGATGGAATCGATTTGCCAGACTATGTATATAATTATATATGTGCTTGTTGTTAGTAAAAGGTACCACTGTGCCGATTGTAGACACGGTTCATTACGTAATGAATCTTTATTTATCGACAAGCGACAAAGTGGTACCTTTTACTGAATACGATCACGTATGATATATTTTTACTGCTTTGGAGAAAAAACTTCATATGAGCCTTACTACCGTTCAATGATAATAGGTTTAATTCATAAGAATAAATGAAATTTTAGTGTAAGTATATAAAAAAACAGTTGGAGAAACGAGTCAGAATCCAACTTGATGCTCCTAAATTTTAAAATAATAGAAACATTGCCTAGTGAGGTTAAAAACAAAATAAAGACCTACGCAACTTCTTACCTTGAGCATGATATCAAAGAACGTCTTTCATAATTAATTATTAACAGTCTTTAACTTCGTTATACTATATATGTTTTTTCCAGCCTTTTTCTTTTCTAGTTACTGCCAATAATGCAATAATTGTCATCTATTACTAACTTATTAAAATAAACTCGATTTGGGATGAATTAATTAATACATATAGGTAAGTACCTACTCTGGTTGTGAACCCAACATACCTTTCGTATAAATCAATCACTTAAAGGCAATAGCTACTTATTTTTAAACTTCAAAACATTCTTGAGCATTTGTAGATATACACCAAAAACTTTTACCTACGCGATATTAACTTTTACATGTCGTAATTTTATTATTTTTGTATATTTACTGTAGTTATACTAAGTAGTCACAACTTTTTTCTGTAAGTCTCGACCAATATAATTGTAAGACTATTCAACTTTCTATCAAAAAAATGACACTATCGCCACAGATCAGAATTCTATAGTAGATTCACCGCTCTAAACAAATCGCGTAAGTAACCGAATTATTAATAACAGGTAAGCATTTTCGGTATGAAGAATATTTTTGTTGAATGACGGTTGTCACCATCGGCGGACGACTAAAATACTTTCGTTTATTTTGTACGTAGCCCACGTGCGTTACAGTGAACAAATAAATACTCGTATGGTTTTGATTTATGCCACTAATGTTAACTTTTACTGCTTTAATAAATACAGAATTACAGATATTTCATCACCTTAAGTTGGTTCCCAACAAAGGATTTTATTGCCCCACAAACTCGCCCAACACTGGTGAATGCTAAACCTACCTTTGCGTAGTAGGTACTCACTTGATTTGTGGAACATTAACATCATCAAAACGATCGGTTTTCTTCGCTCACTCACTGGTCGTTTTTCAGGACATAAACGTCCCGATTGTCATAATAAAATATTGTAAGGATTTGTGTTAACCCTTTGGAAAAAGGACCTTTGATGATTGGTGCCTATTTATACATGTAACACATTCGACAAATAGCCCTATTGTTTGTCATAAGTTTGACGGTGTTTGTGGGGTCTCGTTCAGTACCATGGTCTGTCAGCATTAATCACATCAATGCTCCTTTTTCCATGGAACGACACATTTTGTAAATAAGCTGTAAATGTCATGTGCTCACATGTGAAGTGCCAATCGTTAGTCTTAAGTAGTTAAATATTAAAATTGAACGCAAACTGTTATATTTTTGTGTTGATATTAATGTTTTTATTGAATGGAAACGACAATGTGATTCGAAAGTGATTGAAAGTACGAAATTAAATTAAATATTATTTTTGTCTACAGTGCGGTTTTTTATTATTTATTTGAGTTATTTCCTACCTTGTTTTGTAACATTTTGTGCAGTCTCCACATGAAGGTAAAGTATAAATACATAAACCACGTTACCTCTGTCAATAATCCAGTCATTGACCTGACAGCTTGTACTGTGGAAATTTTGATTATCTGGGAAATATTCTGTAATAGCCGGTTTTTTTAGCGTAATGGATATATCGTGAGTCTAGTGTTACGTTGGCAACAAAATCCAACAAAATATCGTTACATGCTAATCGTCACAAATATGTGCACACTAGGGCGTGCAAACCGGTTTTTAATAGTATGGGAAACCGGTTAATAACCGATTATTAAGCGATATTTCATACAAATAAAAACCGGTTTGCACACCCTAGTGCACACGTGTTACAATGTAAACGTTTTTCTTGTACTATACATATCTATCTTTCCACTTTCGCAGTCGGTGCTACCTACTCGTATCAAAATCTATACAAACTTAGTCTAGACGAACTCTAGGTATCGCCGAGCAAATGTAGCCTTATTTCTGTTGCTACCAAGGTAGTTCCACTGCTTGCCTTGCGCCTGCTCACCTCGATCGCCTCCTCATCACATTTATCTATATGAGTATACCGCCAGTGACACTGCCATCCGGCTACGGTATACTGGGCTAGTAACACGACAAATAAGCGTCTAACAAGTGTGACTAGTAATAATAACTGTCTAATAAGTGTGACTAATAATAAGTGTGGCTAATTAGTGTAATTAACATGTTGTATAGTTTGTAGGGTTACAACCAAAGTTCATAAACTATATTTGAAATGTCTCCCGGGATAAGTGCCAACCGGACTCGCGTACTGAGGGTTCCGCCCCACCACACAATTCTGGTGGTCAACTTGCCCTTAAAAGATGGCGCTGCTCCAATAGCTTGTACAAACGATACGTCTCGAAGGAACGCGACTTTGTATGGACGTTGTCAACCGTTTAGAACTCGAGTTCACCGTTATTATCATATTTATTAATTTATCGACATTTGCATCAACTCGATAGTAATAAATACTATAAATAGGTACCTAACTATCGAGCTACTGCAAAAGTCGATTAAAGAGCATAGGTGTATCGCATGGCCCGGGGCTGCTGACCGTTTCCATTGTGTACCACGTTGCCCATCACGCAACATTACATAACGAAATATCATGCCATCGGAATCTTTAAGGTCATTTATACTTTTATCTACATTTTACAAACCCAACGCAATATGAAATAGTAAGAATACCTGTCATAATTGTAAAAGCACCCTCTAGTGATGATCGACATATAAATATACAGGCTGATAGTGTTGAACGAAAGTCAATTAACAGTGTGTTCCACTTTTAACGCCCTTTAAACAATTTTTTTTTCAAGTAACCAGTTAAATAACTAGTCTAAATAAGTCTGAAGTCACTTATTTAGACCAAAGGTAGGTGCTTTAAAAATAGTAAAAGTTAAAGTGTAAGTACTAGTTTTGAATGATTAAAATCAGTTCGGCAACAATTATTTGGGTACACCTGTTTGGTGGAGTGGTGATTACGTTTCAAATTTCCACGCCTATTATTCTTTCGAGCGAGTGATAAATCCTACGTGACAAGTTGACAGCTACCGCCATCAGTCGAGTTCATTAATATCTGTGCAGCTGAATGCATAATATGTCAACACTTACACCTTATTGTCAATGTCCGAAGGATTTACAGATATTTTTGAAGCCACGGAAATGCTCATATATTTATGAACTTGACTGTTCGTAACCAGTTGAATTGAAACATTATTTTAGTTCAGTCGAGTTCATTCATATGTGACCCAAGACCCAAACGAATGATGCAGGTCATAGGGCGTGACGAAGTATGAGACATACAATATTATACAAGCTTGATAAACTAAACTTGTAGATATAGTTTTCCCAAAGACTTCAGAAATATAGTCACTTATAGGTACTTAGATTGTTCTTTGCCAGAATGCCATAAGAGTTTAGTTTGTGAAACTTTAAGCTATCATCGATAAGTTTTGATAGAAACAAAAAAATCGACCTTCTTTGTCTTCTATGAAATTTCAGTGGTTGTAGTATTTAGGTACATTAAAAACGGAAAATTAATATTTTATCGACTATGGAATAACCGATTTTTGTAATTAGCATAATATTGACATATGTACCTACTCCTTAAACTTACTTTATTTTTCACCATTCTAAATAATTCTTTTTTTGCATTTTAGAATTGTGCAGTTTGATGGCGTCATCTCTCGATTAGTGTTATAAACATGTAAAGGTTAATGTAGGGGGTAGCCCGAGCGTAAAGTTTGAGTAAATTTTGAAACGTACCTTAGCGTTTAAAAATAGCATTTCATATACTTTTATATATAAGAAATTTCGACCATAGCCAGCTGCCGTGACCGGAGTGGCCTACAGGTTATGGCTTCTGCCTAGAATGCAGAAGAAAGGGTTCGATTTCCGACTCGAGCACTGCTGCCTTGACCACTTTTTCTTTCGAATATGACCTCCAGTTAAGTTTATCACTGTTTGGCTGAGTAAGTAAGTTAGGATGTTATCCTATTCAAATTATTCCGCAAAAATTATCATACGAGTATTAAGCACGATGTACCTACCTACCGAATTGCCAAAGGCTGACCATTGTTCGACATGATGCAACTTTACATAACACGTTATCATGCGATCGCAGATTAGACGTGGGACTACTTTCATAATCACTGTTTCTCCCACCGAAATGGTACAATGGTAATTACTTTACATTCGTATTTCCCAAGGAAAATAAACTTAAATGCGGTCGTCGCTTACCTCATTATGAACGATGCTCAATCCAGAGACACAGCTTCGCGACGTAAGTGACTGAAGTACTAGGCTGTAAGTAACATATGTAAGCTTCATGCGTCTATAGTACGTTCTTCCATTGAATCCTTATGTTATGATCACGCGTGATCCGCGCGATATTTTTCCGCGTGTGAATCAAGCCCCGTATTAACGCTATTGCTTACAGATTATTCGCCTCATGGGAACGACTACTATAAGTCAAATTTTCATCTACGTATACCTACTATTTGATAGAGTTCCATAAGTCAGTGACGTAACGTGAAATCAGTTCTTATTTAAAAATAAAGTGCTATATGGTATGAGGGTATGACGTTATCAAAGAGCGCAGATATTGCTTAAGCTGATGGCTTATGTAAACGGAATCGGTTTAGCAAGATATGCGGGTTTAATAGCTGACTGACAAATCCCTTTACGTTAGACCTTATCAGAGTATTAGCTGAGGTATCTACTTCAAAATTGAAAATATTAACGAAGGTATCAGCTTACGGATCAGAAGCTTGAGTCATGGTGAGCTTCATTATGGTTGCGGACTTTTTTTAAAGTGTATTTATTTGTAGTGTATTTTTTCATAGACGAATGGCCAGAACATTGCCTAGTTCTCACACTTATAAATATGATGTTTAGAAGTATATGGTTTGATACCGTTGCGAGATTGTAGTAGTCCGGCCTTGCACTCGCCTTTTACGATGATGCAACGGCCCAATTCTATAACACCTTTACATCTTCATTCGGACTATTAAGTTACGAATGGAATATAAATTAAATAGCTGTAAACAATCGCTGAATAAAATTACAATGATCGCTTTACGGTGAGAGTTGCGTCACTGCTTCGATTTGTATTCCAAGGTCGATGAAGAGCAGTATTTACATATTTTACATAAGTTCCTGACACTTCTAAAACGTTTAGAGGTTAGGCGACAGTTCTGGTCGAAGGAAACAATTGAATACGGTGTCAAAATGTATTTATTTTTTGTAAATAAAAATAAAAACATAATAAATCTTAAAATATAAAAATATTAAGCTATACTTAAAATAGACTTTATACAAGTGTTGAACCCAACGGCCGGCCACTTCGCGCGTGTTGGCACAGTAACCCGTTGCCGAGAACCATGCGAGGTCCTCGGTATAACGGGACGCGTGCCAATGGCGACTGGCCGGTCGCTGGGCAATGCAACCCGTTCGCGTGCATAGTCGCAAGTGTTGGATTTGGTGAGACAAGAGCCTGGTAGGCCGACATCACCTACATTGTACGTGACCGCCGACCAAATTGATTAAACATTCGGCCGCTCCAGAGATCTTACGGACTCGCCCGAATAGAACAACATCCGAACGCTCAGTGGCTATCGAGGACCGACGTATAGACTAGAAGTAACGGAGTACTCGGCTACGTGTTAGTTGGTGTAATCCGATCACGGGATGGTCCAGTCGATGTTTCGCGTTCAGAATCTTGTAAGGGACTTAGAAGGGGGCGCCGTAGCTGCCGGAGGGGGCGCGGGCGGGAGCTCCGTAGGAGGAGGATGGGCCGGATGGGTATCCGCCGGAGGAGGAACCACCGGACTGCTCGAACTGTGCAACCTGGATGGCTTGACGGACTCCCTCAAGGTTGATGCCGACAACGCGACCGCCGGAAGAGGGCGCTCCGTAGGAGGACGACGGGGCTCCGTAAGACGATGAGGGTGCACCGTAGGATGATGAGGGGGCGCCATACGAGGAGGAAGGAGCGCTACCGCCGAAACCACCACCGATGCTGCCCGAGGAAGCGGAGGACTCTTCCTTCAGGAGGATTTGGCGGACTTGCTCGAGGAGTTGCTGGTCAACGTTCTGGCCCTCCGAGGTCTGGAAGCCGGAGGAGACGGCACGGTAGCCACCACCGCCACCGCCACCGCTCAGGCCGCCGCTAAAGCCACCGCCGAATCCGGAGCCGCCCGACGGGCGGTTGTAATTGTAGCCACCGGGGGCCTCGGCACGGGCCACCGCCACCAACGCGAGGGCTATGCACTGTAAAATAGAAAACTAGTCAGACAATTGCCACTATGAATACAATCAAGATATAAAAACTTTAATCTGATGACGAATTTAATAAAGTGACAAGTGATTAAAATCGGTTCGACAATAGCTTTGAGGCATTGTAAACTGTAAGCCGTTTTCACTGATGGACACTATTAGCTGCGCACCTAAATATGATAATTCAAACGTTAATGCCACGCTTAAAAAGGCTATATGATCCAACCGCCCGTAAATGTAAATTATGTGAAACGTGCATTGTCTTGCTTTCCAATTCTGAGCATTTTATTTGCAAAGTAAGTCTCTCGCTACCATAAACCGTATAATATGCAAATATGTGAGCTACCGTTGCACAATCTTTGGCGGACGGTCTTCAGTTGTTTTTTTAGATGTTCCAATGGAGTTGAAAGTGAAATTTGTAAAGTTCTCACGAATAGGCTTCAGGTCAAGTGCCATAAGGTTAGGCGTGTCGCCATCTTAACAATTTTACTTTCATCACGTCACGCGCATAACATTGTATGCTCTAACACGCAAGCGTAATTTCTTCAATTAAAATTTGATTGCTAAATTTAATGCATTGTTTTGAGAATCACGATAAAACTTTGTCTAATGCGAGAAACAACTTTGGAAACGGTGAGTGAAAGTTCACGAGAAAGGTCAGAGTTGAGGTGATATAGTGTCTCTGTTGCAGTTACATCACGGATGCACTCGGTGTAAATGTTAGATGCTCCAGATGATCTTTAACCTCAAAATCACTAAATATATTATAAGCAATCAGTTGCATAAACTTGATCCGTATATTTTTTAGGACACTCTGTAAGTTATAGTTTGGCAAATTTATTTTGTCACTAGAAAAATGCGATATAAAAAAAAATATGGATGACCAACTATGAGTATTTTTTTATTTGTCGACTTTTGCTAGACTAGTAGGTAGTCCTAGCACAAGAGTGCTGCGAATGTAGTTAGCTCGCGGTTGAGAAGGACAACCTGTCATTTTCTAACTGTACCTATTACCGGATTAGACAGTGACAGTTGTCTTTCTCAACCGCGAGATACTGTCGCGGCACTCTTGTGCTTGGAATCTAGAACTAGAAAAAGTTATTATATTCTCAAATCTTTAAATACTTCCTGTTCGAAATTTGAAACGTATCCGCCAGTCGTTAAAATAAGTGTTCAAGTGACATACTTTTTTTCTATGCTCTATGGACTGATGCACTACGTTATGCAAGGCTTCCGTGGCGGAAGTCACGCTATGTCATTAAGTTCAGAGCTTTCGACTATCGAGATGTCTGTGATGCTCAATCATGGTTATGCGAATAGACAATAGATAGATTTCTCGTAATAAAATGTTATGATAGGTAATAATAGACGGATATTATTATAGACAATAAAACGTAGAGTCGTAGATGTACCGGTGCTCGATGCTGCACTAGTATTCGACATGGGCATTTTAAGTCAAAGTGACAAGGTTTAAAATCGAACATAGAATAATCTTTATTGTTCAATTTTAGCCTATATAACATTAACATAAAATTCCATGTCAAATACTAGTGCAGCATCGAGCACTGGTACGTCTACGTTAACTATACGTTTGTAAACGATGGTTTTCAAAAAACAAAAAAAAAACGTTTAAACTACTTATAACGATCCTATAAGTGTTAAAGTTAAGGGCTACGTCTTAAAGTTGTTATTAAGTACTCGTATTCCTAAAGAAAATAATGGCAAAAAAAGAAAATACGTTGTTGTTCAATCTTTGCTTAACGGATCCACATTTTAAATTCGAACGCAGTTCGATTTGAATAAAATCTGCGGAGGTTCGTGTTTTGAATGTGATCTCTTTAAATAAATAGTCTGTTATGCAAGAGTTATGCATTAATATGTATACAAAATATAGATAATGTGTTCTTTTAGTCAATTTGTGTAAGAATGTCCTATAATATTTATTTATTTATTTATATATTTCTCTAGATTGGCAAATCTATAGATGTGTAATTTTAAGGAAACTATTATAATTTATAAAACAAACTAGCGTGTACATAATGATATTCTAGAGTCAAACCACGTTATCTCTTCCAAGCAAATGAACTATCAAACTTGAAAGTAGTATTTTGAACGTCAAACTTCTATGAAATTATATATGACGTTTACTTAACACACATCAAAATATAGGAAACTTAGTATAGACAGACTAATTTTTATTTTTATTTGATTATGTCTTTAACTACCCACAGCAGTGCTTATTAGCGCGTCGTCGTCAGAAATACAATGAAGAAGACAGGCTTTGCTTTACCCCTACTATCTGTTTACGCTATATGTCATTTTATTTGAACAATAAAAAAAAAAAAACTTTATTGCACAGTAAATAATGTACAAAAGGCGAACTTAATGCCAGAAGGCATTCTCTACCAGTTAACCTTTGGGCCAAACAGAGATCAAAATTAACAATAATAGTAAACAAATGACGAACAAGCTTATCGAAAGCTACTTAAAAGGGTAAAGCTTTGTTACTATAGACTGATTAAGAAAAGCGCTATTATCGTTTTAGTATATTTTTTTGTATCATGTCGGTGGCAAATAAGCACACGGGCTCACACAGCCCGCCTGATGGAAATCAGACACCGTAGTCTATTGACGCCTGCAACTCCAGGGGTGTAGCATGCGCGTTGCCGACCCATTAAAAATATGTACACTCCTTTTTTGAAGAACCCCACGCTGTATTTCATTGAGAAAACCTCGGCCGGGAGTTCTGTGATGTTGGTTGTAGGTATTCATCTATTATTTGATCCCAAATTTTGGCTAGGTAGTTTGTCAGACTTATGGCTGATATTCAAATATTGTTTAGGAACTTCTTAGCGTCGCTATTGAAAATGCCCGATGTATTTCACAATGCTCGATCACTAGTTACATCGGAATTTAATTACCTTTACTAGAGATGTATGTTTAAGATATGCGTAACCTCTGACCCGTGGCTAGGCTTGCTCAAGGGAAGATGAACGCACTTGAGCAATGGAATATAATTGACGTACTTTACGGCGCCTTAAGTAACTGGAAATGAAGGATTGCCAACTGGGCCCTCATTCTAGAGTTTGATGAATATTTTGATGACTTGCCAATAAAAATACTACTTAACTTAAAATCTGAACTGAACTTTGCGAAGACAACGTGTAAAACCACTGAAAACGCCGAAGTATAATTGAAATTGCACTTTTTTAGCGTGTTGGGATTCGTTTTTTTTTGAATGAAGGCTTTTAGTTTTAATAATCTTCTGAAAGTGCGTTTGTAAATAAGGCTTCTGTTTAGTAAATCTTTGAGGTTATCGAGTCAAGTAGCAAGAAAATGCAATGTAATACATCGCCATGCAGTTTTTTTTTAAGTTAGTAATGTTGCCCCCAAAAGTAACACTCTTTGCGTTACTTTTAAATCTTTATTTCTGAACCCATTTTTTAAATTAAACATTAAAACTACCTATACTTACGTAAGTATATTAATTCAATCATAATGGTGAAATGACAATAATTTCTAATGATGACAAGTTGATCGAAAATGTTGTTCTTGAAAGTAGTTGTATACCTTAGTACCTAAGTATCCCGTCATTTGCAGCTTCAATTGATTATTAATGCAATCTTCTTAGCGAAGTTAGTGCCTATAAAATAGCGAAAATACCACTCATGTGCTAAGTCATTAATAGTCACCGTAATACTAATAAAATTATAGAGCCACATAATTTTATCTCTACAAGAAACTGAAATCTTAAACTGTTTAGAATTATAAGTGCTTAGACCATTTAGTAGACATTAGACTTTATATAGAAACCGTAATTACCAAAACCATAGACAATTATTGTTAGGCAAATGATGTTTTGTGAGCGTAGTGAGCGGTGGAACAAAAACAGTTGACAAACGATGCATGGTGTGAACTTTATTTGAATAGACACAAAATTAATCTTTATTTTTCTGCTTTAACTAAATTGTTAAAGATAACGGCAAAACCTACTGAAGATAATTAAACTGTAAACTCCTATATTTTAAATTTCTAACAGTTTCCGAAGGTCAATAATCACTTTGAAAAAGGTATAAGTTTTAATAGAGTTAAATGAAGAATGTTAAAGATTTAAAAGTCGAGATGAAATGTTCTGAAATCAACTTCAGTGCATTAAAATGTCCAAAAATAAAATCACGTCCTGTGAACAACACATTTCAATAATCATGGATTAATCGGATTCCAAATTTAAAATACCGATGCACTGTCAAATTTGATTTCGGAACGTCACAATCACTTGTCACTTTTTAGTTTTTTTAATCCACTGGGCACGGGCACTGCACTGGACTTACCGCTACGAAGGCTTTCATGATGCTTAGTGATGGGTCACTTCGGTTACTAGTGAAGTAGTGTGATGTCCATGGATGGTATCAGGCACTATATAGCTAAATGGTCGCGGTGGGGCGGAGAAAGGACAGGTATGGCAGTTGTGCAAGAAAGGGAGATGCTACCATAGACGAGGAAGTTTTTTAATTGGAGGGCGTTATGCGATTTTTTTTCGAATTTAGAAGACTGATAGGTGGGAGGTCACGAACATTACCAGTTGAGTAATTTACGTTTAATGATGGTTAGAATAAATATTTATATGCCAAACTGTTTACACTGAGCGCTACTCACGCATATTTAACTAAGTTTTATTTACATCTTAATTGCCTTATTCAAATGATTTATTTAATCGACTTAAATTATACCTCAATTCGAGAGCAATTTATATATGTCATTAGGTCATTATGATGAGGTTTTTTAAAGGATTTAGTTGATTAATAGTTTTATAGATCATGAAATGAAATACACACTAGGTACTAAATTCTGTAGGTATTCATGTCCTTTTTTTTGTTTGTGTAATTTGTAGTGCACCATGCATAAATGATTTTAATTTCGGTTTATGAAAAATTCGCGCAAAAAAAAATTTTTTGTTGAATTTACAAACGAAACTCATAATTTAACAAACTTTTTTGACGTTTCATGAAGGGTAGCTGATTGGCCTCAGTAGTAAAATTTAATTAGGGGAATTGATTGGATAACGAAACTAAAAGGACCTCCATAATAAAGTTAAATAAACAAGTAAATTGATGTATAATATATGACTGATCATTTGTTTAGAGTGAACGGCGCTGATAGGTTACGCGTTTCACCGCGCAATATGGAAATCAATTTTCACGGTAATCTTCTTGGACAAAACCAACAATCATGCGGGCTGGTCACAGCCGCGAAAGGCTTATGTGTAGGGTTGACATTCTGACAAGACTTTATTACTTACTTGAATTTAATCCTGCAATGTTCAAATATACATATACCTAGTCCTTTCTAGTAAAAGATACCACTTTGTCGATTGTTGATAAGGTTTTGGTGATCTTTATGGCATTAACGCCTTATTTGGCTAGCGAAAAAGTGGTACCTTTTAGGTACTAAAAATTATCACAAATTCTAATTGGTGCATTTGTACAGTCAACGCAAGTAATTTGTCTAAATAACTAACTTTATTGTCAACAGACAGTGCCGAAGGGCGTGTAGGTCGTGTTCTTTTGTCTATCTATATATTTATACTTATGGCTTTAATTATAATTTGTTAGTTTATTATTACTTATTAGTTTATAACGGTGCCAAGTCGATATAACACATAATGCATGTTAGTATGTAATGTACCTATGTAAGCATATAATTAATGCTACATTTTCAGGAAATTAATTTTTATTGCAGGTAATATTTAGGACGATGAAAAAGACACGAGCAAGCACAATTATACATTTTCATCAAGACTATGTTAATCTTATTTTATAAACAAATGACTGAAATGACTCATACTAGGTTGCTTATTTCACTGATTTGCATGAACTTTATTTTCGTTAGAGAAACATCGAACTCTACGTCGCATCCATAAACATTATTAACATCTAGGTATAATCTCATTGTCGAATCACTCAGTATCGTCAGACATAAGACATATTAATAGGTTTAGTGATAGTGTAATGTACACAGTGAGTTCGGTGTGCTTGCAGCCTTTAACATTGGATGAACCAGATCTACAGTCGAACGATCCCGTGGTCCCAGGAGTAAGACCGGATCATCCTCATCCGGTTCTACCACCAAGGGCGCTGCGCGCGGCAAGAAGAACCTCTGTCCGCCCGCACGCGTCGTTGCGTACGGTTGTTGACGCTTGATAATGGCATCCAAAGATATCCGACACATGTCGCGCATAGTGCCTAAATTACGTGGGTGTTATCCGTAATTTTACACAATAATCTCATTGTGATGTTTGTGCGAGCCCTGCTGCGTAAAATCCTAATGCGTGTGCGCATATGGAATTAGCGAATACGCGTCACATCGTCTGCAACCAACCAAAGAACCATCTATGCATGAACTAGTGAACAGACAATGATAGCAGGAACTACAACAACAAAAAAGCCTATATGCCAGCCTTGAATTTGATTTCCCGGGGCCTATTCTGAGCAATTACAGTTATCTATCAAATCAAGTCATAAATAACCTCTTGATTGCCTAATGAATATTTTTTGAACTACGCTTCGCCTAGGTAGGTCGCTACGTCGCTATATAGAGAGCTTCATGTTTGAATGCTCACCACGATCCTGCAGGCTGCAGCGTGCTTCAAAGTACAAGCAGTGGTAGTTGGCGCCTTCGTCTCGTGGTCCGTCATATCCGTCTCAGACCATAGGGAAAAGGGAATATAAAAAAAGCTTGTTCATAAAGAGAGAGTCGAAGATTCCCTTAGTTCCCATACAAACACGACTGAAGGAGTCCGCACAGAGTTAAGTATAAGTTTTTCTTTTTGGGATTCGGCCTTTTCGTCGAATTTAATTTTGCCGAATATCACTTGCCAACAAACTTTTACCGATTTTCATTTCCCAACTTGGTTAGGTTAGGGTTGGAATATGATATTCGGCGACAGATACGGTTGCGAAATGATAAGTTGGGTACTGAATGTTTGGCAAACATATGTGTTGGGATAAATTGTTTGGGAAATGAAAACTTGGCAATAAATTTTTGGCGATACATTAGTAACCCTTCTTTTTTACATGTCTCTAACAGACCTTACATACAGTTACTGCGGTAATCCTTTTAAACAGTTGAATAGTATTGTAAACTGCTTTTACGAGCTCCACTGCTATGGACACTCGTAAACGTACCACAGAGGGTAATAGGGGGTATTACACTACCTACTTATGTTTTACGAGTAGATAGGTATAGTAAGTAAATTGTACAATGGATACTTATCATTTTACAACAATTTAATGGTTGTTTATAAACCTCTATCATATTTAAAATGCTGTTACATCTAGTCGTTTCTTCCTAACTTTAGTTTTGCCATTTGATTTCGTTAGATAAAGATACATTGTAACACAGTAGGCTTGGTAAATGTTATGAATATAGGTGATAGAATTGTATCTCAATATGTGAGTAGGGTAAACATTGGTTAATCGGTACCATGAAGTTATACAGTAGCTCTTAGTATGTTTATATATACCCCAGTTTACCTTGACTATTTATTAATAGGGAACTAAACACTAAATTTTTGCACTCCTCTACCCCTCCCTTTAAATCAAGCATAAAAAAACAAAATATTGAATTAATTAACTCTCTATGCGTCTGGGTTAGTCCTGTTTACAAATGACTCTTCAAAAGAACATATTTTTTTATGGACTTCATATAGAAATAAGTCCTTTTGAAAAGACACTCCTCAACAAATTCCGACATTAGTGACATCACATTTAACGAAAGCCAGAGGCGCGGAATAACGGATCAATATGACAATTTTGTTACGGAATCGTAAGTATTCAACCTTTTGGAACACTCGACTATCCAAGTTTCTAAAAAAAAAAGTGAAAAACTTCTTCCTCGGGCAGGACTCGAACCGGCTACTCTGGGATATACGCCTATTCGGGGCCATCGGGTGTGTCTCGGTAGCTTAGTTGGCAGAGCGATGGGCGTGTATCTCAGAGTCCCACCCGAGGCCGTGAGTTTATCCACTATTCCATTATTTGTGAGAAATTTGATATCGTTCGTAGGCGTTTCTGCTAAAAAAAATGCTGTTAATTTTGATAAATTATCCTTTCATTCAAATCCACTCAAATGTTACGTGTATAAATGTTAGCAAATTATAAAATGTAATCGCGTGTTACAAATGGATAAGCCTTAGGGTCAGCTCTTGGATAGCCTAGGGGCGTCCCAAATTATGGTGCCTAAATATGCATAGATCGACCTTTCTTTAGATTTCACTTGTCAGTAATTATTTAGTCAATCAGTATTATTTGACGCTTATCGTTAAGATATTCGACCTGATTTTATGGGAACTCGTGACATAGAGCTCTTATATAGTTATGCTATAGTTTAAGAGAGAGAGCTATATATATATATATAGAGAGAGAGAGAGTATATATAGACCAGATCGGGTCGTATCAGGTCGTCTTCAAGCAAAAAATAAGTAAATATTTAAAGCCCTTCGAGCGTAGCCAAGATGCCAATTGCTCACGCTTAATAACGTATCGTAGCTACCTCTCTCTATCACTCTTCCTTATTAGTGTGACAATGACAGTTGCGTTTCGTTAGCGACTGAGCGTGAGCGATTGGCATCTTGTCTACGCACCCCGGTTGGCTTGTTACAATACAATACAATACAAATACTCTTTATTGCACACCTCAAATGAAGTAAATACAGAGAATACAGCGAACAAAAGAAGAGGCAAACAACAGGCGGTCTTGTTACCCGTGAACTATAAAAAAAGTACCAAATTTTATAATTTTATAATATTACTTATGACGTGATTCAAAAACGCACATCAAACACAGCTTAACTAAATTATTTTTGTCCTTATTTGTCAGTTTGGCATTTTCCTTGTTATTAGAAAGAGAGAAAATATAATTTAACTAAAACGTATGTAATTTAATTTAACTATAACGGCCTGCTAGCCTAGTTGGTAGTGACCCTGCCTACGAAGAAAGAGGTCCCGGGCTCGAACCCTGGTAAGGGCATTTATTCGTAGATTTATCACGAATATTTTTTCCTATTCTATTATATATCGTCGTCTAGTACCCACAACACAAGCCTTATTGAGCTTACCGTGGAACTAGGTCGATTGGTGTAAGATTGTCCCAGAATATTAATTGATTTATTTATTATATTAACTTTGTTATGGATAAAGAGGTTAAAAACTTAAAATATCAGAAGCTGTCGAAGATCAAAGCCGAGTAGGTACTTACTGCTCTTGCGGTTTTACATACTATCGCCAGATCAAATAGATTTTGACCAACGAATGGAATCGGCAAAAATGAAAGTAATAATAAGAAAACACTAAAGAGGTATTTTAACATATTCTACGAAATTGATTATGATAATTGATAACAGGTAATGATCAAAGCAGGTAAATAACTGACCACCTACGATTTAGTGATTGATCGTTTGATCGCCTATACTATTATTTCTTCTGTTTAAAATCTAATAAATTTCACTGATTACCTACTAATTATAATGTTTAAATTTTATTTTCATATCTAATGCTCTGAAAGTGGATATTGTTTCCTAATTCTTACTGATTGCAAAAAAAATCGGTTTAAAATCGATGCATTGTATTCATTCCGATATTTATGTCCCGAATTCATAAATTACGACATCAAATCTTTTTTTTTAAATAAAACTTTCTTCAAGGCTCTCGTACTACAAATAATTTGGGTGCAAGGCACTATTTTTAGTCTCGGACTACCGGCGCTGTCAGACCGTCTCACGGCACGTTCGAGCGCCAAAATACCTCGACTATTTCAGTCGGTTGAAAGGTTCGGTTTCGGGTTCGGCCAAAAACTGGCCAAAACATACAATATTGTACTTTCGGGTAGTATTCGACTGACGTCAAGTAAGCTCGGCACAGCTGGCAATATGACATCATATGAAAATGCTAAAATGTTTATCCTAGAAAAGTGAAATCGGAACATGGAGATGTTTCGTTATTCATATATGTATTGGAAAAAAAGGCTCACTGTTATCTTATGCAGCGTTTAAATCAATTATCAAAGGTTCGGTTTCGGTTTCGGCCGAAACAAGAATCAATACCGAAACTTCGGTTTCGGTTTCGGTGAAAAACATGTTTCGGTCGGACACTAATCCTATGTAAATTGGATCAAATATGGATCAAAAATTTGGGAGCTTCGAATGCTGCTCTCGGATCAAACACGTGACCCCGTAAAAGTTGGAAAAAGATGCTTGCTAGTAAATTCACATCCGGTTCACAAAATTGTGCAAAAAGCTTGAACTGAGATACGATTTATCCGAGTATCTGATCCGAAAACAATCGTCTTAGCATTTCAAACACGGCGTGAATCTCATAGCTTTCTTATGCTATTTACATAACCAAAAACAACACAACACATACACCTTTTAATGGCGCTTAAGTCGTTTTAAATACAACTTGTATTTAAAAACAATCCATGTTTACTCCTTCTGGAAATTCAACTTTATCGCAATTGAAATTGAGTCTAAATTACTACAAAGTTTGTCAGTTGCATAAAATGCGTTACGTGCGCTGTGAGCTCATCTTGCTTTAATATATGAGACGCCAAATCAAGCAATTATGGACATGGAAATGGCTAAAGATAAACTTTTCAACACTCTTGATATTTTAATTAGTGTAGTTTGTTACTTTTTGATTCTTGTTCAAGAAACTGGAGGCTAAATCGGTCCAAAATACCTACTTCTAACTGTGCTATATAATAATTATGCTGGGCCAGCCAAGATACCGATATACTTAGATTCAAATCACGTTATCTCTGCCGAGCAAATGAACTGTCAAACTTTAAAGTGTTCTTTTAAACTTCAAACTTCTATGAAATTATGACGTGTACTTAAGACTTTCACGTTCTGTGCTATCAATATCTAGGAAACTTAGATCTTGAAATTTTCATTATTCCTGTCCTAATTAATTATTGGTTGGTTTTAGCGATATAGTGTTTTAGCAAAATTTATAGCCTACATACATATAAACCTTAAATTAAAAAAAAGACTATTACGACAGGATTAAGCAATAGTTCTCGAGATGTACTTGATTTTATAAAACTCAACATTCGCCATCTTGGATTGGCCGCAAGTTCTATTAGCTTCCACTTCTAGATGGCCGTCATGGTTTTTCAACACCCTAATTAACATTTTTAACTGCTGTATAAAGCAAATTTGGTACCCCCAAATTATCCCATTTTAGAATTTTTGACCTGCTGGCCCATGGACTAAGAGTCTTTTGTTTTTTTTTTAGAGGGGGAAAATGCTTTACGCATACCACCCGGGTGCGAGGGGTAACCCGAGCGGTTATGTGGGACTCCCGTATTGGCTAATGAGGCCCACGGTATACCCACTAAAAACCCCCCCCATATGCCACCTCGCCGCCCTATTGGCGGGGTTACGGGAACGCTTGCGCACACATCCGCAACCCCGCCGGCGGCAGCCGCCTCCAAGCGGCTCCTCCGCGGACGCCCGAGGGCCCTCCACGATAGGCGCGCCAGGTGTTAGGGCGCGCCTTCCTCCTCGGCCTCCGACCGGCACTGTGACGGACCCCCTCGAGTCCGCCACAAGGAGGCCACGGGCGCCAGAATGGTTCCGGCGCCCAGCGGTGGAAATGGTCTTCGGCTCCACCGCTTACCACGCCTCGGCCGCAAAGGATAGGGAGAACGGCGCACCGTAATACCGGCACTCCTCTTCCCTTGCGGCCCCACTAATGCCGCTACAGCGGAGCGGCCCGGCAAGGTCGCAGGGGGTAGGGAGAGTGGCGCACCGAAATACCAACACGCCTCTCCCCCTGCGATCCCACCTCGGCTGCGGAGGGAGGGCACAGAGCGGCATCCCATACTGCCGGATCCTCCCTCCCACGGCAGTCCTCCAAGTCGCATCACAAGTGGGCTTCATAAAGCCCACTTGGAGCGCCCACCACGGGCCAGCCGGCAGCCCAGAAACAGGCCGGCCCTGGTGCCTCTTAGCTTCACCGTGGGTGACCAATCCACGGTTACTAAGCCTCCCCACCACAACAAGGTGAGCACTCTCGGGGGGGGGTGGGGGGGGGGGTGGACTGAGAGTCTGAGACTCATGGGGTCTGGGTTGTCGGTACAGTCACCTGCAAAAGTAACTACCACTATGAAGATATTTCTGCGGCCTTCATAGCGGAAGATCTTATTCCAGGCATAGACTACACATACACCGCATTATGATGAGTTTACAAACAGAATGAGGACACACATGCACAGTTTTATCTACGATTCTATTAGTCCCACGGTAAGCTCAATATGGCTTGTGATGTGGGTACTAGGCCAAGATGTATATAAATTATTGCAGCATTACGCTGCCGAAGAAACCTTTTTTCTGGTAACTTCGAAATTTAAACCGGCATTGAGTCACACAATCACAAACACACAATGACATGGGGTTGTTCACACAATGACAAAAAAAAATGATAAGGCGATAGGCGCGTCGCCCTACGATTTCCAATCTTTTTTAACTATAAATATTATTTAATATGATTTCCAATCTCTTTGGTGTATACTCTATGGGCGATACCACGAAAATTACAACACCGTGATCAGTCTGTAGAGCTTCAACATTAACACCCGTGTTTGCAGCATTGTTGTCAATAGGAATGTGAAGGGGTGCTGGCGCGGCCCACCTTCCATCGTCGGCTCATTTTGCCGGAGAACCTTAAAGAGAAGTGCCCATATATTTAAAAATTCAACTTTGAGATGCTTTCTTAGAGTTACATAAGTACCTTATATTTGAAATTAACTTTAGGTATCTTTTTTACTGATCGTGACCTTGCACATACATAGTTGTTATCTTTAACTGGTACCAGTTAATAGGGAAGAATAGGGAAGATTTTTCTTGCTAAACTTTTCAAACCTTTACTTCTGCAACTCAGTATTTTCCGTGGAGAACTTTTTGTATTTTCGTATTTCTTTTTACTACATGACGAAATAAATCGTTACAATCTAACTATGATCATTTTACTACAAAGGAAAATTTTATCTCAATTATCACCCCTTAAATTGGAAACGCACAAAAAGTAACTAAATAAAAAGTAAATGGTAGGTCCTATTTTGTTTAAAAGATCAGGCGCAATAAACATTTCACAGGTACACACCGGATTACGCATGTTCATAATCAAATCGTCATTATGTACGTTTAAGGTCAAAGAATTCGAGAGCTCAGTCTTATTATTCTTGACATTTCATCATTGAAGCGCCATTGATGTCTAACATGTCAATCGGTACATGTCACAAGCGTTGGCGAGTAGAAACTTACGTCAGACGGACGAATGAGTTCAAACTGTACAAAGTACTTGTATGAGGGGAAGTAGTTTTAATTCTTCTCCCTACTCAATGTTTCGTTCTTAATTGCTCTGGAATTGAAATCCAGTTTTTACAAGCTTTTATTTAACTTGCAACGTATGTGTGTTTGTTAGGGTAAAATTTTGGAGCATAAATTGACTAATTTCCCGATATTCGATAAAGCTGAAACTTCACATGTGTATGTAGGTTGGATGACAATACAATGTTATGGTACCAAAGTACAGTCAGCGATAAAAGCTTGCATCAAAATAGATTTTTTTGAAAAAAATATTTAAGAGGTTAAAAAAGGTCGTGGAAAGCTATGAGGAATGTTTTTAAGTTAAAAAAATCATATGGTTATTGTTTTCTCTTTCTTTAATAGTACAGAATCTAGAAAATTAAGCGCCATCTGCAACTCGTTCATTAGTAATGCCTACTCGTATTCTTGTAATATTTAACTATGATATCTGATTATATTATATTGCATGAATCTACGCCGCAGTAACTAATTACATCTCTCGTTATGTTAATCGAAGAACAGACAAGACGTTAAATATTCGGCCAAAGTGATCCGAGTTATCAGTCCGATAACCCAGTCCATTTAAACGCTGGATGGGGCATTTGGTAAATAACCCGCTAACTCTTATGCCTCTTTTACTAGAACACACTACATTTTGTTATTTTGCACTCAAAGTTTGTGTAACTATCCGCCGTTTGAGTGAATAGCAATTCAATTACAAATTTTGTGTGGTTCGGCACAAATCCTTGTAGTAAGAGAACGACTAATGCATTTCAATTATATGACAAAATAGTTCTAAATGAGAGATTTTAGGAGTAAAATAGGTAACTACGAGTATGATGAAATTTTATAGAATTATGTATGACCAAAATTACCTCGTAGCAGATTATACTAATAATATAAATGGTAATGCTTTTCATGCATGTCTGTGAGTACGCAAACGCTAAAACGGGTTTGCAAGTTGGGAAGAAATTTTAATATGAGGTTTCTGGTCTTCTGACTATAATTATATTTGATCTGTGCTATAATTAACATTTGGATTTATTGGATGGCTGATACTTTATGCTACAGGTAAGTATACTTATGTATTTAACGAAAAGCGACAACTGTGGATTAGAAAATGCTACTGAAATTAAGTAAGAACTTTGGGTTTATTTTCAATGTTTGCTGAAAATTTCATTTATTCATTTTTATTCATTCCCCGATGTATGTGAGTTATGGAATCGCTAGCATCTTCACGGCGCTGCTGTTTTCCACAGTACAAATTACAAAGACCTACAAAATACAAATCCATACATTATAATGTAATGGTACAGGATTTATTTCCGGGCATTCTTTGTAAAAATGGATGTTAGAGTGCGACCACGCTAACTTTGCACTGGTTTAGCGCACTTGTTAGTGATAGCACGTGATAGTGTATTAAAATGAATGCCATACTTCACGACAAACTTGGCAGGAAGCCTTAGCGTGGCCCATGCCCATACATAGCCCCGTATGTAGGGCATGCAATGCCGATATTTTTGGACAAAAACGTTATTCCAGTATTGACCTATGATAAAATACCGAGCTTGCATGCCCTTATATCCTTATACAGCCTTGTCCTGTATGATTAGAATTCGAATCCGCAAATTTATGCCTAATTTGCATTTTAATGTTTGTTTTTTAACCTTCCCGGTGGAATACAAATGGAGCCACGCAAATTTACGCCACGCAGCTCGCAGCCTTGTATGATCGTTAGAATCATTCTAATGGTCTGCATGTCCTCAAGGTCAATTGGTCCTGCATTTAACATGTCAATATTAAAAATGACCTATATTTATTTTTACATATAGGTCAGCAAGCGAGCAAGTGTGTGAGTGAATGAAATATGTACCTAGCTCGTTTTTAAGATTCGAAAAATTGTTGAATGGTCATCTCTGGAAAATATTAATATAAGATAAGTAACATATTTCCATTAGTAACGAATTGATACAATGAAGGAAATGAGATGAAGATAATTATGTCAGTTTTTAAATCGAACTATTTTTCTAATCTTAAAAAAACAAAACGAAGTCCTTATAGATAAACTTAAATTATACATTTTTGTCACAAATGTTGTTTGTTATTAGTCATTTAATGTGTTGCTTCTGTTTATTTATTTTTTTCTACGCATCTAAGGTACAGATCGTGCGTGTCCATTCTTAAACTTTTAAGGCCGTTATATAATAATTTATTATACAAAAATTCAGACGATTTGAGAACCTCCTCCTTTAGAAATATTGAAGTCGGTTGAAAATGATTATGACAGCAGGTTAGTATTCCATAATGATTTGTTGTCGCTATTAGCAAGGGCAGTGACCTCAGCTGGATGGAATGGCGCCAAAACACATAAATTATACAAAATAACATTACGACATAGCCCTGACGACGACATTGAACATTTAATGGATTTACTTTTATAATTTTCATGAAATATTTGGGATAAATGATTTTGCCACCTTTTGTATCTCTCAATAATAATACGTATTTTTTATATTCATCTATACTTACAGTGTTTTCCGGGTTGTCCGTTTTTACCGTTTGATCTTGGTAGGAGATCCATACGCCTGCTTCCGTTTTATTTTAGTATGAGTAGATATTAAGTACGAGTCTAGGTTGTTTAATACTTGCCTGAGCCGAGGATAACTTGTTTTATAGTCTGACAAGGATCTGTTCTCATTGAAATTGTTATTGTGTTTTTAAGATCCTTATGAATATTTTCTACGTTGTTTTTTAAGAAAATTACCTAAAATAGGAATTATTTTATTACTGTCACTATACCTATAGTTAATAGGCTATTATTATACATTTGTGAAAGTTCGCATGGACGGATGTTTTGAATGTTTGTTAATCAGTCACGCGAAAACAACCGTTTAGCGTAGGTAGAAGTTGTAATGTAAATTAACCACTTTCAGTGTTTAGCAGTAACGTTATGATTTACGCCACCAACATAAACGTATTTTTCTTATGTCAGCAACAACCTACATGTATAAAATAAACGCTCTTACTATAGAGCTAGCTATACCTACCGTTTCACTTCGCTCCGCCTAGCGTTAGATTGGCGGGCACCTAAGGCTAGGCTTTGCGCTTTCCATGAGTTGTACTCACTTACAGTCAAGTGCAAAAATATGTATTGACAAAGTCGTCTCATAAACATGGTACTACGCTCTTATTACACCGCAATAAGATGCTTGGGACATATTTTTGAGTAAAATGTGAATACCCATACTTTTACACTTGACTGTACAACTCCGACCGTATACGATAGCGACTGCGGCGTTCGGGGATATGTCCGTCTCGCTCCTGCAAGAGTAATGGTATTTTGACATAACGTAACCGATAGATTTATGATGGCTCCTGTCAGTGTTCCACGACCCTTCTTCACCCGCGCACAATCTTAGGGAGACGCCTCGGTTAAACGATAGAACTATATTTAGCTGCTAACTGGTAAAACTTCCTTTGGCCTAAGATTTATAACCGAGATAAAGGGAGGGAGATAGTGTAACGACTTCACGGTTAAGTAAAATCAGAATTAAACTCATATAAAATTAATTATACAGCAGTTTATTTCAATAAATAGCGCGTTTATATTATGTAAATGTAAAGGTTAACCTTTACCTCTACATGTCCCTACAACTTGTGGACTTCACGCCAATGTCAAGGGGCGGTTCGGATTCCAACAGAGTTGCTAAACTTGACATTGGAAAATGGTGTATTATTTTTATTAATGACCATAATGGCTTTTACATAACCTTTTTTATATTTACATAAATTTATAAATTTGACCTACGATGTGTTTTCCATATTTTTTTTATGAATATCAAAAGAGGTTTCAGGATCATACCAGTGAGAATTCGTGGTCTCTGCCTATCCCTCCGGGAAACAAACGTAACTAAATGTATGTGTATATATGTATAATAACCCGTTTGCACTAAAATTTAGTAAAAATACATCACTAGCACAGTCGGAGATAATATTTTTAGAGTCAGACCGCACTTAAAAACTGCGGCCATAAATTACTTCATTCATTTACAAAACCTTCACGTGTTTCGTTACCTTTTGCATCCGGTTCTTTTCGGACTTATGTCACTCAAGCTTATTCTGCTTTTTAAAGAAATTAAAGAAGATTCGACTTCACAAAACAGTACCTACCTAAGGCAAAATTTAACTTTTCAAACAATATACAGGGTGTTTGGTAACAGGATGCAAAGCCAAAAGTAGGTGATAGTTTAGGCCATTTAGAACATTTTAAGCCATACATCTTAGACAAATGTTATTAGTTTTTTAAATTTATGTTTCATTTTTTTTCTTTACATACAGATGGTTCTAATTATTACCTACTAGTAATCCAATGGGTTTCTATCGCAATCTGAAATTTTATATTAGGTAATATATGATAAGCCATATGAAATCACTAGAGGTAGATAATCCTTATTTTAGTGTTATTATAAATATTTATTGTAACCGCACAAATACATAAATTATTTCATCATTCGCAGTCAAATACTTAATTCGCAGAATCGGCGATGGAAGTTTTAGAAATTTACATACAATAATATAATATGTGTATTGAATATTTAAGTGACATGTAATTTTAAGACGAAAACGCTTGGTTTTTATTACTTACTGTTTTTGTACAAAATAAAACGAATCGATTTTCCGATAAATTCATCAAGACATTGGTCAGTAGTTAGTTACGACAATACAAAAATAAAGAATGTCGACATAGGACTTACTCGTACATAATTACCTAAACTATACATAGGTAGACGCAGACAGCTTAACATTACCCCCACTTTTTTGTCATAGTCGAGTAAAATATATACATAATTACAAAATATTTTCGTTTCAAACGCTATCTGAAATACCTAACTAGTCTAACTAATAAAATTTAATTTATTAATAATATGCAGCATGTGTAATGCCAATTTAATTATGTTATTTAATGTCTCCTAAATATTAATGCCGCATAACAATTTCCGGATGCACCCATCGGATGCAAACGTTAAAATTGCTTTTTTAAAAGATACTAACAATATTATTCATAAATTTAGTGCAATAACTATTACACATATAACTAACAAAATACATGTACCTATACAGTAAGTTACAAGCTACTCGTACTTTAAACCTAAAATAGGCCCTTGAGGTATTGTACCTAGGATGCTAGCGGCATTTTCTCGTTGTATCGCAATGCTAATGCGTTGGGCGAGGAAGCCACCAGCTCTTCGGTCAACCAGCCAGCCAGTAGGTACATCAACCAGCCGTTTCGCGATTACCTACTACAAAAAACTTGCGTGCGCTGGGACCCCATGGACCTAGAATTTCGACCCCAAATGGTACAAAACGGTACTTACTCTGTGCCCAGGCTCTTATATTTATTACATTTTGACGTTTTCATTAGTTCGTTAACAATATTAGCCAATTTTACGTAACTGTTGCTATAAATCAGTCTAATGACTTGCTAAAATCTGAGAAAATTTATTGCTAAATTGATAATACGTTTGTGTAAGATTTTAGCATTAACATTTAATTATAATTAAGATAAGCCAAAATTAAAGTGAATTAATTTCTTATATTTTACCGGATAACGAAACAATTTCACTAATAAAACGATATGTAAATAAGAGCATAGTAAAGTAGATGAGCTACATTATTGTATGGGAACTAAAACAATGTGTTTAATCAACTGTATAATTTTAAAGTCTCTAGCCTATAAAAATATCAACGTACTGTCAGTGCATCTGGCTCGCACGTAGATGTGTCGAAATCTATCATAAGCACGCTTACCACGGGTTGTTGTACGTGACCGTAGTCGATAGCGACTGCGATTCGAAAGTATGTCCGTGTCGCTCCTGCCAGAGTACCGTTACCGATGTCGGCCAAATTTTTTTTTTATTCAGACACCTTAGAGAGAAATCACGATTATTCGAAGGTTTACCTAGAATTTCAGCATATTTCCTATCATATAATTTTACATACGGGCCCAGAAACCAAGAAAAGCAATATTAATTTGACCCAATTATATCAGATCTCGAGATTAAAGTTGGTTGGTTCGATAACAATCCCCTGTGCGGCCTGTGCCTGAGCAATTCTGTAATCGACTCAGAACTCGCCCCCAATAATCGTCAATGATTTTAACTAAGGTTCGATCGAGACTATGGTCGGCAGAGAGCGTCGGACGGACCTTAATTTGAATAGCTAGAAAACTAGTATATTTAAGTTGGTGCTATATTTAGGTTATATTTCATATCCGCTGACCATGAGTGCCCGGTCATCGCATAATATGAAGTCCTTTATGCGGGGCATGCGGGCCTTGTCGGCGCGGCTGATCGACGCAACGACAAGGCTAAAATTATTCAGATTTGTCAAAAAAAAACATACCATTAAACAGACAGAGCATTAGTATTTATAGTTAAGTATTCCTTAACGCTATATAATGTTTCTTTAACTTTGCGACGGAAGATATGATTTATATTATTTTCTGCCTTTATTACTTTAGGTAACTTATTGTACAATTTCTCAGCCATTATCGTAGGACATTTTTCCGACATTTCCAGTGTACATTTGACTGGTTTAAAGTCTTCTGGATACCTTGCTACCTTGCGATTGCTATCATCAGCAGACCGCACAAATTCGTTTTTTTTATTACATATACTATATACAATTTCAAGTATTTATGTCGAAAGTGATGTTATGATCCCTAGGCTTTTGAAATGCTCCCTACAAGAATCTTTATTATTAATAATTTGTATTTACTAGGATTTTTAAGACACGTTAGAAGTCATAGAGTTTCCCTATAGTATAATCCCATACGAAATAATGGAATGTACTATAGCGTTCAGAATTGCATGGACAATTTATGAATGAATTCATTCATAAACTGCCCATGCAATTCTGAACGCGTTTGTGCATACGCATAAAAGGCATCTATTAGGTTTTCGCTACAAATTAGCACTCTTATCTGCTTTAGAACATAATTATATCCCTTTTGCTAGTTTTTTACAGATTGAGTCTAAGAGCCGACATTTTGTCACGAAAATGTCGGGTCTATGTCAAATCCTAGTAACTTTACGTTCTGCACACTTTGAATGGACATTCCGTTTTAAAGTAAGTAGTACCTATTTCGATTTTATCAGCGTCATTATAACTAGTATTGAATTTCATTGTAAGTATGTGTCCTATATCAGAGTTCAACTTAAGGCCATTAATTTGAAATGCGTTAAAAACGTGATTAAGCGTTTGTATCATACGGAATTTGACGGTAAAATAAATAAATACTTTTATAGATATTGTGGGACAATCTTGCACAAATCTATCTAGTCCCACGCTAGGCTCAATTTGGCTTCTGATATGGGGTTTGAACTTACTGCCGGGTTAGCGTTTAACCCCGGTTGGCGCTATGTGGCCTGTACTTTCATACTTAGACCGATGAACAAACAGAGGCTTGGATCCATTAATAAGTACATAAAAGCGAACTGTTTCGTTTGTACTGTCTAAATCATTGACCACTTTTCGGGGCCAGCTCTCTTTCATAGACAGTCAGACTAAACGCAACGTAACCAAACAACAATGTAAACGTCAGAACTTCACCAAATTATGCTTAATTATTCAGACTCGGATGCAACAAATATGAATACGAAATGGGCGATTTACATAATTTAAATACTTATGTTTTCTACATTCTTTGTATAATTTAATTATCTGAATTCTTGTTTTATAAATATTGGGTCAGGTTATGTATTCGGAAAAACCTAAGTTTGCATAGATTTTGATAGCACAGACTGAGAAAGTATTAAGTAGGTAAACGTCATAAATATTTTCATAAAAGTTTGCTGTTTCAAATACCATTTGCGCAGTCTCTATTTTCAAAATCGATGCAAACTTTTATTTAATGATAAATCGGTAGACGAAGATAACGGAATCGAATTTACATTTAAGTATTTATCTGTGATCTTAAATAAGAATTTAGCTATGTTGGAAATAAGAAATTGTAAAGAAACAGTATCTAATCTTTTAGCCAAATTATAGGCTAACAAAGATCTGTCCTTATTTAATCCACTGTCAGACTGTAACACATGTGCTTGTGATGTACTGGATTGCCTTGATTAAAGAGCCATTTATGATATTTTAAGAATCATTGATGGGCCGATTTGGTTTTATAATATTCCTACGTAATATCTTATACGTGCTCTTAAAATGGGTATGGGCTATTATTCAATCGCCCGTAGCAATATTAATAACTATATAGCCCCGTGGAACGAGACTTCCAGACTTCATAATACCTATTACATACAATCTAGACCACCCAAACAACTCGCTATGATCACTTTTAGTCTTTGAGTTTTAAACCAGACGTAGTAGTAATTGACAGGCCTACTCCTCTGCCAAATGGGTATGACATAGTTTCATACTCATTGTATGGACTGACGTTTATCTGACATAGCTATTTGTATGTAGGTACATTACCTATGTACGAATAGCTGTATATTTGACGCGCCCTTCCCCCGCAAAAAAGGCTGCCTGTATTTTTATAGGAAATCACAGACGTTGCCAGTCTGGTTGATTAAAAAGTCAAAGTTTTTAGTGAAAGGTGCTACTTCGTTGATAAGGATAATTTCTAAATTAATATTTATAGTAGTAGCGCCTATTGGCTAGCGACAAACTGGTACATTTTACTTAAAACGCGCACATATGCTTGCAGTCTATTAATCACACAGCCGACAACCGAAGAAGTCAGAGCATAGAGTAATCGGTACAAGGCTGAGTCCGAGCAGGGTTCACGCAGGTCCGTTCACTTTTAAAACTTTGACGTATGTACACTATGTTATACGTTCATGTCGGGCAAGGTTGTGGGGTTAATGTAGCGAGAGCGATCGCAGTTACTCATCAAAATAACAATTACATTGGTGATAAAACGGTTTTCTGTTCTGTCACCTGTTTTGGTGTAGGCTTCGGAAGATTCCCCGGAACGAACGAACGAACGAGCTGAAGTGCACATAGGTAGTGACGCAGACCCAACTAAAACCGCTCCAATTGGGTCTTCCTGCGCTATACTCTATGTACCACCACATATTATACATATGGGCTTAGATACTTCTCAGTACAGTACCATCATACGTCCCAGACAGCATGGTGACAAGTGACAACCCGTATGTTAATGTCATCTTGACATTTTCATGCTTGACAAGCTAAGCGTCAAATGTAGGAAAGAGAAGATGTACTTTAGTGCTATTAAGTATTTATTCTGTGTTCGAGCCTTAATCCCTTATACTTATACAATGGTCTTTGTATCATTTTTTTCAACCGCTACCGCCACGCGTCAGGATAACAATATAGTTAAATTAATAAGCAACTGTATCGTCATGGTACTAAGGTTCAAAATAATGTAATTTTATTATGGCATGCTTGCCAATATCGCTCTCGTACTGGCCCCAGCCTTAGTTCAAAGTGCGTCTCTAGCGTTAAAGGTCGATGAAAAATCCATAAACACTAGACACTGTAATTGACCGCAATGACTTGAAATAGGCAGAACACGACCTTTAATCTAATCTGTGACCTTATGATATTAGCTACGTATACAAATGCAATGCATGTACCTCTATCAAATACATTTTCATGTAAAAATATACATTTATAAATTTTATTTCTAGTGGATTTATAACGGGCAATCCGTCTGGTCCCCATAGTGAGTATTTCTGCCGGGAATCCGTCAGACTTTACCACACATTTATAGGCAGATCCGGCGGATATGCCCGAACGTATATGGCCCGCTTAAATCGCAGTTTTTATTTTATTTCACCTCTCATTTTCCCCCATTTGGGAACTCCATCTATTGCAACATAGTGCAGGATAAACCGAAAGCTGATGCGTGGCTATAATTATATTTTGAGGGGTTACTTCATCTACCAATTCAGTTTTCTGTTTGAAGGCCTGTAAATGGAAACTAAAAAATGCCTCAAAATTAAATAAAAATAAATACCTAAAATAATTTAATAATGAATAAAATATTCAGATATCGTTGTAATAGATCGATCGCAGCGCCGGGCCATGCTCGTCGACATCACCATCCTCCATGACGAGAACCTCGTGAAGGCCGAGCAGAACAAATCCAGCAAGTACCTAGACTTGGCTTACGAGGTAACCGCCATGTGGGAGGTTGATTCGGCGATCATTGTACCGATAGTTGTTTAGGCGAAAGGTCTTATAGCGAAGAGTCTCGACCAACATCTCGAGAGGCTCTCGCTACGAAGTTGTGGTTGGATCAAGTGTCAGATGCAGAAGGCGGTAATCCTGGACACGGCGCGCATGGTCTGACGGTTCCTCTCTTTGCGGCCCTAACTACCGGCAGCCTGGGCCCTGCACCGTTGCCGACGACACGACACGTTTTTTTTATAATGTGTTTATATGTATTTTGTATGTGACTTTGTATTTTAATTTTATAATCTTATTATAAAACATCCTAACCTTAGAATGAAAATAAATAATCGTTATCGTTATCGTTAACTGACGCCACCAGCCAGCCGTTCAGCTGCAAGGACGCGGAGGCGCTGGTCACACCAAGGAGGAAGGGACAGAGAGCCTAGTCGAGATTGCTCGAATGTACGTACCAGTACGGTCCGGGTCGGTCGGTCAGAGGCGTATAATTTGGCGGTTTAACAACCTCCGTCCGGACTTAACCCGTCCGAGATGGGACGGGTATCCGGGCCTTCTTGCATATTCTCTCCATCGTCTGCCGCCTTGGCCTGCCCAACTGGCCCTCCTGCCCGAGACACCAGTGGGCCAAAAATACAGGTTGGGAGTGTAGGGCTTGTGCAGTTAAGGAGGGGAGTTGACGGGAGTGAGAACCAGACCGAATACTTGCATCGTGCCCAGTAATAGGGAAAGATAGATATATACATGTGTTGATATATACAAGAGGGATAGTGACTGCGGTTTAGTCGATTGACTTGATTTCAATCTTTGATGCATAGTTAGTTGGGTGCTTCATTCATTTTGCCCTGCCTGTGGTTGATTGGTCTCGTCTACGCGTCTGGCTCAGACTCGGTGTCAGTCTCCGGTTGTTTGTAGATAGTTTCCACTTTCTTCTTGTATTTTTCTGTCCTGCGCTATATGTTTCCAATATGTTTGGCTTTTTTTTTTTGTGTGTAGCGGGTTATATCATGGTCCAACGAGTCGAGCCATGTGAAAATTGGCCTGCCCACTTTTCTTTCGCTTTCCCTGTATTCCAAGGCTGCGTGAAGGAGGTGTGGTTTAGGCCGTCGGAATATGTGGCCATAGTAGAATAGCCTACGTACTTTAATAGTTTTCGTAATTGATTTTCCTTCTGTGTTGTATTTTTCGTTTTGGCGGGCATTTGGAAACACCAAGCATCTCTTTCAAAATATATCATTCATACTTTCTAAGCCGTGACCTATTGCTCCTTGTGATTGTGAGGGCCATACATAAGCTTGACACCATAGGTCATAGACGGTGCAATGACCATTCTGTATAATAACCTCGCTATTTTCCAGTCTATGTTGTATTTTTGTATAAACTTAGATAATATTTTGGCATTCCGGATAGCCTTGTCGCATCTGGTTTTAATTGCGGTTCGTCTGTCATGACCGGCTGTTATGTAAGTGCCCAGGTACCTGATTGTCTTAATGGGCTTTATTGGTACTCTTCCCAGGCTCCTTTGTTGTTGTTCTGCTACCGGAGGGCCAAATGGGTCCCTAATAATGAGTTTTGTTTTTGTTTCGTTAATGACGAGGCCTACTGTTTGTAAAAGGATTTTTAGTTTACTTTTTAGCTGGTCGAGTGTTTCTATGCAGTCACCTATCATAATGAGGTCGTCTGCGAAAGATAAAATTAAAGGAAGGGTGATTTCATTGTCCTGGTTGAGCGTGAGAGCCTCGTCTTCCTCTTCCAGTGTCTTTAGGACGTCATCAATTAAAATCGTAAATAGCCTTGGTGATAACGGGCATCCTTGCTTAAATCCTTTACCTTTGTTTATGATCCCTGTGGTTTGCCCGAACCATAAAATGAACGTCCGTTCCCTAATGCAGGCCGCAATAATTCGGTTGGTAAGGGGAGTGCTAACTTGGCTAAGCAGGATGTCCCTTAAAGCGGTAAGGTCTACGTTGTCAAACGCTTCCTCGATGTCTAATGCTACTACAAAGATCCTTTTACCTTGCCTCTAGTTGAAGTCCAATAGCGGACGGAGGGTAAACAAATGATCATCCGTGGACCTATTGTTTAGAAAGGCGACTTGGTAATTACCTAGAGCTTTCATTTCTTTGTCCAGTTTTTCTAGTAAAAAGTTGGCGTATATACGATATCCGACGTTACAGCTGGATATTCTTCTGTAATCATTCACGTTTTTGGGCGAAGTCGTCTTTGGTATCGGTACCTCCTTAGATATTAGCCATTCCTCCGGAACTTTGTTTTTCACTCATGCCTCTTGCATTACTTTTCTTGCATTCTTGAATTCTAGCGGCGCCGCCTTGTACAGCTCTGGTGCGATCTGGTCGGTACCTGGGACTGTGCCGTTTTTCATTTTTCTAATAATTTTAGAGACGGTTTTCATGTCGGGTCCCTCTCCTGGTGGTGGTTGGTCGTGATCGCATGCGATTATATCTACTAGGTCACCTTCACTTTTTTTTAATTCAGTCACCCAATTAGCCATTGGGATAAAGCGGTTAGGGGTGGTACGTTTTACGTGTACGTTATCGTCGGATGTCGCTGTCGTCTTTCTTGACGTACAGGTGATTAGCAAGCGTCTGTCGAAGTTCGAAATGATCGATATTCTTATCTAGTACTGCATTTAGTTGGTCTGCTATGGCTCTGTATAGACAGTTGCCGTCTTTAGGTACCGGGTAGATCTCCATTGTGACTTGGCTGTTTCTTAAATCCGATTTGGTTTATTAAAGAAAAGCTCGGGCGTGTTGCTTTCTTTGTATTTGAATAAAATATTGGATGTGATCTTTTGATGCGCGTTTGACCTTTGTTTAAAACATAATGTAAACTAAAGACATGCAATGATTTAGGGTTGTTGTCAAGCAAAACAATGTAACTTGTATTACGAAGCTGCCCCTACAACACAGCCACGTCAAAAAAAAAAAGGGATTTATTGCAGAGGAAGCAATGGTTATCTTTTAACTCAGCGACTCTGACACGCGACTGTGGTGAAACAATGGGTATAGAGACAGGAACTATGGCTACAAAAGGGTCTAGTTTCAAGTTATTGGTAGTTGCCACATGTGGTTGCACTTGGTCTGTTTTGAGAGTTCGGAGTAAGGGGTTTAGAATTTTTTTTTTTTGGTGCAATATTTATGGCAGTTTTTGTTTTGCAGAATTGGTACTATCCTTTTATTTATTTTTAATTTTGTTTAGTTTCTATTTTTTTTTCGTTGTCTTAAGTTGACTCTTGTGTTTAAAGGGTATTTGATTTCGGGTTCTGGGAAAGCTTGCACAATTTTTTTTTTTTTTTGCTTTAAAACGCGATTTATGTGTTTTGGGACGTAGGTTTCCTTTTCTGGTCTTTTATTAACTTTCCGTGGGATTCAGGCAAAACTTTATGTCAATAAGTTGCTATGTAATTATTTGCTTAATTTCGCACGATAAGTTACAATATAGGTACTTGGTTGGGGAGTGATGGATTTTTAATTGGTGTTTTATCTTCAGCGCTGTTTTGTGTTTCTAAATATGAGCTAGTTAATGTGGGTACCTGGACTCAGCTTGTGATATTTTAGGTTATTAGTTAGTTGCAAAATGTTATTAACGGGTACTGTTCGAGAGATGTAAAGGCCGCGGTAGGGATGAATCTTGTAGGTAAGTATCTGTTACCAGGGAAGTTATTTGTTTTTATGTTATCACACCGCGAGTGGTTAGGCCCCTGAAATGTAGGCTTGCAGAATAGGTATGAACCTATGTATGCGATATTTCCCGGTTGTTTCTGGTGTGTAAGACTGGTAGCTAGGCTAACTTATTGACTCTAGGCTACGTACATGCGAAGGTGTCGGTATTAACAGGTGGAATAGGGACCTAGGTCTAGTTGAGGATGATGTAGCCCCTGGTAACGATTATTGTAGCTGGCTGAAGTCCTAGGTGGCACGGCTAATGTGCGCGATATCTAGATTGGGAGCGCTAAAGCCTATGAGAGATAAGAATAAAGGAACGTCCTCACCGGATTTGTCAGTGGAGTAGGTGCAGACAGCTATGTACACGTCTTTGAAGTTGGTCTGCGCCTGCTCTCTGTCACCGCGGTAGGAGTGGACGCGGACTGCAGACTATTTTATAGCACTCACTGCAGCACTAGTAGGTACACTTGTTAATTTAACCTATTGACACTTCTCGTGTGATTCTGTAAGGACTCGAGAATACACCGCGCGGGAATGTCGTATCGTACGCGCACTTGAGGCACTTTAGTCGGCGTTATTGCAGAAACATCTGGTGACGGTCGCCTATTGTTTCGAGGACACTGGGAATACTGGGATGCGTCCGCTCCGCTTGGCGTCCGAAACCGAACTCCCTAACCTTAGAATGAAAATAAATAAAGTGAAAATTAATAAAATAGATACAACAAATCGGTAGATGTAATACCTACGCCTATTGCCCGTATTTCTGAATATGTGTTAAAAACCTATTAACAAGCCTCCTAAGTACTGCATCAGCCTTGGCTTCAAAAATAAAATAAAAACGCCAGAATTTAAAGCTCTGAACAAAAAAACTAATCCAAAAAACCACATTAATTAACCTCGGAGTTCAGGGTGACCATTCTCACGATCGTGACCTCCTAGTATTAAATACCTATTTAATATACTAAATATGCAATGATCACTTGTCTAGTAGATGGACCATCATCATCTAGTAGATGAACAACTCATTGCCCCGCATCCCGGAGCTCCGGTGCTCTATAATCTACATAAAGCACAAATTGACCACCCTAAAATGTCAGCCAAACCAAGCATTGTTTGTGTGTTTATCTCGAACATTTGTTCCTGAGTTATGGACGTTTTCTATGTAAATATAACATATTTATGTATTCACAAATAATATTTATTATTCATAAAAACATGTCAAAAATAATAAAATCAAAATCAAAATAGGTACAAAAATCATGTATGTATTTATATATATATATCATATAAGTATGTATATCGTCATTCGTCGCCTAATACACATAGTACAAACTTTGCTGAGTAGTGGCTAGCCAAATAAATATTACAGACATATCTTACACATATCACTGTTTAAAATTGTCTCCAAATATATTTATTTATTTATTTAAACCCTCAAATAGAGTCATAACGTGACCCTGACACAATTGTCATAATCGAAATACATACTACATTAAGACCGTTCTAAAAAAATACCTTCCTATAAAACTACTTACTTATTTAGAAAAAAGTTTGAGTAAGTAAAGTTTCATTGTTTCGCATAATCTCTATGTGATTTTATATGCGTAGTCACTCGACTCACTTTATAATGTGATGTTGTTATTGAATGAATTATCTTCAGGTGCGTCTTCAAAGGCCTCTGACATTCTCAAGCGCATGTCACTTTATATTTAAAAATAAAACTCATACGAATTGAGAACCTCTTTTTGAAATTATTTTCGGTTGAAAATAGGTCTCACGCACCAGACGCAAGCTGCCAGGGCAGCTTGCTTCAGGAGCTCGTTGCTCTTCTGGTAAAGGGCGACGGTCTCGGGACGGTAGCGATGGGGCTTTTTCACGCCGCCGCCTTGGCGAGCTGTTTGGGGGGTGCTTTACCACCGGTGGATCTATGAGCGATCGGCTTGGTCGGTTAATTATCTTTCAAAAATATCGATCGATTGCAAATATTCATCAAAAATAGTTTCAGTAGGTACTTACTTACCTAAGTAGGGTCAAAATACGAGGTGTTTTAATTTCTAGCCATAAGGTAAACTCGCATTATTTGGTGATACTTCTAATAAGGTGTTAGTACACAGAAAATAGTACATTACTGCAGAGGCCGTGAAGTAAGGGATTGCAGGACGAGTTTGTGGTAGACGGCCGAGTTGTGGACGAGGCTACTACTTAAATACTAGTACATAAGTACATATTTAAACATAATTATTAAACGGGTCTAACGCGAATTAATTTGTTTACCTTATTTACCGACGTCGACGTCGGTAAATAAGGTAAACAAATTAATTCGCGTTAGACCCTTTTAATAATTATGTTTAAATATGTGTTTAAATCGCGAAAGTTTTAAATGTTATAGTATATAAGTAGTATGACGATGAAGTACTGTTTGAAATAGTCGATAGTAACAGTACTGTGTATTCATAATGTCTATAGGCATCATGTTTAGTTACATTAGACCAACCAAGTGGCAACAGCTCACGACGCTCACGATCGAATTTTGACTGATAGCCATCAAAAAATAAATAATTAATAAACAAACACACTGCCAGTGCTGCAGTGTATTGATCAGTTTCTATCAATTAAATCCAGCTATCATCAATGCTTGCGAAATATAGAAAGCGAATTTTAAGCGAGACGACACGACTGAGGTACGATTACATGCATACTTTGTTTTTTGATTGAAAATAAAAAAATCTTATCCACGGTTATTCCAATAAACCGAGTCTGTTGCCAGGAGATATTTAATTCTCTCGATGGCCACTTGTAGCCAAGTAGTAAGAATGAACTTCCCCTGAATGACTAGAAAAAAAATCCGATACAGGTTGTAATAAAATTGCTGCCGATTCGTTTAAGGGGGTCATCAGTATCGTGGTCTGATTATAACCACTTATTTCAGTTACGTCTTATATACAGTAAGTGTAACTTACCTAACTACCTACCTTAAATCTAAAATAAGTCCTTGAGGCATTGTACCTAGGATGCTGGCGGCATTTCCTCGTTGTATCGCAATGCTGATACGTTGTGTGTGGAAGCCACCAGCTCTTCTGTCACCAG
This sequence comes from Lathronympha strigana, assembly GCA_949128165.1. Lineage (NCBI taxonomy): Eukaryota > Metazoa > Arthropoda > Insecta > Lepidoptera > Tortricidae > Lathronympha > Lathronympha strigana. The sequence continues at coordinate 9,559,368 of OX421915.1, forward strand.
TAACATCAACCAGACGTTTCGCGATTTCTACGAAAAACGAAATAGCTAAGTTAAATACCCAAACGTAAGTAAGATTTTGCCAACTTACAACACTGTAGTCAAATGAAAAGGCGGCGGTCTGCCGAAACTTTTAAAACTCGAAGAAAAATCGATGTATTTCCTTTTGACTCGCTCGGCCTGTTCACGTTCTTCGCCGTGATTTGTGTAAACAACGTCAAGTGTAAAGTAGCACTCGCATGCACACGACGTGACCTCACATTACGATTAATCTTTCGGTAAAGCCGTAACATATGTCAAAAAAAGCTAAATTATACCCATAATTTTTTTATGGAATAGGAGGTAAACGAGCAGACGTATCGCCTGAAGTTAAGCGACTATCGACGCCCATCCCATGGACACTTGTAACACCTGGGAGGTCAAATGTGCGTTAAAGGCCTTTGAGATGAGAATTAATACGCTCTTCTCCTGAAGGTTTTAAGGTGATATTACCGGAAATAGGTACCGCTGGTGACAGTTCATTCCATGGTTTAGTTGTGCAGAGCAGGATCTAGTGAAACGCATGGTTGAGGACACTACCTACTATCTAAATGGTGAGCATGAAAAGGATGTCGCGTAGAATAATGGAGTACTTACCTATGACGATAAGAGGGTGTCAAGATCATTGTCGGCAACCCACCCGCTCAGCTGCGTGTTTTGCTGACTATAGTTTGTGAGTTTCAATGTTAAGTAAATTCCTTGTTTTCCGTGCATAGGCAGTATTGGGAATAACATTAGGTCCTGTTTAGACATTGCACCTGTATACGTATGTATTCTGATAATATTTGATGCTAATCTACTAATAATCTACTAATCTATAATCAGCATCCTAGGTACAATGCCTCAGCATCCTAGGTACAATGCCTCAAGGACCTACTTTAGATTTAAGGTAGGTAGAGGTAGGTAGTTAGGTAATTTACACTTACTGTATATATTTCGAGAATAAATGATTTTATCTATCTACACATAAACATTAGGTAATTTCATTTTGTCATTTATGATGTGTTGTAGTTTGGAAAGCACCATGTAGGTATGTTAATAGTTATGGGTAATAAATATTGTAATTAATAGGTAATTGCTATCACTGTGTCGAAAGTTCAGATGGTAATTCGCTTTCGCAAAAACGTGTTGACTACAATAAACAAAAAAAAGCTAAGTGCGAGTTGAACTCGCCCACCGAGGGTTCCGCACAAAGGATGCCTGTGTATGTGCTGTAATATCAACTTGCTACCTCTGCGCGTTTCCGAGATAAAGGGTCTTTACAGACAGACTGACGGACGGACGGACGGACGGACGGATAACGAAGTGATACTATAAGGGTTCCGTTTTTTTTCCTTTCGAGGTACGGAACCCTCAAAACCTTGCATTATATTTTCAGTGTCCATTTTTAGGTACTTACTCATATAAAAAGAAAATAATGAGCTATATTTGAAAACTTACAACACGAAGGGAAATATTAACCGTCGCCAACGATCATATCTAGGCGTTGATCTGATCTTAGTCCAACACGGCGTCCTTTACTAGTGATGTGATAAGTCAATATTTATTTCTTATAAAAGCTTAAACTTTCATAGAGGTTAACGTAAAAGAGAAAAATCATTTCATTATTGCAATTACCATAAAAGTATAATAGCCACTTTTACCTAGTTGTGAGTTCTCTAAATGAGTGAACTTTCACATACACGTTACAGTGTTGCCAGTATAACCTAAGATACCGTATTCCTTATTACCACTCTCTCTAGTCTCTCTCAACGAACTAATGTTTTAGATTTACATATAACCTTGTTGGCATATTTCAATAGGCATTTTGTGTCGGTACGGAGCACTTTCGACCTCATCTCATTGACACAGCGGGGGTCTAACCCATTCATATTTGTTCTATGTCGCATAGGAAATATATATAAGAAGTGAAGACACACATGTGCAGCTAATGAGCTTGACCATGCGCAACTTTGGTTGGATGATTTCGCGGGCAACAACAAGACTCCTATTACCTATCTTCCATTCCAACTAATTAAGTACTTACAAATTTTCAGTAAAACCGAACCAATCTGAAAAGCTCACGAGCCATTTTTGTCTGTACATTTTGGGTTCTCAGACTTTTTGTATGGGGGTTGTCGGGAGTAAATAGCCGAGTTTGTCCGAATTTGCTGATATGCAACCATTTTGTAACTCTTTAATATTGACATGATGAGATGTTTACCGATGGCTATTATTTGTTATTTATAGGTCACACTCACACTGTGTTTTGCAGATAGGTATTTTTATTTATTTTCCGTCCTTATGTCAATGTTCATTCACAATGGGGTTAACTTCCTGTTTAGGATTTGTAGGTAGTGGACTTCACACTTTTTCTACAGTGTTATTCATTAAATATTTTCCAAAGTACAGACGTAGAACCATTGTCCAATCAGTAGGTTGGCAAAAATTGCGAACAGTCGGTTATAGCAGATGCATATCAGGCTAATGTCTGCCTGACGCAATCGGTTAAAGACGATTTACATGTGATTCTGATTCACGCAATACGATTTCGTCACTCGCATCTTACGTACCCGTATAGAATATTGTTACTTACTCTACAAAAGCACGCGATGCAGTACCACAAGAAAGTATCACCGCTATGCCATGCAACATCTGATGCAGATGATGCTGATTATAAGTGTTCTACTGTGGTGGCCCAGCGGTAAGGTGCGACTTTCAATTTTCAATCCGAAGGTCGCGGGTTCAAATCCTGCCAGCATGTACCAATGTGTTTTTCGGAACTTATGTATGAAATATCATTTCCAATCGCTTTTCCGCGAGGGAAACCGGACTAATCCAAATAAGGCCTAGTTTACCCTTTGGGTTGGAAGATCAGATGGCAGTCGCTCTCGTAAAACTAGCGCCAACGCCAAAAGTTGGGATTAGTGCCAAAATTAGTGCCAAAGCAGACCCCAGGTTCCCCGAGCCGTGGCATAAGCCGGGAAAACGCTAGGAAGAAAGAAAGAAAGAACCACTTGGGAACAAGCAAGATGCAAACAGTATCGAATAGCGTATTCGCTATCGAGTACGTTTACGTAGAATAGAACTCATGGTAAGCACAAAGAAGTTTAGATTGTTTTTCCATTTTCGATAGGCCCTCGGGATTCTTTGCATGTCTTCAAAACAACTACTTACTTATTTAGTTTACTAAGCTGTTTTCAAATAAAAACGGCATGTGGATTGAATGAAAACGATGTGTTTAGGTCCGGTCCGGACTGATGTGGTCGAGGTGTAACTTTTTGTATCAGTTGTTCTTTTTTTTTCATAAGGTAAAATAGTTGTACCTTTATGTTTTTTTTTATTTTTTTTCCTTCTTTCTGTTTATCTGTTTCATTTTGGAATTATTGATTGCCTGCCGAGATTGCTCGCCGAACTGTCTCATCGGAAAATCAGCGCTGGCCATTGCTGAGACCATTTTCATGACACCTGTGCTATTTGTGTTACGAGTATCTGTATTTTATTTTTTCTATTTTTTGTGTTATGGATAGAATTTGAGTATGAGTTTGTCCAGGATCAATCAAAGTGGAACCGTCGCGGGTAACGGGAGAAACGCTAGGAAGATGATGATCAGTATGTGATTGTTCAATAGATTGCACATAATTCGTAAGAAAAAGAACTATCGTAAAATAATTGTGAAAGATAATGGCCCATCACAACGAAGTCGAAGGCTGTGTGAAACCAAAATTACTATTATCAACACTTCAAACGCTAAGTACAGTGCTGATTTGAAATTACATGAACTAGAAAGATATTTCTAAATTAGGTACAGCTGAGTTTAAAAATTTGCATTTCGCTTGACATTTACATTGGTATCTACAAAAAAAAGGAATGAAAGTTGAGCTTTCATTGAGAAATAGATATAATAGGTATGTATTCGTTTTACGAGTATACTTTCCATTTTTCATTTATAGAAAATTTTGATTTAATTATTTTCCTAACTTTTGTATAATTCGCAACAATCCGTTCTATACTACACATTATCTTCTCTAAACCAGGTAGGCATGTATTTTCGGAAAAATGTAGAGCCAAAGAAGAAATACTCGTTTTTGGTATTTTTAAAGCTAATCGATCTCTTTACTACCTATAATCAAAAGGTTTTAACGGACCAATAAAGTGAAAGGTGCCAGAAAAGCCACAAATAGGGGATATTTTTGACGCGTTGCAAGTATCCCGGTTTTCCCCTGTTGAAACTTGAAACATCTGTTGCAGTTACCTTTACCTGTAAGTCGCTGCACCATCTAGAGCATCTCTAAAATGTGTGTGACGGACGGAGTTATAAAATCCTTGTGGAACAACTGTCACTTTCTAACACGGCGCGATTGAAAGAGACAAAAACTGCCAATATCACGTCGTCACATCGCTTCACCATGCTAACCGTACTGGTGACATAATATTGGTACAGTCTGTAATGTCAACCTTAAAAACAACACTCAAAGTACACACGAAAGTGTACATAGTACCTGATTTTACTGCATACGTTGTTTACCAGCTCACGTGTTAAGTGGCAAACAGGAGTTTATTTTTAAAAGTGTCAATTGTGAGTACATTTAATCAACGTTTGTGTGTGCACGTCTCATGTGGGTTTTCCACTGGGCTCATATCGTTTTTAAAAATGAATAGGATATCATTTTTTCCTATTGTTTGATGATAATTTGAAAATTGAGTACATAGATATACTTATAAAATGCGTTTATCCACAAGAGATGAGGCCCGCATGGTCTCTCGAGTATATGCAGTCCAATTGAGCTGAGGAACACTTACTTCCCTATCCTTATTGAAGACCGCAGCCATAATAACAATGCCATTTACCCTGTAAGACGTAGGTTGCTATGTTATCTTGAGTTACTGATGGTGAAAATGGTTTCTAGAGCTCTCAAGGAAGCACAGTAACTTCAGTAATATTTATTTTTATTTAAATGAGCCTAGAGTGTCCCACTGATGGGAAAGTCAAGTCTCGAGTTCTATTCTGTGGTGCCCACTTGGTCGTTGTTAGTAATATTTATTTACATAAAATGTTTAAATTTAAGTTTCACAATATGGATAAGAAAATTAAGAAATAAAAAGCCGGCCAAGTGCGAGTCGGGCTCGCGCACGAAGGGTTCAAATCAAATCAAAAATATTTTATTCAAAATAGATTCTCACAGTACAATACTTTTTGAATGTCAAGCATGCAAGTTCCGTACCATCTATAAATACGGCAAAAAAAATCTCGTTTTTTGTATCGGAGCCCCCTTATATATTTATTTATTCTGTTTTTAGTATTTGTTGTTATAGCGGCGACAGAAATACATCATCTGTGAAAATTTAAACTGTCTAACGATAACGGTTCATGAGATACAGCCTGGTACAGATAGACAGACGGACGGACAGACAGACGGAGAGCGAAGTCTTAGTAATAGGGTCCCGTTTTTGCCCTTTGGGTACGAAACCAAGAAAATGAGGCTTAATAATCTTTTGAGCTTTTAAGCTTTTCTACTCAGGTTCGTCAAGACGTTTCGAGTCAAATGACATTATCTCATCCAAGCAAATGAACTGTCAAACTTTAAAGTGATATTTTAAACGTCAAACTTCTATGAAACTATGACGTTTACGTAACCTTTTTACAGTCTATGCTAACAAAATCTAGGGCTAGTTGGATTCTCTTAAGAGCGTTCTCGCCCGAGCGCGCAACTCAAATTTCGGTATTTATCCGCGTCTGCCACGCGGCCAGACGCGCGGAATCGTAGGCACCGGCGCGGGCCGCACGTGCGACGGTAAATATAGCGCGCTCAAGCCGTGTGTTGTACCTTGATACTTAATTAAATCAGATAAACTTACCTTACTTTTATTAGTGATAATTGTTTACAGTAATTTGTGTAAAATTGGGATTGTAGTTTATAACTTTGATACTTGTACTAATTTAATTTAGTGCTAACTAATTAAAATTATTTTCCCATGTAGGTACTTATTTAACTTGTTAATAATCAACGTTCCTTAATATTTTTGTGTTGCTATTTTGGTACTGTATTCATTTTAATAATAGCTACTATTTTCACGGCGATGATTGATGATATCAATACAAATGTACCACCAAAAAGATGCCTTATACTACCTTAATATTGAGGCAATATTTTTGCATATTTTTGGTGGTACATACATTTTTATCGACGTTATCAGACGTGACTGTACAAATGCTCAAAGTTGTTGCTAAGCTCTCGTGTCAATATTGAGATTGAAACATTTGTGACCCGACCAAGCGAAAACTGTCCAAATTTAAAGCTTGAGCATTCCGAGGGTGTTAATTAGAATCAGAAATCATTTATTGTTTAAGGCACGATAGTTAGACAAACTTTACTGCGAAGTGAAAAACACCATTTTTCATCACATTAAAGCCAGGAAATTATTACATATCGTCATTTTCAAGTACATTTTATTTCCATTTGTTTCATTTATATATTTCACATATATTACAAAACTGTTTAGTATAATATGAAGTATTTCAAAGAGGGTACTTTCTGAGCAGTGTGGTTAAAAAAAATATATTAAGCTAACATGGTCATTTACATTATGACCTACCATTTAAAACACGGTAAACATGGCGCTTGTAACAGTGCCGAAATACCGGAAGCTCAAGCTAAAAAAAGTATACATGGTAAATAGCTCGTTTTGAATAGTCATTATAAAGTATATTTTATATATAATAACTTACGTATAGATTAATATTATTACTTAGGGTATTACGACACCAATCGAACGATAATCGATCGATGGCAAAGATGGCATTGGTGGTAAACTATAGCCATATTGGCAAAATACGCAAAATAAAAGTATTTTGATTTTTCAAAATATTGTATTAGAAACTGGCACTGAAAATTGGAACATATTTACACTACATACTTATTACAGCGCTTTACGCTTTACTTACTTAACACTGCTTAATTATGTATTGCAAACCTTACACAGAAAAGAAAACCTGATACAAAGTCAGAAACATGGAATCCATACTAAGTAATAGTATAAATGGGAAAGTGTGTGTGTCTGTTTGTTTTTCCGTCTTTCACGGCAAAACGGAGCAACGAATTGACGTGATTTTTTAAGTGGAGATAGTTGAAGGGATGGAGAGTGACATAAACTACTTTTTGTGTCTTTGTAACGGGAGCGAAGCCGCGGGCAAAAGCTAGTAAATATATAATGGTAATATATATGAGTAGTAAGGTTTTTAACAAATTTGCCCTATTTTCGAGTTAATAATGTTGTCATGGTTTTGCGATGAAAGTTCGTTCGGCTATTAAAATTTTGTGTCTCGTATCGCCATTGATCTTGCTTTTCGAGGGTCTATAATTTCTTTTAATAAGCACTTATTATAAAAACTTATCAATTTCGGCTCCATATGAAAATTCCAAAATGAATCATCTTTATAAATTTTTTCCACTTTTAGTGGAAAATCTTTACCAGTCCAGACTGCAAAAAGGCATAGATCTCTTTTTGAGATATGTAATTGGCCTTGGATCTGGTAAAACCAATCGTGTCTCTGGTTTACACTGCCATCCGGCTTCCAAAATTTTATTAATTTCTGGTGTATAGCTTCTTCCGGGTGTAAACCAAAGGCAGAACTTGGACACTTCATCTCCACGTTTTCGTATACGCCATCTGGTGATGCGCCCAAGAAAAAATACGTGTCATCGACAAACAAGCCGCACTTTTGTATTGCGATTCGTTCTTGCTGTTCCAGTTGTTTAAGAGCATCCTTTTCATGGGTTTTACCATGCTGAATGCTTGGAATATGGTTCAGCGAGTAGCTGTACAGCAGAGATTTAACCAACGGAGCAGAGCTTGTGTTTGGACGCCGTTTGCAAACTTTGCTGAATGAAGATGCTGTTAATAAACATCTTCTCAACTCTAGCCAAAGTGCACTCTCGGCTTGTAGCACTGTATCCCTTTCAATCTCATGCCGATTGTTGACCTGAAAAATGTTAAAAATAAAATAAAAGGGTATCGTCGGGGAAAGGGTATCTTGAGTTAAAGCCTTATCAACTTACGCAAAACCTAGTATACAAAACCTTTTAAATTAATTAACCCCTATAAACCAGCAAGCAACGTGATTGATGTTAACTTGCCTGTTCTTTAAGGTTGTTCAAAAACGTATTTTTTTCGCTTTCGTAGTCTTCTTCAGGCAGGTCAGGCCTCTGACATTCTTCGCCATAATTACCTTGAAGAAAAACATTCACAAGAATTGAAATAACATTTAGCGATACTAGGATTGTAGGTACTGACTTTTATGTAAACAGGGGGTACTAACCGCTAACCGAACCGAATCACGAATAAAATTTGTAGAACCAAGTCTAACCCGTACCAAGTCTTTAAGTATGTAAAAGTCTCACGTTAACTTATATTTATACAAAATAAGGAATATATGTTACTACGTTCGTAAGCTACTTCTAATCTACCTTAAATTAATCGCCTCTACAACGAATTTACTGTTCTAGTTCTACTGGTCTATACCACTACACTAACTACTAACACTAACACTAAATTGATTAAAAACTACCTTTGTCAGTATCAGTACTTTTTTTTTTGAAAAGACGACGTGGCTTCATTTTTTGTTTCCTATTAAAGCGAGCCATTTCCAAGCGTTTTAGTGGCTTTCCTGTGAAACAATGTGGAGTAGATATATATGTAGGCATACGTATTTATATACTTCCTATACGGCACTCTTTACTATTACATAACTGGGTCACTGTTTATCTTAATATAGATAATTTAAATTTCCGTTAATACATTATGTGGCATTTATAAGCCCATTTCATCATGGCTACACCCATAAGCCATAATAGGACTATTAACTAAGCATGTTGACGGCGCAGAGAATACAGTAAACACCTTGAGATGTATATGGAGCCATACTAACTCTTATTAATAGCGATCGGGCGATAAACTTAAAGTAAAGTAATGGTCATCTGTTTAAACTTACCTGGACTTTTCGAAAATCGTGCTTTATAGATCATATACTGCGGACGCGCAGTATTAAACGATACTACTGCAGCATGGCATCTAGCAGTGTATGAATTTTTAAGCGAATAGTTGATTCTTTTGCCCCCAACTAATTTGGCAACTATGCTATTAAATTGCTCTGCTATATTATTGTTTACATTATGGAGCAAGCTCTTAGAGTGTACAGCGATGTGCGTGGTGCATTCCATAACTTTTTTAAACAGAGTTTTTAGATTCGGAACATGATTTAATTCTGTTTTTCTGCTATCGCTGCAGTAATATGTCTCACATTTTGTATGATCTCCAAATACATGCTTAGGACTATTAAGGATATCATTTTTTAGATTAATAACTTGTTCAGCAATTGGACAATTTTGTGCTTTCCGAAAGCGAGCTGCACATTTTATAGCAGTTCGAAGCCTTTTGATGCGATCCGCTGTCAACAATCTTCGTTCTGCCAATGGTATAGCTGTGTTTTTTGTAAGCGTCAAAAGTTTCCCACCGAAGTTTCGCAAGAGGTGGTTGGTGCATTCAATTTTCTCTACTTGCACATTTGAGTACGGTCGGCTTTCCAATATTTTTTTGTAGGTGCTTGCGTCACCATCAGCAATTAAAGTACCATATATGAGGTTTCTTGTCGCAATGGAAGTCTTAAATCCCTCCACTATGACAGCCTGTTCCATACTCGTTGATGAACCACTATGATTTTTTGTACAGTTGTGCTGTGCAGGTGGCTGACTTTTAACAACTGCTTGGGCACAAACTACGCAATATTTATTTTTAACGTCCATGTATAACACTTTGCCAGTTTTGTGCCCAATAATTGCTGCAACTCCAGATGAAGCAGAGTAGTTAGATTTGTAGGACCTTTTTGACCAACAGCAATCAGCTACAACTGTTATAACCGGGACGCCGTTTTTCACGTTGCCACATTTGATTGCTTCAGCAGCTTCTTCTTTGGCAGCTTCGATCATACTTTCTTCTGCAGCGGCCTGCCACCATTTAGCCTGTTCGTCATGACATTTGGTATATGTTTTTTGCGAAATAGTAGGCAAGTTCATTGAAGCGAGGAATTCGTTCATATTGGACATCCCACAGCCAATCATTATAGCTCCCATAGCTGCTCCATTATTCAGTCTCATACTATCGTTACTATTTTCTGTGTTCTGGATGGTAAATCTTGAATTGCACATATTACATTTAAGAATAAAGCTTGATTCCAATCCTACGCTAATTTCTTTAACAATTTCAAGGTTACTAATATTGCATCCAAATGCGGGGTTATGTTGGTTTATAGTTTTTAAATTTTCAAAAAAGTATTGTAAGTCCACGATACGACGGCCTTCGATAGACAAAATTGATTCCGAAGGCTCCTTCTCAATAGCCTGCAAAAATAAATACATTAAACAGTCTGTAAAAACATTAGATTTGATTTTAAGATATTTAATAACTTACGTGTTCTATAGTCAAAGGTCTATCCAGATTGTCTGTTTCCGGGTTAATTATATCATTATTTTTTGGTGTGCTGGACACGTCACTTTCCGTCACATCAATCAGTATATTTGTACTATCTGTGTCTAAAGAAGAACGTCCATCCTAAAAATTTGAGGACTGTTATAGGTGAAAATTTTGAGAAGATGACCTATCGTATGTAGTGGGGAGCGTAATCTCTATTTGATTGTAAACACACACATACACACATGTTTAAAATTGACACACATAAAACAAATGCCCCTACAAATAGGTGACCCTACAGACACCATTTTTACCTATGCCATGTAATTGGCTGTTTGCGATTACTATTATAACTGAACCATGTTTTCAAATATACCGGGAGGTGAGCAAAATGTAATACTGACTAGTTTTTTTTTTTTGTACTCACATACGATATAAATTGCAAACTGAAAATAGATTTCCATAAAGGTACTAAAGTAAACAGCACAAATACAACGAGTGGTAGCACCAACTGAGGTCTATAAAGCTGGAGGTCCTAGGACCAGAGCTGCCGCTCATCGTCTTTGTGCTTTTTTTCTTACTGATTTGTCAAATCAAGACGAACATTTCTGAGCGTATTTGAGAAAATAAACATTCTTACCATTGTTCTAACGTTTTCCACATTATTTGTGTCCTCACTTCCACAAGAGTTCATATCATGAACTAGCTTTAACCTACAAAAAAAACAGCTAATCAACATACATGTTAAGATTTTGTATTTAACAATTAAGAGGAATTTCGTAATAATAATTCATAATTAAAAAATGTGGGTAAATTTCCTACCTTTTAGCTTCCCTAGCTTTTAGCATGTTTTTATTCCAAACGGAATTTTTCCTTTTTTTCGGTTTAGTTTTGTTACCCATTCTAAATATTCTGCAACAAGCAAATTAATAAATTCCTAACAATTTCTACGGTGCTAAGCCAGTGCATTTGAGCTCGTACACGGTGCATCTAGTGTAAGTTGTTACATAGTTCTTGACCCAACCTTTTGGTTACGGCTCTAGGTCTTAATTACCAGCTGGTCTACTTGTGCCCACCAAGACAATGCATTTGAGCTCAAACATGGTAAATCGTATAGTGTAAATCGTGACATTTGTTCCCGACGTATCCTTCTAGTTACGTCTCCAGGTCTTTGTCACCAGCCGGTCTACGAGTGCTCACCAAGACAATGCATTTGAGCTCAAACACGATGCATCTAAGGTAAGCTGTTACATAGTTCCTGAGTTAACCTTCTGGTTACGTATCCAGGTATTAACCGCCAGCCGGTCTACGAGTGTTCATCAAGAGAATGCATTTGAGTTCAAAAACGGTGTATCTAGTGTAAGCCGGTACATAGTTCCTGACCCAACCTCCTAGTTACTTCTCCAGGTCTTAAATACCAGCTGGTCTCCTTGTGCTCACCAAGACGATGCATTTTAGCTCAAACACGGTACGTGTAGTGTAAGCCGTTACATAGTTCCTGTCCTAACCTTCTAGTTACGTCTCCAGGGCTTAATTACCAGCTGGTCTGCGAGTGCTCGCCAAGACAATGCGTTAGAGCTCAAACGTATGTTTCACCAAAACTGAGTTCCACTAGGTACTGCCAGGGTTCAGCATCAGCTCGATCTTGTGAATTTCTCTCCTAATTACTCGTTAACACGAGTCGAATGACGTAAATAGAAGTCGCGTATGTTGGACCAAACTTGAGTTTCACTAGTTACTGCCAGTGTTCAGCATCAGCCCCATCTTAAGAACCGCTCTCCTAATAGCTCGTTAAAACGAGTTGAATGACGAAAACGGAAATCAAAACAATCAATTTGATATACATTTAACGCAATTATGACCTCAGATTCGTTATATCGAACCTCTTAGATCCCCATGATATCGATATTTGTTAGGATAGGACCAAAAATGAAGAAATTCAAGATGATGGCCATTTCTCGCCATTTTCACCTCATATTTGTTATAATGAACCTCTCGGACCCTCAGATATCAATTTTTATGAAGATAAGATGAAAACTGAAGAAACTAAATATGGCGGCCATTTTACGCAATTTTTACCTCAGATTTATTATAAAGAACCTCTTGGATCCCCAGATATCGATTTTTGTTAGGATCGGATCAAAAATGAAGAAATTCAAGATGGCGGCCATTTCTCGTAATTTTCATCTCATATTTGTTATATTGAACCTCTCGGACCCACAGATATCAATTTTTATCAAGATAGGATGAAAACTGAAGAAATTCAAGATGGCGGCCATTTTACGCAATTATTACCTCAGATTCGTTATAAAGAACCTCTTGGTTCCACAGATATCGATTTTTGTTAGGATCTGATCAAAAATTAAGAAATTAAAGATGGCGGCCATTTCTTGCAATTTTCACCTCATATTTGTTATAATGAATCTCTCGGACCCTCAGATATCAATTTTTATTATGATAGGATGAAAACTGAAGAAATTCAAGATGGCGGCCATTTTACGCAATTATGACCTCGGATTCGTTATAAAGAACCTCTTGGATCCCCAGATATCGATTTTTGTTAGGGTCGGATCAAAAATGAAGAAATTCAAGATGGCGGCCATTTCTTGCAATTTTCACCTCATATTTGTTATAATGAACCTCTCGGACCCTCAGATATCAATTTTTATTATGATAGGATGAAAACTGAAGAAATTCAAGATGGCGGCCATTTTACGCAATTATGACCTCGGATTCGTTATAAAGAACCTCTTGGATCCCCAGATATCGATTTTTGTTAGGATCTGATCAAAAATGAAGAAATTAAAGATGGCGGCCATTTCTTGCAATTTTCACCTCATATTTGTTATAATGAACCTCTCGGACCCTCAGATATCAATTTTTATCATGATAGGATGAAAACTGAAGAAATTAAAGATGGCGGCCATTTAACGCAATTATGACCTCAGATTCGTTATAAAGAACCTCTTGGATCCCCAGATATCGATTTTTGTTAGGATCTGATCAAAAATGAAGAAATTAAAGATGGCGGCCATTTCTTGCAATTTCCACCTCATATTTGTTATAATGAACCTCTCGGACCCTCAGATATCAATTTTTATCATGATAGGATGAAAACTGAAGAAATTAAAGATGGCGGCCATTTAACGCAATTATGACCTCAGATTCGTTATAAAGAACCTCTTGGATCCCCAGATATCGATTTTTGTTAGGGTCGGATCAAAAATGAAGAAATTCAAGATGGCGGCCTTTTCTAACATAAACAGTAAATATACATATGTGTAAATCAGTTCCCACGTTTCCTTTTGTGACCCCGTGTCAAATCACCAAATTATTAAAAAAGTAGTAAATATCTTCCGCATAGTTTTTGACAACCCTGAGCCTCGAGCGCGATTACCGAGCCGGGCCGCTGACCGTGTAGTTTGTATGAAGTTAACCCACTGTATAGAATACATTTGAATATTGAGGATTGAGGATTGACCGATCAATCCGAATTAAGGATTAGTAATCGTCAATCTTGAATCCGTGGATTTAGAATTAGTTTCGTCAATCTTCAATCCTCAATCCGAATTGATCGGTCAATCCTCAATCCTCAATCGTCAATCCGGATTGATTTTTTGCCAACACTGGGTACTGCCAGGGTTCAGCACCAGCTCGATCTTGTGAATTTCGCTCCTATAATTGCTCGTTAACACGAGTCGAATGACGTAATCAGAAGTCGCGTATGTTGGACCAAACTTGAGTTCCACTAGTTACTGCCAGGGTTCAGCATCAGCTCCATCTTGAGAACTGTTCCTCTAATTGCTCGTTAACACGAGTTGAATGACGAAAACAGAACTCTCGTAAGTCTTACCAAACCTGAGTTCCATAAGGTACTGCCAGGGTTCAGCATCAGCTCCATTAATTCCTCATGATATCCATCATCACAATTTAATTAAAAGCAAATAGGACTACCTCGAAGGCATTTCGTAACAAACAAAAGATGAATGTCTCAAATCAGAAGATACAGCTGAGGCCCGCGAATTATAGAGCAGTTCCTCTTGGACATCCCTGGTCGTCATCATCAGGTCTGCTCCACCAAACTGGTGGGTTTTGTAAAGAAATGCTCGAGTTTCTCATGAAAATACCCAAATTACTATGCATGTGCCTTTCAAATTTGAGGAGTTCCCTCAGTTCCTCATGGATCCCATCATCAGAAATGGATTTTAAAAAAAACGGGACCAACCTGGAACCATCTACTTAAATAAACCAAAAAAAATATTCAAATCGGTTCAGCAATGACGGAGTTCTGAGGTAACATACATTAAAATAATAATAATAATAAAACCTCCTCCTTTAGAAATATTGAAGTCGGTTGAAAACAAATATAAAACAAACTTACCAAGTATCTTGATCGGTTGATCGCAGTACCACCGTCTATCTATCCCTTTTTATATATGTCTTTCTCTTTCTCGCTAACTGCAATTGTAAAACGAAAGCTCGCGGAGCAAAGCGATACGTGTGCTCTGTAGTAGGATCGGGGCGAGACTAACGAGTCAGTGCCACGGCACAATGTTATAAACGGGGTTTTGTAAAAAAATATGAATAAATATTATTCCTATGTTTTTGTCACTGTTTTTTATTAAATCGGTAAATCAATGAATTGTAGTATTATAAAAATTACAAACTAAACCATTTACTACGAAAATATAATACTAAAACACGCCGTGAATTTTGCAAAATTGCGTAGTATTCATCAGTAAGTTTAGTTAAACAGAATCTGAAATTTAGTAGTTTTGCTCAATACAAAAGTTAGATAGTGTAATGTTCTTTCGTAAACCAGTTTTGTTTTGTATAAGATCATTACAGTGTAGGAAAAGAGTGACGTATAAAACAACATGTTTCGGCAAATTTCAAAAACGGCCGCGAAAGAATTGGCTAGAATTGCATATAAGTATGTTAAACTTGTAAATGTAGACAATACAAAATTTGGTTTATGAGTTGCTTATTATATACATATAAATATTTTTATGTAAAAGTCTAACAATCATATAGTAAATCGAGCCCGAAAACCGTGTAAATCATTGATTTCGCGCTTTTGTGGGATAAACGCTCTTAAATCATTAAAATGAACTTAAAAGTAGGTATACATCATAGTGAAGTATTCCATGGAAGTGGGTGAAGCGTATCGCACTCGGCAGGCGGTGGAATTGTGCCATTGCGAGCTCCATAACCTTTCGCCTCTTACTTTCCATTGACCTGAGGTAATGGTGATGTGCCATTATCGATTTTTTTAAATATCGATATTAATTACGCGTCTCCATAAGGCGTGTAACCAAATAGAGGAAATAGTGGAAATATTCGCCCGGGTTGCACAGGCGTCGATCGCTCAATTGGCAGAGCAATCTCTGTTCTATTCAGAAAGGTTGCGGGCTCAAATTCTGCTCGACGCGGGAAATTTTGCCATTTTTCTTTCAATTATATAAATGAAATTTCGTTCGCAGATGTATCTGCTTAAAATTAATACAGTATCGATATTGTTTGGCAGTATAGCGATCAATCTTATGTTAAAAACATTGCCTCTATTTTTTCAATGTTACTAAAGTTCAAAGCTAACTTTGAAAGTTTGAGATTTTTTAAAAAAATGCTTGCTTTTGGTTTAAACAAATCAAATTATTTAATTACACGTTGTATATATTCAAGTACTCATGTCTATGTCATGTACAGTCAACAACACAGCTGGGTTTATGAATGTAAACTTACTCAAATGAGTACCTACACAAACGCTTAATTTAAAAAATGTTTTAGGTACATCAATACAATACAATACAAATACTCTTTACTGCACATCTCAAATGAAGAGTAAATACAGAGAATACAGCGAACAAAAGAAGAGGCAAACAACAGGTGGTCTTATCGCTACAAAGCGATCTCTTCCAGACAACCTTTAGTTAGCGGAAACTAATAAAAGACAAAAGTCAGTAGGCGTTGCAAAATAGAGTAGTGGAAATAGCACAGCCATTTTAGTAGCAAACTAAATTAAAAAAATTATAAACATACAAACATTTATACATAGGTATATACATTATAGTATAAATATAGACATATAAATAAATATATACAGTGCCAACCAAATAAGAAGGAAGCAGACAAAAGTGTTACAGGATAAGTAGTGATGTTTATGGACCTTTTTAAATAAGGTCGAGGATTGAGCGCACCTTACATCAAGAGGGAAAGAGTTCCAAAGCCGAACCGCTTGAAAAGTGAAAGAACCGTTGTAAAACTTCGAAGAGGATGATGGGACAGAAAGCAGCAAATTCCGGGAGGACCCATCAGAACGGAGATAGCTGAACCGCACCTTAAGATAGCGAGGAGTTGCAGGGAAAAGTACCGAATACAAAAGGGACAGAATGTGAGAGTTACGACGAAAGCGAATAGTGAGCCACTTGAGCTGAAGGTGGGACGGGAGACATGGTCATACTTGCGTAACCCAAATATGAACCGAATGCATAGATTTTGAATACGCTTAAGTTTATTATGTTGGTCCTCAGTGAGATCGAGATACATCATTTTTGATTTTTTTTCTCCTCTCGTACAGTAACTTATTTGGAAGATACTGTCATAAAAAAAAATAGTTACGTTAATGGTTTAATTAGTTATAGCTCAAAAAGGTTACAAGGTTAAAGTAACTAAAATTGTCCCATAAGACTCTGCTGAGATGAAATATTTGATTAAGTCTGTACTTTTCATGACTCCCTTCACCTTTGAAACACTTAGAGCCCTACCTATACGGTAACTATCTACCTATTTTGTAATTATTTATACCGACCACTTAATCTTAATATTTAACTACCTGCATCCATTTTTTTCTTTTTCTGATTAAGTTAGTTTTTACGAGATAGTAAGTGCCTCACTTTAAGAGGCTTCGCAATTCATTGTTTTCTTTTGATCATTGCCTTATTGCACTCCTCCGCCAAAATAATTCCACCTTAAGTGCTTAAGTGCAAACCGGTCGATATGAATCTAAGTGTATCAAGTTCTTCACATCACTAACGATGGATAATTATTATTTCACACTTTTGCCTATAATAGAGCTGCATCGAAGTTGTTGAATATGGCTTTTGAAAGCGATTTTGTAGTTATGAGAGCCTTCTTCGATCAGCATAGACGGTAAATCTGAGCATGTCTTGAAGCCGTGAAGATCTTATCGCTGATATGTATTATTTGTACCTGCCTATTGCATGCTTGCACACGATAGTTGCATTCGATTTTTTTGACATATTGTCGGATAAAGACATTTTTTTTATACCATTAAAATATATCATACGAGATTTTTGATCCTTCTAAAATTATACCATGTAGCTTAATCTAAGACGGCCTCTTTTTTTTCTGTTAGTTACCAGATTTTTTAACAGAATATTAGGTATCGGATCTTACCCAAATATTATTTTCGGCACCATTTTCAATTCATCGTTTTGTTCTTGCTTGTTCATTGCTTACTACTTACTGTTTTTTTTTAATCTTTCCCCAAAATAATTATGATAATTAATTCTACTGCTATTGTGCAATCAAATCTATGTATATTAATCTAAGTATATATTGCATTAAATCGATATTGATCTAAGTATACATCGTTCACCTCACTAAAGGAGGGTGATGATTATTATTATGTCACACTTCGGCCTATAATAGAGTTACATCGAAGTTGTTGTACACGGCTTTTGAACGCTATTCTGTATGGCGGGCGACGGAGTGACCTCTCAGCCCGATAACCTACACGTATCGATCAAAGTTTTTTTTTGACAAGACTTGCTTTTGATTTTGCAAATTTTATAGATAATCATCCATCTTGTTTTTGAAGTGTACGAGAGATACCTATCTTGGATTAGCCTAAACAGTGAATCTGGCCACTTGTGAATTTGCTCTCTATTTGACAACATTTCATAGTTTTATGTGCTACTTTTTGTATGATTTTAAAGAATTGAATGCATTAGTTAATAATGGTACTTACCCGTATTTTTTTATTTGCGTAACTTATGTTTTAGTCAAAAACTCCATTTATAATACAACGTGTTTTTGAGAAATTGCTTTAAATTCAAAGGTGCATTCTTTAGCTTAAATAAAGTAAACTTCTTAAAGACACAGGTATTCTAATTACTTAGCTCCATTTAGAAAATAACTACTAATTTAATTTTATCTCATATTGAATTTGCATGTGTGTAAACGGAGTATGACTATTCGACATGATATTTACTCGTATATGTCAGTATGTATGGATGCAACATGTATGGGAAATTAAAACAATAAAAATTAACGAATTTAATAAAACTAACTATGCCATTCTGTTTCCTTAATTATACCAAGCCACATGACGACGTTAAAGCAAATGCTCAAAAACACCCTGTATAAGCTTTGTGACGTTACTCACAACTTTGTTTCAATATTGAATCAGCTTCGTGACACTAAGTATTATTTATTTATTTTAAAAGTTTTTACTAAAATACTGTAAATATTTTTTTTTGTGATCTGCAGTTTATCTCGAAATGGTTTTCGATTTAGGGATATTGTAATTGTTTAAATGTTCTCGATTGTTTATTTTACTATCTTTTCTCTTAAATTAGGTCTTCAGGAAGGTAAAACCCTGATTGAGAATGCATTCGGTGTGTATTTGTCATTAAGTAACCAATATGCTTGCTGTGAGAAAAATATTAGGTAAGTACTCGTATATAAAAATATACGTTTCACTAATTAATTCCCAATATTCCCATATATTTCGCATTCCAAATACGGAAGCAAGCTTAACAAAAACTAAGGGTACAAGTAATCTAGAACCAGATTCAGACTTTAGCGCTGTTATATAAAAGGAGAAAGCTAAATTCGCCGGATTTTGTTGGTAGGTACAGTCACGTCTATAAATTTGTATATTCGAAACTTAGTCTTATTAGTGGGGTAGTAAAGTATCAAAATTGAATACAGCAGCTCTAGCACAAGTTTGCCGCGACAGTAATATCTCGCAGTCGAAATGACAACTGTCATTGTCTAATCCGAACAATTAGACGGCCCGGGTGTCTTTATCGACCGCGAGATACTGTCGCAGCATTCTTATGTTGTGTTATGGCTACAGGTGCATATATATTTATGAAGCCGACCGTATTATAAAACACAAATTATACAAAAAGTTTCGAACATTTTTGAAGTGTAGCTCTTATTTACCAGTTTGTTCCTTTCCAACCTATACTAACAAAACCTGGGCCCTTACCATGACGTCTTAACGCGATTTAGTTTAGGATGTGCTTATTATGAGTTCTACGACTTCTACGACGTCATGGTAAGGGGCAGATCTGAAAAGTAAAGCCTAAGCATAGTAAAAATCGACCATTGCTCTTTATGATAAAATAATAATTCTTGCCAAAAAAAATCTAATTTTAAATATTATGATCTTGATGTGTGCTGACCACTGACCACTCCTTAAAAACATGTGAAACCAAATTTTATTGGCGACTCTGCATTGCATAAGTAATCTGTAGTATTGTTCTTGATTACGTAATTAGGTCCATAGCTCTTAAAACTGATTAGGAATGCGTTTGGTGTCTGAAGGAAAACACGCTTTCCCGATGACCGCAGAATCCTTTTAGTGTGACAAGTTACAGACGTGAGCGGATTTGTAACGAGGCGGAATTGTGATCGGTTTTCTATCTGACGAGCAGTGACCACTCAGTTGACAAAATTACACAAGAGATTATCTCATATGTAATTTTGTCAATTAATCGATTGATTCGGAAAAAATATTGATTATTAAAGAAATGCTCCACAGCCTGAATGTAACTTCCCAACGAACTGGTCTCCGGATGAACCTGGACAAGATGAAGTTTATGTTTAATGACCTCGTCGTTCCGGGGCCAGTAATCATCGACGGCACGCCTCTCGAAGTTGTCAAGGAAAGGAATACGTCTATCTTGGGCAGCTAATGCAGTTGGGTAGATACAACTTCGAAAAGGAAGCCGTTAGGAGGGTCCTGTTGCCCCTGTTGGGATGGACAGCGTTTCGGAAGTTTCACCACATATTTTTTTTGGATATACCACTGAGCATGAAAACGAAAGTTTTCGATCAGTGCGTCCTTCCTGTCATGGCTTACGGAGCCGAGACGTGGACACTGACTGTGGGGCTAATCCATAAGCTTAAAGTTGCTGAAAGTGCTATGGAAAGAGCTATGCTTGGAGTCTCTCTGAAGGACAAAATTCGGAACGAAGTGATCTGCCAGAGAACTAAGGTGTCCGACATACCTCTGAAAGTTAGCGGGTTGAAGTGGCAATGGGCTGGCCTATAACCGCTGGAGTAAGCGTGTTCTGGTGTGGTCACCGGCTAGATGGCGGGATGATTTGCATAGGGGGGCTACTCGATGCATAAAGCAGTAGACCGGGCTCTGTGGCGTACCTTGGGGAAGGCCTATGTCCTGCAGTGGTCTGATGATGATGATGATGATTAATTGTTAACTAGCCTTTTGTAATCCCTATTGCAACGTTATAAGGTCTAACAGATGGTCAGTTAAGGGTTTTGCTGTTTGTACACACGCGTTCAAAAGTGCATGGGCAATTTATGAATGAATTCATTCATAAACTGCCCATGCAATTATGAACGCGATAGTACCTCGGTTTTCTTTGGAAGTTGATAAAATAAGGTTGTGATCTATACCGGGTGTTTCCTGTAATAGGAGCAATAAATTTAATCGTAGGCAGTACTCCCCAAACTGAACAACGTTTGTTCAGCAACTTTTAAAAATAACGTTTTATTTGATTTTTATTACACTTCAAACTTTGTTAGGCGACGCAATGTACTGCGAATTTTGTTAATTTTGAACTATGACAAGAGACGTCAATTAGGCTGATGTTAACGTACATTGAAAATACTATTTAGTTTGTATGAAAAAGTGAAAACCTACAGAATATATAATTTTTAAAAGTCGTTGAACAAAAGTTGTTAGATTTGAGGAACACTACCGACGGTTAAATTTATTGCTCCTGTTACAGAAAACACTTGGTATAATATACATTTTCTATGGAGATAATTAAAAACCCACAGATTACTTACATATGTTGTTTATTCCATTTATTTGTATTATTTGTACATCGTCACATTAAAAACAGGCTTTGTCATTCTTATTTACTAATACTTAACTAATTACAATCCCCCCGAATCGTACCCGGCCCAAATGTACCCATCACACTGGCCGCGTTACCGCGCTGAATGGCCAATGAGATCTGTCGGACCAGGTACGACCCGGAACGAGGATCGCCCCCCCCCCCCTTCCCTCAGTCGCCGACCCAAATCCCTCACAAATTCCTTGGCCTCCAAAGCCCAAGGTCCCGCAGTCTCCACTACAACGGGCACAAAGTCGTACATTGGCTCCAAGGCAGAGTACTTGGCGTGTTTCAATTTGGCCGCATGCTCCGCGGCTGATCCAGCAGACTTAACGGTGAGACCCAAATGTGAAGGTGCAAACTTACTGACGCACGTGGCATCCCACAAAAGGCACCGACCTTTCTGCCATGGAACCAATGTCAGACCATCAGGCCTTTTGCCATCCGTTCGGCACAACCCAGGAGGTTAAGGTGGAGGAGGTGGCAGGAGGTGTTTATTTAGACATTTTCACTACAATTTGAATTAAACGTTGTCTGTTAACGTATATGGCTGGCAAATATATGGTAAATTGCCTGGCGGATGTCCGGCGGACATACCCACTATGGAGATCCGACGGATTACCCGATCTTATATGGCTGGCTATTATCGTAAGGTGGCAGTATGCTTGTTAGCCACCATCGCGGTCGCTCATGCTTTAGGCTGTGGCGTGTTTGCGTAAGCAACACGGAAGCGGGCTCGCGCGCGAGATACTCAACTCAAACACTGCTCCCGTGAAATACTGCCGCGTGCGCTATACTAATATTAGTCTGTTTTTAACTAGAAAACTATAATAGTGGGACACATCACATAGACATTCTTTACCCTTGTTTTTTTCCGTTAACTTTAAGGGGAGATTCTTGAAGTTAACTCGAGATAATTTGTTTAACAAACTAGTGTCTATTACGGTTTTTTAGATATTCATTACCTAAATAAATTTATTAGCTGAACCAGTGTAAGGGCGGATTTTTATTTTGGATAAGGAACTCTACCTACCCACCAAATTTCATACACATCTGACGCGAAACAAAAAACGCAAACAAAATAAAAAAATGCCCGTAAAAGGCTACTAAACCATCTACTACTAAGCAGTGTTTTGACATGTGCTGTCATGTCCATAGTTTCGGCGTTGTCAATTTTAAATTCTTAAAAATTATTTTCTTTCATTCGAAAGAAAGAAAGAAAATAATTTATCAACAACAAATCATTACAGAAAATAACAACATAGAAGTAAGTTACAAAAATAAACAAGAAAAAAACACCATAAAAGTAAATTACACAAATAAAAGATGTGCAGCCGAAATGTTAGCCTATTAACGTACAAAGCAACGTGTCGAATATAACGGAAAAAGAAACACAGTTTAAATGAAAAAGGTTTTTTTTTTTGATGTTGACATACCTAATTACAATTATTGTTTTCATAAGTCTCCGCTATACGACCTTTAGGGTTGTCTGGAAGAGATCGCTTTTTAACGATAAGACCGCCTGATGTTTACCTCTTAATCTCGTAATTTCCATTGAGGTGTGCAATAAAGAGTGTATGATTGATATAACTGCAGATATTTGTTATTTCCGTTAGTGTTGTTCAAGAGGCCAAGTTAAATTATTCATAAGTACACTACATTGTGTTCGACTTCTGAATCACCTGAGTGGTGTGATTAAAATAATCATAATTAACAGAAAAAAATATGGGATAGGTTGGGTTAGGTTAGTTTTTTGCTGACAAATTGGGTTTTCTGCTGACCATCAATCTTTACAGACCAGGTAGGAAATCATAGAATCAATTAACTGCGCATTTAAATATTTAAGGAGAAAGAGTACTACTATTAGTTATACAAATTAGTTAGTAGGTACCTATAATAAAGTACCTACCACATTCTTGGATTTTTTACTTAATTTTTTTAGGGATTACGGGTAAGAGTACTCACGTAACCATTATGATTTACGTACCTAAACAAGATTTAATTTACAATAAAGACCTACCTAAATAATAAACAAATATATAAGCAGAGAAGCTAAATAAAACCGTTAAAAACAATCCCCGTTTTTAGGGTTCCGTAGCCAAAATGGCAAAAACGGAACCCTTATAGTTTCGTCATGTCCGTCTGTCCGTCTGTCCGTCTGTCCGTCTGTCCGTCTGTCACAGCCGATTTACTCGGAAACTATAAGTACTACAGTGATGAAATTTGATGGGAATATGTGTTGTATGAACCGCTACAAAATTATGACACTAAATAGTAAAAAAAAGAATTGGGGGTGGGGCCCCCCATACATGTAACTGAGGGATGAAAATTTTTTTTTCGATGTACATACCCGTGTGGGGTATCAATGGAAAGGTCTTTTAAAATGATATAAAGTTTTCTAAAAAACATTTTTCTTAAAGTGAACGGTTTTTGAGATATCAGCTCTCAAAGTCGTAAAAAGTATGTCCCCCCCCCTCTATTTTTATAACTACGGGGTATAAAATTCTAAAAAAAATAGAGGTGATGCATGCTAATTAACTCTTTCAACGATTTTTGGTTTGATCAAAGTATCTCTTATAGTTTTTGAGATAGGTTGATTTAACTGTAATTTTGGTTAAGTTAAAATTAATATTCATACATAAAAGTACAAGGCAAAATATCGGGAGAGTTTAGGCTCCATTCACCAGGTGTATAAATTGACATAATAAGTTTATTATATTTGCTGCTACGGAACCCTTTGTGCGCGAGCCCGACTCGCACTTGGCCGGTTTTTTTCATATAAAAACACTATTTGATTAAAATATGCGTTTCTGTTCCCACCGAAAAGGATGACACATTTTTTCGGATTGATCCGAATCAAAGTTTTTCACTGGCTAACTAATTGAATTCCTAATAAGATGTCACAATAATCACAATTGTACTTATCTCTCCCAATCCTCTTCTTCCGTGATTTTCACAAGTCTTTTCGAATCCTCCCACAGGTTTCTTGTCAGGACCGTGTCATTCACAAACCAACTACTATAGAACATCATACAGTCTCTAAAGTGCCGTCCACTGTCGTGTTCGACCCTCGGATCGATCCCCAAATACACGGGCATCGTAGCCACCCTGTGTAATGGCCGGCCAACCAACTGCAAGCCGGCATTCAACAACTTCTTTAAAGCCTCATTGTCCAGATGTCTGAAAAATTCTGACTTGCCAAGTCCTGGATCCATACTGTAAACGTTCACGCCCTGACCGTTGATTCTTTTGTCCATTTCCACTGTAAAAAGTACACTGGCCAGCTTTGAGTTGCAATAATATTGAAAGTTGGTGTATCTACCAACATCGTTCATGTGCTCGAAGTCTATAAAACCGAGAATTAATGCAAGAGAGGACACGTTGACCACTCTACTTGGTGCGGACGCTTTTAAAAGCGGGAATAGCAGAAACGTTAGGAGGAACGAGCCATAGTAGTTCACTTGCATCATAGTATGAAGACTGTCTTCTGTCAGTCTGTCTTCCAGACCGATAGCGCCGATGTTGTTTATCAAAATGTCCAATTTTGGTTCTTGCGTTATCGTTTCATGCACAAAATTCCTCACAGATGTCAATGACTCAAAATCCAAGGTTCTAGCAACAACGTTGTTATGTTTTGCCGCTTTGGTAATCGTATTCTTGGCGTCTGCCAACTTGGCAGGGTTCCGGCTTGCTATGATGACTTTGGCCCCTCGCTTGGCCAAGTTCTTGGCCACCTCCAGGCCAGTACCCGACGTTGCACCGGTCACGAGGGCCACTTTTCCGTCCAGTCGGATATCGGATTCGCAGTTTGAAAACTCGTCGCGTGCCATTTCGAAACAGCAAGAATGAAGTCCGGTTACACTTGCTTTTGGTTATAAACTGAGTCAAACAAGAATGAATGGCAAGAAGGCCGACAACATCAGAAGGTTATTCACATATAAGTATCCGAAACTTGTGTAAGTACCTATATTGTAAGCTAACATGGTTTACATTTACATTATAATTACTATTGAGGTGGGTAGATTGCCCGCACGGTAGACAACGGCTCTGTTTACTTTTTATATTTATAAAATAGTCGAGTGATTTATACGAATTAAGTTGAGAGTTTTTATAATGCTTCTGGGACAACAAACAAGAGGAGATGTTATCTCACTCCAGTTTTCGGTAGCAGTGGCTCAACAACCCTGGCTTGAGGAGGTGATGGCGAGTGTTAAGTACTTTAATTTGGAAGAAATCGTACAGTGGAGGAAAGGCGCAATAATTGCTAATTAATGAGTGCGGGCCCTGCAGATGGAATCGATGTTGGTGCAGGTGGAGATACACTGTATTTATAAAGTGAAAGTGAATTCTGTTTAGTGTGTGATTTGAGAAGTTTGAGTTGAAGGTACGCTCATATTTTATCTTAGCGTATTGCATACACATTATACAGTTTTTCGTCCGCATAAAAACAGTCGGCGTGGTTCAGTTGTTTATCCCGTGACACAGCGTGAGCGGTGTGCGTGAGACTCGCGTTGTGTTGTGGCGGAGGATCAAATCCCAGCAGATAGAATTTCTTTTTGTTTCTTTTTTTTTGACATGATTTTTGTGTGTTTTTTTTTTATTTGTGGTGATAATCCATGACATTAGATTATTCATATTTCCCTTTTTTTTTATTATTATTGAAATTTGTATTTTTATTTTACTGAATGGATTTTCCCTTTTTTATGTACCTAATCTTGTTTTTGAGGGTTTTTTTTTTCTTTTTGCATTGTGATTACTGACATGAGATAATTTATTGAAGTACCCATTTAATTTACTTATAATATTTTTGATTGTTATTAGTAGTTTCTTTTTAATTTGGTGATTTTTTGACATTGTATTTATTTAATTATTTTCTTAGGTATTTCCAAAAAAATTTTTTTATTCAATTCTATTATAGTGGTATGATTTAATTTATGAATTATTACAGTCTGCTATTTACTAACGTGGTTTTGCTTTAGTCGTGTCAGTATTTACAAAAGTGTTTTTAGTTCTGAATTTATAGTATTAGTCGTGTACCTATTATAATGAGCAGCCCCTCTAAAGCCACCTGCCCCTATTGTCCAGGTTCTCCCAGGCTCTATGTGGTGCCAAAAGGTCTTAACATTCACATTGCTCGGACCCATAAAGATATTGCTACCCACAGTCGGAATACTCTGGGGGTTCCAGGCCCTGCCGTTCATGATCATGGGCCGCTAAGCAATGGCGTTTCTTCTCAGGTTACGTCCGCGTCTATGCCTTGTCTTGATAAGTTAGGCGAACTTAAGGCTAAGATAGGTGTACTGAAGCATATACCTAAGGGTGCTAGATGCTTGGTTGCGGGAAAGCTGTGCGATATCATAGACAACTGCGTACGGTCCAATACTGTTGAGGCTTGGTTTTCTTTATTATCTTTCTCTTTTTCGGCTCTCAGGGTTCCGGAGAAGTCCGCGAAATCCTTGACGTCTAAGGTAAAGGAAAACCTGGATAGTACAATAGACGCAGTTTTATTATTGCCAGAAAAAGCGCGGAAATCTCGGTCACTGGTAAATACCATAGAGAGTAAAGTGCACGAGGGTGATTTAAGGGGTGCGGTTCGCCTTTTGTTATCGAGGTCATCACTGGCGCCCGCTAACGATGAGACTGTGTCGTCACTCCGGGAAAAGCATCCATCACCTACTAGACCACTTGTGTTTCCGCCGGAGCCGGAGGTTCCAATTTCGCCAATAACAGTGACGCCAGCGGATGTAATGGAAGCATTAGCAACTTTTTATAATGGGTCTGCTTCTGGGGTAGATGGTTTGCGCCCGCAGCACCTGAAAGAATTAACATCTCCTGCGGCGGGTAGCAATGGTACCCGGTTGCTGGATGCTTTAGCGAGGCTGTGTAACTTTTTGTTAAAGGGCTCACTTAATCCCCTAATCTGCCCGTATATTTATGGAGCCTCTCTCATCGCGCTCGCGAAGAAGGAAGGTGGTATCAGACCGATTGCTATAGGGTGCACTATACGCCGTCTTGTGGCTAAACTCGGCTGTCGAGCCATTAGGGACCAAATGGCGACATACCTTCGCCCGGTTCAAATAGGTTTTGGGACCGCACGAGGGTGTGAAGCAGCGATCCATGCTACACGGACTTTCGCGCTGGAAAATGAAGGCACGGACACGGTCATACTTAAGGTTGACGTAAAAAACGCGTTCAACAGCGTTGAAAGAAGTGTCATTCTCAGTGAGGTAATGAACGAAGTGCCTTCCCTCTATCCATTTCTTCACCAGTGTTACTCGACATCAAGTAGGTTGTTGTATAATGACGTTTCATTATCGTCACAGGTCGGGGCCCAGCAGGGTGATCCATTGGGGCCTTTAATATTTTGCTTGGCGATACATAAGGTCATTGCGTCTTTGGATTCACCTCTCAACGTCTGGTATTTGGATGATGGAACAATCGGGGGTAATCCGGGTACCGTTTTGAACGACCTTAATAAGCTCGTGCCAGCGTTGAAGGAGATTGGGCTTGAGATCAACCCGGCCAAGTGCGAGCTCTTTTGCTGTGGTTCTGATAGGGAGGGTTTGCTGTCGGATTTTGAGGCGGTGTTACCAGGCCTGCGGAGTCTTCAAAAGTCATCGTTAAGCCTTTTGGGGGCACCTATTTTCCCGGAAGGAGTCAGTGCCGCCCTCGAGGAGAAAAGGTTGGCATTGGTTGAGGCCAAGGATCATCTCAGTAGCTTGTCTGCGCACGTTTCGCTTGTTCTGCTACGGAATTGTTTCGCGATGCCGCGTATGATGTACGTTTTGAGGACGGCTCCAACTTGGTTGTTTGAGAGCGACGTCGCGAGGTTAGATGAAGCCATCAAGTTGTCTCTCGAGTCGGTTTTAAATGTGCATCTGAACGAAACACAATGGTGTCAAGCTGCTCTCCCGATACGTCACGGTGGGCTGGGAATACGCCGTTGTAGAGAAGTTGGAGTGGTGGCATTCCTTGCTTCCGCACATGGTACTTTGGGTCTTGTCACTCGGATATTGTCTAACAATGGTGGCATTACCCAGATACCGTTTGTTGCGGAAGCACTTGTTAAATGGACCACTGTTTGTGGCGGCGATGAGCAGCCCGACAATCTTATCGTTCAGAAAGGGTGGGACGATATTTTGTGCAGAAAGGTCGTTGCAAACCTGTTGGCCGAGGTGACAGGCTCGAACATGGCGCGCCTCAAGGCTGCGTCTTGTGCTGAATCGGGAGCATGGCTACATGCGCTGCCTTCCCCGTCGCTGGGAACACTCCTGGATAATGATTCTTTGAGAATCGCAATTGCATTGAGATTGGGGTGCAAGGTGTGCGAAGCGCATCGGTGCGTCTGTGGAGTCATGGTAGAGGAAAATGGACACCATGGTCTAAGTTGTCTGAAGTGTGCGGGGCGTTTTCCAAGGCATCATGCACTCAATGAGTTGATTCGCCGGGCTTTGGTGTCGGCCAATGTTCCTTGCGTTCTGGAACCTCCTGGGTTGTGCCGAACGGATGGCAAAAGGCCTGATGGTCTGACATTGGTTCCATGGCAGAAAGGTCGGTGCCTTTTGTGGGATGCAACGTGCGTCAGTAAGAGTAGTTAGTGTGTATTGGGATAATTTTAATTGTCAGAAAACGTAAGGTAAGTCATTTTGAAATGAGACTCTTGAGTTATAGACGATTTTTCTGTGATTTTCGAAACTAATACATTTAAAATTATCCGAATACACCTTATGTAGTTTATTTTCCATACGCGCAAGAGTTTCCTAATGCACTGGGCAACAATGAACAGCCACATTGTGCGAAACGGGGCGTGGGACCAACAACGAATGCGTTTCTTAAACTATTCAGTTGCTCCCCACTTCTAACTGGGGTATGTTGGGATAAGAACGGACTACATTCAGTATATATTTCAGTTAGTAATAAATATAGATTACTTATAAATATATTTACATCTCGCTCCCCGCCGTTCCAAGTGCAAAAGTGCCCATAATGCTGGCGGCATTGGCAGAAGGGCGAAGACCCGCGCTCAGAGTCGTTCCTAGTGCAAAGGCTGTCCATAATTATACAACGCGGCAATGCCGCCAGCATTATGGGCACTTTTGCACTTGGAACGGCGGGGAGCGAGATGTAAATATATTTTTAAGTAATTTAGGTACTTATATTTATTTTGAAATAAATGTTTTTATTTTTCAGTTAGTTAGTATTTACAGTCGGTCGAGCGAGCGAAGAGAGTGAGTTCCCCGACTCTACGGAACATTTCGGCGGTTGTTTGTTTGTTGGACGATAACTTACGTGATTATCGTTGATCGGATATTCCTGACTATGGCAGGGTGTTAAATGAGATAAAGATAATTTTTAAGTCAAAATATGAGTCGAGCCAAATCGGTCAAGGGGTTGCCGAGATACAGGGTTCATGTCATGAGTTAATTTTCCTTCTCGAACCAGTGGTCTATATTAATATTTGTCTCTACCTTTTCCGATTAGTATAGACTTGCTATAAATGAGGTGCACTTCACAAACATATTGATACTCAAGACGCCGGTTCAACTTTAGGCCCAAATTACATTATTAAATTGATCTTTGATCATAAATTTCCTTTTCTCCGACGTGAAGAAAAAGGGCGGCATATAATCTATGATTAGAGATGTGATGTGTCTCAAACAGGCGGGCCAAAAAATGAAAGAAATATAAAATTGCCTACTTTTGCATAAAATCTCTTAACTGCACGATTATCCACTTTTTGGTTATGGCTCTTAAAAGGGTAAAATGTAGTATAGACATGGCATAATTGTATCGTATTTTAAAGTCACAAAAGTTCAATATTCCACCTTATAACTTATGTAAATAAACCGCTAATGCTTATGTAATGCATGAAAATTACTCACCGTAAGTCAATCATTACATGCTAGTAACAACCATAAGGGTAAAAATGTGCTGAGCAATGTTGAAAAAGTGACACGCAAATACGATTATCATAATACCAACAATCATAATTACAAAAGTAATAGGTATAACGTGCTGAGATTTCGTCTATATCGTTTTTAAACTGGATACTAGTATGAATTAAAACTACTTAGATGTAGAGCTCTCCTAGTCTGATATTCCCCTGAAGTTTCAGGGACCTATTTGGCCCGCCAAAAAACATGTCTGCACTCCCAGACGGCTCATGTGTGACTGAAATGAGATACACGTCTACCAATAGGCCAGAGTTGCCTGTAATATAATTAGCAGACTAAAAAGGTGGTGTATCTGTAACTAGTTTTATGATATCTCGTTTCTACTGAAGTGTGACGCGCTTGGCAAAGCTATAAGGCAAAGTTGTAAGTTAGTTATTACGGTACATACAAAAAAACATCCTGTAATTATGACACTAACTCATAAAAAATGATACAACTACAATAAAAAATCGTCGATACATTTTAGCTTACGGACTAGTGACAACACCGAGCCGCGTATGCCCATTTGGCCTTGTACTTCAGCAGAGCGGAAACAGTACGTATATCGACTGGGTCCCTGCGTTGCTTGAAGACTATATAAAAATCTTTTAATTTATGACTTCCATGATATTACAGTGAGATAAGAAATCAAAAAAACCTGCAATTATGAAAAGTGCAAATATCTCGAAATCCAGGGGATTTTTTACTAACCCTTAAAATCGATTTTCTGGACTAGCCTAAGGTGCCCTCTTCATGGTTTTAAGCTTGCCCGTTAATTACCCGACACCAATATATAATAAGAAGATATACGGAGTTTCGTCGAGATCGTGGGGTGGGCTGAACTTACCTTCCACAGGTCGACCAAAACAGCGGTTACGTCTGTAAACCTCGTGTTTGCAGAGAATATTATAATTGATGATCGGTACGTTACACAAGAGCAAATCCGTACAAGTTTTGGCATTTGAACATACAACACCAACTATTTTACATTAAGGAGTTGAGAGTAAGAAAGTTATTTTCCTGCTGGGTTCCGTAACTTCCGTACCATTTGCTTATTAGGTACATTTTGATTTTCTTTCCTAGTTTTTTTGAAATACGCTTAAGAAAAAACATTTTTTTTATTCTAAAAAAAGTTATTTGCTATTCTAAAATGCCAGTAACTACGAATCAAAAAAGGTTTTACTCTAACTAGATTAAAAATATATGTACGAGTATAATTCCCGATCATTTTGGTGAGCCGTACGTATTCACTTCACTTTCACACTCACCCCGAGACTCACTCACCCGAGAGACTAACTCACCTCTATACATAGTGATTCAAGAGGAAGGTTTATATGTAGATATGTAGGTAAAATAATAACCCGGGGCGGGTCGCGTGTAAAGAATAAGTGTACTATACAAATTAAAATATCACAATCTTAGAATCGGATTTTAGTTCCGATCCAGCCGAAAACCCTTGACCACATTTGAGTGGCTATAATATCTATTTAAAAACACCACATCAAAATCCGCTGCGTAGTATTAAAGATTTAAGCATACATATATGAATGTCTATGAAATTAATGACAGTTTCATATATTTTCCGCGCCAGCTTTCGTGAATCGATCTGTACTAATTTAAACAAAGGTTTATTGAATTATTTATTATTATTATTATTCACAAATCATTGTCGCATGAAATTCGATTCCCAATCTTCATCCACAGTTATATTAACAAGTTTCTTTGAAACGTCCCATAATTTCCTTCTTAAAACATCGTCACTTGCCAACCAGTGGTTGAACCATTTCGTACAAAATTTGTAATGATTTCCAGTGGTATTTTCCAACTCTGGCGCAGCAGCGAGATATGCTATCTGAGCTCCAACTTCTTCTTTTGACTGGCCTATTAATCTTATAAAGAAATCCGAAATATCTCTTATTCCAGTCGGAATATGGTTTAATGCATCCGTACCTGGCACTACGAAGGGGTCAAAGCTGTTGGCAGTAACGCCTAGATTATTTAAATGTTTACTTAGCTCAACGTTGAATAACGTTGTAGCGAGTCTAGAATTGCCCGATGATTCTATGACCGAGTATCGCCTAATGTCATTCCAGTGATCAAAATCAATGTTTCCTATGTACATGGATGCTGCTGAGCCGTTGATGATCCTGCTCGGCGCGGACTTGTGTAGAAGCGGTATCAATAGGTACGTCAGTAGAAATGCCCCAAAATAATTCACTTGCATTGTTAAATTTAGTCCATCTTCCGTGAGAACATCGGGTAGGCCTAAAGCCCCTGCGTTGTTCACTAAGATGTCAAGTCGACTTTCAGAAATGGTCGTCTCGCTGACAAACTCTCTCACAGACTTGAATGACCCTAGATCGATTTTTCTGTATGCAATTTCCATGTTTCCTGTTTCTTCTTCGAGTTTGTCTCTAGCCAGTTTCAGTTTGGTTTCATTGCGGCTAGCTATGATGACTCTTGCTCCTCGGTTAGCAAGGTTCTTAGCCGCTTCATAACCAAATCCTGAACTTCCACCTGTCACTATAGCCACTTTACCTTTTAATTTATTTTCTGTTTCACACATTTTTCCTGCAATTTTCACACCCTTTATTATTTAATTGAACATAGACTGGCAAGATGTTTTTGTTCGGAGTCAATGTCAACACTGACAAAACAGGAAGTACTTGTGTTCGTACGAAATATGAATATGAAACAGGTTTTGACTTTATAAGACATGCATCATACATACATAATAGGTAATTAATAGAAACTGTTTTTACGTCTTGAAGAAGCGTCGTTGTTTTAGGGCTCCGTAGCCAAAATGGCAAAAACGGAACCCTTGTAGTTTCGTCCAGTCCATCTGTTCGTCCGTCCGTAGGGTAGACTGGGTACGGTTTTGACAATTTTGGTTAAATTTTGTTACTTCACAAGTCAGCAGGGATAAAATATACTTAAATCGAAAATTGTACAGTTTTCTCCGTAAAAATACAAAAATAATGTCCTTAAATACGCTGTATTAGACACAGAATGAAATTAAAAACAAGAAGGGAAAGTGTCGCAACCGGTCACACCCCCAGGACGCTTGTGACTTTGGTTGAGGTTGGTAGTGATAGGCATCAACAAACACCAACATGGTTTATAATTACTGTAGTGGTTGGAGTGAGACGGACATACTTTCCAATGCCGCAGTCGCAATCGAATGCAAGTAATGCAACTCATGGTACGCACACAGGGACACGTATCAGGGACAGGGTCACACATCATGATATGATGACAAACGCACCCAGTCTTCCCTATGTCACAACGGTTTTACTCAGTACCTAACTATAGAACATAATTTTTATGTTCATGATATTACAGCTAGAGGTGTATTATATGTGCCGCTACTGGGTTTGCATATAAATTGCGAAAAAAAAAGTTTAGGGGGGGCGCCCCATACATATGTATCTATAACTAAATGTCAAACAATTTTTTTTGCCAAATATCTACTTGTGGCGCATCATCTGATAGGTCTTTAGAAATAACTTAAATTTAATTAATTGAATATTTTCAAAAATAATCGTTCAGAAAGTTACAAAAGTGTCCCCCTTTTGGACGGTAGGTCCTAAAAATGTGGAAAAATTCAGGAAGATAGGATATCAGACAAACCAACCAGGAATATTATTTTGAATAAATTTGGTTCAGCCCTTTTGTAGTACATAGTTTTGTACGATTTTAAGCTAACATACGCTAACAGACGGACTGGACGAAACTATAAGGGTTCCGTTTTTGCCATTTTGGCTACATAACCCTAAAGAAGGACGAAAATGCCTCGATATTATGAAGGCACTTACGCCTATTTGCTTGCACAATTTTTTTATCATATGACGGTACGGAAACCTCAATTTTGGTGGTCCGACATGCACTTGGCCAGTTTTTTGTATAATCAGTCATCTAGGATATCAAGTCAAACCACTCAAGGATATCTCATGTTCTATCATCATTTATCACGCTGTTTAATGTCCATGTCCAATTTAATTTTGTTTATCGCACTTCCGTCAGAGTCCCAAGATACACTCAGCGCTGCACTCAGCCTAGTTTTGGGGCCCGCCAGACAACACATTTCATGTATTTTTGTATTATGTGTAAGAATAAATAATTTTAATTTAGTTGTTTTAAATTTAGTGTTGCAAATCTGTAGGTAAATTTATTTCATATCTAGGTACCGTAAACTGGGGTCACATTGATCAATTTTAAAGTTTAAACTTCTCTAGCTTCTACAATAAGGCGTTAAAAAATATATGAAAAAAATCGGAACATCAACTTTTTTAAATCTTTCGCTGCAAAACAAATGCTAGCTTAAAAATACATGGAGAAAAATAAATATAAACGTTGTGGTCAAACTTAAACTGACATTACTTTGATACCCTATGTTTTTAAGACTAATCGAATGTAACCCTTTGCAGAAGTATTTTATCTCAAGGAAAGAAAAAAAATATGTTTGCAGGTACAAAAGTCACAACTGCTTATGTTGTTTCGGGGTTACTTTGATCATAAATAAAATTTACCATCGTTGTAAAATCAACTTTATTTAAGGCAAACAAAGATTTTTATCTGGAAAACGGTCAATTTTTTTATAAAATAATCAGCCTCAATAAGTAGACATACTTTTTATACAATAATCTACTCAATCGATTGATCGATGTTGACCCATCCAGGTGATCAAAACATTCAAAACACCCAAAAAAAAACAAAATTTGAAATAAAAAACTTACTTTGTAATTATGAGAAATATTACAATATAATGGTACACTTCTGGCAAGCTAATAATATTCACTGCTAACCTTTTCTTTTAATATCCACATCGTTAGTTTAGAAGTTATACGAACATGGAAAATAGTAAAAAAAAATATACTTACATTTAGACAAGTGATTTGCACTGTTAACGATTATACTCGTTTACAGGGCAACTAATGACAGCAACTATCGGTATTGCGAAATAATAATAAAAATAGTTATGTGTTCGGAAACGCGGTTATGCGCGTTTAAAAATAAAACGAAGTGTTTATCAATGTCACTCCAAGAATCAAAATAACCCCAGTTTTCGGTATATAATATACCTATGTCTTAGACGAGCGGAAAACGAAGCTGCAACATATGCTATATGTATATACCTATCTACTATTTACTGTTAAAAACTATATTTAGACATGAGTTGGACTTATATGTAGTCAAATGGTCATGTTAATCTTTTGTGACCTTTGACTATTTAATCAGCATTTGCTATTAGCAAATGACAGACATTGCCGGTCGGGCTAAAATTGGCAGCAAATTGCAAATTGTACCTATAGCAAATTGTTATACTTACATAAAATGTACATATAAATAGCAATGTCATATAAACGTCAGTCCATACAATAAGTATGAAAGTGCGACATTTAGGCAGAGGGTACCAGATTTCACTACAAATTGTTGCCTTCAATTCACTTCTATAAGTTGCCTACTCGGCCCTAGATGTCGCTTCTGTAGTCGTATTATCTAAATACTAGTGGTGTTTATGTGTTATGGTTAGTGGTGTTATGCTGGTTTCAAGCAAAAGGATTTGTCGGTTGTTAACGACGGTAAAGGTAGTTAAAAACGTTAATACTCAACATCGTCAACTTCGTTCTTCTGGAAATTTGTCCCTTTCCATCCCTGTCCACCACACTGGTTTTATGTCAAACTCCTTCTCTGTTACAGTGGCGCGCCTGTGGAACACCCTTCCCCTTAATGTCAAGGAATCACCTAGCAAATGTGCCTTTAAAAGGTCTGTCCGTGCTCTTATTGCTAGCAGATTGAAAGTTTAGAGTTTATTTTCGATGAATCTCGTATTTATCTATATATATATGTATGTATGTATTTATGTATCTATATATACCTAAATGTATTTATGTTTATATAATGTATTTACTGTATATGTAATTAATATTTATAGATTGACTTGTTCTTACTATTTCGGTAGTAGCACCGCCCACAAATTTTCTGTTTTGCCTTAAGGTTGACTGGTAGAGAATGCCTTCTGGCATTAAGTCCGCCTTTTGTACGTAAAGGTTTCTTTTGTGCAATAAAGGTTAAATAAATAAATAAATACTATAAAATAAAAAACTATTAGTACCTAGTCACAATTTTTGACAGTAACAGAACGTAGTGTTTATAGGTATTACTTAGTTCCACTACTCGCCGCTGCAGCGCTTACAACACAGTTAATTTTCCTATCGCATACAAGATTACTCATCCTCCCGGACTGACCAATAAATTCACATAATACAAAACATAACGCTCTTTTTCTTACTCTCTGCCATGGAAGTCCTAACGGGTCTGTCTAAGTGACAACGTAATAGTCAAGCTTGACCCCAACCAAAGACAAAAAAAGTCACGCGACATGGTCACGTGGTTACGTCGTTCTATTGTCCCCAGATTGACAACAAGAAAAGAAGATATAAATATGATTATATTATAATCTTAAATGATAAAGATACACAAAGTTTAAGATGTAATAAGTACTTAAGACTTATTTTTCTACAATAAGCAGTTCTTTTTTTGTGTTGTTGTTCTCGTTATACTCGTTTAAATATATGTTAGAAATTTAAACATAGGAGTTTATTCATTATTATTCACGAACGTACCAAATTCGTTTCCCAATCTTCATCCACAGTTATATTGACAAGTTCCTTGGAAACGTCCCACAATTTCCTTCTCAGTTCATCGTCACTCGTTAACCAGTGGTTGAACCAATTCGTACAAAATTTGTAATGATTTCCAGTGGTATGTTCTAACTCTGGCGCAGC
This sequence comes from Lathronympha strigana, assembly GCA_949128165.1. NCBI lineage: Eukaryota > Metazoa > Arthropoda > Insecta > Lepidoptera > Tortricidae > Lathronympha > Lathronympha strigana. The sequence goes on from OX421915.1 coordinate 9,596,688, forward strand.
AGCGAGATATGCTATCTGGGCTCCGACTTCTTCTTTCGGCTGGCCTATTAATCTTACAATGAAATTCACTATATCTCTTAGTCCATCCGGAATCGGCTTAAATATATCCGTATCTGGTACTACGAATGGGTCAAAGCTGTTAGCAGTAACGCTATTTAAACGTTTACTCAGTTCGACGTTGAATAACGTCATGGCGAGTTTTGAATTGCTTGTCAATTCTATGAACGAGTATCTCCCAATGTCATTCCAGTGATCAAAATCGATGTTTCCTATGTACATGGATGCTGCTGAGCCGTTGATGATCCTGCTCGGCGCTGACTTGTGTAGAAGCGGTATCAATAGGTATGTTAGTAGAAATGTCCCAAAATAATTCACTTGCATTGTTAAATTTAGTCCATCTTCCGTGAGGACATCGGGTAGGCCTATAGCCCCTGCGTTGTTTACTAAGATATCAAGTCGACTTTCAGAAGTGGTCGTTGCGCTGACAAACTCTCTTACAGAGTTGAATGACCCTAGATCGACTTTTCTGTATGCAATGTCCATGTTTCCTGTTTCTTCTTCGAGTTTGTCTCTAGCCAGTTTCAGTTTGGTTTCATTGCGGCTAGCTATTATGACTCTTGCTCCTCGGGTAGCAAGGTTCTTAGCCGCTTCATAACCAAATCCTGAACTTCCACCTGTCACTATAGCCACTTTACCGTTCAATTGCTTTTCTGTTTCACACATTTTTGCTGCAGTTTTCACGCACGGCCAAGATCAAGACAAAAACCACGCGACGCTTGTCCCTACTTTTACACCCCCGTATGACTATTCCTATATATTATTTATTTAACATACTCTTGGTAGTCACCAAGACGTTATTGTCCGGAGTCAATGTCAACACTGGCAAAACAGGAACTGTTTGTGTTCATACGAGATATAAATATAAGACGGGTTTTGAATTTATAAAACAGATGTACATGCGTCATACATACACTAGTGGCTCTGAGCTGTAGACCTCGCGATATGGTTACGGTACTGGTATTGGTACAAAGGTCGTAATCGCCTATGGAGTCTATGACGCTTAAGACCTACAAATTTCCGCCATTTTGAAAACTTCCAAAAACTGAAGCGACATTTTTTTTTATGTAGTCAACAAACTTGCTTACTTACTAAATTTCACATGAATTGGTTGATAAATGCGACCTGCAGAGGAGAACAAATGGACAGACACACTAAAGCATTTTTGCCCAAGCTGAATCGGTGACGCTTCGCTCACTGTGTCAATTAATTGGAACTGTTATACGTCTTGTCTTGTACCAGCGTCGTTGTTTTATATATTATCAGTCACCCAGTCAAACCAACCAAGGGGGTCTCATGTTGCAGTGATTTTGGAATCCGATTTTTTTATAATAAATCTATTTTAGAAGAGCGGTAAACGAAGCTGCTACGTATGCTATAGCTACTGTTATTATAATATTTAGATATGTAGTCGAGCAAGTGTTCTATCTCTCGAAAATCGATCGATTTTATCTGTGGAACTACTTACAACTTACTTAGTTATGTATATACTTACCTACATTTAAAAGTGTAATGAAACGGGCATGGGTTGTAGATTTGTAGCCATTGTAGATATAAATGTCACTTGTTGTCACTAACTGTTCCTACATAGAGTCCCGTGTTTACGTAGGTATTTGTATAAATTATTAGGCTTGGAGTTAGGTAAACCTCTTCTCATCCTAGTCCAACAGTACCTAAATTAAAAGGACCTGTATTGAGGGTTTAGATGACGAATATTGAATAATAATTAATATTTAAAACAGGATAATTACAATGTATGTATGTTTTATTGACCATGTTAGCGTACAATCGAATATTGAATACCTACGTAGAACATATTCAGAACTCAGGAATTTGTGATAAACGCATGAACAGATGTTCATATCAGAATGGAACCTAGGACATTCACATCAAGGTGCGTAGCCAAGATATCGTAGTTACATCTCTCTATCACTCTCTCTTTCTGCTTGTTGTACGAAACCGTATTCGGCATTCGAATTTATTAGTGATTGACAGTTGCGTTTCGTTCGCGACTGAGCGTTAGCGATTGGCATCTTCGCTACGCACGCAGTTAACGCGAGAGTCTCGGCGAGAGAGGCACCTGTCATTGTCTAATCCGAACAGTTGCAGGTGTCTTCCTCGGCCGCAAGGTATCTCGCGCGCAGTCTTGTACAGTCGCCATCAGCATGCTAACCATGAACATCGAAAATGGGCATTCACGGGTAAACCTCTTTGTCACTCCAATATGCAAGTGTGACAGAGGTGGAGATACAAATCCGCAATCGTTCGATTTTCGTGGTATAGGCCCAGATACCTCGGAGCTGCTGCAGTGCTTACAAATAGCTGAACACGCCTCTATTATAGGGTTGCCATACGTCCCGGTACGCCGGGACATGTCCCGGTTTGGAGCATGATATCCCGGTGTCCCGGCCGATAAGCAAATTGTCCCGGTTTAAAAATCATAATAGTAATTTACTTTATTTAGTAGGGGACTGGAGTAAATAAAAAAAAATACCTACAATAAACATGACTAACTATTAGGCCAATCGTACGTGGATAGAACGATTTAAGCGCTGATCCATTTCCGTCCACTTTATACGAATTTACATTAACAGTGTCAAAACAAAATCTCCTTTTAGTTCTTCGAACTATTTCAATATTTGTTAAAAAACACAACTTCCAAAGTCGCGGGAAATAGCGGACATAAGTTACTCGTATATTCTTAGCATCACCATTAATATCTTACGAGTAGCCTGTCTTGAATTACTTTTCAACCTATCTTTCCTTACTCTTAGTAAAAGGTACCTACTATCCCCTAATTTCTGTAAAATTTTCATCGTTCAAATATAGATAGAACAGTTTCTTGACGCGTGCGAGCAGAGCTTTGAACAGCTGAGTAAAAGAATAAGACATTGATTTATTTTTTAACTGTAGGATCCCTGTCGTTGGCATCATTTTGACTAACTAACTAACTACGCTGGCTCAGCGACCCAAAATGAGTCTTGGCCTCCGACACAAGAGCACGCCACTCTACCCGATCCTGTGCAATCTCCCGCCAATTTATGACTCCGAGATCACGCAGATCCCTCTCCACCAGATCAATCCAACGGTACTTGGGCCGACCGACCGGACGACGTCCAGTCAGTCGACCAAGGTATGCTCTCTTCACCTGGCGATCCTCTCCCATTCGCTCAAGATGGCCGAGCCAGCGAAGACGATGGGCCTTAGTCTCACCAATGATATTTGGTTCGGCTACCAGTTCTTGTATTTCGGCATTTTTTTCATTTTGACACATAAAATATTTATTCGCTCTTTTTTTGTGATTCGTTATTTTGACTAAGATTGTAGGTGTTCTGCAACATTTTTCATTCCTTGTTTAATTTTCATTCAGCGTGTTTGGTTGCCGAGCGTTGACACCGTTAATTTAAACAAAAATTTACAAACCAATCGATTAAGATTCCAAACTAACCAAGGAACCCTTATGGTGTGACTTAGTCTATCTTGAGAACTACTAACCCTACAGATTTGAATTTGAATAGTGATAAACAAGGTTAACTCAGACACATTGGCAGAGGGTTTATTATTTATTTTAACGTATTTTCAATGTAAATTGCCCGATAAAAGAGGTAACAAAACTTAAAGGTTTAGATACTGGGTCATGCCGGGTATCATTTGAAAGGGTTTGATTTGCACATTCTAAAACATTTTTTTACAGTAATTTTTATTTAATTTATAAACGGTAACGTAAAAATATATACCATCCCCCATATCTACGAAGTTTACGAAGGATAACAAAATGTTTTTTACACAGCGTTAACATTATGATAAATGTAACAGTAAAAATATAACATTATCCCTATCTCCATTCATATTTTTTAAATAAAATAAAAAATCTTCAACGAACTTTTGAATTTTAGCCGCCTTATATTGTTATTTTTTTCTGAATGAATTCATGGTGTCCAAAAAACGATTTAAGTATGTAATAAAAAAAATGACAAAAACAAACTCGCATAATAAGTATACTAACTCTATGCCAAGAAAACGAGTGATACATGGGACTGACGTCAAATTTCTACTTCGAGTTGCAGTTGAAACTAAAATTTTGTACGGAACCCTCGGTGCGCGAGTCCGACTCGAACTTGGCCGGTTTTTTATTAAAGGTCCCGGTCTGAGTCCTAACATTTATGGCAACCCTACTCTATTATCAAAGCGTTAGAATGCAATATTTGTAAGCACCTCCGCAGTTCCGATATATCTGATGGCGACTGTACTAACCGTGCAGGATTGGGCAAATACTAGCTGACAGCAGTGCTGGCTGACAGTTAAATGATGCGCGATAGACATAAATTGTTCAAAGTTCGCAACCTGCTTGAGGATTCAAAGGCAATGGCAGGGCGTAAACTCGCATAATCAACATTTTAAAATGACTATTAATTGTGCAAGCCTATACGTACTATAAAATTACAGATTACAAGTGCTTGGGCAACCGGCTTTCTACGGAGACTATCGTGAGTGATACGAGTAGGTAATGAATAGTTATTATTGCGTGAAGGCAGTTTATTACCTACATATTGATGCTTTTAGTTCTTGCAATCCCATACCTTAAGGTAGTTGGGGTCAATTTAAATTATCTATTTTATATGTAGCTCCTCCTTCTGTCTTCAAAAGGAGCCCGAAGTTTGGTAACACCTAACGAAAAGTAAAAAGTATTGTAACAGTTTCTATATACCTATTCTTGGAAATATATCTATACTACATGTAAAACAGAAGAAAAATTTCAAAAACTTTCGGTCAGAATGACATCAGCGAACAATTTTGATGATGATACAATCGATAAATAAATGTTTCCTACTAAAAAGAGCTACTAACGTAAGCATTAAGTTTCAAATTCGTACAAAGAACTACCGTCACTGTTAAAACTTTATAGACTATTGGCACTTAACGAAACATTACGTTCCAAACAAGACTAGGTATACCTAGTCTTGTTTGGTCCTAGCATACATATATGAAAAAACGCAGCACTTTTATGGCGTCATTTTTTTCGGCTGATTGGGTATCCAATCTGTTATGATGTATGATGACAAATTAGGAAATGCCATATCCGCGATAATTCGCAAATCCACGAGAAGTCACATCCTTCAGTTTTGATAGTAATACAATCAAAGTCCTCTCATCTCTGTGTGGAATTATTATGACTCCAGAAACGAACGAAAAAAAACTACGTGATCATCAACGTCTCGGATGCGCATTCGTCGTTCGATGAAACTTATTATTTTGTAAATAAAAATTAAATATTATGTAACTTTATTGTATTCAAGAAACAATAGTTGTTCTTATAATATCAGCTGCTTTTTCTGCCATGGCCACTAACACAGAGTTCGGGTACAAGGATAGAGGCGACGGGAGCACGCTGGCGTCCATAATGCGGAGCCCCGACACAGACTTCACTCTAAAACAAATGAACAAACACAAATAAATTATTGTATTAAACTTAGAATTTTTGCCTTCATCTCATTTTATGCCCTTTCTCTGATTAAGGCTTCGTAAAATTTTAGTTAGTTATCATACAAGCTCCTAGGTCAAAAACACAGTTTAGCGCACGTTTCCCGAGGAATCGAGGTGGCACATACTCAGGATCGGTGCAGGGGCACTCCTCCCTACATCTGCAGCTCGAATACGTACTACGGAGCTCACTGTAGATCCTTTTTAAGCAGTAGGCTTGTTCTTATATTTATTTACCTTAGTTGGTCGTACAAGAGTTTGTTTGCTGTTGCCGCTTCACGTGCTTGTTTCTTCTGTTTTAATTATAACACCTCATCTCAGCCGACTATCCACAACAGAGCCCTCTGCACTCCCTGCAGCCGTCTCACCGATTTATGCATGTACCTTGTTACCACCAGCACTCTCAATGCATAACATTCCAGAAACCTTCCCTATCTTAACCCTATCCCCCCCCATCCCTGTTACCTATCTAAACGTTTACGGGCCTAATCTTTGATTATAAGATCTCATTTTGCCTTTAAAAGCTTGTGTATTTTCTTTTGATAATGAGATCACACCTCAGCTGGCTGTCGACGACAGAGCCGCCTGCGGCTGTCCTACCGACATGATGACCTGTACCCATCAGCTCTCGCACCACACATTCTAGAAACTCTTCGAGGGGCCCCACAAGTGCTTCACAGGCCTGTCTTCTCCTCCACGTTTGATTATAAGATATATCTCACCTTAGCTGACTATCCACAACAGTGCCACCAGCTGCCGTCCCACCGATATGGTGTCCCGTCACCGCCACTTCTCTCAGCACACATTCCAGAAACTCGTCGGGGGGTCTTAAAGGCTTCGTGGGCTTCTGTTCTGTTTTCATCTCTTTTGGTGGCTTTTGGTTTAGCAGGTCCGGAATTCTCCTTCAACATCAAATAAAATATGTTCACCTACAAGTTCAGCTAAACATCATATCAATGTACTTTTTGGTTTTGTTTGAATGATTTCTTTGATTATTAAACATATGACTTAGAAAAGAGTTGTAAGATACTTTACCGACAATAGAATGTTTAGTTGTCTAGTTTCCTGATTCGAACGTCTATTCCAGAAACAATTCAGAATTTATCTGTTTTATTTTTTGTACATTTTACTTACTTTCTTCGCCTTTTTCGGTCTGGGCCGAGCTGGTCGTTCTGCGTGTAGTTCCAGAGGGAAAGGCACCGCTCAGGTCGCGGCCAGTGGATTCTCGCCCCTATCTCCTGAAACGGTGGCGAGGATACCAATCGCTCAGCTCTACGAATGGCTAGAACAAAGGATAAACAAGTATTAACAAGATGAGTAGGTACGTGTTTTATTAAGTCCCCATAATTCAGTTTTAAGGCAACGAGACCGAGAAATGTGATAACATTTTCAGAAACAATTCTGTTGCATTCTTTTGTGGTCCTGTTTATACCTGCCTACAGGACGTTACAAAAATGCTGGTGATCCGTTTAAGGGCGTAAATAACTTATTACGCCCTCAAACGGATTCTGATTAAGAAAAAAAATTATGGCGTAAATAACTTTATTTTTTTGTATGAAAAATCAGCCTATTGGAACTACCATACAGAACAATAATATAAAAAAAAATGTTTCTACTCAGACCACGATACTGATTACGATCTTAAACGGACCACCAGCATTTTTACTACAATCCGTTCGGAATAGTAGCAGCGTTGCTGTTGCGGCCGCGGGCCGCGGTGGAAAAGGTGCAGCGCGATGCGGTAACGACTTCAAATCAAAATCGCACGTTTCCCATTGCAGCTGCTAAGCAGTAAGTACCCACAATTAAAGTCTACTTTTACCTTTAATCATGCACTTGACATCGAAGCCATCATGAAGGTAGTTTGGATCGACGACCAGAGGTACATTGGTGCTCAAGTCTCGAAGACTGACAGTACCTCTGCTCCGAGGTTGTGCACACGTTGCCAGGAACATAAAACCTTCTCGGCTGCTGTCGTTGTGGAAGGGGAATGTGTTGCGAAATACCTGTGGAAACTGAACTGTTAGAATTGCCGGCCATGTACGTTCGGGCAATGCGTCGGATCTCCATAGTGGGTATGTCCGCCAGGCATCCGCCAGACGAATTTCCCATACATTTATTGATCTGACAAGATCCGACGCATTGCCTGTCCGTCAGATCTGTCCGGCGGATATGCCCGAACGTATATGGCCAGCAATTGAGTGGAAGCTTGTTTATCGGAAAAGTAAACAAGGCTCGGCCCGGTACAGTCGCCATCAGATATATTGGAACTGCCGAGGTGCTCACAACTATCTGAACATGTACATATATTTCTGAGGACCTCGGCAGCTCCGATGTACCATCGGATGCCTCGCCATCAGATGATGGCGACTGTACCTACAGACTTTTAGGCTGTATATTTCTGGATTAAAGTCTTAAACCTTTTAGTTAGCACGCAGTGAATAAATGTGCCGAGTATGTATTGAATAGTAAACATTGCCTAATGAGTGAGAATGAGGTTAAACACTGCCAGATAGATAGATATATACCTACTTCCGTACCTTTGCTAACTCCAGGGCTGCGCTTTATCACTACCTATAAAGGCCACTCGAAAACGCTTAACCCGGAGGTAAGTGTTTTCTGTATGAAATTTGACAGCTTAACTTCGGGTTAGCGGCTAACCTTGGGTGGTGCAAGTTACAGGTTACCAGCAGGTTTTATTGATGAATTTATAGCAAGATGTTTTGAATCTAAGACATAATTTACCTGAAACGATTGAAAACCCTCTGAAAGTTATTTTAAAATTGACGTCTCTAAGTCCTGCTGCGTTAAGGAACGCGTCTTTTTAAAGAAATTGTCATTTCAGGTACAGCTATGATTTAGGCCCATAAGGTAAGTACTTAGGTACTATTTAACTATTCCCTAAGGGCCACTTGCACCACCTGGGGTTAGCCACAAAATCCGGAATTAAGCGATTTTCTGTATGGAATTTGACAGCTCAATTCCGGGTTAGCGGCTAACTCTGGGTGGTGCAAGTGGGTCTAAGTAAATTATATCATACCGTGGGTTTGTAGTTGGATAAGTCCCGGAGCAGTCGTTCGCTGGTGGAGCCCATGGTGAATAGCATCAATGCAGACGCATCGTGGTATTCCACGCCCGCTACTGGCGGAAAGGACAGCAGACCTGTAGAAAAAAATTTACTTCATGTTTTTAGTTTAAACATTGCACATATTGAACGGCAGAATGAATAATAGGCCTTGGGCATGGGGCCGAGAGACCTTTGAGTCCGAAAGGTCCAAAGCATAAAAGTTTGAGGTAGGGGCAGAATGCCTCATCCGAAAAAACTTGCTTTTCAAGTAGCGTACTATTATTTATTCTGTGGTAGCGTTTAAGATCAGTGCCCATTGTTGCCATTGTGCAACAATTTCTGCAAGGATCAAATACCTTCAATGAAGTTGTCTCAAACGGCCGAACGTAAACACCTTGGGTAAGTCGAGGTTGATCGGCTTCTTGATGCTGACGTTCATCGCGACATTCATGTGGTCATGCAGGTTGCGGCCCACGGCCTTGTTTGCCACTACTTGCTTGATTTTTAGCCTGGGCCAAGCAAAAACCTCGAAACTTGTATGTTTAGTCACCTCACCCTTCCCATTAATAAAGTAGTCTCATGCGGTGCCGAACGTGAACACCTTGGGCAAGATGAGACTTATTGACTTCTTGATGCTGACTTACACCGCCAAGTTCATTTGGTCATGCAGGTTGCGGCCCACGGCCTTGTTTGCCACTACTTGCTTGATTTTTAGCCTGGGCTAAGCAAAAACCTCGGAGCTTGTGTGTTTACTCACCCTTCCCATTCATAAAGTAGTCCCATGCGGTGCCGAACGTGAACACCTTGGGTAAGATGAGGCTGATCGGCTTCTTGATGCTGACGTACACGGCCAAGTTCATGTGGTCATGCAGGTTGCGGCCCACCGCCTTGTTCTCCACTACTGGCTTAATTCTTAGCCTGGAACAAAAACAGAGTTATGGATCGGTGTATCTACATGTAGTTTTGTACAGTACCCTGACAGACCCAACCTATGTAGAACTCTATCTATTACTATACCTTTTAGTGAAATCGCTTGGTCTAATGCCTAACATCATCAACACCTGTGGCATATCAAAGGCGCCAGCGCAGACAAGGATCGGTTTATGCACACCGTAGTCAAACTTTTTTGTGGCCTTGTGGCGCAGAATGATGATGCGCTGTCTTGTTATCGAATCTTAACTGAGGCCTAAGACGAACATCGATAATTGCTATTGTCGGAATAACCTATTTATCGCTTGAATACGCAAGTGTGACAGAGAGGAAGATACAAACTTTCAATATTTAGATTTTCGTAGTTCTATGCCTGATACATTACTGTATATACCTTTTAATGACATCTCTTGGCCCAATGCCCGACATCATTAGGATCTGTGGTGTCTTAACTGCGCCGGCGCAGAGAATGATCTCTTTGTTTACGAATACATTGTCCAGTTCTCTGTTGTGGCGGAGGATGAAGAGGGTCGTCGCTGTTTTGTTCTCAAATCTGATCTGAAAAGAGTATGACAGACAGTATGACAAACAACAATAACCTGATGTTTCTGGGATTCGATTCGAAAGTGTTTGTTGCTAAGCTTACTTGAATCAATTAGGTACTTATATTTGACTTGACTTTGATACCATATCGTCATAATAACTACAATCTAAATCGGGATATTTATTTACCATGTATGTACAAACATGCATACAAATGACCATGTTAGCTTAAAAGCGTATATCATATCCTCAACTTAAGAATGTCCACTGTTATCTAAACTTTCGATTCCAAAGAATGGCCGGGTATTGAGCTGTTGAGGTTGAGTAGATTAGGCATATACGAGTATAGATACCTTCCCGTTTATTACTGCGATGCTGACCGGATTTTAGATTGATTGAGATTCCAGATTTATAATGAAAAATAACGATTAAAATTCCGCATGTAGAGACTAATACCTACTCATTCCCCGTCCTCCACTGTGGCCATGGCTTTACTGAACAAGGTGTTACCACATATATCGGAGCAACCCAGGTGAACAGAAATATCTGAACATGCATGCTAACGCTTTGAGAAAAGAGATGTTCTGATATTTATGTGCCGCTTCGATATATCTGATGGCCTCTGAACAAGGTGTTACCAGGTGTTACTTACAGAAACCGCTTGCGTTCTGAGCGCAACATGTAGATTTCTCCTGTTCATGGCCTTCTTCAGATACCCATCCAGGCTCGACACTCGTACCCCGTCTTTCACCGTGGCCGTGGCCTTTCTGAATACTGTCCGCTTGCTCTTGAGTTTTGAAGACGCCTCTTGGAAAACTCTGAGCAATTCATTGTTATCGTCGACTTGCTGGAGCTTCATGGGCACCTGTAGAAAAGAAAATTGGTCATCATGATCCTCCCACTTGACTAACATAAAAAACTGTAATGTAGTTGCAGTGTGTTATTTATGTTTTCAATGGATTTTAGGGTACCTACTACACTGGGTACGATTGTGACAATTATCGACAGTAATTTAAAGTTGTACCAGTTACTCGTAGCTGTAATAAAAATAGCTTTAATCTAGTAACCTAGTTTAATCCATCATACCTTATCACCACGGCAATATCCACTGTTAGCACACCGTACAGTGTCGAACTCGCTTGTATCCGTCCCGAAAGCCTTGATGAAGTACGGTTTGAGGTCTTCCCAGCCCCAACCGTGGAAGCCACGGGCAGACCAGCGCTCGTAGTCCTCAGGGAGACCGAAACCGTGGAGGAGAAAGTTGATCTGACCGGAGCCTCCGAGGCCGCGACCGCGGGGGATGATTTGAGACTGTGGGAGTAAATAAAATTGCATTATTTATATATGTTTAACCTACCTGATACCTTTTCCCTAATAGTTTACCATCATGTTTCATGTACACATGCGCTGCCCATGCAATACTGAACGCGATAGTACATAATATAATGTACCTACCTATTCGTAATTCGTATATGCATCAATCAATTTCCTACCCACTACCTACCTACAAATACAATAAAAACTACAAACTGTAATCATCTTCCTTTATCCTTAGGTACCTTTCTGGAAATAAATTGTCTAAGTAAATAAGATTACGCATAGGTATGGTTTATCAGTAGGCTTGTACTTTTGGATGCTCACCGATGTTCTAAAATCCATGGAGTCATCATTAATGTCACTTTATTTTCGAAGTTTAGTTATGTAGTTACTTATTTAGTAAAAAACTTACAATTCGTTAATTGATCACCCGATCCCACATCCTTAACGACGAATACTTCTGCGCCTTGCTCCTCACCAACAATTTGTCGGGGTCCTGCTCTGGATCTTCGTGAAGTACCCCATGTGATCGGATGCTTGGAGAGGCATATCTTTACACTTACTCGATCCCACATCCCAAATGACGAATACTTCTGCGGTTTGCTCCTCACCGACCAGTCATCGGGGCCCTGCTGTGCCGCAGTGGGCATGAGGGGGATCTTCGTGAAGTAGCCCATGTGGTATCCCGCTTCCACAAGCAGCACGGTGACCTTCAGGTCTTCGGAGAGGCGGGCGGCCAGCACGCAGCCTGATGTCCCGGCGCCGACTGAAAAGGAAAGCAACATCATCATCTATTGATGGTTGCAAATTGATAAGTATGTGGCCTAATACGAGTAGGTATACAAATCAAATGCGTGAGCCGGAGCTCTCTAAGTCTGTCCGTAGGTAAATTAATGGCTAAGGCAACAACGGCTGCTTACAAATATACCTAAATCGCACCGAACCGCATGCTAGATGTGTAATTTGCTGGTATAAACTCCACAAAGATCAACTCCATTAGGCAGGTTAGGTGCTAAAACATTGTTGCCGTAACTTAATATAAGGCGCTTTAAAACTCACCTATAATATAATCATATCTCTTCTCAGGCTTTGAAATGATGCTTGGGTACAAATTCACATATCTTTGATACACTAAATAGGACACACATGCCACGATTACACCGAAAACGTACGAATACACCGTCATGGTAGTTCACTATATTGTTACCTGCTTGCTGGATATCGTGCCTATGCGTTCTTAATCCCTGTAGGTACGTTGTGCTGTAAAAGTACTCTAATTGAATTAAGCTGGTATACGCAACTTTTATAAAGTTGCAGGGAATGGAAATGGTGGTGAAATAATACCTAATACTAATTAGCGCCACGGTAGGTTTAAAACAGAAAATTCGTTGAATACCACTTAAATACCTACATTTATTTGTCTTGCTGTGGCCCTCTGATCTGACTAAAGTTTGGAAAGGAAACTACGAGGTAAAACCAAATGCTGTCAAAAGGAAATAGCTTTTTAGGGATAACTTCACTTTGTTCTTTAATTTTTAAAGTTTGGTATAGGTGCATTATTTAATATTCTATTGTTAGCCGAGCTGTCATAATTTAGTACCTCCATCCTAATTTAAATACGTTTAAGTGAACGGATTGCGTTAGTGCTAGTTCCAAATCAAAATACATACTGTTTAAAAACAGCATGTTGTGAACCCCTGCCTAAAGTTGTAAGAGGATTAGTCTGTCTGGTGAACCACAGGGAAATCGATAATTTCTTTATAAAACATTACGTAAGTATATCACGATACGATACCATAGGTACGCCGTACACCCTCTAAAGGTCGATGCTCGATACACTTAATTTGATTGCTTTATTAGGTAGATATTAGGCCTGTTGTATTGTACCGCACAGCACAGAAGACCTACAGTTCCAATTAAGCTTTATTCGTAAATGTGTTATTTTCACTGCGTGAATCAGTAAATTGAATTAAAGTATTGCACAACTTAAATGAAATTTCAATAATATCTACAGGGCTAGTACCACGAAAATCGTACGATTGCCGATTTGTATCTCCATCTCTGTCACACTTGCATATTAGAGTGACAAAGAGGTTTTTCCGTCAATGCCAATTTTCGATGTTCGTGGTAGGCCTGCAGGCTAAACGCCGTAAACTGATTACTTTGATTCATAGGATATTATTGGTTTTATTTCTGAACGCAAAATACCTGATAAACGTATTTCGATTAAGCTGGCTCAGGTTGACCCAAGAACCATAAAACTCTAAACTTTATTTAAAAACGAAGTTATTAAAGCTCAAATATGGAGGACCAAAGTTACGGTACGGTTCCTAAGATCAAACACCATTAAAGAATTTAATTTTCAATTTCACGTGATATATGTAATTTAGGTATAGTTTATTATGAAAAAATGTAAATGCTGTGAAGAATTAAATAAGACAATGAATTACATTTAAAAATTAATTTATTTGTCCATCAGAGATGATGTAGGTATGCACTGCAAAAATATAGAAGAGTGTCTTAATTGCACTGAAACATAACCGAAACAATTTTTAATTACAGATGTATGACAAGTGAGTGCCTTTATAATTTCTTGTAGACTTCTAAGCCGTATACATTTCTACACAGAAGGTATAAATAACACTGGTATTGGTCACAGGTATTGACATGATACAGCAATCATCTCTGTTAATGAAGCTATCAAAAACACATTAGTTCTATCACACTATTATCATAACAATAACAGCTTCCATAACATGTGAACGTTTAAGTTTTACCACAACACATACGTATTTAAACACATTATTATTATTATTATTGCAAGCCTATACTGTCCCACTGCTGGGCAAAGGCCTCCCCCCACCTTCTCCACTCTTCCCGATCGAGAGCAGTCTCTGGCCATCGTTGCAAAAACACATTCTGAAATAATAATTTACAGTTCAACATTGCCACCATCTTCGATCATCTCTCCAACTGCGGGTACCATGACGGGTGCCTCAATGATTTGCTTGCGGCCCTTAGCATCAACCACTTCAATGGTCTCGGGTTCAACTTCCATTTCTGTTTCTTCTTCGGCTTGCCGCTGTTTGAGGCCAGCGGCTGGTGATCTGGAGATGAAGTGATGGTAAAAAATATGGATATCTTTAGGACACTATGGCAAAGGAATTCCTGTGGTTTAACTATTCAAGAACACACATCTTACTGCCAGTTTTGAGTTAGACTTTGAATTACATTACCCATGCCTTCTTAAGCAAAAATATACAGTGCCATCTGTTAACTAATAAATTTATAGATAATCATTATACCCCTCTTGTCTAATGGGTACAATGGGTCGGTCTCAAGGTGTATTAAGAATAGAAAAGAATTAATCTTATTATTTATTTCTAATATAGGTAAACCATGTTTTTATTACCATATACTTTCCCTTTGTATGTTAAGAATTGGTTGCAAAGGCAATTCAAATTATAGCAACACTCCCCTTAACCACTGACATGCAAATGTGGACTGTTGATAAAGTTGCTATGTCATGCTATGCCATGAAAGTTCAAATTCAGCTACCATACAAACAAATCAGTGATTAAGGGCTAATTCACATATTCTATCAGGTTTTGCAATAGAGTTTTAGGCAATGCCATATATTGTAATGTATATGTGACGGTTTCAGGTTAAAGGTACTACACTGCTGGTTGTTCCAAGTGCTGCCGCCATAAAGACTCATTTAACCAATAATAAAGAACCTTTAGTCTTAAAGTATCACATATTCATCATTCATAGTATTAGTGAAATGTCTAAGTTCAGATAAAAATAAGATTAATGTGATAATCACACACCTGATGAGCGAAATATCCCGCTGCACTTCTCTGACATCCCGCTGCCATTCAACCTCGCGTCCTTTCCTCAATCTCTGCATGATGTAATTGTTTGACCTCTTCTGCCTAATCTCTTCAACCTTCTTCATGGCTTCGATAGTCTTCGTCCATAACTCCCTGTTATACTTCAAGGGGGTGTGACGACGCTTTTCAAACTCGAACGATGGGTCGATCGCCAATTCCTTGCCAGCGGTCTTACGGTAAGCTTTGGTCCATTTAGTTTTACGCGGGTTCTTCTTCTTTTTGAATGCAGCGTGGCATTTTGAACGGCAGAATCTGAAAATCTGATTTGAGTATGGTTAGTGACAAACCTTGGTGAAATAATAAAAAAAATTGTGAAGGAAAATAGTGTAACACAATTTACCTTGCAATCATTTCTCACAAATTGTATTCCATGTCCAGGATATATCCTGGACGAGCAGAAATAACACGTTTCTATACGCATTTTTCACACGTGCTGTTTTGATTATGACAGCAACGTCAAAAAGGAAAATAAATATGGCCGTCTTAGGGTTGCTATGTTACATAGACCGAGCAGTGGATTGATTAAATAATCATTTTGAAGTATATTTATGTTTTGTTTATAAATTAAAAACCATTTTTAATTAAATTTTAGACAGTTGTTTTTGATTTAATTACTCTTATGCAAATTTACCCTGCCATCTATTCAAATTTATGGGAAATGTTTTCATTCTACTCGCCAATAGATGTCATCACAGAATTACTTTTTCTACTTGACACTAGGTGTCGCTAGCATTCATGTTTTTCGTGACGGATAAGTTAAACGAGTTCCAGTAAGCTTCGGTTAAAGTGCCTATAAGTAGATAACTAAACTTTTCAGTTGACTGTCCGATTTATAGCTTTCCTAAAATACCGCACTGTTTACTCTGCGGCTGGATGTTAATCGTCTAATTACTGCACTGTTGCGTCAGAAACGGGCTATTGCGAGTTGGTTTTATGTCTTGTTGAATTTAAATATGAAGTAAGCGATTATTCCATGGCAGATTAATTAAAATGTATGTTGTAACTTTTATAGATTTTACTATACAACCATAATTAGCTACTAAAGCAGGTGACGAACTAGGTAGGTACTTAAATGAGTTTAAGTAGGTTAGGTACTAAATAATAAGAGCACGAGTACCTATAACTATGTACTAGATAGGTAGTACATGAAATTATGGATCAGTTGAGTGATAATGACATCGATAGTAGATACATTAATGACAAAGACTGATAAAGGTTTGAATTGGCACCATTACATATTTTAAAAAGATCCTAATTCAAAAACCGTTTCGGTAAGCATGTATGAAGAACTCGAATCGTGAAATTGCGTAAATTAGATGATGACATTGATGACGTCACCTTTAAGGTTTATTCACAGAATAAGTAATAGTACTAATAGTATTAAAGTACAGAAGCTTCTCTTTCCTAAATTTGACGTTTAGCTCGTCAAGCATACAAATTTCAAGACAAATGTTAACATTAGGGTTGTCACCATGATGTCAGATGCGTATTTTGGTACAACAATTTGTATAACATAAAAGTAGGAACAAAATATGTGTAGGTATTATAAGAACGCGTTTTTATTGAATATTTATTAGTGTTGGTATTAATTTGACTAAATATAAATAAGTAGGTATGCGTTTGAAATATAAACATATCTGAACGCACCCGTGACCCGGGTACCTAATGCGCGTTGCGCGAACCCTGACTGTTTATGCCACCCGTAGGCGGATGGTTTTAAAACGCGGAGCGTCATCCCTCAATTTTAATTGAGGAAGTCCATAGTCTGGGTAAAACCTAGTCCAAAATTGCATAGTTAGTTTAATTAAATTCGTTTTTCTCATACATAATAATACCATGTTGCATCACACGTTAATGTAAACTGGGCATTAGTTAGAATTAACTTTACTTAGTAAAGTTACTGTTAAACATGCTGATTAATAGCATGCTTATTAGCAAGCGGGGAAGTGGGAGGGGCCCCGCTCCCATCTCCTCTTGCTAATAAGCATAAATCATGCTAGTAATGACCATGTGTAACAGTACCTTAAGTGACTACAATGACGTATTAATGTCATATCGAATACTCATACTCCGTTAACACACTTGAAAATACCTTATTACATAAAATTAGTTTGTAATTATCTTAAAAATACCAGTGTCTTTTAGAAATTAATCTAATTAATCTAAGCTAAGGAATGTACCCTTAAAATTAAAGCAATTCGAAAAAAGCACGGTGTACTTATAAGGTTCTGATTAGACTTCTGGTTAATATAGGTAGTTCCACCATAGTTGAGGTCACGCACACAACAACATTATCATGTAATGACATCGGGATTTGTAATTACTGTTCCGTTTTCATACCGATGGCAAGAAGAAAGAAAGAGTAGGCACTTATATCCAAATAATACTCACATATAAATTAACAGCACAGCAGCAGAGAGTGCAGCAGCACTCACGGCGCTGTTGTGCTCCATGTAACTTTTATAGACATGGATTCTAAATAGGAACGAACAAAAATTGTTTTTCAGAGCATGTTTTCGAGTTTTTTTACAGTCCGACATAAAGCCATATTTTAAACCGCAACCGTCTAGGGTAGAGGATCCAAAAGATGAACAACCCCCAATAGATGAACGTTGTTCCTAAAAATCCCAATAATTAAATCCTGACGTACTTTACAACCTTAGGAATATTTTTTACTAAAACTTTAACATTTTCCCTTCATATAACTTTAAACTTTTAAATAATAGATCAGTGTATGTGGTTGTGAGAGCTCACCGAAAATATGCCTCGCGCCGAAATCGCCGTTTGTATGGAATTCTTATTAAGAATGGCGCTTCAAAATTTAAGGAAATAAATTCGTATAAAATTGAATAATGTTTCTACTGACATGCTTTTGCTTGGTAACGATTCTAGACTAATCCCGCTACCCTTTACGTTATTAATAAAGTCATAATTTAACTTATTTTAATTAATATTAACTGTTCAAGTTATGGTTCCAATATTGTGTGATTTATCCAATAGCTGAACAGCGTTCAACTTTTGGGTAAATGTTAGTTTTTTGAAATACTTATATAAATCCTAACGGTAACGGTAGATACTCCATTTATATCTTAAATTTCTAGTTTGCTGTTCCTTGATTTTTTGACTAAAAGATGAACGGAACTTTCCTTGTTTAACTCAATTATTACGGGGCATATTTTAGTATGGAAACGGGACTGTTCACTGGGTTAAACTATACCTAAAACATGAACTAAGAGAATTTACTAGTTCATCTATTGGGCTGCATTCCAATACATGAACGATTGTGTTACTTTTCTTAGTTCATTTCATCAACATCGTGCCCAAAACTTGAACGAACTAAATTTATTCGTCTTTCTATACTACTGTTCATCTATTGGTGCCCAGCTGTTCATAATTAGGGTACTCCCTTTTGCATTTTTACTGGTTCATCTTTCGGGGTAAAAATGTTCAGAGTTAGGGCACTTTGTTCATGTTCTGGGGAAAATGGGCCATTTCGGAACATAATCATTTTTATAAAAATATTGGATAGTTT
The DNA here is from genome assembly GCA_949128165.1 of Lathronympha strigana. Taxonomy (NCBI): domain Eukaryota; kingdom Metazoa; phylum Arthropoda; class Insecta; order Lepidoptera; family Tortricidae; genus Lathronympha; species Lathronympha strigana. The sequence continues at coordinate 9,615,508 of OX421915.1, forward strand.
AAAGAGGGTTTGGAATAGTTTAATCTAAACTAGACTATATGTAGTATAGTATAAAAAAATAAATCTTAGTGAAAATTGGTTACAACATACGTAAAAAAAATACCAAAGTGAGGTAAGTCGCTTAATCGTTCATTTATTGGTTCCCCTACCCTATATCTAGCTTTTACTTGTTGATGCTATTATTATAAACGTATTAGATCACCAATAGGTCTTAATAGGAAAAATCTTTAAGTGGGCGCAGAGCTTCCAGTGGCGCCCTAATCAGGAGGATTGTGTTTTATAATAAACCTTTCTATTATTCATCATCGTTGTAGTCATACTTATTCCTCAACTATTGGTCTCACGCGTATTTGTGTACTAGAGGGTAGAAATCTTTATGTTCACGTTTCTTTGACAATGGGTACCTATGAAAGTAAAACGGTAATAAGTGTGCCGGTGGTCCGAATGCCCGCTGCGTGGTCATGACATGTGAGGCGTGAGGTGATTCCTCATTCCCTCATTATTAGTGCTGGCACTCAAACAATAAAGCTTATAATAATATACGAAGATAATAGAGGACCTACGGCGAATTTAGGAGAAATGAGTCTCTGTCGTTCAAATAAGCATGTGCGATAGATAGAGGGAGATACATTCAATTTTTCAATGTTTGCGGTAGGGCTAGTGGAGGGGGGCATTATGGGGCAATGCCCTACCTTAAAATAGAAGTTGCCCTACCTTAAGAAATACTATCAAATCTGATGATATACCCCGAAATGCTTGGTTGCGCCCTACATGTAATACCTATACCTACTTATCTTAAATTCAACTCCGGCTACGGCCCTCAGTATCCGTATTTGCTGGCGCCCGCCACGAATACTAACTCACTGTCAGCGCATCTCGGTTACACCGGATACTTCAGTACGAGTAATATGCGTAAGTATGAGCTTACGTAGTCAGCGATTTCAGCCGGGGGGGGGGGGGCAATTTATCACAATATTAGAATAATCGTTGAACAAAACATACATAGGTGGGATTCTCTCACCTCTTTTATTCTCAATTTTTATCAACCAGATTACCTCTCATATTAGCTGTTCTTACCATTTATATGCAGATGATTTACAACTGTATGCCCAAGCTACTGTGGGTGACATTAATCATGCTATTGCACTTATTAACGACGACCTAGATTGCATAGCGGAATGGGCCAATAGTTTTGGCATTAGTGTTAATCCGGCAAAGTGTCAGGCCATAATTTTGGGTAGTCAGCGGCAACTCGCCAATCTTGATGCTGTATCTGTCGAGCCGATCTGTTTTGATGGTGCCATCATTCCAGTATCTAATCAAGTTAGGGATCTTGGCCTTGTGTTAGATACAAGTCTTTCTTGGAATGGCCAAGTTTCTGAGATTTGTCGGAAAGTCTCTGGAACGCTGCGTTATCTCTACAAGTTCAAGAATTTTCTCCCAGTGGGTACCAAAAAATTGCTTGTACAGGCTCAAGTGTTGCCAGTCCTTGATTATGCTGATGTGTGTTGTACTAACATCTCACAGGAGTATCTCAACAAGCTTGACCGTCTGCTCAATAGTGGCATACGCTTCATATTTGGTCTTCGTAAATACGACCACGTGTCTTCCTATCGTCGCCAACTAAACTGGCTTTCTATCCGCCGCCGTAGGTCCCTTCGTATATTGTGTTTATTATTTTCTGTCTTATTCGACCCTTCTACTCCAGAATACCTTAAAAGCAAGTTTTCTTTTGACACCCCCCGTTCAGGTTGTGAACTTCGTTCCTCCCGATCACTCAAACTCTCGAATACGTTTCACCGTACTGGTTTTATGTCCAACTCTTTCGCCGTTCAGGCAATCCGTCTTTGGAACTCGCTACCTCTACCTATTCGACAAGCCCCAAGCAAACCCGTCTTCAAACGACTGCTCCGCCACCATCTCCTTACTGAGGAATATACGTAATTTTCTCCACCCGTTAGATATATGAATAGTATGTATTAGTTTATTTGAATATTATATATGTAATATATTTAATTGTATGTGTAGCTATAGCCTTGTTACTAGAATTCATTGTTACAGTTGATTGTTCCCTTAAAATAATTATTTCCTGCACCAACTTAAATGTCTCTGTTTAGCCCTATGGTTGACTGGTAGAGAATGCCATTTGGCATTAAGTCCGCCATGTGTACAGTTTTCTGTCTTGTGCATTAAAGTTTAAATAAATAAATAAATAGGTACAAACGCCGGATTGTTCCAGTAGGTAATACCAGTACCTAGGTCCTATACTCTGATAACTCACTTGCTTCGCTCGCTCGATCAATAACCATCAGTTAATACTAGTACCCAGATCCGAATTTTCGACTCACTGGTGGTTGGTAAGATATTGGAAGATCCCATAATCTGAGTGCATTTAATGCATTTTGCTCCCGGACAGCATTAATGTTTAATAGCGAACGTGATCATTTATAGCAAATTACTTGTTGATATAGACGCATTCAGAATATAAGTGGCATTTTAATGTAATGGTTTTTAAAGTTGTGTTGAAGTTTTATTGATGTGTGATCACTCGATCACAAACCGATGTACATACACAGGTGTTGGTGCGCTATTATGCTTGTAGAATCTTTATAATAACTGTAGAATCTTTGAGGAAACCCTCGGGGAAACAGAATATAAATACAAACAATTAATAAAATACATTTTTATAAATTGTTTGTATTATTTATTTGGGGACAATCTTGCACAGATCTACCTAGCCCCAAACTAAGCAAAGCTTGGGTATTAGGGGACTATAGTGACGATGAGGCTGTTTCGGTTGCACTAGATGACTAGGGGCCCGAAAGTTTGACGTTTAAAATAACACTTGTGCAGTATCTTATATCAAAATCGAAGTAAACTAAGCCGACCAGGCTTAGTTTACTTCGATTTTGATATAACTTCGATTTTGATTTTGATCTGACTCTATAACTATCACATTACGGTGATTATTAAAATAATGATGATTTGACGACAAAAAGGTCTACAGGTAATCGAATCGTAAGTAGTGATACCTAGGTACTAAAATCACAACACGAGAGGAAATAGCCATTTCCTTTCGACCGTTGTTTCGGTGAAATTAGATGAAACCGATAAACAAAGTGTGCATTTTATAATGCAGGGCCTTATGTTACAATTCGAGCATTGTCATTTTACGCGTGTCACCTCGTTTGTCACCATTGACGGCGACGTGATGTTTAGAGTTCCGTAAAATGTGGTGTTCTATTAACTTTATAAATTGACCAAGACGGGGCTTAATCGTGTACAAATTTTAAAACAAACCTCCGACGTTTCAAGGGCGACTTTGCACCCGTGGTCCCGGAGAAAGACACCCGGTCTTTCTCCGGGACCACGGAGGTTTGTTTTCAAATTTTGTACACGATTAAGCCCCGTTTTGGTCAATTTATAATGTGTGAAAATCGTTAAAGATTAAATAAGTGTTCTATTAACTTTGTGAAGTATGACTTATAATATAACACAAATCCGAATTCCCAAAACAGATGACTTCCATATGCTATCCACGATTATCTCATCCTTTAGAGCATAAACAACGAGAATACGCTTTTCTGTCATTTCCTATATGAAAATATTCCGGCAATTTTGCGCGGGAAGAGGGGGAGGGGCTATTGTATGGCTATTCGTACGGTTATGTAGTAATAGATTTGTCAGTCAATACAATGATATGATTTTTTTGTACATTCTTTTGGCAGAGGGGAGATAGTATTATTATCAGTCCAATCGTCATCGTAAAATCATATACTAATAAACTAAAATCCCGACGACTTGAGAATCTTTTCTTACTAAATGTTAAGGTCAGATAAAAAGCCCTATTCCAATGTTTTTTTTCACACATATTTGCATTTTTTACGGGACATACTTTTTAAAGACGTATAAGCAAAAACTATTAAAATCCGGAGATTTTCCAGGGAGCCAAAGACCTCTGTGGAGAACTTTAAAGGGCTGCCACAATAGATCATTAACTGGACGAACCCACACAGAAGGACCATAACTAAACTCGCTAATAATAAGAGTGCAACGAAATAAACACAGACGGGAAACTGTTTGCTCTTTCGTTGTCCTGTGTTGGTGACAAAAGCTAAGTAAACAGCGTAAATATGCTAAGTAATGTACGCGGTTACATAGGAAACACTGTGATGTTCCGCTGTGCTACAGTTACCCATTCTTATGAGAAGCGAGCATTACAAAGTCCTGCACTCTTGCCCATACCTAATATCATCTGTAGGTACTATCTTTTTTATGGAAAATAGGGGAGTGCTATTATCCCACCTGACGTATGTATGGTAGGCACTTAATAGTATGTATTCAGACCTGCAGTCTCTTTTTGAGACGATCCAAGTAAACAGGGAATTACCTAAGCTCGTCCGCGTAAGTTGTCTCACGTTACATGTAACTACAGAACACTGAACTCGTCGAATGGTTGTCGGGAGAATGGTACACGTGAATATGCCAAAATGGTCGCGAATTGTGCGGTTTCAGAGGAATTTCCACCCGCGGACGCTCCGGCTGTGGAATCAGCTCCCTGCCGAGGTTTTCCCGGAAGATTACAGTATGGGGTTCTACAAAAAAGGAGTGTACAAGATTTTAATGGGTCGGCAACGCGCATGTGACCCGCATGGAGTTGCAGGCGTCCATAGGCTACGGTGACCGCTTTCCGTCAGGCGGGCCGTATGCTTGTTACCCACCGTCGTAGTATTAAAAAAAATTATATACCTTCGGGCTATATCATGACGACTGACTTGAGTTTAAAAAGCACGGAATCCGCCAAATATGCGTTCACGCTTGCTTCAAGTATATTTACATGCGCAGGAGGGACGTGGCGGCGAAAAAATCGCACGTTTCATCCGCTATTAGCATGCACTCGATAGGAATCACAACTACACCGAGTACACCGACTATTGATGCACTTATAAAAATGCAGGTATTTTCTAAAAGAATAGCTTCGTACACTTCTGAATTTTTTCAATGAAGTACCTATGCAATTTTTTTCTATTTTCCTTTAACCTTAAATCATGATAGGGTTAAAAAAGATGTTATTCCGACATGTTTCGAGTATGTTTGAATACCGAAGTGCCACTCGTTTAACAATTAAGTGACGATCCAAATTGGATCAGAGTGGGATCAATAAAGTTCCCACCCTTTTTACATGAACGGAGTCCTGAATCAGCATTCATAATTCATAATAGTTTAGTATATTCGCCATGGAATACAAACAAGGAAATGGCTAGCGACTGACGTAAAAACGTGTTGGAGAATTAAGTACCAATTAGAAAATTAATAAGAATTATAGTTATCAGTTATCCCAGCAAAACTTGCCTTTTTTTAATACTTTGTCTTTGGTTTGGGTATTCTTAGATTAGTCGTACAATTTGTGCAGATTGTCTGAGGGATAGGTAGTAGTATCCGGCACAAGCGACGTAGGTACTACCTTCTGCTCGACGTAACTAAGCAGAAAATTATGACAATACAGATAATTTAACGGTGACAGACTGTTTGGTGCGACCAACCCTAATTCAAGCTAAAAAGTACAGGAAGAAAATTTGATTCACAAATTGCACGATAAGGGATTGTTGTTAGCATTGTGGATGAAGTGCGATTCATCGTATCTGCATAATGAATAACAAATGAGGAGGAACAATGATGCTTGAAGCTTGTTTACAAACCCGTACAATCAATCATACGTTTTACATTTTTGTTTATGAATGGAAGCGTATGATAAAAGAGTTTAACGGTGATCACAGTTTTGATTCGGAAAATACATAAGAATAGTCACAGTTCCTGGAAAAAACACGCTGCCGTTTTTTGGAAGCCCTCCATACTTTACGACACTTTGTTTTTGGAGCATCTGCCTATTTAAGATGCTCATACTCGTAGAAATATACTAATCCCTACTTTTAATCCCTACTTTATCAAAAAGGAATATTTTGAAGATTGCGACAAATTGTCTTTAAATTGTCTATCTTAAGTCAGCATAATATTGTGTAAAGTCAGAAACATATTTGACCGTATTTTCCCGGACATTCGTCACTTAGTCTCTTATTTTGTCGTCATCTTTTGCTCTTAGCAACCGAAAGCGATGCAGTCATACAGTTGTCACTGCATCGCTCACACTTCCGCATGTATTCTCAACTTCTTCATTCCGGCTATCTCGTATATTCTTCCAGTCCTGACTTTCCTTTCCATTAATCCCATTCCTACACATTTAGGTATACCAACATTACCAACTTACTAGTATTTCCGTCACGTCCAAAAAGTGGCCCTTAAATCCCTTGTCCCGTAAAGCCGTCAGTGCGATCACTGACCACCCGCAACTGCTTCGGTTCGGCGTCACGTACGCCCGTCTAGACGCCATACCTCAACGTGGAAAAATGTCTCGTTGGATTAATGTATGACACGGTTTATGTGTTTTGGAACGCGTTGTAATACTAATTATCCAAAGTTTGCAATGAGATGTGGGCCATTGAAGAGAAGTTATTTGCAATTGTAATTAGGTACTGGTTGTGGCAAATTAATGTTTAAATAAACAATAAGTACAAACAGCTGCAACCTTAACTGATCATCGGTAGACTTTACATCGTTGCAACAGGGATCACAAATAGTCAATTAACAGTGTTGGCGATGGTACCTAGCTGACTGTTCCAGCTAGCGAAATTAAAACACGTATCTTTTTCGACCTTGACTCTGATTCTAACTTACATTTTTATGGGAAAAAGATAGATAATGATTTGTTATCATTAGTAGGTATATTGCCACCTTTATTTAAATGTCTCCAAATAAGTAGATTAGGGCTCGTTAAAAAAACCATGATATACACTAATACATTATGGGGGTGGTCGGGAAAACATCACGAACGTTCAAAATCAGGCCAAAGAAGTACCAGAAAAGATCACCCAGGGGTCCAAATTGGCCAAATATGATCACATGATTTTTGAACGAGCCCTTTACAATAAATCTACATTCAACTTTTTTAACCGCCCATTTCACTAAAGCAGCCAAACTATATTATAATCCAAGCCAGAAGCTAACAAAAAAAAAACAAGTCGACTACCTGTTTAGCTACTTGGTTGTAATGTTAAAGTAAAGTACCAGGGATGCAGGGCCAGGAGGAAGTCGCCAACGTGTGGTTACAGATTTAGCTGTGACTTTAGCCTAGCCGCGTGCGTTGGTAGTGTTTAGGGGTAATCTAGTGCTTTGCGAGTAAGCGTGCGAATGTGCGTGCATAGTGCCACGGAATACGGAACAACAGAGAAGATACCTATAATATTTTCGTGCACAATTTCTTTATTAATGAAAATTATTTTTTTATCAGCTATCCAAAAAAAAACATTTCTTGCCAACGCTACGGTCGTGTCTTATTTTCTTATCAAAGTTATTTTTCCGACTTTTACTACGACGGCGCAGGGGTCTTCAGGGGTCTGCTGGATAAATGGCAAAAACACTAGGCAAGTTTTCACAAAAAACGATTGCCATCTAATTCTCCGACCTGAAGATCTTCAAATCAGAGAGGCAACTAGATCTTTTTGGCACTATCCAGGATTTCTCACATTTTTAATCTTTCACTGAAAAAAATTAAAGGTTTTCTTGCCGTGATAGTTGGCAGACGAGTTTTTTGATCACTGCCTTTTTGATCAACGAATAAGCTATTAAAAAAGATGCTAGATAAGAAACCGGAATTATTCAGCTCCACATCCATCTTCTGGCGCGCACCACGCTCCCGCGTCCCATACTGTGCTCGCGCACGTAATTTATGATTGTTACGCACCATTAAATGCCCCATTGGACCTACTTAGGCCTATCTGTTAACTTTCTAAAGAACTAGGGCAGGGCTGGCCAACCTTTGTTCCTGATCGTACCATTTCTCTTTAAAAATAGATGTTTCTCTCTGTCATCAATCAACAAGGTAGAATTGCGGGGAACCGTTATTAGGTGAATATATGGCGAACTGTCAAATAGAATATGGTAGAAATCCTTGAGAGAAGCCTTTGTCCAACAGTTGAGGTTTATTGGGTGAAATGATGAAGACTATCCATCGGATCCTCATTTGAATGACAGAAACTTTTAAGCATGTTCGGTGTCATTCGTTGATTATCCCTAAGACATAGCTTAAGACGCAACGCTCGTGTTATGTCGAACAAACCATCGTAGAAAACGTCGATTGAAATGTACTGGAACCATTTGACACCAACTCGAGTCGATTAATGCATCGGTGTAATCGATACGGAGATCGTAAACGGCCAGTTTGAACGTAATCGAAAACTATTTGAATAAGGAATGGGCCTCTTTGTGATCATGGTTCGTGTGCCGACCACGGAAACGGAACCAGTTGGGACATTTTGTATTTGGAAATATGCAACGGCTTTTAGAGATGTTTTAAAAGCGTAAACTGTATGGTTGAAAATTTTATTTAAATTTATTACAAATTAAAGAAACGCATTAATTGTATTTAATACCTGCCGATTTAAGTAAATAAGTAATAAAGTAGATACCTTTATAGACAAATGTAGTCTACTTTAAATTTACAACAACAAAACAATAACTAACTTCCTTCAAATTAAAACTAGCGACAGGTTTGTGTTTAAAGAAATAAAAACAAAATTGGCCTACTACTTACTTTGATTTGCATTTTTTGGCTACGAAAATTAAGAACATGATAAATAATTTACCAAAACCTTTTTCCTGCATTAAGGTGAGTATCTTTGTAATCTTGTACCCAAGGTTAAAAAATTTCCAATTGAATGAGTCATAATGCCCGCAATCAGGAACAATTTAAACATTTCGACAAATACTGCTCAAAGCAACATTTTTGTCGGTAATTTTTGCATACATAAATCTTTTGTCGGCGTGAAACCACAGATTTCTTTAGTGCATTTCATGTGGCCTTGATTCAATCGGTATAAGGTTTGTTTTTTGGTTTCTGGCGGCATTGTGAATTGGCGGATTATAATCGGTTGTCAGTTGAGATGCGTTTGCGCCTCCGGTGACACGTGACTTTTGACTTCTTTTGTCCTGGCTATGCATTTCTATCGCCTACTGAGTCTAACACTCAGGCTAACCAGTGTAGTAGCAAAAAATATATAAAACGTAGCTGTGTTCAATGAGTAGCATGTGTCTAGGTCTATGGAAAGCGTCACGTCATCGCTAGATCATTTTCCCAATCTACTTGGACAATCCGTCGTTTGTATGTTTGTGTGTATGCTTGTTCGACGATAATTCGAGTATCGTTGATTGGATCATCATGAATTTTGGTATGTGCCAAATCGGTCAAGGGGTTGAGATATAGAGGTTTGAGTTCACGTTCGGGGCGAACCACTAGTGTATTAACAGTTAAATGTATAATCTGATAAACCAAATTGCGCAGTAGATCTAATAAAAATTCTATATCCCTCCCTTTCTTCGAAGTCGCAATACAAGCGTAAGAAAAAGACAGTATGACTCTCTCAGTCCATGCACGAATGAGAACAGATACTGGCCAAACAACCTATATTGAAATTACCGAAATTTGTCCGGCAACTTATTTACACCATTTCCATTCGGGTCTTTTATAAGCATGCAGGCCTGCTTTTCCTTTGATTTGTTAAGTAAACAAATCAAAGCTAGATTGGCTCACGCATGGGAAGTCGGCAGCAATCGAGTCCTATGAACACCCTGCCACTGATAAGTACCCAATAAAACACCTTATCGCACAAATGATTGGTATAATAAGTTAGGTACTTACAAAAAGGAACAAAAGAAAAGTACAATGGTATATCACTATTAGGGTTCTCTTCCAGTTAAGCTAGGTACTATGGCGTCTAACTGTATAATTCAAAAACATATTTTTAAATTTTTATTTTTATGCGTGCTGGTTCGCCCGTGTTCGACTCCCCTACACTCCTAAGGAAATAACATTGGCGTCTTGGACATCGCAAGAATAAAGGATCAAGGTGTACAATTTTGACGCTTTCAGGGAGACTTGTCGTTTATTTCTGAGGTTGAATGAAATATTGGGTACGTTTTTGTCTTGTGTTATTGTTGGAGACTGAGAATACCTCAAAAAGGGGAGTCATCGCTATAATTTTCTGAGTAAACAAAGATTATGCTGCATATAGCCTTAAATGTTCTTTTACAGGCAATTCTCAGTACTGCTAGTTAGGACAGTTCTTTGAAACAAGCCAAATACGGTTTTCTTCTATGTCACTGCTCAGGGATCTCGGTGTCCGCTTTGGCAACTAACCCCAAGATTATTTGTAGACGTTAGTTTTTTACCAAAGCTACTGCAATCTGACCTTCCAACCCAGAGGGTGAGGGAGGGAACTAGGCCTTATCGGGATTAGTTTGGTTTCCTCAAAATGGGAGTGGTAAATATGTACCAAAATCAAATTATATCTCATAGGTACACAGCTTCCGATAATCTCATTGGTACGGGCCAGTGTTTGAACCCGCAGTCCAAAAATTTAAAGTCGCACGCTCTTACCTCTAGGCCATCAATGCGGGCACACACCCCAAATACGATTTATATCGTAAAATTAAAAAGTCCAATTCAATAACATAATATATTTGAGCAAACTAGGCCAGGGTGTCACCTATCTGGATATAGGGACCCCTGGAGTATATTATAAAAATAGTGACTAGGTACACTAATAGTGTTAAAGTAGGTAGAGCCATGAAGGCGTCATAGATTACGCTATCCAAATAGCATAATTATGAAGAACATAATAATTGAATACATGCTGCCAATCAAACCATTGATTTTTTAATCAACTGGATTTTTTAAATATTTATACTAAAAAGTCTGCCATTTTTTGCGGGGGAGGGGCACGTCAAATGTACAGTTATGCGTGCGGAGTTATGTCAGATAAACGTCACTACATAGAATGCGTATGAAACTATGTCATACCCATTCGGCAGAGGGGTAGCTGTCAACTGCTACTTCGTCTGGCTTAAAACTCAAAGAATCTAACTGATGGTGAGAGGAGGAACGTAGTAAAATGACGACGAGATCATTTCCGTCCTTGGCGGTTCCTGACATTTTACCTACTGGTTTGCTTCATAATTGAGTATTTAATTCAACACAGACCAAGTCGTGGGCAAGAGCAAGAGGTAATGACTTCCAATGAGTCTTCAATTTAAACTATGCTCTATTTAATATGTGGACCAAAATCCTCAAAAATACCAATATTATATGTATTTTAATAAAGGGCAATAACGTATTATTGCTTCATAAGCCTCGATAACGGTATGTTGACCGGTAATGAAGCATTAAAAGAAGAGCTTGAAATGTGAATGATTTTGTCGTTCATTTATTCATTCATTTCCCCAAGAATGCAGCTGTTTGGATGAGTGTACGGGTACAACCGGCCCGGGGCGCGGTAAGGTAGGTAGTTGGGAAACAACTCCATTTTATAAGAACACATGTAATTTGCACAGTATTTTTTTGTAAATATCTTTATAGCCTAGATATTTTTTTACGGTATGCAAATTAAAAGAAATGAGCAGGTCACCTCATTGAGTAAAGGATGACTCACACTAGAATGCCCGATCCCGGCCCATCTGTCAGTTTCTATAGAAAACGTCACGTGACGTCTGAGGGCTCCGAGCTATCACGTGATTTTTTCTATAGAAATTGACAGATCGTCCCGTCCCACCCCGTCCCGTCCCGTTCTAGTGTGAGTAATCCTTAACGAATATTTTAATTGGCAGGTCCTCCTGTTTCAACCAAGTAAGTGAGTAAGCTTGTTGCTAAAAGACACTTCTGAAGGCATGAACTCTTGAAAAGAAGAATAACAAGAAATATAACATAAGATCTTTAACTCAATACCTACGGTTAGTACTAACTAGCGAGATTAATTTCGTTCTGTAAGTCTCAGAATGATCAAAATTAAACATGTCTGAAGTCTCACATCAACAATGTGTAACACACTCCAGTAAACAGAATATTTCAGATAATTTTAACAGTGGTACGTACTCGTGTCATATTTAAAATGTTGATGTTCTCAAGAAACTTGAGTGGATTTTCTGGAAATACATAATAATATCTGTCTATGAGTTTTATTTATAATAATGTCTGGCTTGCCTTAACCGGCCGTCCTGAATGGGGTCGCGAGAGCTGTGTTCTCGAGGGAATGTGTGGAAACCTAAGTGGCGAGTTGTCTATATCTCTAAAGTCCAGTGACACCTCTCTAACCCCAGCCCTCATGCCGGTTTTGTCCTCGAGCCATCCTAGATGTCGCTTAGAGTGGGGGCCCATCTTATGTGGGCGAGTCACCGTCTGCCGAAAATAAAATTGCTTATCAATTTGTTAGGCAGACGTCCGATTTTATAGTATTTATTTCACCACTTTCACCTAATAGTCCAGTATATTTTAGATTCTATTAAATCTCAATAGCCCGTACACCCTAGTGGGTACTGCCTCTGCGTGCGTCCTATGATTCGGGAAGGTGCAACATCCGCTCCGTGTACCCCTTATATTTCATTAAATTGTCGAAAGCGTGTCTCTTGTCTCTTGTATCTTTGCGTGTTAGCTTCGGCTCACCATTGTTCCTTGATAGGGAAAAATAATAATATAATATAAGCCTTTTATTTCGAAATCTGATCTGGTTTTACAAAAAAACGATTTTTTTTAAATATTTATATTTGTATCTCTAGGACTCTGTCTGCCGCAGCTCTCATCCAGTTTAGCCCCGGGTCAGTTGGATGTCATCTTTGCACCTAATAATTGGGTTTCCTTGTTTCCACGTACATCCCCTGGAGTACCATAACGTTATCTGTTTACTCCATTTATCTATGGGGCAACGTAGCGTGTGACCAGTTAATCCCCACTTCAGGTGATCAATGCGAGTTAGTATGTCAGTTATCTTCGTTTTCTTTATTATTTCTGAGTTTCTGATCTTATCTGATATTTTGATTCCAAGCATACTGCGCTCCATTGCTCTCTGGCAGCTCACCAGCTTCTCCCGACTCCCGATGATTCTCTGTAAGGGACCAGGTTTCACAGCCGTATGATATTCAGGGAAGGATGCATGTGTTGAAAATCTTCTACTTAATGTGTATGCTTAGGTCCGTGCTTTTCATAATATCTTTAAGTGACCAATATTTTTATCTACCCACTGGTTATTCTTTTATTTCTTTCTTAAGAGATATAGAATATATAGGATATATATTCCATTGATAAAATTCGAAGAAAATTTTATAGAAAATTGTTTGATATCAGCGATGAACTTACCACACCGCACCCGGAACAGCCTTCTTTCTTATGTCGCCCAGTTTTGTTCATATTTATTACGTAGCAAAAACAGCATGGTTTTGTTTGAAAATAATCTAGCTTCTTATTATATTTGTTTTACCTTCCCAATATCGGTTATGCAAAGTTGATAGAAAACTACAAAAGCATTTTATTGGTGTTGATATTTTGTAATAAGTCCTGTAGAGAGTTGTATTGTATTGTAAAGAGTTGTTTATATGACAATAATAATATAACATTATACCGTACCTAACTATTAGTTTTAAGCAGAAAAGTCTGCGAACGATACCAGTACTTACTACTAAAACATCCCAGTGTGATAAACTGTGCAATATCTACTAATAAAATGAACTGTTAATGTCAATTAAAAGTAAAACCCTTTGAAGTGGCTGATGCCAACGAATGAAGAACAAAAGAAAGTCGTCTGCACCCCATATATTTGCGTGCAAACGGTTACTATAATTATATCCGATATTTACGGCCATAATTAGTATTTTCGGCAACCGCAATTTGACATTCGTATCTCGAACGCGCGGATTATCGCGTCAAAACTGACGCGCCGTCGAAATTAAGTGGCGGCGGTATAAGAAATTAAAAGTGCATGCGGTATCAAAGCAACCGCTCACCGGTACGTCAATCTTGCTGATTTTTCGTTCAGTTTCAAAATAAATGAAATAAAAAACAAGGGATACTATTAATGCTGTGTCTCTGGCCTCAGTGCGAGCTTACGACGCATCGCGCGCGCCCGCACGGTTGCCGCCATTTCCCTCGCGACACGCGTTCGAAATTTGAATTTTCTATTAAAAAAGACCATAGACCAGTTTTTTTTCCGGGTTCGTTCTGTGAGTGACGTTGTGCAGTAGTGTTGTGATAGTGTTAAAGTGTGACTTGAACGACTTGATTTGAAAAGTAACAGATTTTTTTGGTGATCGCTGAAAACCGTTTTTGTGACGTTTTCCGCGAGTCAAATGATTGTTCAGGTAAGCTTTGACCTTAAAGTGTTAGCGATACGGTTATTTTAATTCTGTCTTCTAGAAAAATCAATGCAGCACGCTGGATTAGTGTTAAAAAATGTGATTGTTGGTGATTCAAATAAAAGTTGTCGACGCGTATCACTATCTGCCAAATTATACGCTCTATTTTAATCTACAAGCATGGGTGATAACCGCTCGTTCGGTAATCAACATAAATTTGACAGCGGCGTCGAACAATTTGGACCTAATTACTACAATTTTTAGTAGCTTACTTACAGCTACACCTTGGGTTATGTTGAAATTAATGGTAACCGATTAAGCCGAACACTGTTTGATTTATTTAATTAAGTTTTTCTTTTAATTTGGAATGTTAATGATTTGAGCAAATGTGACTGAGTAAGCCGTGTAGCAAGATTAGATGGAAAGTTTTATATACATTTTATACGTAACGGAGATCACACTGTTGGTGATCATGAAGTAAAGTAATTAGCTATTTCGTATTTTATGTTGCAGAGCTTCTATGAAATAAAAGTGTCAATTAAACAGACGGATTCATAATAATTGGCAATATATTTATTTTTCTATGTAGTTTTCGAAATCGTAACTTGCTTTCTCGTTGGCTTCATAGTTTTGCCAAACATAAATAAGACATAACATAAGTTGGCTTTTCCGTACTTGGACCTATTCTCAACCCAAAAATCAGCTTAATTTTTTGGTATTCTTGGCAAATTTGGCTAGCTTATATCGTTTTAATTTGCTGAGGAAAAGTTAAAAAATCTACTAAGTCTTTAGTGTCATTTCATTACAGAATGCCCCTTTACAGAGTGTCGTGGCCATTTGGCAGAGTCAGGCACAGACAGTTTATTGTTAAAGTTTTTGCCGTTTTTTCCAATTTGAGGTTATTTTGGCATAATTGTTTAAGGGTTCTTCCGAAGCTGAATTTGTCTGGTCAGTCCATCGCATTGCCTAAAATACCATTTACGATATCAATTTCAGTTAGCTCTATTGTCTACTACACGTTCTTTGGTGTCATAATTTGACTACGAGAAGTAGCAGATATGGATATAATCATCATCATTAACATCATTATCCACTGTCGGACAAAGGTCCAAAATAAACGATCGGACGTCACACTTGCGCATTCTTAACTGGTGGCTGCGAGATGCAAACACTATCGAATCGTGCAGTCGCTATCGAATACGCTACGGTTACGTAGAACTAAAGTTCAGCACACAGCGGTTGACTGCGATCTCGACCTAAGGGTCTGCAGCGAACATCGAAATTTCGAAATGTTCGATCAGCATCTCTTTCGCTCAAATATGTGTACGATAGTTACAGAGAATACAGAATACATTTTCGTGGTAGTAGGGCAGGTCATTCGTGCACCTAAGTGGGTCTACTTTGAGTCTTATAGCTTTTGATTAAAATAAAAATTGGAAATTAAAAAAAAACTAAACAGAACTGACAACGGCAGCATGTCCAACAACCGTGGCGTAGTTTATTGACAAGCAATCCTACCAGGTTTATCTCACGCTGGACCATTTAGATTTCTAATAGTATCAAATGTCTAATGGCTTCTGTATTGACATAACCTTAATTATTATGCTCAACTATGTTTGTGAATTATAAGCTTGTAAACAAGTCTAATGTCTTAGCGCTTTTGCTGTTTTAACATAATAGGACGAGATATAATATACATACTACTATAAGTATTCATAATAGAACTGCGCGACATCTAAATCTACAGCATCTAGCTGTACAGATATTTATGTTACGCGGTTGTTCTAAATAAGTTGGATTGTTTCTATTTATTTTACATTATTGGTAACCACTTTAGCAATAGTAGATTGTATATCAAGGGCATAAAGTAACCCATTTTAGCTGAGGCTATTTATTGGTTCGAGTGCAACGAGGACACAGAAGTATAGGTTATAATGTCTTTTGCGAAACCGGTGGTCCTATATTCACATCCCAGGATTCGAACCCAAGAGAACTTGCTTCGCAGTTCGCAGGCAAGGTCAATACCGACGAGGCTACAGTAGCCAATATGTGTTATTAGTGGAAGGCAATGAGCATTTGTTAGTAAAGACAATTAGTACGGAACTTTCTATGAAGTATAATCAGTGTCAGAAGCTAAAGCTAATTCTATTATTGTTTGTCATGACAATACTATACCATACAACCGTAACCGTAACCTGACATACAATAATAATTCAATTGACAAGGGCGTTCAACTATTATTTTTAAGGAATATACCAGTAGTAGTTACGAGTAGTTACATATGATTATCATTACCGTTTCCATAGATGTTTTATTGGCACAATACGTCATCTTAGAAAGTCACTTTCGAGATAGGTCATAGTTTGACGATGCCACTTTCTGAGGATGTCACATTCTGAGAGCGCCAGGTTCTGTGTACGTCACTTTCTTTAATCACCACTTTCTGAGTTCGTAATTTTCGGACTTTGTCACATTCTGACTTCGTCACTTTTTGCATTTTGCGACTGTTCCGATCGATTGCCAGAAAAAAGCAAGTAAAAAATGAAAATTTGCCTTTCATACTGATTGTATATACGCTTTTCTTGCTGGATTTTTTTTAGGTTTCATACAAGCTTTTGATTCTGGATAGGAATGAAACTGACTTGCATTATGTGTTATTTTTTCATTGCTGATAAGTGTAAGTATTCTAGACAAGTTTAGAGCTCAACTAGTATCATACACAATTAATTTGGCGCTAAATTCGAAAATGGTTTTTCATACAGATTTCATTTTTGTCATTATTTTGCTGCCATTTATATATATTTTTTTTATGAATAATTTCTCCAAAAAAAGGACAAGCATTGGAATACATTCAATATACACATTTTGCCCGTTAATGCTATATGTAGGTAGGTAACTTAAAAACAACATAATTCTTACAAAATTAGTACCTACAATATTTTCCACTTTATTTCGTATGGTGTGAAACTCATCCCGATAATGCCTAGCTTACCCTCTGGATTGGAAGGTCAGATGGCAGTCGCTCTCATAAAACTAGCGCCTACGAGCCCAAATCTTGGGATTACTTTCCAAAGCGAACCCCAGGCTCCCTGAGCCAGAATGGGATCCCTGAGAAGATTAATAAGCTAGAAAACGCTAGGAAGGTGTGAAACTAGTTGGTACTTTACTTATGTTGATATATGTTTACGACCGATTGTTTGTCGCCCTGCCCGTTCTTCATGTTAACTTATAAGCCAATCTCCTTCTCACGCGGATCAGGTGACTGGATCGCATCAGTCAGTAGGTAGGTCTACAACTCCCGTTTACTTGAATGCGGCTAAAGATAATTGCGGTAAACGTCGCGATACAGGTAAGTAATATTCTTAAAACTTAAAAGAAAAGTCATATACTACAGAAAAAGTGACCAAGGCCCCCGGTGACGGCTGGGATCGAACCAGCAACCTACTGCTTTCGCGGCAGACGCGCTTTACCACTGGGCTACCCGATCACAGCCTATAAAAAAACAAAAATAAAAACATGAATCGGAATATTTATAAAAAAAATATATATAAGTATATAAGATTTGGCATAGACGCTAGTTTTACGAAAGCGACTGCAATCTGACCTTCCAACCAAGAAGGTAAACTAGGCCTTATTGGGATAAGTCCGGTTTCCTCGGGATGTTCACCTTCACCGAAAATCAGTTGGTAAAAATCAAATAGTATTTCGTAGATTGGTTTCGAAAACATGAAGGTGTCGCCTTACCCCTGGTCCATAAATAATATGATTTTTTGAAAAAACTTTTCTACGCAACTGTGCAGCAAGAACACCTCTTAATTGTTGTTTGCGTGCGGAAATACCTAAAGAGAACTGGAAAATAGAATCTACGTTTACTCTTGGCAAACTCGTCACCGTAAGTGATGAGACGGCTGTTTAGTGACAGCTTGTTATATGCTCGCCATATGGAAAATTATTTAAATTTGATAACTGACATTTTATATTTAATTAAATAATAATAAATAAAAACTGAAAGAACCCATGAGCTACTATCGGTAAGCATTTTCATCTCAATATGGAGCCGAACATGAAGGGATTGTGTACAGGGCGTATATGTTATCAATAGAATATGAGGTAAGGTCAGTCAGTCTAGTCTAGTGTCACTCATACTACTCTTAAAATATGTTTTTTAACTCACCTACTCTCAACCCGCACTCTTTAGCTGTCTTGTCTGAATAATGTAGGTATATCTCCGGGAGTCTAGTCGGAGCTCTCGTATGTCGGTAAGTAAAGTAAATGAAATATACTATTTAGGGAAACTATAAAAAGATAAAGGATAATAGAGGAAGGTGAAAGAGGGACATT
Source organism: Lathronympha strigana (assembly GCA_949128165.1). Lineage (NCBI taxonomy): Eukaryota > Metazoa > Arthropoda > Insecta > Lepidoptera > Tortricidae > Lathronympha > Lathronympha strigana. The sequence goes on from OX421915.1 coordinate 9,634,078, forward strand.
GAAAGAACAGACGATTTGATTATATCATGTAGGGTCTGGTACTGAGATATTAAGATTGGTTAATAATAAATAAATAACTGTTTCGTGGGGGGAAAGACATACAAACAAAATTGAGGATAAAAATACTTAGCTTTAGATCTCGGCTTCCTTTTTGTAGAATAATTTTTTATCATGTTTCCGTTTAGTTGTTAATATACCGACACGCTGGGCTGATATAACATAATTAAATACCTTCTAAATTATTTTTTTACACGCAATTAATATATATTGTGTAATTTGTGTTTTCTTACAGGCTTTGTTTGCCATTGACAGCTGATTATTAATAATTCAAATATATTCGATTTCAGATTTAAAAGCATAGAGTAGGTATTAAAACTTCTGAAGCATAGACAAAACACACACGCTGACTCATCAAATATGCGTGTTTCCAACAAAGAATATGAAATAAGTTACCTAAAGAGAATAGTAACAAATTAATATTCTATAAGTTATAGTAAGTAAGTACTTACATTTATTGACAAATAAACATAGTTAAACTTAGTCAGACAGTAGTTTTCCTCATAACATTGCATGATATAAAAATAGCCAAACCCCATATTGTAAGCTCAAGTAAGTAGTTAACCAGGAGTTTATTTAACTTAAAGCAAACCAGTTCTGAGATAGCTGGCGCCGCGATAATCGCACGATTACCGTTAAGATCAGCTGATAATCAAATAGATTTCTAGTCTATTAAGTATGTATTCGAGATAGCCGGAGCAAGGAGTCTTTTGTTTTTGACTGCTGATGACATCAAAGAGATATGTGGTTCATTTATCAGACGTTATGTTTACATGATGCCTTTTTAAGTTAAATTAACTTAAATTAAAATAAAATAAAATGAAATAAACCTTAAGTTAGGTTAGTAAGTAAGTTTAGATTTGTTGGTATGAAATAACAAATGAAAAACAGGCAAGTGGGACAAAAAATCTTCCAACCATTCATTTGAAGAATTAAGTTTTATTGTTGGTCCATGAACGGTTTTACTAGTGTTTACATACAATTGGGCACAATTTCATCTCAAACTGTGAAATTTCATTAAAAACAATAAACGTATTTAAAGTTATCAACCGACTTCTAAAAGGGAGGAGGTACGAGTACCTACTCCATCGATTGCTGATTGATCGAGGGTTCTCTTTTTGCTTTAAAAGTAGATAGCTGCTAGATAGTCCTATTGGATTTTGGTTCTAATCTAAAGTTGAGATCCATGAGGAACTGAGATAACTCTTCATTTTGGTCTTCACTCAAGCTCTGAGCAGGAACTCCAGCTTTAGTAGGCAGGATCATTATCAACTGGGCTAACGAGGTCGTCACCGTTATGACAAAAACCGGTCAATTTTTTTGGACTTGCGGTTCAAAGTTAGATAGGGGGGGGGGGGGGGGCACACATTTTTTCTACCTACTTGATCAAAAATGTTTTTAGTAGTACACCCCTATTCAAATTTTGAATACCTATCGAACGAACCACACACTCTAGGGTTGAAACGAAAAAAAAAATAGGCCATATACTCGTAGCTCTATATGACATTTGTTGTGTAATAGCGACATGCACACCGTGCTACAACTAGATTTGTAAGCTAGGCCTGGAAAATTCGAAACGATTTGAGAGCACCAAAACGTTATGAAGAGCTTCGAGACTTGTAGCCCTTGTCAGAAACTTATTTTATCGGTTTATCGCAGTTTTTTCACTATTTTTTACCGTAATGGGCAAAGTCATACAAGTGAAGAAAATGGCAATTTAACACCACACGATTGAAATATACCTACAGATTATCATTAAGCCATGTGGGACCATCCCGTACATAATTATATTTTATCCATCAAGACGTTGCTAAGGGGGTTCTTTAATATAAAGACACTGCAGACTTAAAAATAAATTACTAGCCAGCTAGCCGCATAAGGAAGCTATAACCTACTAAAACGTCATGTTAATCCCAAGGGATCTATACACTGTGGGAGGCGTAGGTCTACAATATTACTATTTGCGTTTCATGTACACCGTATGACGTTAGCAATAAAGTTGATATATCTATGTAGAAGGACTGTGTAAAGTTGTAAAAATAAATAGTGGTTTTTATGAGAATGGGGCATTGACTTTGTATTTGATGGGAGTATAAGAAAGTGACAAGATGGGTAGTAAAGTATGGAAAATAATTAACATAAAAGTAATTTCGAATACCAATGGCTAGAATAGGTCTTCACAGAAATCGAAAGCTAGTTCTACCACAAAATAAGTAATAGTACTGTTCTACCAATAGCCTAGTGTAATTGAGCCCGTACTTTCGTGACAACTATCCGTGAATGAGAGTCAGACTTGTTGGCTAAGCTTCAAATACCTACGCAAGAAGTAACTTCAAGCGATTATCGCAGTCACCTCAGAAAAAAAAACATAAAGTTATATGGGCTCAAATTGTCCAAATTATCAATTTGTTTCATATCTGTCTACTGTCTAATCTCTAATTTAGTATTTAGGGCGATTTACTGACAAATGACAGCGCTGACTATCATTTAGCAGGAATAACACTCAAATCACTACATCATCAATCAAACTATCTTGGGCCGTTCTCCTTTTTTACCGAGAATGAAACGCGATTTTCTCGATTTTTTGGATTTTTGATCATGTGTAAAATGATTACGGTAGAAAAAAAAAGTATAGGTATTGATTTCGATTGACCACTCTGTCACGGTGTTTTGAGTTAAATTATGTATGTAGGTACCTAAGTTTACAGTCACTAACCAGGGTAATAACAAGTATAGGTACTGTACTGAAAAGGTAATTCATAATTTGGGCATTTATCTCCTACCAAAAACATAATAATAAAATTCTAAATCAGTAAATTTTAAGCGCGGAGACAGCTTGATCGCTAAAAAAGGAGAACGGCCCTCTTAAGGAAATCCTTCGCTTTTCAAGCATTTCATGTTCAGATTCGGGCCTTTAGACAAGGCCTACGGAACGATGTTCCTAAAACACATTGAATTTTGCGAATTTTCCTTTCAAAATTCGTTCATCATGCTATTGCCGGCCATATATATACATTCGGACAATCCGTTAGATCTTCATAGTGGGTATGTCCGCCGCGCATCCGCCAAATAAATTTACCATACACTGATTTGCAGGTCCAGTAAATATGCCCGAATGTAGGTATATGACCGCCGGTTGACCGGTTTATAATAATTAATACGTGTAGGAAATTGCTGGTCGCTAAAAAGCGTGGCCAAATACCGACTATTGTAAGAAACTGACAAATAATAGGCCGGCGTTCGGTAAATCGTTTATTGCAAGACTAAATAGTTCTACCCTCTAATGTCATACATATGAGTACTTAGGTGTGTACACCTAATATACACCAATACCTCCACCCTTAATCGTTACATAATAACCCACATAACATTATTAATTTCCTTAATCTAAATAGCAGCTGTGCCTCATGGTGACCTATATCTCCAAGTACAATGTAGTAAATTAAAAAAAACACTGATAAGCATGGCTGTGTACCTACGTTCATTCTGTAATTATGCTCACAGCAACAACTAAAACACGTATGCTTAACAACTTTAAACTTAAAATTAATGTGGTAAAGTTCACTTCGAAACAATGCGCTTGCAAGCCTTATCCTAAAATACAATCGTAAGCTTAGACATACTTATCTCAACATTATTGCAGGTAAATAAGGTAAACGTGCGAATCTTCGTCCACGCATATACCTAGCATACCTACACTAACCCTATCCATCTCTAATACTATCAGTCATAAAGTAGTACAGTAGGTATACAATATACATCTAGGAGATAACATTAAAAGTATTCATCAAACCCGAAACGTATAGGAGGCTTAGGTACTCTTTTCGGCGGATCAATGTTATCACCCTCCACGGTAGTACCCTGGGGCTGGTCCACGGCTGCAGCCTGCGACCGCGCGACTACCGCCGCGAGCTGGTTCGCCTCACCTCTTCCTGGCTCGACTGGGTGTTCCTCTCGTTCCGGCTCGTTCTTATCAGTTTGCGGAATAATCAAGGAGCTGTTTCTACGGTGGATGGAACTAGACCGTGTACGTACTTCCTCCATTTCCTTTGGTACCCTACGCCTCATTTGGTCGATATGCCTATGTACCTCGGTTCCCTTATCACACCTAATTTTGTAATCCGTATTACCTAGAACATCTGAGACCTTCCCCGGAACCCACCGGTCGGAGGAGCGATAATCGCGACACCACACTTCGTCGCCGCGCCTGAATGCACGTTCCCGCACCCCCCGCTCCCCGCCGTCCTGTCTTTGACGTTTGTTTACACGATCCGAACGATCTGGTTTTAAATTATCTAAGCGCATACGTAAATGCCTACCCTGTAAAATTTTTGCCGGACTTTCGCCTGTTGTAGAATGCTCGGTATTCCTGTACGAAAGTAAGAACCTGCTTAAAGCCGTATCAATATCTACTTTTTGTTTTATGGCCTTTAAAATTGCCCGTTTGCAAATTTTTACACTATTTTCCGCGGCTCCGTTAGACGCCGGGTGATACGGAGCTGAAAATGAATGCTCGATTTTGTTTCTTTTCAAAAATGACTCAAATTCTGCACTAGAGAAGGGAGGGCCGTTATCTGTAACCACTTGTTTTGGTAGGCCAAATCTCGACCACATCGACCTTAACTCCGAAATTACGGCCCCTGCGGTGGTTGTTTTCATACGAATGGCTTCAATCCATTTGGAACCGGCGTCTACCACAATTAAAAAAGTATTTCCTAATACGGGTCCTAAAAAATCACAATGTAATCTTGCCCAGGGACGATTTGGCCACGGCCAGGGACTTGGTGCGTGGCCCGGCGGCGCGCTCGCCACGCTAGCGCACACCTCGCAGCTGGCGCAGGCCGCCTCCACCGCCTCGTCCACGCCGGGCCACCACACGTAGCTCCGCGCTAACGCCTTTGTTTTGACCATCCCCATGTGAGCTTCGTGAAGCTCGTTCATTACCTTAGATTGACACGATAGCGGAATAACTACCCTGTGTCCCCACATGACACATCCTAGTTCTGTATACATTTCCTTTCGTCTGTTAAAATATGGCTTAAGTTCTTTTATATCTACGTCACTTGGCCACCCGTCCGCAATGTAACTCAAAACTCTGCTAAGAATCGTGTCTGAAGCAGTTTCCCGTTTTAATACCTTATAGTCTAATAAAAGGGCTTCCGACGCAAAATGTAAGTACGTCTGTTCCGGCAGCTCTTCTTCGGTGGCGATCGACTCGTCCTTATGAGATTTTATTAAGCGCGATAGGGCGTCAGCTGTATTTTTATCGGTATTTACGTATTCAATATTAAAATCATAAGCTGAAAGCTTGATTGCCCACCTCTGAAGTCGGCTTGCTGCCGTCGTCGGTATTCCCACATTTGGTCCAAAAATACTGACTAAAGGTTTATGATCTGTGCGGAGTATGAATTTCCTACCGAATAAATATTGATGAAACTTGTCCGTCGCAAAAACGATGGCTAATGCCTCCTTGTGAATTTGACTATAATGGGTTTCAGCCGGCGTAAGCGCGCGCGACGCGTACGCGACGGCGCGCTCGGAGCCGTCGGGCGCGCGCTGCGCGAGCACCGCGCCCAGGCCGCGCGCCGATGCGTCACACGTCACCACACTTACCCGCGTCATGTCAAAATGGACCAATACGTCTGCTCCGCACAGATCTTTTTTTACCAGGCGGAATGCATCATTCTGCTCCTTTCCCCAATGATAATGCTTTCCTTTTTTTAATAAGGTATAAAGGGGCGTTAAGCGGGTAGCCAAGTTTTTTACAAATTTCCCATAAAAATTAATCATACCTAAAAAGGATTTAAGTTCGTGGTTATTTTGCGGCGGAGCCATATCGAGTATGGGTTGAATTTTGTCTGTATTTACCCTTAAACCTTCCTTGTCTAAGACGAAGCCTAAGTACTGAACTTTTTCAGTCAAAAAATCACACTTATTTTTCTTTATTTTTAACCCGTTTGACTCTAATACCCTAAGCACCTGCTCGATTGTCTTAATGTGACTACCTATGTCTTTACTTTTAATCAGGATATCATCATAAAATATCACTACATCCGGTATACCTTTAAACAGATCTTCCATAAACTTTTGAAAAATTCCCGGGCTAGAGGCTAGACCGTAAACCAAACGAGTATATTTGAATAGCCCTCTATGCGTATTTATCACCGTATACTCTGTGGACGCCTCATCAAGTACTAGTTGGTTATAAGCTTGTGATAAGTCCAGCTTGGTGAAAAATTTATTTCCACTAAGCGTACTAAATAGGTCATCGACCTTTGGAACCGGATACCGATCGACCAATAAATTAGGGTTGAGGGTCACCTTATAGTCCGCACACAGTCGTATACCTCCATCCGCCTTACGAGCAATCACGAGAGGGGTAGCCCAGTCGGAGCGGCTGACAGGGATGATGACGCCCGCATCGAGCATAGCGTCAAGCTCGGCGTCAACTCGCGGCCGCAGCGCGAACGGCACCGGACGAGCGCGGCAGAACACCGGGCCCGCGCCCGGCCGCACGTGCAGGCGCACCGCTCCGCCCGTGTACCGCCCCAGGGTGCCGTCAAACAATGACTCATGCCTGGAAAGGATTTTGTTAAGACTATTACATGTGTTTACTTTTTCTGAGCTCATATTATAGATTTTGAGAGCTGGGATTTCAATACCTAACTCCGCAAGCCATTGTCGACCTATAAGGGTTGCAACACCGTGGTCAAAGACATACAAGTCTAATATTTTTTTAATATTTTTGTGTCTTACTTCTACTTGCACAAAGCCTCTTGGTTGACACCCAGAACCATTATACAATGTTAAATTTAAATTACAGTATTGTAAAGGTAAATAACTGAAATGTTTATAGTATGTATTTAGTCCGATACATGCTAAAGCTGTTCCCGTGTCGATTTCCATATTTAACAACTGATTTTGAACAAACAGAGCGATACATACCGGTTTATAATTGCTTAGCGACATTTGATACATAGGTTCATCGTTGTTATCAATGTCATAACTGTTATCCAGCGCCGAAGTATACCCGCCGTTATCGCTCGCCGCGTCAGCTGAAGTCTGGTGCCCGTGCACCCAATAGTGGCCGGCGCCCCGGCGGCCCGCGCGCCCTCCGCGCCCGCGCCCGCGCCCGCTGCCGCCTCTCCCGGCTCGGTAGCCTCGCGCCCCGCTCCCGCTACCGTTGAAATTCACGCCACCGCCGCGTGATTGTGACTGGCTGCCCGCCGTTCCCGTCACTCCGAGTCTTGCATTTTTCTCTGGGCACATTCTTCTTAGATGGCCCAAGCTCTTGCACCAACTGCACTCAAAGTTTTTATATTTGCAATCTTCCGTTTTATGCCCGATCTCCCCGCACGCTAAACATTTATGGTTCGCTTCTAATTTATGTAAGCCGGTGATAACACTATTTTCCCGATCGACTGCTCCCGCGTTCTTTTCTGCTGCCTCAAGTGAGGTAGCCAAACAAACTGCTCTAGAGTACCCGATGCCGTCTTCAGCGAATAATCTTTGCCGCGTCGACTCACTAACAATGCCGCAAACCAGTTGGTCGCGGAGATTTTCTTCCAAGCTCGTACCGAAATCGCAAGTCTTGGCTAGCTTCTTAAGTTCAGCTACATATTCTGCGACACTTTCACCTTCTGCCTGACGCCGCTGTCGAAATCTGTAGCGTTCCGCTAAGATGGAGGGTTTCGGTTGCAAGTGATTTTTTAGCAGTGTCACCGCGCCAGTAAAGGTCAAAGATGAAGGTTGGCATGGACTTGCTAACGTAGACAGCAACTGGTACGCATCTTCACCCATCACGGCGATTAATGTTGGCAATTTCACTTCATTCTTAATCTCATTCGCGAGGAAATACATTTCTAACCTCTCACAGTACAAAGTCCAATTCCCTGTTTTAACGTCGAACTCGGGAATTTTACCAACACCCATTGTTTTTTTGAATATATTATCACTAGTACACTGAACAACAGTTCATTTACCACGTTTATTCCCAAAATACTGTAAAACCACGCCTCGTTCGCCAGTGACAAATAATAGGCCGGCGTTCGGTAAATCGTTTATTGCAAGACTAAATAGTTCTACCCTCTAATGTCATACATATGAGTACTTAGGTGTGTACACCTAATATACACCAGAAACAAGTGATCTAAAAAACATCCCCTTCCTCCTAGTGTTTCCCGGCTTATGCCACGGCTTAGGGACCCTGGGGTCCGCTTTGGCAACTAATCCCAGGATTTGGCATAGAGGCTAGTTTTACGAAAGCTACTGAACGTCTGGTTTGGAAGGTCTAATGACATTAGCTTTAAAGATAATGATGAGACAAGTAAACTAGGCTTTATTGGAATTATTCCCGTTTTTTCACGATGTTTTCCGTCACCGAAAAGCAATTAGTAAATATTAAATGATGTTTCGTTGACATTAGCTTTGAGGATAATGATGAGCAGACCCCGTTATCAGTGGTGAAAATTGATTGAAACGAGGATTGCCAAAATTACATGAAGTCCGAAATCCTTAATTCGCCTGTTGTACGTAACTTATTCGCCTTAGTAAAATATTTAAATTATAATCTATGTAAAACACATTAAAAATAATATATTTCCAGTTAAATATAGTGAAATAAGCAGTTTTAATGTTAAATAAAAAATAAAAACCGTCATTTATCCATATTTCCCAATTTCGCCTAATGTAATAAAATACGATCAAGAAAATTGTGTAAGTATATAATTATTTCAACTTGTACGCGTGGAATGACCTTACTTGAATTTTACGATTTTATGGTAAAAATATATTAAATATTTGTTAAGGCGAAGTTTTGTACCGAAGGCGATTTTAGGATAGGTAGTTTTGCCAACCCTTGGTTTCAATGAGTTTTCACCACTGATAACGGGGTCCGATGATGAGACTAGTAAACTAGGCTTTATTGAAATTATTCCCGTTTTCTTTCGATCTCTATCTAAGTATCTATCTAAATGATGTTTCGTACAGAAGTTCCGAAAAACTCATTTTTATGAGTCGCACGCTCTTACCGCTGAGCTACCAATGCTCCATTAGCTAAAACATATAGTACGTTAATCGTAGATATTATTTTGGACGTGATAAATGCTAGCATCAAAGGGCTTTTGCATTAGGAACGGTTGCTTAAATCCGCCAGTCAACTAATCAATACGTCGGTACACAAATTTATTGTTAGAACGTTGATGGAATTGCAAGGCCGAAGCAACCAGTACTTCAATTAGGTCCCATATATTTAATAAAATACGTAATTTATCCTCCTGTAATTAAGATTGTAAAATAATACCTCTAATTAATTTACTACCGTGCTTAACTTTATTGAACATGTGTGCATAAAATTGTAAAATGGTTAATGACTTAATTTGAGATATAATATTAGTTGAATATCAATGAGTAGTTATTGGTGGTAAATAACAGGGACTTTGGCTGCAGTTTATGCCAAAACTTCTGAAGTTTTGACCTTTTGTCTTCTATGTTTCCCATAATATATGTTACAATACATGAATCCTTACCTACTTTAAGATGATGTTCTAACTTAACAGCATAAGGTAAAGTACGAGTAGGTACGTTGACTAAACCAATTTGTTAATATTAAACTTAAACTGTTAAAACTCACGTATTTTTATCACAATAGGCGTGACATATTTCTAGCAGGCAATCATCGTCGGACAGATGCAGGTGATGCCCGAGCCGCGGACGTGACAACACAACTCTGTCTGTCCGACGATGACTGCCCGATGCAGTCGAAACATATCACGCCTATTGTGATAAAAGTACGTGAGTTTCAACCGTTTTCTTTTAATTTTAGTATGACTCACATCTTCCCTATTCTGCCACGTTTCTAAATTTTGCTTTTTACACTATTTTAGCTGTCGTAGAAAAACTAGGGTATGCAACACCTCATAATTGGTTCTTAAAACTCTCGGGTCTATAAAAAACCCTCTTAAAACCCTCAAATTTTAAGAACCCTTATTATATCACTGTTGCATAAACTACTATTATAGAAGCCCTTACCGTCGCGTCGCCACCGTTTCGTACAATTGGCAACTGTCCACATTGCCAGTCTGCGAGATTTATATTGACAACTTAACTAACTGTCTTATTTGTCTGTCATATGAATGAGTCAGCCATCGATTATGCCCACCGCAGCTTCCATGCACAATAGCATGGCAGTGGCAGATTCATGAAAATATTTACAGGATTTAGAAATTCTTTGAATTTAATTTAATGGGGTCACAAATATGTACAATACCTCACAATAGTTATTTGTTATACAAGGGGGCATAGTCGTTGTTTAACTAATGACTATTATACTATTAACTAGTTATTAACTATTAACTAATGCTTCTAATGAGACCTGACCTGAGCAAGCGAAAGATTCTAAAATTAATCCACAAGCGTAGCGAGTGGTTTAAAAACTGGAATCTTCAGCTTTACGAGGGTCTCAAGGCAAGAGAGTTGAACAAACTTTGCTACCGAGTGTAATACAATATTTTTCACCTAACTGTAGAGAGTCAAATAAAAACTACATACATAGGATTGCAAATCTCATCCCAATGTAAGCTACTTACATTTATTTTTCAAAACTATCGTGTAAAAGTCTATGCTGCCTGCCAAAAGAATACCAAATGTTAACGAGAAGAAACCATTCAAAACTCAAGGTCAAGTTTTTCCCTGCTAGTTTTAAAAGATAAAAGAGCGTTTTAAGAGCTAGTGAGGTGAAAATACGATATCGGTATTTTTTAAGCAAGAGTGAATATTATATATATGCTACTACTGAACCGTGCACCACCATCACCCGTCATGTTACCATCTTACAATCTGTCTTCACTTTTCATCAGGTGTGACTAATGTCATATAGTCTATTATAAAAAAAGTATATATTATTGTTGAAAATCTGTTTAACGTATATGCCTGCGTTAGCAAAAGTCTTGAGTATTGTATGTTGGATTAGCCTAGTTTAATATACTATCAAGTAAGAAAAACTCGAAATTATTCGCAATCAAAAAACAATTCCGTTTATTTACTACTTAGCCCGTAAAGTTATTTAGCACGGAGGTGACATTTGAAACTAATGACATTGCCGGCTATACTGAGATATTGAATCGTGACGCTAATAGAAAACCACTGAGAGATAGTCCATGTTCCCGTAACGCTGAAGACCGTAACAAGTGGAGGCGCATTGCGAGGGCTACATTATCCACAGTCGCTCCGTCATCATGAAACCACGACCACTTTTTCAATAGTGAACGACGAAGATGGAGGAAATACCGTTACTGTGATTAAAACCGTACAAAATATGCATTTACATAAACTCGATGCGTGAAGATTGTGTTTGCAATAAACACGAGTATACTCGTATAACGCAACATTGTATGGAGATGAGCAGTTTTTATTACTAGCATATCTCTGTCAAGCTTATCTATTCTACTAGCCGTAATCTCATTGCATATTAATTGATCCCAATCAATTAAGTTTTAATTAAGCCCTTTCCATGATAAGTGCTGTGGCTGCCCGACGGCCGACAATGGAATTAATGGAAATGATGTTTTGTTTGAATTGCAAATGATTGTTGATAACGTTACTATCTTCTGTATCTAGTGGGTTTGATTGGAGTGAATTAGGTTTTCTTATGTATACCTGTTTTTATTTTATTTGATGATCTAAATGGGTTCCTTCGATAGGAGAAATTTGGTGAAGCAAAAAGCATCTTGAGGAAAGAGTTACTAGGGTATGTCCGGATTTTTCGTTTAAATAAAACTCCAATGGGTAACTAGTAGTTGCTTTTGAAAACACTACTGCTTACGCAAATTTTTATGGGCCCAGGGAATCTAGAGTAGGTACTTTTCAATAAAATAAATAAAAAATCTGACGTCACTACAAACAACTGATTAATTTAAGAATTTATTCCAAGTAACTGGTACCTTCTGGTACTTTTTTCTGGAAAAGCAAATATTGAAAAATGAATTGAAATGAAACACTTTAAAACGGATTAATCGCGTATATTAACATCCTGTACATTTAAAACTGTGATAACGAGTGCTGTAAAGGGCTCGAAACGTAAGAACATGGTGTTAAAGTGTTTAATTTGAATGAATACTAATCGTGGTAATAAAAGTCAATATCGAAATCCTGTGATATGGACGGGTAAGTAGTTTAAACTATAAACTCCGCAGTAAAATGTTTTTAAGATTTAAATAAGTTTTTTTCTCTTTGTCTCACAGACGTAGGTTTGAGGTTTGATATTCCAACTCAATACAAAGGGTAATTAAAAAATAATGCGTATATTCCCTGCTTACTAGGGCTTGAACTGCATCTACCAAATCCAGTAGTACCTCGCAGCATAAGATAAGTGTTTTCACATCGTTAGCTTTTTTCATGGCATTTCCATGTTGCCAGTGAAATAAAATTAAACTGTAATGCAAATTAGGTTAATCACTGCCTTTTGTGGCAGTGATTAACCTAATTTGCTCTAGCTTGACTTACTTGACTTAAGTTCCTATGTCCCCTGGGTGGGGCAGAGGGCGTCCACAGTACGCCGCCATCTCGACCGGTCTTGAGCTTCGCGCTTGACTTCGCTCCATGTTTTCCGTATAACCTTCGCCTCTGCAACGACTGTCCTTCGCCAGGTTTGTTTTGGACGGCCGCGCGTTCTCTTTCCTTGGGGATTCCAATCTAGGGCTTGCCTCGGTATGTGTTTGTAATTTGCTCTAGCAGTAGCCTTTAAATCAAGGGAATAAAGACCAATTTGGCTTACTTATTTGATCAAAACGAACACTTCTGCAGCTCTATAGCGAGTGCTGCGACAGTATCTCGTGGTCGAGAAAGGCAACGGTCATATGCCACCATATATGTTCGGGCAGTTCGTCGGATCTCCATAGTGGGTATATCCGCCGGATATTGGTTGATTGGCAGATCCGGTCGATATGCCCGAAAATGTATGGCCAGCAATTGTCTAACCTGAACAGCTAGAAACTGCCAGGTGTCTTTTCTTTCTCTTCTGCTAGGGCTACTGAATTGTCTTTTCATAATATATTTTTTTGAATTCTAGCGTACCTACGTGCAAAACTGGCATGCACTTAACATCCTGCAGTGGCAGTATAAACTCAATTTCATGACTTTTATCGCCTATGAAAGCTCTGAGCTGACATTATTGATAGTAAAGAGTAATAGTTTATGTTATTGTTGGTTGAACATTGAACTTTATTTGAGGTAACTGTAAATCTGTAGAAGGATTTACTACTGAGCTACCGAGACATGGTGGCCCCAAATTTATCCACTATATCCCTCGTTCCACCTTAGGGGCCTAAGCGACATCTACTGTAAGAAAGTACTTCTGAGGCTCGGTAACTCAGTTGGCAGAGCGATGGGTAAGCGATGGGTATGTACTTATTCCACAGTCACGAGTTCGTGTCTCGGCCAAGTTCATGAGCTTTTCCTTTCTTTCTAAGAAATGTAGTATCATTTATTTAGTAAAATAATAATGTTTTATTACTACCTATACGTTTACTAAAACGGGGCGACTTTGCTCCAAGACGGAGACGTTGGGAAACGTAGGAGATTAGTTTTCAAAAAGAGTACATTTATAATGTGTGAAAATTGTGCAAGCTTAAATCATTGTGATTTAAACTACTACTGCCTTGGTATAAGTTTGATCTCACCAGAAACATTTTTGTAAAAAATAGGTTAAGTCCTTTGGGGCTTAAAACGTAGTGGTTTTTAAAAAGGGCCCTTGTTAGGATATTAGATATATATCCATTTTCTGACACTAAGTACATTTTGTGACTTAACTTGGTACTCGTAGTCTTAAAGTTGCTTCACACACGTAGAGGGCACGGGCGGGTGCGAAAGTGCGCGGGCGCCCGCGCTCGCTCCGTGAGTGAGTATACAGGGTAGTCTGCCCCAAGATGTGCATGGATACGGACACAGACGAAGAATTATATTTGCTTGTTTTGAAAAATAGAGTATTAAAAACTCACTGATCAATCGCGCCCGCACGCACCTGCCCGCTCCTGACGCAATCTTCAAGGTTTACAGCACTGTACGGATATTGGGTCGAGTGTTCATTTCAAGAGTGTTCAGCCCTTGGCCATATTGAAATAAAAGTGACGAGGGTGGAAAAATAGGCACTTAGCAGTAAGATACACCTTGACCGGATACATTTCCGTGCAGAAAATTGTTGTTCTATTTAACAACAATATCTTTTCTTAAGGATTATGAGTTACCTAGATGGCTCGAACCATTTTTTTTTTTGTCGAAGTGGGGAATGCATTTACGCATCGTCCCCCCTGGCCGCGGGAAGGCCATAATGGGGGGGTATGTGGGACTCCCTCTTTCGGCCCCCTCTCCTAACGAGAGGGGGGGGGAAGAGGACTACCCACTAAACCCCACTCCGGCGTTTCACCCTCGCTGTCGTTTATTTGGGGGCGCAATGGGATTTGTCATTGGACATTCTACCACAGCGCCCCCCGAACTGCCCAGCTCAGCGCTTGGGCATCCGCACTACTAGAGGGGGGAGATTAGAAACGCTTAGTCTCCCCCCCGACGACTCGAGTAGGGCCGTGCATTGCGGGTCCCGAACCCGCAAGCCCCACTACAGGTCTCGGCGAGCAAAATTGCGTCGCCGTCGGCCCTGCCGCCTGCGTCGGAGCGGAAGTGCGTCAGGCGCTTCTTCGCGCTCTCTCTCTGCTGCCTCCTTCTGCAACATGACTTGTTCGCAGAAGGAGGTCACCGCCTTCCATTTCCTCTCGCTGCCCAGCATCGCCTCTAAGACGCTGTGCAGCGAGAGGTCCCTCAGACCCGTGACTACCACCATTTCCGCCCTTTCCACGGCCCAGCGATTACACTCCTCTAGAGTGTGCTGGGCCGTGTCATCATCTGCCCCACATTCCAGGCATTCGGGACCTGGCTCCCGCCCTATCCTATGCAGGTAGTGTCCGAAGCAGCCGTGTCCGGACACCACCTGCGTGACCCTGTAAGATAGGGTCCCTCCCTTCCTCTTGTGCCAGTCCTCCATTATTGGGAGGATGCCCCCTACAGTGCGGACTCCGTAGTGGGCATCCTCCAGGGCATCCCTCCATCGGGCGTGATGGCGCTCCGCTGCTGCCCTCTCGGCAGATGGCTCGAACCAACGAATTTTATGGAACCCTCGTAGGTCTTGCAAGATTTGTACCATAAAGAACAGCAAATTTGTCAATTCTTCATCAATTGTCATCTTTGAAACGAGTCAATTAAATTCCAAAAAAAAAATACTTTTTATACTGTACATATATATGATACTTACAGTTTTGTTACTTATCTGCGCTATGTGTAACAAGTGTTACAGGTAAAACAACATTTCTATTACACTTCATTGGTATTCAGGTCGTCAAGAAAGTTAACCCTTTTCGGATAAACAATACCGTTTAAGCAATAACATTCAATAAGCACATTCTCTGCACCGATCTATGATCAATTTCTTACTTGCGGTTTTCGAAATTCGACTTTGTAGCCATGATCATAAAGTTCAAAAAGGAATAGCAATAAGCTGTGACAAGGGGTAAAATTTATTGTTGCCACTGTACCAGTTTGCGGAATGTCGTGCTGTCAAAATAACGTGCCTTATGAGTTACCGAGGCGACGCAAGGCCGTTATAGTTCTGAGAATTTAATAAGTCCGGGGTCTTTATTCATCGTATTGCAAAAACAATCTTCTTGTTGGGATAAAGTTCTTTTTTGAACAGTATTTTTTCCGTTAGCCCAGCTAAGGGAATCTCCAGGGGCATCGTTGCAGAATGTTCGCGATCCCATGATCTTCCCCAAACCGGCAAAGATGGTAAAGATGCACGGTTTAAATGAGTACCTACCTATTCACCTACAATTTGGAAGAGAACCTTCCACATAGGCACTACCCCACCCCTCTAGGGCCTCCCGGGCTGGGTGACGATACAAAAAAAAATTGAAAAAAAAACTTGTGGATAGCAGCGTTGCTGTTACCAGTGTTCGGCTGTAACGATGGTAACTTCTCTGCTTGGTATATTTAGTACAATGCGGCAACGACAGCTCAGTTTAATTCTCCAATCAGCCCAATTTTCAGTGTAAGGTAAATAATTTTCATAAAAAATGGAAGTAACACTCTCCATAGACCAGAAGATAAAGTATGAGTAAGTTAGCGCCTATTACTGCATTTTGACGTTTACTACTAACCCGCCTGGCTGTCTGGTAGTCTCGATTATATTACATAAAGGTCCACAGATCAAATGGCGAGTATATATCATATCAAACAGCAGTTAGGGCGAATAATGGTTGGGTTACAATAGTCTCCTAGTTTTCACCTGACATGACGAGACATAAAACTCCCCAGTTATAACCACAATGGCAGGGAAAGCCTACATTTATTGCATTAGTTAAATGTTGGAAGTTTATTGAGCTGTACGGTTTTGAGGTTAAGTTTCAAGCTACTGCGTGTTGTGTGGCATAGGATTGGACTTTGGACACAGATACTAAGTATAGTAAACGCACTGACAATAGATCGTGTATGGGTAATGGAACGTTATATGCAAAAAATCCACATTAGTCGTTTATACCTGTTGGCACCGTATTAGCATATTTAGCATTGACGCCAGTCATGAAGCTGCTAAATATTGAGACTTCTAGTGGATTTTATCTTGTCGATTCAAAATGGTCATAGGACAAAGGGAATTAGTTACGCGATAACGTGCCAACACACATGATTTATCCTTTTTAATGAATACCATTTAATGCCAAGTATAAGACAGTATGGAAATGGCAGAGAAAAATAAAAAAAATACTCCGAATTTGCTTTTAAATGTCCCATGATCGGTACGGTTACTTAAGTAGGAAACATAAATTGTTTAATGTGGGGCATACTCGACAATTACATGTACCTACTTGGACAGCTTAGGCCATGTGGGTATTGTGGGTGTACATCTCTGTGACGGTGAATTTTTTGAAAAAGGGCAAAAACAAAAAAATTAGAGGCGATTGCTAAGCTTCTTTAATCATAATGCGCTTAACGGATGACTTACAGTACAGATCACTCACAGGTGGAAAAAAACTCAGTCAATTCAAAGACAAATTAAAGGAAAACGTAAAGTTATTTAAGTTTTGTAACCCGTACTCTAATGTCTATAATGAAATAGTTGAATTTTAAGCCGAGACGGCAGTAACTATTATGCTTTAAGTGACACATTTAGGTCTAAGAAGTGCCCGAACAATTGAACAAACAAGCTGTCCTACGATACAGTCGCAGTACCTGACAGAGACATCCAGCATGTACACAGTCATTCGGTTTGAAGTGAACTGGCGACACAGTTTTGGTCTATTTAATTTCAGAACACGTGTGTGACTACGCATTATTTAATTACAAAACACAAATATATTTATTCAATGTATTACAATAGACTTATGAATGTCAAAAACTAGGTACCATAGGTTCTAAGCCTACGGAGAAACTCCGCGCTGATTTCTTTTTTCAAACAGTTTACTTACATGGTCGTCTTCTAAAAGTATTTGACATTAAATTTTAAAAATAAGAGAAACCTTAAAACAGCTTTAGAGAATCAATATACCTATAGATAACTTAAAAGTAATTCGACTTCCATATATCTGTTTCGAGAGTGTTTCAAGTGATTTACATAAAGTATACATATATCTGATATGCTAAAGTCTGACCACCGAACAAACGCAGTAACAGTAGGCAGGTTATAGAGCATCATACTGTCTTTTTCTTACGCGAGTATTACCACCCCGAAAAAAGGGATGGATATGTTTTTTTTGTCCTACTGTTACTCCGTTGTCCTGTAGTCTAGGCTATTATCTTCTAGACGTAGTAAGTACTAAGAGCAAGTAAAGTGATATTACTGCTAATCTTGAACAGGACTTAATGACTAACAGTTAACATTTTACTGCAACTTTCAAAAAGGTATATGTAACTTTCTTGAAAGCTTAAGTAACCGACTCTTATAATAAAATATATTTTATTGTACCTAATTTAGACGTAATTATTCAGTGCAGTTTGTAAATTAAACTAAATAACGATAAACGATAGTCCAATCATAAACACCTATTAAATCAACGATCAACACTACAATTTATCGACGTGATAATCAACAATATCAACATCGATTTACCGCACAAAAAACGGCCTAATCACATTTAATGCTACTTAATAATAAACTGTAATGAGTGGTGGTAAGATCGAGAGTGGAGTGACAGGATTTGGGATATACTGTTCAGGTGATTGACGCGTTTTTAACAAGTTCATGCAATATGCATGCGGCTGGAAGGATGTCTGTAATCACGTCTTTGGCATAACCGGCATAACTTGAGCACAGGGCTGCCTTTTGAGAAATTATATGTGAAATTGTTGCTGCAAATAAAACATAAATAATTTTTCATAGATTTTTTATAGTTCTAAATCACAAGTTTTACTTCCTTTCGCAAACTTTTTTGGCGGCTTTTTATCGCAATAAATCGCTATTGGATTTAAGAGTTGCAATATACCTAAAGTACCTAAACATAACGCGAACTTACAAAATTAATTAACTAAAACCTCAAAAAAATACAAGACTACAATATACCAGTAAAAATAAACCTATAATTAATTTTGTGTAAAACTGTCTCTACTTTTCTAAAATAGGAAAAATTGATTTACTCCTCCAGTAAAAAGAAAATATTGCGTCAATTGTTGTTGTTTTTATTAAGAAGGGGTTTCTTTTTCAAATGCATATTGATGAAAATATGTTGGCTTTATACGGTAATTTACAAAATACGCATCCTTGACCAATAATTGACATCTTTTGCCTGACCTACGTCCTACATTCTACACTATACATTAAATGCAATATAAGTGTTAAATTAGGAAACTGCGCCATTAAAAGTCAATTCCTCCAATCATCGGTAGTTTAGCTGTCTATAAAATGAAGTTATTTACAGTTTTTTAATTGAAGCCTGGGCTGTGATGTATGCCTACCACATACATGCATTTGCGTTGCGACCTTACCGTTGCCGTTGTATTTTATTTTGACGTCTCGAACGGGAAATTATGTTTTAATTCATTCCTCGCTAGTATGCGATTTGCGATATACTTAGTCTCTTTAAAATTTATATTATTATGTCCCTAAACTTAAATATGTAACATCTTTTCTAAAGACCATCGTACGCGCCAATCTTAAAATATATGTTTATCCTCCTCCCCAATCGGTCATTCAATGCTGAGTGAGGATCGTGACTCTGCCGACGTAATCTAGTAAGTAGCTATGTGCTTACCATGAGTTGCATGCAACTGTATTCGATAGCGACTGTAGCGCTCGAAAGTATGTCCGTCTCGTCCCTACCATAACTCTCGTATCCGCATAGGTACGTTATCGAATACGGCCACATACAACTCATGGTAAGTACACTATTCCTCTCTAATCTCCATGAAACTCGGTTGGTTGCCTGTTCCAGGACTGCATTAACCGGCATGGGCGGCATGTCAATTGCACTCCGACACCTGGTTTATGTATGATGGTTTGCACATATGATTATAAAGTCAAATAAGTAAGTGATCGATTACTGTAAATAATATGTATGTATCTAGTGTACCTACTACTTGTACCTAAGACATTGGACGTGTATTTACGGGATTCCACACATCCTTTTGCAGGACTTTTTCCAGCAGTAAACATATATAAAATATTGATTTTCTAATATGGAATAGAAGTTTTTTCGTCTAAAAAGAAGTTTTTGCTATATTTGAAATTTTTATAAGTTTTCTACCCAGAATCGCGATCTCCAATGCTAGTTTGAGAAAACAATGTTTTCAAACTTCTATACACTTTTCAAATTTTTCATTCCATTCCGTAAGCCAAAAAAAAAAGATCTTGGACATTTTTTTTTCTACTCAAGTTTACACAAAGGTACAGGAAATATTATATGATCGGTAGGTATTCAATGACTCTGCAACTTCGGAAGCAAAGTAGCAGATAAACAATTATATAGCTAATTTGCTGCATAACTGTCAACCCTACGTAAATATGATGCGCGTGAGACAGTCGGTGATTGCGGTGCCACGCGATACGCGATGAATCGAAGCTTTTCCCCACGCATAACAGACGTAACAATCTTTTTAAGATCAATTCGAATAAGGATTATATTGCGCCAAAATAGGGCTAACAATTTGAATGAGTTTTGCTAAGACTGTTATGACCGTTTTTACGTGGAGGGGTAGAGCTGTCATCCTAAGGGAATAATTATAAACAAGTACCTACACATTTTTTCTCTTTATTCCGTGACATTTATAAGGTGAGGAAGTTTACACATGATGCTAGTTCTGCACGTTTGTTTTTCTTCGATCGATAACCGGCTTGACACTATATTATATTGTACTAGCCTTCGCCTTCTTTGTTAGCATAGAAGTTATTCAAAACTTTAAGACCCTTTTTTCACTCCTTGCTTTAAAGAAGAAACAACTTATTTTTCAGCTTTTTTATGAATTGGTATTGGTACGTCATTATTTCATAAATACGAACTAAGTAGGCTGTACATATCATGACTAAAAAAAACTAAGACGAAAACCTGCAAAGTGCATTAAGAGGACTTAAATTAAGCCTTTGAGAATTATTTCAAATTAAATCATGTCGCGAGTAGTTATTAATTTTAACTAACTGTTAAATATATATGATATGAATATGAATAATATAAAAGGGCTAACCTTGAATTTATTTTGTATTAAAAACGTACGCGGATAAAACTAGTTTTGCTGTAATTTGGTCAATTTTGAGTGATATTTGATGCGAGATTTTTCATAAAAAATCACTAATATACAACATAATTATGCTATTAGATTGCAATAACTTTGTACCTAGTTAAAGAAATAAAATTATATGCATGATTTATGTTAAATCACACCAACAAGTTTTAATAAGAATAAAGAGTTTTGAATGTATTTGAAATTTATTAAATTAGTTACAAATTCGTTTCGCGGTACACGATTATCAAAAATACCTACACAATGCCCTGAATCTCTTAAGTATCTTTATATCCAGACAAATCAGCACTAACAATACCATAAGCATTCGACGGTTTTCTTTTTCATTAGAATATATAGACTCAGGGCGGTCCATTGTTCTACAATAAAACGTTTGGCATAAGTCCAAATGAGCCACAGTAACCGCAAACACAAAAAATATCACACGATCAAATCTGCAAATAAATGGACGTGTGGAAGAATTTGATTTTCTGATTCTAGGAAATGGTTTGATAGTATTAGTGACAAGTGACGTTGACGATACTATTCGCGGCGCGCAGGTGACAAGAATAACTATGCTATTTGGTGGCGAGAGACCGCGCTAATTGTGTTTTGACATAAGTAGACAACCGATATTTATATTTAACTATATTTTATAGGGCGGTATATTATAAACTTGGGGCTTTATGTTTGTGCAACAACTCATAATTGGTTCTTAAAACTCTCGGGTCTATTATTACAAAGACTTGACTACGTCTCGTGTTAGAACGAAGACCCTTAAGTTTTAAGAACCAAGTATAAGCTGTTGCATATACTAGTTTTTCTACGACACCTAGAATAGCGAAAAAAGCAAAATCTCGAAAGGCGGCAGAATGTGGAAGACGTGGGTATGCCAACTTGAAATTTAAAATAAACAACAGTGATCATATATTATATCGTATTAAAATCCATAAGAGCATCGCTTTACGCTGGTCTTATGATATACCTACCACAGACAACGTTATAATGTACTTATACTTTTTTAATATCGCTGTCAGTCGATATGATTGACGAATAGAAAGTCTCAAAAATTTAAATCTTGAGCTTTACGAGGGTCTCAAGGCACTAGCGTGGAACTAACTTCGCCGCCGAGTGTAATACAAAAATGTTCACCTTACTATCGTGAGGATAATAAAAACTACATATAATTACAAATATCATCCAAATGTAAGCTATTCGATATTTATTACTCAAAAGTATCGTTTAAAGTCAATGCTACCAGTTACTTTGAAGAAACCGTTCAAAACTCAAGGTCAAATTACTTTGTCCCACTACTGGATAAAGTACGATTGTTCTCGCTTGTATTAAAGGATAAAAGAGCGCTTTCCGAGTTAGCGAGGGGAAAAAAAATTGTACATCCGGCTGGATTAAGACAGGCTAACTTCTATCATGTTACTGTGGCTGTCATATTCTAACAAGTAAATATTTATAAGTGCGAGAGTGACGATAGAACGGCAATCATCATATCTGTATCACATGAAGAAATAGCTATCGACCGTATCGACGTGACAACTGTTCATTGTGACAACAGTCTCATAATTAGTTTCTTCTGATCCCGCAGCGTTATAAAGTGATGCTTGGATAACTCCGTCATCATACCATCCGCAGGAGATTTTGATAAAGATCAATACCACAATGACACGTGTAGATAGCATATCAAAGTGAGACTCCCGGTAACACGACAAATGAGGCACGACATACGTAGGGTGGTCTATCCGACACGTGCAGAGGTGCTGAGAGGAGTCCGGTTGGTATGTGGTGAATTATTTTATTCCTTATTTTTCCTCATGGTTATTCATCAGTAATAAATAACTTAATAAAATTATGATACTTAGATTAGACCACCCATTGGCATGTTGAAAATCGATAAATCAGAATTATACGCTAAATTCTTATGTAAAATTAATGAAACAAATTGCGAAAAACATATTCGCGGCCTCTATTCGGAGAATCAGTTTTTGGCTTTCAAAGTTGGACTGGTATGTAGTTTAGATAATTGATTAGATCGTGAAGGTATGTCAAATACATACTGGGATTTCATTCCACGGTAGCATTCTTCGAGTATGTTGATTGTCATCTGATATTTGAGGAGGGATATGTTTGTTTCCATATTGTCACGGCATTTTATTTAAAGTTTTTGGTTTAGTTGCCCTGCGGTTCGTGTTGTTTAACTTTAGTCTCGTAGAAGTCTTGTAGAAGACTTTCATTTTGCGTTAATTTGATACCCCGTCGATTAAACGACTTTTAAAAAAAAATCTTTATTAAACATAATTAGAAAGGGGTTTTGTCACACAATGACAATGTCACCCGATTCAACGCCTACTAAATGGACTTAAGGGACCACTTAAAACTTTCGCGTTTTGTACACATTATTATAAAACATAGAACGGGTCTATCGCGAATAAAGTTAATTTAAGGCAATATTACCGTTGGCACTTTGCTAATTCAGTTAAGCCGCGACCATGACACATAAAACAGTGTCGAAACTTGCTATAGTATTTATATTGAAGATCTAATTTTATAGACTGCTATAACATTTTCATTGGTCATAAAAAAATTGTGATGGAAATCGGTTGTGATGGAAATGCTGTATATTGCCTAAATTGAAAAATAAAGATATTTATCTTTTATTTATTTATCATTTATCATTTATTTGATAAAATTCGTCGTCGAGTTCTTTAGACAAAAAAAAGAACTCAGACGTATAAGGTCTCTATAGTGGAAACGTTCTCGCAAGACATTCAAGAATGTGTCGAAACCAATTTATAGCATGAACACCATTATCTAAATTCTTAGATAGTGTTCGGTAGTTCCCGACATGCTTTGAACTCAGTTCTCCGTTCAATTTATCGATGTTTGAAACCTATTAATTAAAAATCCATTATTTAATTCGTTTTACAATATTTTTGTTTAGTTTCTTTGACAGATTTGGTTATGCAAGATGGTGATCGTGAGATATAATTGATTAATTGGTACCGTCAAACGAATGGAATCCTGGACCACCATTAAACTATGTCATCATGTAATTTAATCAAATCGTAAGGAATCTTTTAACATCTTTTGTTGACATTATTGCTCGATTTGGTAAGCCCAAGTTATCACACAACTTATTAAATATAATATTCGTTAAATAATTTAAATAATTAAACAAATTATCTTTTTTAGCAGTGCTTCAAAGTTACTTTGTTACTATTTATCGAAGTATTCACGTACACGCAAGTTTGAAAACGTTGTTATAATTTCGTTTATTTTGTATTCTTTTTACCTTGATATTTGCATGACGCTTTTATAGCACTATCCTTATGTTGAATTATTAATAAATAGGCGACGTAGAGAATGACAGAACATTGGCTTTTCGACTTTCGTCTTGTATACGTTATGTAGGTAAAGAACCTCTGATCAAGAACACTCGGTTAAAAAGGCAAAAAATACTTGTATTTTTTACAAATCAAATATCATTTGTATCCAATTAGTGTCTTCTAAATCCTATTTATTGATGGAATTACAACGTTAAACTAAATTTATTACCACAGATTATGTAATAAATATAGGCTTACGGAATTTGTCCGCAAAAATCATGTCACACTTAAATTCTATGAAATGTTTTATTAATGTTATTAAGTTTGATGGATGGGACTGGCCATCATTTCTTAGAATTATGAAATGCATCTATGACGGCTTTGTATTAGTGTCTTGCATGTAACGGGTGTTTTAAATACATACCTAATTTCAATAATATAAATATCATAAAGTAGTGTTTATTATACATTAATTGACACTATTAATGTATACTATTTGTCACCTGTCGTATATAAACTGTTTATGACACTCCTAAAGAACAGGATGTATAGTATACTGAATGAACAACAATCTAGAGACCAGGCAGGATTTAGGAAAGGATATTCTACAATCGACCACTTGCACACTTTGAATATGGTAATTGAAAAATATACAGAGTACAATAAACCACTCTTTATGTGCTTTGTAGACTTTACAAAAGCCTTCGACAGCATAAAACACGACTACATGCTTAATGCTCTTCAAAGCCAAGGCGCAAATGCTGACTATATCAAACTAATTAGTCTGATATATGAAAGAAGTACAGCTAGCGTGAGGATGGAGGAGGAGGGTAAACAATTTAACATCCAAAGAGGGGGTAAAGCAAGGGGACCCATTATCACCACTTTTATTTTTATGCGTTTTGGAGCAAATCTTCAGATCTGTAGACATATCCAAGTATGGAATAAAGATCGATGGCGAAAAACTGAGCGCATTGAGATTTGCCGATGATATTATCTTTCTGGCGGAAACGGTTTCGGATTTGCAAATTATGCTACAAGTCTTTCAAGACCATTTAAACGAAACCGGGCTGGAAATTAATAGCAACAAAACAAAAGTAATGGCGAACAAACCTCATGCGCCAGTAATAATAAACGAAGTAAAACTTGGAACGGTGGATGAATATATCTATCTTGGACAACTCTTTTCATTTAGTGACAGAATGAAAAGAGAAGTTGAAAGAAGAATAGCCCTCGGCTGGAAAAGATATTGGAGCCTGAAACACATATTCAAAGGAGACCTCGCTATTACCTTAAAGCGCAATGTTTTTAACATGGTCATAATACCAACACTTACCTACGGCTCTCAGACATGGACACTCACTGAGACACTAAAAAGAAAGCTTCAAACTTGTGAACGCAACATGGAAAGAAGCATGCTCAACTTGAAGCTAAAAGATAAAATTAGATGCTCAGAAATACGTAAACAAACTGGCGTAATAGACATTCTCCAGGCTGTAAATAAAACCAAATGGCAGTGGGCAGGACATGTTATGCGTCTAAAGGATAATAGATGGACGCTGAGGACAACAGAGTGGAGACCGCGGGACGGAGCGCGCGGGCCAGGCCGCCCGCGCGCGCGCTGGGAGGACGAGCTGCGCGCGCGCCTGCCGCTCTGGAGAGGCATGGCCCGAGACCGAGATGCCTGGAGCGACTACTGCAGTACACTTTTTACAGACACATGTACCGAAATACAATAAGAAATAATAATAATAAAAAAGGCTAATATATATATATATAATTAAATAATATAATAGAGTAAAATGTATGAATATTGTAAGTAGGCATTAAATATTCTCCTTGCAGGGCTGGTAACCCATGGAGTCTTATTACCACCCCTCCTTCGTTCAGAAGGAGAGGCCATTTTAAAATATGGAATTAATAATAATTAAATAAAACTATGTAAAATAACTAAATGATTTGATGAACTTGTATATTTGTGTAAACATAATTATGTAAATAAATGGCTATTCTGATTCTGATTCTGATTCTGATTCTGAATTGACACTATTGAAAGACACTACTTTGCCTGAACCGTTGCGGGTACAGTCAGCATCAGCATCAGATGACTGGCCAAATATACTTATACACACGCATTATACATGGTCACACAATTTTCAATTCTAACTGTCAATAACTGAACTTTAGAAATTTAGAACATTATAGTGCCTACATTGTGAATTTAAGCCCGAGTCGAAGACGCGTGGGCTTATTTAATACGAGTTCGTAATTCTTGTACCGCCCGTGATACATACAATGTTTTTCATCACATTTGCGAGAAAATAATAAACTTACTAAAAAAATAATAAACAATAGTTACTAACGGTAGTCTAGTAGCACAGTCCACGGCGAGTGAGTAGAAACGTTGTGACAATTGTCGCAAGGCCAGCTTGGTGAAACAGGCTGCATGATTATACTTTACTATTGAAAAATCCATCGCTACATTTGTGATCAAAAGTACGCCCTCGCTGGAAATATATTTTTATGATCCCTTGTGAAACAATCTACCATTAAATATCATGGAGTTCCACTAAGAGGTTCATTGCTTTTTCCGAAGAGGTGAAGGGGTTAACAACTTAAATGACTTTCTACAAGGACAAAGTTGCAGCCGCAAGCTATACAAGGTATAATAATTAGAAATTGTAATATGTATGAATTGATAATCTCTATCGGAGCTTCCATTAAATTGTTGAGATCAAAATATTAACTATATAAAATGGTGGAAAATTTATTTCATTTGTAAAGGGGGAAATCGGTAAACTGGCGCCTCGTTAGTAATCCATTACTTAGATTGAATGTACCTGTTCGTTGAAATACCAACATAAACAAGTTCACAAGTTCATAAACACCCTAGACATATCTTTTAAACGCACTATGTTATTTATTCTAAATGTCTCTTCGGCGATAGCGATTTGCATCTACTAACAGCAATAGGCACACCTGACCATTACTCGATCTTATCTCGTTGATATAGAGTTTACAATTGCCTAGTTAATTATGTTGGCGACGGTACTTTCAAGTCTCGCGTGAATGAAACCAGTAGTTCGATGTCGAACTGGTTAAAGATGCTTAATGTATGGGAAAAACAGGTGCTAATACGTAAGTTTTGTCACACGTATCCGTTATCTTAAATGTTATTTTTAAAAGAGGTTGTTTAGTTGGTTTTGGAACGTTTTCGTTAAAATGTAAGCTTTATCGTCATCATGTCAGCCGTTTATCGCCCATTGCTGAGCATTAGGCCTCCTTCTTGTACGCCACTGGTCCTGGTCCTGAGTTAACCTCATCCAGAAGCGACCCGCACTCTTTCTGATACCGTCCACTTATCGAGCTAACGGATATCCCGGGGGCTTTTTCTATCTGCGTTTACATTTGCTGCTAATCCATTAGCATTTTGGTCCACCTGCCTTACAATAAGTCCCGCCGAACTCCATTTTAATTTGTCTCCTTTTATTATGTAAGATGGTGATTGTGGCGGTTTTCCACGATTCCGGTGTGCAAGTACCTTGTAAAACTTTATTGAAAAGTCTTCCAATGACACTGAGGATAGCGTCACCACCTGCGCGAAGTAAAAAGTTAAGCTAGCGCTATTTCAAATGTTGCTTGGTGACGAGTAGCTATTCATCGTGTAAGTATATTTCGATGTTTAGTTATTTCCTAAAAAGAGTCGCAAGTTACGACTTTTGTACAGCAACGCGCGAAGATACGAAATATACACAGTAACTTAATAAATAGGCATACCAAGGGACTACAACTGTACAACCTACTCAGTTACCCAATATGTCGATATCTACTACTTACGTTCCTCTGTACTCTACAGTTTCGCAGAATTATAAATACTGAGAGGCAAACTTTACGCCGTTTTAAATAGAAAACTCCCGTGAGTATCAGCAGTATCAGGGTACGTAGCCAAGATGCCAATCGCTCACGCTGTCGCTAACGAAACGCAACTGTCATTGTCACACTAATAAGGAAGAGTGATAGAGAGAGTTAGCTACGATACGTTAGTAGGCGTGAGCGATTGGCATCTTGGCTACGCACGCAGACATACTAAAATACTAATATCGGGTTACTCACGTCAATAAAGTCGGAAATAAATCGACATGTTTCGGAACCGTCCGTGTCCCTCATTCATGTGTCATGCATCCGGCCGCGGTGACTGCTCTACGCACACTGCTCATGAATAAGGGACACAGACTGTTCCGAAACATGTCGAGCTATTTTTGACTTTTTTTACGTGAGTAACCCCAAATAAGTATTTTTAAAACTTAACGCCGTTTATTTTATAAAGAAATATAGAGGTAGAGTGATTTTAAGAGCTGTTTTTGAAAACAAATCCTTATTGTTTGTGTATGTTTAGGTACAATTATTAGCTTTAGTCGATTGGTTACATGTTTAACTATCGAATAAGATATTTTTTGTATTCGTAGGTCAAATAATCGACACATATATATATATATAGGTATAGCAAAAATACCACGAGCGCCCGTGCTCAGGTGTTTGAAAAATTTCAAATGCCGCCAATTAATTACCGTTGACTTGAAAAAAATACGTGGTGATTTGTCGATGAAATTGTTAGTACTGCACGCCCTTAACGTCTCCGACTTCGTTGACCGGACATGCTGTATATTTCAATAGCTCGACTGAGATAAACGATATTATACAATTAGAAATACGATATTTGTACAAACTACAATCAATAAAACGTTACCGAACTCATTAAATAATGCACTTCATTTCATTCATAGACCTATCAGCACTGCCTAGAGGCGTAAAAATATCGTTCATAAACACCTCAGTTTATGGCCGCTAGATGTCGTTAATTACGCTTCGGGTGAAAGTTAATTCGATACACCGATACCACTATCATTTTATAAAAGAAAAATGGCGTAAGTGTTTGTTTTTTTTGGAACTATTTTCCCCTTTTTCTGTCAGGTGCTAGATAGTAATTTAATGTGTTTGAGATAAAATAAGCGTAGAATTCGAGTAACACGTAAATGCTTCAAGGGCGAATGAACTGTTTGAATGAACGGATTGTTTTTAGTTCGTGAAGAAAATAACGTAACGTGTCCCTTCTCTACTAACGTGTAACATAAATACCCAATAATTGAATAATAAATAATTAACAATTGTATTTATCGAACATCTTATCTTAATATGTTCATTTATTTATTTAAAACATTCAGTTTCTCAAGTGCATACGACTAATACCTATATCGTCGACCGTTAGGTTCAATTAGGGTAAGGGTCATGGAAATCCCTGTCCCTTATCCTAATCGAACCTACTGTCGATGACATAATATCATAGCGTAGTTAGTAACATCATATTTCTGCAGGGAATTTAGTAAGCTACGTTTTAGATTTATGTTATTGTTTAGACATTGAAGTATATTAAGTTTAGGACAAACCTACATGGCCACGGGGCGTTTACTTTACTTTTGACTTTCTAGGGTCAAAATCAATAATTCGCTTCATAACTGCTCATTCTCATATATCTTGTAACATGCCATACTCATCATGTGAGTATGACATGTAAAATACATTTAAGTAATATAAACTTTATTTTCCCACGTTTTTAATCAACTGCTCTTTTCCATTCCACAAAATAATAAAACTTCCAAATTCTTAAGCAATTTACCAAATGAAGATACTTAGTAACGATAGCCATCGAATGTCTATGCTTATAAAATAACCATCAAACTGCTGTCTCCATAATAAGATATGTGCTTGTTTTAGTAAAACGTACCACTGTGTCAGTTGTTGATAAAGTTCAGTTCTAAGTAAATCTTTATGGCATTAGCACCTGATCGGCCACCGACCAAGTGGTACCTTTTACTTAAAACTATCAAATGTTCTTATGATGCTGTCACTATGTCAGTATTTTAACGATGTCAATTTTTGGGAAGAGGAATTCGATTTGAATAAAGTTTGACATATTTAGCGTGGAGGCTGTCCTCTAAATTTCGCATTTTATTGTTTCTGTCTATGTGATAATTTTGCGATTCATAATTAATTAAGACTGGTCTACGTTTGGGCAGGCTCTTGTTTCCATAGTTTTATTGTAGGTACATATATTTTATATTGGTACAGTCAAGTGTAAAAATATGGGTGGACACATCTTATTCAAAAATATATCCCATAGCATTTTATTCCATTGTAATAAGAGCGTAGTACTAGTACTATATTTATGAGACGATTTTGTCGATACGTATTTTTGCACTTGACTGTATTATAATATTTACATTACTCAAGGACCTTAATTTTTAAAGTTTTCAAAATATATAAGTCAAATACTGAAGTAGCATCTGCTGTTTGTTATTTTAAATTTGTATATGCATTGAAAATCGAATTCCAAATGAAATAAGATGAAAATAATCGTAACGAGTCCTTAGAAGTACGAAATATTAGTAATGTTGGTAAACTGGATAATATTTAGGTAAAAAGACAATAATCCTAAGGTTCGGCAATGGTGGTTTATGTTTGAAAAAAGAAAAACAGCATAAATACATCACACATTGATTTTTCCCACGCTGCCAGTTGAGTGGCAGACGCCCGGACCAACCACTTCTGCGCAAAGCTCGCTGCGCAAACACAAACAGTGCTAACACTGTGATCTGTATGTCACGTTAACCGTGTACAACCGTATTAACATAAACTTGTTTTATCCCAAAACTCGTAAATCACCCAACGCAAACACAATGAGCCAAACATTTAAATTTCCGTGACAAAATTCAATACGTTTGCAGATCAAATATTTACCATACTTTCTCTTCCTACCGATAGTTCTAATGTCAGTCAATAGTATGTTAATATATTCAGTGGCTCCACCTATAGTAGGTAGTTTAGTGACGTGGATCGTAGTGGTAAAGCATGAACTGGGACCGGTATTCCAATTAATTGCATGAATGTCTGGTAAGTCCAGTTGTTGGTAAAACCGGTATAGTTTGATCTCGAGATCTGTAAGAACTATCCATGATCCGAGAGCAAAATTATACTGCTCATTGATTCACGCACGCTTGAGAAGCGATCAGAAGATTAGGAGACTGAAGGTTACCCGTTGAATGGATGGTCAGCCAGTTCTATCAGCCAATGGTCGCTGCTTATGTTAAAGGCGTCATTATTGTTTCGAATGACAATATTGGATTGGCTTCCATGCCGTCGACGGGTCATTAAGTTAACTATAATTTAATGCGCGTGGACACCATATTTTACTGAACGGCGGAAGCGGCAGAACTAAACTTCTCATGTTGCGTCGCAACCGCGGTTCGGTTATTAATGATCTTTGATTTAAAATTATTTATTTGATATGGAATAAAATCCAAATTAAATCCAACTTAATTATATTCTGTATTGCGTCTGCGATATTTCGACTTAAGACTACCTACCTATTTAAACATAAATTCTAGCAAATCAATTTTGTAATGTGAGTGTGTTTGTATGTGAGTACGCCTGTTCGTCTTTTTCTTTGAGCTGAATTTCTCTGTCTGCCCAAGTGACAAACTAAAAGTATGATGATAGGTAGGTACAATAT
The DNA here is from genome assembly GCA_949128165.1 of Lathronympha strigana. Taxonomy (NCBI): domain Eukaryota; kingdom Metazoa; phylum Arthropoda; class Insecta; order Lepidoptera; family Tortricidae; genus Lathronympha; species Lathronympha strigana. Next base: position 9,665,785 of record OX421915.1, read on the forward strand.
GCATACACTACATTTCTCCCTTGAAGTAAAATTAGATAAATATCAACAAGAAGTATATATATGAAACAAGGAGGATATAATCAAACCAATACATTTCTGAAATACTGAAATTAACCTTAACCGTCCGTACGCGGACTCCCCCTCCCTATGTTGCTTTAAGGTACTTACACTTCTTTATTTATATATAATTAAGGTGGTGTACACGCATGCTTTGTCCGAAAAACCGCGTCAATGGTTTAGACCTAAAATGCCAATCAGATTTTGTCTATTCCATGCCAAAATCTGATTGACAGACAGATCAAAAATTGGATGCATAGCATTTTCGAAACAATCAAAAGAGTAGCGTTCGTAAACAGTGACACCATTGAAATGCTTTTATTACGCACTTCGCCGTGAAAAATATGATTCCAGTTGATTATTCAAAATGTCTGATCCTGCCTAAGTATACTGCAATCAAATGCAATACCTAAGCTTATGATAATTGCCATAATTACTTAGTGCTAGATTAGGTCAAACGACCAATCACCTTAACTTAACGTCAGCAGCTTAAACTAATAAAGCAGTTAGTTTTATGAGAAACGCATGCTAATTGGATGTGTACAAACCTATGTTAAAATATGAGCAGTATTTTTGTGTTTGAATATTTATTTATTTATTTAACCTTTATTGCACAAAAAGAAAATTACAATTGTACAAAAGGCGGACTTAATGCTATGAAGCATTCTCTACCAGTCAACCTTCGGGCAAAGCAGAGAATATGTAGGCGGTGCAATATCAAGTTGTTTGTTAATTTATTTACAAATTACTACAAATTACAAAATATTGAGGTAAATCTTAAGTTTAAGTACTTAATAGTGGACCTATGGCTTGAACTTAGAAAAGAGTGATAAATAATGGCGGAAAATTTTCATTTATTTGAAGAATCTCACTCAAACTCACACTTAAATGACGCTACTTTTTCTAAGCAACGGATATATCATATTATATGTTAGATATTAGGATACTCGTATTAGAATCCAGCATTAACTTGGACGTAATGTGGAAAGCGACATAACTATTAAAACGGAATAATAAAACATTTGTTTTCGAAATATATACAGTAAGTGTAACTTACCTAACTACCTACCTCTACCTACCTTAAATCTAAAATAGGTCCTTGAGGCATTGTACCTAGGATGCTGGCGGCATTTCTTCGTTGTATTGTATCGCAATGCTGATACGTTGTGCGAGGAATTATAATTGGAATTGGAATTATAATTATATTATAATTAATACTAATGGAATTCGATTTTCGGAGATCGAATTCAATTTAATATTGCCAATATGCTCACTAAATATTCTTTCCGAATAAATAAAACGATTCAAACCAGAGTATAGTTTCGCTCATTTCTAAACCGCAAGCAAAGAGTTAAGAAGACGACATGACCATTGGTTGGTTTTTTGGCATCGTTGAAACTGCGTAGTCCAACAAGTGTTGTAGTCGGCTAGATCGGTAGCATGCCTTTGTAAACTCCTTATATTTTCGGTATTTTGGTATTGATAATTTCCAAGCCTAATTAGGAAGTTGTACAGTTTTGAAAAATTCCGAACACCAACTTAGATAAACATCTAAGTAGGTGTTCGGAAATTTTCTACAACAGTATAGGGTATTGTTTACGTCATCATCATCCTGTGGGTAAAGTCATCGGTAATAACGGTATTGCACGACTAATGAAAATGAAAATGAAAAATGATTTATTTGGGAAAGTTAAGCCTAGGATTAGTGTCCTGTGCCCTAAACTAGGTAAACCTGTCTTATAGGGACCAGGGAATAAACCACCGCTACTTCTAAAGACGCCGCATAGATTGATGGCATAACAAGCATTAGGAAGATTGGTATAAAAAGATAACTTAACTAATTACAATTTCAAGTTTACATTGTAGACGTAGACTAAGACTGACGTTTTTATCCAGTTTTTCCCGGACACGCTGCGCAGACCCATCTACATGTGTATAGAAGAGGTAGATAGCCTTGTGGGATTTTACAATATATTTTTAGTGTTATACTTAGGGCTACTTGTACCACCCGGGGTTAGACACGGAGTTAAGCGTATTTTTTAAATAATTTGACGGCGCAACTCCGGGTTAGCGATTAACCGTGGTGGTGTAAGTGGGCGTTAATATAAGCCTGCCAAATAAACCTTATTATGCATACAAGTACACAGCCGCACTTTGAACAATACTATGAGACACCAAAATAGTATTTTATACAATCGTGATATAATGAAGGGTTTTTCAGTCGAGTACCGTGTTTAGGCCACGAAGCTTGCTGAGTGGCCTAAGTAAGGTACGAGATTGAAAAACTTAATTATATTACGATTGTATACAATACTTTTTCTACGAGTCATCATCATCATCATCTATGGAGGAACAATTTCATCATGCAATTTCATCGACTTAACAAGGATGTAACACAAAAAGATGGCCGGCAGGCCGGCGCGGTCGGCGCAGGCGTGAGGCGCGCGCTCGGCAAAGTACCAGGCGTCATCGCAAATAAGTATAAAATTTGTATGAAGTTCTATTATAGTTGCCTACAGCGTATCGAAATGAGATATTATAGTTGAGTTGGACTGTCTAATATCGAAAAGTATGAGCTTATAGTTTTGTCTATGTACTCGTAATTGGCAGATTAAAGTCGGCGAGTAGAAAAAGGTAGGTAAGCGGTTGCTATTTCGTGGTGTAGGTACCTACACCACGAAATAGCAACCGCTTTGCATATAACTGAAATTTATGAAAATATGCCTCTTAATGTTACAAAGTTCAGAGCGCCTACCACGAACCGCGAACGAAAGTATGCCTCCCTTTCGCACTTCAGATTTCTCACTCAAGTGCGACAGAGAGGTGAAACTTCGTTCGTGGTTCGTGGTAGGCCTTCTGAACTCGACACTACGTTGCTAGATCAAACACTATTTATTTACTAACTTATAAATGAATAAATACAGATAATACAACATAAATTTATGAGTTAAGAAGTAAACATATTATTACTAAAAACTATTTTTAACCAGACAATATTTAGGAAGGTTAAGTTAAAAGAAAGAAAAATCATTACGAAATCGATTGAAATGTGTTAAAGCTTAGATACAATACTCGTATAAACGTCGTCGGTCATAAAACGGTTGGTTGGTGCGGTCGCTCTTTGGTCGGTTTTATAGTTTTATTGTATCTTTTTTATTATTTCCATATCAAAAGAGGCTATAATAATTCAATTAAATGAAACAGAATTAAATTTCATAGTCAGTGAACCTTCGAGCTTCGGTTGTACCGTGAGTCGAACGATTAGGCGAACCAGGAGAACTACTTATTTGTTCGTTTGTCTATTTGCCTCGCTATCACTCTCGCACATCCGAGTGATAATTTTTAAGAGACAAATAGATGAACGAACGAAAGAAGTGGTTTGTGGATTTTGTGGTAGGCCTCTAGGTCACAAACGGCACCCTTCAAGGCCTTGGATTCATGTGTCCGTGTGGTTGCATTATTTTCGTAACTATGTGGTAGGAAATTGACTTTACCCTTCTACTTTAAAACGGATTTATCGCGTTTATTTACACCATGACCCTACATTTTGAGCCCTTTACAGCACTAGCTATCACAGAGTTAAATGATGATTGAAATGATGAAAACAATTTGATTGTTAGGGTGACTTCATATTCTGTCAGTCATCAAAAACCCTGTGATTACGAGTGCTGCTTACAAGGGCTTGAAACGTAGGGTCATAGTGTTAATAAACGCGATAAATCCGTTTAATGTGTTTCATTCATTGAATAATAATCACGGTAACAGTAGACAATATTATTTACCCTTGTATTTACAAATGTCAAATAGCTAACATGCTGTATACACATAGCTGGCCCAGTAGGAGTTATTTGGCACACAGTCGCTGCGAGTTCGTCTCACAGATCAATTGGAATATCCATCCTCGATTCAATAAAGTGAATATGATAATGAAAGTGTTCGACGTCGATTGAGTTGTCATTGTCGGTATCCGATTACTTAGCAACCGATTGTGTCATCGCTGACACTTAACTGATCATTTGTGAACCCTAGTAGCAAGGGGATAAGGTCTTCCGATGGTTGGTTTAAAGTGTTCCTGATTGTATAATTTGCTTTTCATAAACAATAGCGGCTCATCGTGTTTCATGTTTTGTGAATCGATTACGTTTATGAATCGATAACTTAATACTATTGTTATGCGTTCATCGGACTGAGAAATTAGTTTTGAGAATTTTATAATTTTTGTATTGTCTTATGAGATATGTTAGTAGGTGATCAAAAATCTAATTGAGAATGTAAGTAATAAATTTGGTTCCTTTATTTTATTGTACATTCTTCTTAGTCACACTTTTGTGAAAGTGGGCGGGGTCTTAAATTATGATACATGGTCTTCGTCCTCGTACCTCTTGGATGCCGCTTTAGCATCTAAGTTCCACGGTAAGCTCAATACGGCTTGTGTTGTGGTTGTGGGTACTAGACGACGATATATACAGGGTGGAAAGACACGACGATCCTTCTCGCAAAGGGGGGTTAGTTTAAGTGATGGAGAATCGATTAGTAATGTTTATATTTTTGTTACGAACAATCAGTAAAATTTTTAAAATTAATTAATGTTCTTCTTAATGACAACCCTGCTATTACTATGTACTATACCTACATGTAACTGTAATGTGACACTTTATGTTTACAAAAATTACTTCGATTTTGCTCGACATACCGCTGCACTCGCTCTTCAAACCTTGGTGCAATGTGAACTACACCTCCTCCCCGTTGGTCGTTTTGGCCCGTTCGTGGTACTATGGGCTGATTATTTGCCACGCGATCAAAGGCCCGTAAAATTGACATACGGTTAGTTGGGTGTGGTGGAGGATATCTTTGTCGATAGCGTCGTACTCGTAACGTCTCGGCGGCATTATAATTACACTCCCCGTATAACATAAGCAAATTTAGGTAATCGCGGGCTCTCAAGGGTATTTTGAAAATAGGTTTTATCACGTAATTTGCAATTTATTTACGTCACTGTTTTATCACGCGTAAGACTGAGTAGTAGTTAATATTTTTCCCAAACAAAATAATAAAATTGTGCAAACTACCCACTTCATCATCATCATCATAATTTCAGCCGAAAGACGTCCACTGCTGGACATAGGCCTCCCCCAAATATTTCCACAATGACCGGTCCTGCGCCACCCGCATCCAGCGGACTCCTGCGACCTTCACCAGGTCATCAGTCCACCTTGCGGGGGGCCTACCCACGCTGCGCCTCCCGGTACGCGGTCGCCACTCGAGAACCTTTCCGCCCCAACGGCCGTCGGTTCTACGTGCAATGTGCCCCGCCCACTGCCACTTAAGTTTAGCGATTCGGAGAGCTATATCGGTTACTTTGGTTCTGCTGCGGATGGTCTCATTCCTGATACGATCTCGCAGAGAGACTCCTAGCATAGCTCTCTCCATTGCCCTTTGGGTGACTTTGAGCCTTCTTATGAGCCCTTACTGCCCTTAGTCTTAATTTATCTATGGTTAGTTAGATTATTGTAAGTGGGTAGTTCACACAATTGTAATATTGACTGGGAAATATTATGGGGTAGAAATGTTGTTTTGGTAAATGTCACTGACCTTTGTGTTATTGTTAAATGTTATTGAACCTAATGAGGGTTGTCACTTGCAGTATTTTGCATCAAAAGTTAACTGCTTATAACTTAAAAACGCTTACGAATATGAGCCTAGTTTCTTTAGAGGAAATACAGTACTAAATCTAAACAATCCCCCTTTTGCGGAAAGGATCGTCGTGCCGTTCCACCCTGTATAATAGAAATATATACCTACTTAAAATACTTAAATACATACAACATCCATAACTCAGGCACACATATTCGTGATTACACACACAAATAAATGCCCTGACCAGGATTGGTCCCCGAAACTTCGGACCTCCTGCTTCGTAGCTAGAATGCCCCAACTTGGCTGGGAGGGCGTTAAGTTCATTTGTTTTGACTTTAGATTGATAGTGGCATTTCATGCTTACACGCTGAATACTGATATAAATATAATGTAATGGGACAATCTTATACAAATCGATTCACTTGTTGTGGTTCAGAGACGTGGTCTAATCGACACAGTGACAGATCTCCGATAAGATTGTTCCATAATATTTATTTATTATTTATTATATGTTGATGTTGTTTTCCTAAAGTATCTCAGAGAGGTGTAGAGTGTACCTATGGGCGGTAACACGCAAAGGTAAGGCAGGACAGCAGTATCACCTTCGCATGTTAACCGCCAAAACCCGATGGTTCCTCTTAAAGCTCACGGGCTGGACTGGACAGCTTTTGAACCAAAATATTCGACCAGACAAATATAGACTTACTTACTTTCCATTTCAAACCTTATTTTTCCTTAAGAAACCCGAAGCCAACTTCTTGGTCTTGCTCTGAAACAATGGGTAATGTTCATAAAAGGTATTACAAAAGGTCTTATGTAAATTTATGTTGACATATTAGTTAGACTCAATGTCCTGTGTAATATGGACGATTTTTAGAATTCTTGTAAAATAGAAATAATGACAAATCACTCATGTTATGAGGTGGGGAACAATGAACGCGGGCTTTAAAATTGGACAGGACTTAATGTTTGCTTCTATTTTACACGTTTTAATTTAGACTATGTAGCGGCAAATTTCGTACGCGAAAAAGTGTATTAGCTTTGCAACAGCAGCAACGGATAAGTGTTTATTATTTTTCATTTAAGAATATTTATTAATATCTAATTCGTCACCTTTTGCATCATTCACCTAGTCTAGCAGTGGTTTTCAAATTTTATGTGTTTCTTTATATGTGTTTTGTAATTATAGGTAACACATTTACATTTGTTAACTACTAGCGACCCGACCCTGCTTCGCTCGGGTGCAATGTTATCATACATATAAATAAACCTTCCTCTTGAATCATTCTATCTATTAAAAAAACCGCATCAAAATTAATTGCGTAGTTTAAAAGATGTAAGCATACATACATACATACAGATAGCGGTAAGCAACTTTGTTTGAATACTACCTAGTTTTATACTTAGTGAAGATCAGTACATGATGAATACATAAATCCACACTTTAGGAATAAGTACTTGCCACAAAATGACATAAATGGCCAGCCTGAAATACATAACCAAAATGTTACGGCAATAGGTCTGACACAGATACCTAAGAGCTCTATTAACACCTTCCTTACCTAAAAGTAAATAACAACATAAATATTACATTGTTATTTACCGCCTTGAAAAATAGTAAGTATAGGTAGTGTCCACCCGTGAAGGATTGTCTCCATGCAGAACAATTCACTTGCATGTATTGCAATGCAACGTCATAAATAGCCTAACTTCGCGCATCATATTTTGATAAAGCCTGTTACTTTTTGGTGCAACTTGTTACCAATCAGGCAACGGAGCGGAGCACACGCGATGAGCGATTTTTAATCGATAATTTCATAGAGAACAATAATAAATTGTGTATATTTATAGCTGTCCGTTTTAGCTTGGGGTCTCGGCTGCTTGTGGGGCCTGATTTGTGTTTGCAGAGCACGCAACGTACTGATATGTTTGCAATTACTGGTGCTTGTTTAACGAGATGCGTTTCTTTTGTGATACTTATGGTTCCTTATGGTGTTTACTTAGTTTCAAAAATAACAAAGTTATAACCTACCAAAGGAGTTCGGATACTCATTGTGATAGAGTCTAGTGGTGTAGTCGTTGCTGGTTATCTCTTTTAAGTGCTTTTTTATAGTTTTTATCGCCCTATTTTTTATTCGACTTCCTAAATATTATAATAAAGTTACGGATAACACTAACGTATTTTTAGTCACTATGCGCGACATGCTATCCGTAATTTTATTATAAGATTAATATGTCTCACAATAGTTTAAATTCGATGACTTTCCACATGTATAAAAAATAAATTAATGTTTGGTGACCGTCAGAGTTTTACAAAAAAAATATTAATCATGAAGTGGTATAAAATAAATATGTGGTAGGTACTTAAAATAAATAGCCTACCTAATCGCTGTGTAAGTAGACATGCCAAACGATATTGCATCATAAAACCATTGGCAAGATCGTAACCCGAATGTTTGTCTACAGTCTAGACGGTCTAAACTCTTAAGTCGCTGATAAATTGATGTAAAATAGGATTTATTTTATCTGTAATAGGTTATTACAACTTCTAGAATTATAAAAAAATATCAGGTTACAACAATCCTCAGTCCGCCATATGTACAGTTTTCTGTCTTGTGCATTAAAGTTTAAATAAATAAATAAATAAGCGAAGTAGGTTTAATATCATGCTTTTTTTTAGTAAAAGCCGGTTATGAAGTTCAATAGATGGATAGCGATAGGACCCGCACGCCCACGAACGGAATATCGCTACCACTTAAATATATCAACCACGCATTTTATGGTATGAAGTGTTCAGGAGAGCCGTGGGGCTGGTGCAGTTGAGGTCGAAGGAAACAGATTCATGTTCTTAGCACTTATTTTATTTTTTGATAACATTATCACACAGTCCAGTAATGGCGGACAGTTATACATAGAACGAAAAAAGTGAATGAATGGTAAGAGTGAATAAATAGAAAATAATGTTCTGTTGGGGTTGCCAACATAAAGAACAAAAAATTGAATATGAATGAATGAGTGAATTGTTTCTTTCTTTTTCGAACCACACACAATACTTAAAAATACGCTTAAAAATAACAGAATTAAAATTTAAGTTTTACAGGTGGTTTCTGAAAAGGATAGCACTCAGCATGTGTCGCAGCACATAGTGTTACGACGCTGATATCAACGCAAAGTACCTACAATTTTATGATTTTCTGAAACGTACCTATTATAGTACATTTTTATACACAGCGCCTTAAATCAAGCCGTTACGAGCTTGGAGATTTTGTGACCGGTTAATTATTTAAAATAAGGAACAGCTCTAAATAAGGATTTTAGTGCTTCTTACGTAACATTTTAAACTCCACACGCATTATACTTTCTGCAGAAAAATACGTTCAACTGAAATACATTTTTCACGCTCCTGCTCGGAAATGTGGCAATAGATTGTCTGAATCAAAGCTGGAAAGTAGGCTTTAGTTGAACACCTGAACCAACTCTCCTACAATTTTATTGTTGGAGTGGTTTTAAAAGGTTGTTTATAAGCCAAATTTATCCTCACTTAGAAACCAATAGTCGATTTTGGCTTAAAGACCAACATCCAGACCATAACTTTAAAAAAAGTTATTTGGTTTGGAGCAAACAACTTAAAAGCGCCTCTAAACTACGTGAAAACGTTTCTGGATATTGTTGTTATTTTCCTTACGGTAATCGTGAAAAACACGATGTAATCTCTCGGCCTCGGCCGAAAATGTTATAGATTGATTCAAACTAACTCGTTTATCTATAGCTCGCTTTGTTAGCCCCTCCAACAATGTTACTATTTACGTGTTACGGACCATGCTATAGGTAACAGTGCTGTTTGCGGCATTGGCAATTAGACAAGCACTTATCTGTACACTGGGGCGTTCAAAGTGATGACGCCACGGTCTGGGGTGTTATTTCCAATGACTTACCGAGCTCGGGCAACTTAAGGGGTCAAGTAAGCCAGAATACATGCACTCTCTATATAGGCCCACATGCACCGTCCAGGGTTAGCCACTAACCCAAAGTTAAGCTGTCAAATTCCATACAAAAAACCACTTAACTTAGGTTTATGTGGCTGGTGTGGGTGGTGCAAGTGGCCCTTAGAGTTTAAACACTAGAGGTTTTTTTTTATAAGTATTTAAAAGTCAGAAACGACTTCATTTTACGACAATTTGCAATTCAGAGTTTCTTGAGCCGTGAATCCAGTCTTTGACTTTGTTCCAAAATGTTGAGCTTTCTCGGTTCCTAAAGAAGTCAACCATTAAACCCCTAATAACTAGGGGTTTAATGGTTTAAACACATAAGTCTGTGGTCCAAAAAGCCTCAAATACTCTTTAGCAACACTTCTTCTTCGTAATCGGTATCACTCTTGACAGAGTTCAGAGGCAAGCTTCACAACACGCCGCCACTCTTCTCTGAAAGCCGCCTTCTTCGTGCATTCAAGTAGTGATGATGAGCAACTGCTGCTCATCATCACTACTTGAATGCACGATGTCAGTCCACCTCATATGCGATCTTCCTCGAGTCGAGCGTTATCGAAGTACCTAAGTGTTGATACACTTAGGAACTCCGAAAACGCGCAGTTCTTATGGAAGATAAAAACAAGTTACACTTTCGATTTTCCATGAAAATCCGAATTATCTATCTACTGTTTATGTTTCGGAATTAAATTAATGGTAGATAGAGATAAGATAATCAATTTTAATTTTTCGATGTTCGCGGTAAGAGTTTTGTAGTTCGATAAAAGTTTTACTTATAAAGCCTTAGTTTCAGTGGTCCACCGACCATGCGTGCAGGTTGCGGGATGGAAATCTCCCACATCGCGCACGGTATCAAATAATGAAACGAAACTTTTAGCCTCAACTCTTTCACTCCGGCTATCATTAGGAACAGTCTGGACCATGTAGTCTAGCCCGTGTTATCTAGACGTGTCGCGGCTAACGACGTCGTAAAGTGTCTGGTTCGACGCTTGCCAAAACGTGCGTGACGTGACAGAACGTGTAGGTCGTGGACAATGCGATGGGAAATTAACGTCCAATTTTAATAATTATGCTACTGGAAATTACGGTGTCTAAAGCGAGAAGTCAAACAAATCAATGTTTTGGAAGCCTATAAATTCCAACTCAAAATATTTATGGTAGACTGAATATAGGTACCTAGAAAATGTACCGATGATTGGAGTATGTATTGATATTTCTCTGATACCTGTATAAGGTGTACTGTTAAATGCGTTAAAAGCTGAAAGTCCTACTTTTATTTTTAATTTATTAACATATCCAAAAAAAACCTTACTTTTTGGATGGGACGTCTCAATGGAAACTAGTCCAATATCACTAAACTAAATATAGAGGACCTAGTAACTGTACTAATCATGGGACATTTAAGAGAAAATCCGGAGTAATCTTGATATTTCTCTGATACCTGTAAAAGGTGTACTGTTAAATGCGTTAAAAGTTGAAAGATGCTAGAAGTGACGGTGTCTAAATTAAGAAAAAATCAAACAATTTTTGTTTGCAATCTATAAATTCCACCTCATAATATTTTTGGTAAAATAAATATAGGTACCCAGTAACTGTACCGATGATGGGACATTTAAGACCGAATTCGGAGTATTTTTGATATTTCTCTGATACCTGTAAAAGTGCGGTCAAAATATAAGTCCTACTTCATTGAAATTAAACACTTAAGAACGGATTAATCGCGTTTATTAACACCATGACCCTACGTTTCGAGCCCGATACATCACTCGTTTTCACAGGGTTAATATGATGACTGAGAGAATGCGAATTCTCCCCGTCAATCAAAAAAGTTACTTGTGCAAACTGTTACATACAAAAATTTCAAACGAATTAATAACTAAACTAAAGGTTGGTCTACATTCCCTGAAGGGTATTCTACCTCTATAATTAAAATTATTAATTGTAAATAACCATGTGAGGATTAATATACATACAGCTTACGAACGCTTCCCTAACTGACTTATGGGGCAGAAGGAAGCAACAAGAAAACTACCCCATTTTGCCTCTTTTATTAATTTTTTTTTTTCAATCTTTTCAAAGAACGAAAAACCAAAAAAACGAATAATATTTTCATGCCTGTAAGCACTCTATAATGTCCACTTAACGAGTTTTGTTAAAGTTTTGCTCCTATTTCCCCGATCTCTGCTCATGCACACCACGCTTACAAAGTGTGACTTTTTTTCTCTTAATCCTTACGCCATTAACATGGTGGATTGACAGTGTTGCCACTCAATTTAGCACCTAATCCGAGCGTGTTACGGAAAAAAACATTTCTGTGATGGCATGATCAAAGTTGGCAGACATATAAAACTGTCAACGCTCTCACCCGTGGGAAAATCATGTCGTCTCGCTGTTCGCTGTCTGGAGGACTTTTACCTGATAAATTAGTCACTATGCAATGTTTTCACAGCTTGTATCATCTAACATTATGTCACATTTATCATGGTCTGGGCGGAAAAATAATATTTGTTGAGGCAATTTACGCTGGAAGTAAAAAGTTATGAGTGTGTTTTGCTCGATTATTATATTGGCGATAATATGAGCATTTACAATAATTTTATATCAATCTCTGCGAGCAATTAAAACTCCTTAATTATTTGGACGATAATGTTCCACATTGATTGGTACTTATTTAAATTGTTGCTTTCAATTTACAGTTATTTTTTTTCTCAGAGACTTGTCTCACACTAACCATTAACCCGGAAACTACATAAAGTTACGCGATACGACTGTCAAATTATAATAATTGACTCCAATCCGAACTTATTCTAATTTCGAATTATTTATCGTTATTCTTTTCAAATCCGATGCAAATTAAATTATTATCATAGGATTAAAAGCCACCTGGCAACTGTAACAGTTTATAGAGCAATTTATTAGTTAAAAACCGGCCAAGTGCGAGTACATCTCGCACCCCAAGAGTTCCCTACCACAGTTTTTTCATAATTTGTGTCGGAAGGAGATATCCACATCATAATATATTATATTTGTCAAATGCCTATATGCCGATAGCGCCAGAAACGAAAGGAAGAGTGATAGAGGAAGAAAATTACGCTACGCTACTGAGCGTTAGCGGATGCCATCTTGGCTACGTACCTTGTAACGCAGGGATAGCCTAAATTTGTTAATTGAATATAAGAGCATTTTCAGAAAGAAGTTGCACTATTTTAAAGTAAATGGATACTCAAATTTCGATACAAAAAAAAATTACAGTTTTGTAACGGCCTATACAAAATGTATGAAAAAACACTTTTTCCTTTTTTAAATCTATGGTACTCGTGATTCTGGTTATAAAAAACTCAAAACTTCCTACATTAAAAAAAAAAGGAAATGGTAATTTTTTGTTGAAAATGCCCATAAGTACAAGACGTAGACGCGTAGCGATTTCAGAACCCTGAAATTTAAACTATGAAAAATATTTAAAATGTGCAGCATGGTCAGAAATAGCGGGCGTCTGTTTGACGGAGGATTTGGCAGACGGCGGCGCCATGACATGTGTTGACTGACCTTTGAATGCGGCGCCGCTACGTTGCGTTTGGCCACACAGGCAGTCGATATTTATTAGATTGTTTGAAGCACCTAAATGTTCGTGGGATACCCTCCGCAAAATGTCTGTCTAAACTTACAAACTAAACCAGTATTCAATGTAAGCCGTTCATCTCACGTCTGAATTTTTTTATCAACTGTTGCGGTTTATTTTTCCGAGTTAGTTCCTAAATGTAAAACAGTAGTGCATGGATTTCCTTAGTACTTATAGCTTTGGCAATAGAGGGCAGCATGCTACTGATGAGTTACTAAATTTCTTAGTGTAAGCCGCTCGAGCGAGGCTTGCGGCGAAACAGGCGTGTGTGAGTATCCGCACTGCACGCTGCAGAAAGTACATATACGCTGCACGCTAGGCCTTGCACTTACACTATAGAAACATGGTATCTCAGTAGGAAATAAGAATAAGAATAAATTTATTATCAATAATATACACGTACATATTACACCATAGAGCTCCAAACAAATGGAAAAAAAGAATATATTAGTTACTTTAGCTGGGCTTTTTGCAACTCGTCATGCTTTTTTGCGTGATAACGAGGTAGCCCCACTCTAACCACCCAAGCTCCGTCATGAAACCTGGCATCTTTTTCAGGTTGCTACCTCCTTTAGTGTGTTTGGACTCTGGTATTCTACCTGTAAACAGGTAAACTTACAGTCTAGGAGTAGTTTCGTCTTTTTGCATGCTCTGCACATATATCTAAATATCTAGAATAAGTAGTGAACTATGTAAATTGATTTAAGACTGAGCTTTGGGATCTAACTGTTCTATATTAGCAAAATATATCCCATTAAGTATTTTTACTGTCACTGACATAGTGGGCCAAGGAGTAATAAAATTACTGACCTGTGTAAATTAATGATCACGTAATGTGTACCAAAAACGTCGAGATATGAAAATACGGTTATTTGGGAAATTATCAAGCAATATATCAAGCTTACCTAATCCTTCGCTTGATTAAATTGTATGCCAAAAGACCAAACGCGTTCATTTCTACACTATATTTAGATTGCTATGGTAGTGTTCCGTTATTATTCTGGGAAAAGTTTATGACAATAATTACAAAACCAAAACAGATTTTTTATAAATATTGAAGGTTCAGGTATACTTTTTATACTCCCTCTTTACTATTACATTTCACACAACTTTTTCGTCGCCATGTACAACGCTTTCACTCAAACGCCACATCACCGAAGTGTCAAAACTAGTAGTTTAACTTTATGTGGTTTGTCACCAATTAATACGTTTTTGACGTTGGAGCTATGGTGCTGATATTTCGGTCTTTGGCGTCGAAACGGTTAAATATGTAGGGTCAGTTCAAAATTCAGCAGTATAACTTGAAAGACATTCATTTGATTCATACCTGACTTGACTGTAAGTATTGAAGGTATTCATGAAAACGTTCTACCATCAAACAAGGAACCCTAAAAAATTCCCAGACGGCGCTTGCAACCGAATGATGCATAAATCTCATTTTGCACTACATTAAGGCGGATTTTCTCTTCAGACTAATTGGAATGAACTGCAAGTGAGAATTATTTGACGTTACTGAGAAAATACTTCTTTTTGGGTATTGTGGTGTGGTATTGTTAATACTTCTTTAAATTAGGATTTATTTTATTTTTATTTGTTTGACTTTGATTAACTCCTGGGTTCAAAGTGCATGAAATATTTTTAATTTATGCGATGAGAACTCCTAATTACAATGTTCACTTTAGTGAGTCATACTGATATTATTATTGAAAAAAAAACGTGCAAGCACGAGTCGGACTCGCCCACCGAGAGTTTCGCACAAAGGATGTTCCCCCTACACTACATGCCTTATCGTCAATCCAGATCAAATCCGTGCGTCTAACCTTTACGCATTCCCGCGATATAGACCTGCTATGTATCTATTATGGTCGGGTTTTTATCGACCGTCACGTTCTAACAAGTATGTAAATGCGAAAGTGACGTATGGCGTGATAGTCGATAAAATGGCAACCATGCTAGTCCTCCTGATAGCACGGAACTGTCAGTGCGCGGCAATTAGGGCAAACGCACCGATAATGGACGGTGTATGGGTAATGCAACGCTAAATGTAAGAACAACACATTAACTCTTATACTTTTAGGAATCATCCTAACATTGACACCGGTCATTTTGCTACTAAAAATGGAGGTTTTTGGTAATTTCCGTCTTGTCGGTTCAAAATGGCGGTGGGACGAAGAATGATGAATGACTTCATTCATAAATTGACCTTGCACTTATGAACGCGCGTGTACCTCTACGCGGGTCTTGACAACTGGTGGCACGGAACTCTCAGTGCGCGATAATTATTGGGTTTCCGGATCTTTTCCTGTAGGTACTTGTGCTAAAAGGTCAAAGTTTTGTTACATGAACAAGGTACCTATAGCTTTCTTTGTATAAACAAGTTTGTCCACAAATTAAAAGTATTCAGAAAGCCAATTTTAAAAACCGTTTTGAATACAAATTAAAGTTTCTTTTAATAGGTACTATTTTAATCACAAAATAAAATTAAGTAATTTGGTTCCAAAAGTACAAAAACTTACATAAGTTTTTTTAAACATCTTTAAATATGCGTCGTCAATCTTCGGAGTAAATTAGTTTCAAGTGTTCATAGATTAAAATAAAACCAGACTAGTGAAAACTCTGCTAAAAGTTATAGAGACGAAATGAAAAAGAGACACTTGAGTTGAGTGTAAAGCAAGAGGTACCCAGTCCCCTGGGAGGTTAGTTACTTGAACTAACATGCAATATGCTGAGTTGGGTCCATTTTGTGATGCACACACAACTTACTTTTTTATATTGTTTTGTTTTATGTCTGTTTATTGTGATCGTCGCAAATAAATTTATTTCTTTCTTTCTTTCTTTCAATTGGCAGGTAGTTGTGATAGTAAGTTGTGGTCTTTTTAAGGGAGATTTAATTTCTTCATAAAAAAAAATATTACGATAAAAAAGGGTCTACATAATATCCAATTATGTATAGAGATTTGGAATTTCCATCATATTACAACCGGAAATCGTAGCTTAGTCCCGTTTTCTTACATGTATTGATTCGAAACACAATGGGTGGGCGATTTTATTCATAAACAAGTGCGATAGAAAAGGAGGAAACTACGGTGTATCCACTTTTAAATTTCTACCTTTTTCTATCGCACTGTACTCGTGTCTACAGTTACTATGTCTGTGAATAAAATGGCCCACCCACTGTTTTCAATCAAAACAATACTGTCGCTTCTGTTCCCTCGAGTGTGATCGCGCGTTTCAATCACTGCGGTTATTTACACGTCTACTGGCATCTATTTTTGACCGGCGTATTTTCGGATGTTGTTGTTGATCGGACTACGGTGATTAGTTGCAGTTGCATCTTACACTGTTTAGAATACGTTTTTAGATAGTCTATGCAATGAGAAACTTTTTTGGAAATGTCAAAGATTTTGCATGCGGCGAAGCCCGAAAGAAGCATCTGCCTTTGTTGCACTTGTATAAAAAATGATAATTATGACGGAGAGGCACAACTTCCGATTTTAGGTTAACATGGTAATTTGCATTATAACTACCTACAATCTAAAATGGAAGAATTAACTATGTTTGTTTTTAACATGGCGCTTGCAACAGTGCCAAAATATCGGGTGCTCATAAAAACTAACTTAGATTTAGATTAGTTATAAGTCACAACTTCGTTTACCGTAGGATCTCTGACAGCCTATCCAAACCTTTTAAATCTCAATGGTTTAAACACGTATATTGATTCTTATCCAATGGTTATAGATTATAAAATCAGTAACATAAAATATATAGTCGAGCTGCACCTCTATATTTCGAATTCAATAAAAAATCCGTAAAAATATTTTAAAATTTCTGTGCTTAAACTGTTTGGTAATACCTCAGTTTCTTAACAAATTGCGAAACCATAATTTAAACACGGAAGCTAGATAGACCGGCTCTCACAAACTAATAAAACGAACTTCTTTTGATCTTTTGACAGCTCTGACGTTTTCATATTCTTTTGGACAAAACACTTCAGACATGGGTTTTAGGCTAGTGTAAGGGGTAGGGTACACTGGCGCTTAAATTGAAGAGCGTTCATATTGTCTGAAAGTTTCGCGTTTGTCTGTGCGAGCTTTTATTTCATGGTGGTGCTAACAGTTGATTTGGCACCGTTAGTAGGTACCTAATACCTAATATTAATGAAGAAGCTACGAATATATTGATATATAGGCGGTTTACTTTGTCTTTCATGATAGGTTCGAATTGTCATCTCGAACATTACCGAAACCGGGCAAAAACTTAAAAATCCCGGACGTTTCGTTGAAATCGCGTTCTAGCCCCGGACATTAAACAAAACAAATTTTAATTCAGAAATTTATTATTTTGCTAGGGATTGATTTGACACCAAAAATGTCCGGGTTTTTCCCCAGATAGTTGAAAAAATTTGGTTTGGACGCTCCTAACTAGGACAAATCCGGGGAAACCCGGATGGGTGGCAGTTTCGATAAACACTCGACTTTCTAGATTAGGAATTTCTAGATTTTACACTCAATAATACTTTGAACTGCACTACATCATTCCATTAGTTGACCTCGTGTGTGTCACCGCTCCTCTATTAATAGGCATTAAATTTGAAGGTGGCAAGTCACAGTACCTAGGTACCTAATTTCTACTGGGTAGGTATGTGAGCAGCCTCAAGTGTTGACACATTCATATTTTTCCAATATTTATGAAAAATCTCTGTGCACAACTATATCTCCATGTGGTAGACACTTCATAACACCTTTGGTGTGTTATCACCCGTACTAAAAAGTGGGTTAACTTCAATGCACTTTATTCTGAGAAAGTCTGTAATAGATAATTCCAATGCAAACGAAAGTGTTGTGGAGTTTATTTCTTGGGAAAGTTTATTTAACACTTTATGGTATATTGAGCAAGTGGGCAGTCTATCATAATAACACAAGCCATGATCACACGTGCAGGAAGAGATTTCGCGACGACGTAACGACATTGCATACAATTTATTTGTTTATTGAATAGCCAAAGGTGTCGCACTGCCGGGTAAAGGCCTCCCTCTCTTTCTTCCATGCATCCCGGTCTTGAGCAATATCCTACCAGTCAGCAAGAAAGATGTCAAGTTTGTCTTTCCTAAAGTTTCCCTATCGAACTGTCGATTGGATCTAATTCATCTCAGGCGCTTCCTCATGACTGCGGCTTCCTGGCTTCCTCGTGACCAACAGTGATGTCCCTCCAGTTGGCGCGGTCTAGGGCCATATAGACTGCCCTCTGCATGGAATAACTAGCTTTCTTCATGGTGCCACCTCTGGAGCGTCGACTTTCGACTTTGCCGAGTATAATGTTTGTTTCGAAAGTGTGTTGGTTAAAACGCATGATATGCCCGAAAACTTGAGTAGTAGCAACGGATCTAATTAACGCATAGTTAATCAATTTTAATAAAGACGCATGCGCGCCTTCCCAGTGTTCACACCTGTCTTGCACAACTCTACGTACTCGCCATATGGGTACGTCCATAAACATTGTTTGATTTTTAAGAGGTACTAATTAATTTGATCTTCCGAAATGCCGCTGGTTGAAGGGTTAAGCAGGAGAAATTTAGGCCCACTTACACCACCCAGGGATAGGGGACTTTAAAATAGCTTAAATTAAAAATGACTATGGGAAAAGGTGCTGGTCCTCATACCTACCTTGCACCTTGAACAGCTTGCTCAAACAATAAATAGGAACTTTAGGTTATTATCGTAATAAATTAAAGAATACAGTTAAGAAAGCACTGATTAATCTTAATAAGAACTAATGTTAAATCAAAATATTATTATGAGCACTAACTACATCAAAACACTTAACTAACTAAATAGGCTAAGCTTAGTAAAAATAATCTCCATACTTCGATATTATAACTAAATCTTGCATATACGTAGATATACAATTTTTGCCGCTAACCCGGGGTTAAGCTTTCAAATTATATACAAAGAAACTAGGTAACAATGTTTATAATAGATAAATACTTATAAATCCTTATATACATAGAAAACATCCATAACTTTTTTTGGTCAGGGCATTTTATCACGAATTTGTTCTGATTCGTGATAAACACACAAATAAATGCCCTGACCAGAATTTGAACCCGGGACCTGCTTCTTCGTAGGCAGAGCTAGTACCAAGAAAATCGAACGATTGCGGATTTGTATGTCCATCTCTGTCATACTTGCATAATTGTGACAAAGAGGTTTTTCCGTAAATGCCTATTTTTAATGTTCGTGGTAGGCGTGCAGGGTACCAACTAGGCTAGGAGGCCGTTAAAGCATCCAAAGATTTGATGCAAAGATTTCGCATCATGCATTCAGTTTATCGTCGTATTCACTTGTTTATCGTGCTAATTTTGGTTGAACTCGGTGCTCTCATTTGGGGACGATGTATTAATTTAAAATGTTGTCACAGCTACATCTATTATCTAATGTAAAATTACCTAAGTTACGTAACTTAGCAATTAAGAAATATTCATATCATTACAAAACCCTATTTTCCATAAATCCCGTTCACGCTTGCCCTTTTATTTCATTACTGTAAACATTACGACACAACCTATTTGCACGTCGAATTTATAACCCCGAGATTGATATCAATACGAAACCCTTATGATGAAGCATCAGAGTTCAAAATTGCTCGTTTAAAGTCTTGGATGCATAAAACTTTAATGGGTACATATTGACCCTATATCTCTTAATGAACTCGAAGTTGGCTTTGTCATGTCTGTGTGCGATACTATTTATCCTACAGATAATCTTTACTAACACACCAACTTAACTTTGTGCTCGATAGAAACATGTGATCTTTACTACATGGGAATAGAGGTGGTTTTTACACGTATTTATTTTCACAGAAAAATGTAGATGTTAAAAGGCAATAAAAATTTGTTAGTTCGGAAGTTCTAAGATTTGCCGATAGCATGGTGCAATGCTCTCGTGCCTTTTCTAAGTGATGTTGCAACGCAACTGTTCAAGCTTGAATACTAATCCAGTCTTCTTATCCTACTAATATGTATTATAAACGCGAAAGTTTGTTTGGATGTTTGTTACTCCTTCAAGTAAAAACTACTGAATGGTAATAAATAAAACTTCTAACTACAGACAGGCTACAATTTATAAACATATTGCGCAGACGAAGTCGCGGGCACCAGCTAGTACACAATATTTTCATACTTGAGTACTAAATCTACTGAGAGAGACGCCAAAAGTTATTTCTTAGCATCGCAACATTAAAAAAGTTAAACGACTATCAATTAAGAAATAAATATTAAAAAGTACCTACGTAACAAGTTTTGTAGTAATAAGTGATCATAATTACACAATGAACAGAATTTTATAACATATATTTATTGATACATATCGACGGTGAAAAGGAGAAACCCCTTAAGCGACATTTTGGGCGAAATTGAGTTATATATATTGTTGGAATCGCCTTTTTTTTC
Source organism: Lathronympha strigana (assembly GCA_949128165.1). NCBI lineage: Eukaryota > Metazoa > Arthropoda > Insecta > Lepidoptera > Tortricidae > Lathronympha > Lathronympha strigana. Next base: position 9,686,531 of record OX421915.1, read on the forward strand.
TGCGTCGTTTGAGCCAGGTTACGTAGCGATCCGAAGACTTTGATGTCGGTTAAGGTAGCCTAGAAATAGTAGGCAAATTTAAAAAACAACCGTTTATGCGACACAAAATTTTACTTAAATATGACCTATGTCACTTAAATATACACACATTTATATACGTGTTCGCTTAAAGTGTTTGTAAAAATTGCCCGAATTTGTGGTAATGGAGCTCAACTGTTTATTAAAAGTACAAATTATGTAAGGGTTAGGCGCTTAATTGGGTCTTCTGGCATTATGAACAACAAATACAATGCAATTGCAATGTCGCTTAAAGGGTTTCTCTGGTTTTTTTGTCAGGCCAATTTACATTAAGCGACATTTATAACCGAAGATTCTATATTTTTTTCAGTAACATTACTATTTGATGGATAGGTATTACAATTTAATAAAATACGATCATAGAACTGAAGTCTCTAAAACAACTAGAAAAAAAGTTACAATTTTTTTTTTGACAATTTATACTTTTAAACGCTCTCCTGTAAAGTTAGCAAAATGTCGCTTAAGGGGTTAGCGATATGTTCTATCGCCGATGAAAACTATGTTTTGGTCTACGTAAGTTTTATAACTATAAGATACTTACCATTTTTTTAAACGAAATTTTAACACTTATATTCTATTCAAATAAATAAATAAATATATACCTATCGTATTGCCAATAAATAGTTCTTACAAAGATATCAAGTCTTAGTTTCCTCAACAAATGTTACTTTTTTTACTGTAACTAGTAAAAACTAGCTAATTTCTCTACTGAGACCTAATCTTATCTGGTTCCCCGTCATATAGGCGTAGCCTAGTGCGGAGACCACTGGTATGTCTGTAACTTTTACATCCGTAATAAAAATAAATTATATTTTATCTTTGTCTTTAGTATTTTTCCCATATAAGTAGACACCATTATTGAATCCGTTTTAAAACGTGGATATCGTGAATCACCAGACATAAATTTCCCCATAGATGCCCGGATGTGCCCGTATTAATGTGAGACGGATAGCACAAACATGTAATAACATATTTAGTACACGAGCAAACTAAACACAGGCTTAGTGCTGAGCTGGATAAAGTTCGGCGAAGGCGGTGATGGTTATAGAACATGGTTTACTGCTATTTGCGCAACTGCAGCATAGATTGAATTATGCTCATGTGATTTGATTTAGAAAAGCAAATATACTTCTTTCTACTACCGACTTTAAAAATATAATAGCGTTTTTCCGGCTTATGCTGGGGTCAGCTTTGGAAATCCATCCCAAGATTTGACGAAGGCGCTAGTTTTACGAAATCGGCTGCCATCTGGCCTTCCAACCCACAGGGTAAACTAGGCTTTATTGGTATTATTCCAGTTTCCTCATGATGCTTTCCTTCACCGAAAAACGATTGGTACCTAAATATCAAATGACATTTCGTACATAAGTTCCGAAAAACTCATTGGTACGAGACGGTGGGGTTTGAACCCACGACTTTCGGATTGAAAGTCGGGCGCCTTACCGCTGGGCCACCAATGCCCTCAACTTTATAAATATACTATACTTATAAACAAATAAATTTAATTATTGACACAAAAAAAACAGTTTATTGAAATCCTGTATTGCGGATTTCAATAAACTGTTTTTTTTGTGTCAATAATTAAATTCAGGAGGACGCAGTTCAGGAGGATACAGATACAGCTCAGTTAAGGATGATTCACACTAGAACGGGCCGCGACGTGACCGGGCCGGGCCGATCTGTCAGTTTCTACAGAAAACGTTACGTGACCTCCGAGCTCGTGACTGCACACGTGATTCTTTCTAAAGAAGTTGACAGATCGTCCCGTCCCGCCCCGTCCCGTTCCGTTCTACGTAAGTCATCCTTTACAGGGCTCGTCACATACCTACAAACGATGTAATCCGCATCAGACTTTGTCAATCATAACCGCCAAATACTGACTTGTCATAAAACTTGTAATTTCTAATTAATCTAATTTTGTTACCATACGTAATAAAATAAGAAGTAGCGTAGGTTTCAAACAGTTGAAACTTGAGGAGAATCAGGAGTCCAGCCTGCACCTTGATAAAATCCAAAATTTTCGTAGTTTTCGGATCGAAAAATGAGCAAGTACGATAGAGATGGTGATACCATTTTTTTAAATGTTGGCGCTATGCCCTTTAGGCGACGCGAATATAAAATTTTCTCGTCGTGTTACTTGTAACGACCGTACCCATCAGTAGGGCAAAGGGCAGATAAAAATCACAGCTCCTAAATCTACTTAGGTGTGCTGTGCTTACAGTGCAAGTATACCCTAATTTGAACTTAGCGGATACATTGGCGTGATGTCATTATTAAATTATCTACTATGTTTTTGCTCAACAGAATTCACAGTTACGTACGTCCCGTCATTGATCGACTGGTGTGGCCCAGACGCAATGTGACACTGTGCATCACTTTACAGTCGTGAGCGTGTTATATGTTTGCGGAACTGTATTACAAACAAAGATGGTGTGATATTGTTGGAAGCCCAACTTCAGTAAGCCGTGACATATTTTTCGTCGTCTCTACCTAATAAAATTGACCTTCGCGATTAGTCATAATAATCCTTCCAGAAACGGTTGACCACCATGAGGACTTTTTGGTGACTCTCATGGCATGACACTTTGACGGTATTAGAATAGTGAATAGTCCTCTAAGGTGCTTGACCTGGATTGGACTGGACCAAGTATACTTATTTTCTCGAGGTATTCATAGAGTGCGATCAGTTGACCACGCTAACTTTGCACTAATTTGGCACCCTAGACAGTGACATTGTATGAAAATACCATACTTCACGTAAAACTTGGCAGGAAGATTTAGCGTGTTTCAACTATAACTATTTATTAAACTAAAGCGGAGAGCTACACGTTCCTTTTTAAGTCAATGTGGACTAATTTGTTTGAAACGTGGTTGTAATTGCTCTGCGTCAATGGGTGTTTGTTGGTTGGGATAGATTTATGTTACACTATAACTAAAATTATAAATATTCAAAATCTACAGGGTTCTTAATAGTATTACAGTGCTGATCATGCAGGCAGCACATTATTTATTTTCCACCCATTTAAATTTGTCATCACATGCATTTAAATGGTTCTATTTTGTGGGATTATACTAATTTAGAACACACTAATGTAACCTCATCATAAGACTAAATAAAAGTCGTGATAAGGTTAAAGTAGTCGGTCGGTGCACCAAAGGCGGCTAATCTTGCAATTTATTGGTGACATTTTGCTGGTTTCTTGGCCGTTTTCTTCAAAAAAGTCACATAATCTGATTTAGGACTTCATTTGGCGCTATAAATAGAGTAATAATACAGTTTATGAGGCCGGTAGACCAAATCAAATCAAATATGATGTTTTTGTAAAGGGTATTGCAGTATTAGTGCCATTAGTGGTGATACTATGTTGATTAATCCTAATATATGAGGCATATGATGTCTTAGAATATAATTTAGCTTAGAATCTAGGCCGTGTGGCAAGTAAAGCTGCTTAGCAAATTTTGCATTTGTTAACCTACCCACACATAAATGCCATAGGTATACCTAATGTCGTTTTTTGAAACTCGGCTCAAAATATTTAATTGTTAGTCTTCTTTACTATTCTTAAAAGATTCCACTTCAACACTATTTAAAACGAATTATATGTAAGACACTCACATCGTTTTAAATATTATTCTTACCAAATTCGCATCACATTTTTGTACAAAGTATACTTGACAAGTTGACATAGCTAACAATCAATTACTCGATCAAATAATAATTCAGTCTTTCGACGCTGGCCACTCAATATCGATTAGCATTCATGGCTATGCGCACGGGCAATTTGCAAAACTTAATCCGAGCCATCCTTTAGTAAACCAAACAGGCCCGAATGATGAATGTAAAAAGGAAAGGCAACGTTTTAAACAACACTTAATATGCAATTTGTATGAAGGGGCTCGCTTCAAAATGAGCCAATAGATTGAGACTGTTTGCATCGAAGTCGCCTCGCGTAGAACTTTGCAAAATCCTGTACCGTTTCTAGCTTTACCTGCTAAGCAAAACTAGTCTTTAATCATATAACATAAGACGCTCGGATAAATATATTGATTGTTGCCAAATGCAGTTTTTATTGCGGTATATCGTCGAAGGTGGCGCCACGATGGAAGACAAAGTGATACTCGCATTCTTCGGCCAGTATGAGCGTACGCAGTCATTAAGGAAACGCGGATATAAGTTATGTGACTACGCAGACTTATAGTCAATAATTTCCTTATTGTTCGACAGGGAATTGATTGACTCTTTTAGATATCCGAGTAGGAGCACTGAAGGCTTTTTAACTATTTCGTAATGAATATTAATCTATACGCACCTACCTAGTAATATATTGTTTTTAAAAGAGACAGGTTGGGAAATGGACAAGTTTGGAAAGATACAAATTAGAAAATGGCCAAAGTCGACCGGAGGGAAAGAAAATACGTCGATTTGAAGATGCTCGCCCTGTGGGAAGGACAACAGGCAAAACAAATAAACAAGTCGAGTATTAGCATGCGCCTGGTACTGACGCTTCATACTAAAAATCCAAAAAGTCCCGAAAGTAGGTACCGAAAATCCCAGTACTCGCCATACAAAACTAGTCCCGGGAATAAACCCTAAGTATTATGTTTGAATAGGTAGGTATTCCCAGTTATTTATTATTTCTTAAAATGTCAAGATCAACGAATAGATTTTCTTTCTTGGATTACCGTTTTTTGAGTGGTGACTTGAGTACCTAAGGAACAAGATCATTACTGATAATATGTCGGTAGCACGGACTATCATTGGTCAATGAACTGCTCTTCATAGCTACATTATTTTCAGTACGACTTCAAAATTAAATGAATTTACCCTAAGACATTCAACACACGTCCAAACTTCCATATAAACGGCGGGCGGCGGTCTAGGCGGGTGTCTGTCAGCCAACTTAAGAAGAAAACGCCTAATCTACCTAAGGAATACATGAGTAGTTACGCCCTTTTCGATTCAAGAGCCACTCCATCATATATATGCAACTGGTTGTAACAAATACCAACTCGTTGGAAGGAACCAAGGGAGATTGCACCTTGACTCAATGTGATAAAGAGTTTGATATGTTACGGATATATTGGCGATACGGCGGATCATCCATATCGGACCACCGCTGCGTGGCACGCTCCGGTTTCCTTATACCATTCACAAAACACTATGTAATCAACTGTTCCCCTAGCGGATACACTTTGACCCACGGGGACCTTTTTTGTAATTGCTCAAGCCGCATTACTCAAGAGCTTTCTCAACCATCTCAATCTGACAGATGATGCAGCTCAGGAGTAGTACTCTGAATTCTTTTGGTACCAGGTATCCTGCACCAAAGTCCTTCATTCACTGTCTGGCGAGAGCGTGACATTTACACATTACGTCGTACGTTACGTACGTACGTTAAGAAGATAGCTTCTGCGCCACATTACTACTTTGCATAACGTGATATTGCACTTATTCTGGCTGACTAGAGCAAACAGATCGGTAAATATTTGCGAATAATGGTACCGTTAGTGTATTAGGTCCTTTATTTTGATGCAATTAACATTGATTTGCGAGAATCAAACGGGATACGTCGTAGATTAGTGGTTTTGTCTTGTGTTGGAAGTGGACGGACCAGTTACCTCTTCATTGACAAACAACTAACAGAACCAGACATTGACACGATGTTCTGATATGTTTTTGACAGCTTTTCAATATGATCTGCTTTAAGGATGACTCACAATAGAACGGGACGGGACGTATACTTTATCTGCTGCTATCGTAAAATAACATAATCCTTAACAACACATTATAATGAAAAAATTAATATCGCGATTTTCGAAGCGATTTATCTTCAGTTTTTCGATTATTAATATTATTCTTAAAACTGTTGGGAAAATTCATTTTTTCAATTAATTTGTACAAATACCATTAGTGTAAAACATAAGTTCTGAGTATTTTTTTGCTAGAAAGTTAGTTAAAGATCATATCATATTTTATAAAATAAAAATAAAACAACAACTTTTGAAATTTCATTCCATTTGTAAGATGGAAAGACGTAGTGCTTAAAGACATTATTGTGTGCAAGGTATGTATTTGGAGACGTAAAAAATGAAAGCGGATAATCATGTTGAACTGTCACCAGTCTTTTATTCTCTGAATATCATGAATAGGCACTGATTAAAATGTCGTAAATAGAACAAAATAGTCTTAATTAATGTCATATTGTAGTGGTGTAACCAACCGTTGCATTATAAAACGGTTTGTCCAATCCAATGGCGCATGACAACTTGACTGATTAGCTCGTAATTTGTATATTTTACGACTAATTAATGTCGAAATGTATAGTCGAATAGAGAAATAAAAGGCTATTAGGAAATGGTTACTATCGGGAGTCAATGGCGGACTGCCAAAGGATTAAAGTACTATTTGTACTGAATTAAATATAATTAAACCTCTATACGTTCGTGTTTAGTGGCTAATATAATGTGTGTTGATGAAATAGAGGACAAAAGGTTGAAAAATACAGTAATGTGATAATAATAAAAATATACGGATCTATTGTCAGCAATTGTCAGTAAGAGACATTTTACGATGATTAATCGCGTATATCAACAACGTTTCGAGAGAATGAGAATCTCTCAGTCATCATTTAACTTGTGAAACTTTTCAAGCTATCTCTAGAAAATAATAAATGAAAATTACTTATTTCCATTATTATAATTACCTATAAGACGAAGAAAATAAGAGACATGCCGATTTCAACATAAGTATACCGTTTACCTAAAAATCGCGCGATTGTACGATTTTTCAAGTACCCGTAGGTAACTATTTCAAATTCAAGGCAAGCTAAAAATACAACACAAATCTTCTAAATGAGAACCGTCAGATACCTACTTTAACGCAAGTTTAATATCTTGTTTTGATGTTTACTTAAAAATAAACGCTTTCTGTTCCAGATCAAAGTTAAGCTGAGATGAAGGAGAGAATAATACGTAAGTGCAAAACGGCCAATCGTCAAAATCCGGCTCCAAGACTTAGACAAAAAGCATTCCACAAACATTCCACAGTTTACGACTATTCAATGGTTTGTCTGAAAAACACATTCTTAAAATGTCTGAACCGAAGATTGACTGCTTTCCCTGACTGCGTGCTCCAAAAAAAATATAAAACTAAACTTTATGTATCATGCAATAGGGTTTGATTTAGCTTGTTACATGAAGAAAAATCGCTTCCTTCAGAATTGTGTCAAAGGATCACACATTGTTTATCTTGATCTAATTTGGGCTTCTGATAGTCTTTGATGGGTTCGACGCTTGAACGGGGCTTTTTCAGGCTTGTGGTTTTTCTAATCAAGGTAATGATTAACATTCCTTTGTTCTAAGTTTAGTTTGGTCTTGACAAGTGCTACGCCACTAGAAGTTTAAAAGAAAACGGAAGTTAAGAGTCATTTTATTATTATGACTGCTACGTACTTTAAGAATAGAAGTAACGATTAATCACAAAAAGCAGCTTACAAATACAAAACAACGTCTAAATTATTCAATTCTCATTATGAATTTCGAAAATATCACCCAAAGAAAATGCCTCAAGGACCTATTTTAGATAAACACTAAATTCGAGGGAAAAATATTCTGCCAAGTTTAGGGTTAAGGTAAGTTACACTTACTGTATATTTTTTGAATATAAATGTTTTACTTCCCAAAGAAATACTATTAAATTAAAGCTACTAATGAAATAGTAGTTATTCTCACACTTAACATTCGTTACACTTCGAGGTCGTTATCTCTATAAATTTGGCAAAAGTATCTCAATCACATAAGATCAGATAAGATCAGATCATCATGCAAACAGGTCGTATTCGTAGTTCCTGTCTGGGCATGTTTAAGTCATATAATTCTTACGTTTAAACGATCTGGGGTGATCTTGTGACCGTTTATAGAACCAGTTTACGAGTTGACCATCATAAGTGTTAATTAACATCGCGTGGTAGCGTTTTTGCTACAAGTATTAAAATTACGTACTTATTTTTGACGTCCAAGATTAGGGAGAGTAGAATATTGTCACGCAGACGAAATCGGAACAGCATTAAGGACAACTGTAGCTTTGACCAAGAATAATTTAAAGTAAAATTATCTCCCTCTCTCTTTCTCTCTCTCTTCGTTCTCTTTTGTTTATCCTTCAAAATCAAATAAAAATAAATTTTGTAAACTTAATGAGGACACATTCTATGTCAGACTGTTTAGATTTTTGTGTATATTGCGGTCAGATTCATTTAGAAGGCTTCTTTTAGCTCTTTAGTTTATATATGTGGCGTGTTCAGGCTAAAGGTACCACATTGTCGGTTGTTGATAAGGTTGATTTCTGAGTAATTATTTATGACCGTAGAGCCTTATCGATAACCAACAATGTGGCACTGTGGCAATGTGGCGGGTGTGGTACCTTTAGCCTGAAAACGCCACGTATGGGTAGGTATGTTTTAGCGAGGGCTGGTGCGTTGTGTTGTGTCCTGTCTTGTCATAGAATATTGACACTGCGGCGTACGTTCTATGACAGAGCACACCATAATGCGACGCCGGGGCCGGGTCCCAATCATTACCTAATTGAAGAAAAACGGAACAGTTCGAATACGAACGGAATAGAAGTAATATATACTATGCAGGAAGGATCAAAAAGAATAATATGCAGCCAAGAACGCTTGTATAATAACCATTACTGAGCCTCTTTATACCAATGTTTTATTATTTTGATTTCATTTACGCAAGTTATAAATAGAGGAATTGTTTATCTTACAAGTAGTGCGACGACGGTGCCTCTGTCATTAATGCAAGTCAGTAATTACGTCGTTATAGACGCATTAATGCCTTTGCACTGCTACTTGCTGCTACTTGTTTCGCGAGGGAAACAAGAAAGTAAGTAAATAAAGAGATTATCAGGCAAACCTGACCTGGGTGCGTAGCCAAGATGCCAATCACTCACGCTCCGTCGCTAACGAAACGCAACTGTCATTGTCACACTAATAAGGAAGAGTGATAGAGACAGGTAGCTACGATACGTTATTAAGCGTGAGCGATTGGCAACTTGGCTATGCACGCTGTACACTTGTAAAATACATAAGTACTTTTTAAAAATAATTATAGTACATTTTTGTCGTTTAAGACCGTCATAAGAAGAGACCCGCCATTTGTGTTTTTCATTGCAATTTCGCTGATTAATTATAAGAAATATGCTCTCGGCTAGGTATACCTACATAGACAAAACTATAAGCTCATATTTTTCGATATTAGACAGTCCAACTCAACTATAGTATCTCATTTCAATACGCTGTAGGCAACTATAATAGAACTTCCTACAAATTCTATACTTATTTGCGATGCCGCCTGGGACTTCAGCGAGGCGTCAGCCGAGTTTCATAATAACATCACACGAGTGTTTTAATGCCTAATTATTTACAATTACATACACTGCTTTATATACACACCTATCACTACACTCCATGATGCATTCAAAGCGCATATATATCGACCGCCATTGCGACTTTCAGGAATTAAAACTTTTCTGACATTCAAGTTTTGACATTTAAATTTTTTTTCACCAATTTTCATATCGTTCGATATCAAAATAACGTGCGACTTGCGTGCGTCATTGTATGCAACTGACAATTCGTTTCAAACTAAACGTCATATCGACTGATATTAGGATAGAGGTCCAATCAAATTTTCTTGTGTCAGATGTGTTCGAAATTTGAACAAAAATAATATTATCGAAAACGATAATATAATTTAGCTATTATTACATTTTCACAGATAAGAAATTTCTTGTAACAAAAGAGTTTATTATTATGGGGGCCTTTATATGCGATTTTTGAACGCATTATTGAGGGCTAATGACATGTGGGTATATAAAATACTATTATGCAACAGTGATATAAATATAATAAGGGTTGAAATTAAACACTTTGAAACGGATTAATCGCGTTCAGCCATCATCTTAACCCTGCGAAAACGAGTTCTGTAAAGGGCTCGCATCGTAGGGTGATAGCTAGGGTCATGGTGTTAATAAACGCGATTAATCCGTTCGAAAGTGTATAATTTCAACGAACAACAATCGCGGAAACAGAAGACAGTATTATAATAAGGGTTCTTTAAATTCAATTCAAAAGTCAAGTTTTAAGAACCAACCCTTATTATATCACTGTTGCTTAAACTACTATTCTACACTACTACAAATGTACTACTGCAGTATATTAATATATTGATATAATATTAGTATACCGCAGTAATGCATATTGTCTGCTAATTAAACCAGACCGGTTTATATAAAATTTATATTCACAATTAATTCCAAATGTTCATTAAATATAGAGGTAATATCCTAATCTTAATTGAGATAATATTTAGCAAAACGATCTAATGGAAAAATAAATATTCTTGGCGCCAAGCTATGACTTCGTGAATGGAATGGAGGCGACAAACAAAATAAATGCTAATTAATGTTGATAACCTTTTTAATTGTCTGCGAACAGGATTATCACAGCGGTGTTCCTATCTGGCAGACAGTAATACCACATCTTATTTAATAGGCCACCTATTAAAAAAAGTTGACGAGACGATTGACGCGAATTTATGTGGACAGGTTTGACTTTCTGAATGAAACTTGACATTTGGACGTAGACTTTGGTCACACGTGGTTAAACTCGAGTAGGTAGGCAAAATAAATAAGTTGCTTTTCAAACGAATTTTACTTTAAGGGTTATTTTCTTTCCGTTCAGTGCGGCTGCGGCAGGCAAGCTTTCGCTAGTCAACTTAAAATATAAATATCAGTTATATTTACTAGTAATGTTAAGAGACTACGGGTCATGGTTGTACCTACCTATGTAAAGCGTTGCTGGTGGCCCATATCCTGCCGGCTCGTACCCAATGAGCTTTTCGGAACTTAAATAAGTTCAAAACTGCATGGGCAGACTGCCCAGGGCAGTTTATGAATGAATTCATTAATAAACTGCCCATGCAATTTTGAAAGCGTGTGTACCTACGAAATACCATTTGATAATTATCAATTACTTTTCGATGAAGGAAACATCGTAAGGAAACTGAACTAACCCAAATAAGGCCTAGTTTATTCTCTGGGTTGGAAGGTCAGATGGCAGTTGCTTTCGTAAAACTAGCGCCTAAGCCAAATCTTGGGATTTATTGCTAAAGCGGATCCCAGGCTCCCTGAGCCGTGGTATTAGCCGGGTAAATACTAGATAAGATAAGGTAAGATCATTTATTGATAAAATACAAGTATTTTATATGTCATATTTAAAGCTAGGTACATAATTTGTAGTAAGTATGTATGTATGTATGTATAAGCTTTATTGTACAATAACACAAGAAATACAAGAAACACAGTAACATAGACAATTTGATACAACAAAGGCGAACTTATCCCTATGAGGGATCTCTTCCAGTTAACCTTTGAGGAAATTAGATAAAAACAGGCAACGATGAAAGACAAACTAAGAGCAAAAATTGTACAGTAACAAAACTTCAAATAAAAAGTAAATATTGAATACACATTGTAACTACACTATAAATAAATACGCAATAAAAAAAATATATATAATATTTACATATATAAATAAACACTAAACATCAATACATATATACACATATTAAATAATAAATATATATATAAACTATTAAACAGAGCATAAAGGACAAACTCCAATCAAGGGTCGGAAAGCCACAACTTCTTTAGCCTCTCCTTGAGCGATGCTGCAGATTGCGATTGCCTCACAGACACCGGCAACTCATTCCACAACTTTACAGCATGGACAGTGAAAGATCTACTGTAAATACGCGTCTTGTTGGACGGAAAAGTGAGAGAAAGGTTGGTGCTAGAACGTAAACGGTGACCACTACCGGAAGCCAGGAAACTGAATTTCTCAGATAGATAAGAAGGAGAAGCAGGATTGAATAACACACTGAAGAGCAATGACAGGACATGCACATCTCTACGACGACGAATCGGAAGCCAGCCAAGTTGTTTTCGGAACTGGGATATATGATCATACTTACGCAGACCAAAGATATATCTGATACATAAATTTTGCAAGCGTTCGAGTTTGTCAAGTAGCTCCTCTCTAAGATCTACAAAAACAATATCACCGTAGTCTAATAAAGGAAGCAGAAGGGACCGAGTAAGAGTGATTTTAGTATGAAGAGGAAGGAAATTTTGGAGACGTCTTAGTGAGTGCATAGATGCGAAAAGCTTTTTACTGATCTCGGCAACATGGGGAGTCCAACTTAAGGTTTGGTCCATGGTGATACCCAAGTTCTTGACTGTACAGGAGAAAGGGATAGTTACTCCGTCAAAGCGTAAGTCGGGTACCACCAGCTCCGACAATTTGGACATAAAATAAGGACTACCAATAACAATAGCCTGCGATTTCCGAGCATTCACCCTTAACCCAAAATTATACGCCCAGCTACGTATCGACTCGAGGTCGCAGTTGATTTTGCTAATCAGTGAAGGAAAATCATCGAAGTCACTCGCCGCGTAAATCTGTAAGTCGTCCGCGTAAAGATGATAACTTGAAGTTAAAGACTCAGTAATGCCATTCATAAATATTGAGAAAAGAAGGGGAGAGAGAATTCCTCCCTGGGGAACACCAGCGGAGAGGTTACACCAATCCGAAACCCGGTCATCCACCCTGACACGCTGGCGCCTCCCAAAGAGGTAGTCACGGAACCAAGACAGAGCAGTATTTGATAAATTAAGCGACCTCAGGTTTTCAAGAAGGATATCAAAATCTACAGTATTAAAAGCACTACTGAAATCTAAAAGAACTAACACTGTGAGCTTTTTATTCTCAATATTAAGACGAATGTCATCGGTGACCTTAACCAAGGCTGTAACAGTGCTATGCCCAGGACGAAAACCAGATTGTAGCGGATTAAATAAATTATACTTATTGAGGTGCGAGAGAAGGCGACGGTTCACGAAATGTTCAATAATTTTGGATAAAACTGGGAGAATAGAGATAGGACGATATTGTGAAAAGGTTGTAGGATTTGAGGTTTTAGGAAGTGGGATAACATGAGCAAATTTCCACGCAGAAGGGAACGTACCGGTAGTAAAGGAAACATTTATAATATCGGATAAGATAGGGGCGATGTTATCCGCCACGAGCATAAGCATGTCCAGTCCCAAGCTATCCTCACCGACAGCCTTCGTCTTAACATTTTTTAAAATAGTAAGCGTCTCTTGCGGCGTGATATTACCAAGCTCAAAGGAAGAAGAGACGGGAAAACGAAATTTGGCCAGCGTTGATAAAGTTGCAGTTTTAACGGCTGGATCCAAGGCCACGGGAGAAGTGCTAAAATGCTGATTTATAGAGTCTAAATCTAGTGCACCTGTGGAGCATTGTGGGGCTTTGCCCACCCCAAGCGACTTCAAGAAACTCCAAAGCTTTGATGGAGGACAATCCTCAATAGATTTATGAATGTACCGGCGCCTAGCGTAAGTATAGGTAGTATCATTATAACTAAGTATGTAGGTAGTGTTTAGTTTAGTAGATGGGGCAGCGACTTGTTACGGTCTGCGAATTCGTCGACACTATAGCACGCCATGTCTATACTAGGAAGATGAAGAAAAGACGGTCCTTGGTTGTATGTGTCGTACTTTGCCGCTTAACCTTTGCGTCTCATAAGCAGAGATCGTAAATTTATCCACAATTTCGGTGCAGCGTTGTTGCGTTAAAATCATATTCTATTTAGTTTTTTTTTTTTTTTTTTTTTTTTTTATAGATTAAAATCATATTCTTTGTAACTCAATGTCCGCAGCAGTCAGACGGCTTACCACAATACGGGGTGGCGTTTGAGAACATCTTTATACCGCAGGTACTGGCCATTGTCAGATACGTCAAGGGAGGACTTCTGCTGCTGCTGTTTTTCAACCATGGAGTCTTTGACCTTTGAATCATCCGGACTGGCAACGTCTGTCATTTCCTATACAAAAAAGCGGGGGAGGGGCACGTCAAATGTACTTACAGCTATTCGTACGTATCGTACAAATAGCTGTACACACAAACATTTGACAGAGTAGTAGACCTGTCAATTGCTACTCCGTCTGGTTTAAAATTGAAAGTGTGGAGATGATAATCCAACTTAATTACGTCGATTGTTTATTCGGTATTCGGCTGTCAACCGATTTGTAATGAGTTTTCAAAATATCGCAAACGTCACAGTTCTCTCCTGTGGCTTTTCTGAGGGTATATAGGCTACAAACGAATAGTTATTTATCTACACTTATATTATGTCATCATTTCAGCCGTTTATCGCCTACTGCGGAGCATAGGCTTATTCTTGTACGCCACTGGTGCCGGTCCTGAGGTAACCTTATCCAGAAGTGACCCGCACTCTTTCGAACATCGTCCACCCATCGAGCCGACGGACGCCAAGCGCTTCTTCCATTCGAAAGAGATCACCAATCCGTTAACATTTTGGTCCACCTGCCATCACTCTGCCTGGCAACATGTGCTGCTGCGTGGCAACAACTCCACTTTAGTTTGGTAAAGACGTATCCAACGTCGTGTGATGTCGGCTCTCAATATTCCTCACACGATCTGAAAGCTTGATGCCGTGCATGGCGCATGGCTTAATGACAGTTATATGGTTATATGATATACGATTATAATATTAATTTTAACACGCTGTCGCCAAATGATCTAAATATGTTTATTCATGAGTTTGCCATAGTGATACAAATATTTTCATACAAATGTTCCGTTTGTCCTCGTTTGTAACTTTGTGATATTAAAAAATATACTTTATTATGTAATTTTATGCAATTTGATTGCCATGCTGGTCGCAATAATAATTACGTAATCAAAACCGGGTCATTTGCATATTTAATATTTGCAGTAATATTAATAAGCAGATGTGCAAGTTTTGATACAACATTTTTCTTTTTTTTTGAAGGTGAGGTACCCCAAGGTCATTTATTAGCTAGTTTTAGTCCAGAATTAATTGATGGAGTTCACTCACTCTGCGCCTTAGTGGATCGTGACAGCGTGTAAGTATACTGTTTTTTTCCGGAAATCGTTTTTTCCATAACGCAATTATTGATATTTGCAATTTTTACCACTTTACTAACCATTCGCATATTTTTACTTTATGATACAATAGACTTGCTTTTTTTTTTTGTTCGAAGGGACTTAGAGTGGGGCCTCTATCTGCCCCCAAAATGACGCCGGGATGGCCCGGCAGGGCCATCCCGGGGAAAAAGTGAGTGCCTGCTACCTGAGGGGTACACAGGTCTTTTAACGTAGGTCAGTCAGTATGTCAAAGTGGTCAATTTGAAGTTAGTTTGTCTGTCTGTTGGTTCGTTTTCTGCGATTTAGCAGGAGGGGGAGAGTCAATAGACTGTTTTGAATAATAGACTTGCTCTAATAGTAAATAGGTTAGCTTAGTTAGGTATCTTTAGATGCCCTAAGGATAAACTACGGAGAAATAGGAGTTCGCGGGGCTATGTTGAAGTGATTGGCTCGTAACCCTTGCTAAGTACGTAAAACAAAAAAAATGGGTTTGCAAGAGTTTAAAAAACCTTCTAGAGAAATGAGCTATTGAGAAAAGCACGCCGGTGTGCGGTGCGAAGAGTATCCAGTGTGACATTCGCCTTAATCGCGACGGTGGAAAAAACGAAAATATATTATACACTCCTTTTCTAAAACCTCTCTCTTCTCCTTTAAGGTCGCCAAATCAGTATAATTGAACGAAGAAAAGCAATTGTCAACCTATTATTAGTAACACCTATAGCACCGAAAATTAATGACCAAGCTTCAAAACCAAACGAATTCTCCCCAACGGCGCACTAATCGTGTTCTAATCTCGCTCTAATCACTACTAATCGGCGACTAATCACTCACTTACCGCTACTAATCCGAGTCAACAGTCATTTATACTAATTGTGGTCCGCGCTCAGTTTAAAACAATTTAGGAAAGGATAAATGCTTGCCGGTGTATCGGTGAACTAGTCGGTACGTTCACCGGTTAGGTGTTCTACAAAACTAATTAGTAAAGCAAAGTTACATAATACTTAATAACCTGGAAGCCTATGAGAAACACTTTTTATTTATATTTACGGTACGGATAAAACTTGAACAGTTTCGTTTGACGACAGAAAGTACCATAATTATTGTGTATTATCTTATCATATGACAACCTAGTTGATACTCGTACCTATTAGCGGTACCTACGTTTACCAACATTTATATTTGCTAATGTCAATTGTAACTATAAGCTAACGACACAGTAACAAAAGACAATTATCAAGCCTATATTTTAGATTAAACACACGACGATTAAACACCTAACGTGCTTGAAAGAAACACGAAAATCTTCAGCAATTGAAAACATTATGAATACATACTCGTTTTAGTCGTTTTACATATATAATAGATACCCGTCTCAGCGCTGTCTGTTGTGTTGCTACTTTTGAACTTGTGCCAAAGTATAAAAAAGCTTTACGAGTATAAATGACCAATGTTATACCACGAAAACAAAGTGGTTACTGAGAAAACGGGATGGATACATTTGCAAATTTATGTTTACATAGGACATATATTGAGTAAAGTCCAGTTGCTGAGATACTTACTCATACGTTATTTACAATAAAGCTACAGTACAGTAAATCCATAGTATCTAATAAGACTACGCGCCAGAAGTGTAATATTTTATGGTTTTGGAAAAAAAATGTGTTCAATTGTTAAGCTACAATGTGGGTGTGCCAGATACTTTTCATTATGATCTGTAGACATAACTATATGATGTAACTCTACGTGTAAAAATAATTGAGGGTAGGGTGGTGGCACTAATAATGGACAAGATACGTCTATCAATTATTGATAAGCGTATGGTCTTTGAATTAAGAAAGAAGTGTATATTACTGGTGCCTCTCAACTTAAACCTTTCAACATTATTGCCCTCACTTTACCTAAAACTTACTTTTAACGCGTCTCCACTACTACTAATGCAGTAAATACGAAAAAATATAAGGTTTTCGGTGATATTCTAACATTTGGCCGCAGACGCATAATTATCAATAAGCGGCCGTCAAATTGCTAATAACAAAGCGGACTAATATTGACCAAGAAAAGTGGTTCCACAAATCAACACCAATCAAATACTAAACTTCAAATAAGATAACACGAACATTTAAAAAAAACACCGATCACAGTTATTACACGGTTATAAATCAATAAACATAATCGATGCCAATTGAGATATAATTTTGGAAGTTATTCGCAAAACGATCAAAGCAATTTAAACTGTAATCTTCATTTTGCAAATTAACTTGTTGTTTAATCTAAATCGTCGTGTAAGACATTTTTATCTCGAAAAATACGGTTTTAGCAAAAATAAACTTAAGGTAGTTGAGTTAAGACGCTATTTACGTTAGCAATGTGTTTTGGTCCAAAAAGGCGGTCTCACACGTATTCCTCAGGGACTCCAACCATAAATTGAGATGCACTAATGGCAACCTTGCTTAGCCTGGGGGTAAAACAGTGTCAATGACCTTAGCTTTGCTCCCTTTTCAACATTTCTCTACCACATTCGCTTTCTTTCGGTTAAACGGTGAGTAATTTTTAAATGATTTATATTTTCAATGAATCATGTACATTTTGGGAAGCAATTTAAGTACATTAAGTGTCATAAAAATTGTTAAATTTCTTTAAAAACGAGAGCTTATTACAGATGTTTATTTATTGCAATGAGTCTTGATTAAATTCTCGTTACTTCGTTAAACAGTTGCCAATAATTATGCAACTTGTAGTTTGTGTGGTTTCTGTAGGTACTTAAGATTATTTTATTGAAACACCATCACATAATCAGGTTAAGTGCTAGTTGATAGTTTAATTTAATGTTATGAATTGGGTATAATGTTGATGTATAATATTACCAAGTCCTTCAAAACAATAGACAACCAGGTATCAACTATCAAGTGAATATTTCGGCTTAGGCTGAAGGAGCGACAAAGGTTCACCTGAGACAAATTAGGTCATCCATACTTACCTATTTCATAGAATTAGGGAGAGTTTCTATGAAATTTAGACACTCAGAGTAAATTCTTGGGGCATGTTCTGATAATCGGACCTTTAAATAATCCATTGAAGTCCTTAATCTACACATTTAGAACATAATATCCGGGACAGGAAACTGCCAATTTCTACTAGTCAAATATACTAAAAAATATTACGAAATATTCCAATTCAAAACAATGATTCCCATGCTTACAAATAAAATAAATAAATTAAAATCAATTATTTCAGACAACATATTACTCATTACAAGCAGCGGTCCATAGATGTTAGTAACAATTTTTCTTATAATTTATGTTAGTAAAACCAAATAACTCAATTAATAAATAACGCATTTTTTAATAACTTACGTCACTCTGATCTGCTAGATCTTTTTTTTTGCAAAATTGTAAAGAAAGTCGCCCTTATCTGACATTTAGCAGCCGTTAAATTGTATCAAAATATTGTTCTATTAAAATTCGTAGTCGTAGCTTCTAATTCCATCACGCACTTCGCATAGTCAATATATAAAGCAATTATTAAAAATAAGTGATGAAAACCAATGCTACTAATTTCATCATCCGATACAAGTTCAACTAGCCCACATCCCATTAATAAATTATTAACAGGTCTTTAATATCGGACAATTTGTACGGGTTATCGAGATCGTAAAAATGCCGTAAAACTCGACACTTGCGTTCACACGTGTGAGCTGGGCGTGTATTCGCGTATGCGCCGGCGCAGATGAGTCCAGTTTTTGGGCGAACTAGTGTTTCCGAGCACAAGTAAGAAATCCGTCAGTTTCTGATTGGTACAGCTAAAAAGTAACGGTAGTGTAGGCATCAGTAGCATTAGCACTAGAGTGCTGTGACAGTATCTCGTGGTCGAGAAAGACACCTGTCTTGTTCTAACTATTCGGATTAGACAATGACAGAGTTGTCTTTGCACTCTTGGGTTACGGCTAATATTAGGTATTGATCCAATAAACGCCTTCATTCTTAGCTTCCAGCCATTGCTTCCTGGATCCATTATAACCCTAAAGAACTTTAAGGAACAAGAAAGAAGTATAGAAGCAATTGTTAGTAAAAAACAGGTAGTGACCTAATGGAATAAGACTGAGGATGTTATGTTTATCTTACCTCGAGGTCCGTTAATGATGCGAGGAATCTGAAAGTACTCAAGGATTATTTAGCAGCTTTTCTGCGCCGTCTGCGTCTGCGTCTACGTATTTTGCGCTACGAAGGCCGCAAAAATAAGTGGCATGTTCTTTTTCTCAGCTGTACAAAATAAGATAAGGTCCGATATTTATACGCACGTCATTGTGTTAGATATTATTTCCAGTGACTGTACCAGGTTGATCGAAAGAGATCTACATGTGTTCATTTTTGTCTCTGGCTGGCCGAAGATCCAACTACCTCGCCCGGTAGCAATGGAAATAACACACTTTTGATATTCACTTTTGCCAGATACTTAGGCACGTACGGACCGACATAAATTAGGCATTGGATAACGAAAAGCTTTTATTAACTTCCTGCTAGTCTATTATGGTCGGGTTTTTATCGACTATCACCGAGGCGGTCACGTTCTAAACAGTATGTAAGGCGTGATAGTCGATAAAATGGCAACCATGCTAGCCCTTCAGGTTCAGATGTTATCATGTTGTCAATATTTCTATAATATAGTATGATATTACAGCTTATAATACGAATAAAATGTAAGGCAAGAGTCCCGGAGGTAGAAGGATATCTTGGCTTAAAAATTGCGTCAATGGTTGAGAAAAAGCACTTGTTCATTGTTCAGAGCTGCTGTGATGAAGGTTGAAATTGCCATGATGATTGCTAAACTGCGGTATCAGACGGCACCCAAAGAAGATGATAGTAGAAGAATGGATTTCGCGCGATTTCCTGTGCATCTTAAGCATCTTTGCGTTAATTTATATACAACATCGCGACTAATGAATTAAATGAACCAGTTTTTAGAATGCGAATGAAGGTCACATATTTATTGCCAAATAGTGACGTTATATTATTTCCTAGTCTATGATTTAACGAGATAGAAATTAAACACTTTAGAACGGATTAATCGCGTTTATTAACACCATGATCCTACGTTTCGAGCCCTTTACAGCACGACGACTGACGACGACGATTGACGGGGAGAATTCGCATTCTCTCAGTCATCATCTTAACCCTGTGAAAACGAGTGCTGTAAAGGGCTCGAAACGTAGGATCATGGTGTTAATAAACGCGATTAATCCGTTCTAAAGTGTTTAATTTCAATGAATAACAATCGCGGTAACAGAAGACAATATTAACGAGATAGGTTTTAACTTTTTGACATGGAGTCATTAGTAAATCTAATCAATGAGGATTTGGAATATATTTGTACGTGAGCATCCTCTTTTGGTCTCAAAGTAAACGCCAATAAATCGCAAGCGATCGTGATTGGAAGTCCTTACTACATCTAAAGTAATCGATTCCCGTACCTCATGAACACTCATAACAGCACCAGGGTGGTTGCAAGTGCGTTGTCGGCCTTGAAGATGGGAGTAAGTACGCACTTTTCTGTTTTCAAGATCGTATCCATCCGGAATTACCTCACCTCACCGCATCGTACCAATATCAGCGTAATCCTCAGCGTAATATGTACTTAATTGATATTTACGTAATTTTTTCATACAAGAATCGACTGCTAGTCGCACCATCGTATTTACCTGCCTATAGCTTGTTGATGAAGCATTGGTAGCCCAGCGGTAAGAGCATGCGACTTTCAATCCGAAGCTCGCGGTTTCTAATCCCAACTCGAACCAATGAGTTTTTCGGAACTGAAATATGTACCTACGAAATATAATTGGATACTAACTAACCGCTTTTCGGTGATGGAAAACAGCGTGAGGAAACTGGACTTATCGCAGTACAGCCTATACGTAGATAACCCTCTAGATTGGACAATCAGATGGCAGTCGTTTTCGTAAAACTAGCGCCTACGCCAAGTTTTGGGATTTCTTGCCAAAGCGAACCTCAGGCTCCCTGAGCAGTGGCATATTAAAACCAGATTTTCCAGCTTAAAAAAGGAGAGCATGTTGATGTTCTTATCGGTATGACAGTGATAATGATAATGGTTATATCATTCAATTGTGCGGTGTTGAATTACGTAAATAACTTCAACTATACGCCTACAGATTTGTTTCTTTATTGCCGTGAGTAAGATGAATATGTAGATAATACCAGCTGTAATATATTAAATTTCCTAGAGAAGAGTGTCCAAGACCATTACAGGAAATGTACATGTACTGTAGTAAAGATCCTAGTGTTACTAAAATATAACATACGTTGAAGCGCAATAGTTGTAAATAGTATCAGTTTCATGGAATTACCCGTTAGAGATACCTAACCTCGATTGTAGATGTAAATTTTATTTCAATACCTTAATGATACTCGTAACAGCTTCTGGAAAATAGACGTAAAGGGGAATCGTATACAGGCAAACTCCGGCTTCCCACACTTAATGCCACCTTTAAACGGGAATAAGTAGGTAACCACCTGTGCCCAGCCTAAAGAATAACACAGAGGCAAAGAGTAACATGGTAGAGAGAGTTAACTAAACATTGAAGTAGGCTACTGATGTAGTGCATAATGATTGTCCCTCGTATTTTTTCGGAAACGTTCCGATTTGTCATGCTACTTCAATCGACCTCAATACTTTTATAACTGACACTGACTGAAATAGCATGACACGTCCCGAACGTTTCCATGAAAGGGAAAATAATTATGCACTACATCTGTACGTGATTTTCCTCCTTGGTGTTTGAAGTGGCCTTTAGCCACGTTCTTAGTCTGCTTTACTCTGACTGCACGATAATCCCGACCCATTTGGAAAGTCCCATAATAATGCAGTACGCAGGCACAATGCGGTACGGCAATTTTGGCAGATTTTGAATGATAATCTAAAAGTTACTATACTACAGTTTTTACGATTAGGAATTCGGCAAACAAAAAAGTATGTATCATAAATTCAAAATAGACACAAAGAAAAAGTCTATATACTAAATAGTTAGTATACTAAAGTATAGTTTATATACTAAAGAAAAAGTCCAAGTCCATCGGAGGCCAAGACGGGGATCGAACTGGGTCTGGTTATGGCGTTAGCCATATACCCGGATTACATCCCCGTCTTGGCATGCGATGGACTTTGTCTTTTTCTTTAGTATATGACATCTATTTCCAATTTATAATTTATAGGTATATACCTTTACAACTTTAATAACAAATCAAGAAATATTTAATTAAATAATTTGTAATGCTTCAATAAAAAAAAGAAGCAGCCGTCGTGAACCTTTTTTCAACCGACTTCAATATTTCAAAAGGAGGAGGTTCTCAATTCGACTGTTTTTTTTTTTTTTTTTAATGGATATTCACTCATAACTCCGTCATTACTGAACCGATTTGATTTTTTTTTTGTTTTCTGAAAGTAGACGGTTCCTGGTTGGTCCCGTTTTTTTCAAAATCCATTTCTGATGATGGGATCCATGAGGAACTGAGGGAACTCCTCAAATTTGAAAGGCACATGCATGCTGATTTGGGTGATTTCTTAAGAAACTCGAGCATTTCTTTACGAAAATCATCAATTTGGTGGAGTGGACCTGATGATGAAGACCAGGGATGGCAAAGTGGAACTGCTTCGTAATTCTCAGGACTATGATCCGATTTTAAAAAATATTTTTTTGTCTGTATATAGATGGTTTCAGGATTGTCCCGTTTTTTTCAAAATCAATTTCTGATGATGGGATCCATGAGGAACTGAGGGAACTCCTCAAATTTGAAAGGCACATGCATGATGATTTGGGTAGTTTCTTAAGACACTCGAGCATTTCTTTACGAACATCATCAATTTGGTGGAGTGGACCTGATGATGAAGACCAGGGATGTCAAAGTGGAACTGCTTGGTAATTCCCAGGACTATCGTCCGATTTTAAAAAATATTTTTTTTTCTGAAAAAAGATGGTTTCAGGATTGTCCCGTTTTTTTCAAAATCAATTTCTGATGATGGGAACCATGAGGAACTGAGGGAACTCCTCAAATTTGAAAGGCACATGCATGATGATTTGGGTAGTTTCTTAAGACACTCGAGCATTTCTTTACGAACATCATCAATTTGGTGGAGTGGACCTGATGATGAAGACCAGGGATGGCAAAGTGGAACTGCTTGTTAATTCCCAGCTCTATCATCCGATTTGAGACATTCATCTTTTCTTTGTAAAGAAATACCTTCAAGATAGTCCTATTTGATTATAGTTCTATTTTGATGATGGGCTTCATGAGGGATTGAGAGAACTCCTCAAATTTTAACGGCACATGCATTCTGATTTGAGGGTTTCCTTAAGTAACTAAAACAGTGTTTTGGCGGAGCCAAAATTTTGATGAACTTGATCTGATGATGAAGACCAGGGTTCGCAAAGTGGAACTGGTTAATAAACCTAGCTCTACTTAATATCCTAGTTGTGACATTCATCTTTTTGATTTGATTTATATTCTGATGATGGAGTTCTAGAAGAATTCAGAGAACTCTTCAAATTTGAACGGCAGGTTAATTGTGATTAGAGGGTGTTCATAATTAGCTTAGGCATTTTCTTACTGTAGCCATCATTTTGCTGGAGTGGACCTGATGTTGATAATCAGGGATGGCATAATGAATATGCTCGTTAATTTACAGTCTGTCATCCAATTTAACACATTGTTATTTTGTTTGTTTTAAAGGTCTACAAGGGAGTTCCGTTTGATTATACTTCAAATGTAATGATGGAAGCCCTAGGACATTAAGAAAGCTCCTCAATTTTCAATCGTACACGTGCGGTGTATTGGATATTTGTGAAGTAAACTGGCTAACTCAAACAAATTCTTAATTTCACTTTTACCGGGAACCAAATGAAGTCGGTTTTTTTTTCTTAAAAATTATGTACTCTCTTACTCTCTCTTTTTTGAACTCTTATATTCGATGCCAAATTCAGAATAAAATAATAGTGAAGTTTGTCTGGATAGTCTATTCGAGGTCCCTTCAACCGTTTCTTCACATAGACCACACAAAGTCACATTAGCTATAGCTGTGCTGTGAGGCTAGAGAGTTCTCAGGCAACAAAATATTTTTGTACATGGGACCTAAGTACCTATGTAATACCAACAATGCCTGGCGGGCCACTATAAGCTGTGGTCCACAGGTTGAGCATGGCGAGTCTATTCTATCAAATCTCATAAGACGCTCCACCCGTTACCCAGCATACACACGGAACTCTAAAACGTGTCTACTGAGCAGAGGAAAGGTATAAATCATTCCCGTAGTTAAACATTTAAGTACCCAAGTCATAAAAGAAAACAATTTGTACCGGACAACTGTTTTACTGAAGTTAACTGCTGTCAAAATTGCCACCGGGCTGGGTCTTCCGCTTGTTGATTTAGTAAAAATTTAATGGATTTTTAGTGGACTTTTTTAAAAGCATATAAATTATATATGTGTCACGCATGATTTAGTTTGTAAGCCATTAGCTGTTTTGATATTAATGGTTACAAATGTATCTAAATTGGCGAAGTGATAATTGTGAACAGAAACATTCATGGAAATTATTGATTTATTATTGATTCTGTTACAATTATATTTAAGTTATGCTAAAACGGGACGGGACGCTAATGTTACCTACCTCATGGTCAGTCGTTGATAAGGTTTATTTACAAATTAATATTTTGAACTTAAAACTTTATCAACAATCGAAAATGTGGTACATATGTACATAGCTTGAAAACGTCACATGGTCCGGTCTCCTTTTTTAGCGACGATGATCTGTCTCCGCGCTGAAAAATGGCTGATTTAAAATTTAACTCTGTCACGCTGTTTTCTAGAAAACTACGGAAAATAAAAATACGTTACCTACGTAAAAAGAACTATCGTATAGTCTCTTTCAAACATATATGTTGCTTTTTTGGTAATTTCTACCGTTATCATTCTATACATGTTTAAAAATCCGAAAAATCGAGAAAATCGCGTTTTATTCTCGGTAAAAAAAGGAGAACGGCTCACATATCATTTATATTTGTAGGTATCATTTATATAATTTATAAAGTAGGTATATATGTATCGCTCACACATCGACATCTCGAAGCTCAGCACAAGAGTGCTGCGACAATACCTCGCGGTCGAGAATCACTGACAATGTCTAATGCAAACAGTTAACGACAGAAAGCCTAGTATAAAATTGTACGACATTAACTTCTTGACCGCGTTAGCGTATCGAGGGGTCAACATATGAAAGTAGCCGGATGATTTAAATAAACGGCAAACATAATTTGAACTCTCTATACGCTAACGCGATCGAGAAGTTAATGCCGTACAATTTTATACTAGGCCTTCAGGTGTCTTTCTCGACCGCGAGATAGGGTGAGTGTACCAGTGAATGAACATTTCTAGTGAATGAGTATAACGGACTATTTTTCGTAAAACAAGAATTCTGCTTATTTATTTCGAGGTTTACATACTAGAACTCAAACCACGTTAAATCGAATGAATGAACCGGGGCGTTCATTTATTAGTACACTCAACCTACTATCGCAGAAATCTTCTGCTAGGGCTACTGAATCAGTAGTATCAGTAGTACTGATAACCTCATAGGAAAAGCTATCAAAACAGCCCTTTCCGTAGGTCGTCTAGCTAGAGGTATAACCTCCACGTGCTTTGTCCGGACATGTGTGGTCGGCTTCATAAATATATAATTACTCGTATTCAATACTGAACCTTCTTCCCCAGCAATAAGTTCCGCAGACATATTTGTATACATATTACACATTGCATGGTCCATGGGGTCCTAGCGCACGCAAGTTTGTTGATGTACCGGTGACCGAAGAGCTTTCTTGCACAACGTATCAGCATTGCGATTATTATTATTATTGTTGTTTTGGGCTAGTGAAGATGCCGCGTCGACCAGTTGTGATCTATTGTGGCAGCCCTTTATAATTCATTACTGATTCCCGTTGAGTCCAGAAAGTTCCAAATTCTTTGGGCTGTAATGTTGTGTATCTCACAGGGTTGCAGTTCGTGCCTACCGAGGTGGATACTTCTTTTGTGCATTAGTGGTCCGCAGGAGCAGAGGATGTGCATCGCAGTTTCCTCTGTTTCCTGGCAGAACCTGCATGCTGCGTCTTGTTTCTTACCCATTAGAAACATGTGCTTGTTCAACTTGCAGTGCCCAGTCAGAATTCTGACCACCGCACAGGCTTCAGCATTGCGATACAACGAGGAAATGCCGCCAGCATCCTAGGTACAATGACTCAAGGACCTATTTTATATTGAAGGTAGGTAAGTTACACTTACTGCATATATTTTATTATACATATTATAGTTGTATACATATTTTGTTGAAGCGACTGTACCCTCAGGCTTATGAACATTTCGCAGTCACATCTACTGATTCATTGCCATACCGGCTATTTTATTAACACTTCCCACTGTTACTTGTGCTTCATAAATTTAAACTTTCTAAACTATACCTGCTCTTGTCGAGCTTTAGTTACGATAACTTTATCAGATCGTGTGTACTCTACGGCAAAAGAGCCAAACCACATTATCTGTACCAAGCAAATTAATTGTCAAACTCTAAACTTCTATGAAATTATGACGTTTACAACACTTTCACACTCCGTGCCATCAAAATCTAGGACTAGGAATCTTAGCATAGACGGCCTCTATGGTCATACTTCGTGAATGTTTGTTTTATTTTTACTCTCTGATTCAAATTGTTCAATCATTTCCACCAGACATAGTTTGCCTCGAAGAAATCTTTCTCAAGCCACATGGCAACCTGTTTCCTGCCTCTATTTTTATTAGATGTCATGTACAGTTTGATTTTAATGAGGTATACGACAAATAAATAATGTTTGTATTATATTGCAATCTATTATTTTATTGAATTGCGAGTAGGTACGTAAAATTATGATAATTATAGTACTTACCTAACTTTTCTTTAACAAATCTTAAAAATTAATTGAAATATGCACAGTACAGACCTAGCACAAATTTCGCGACATCGACAATATTATCTAGTGCTCGAGATAGACTCCTGTCATCTCCTAACTGTTCGGATTGGACAATGACAGTGTCTATCTAAGTCGAAATGCCGTCTTACGCCTTAAAAGATTTTTCTGTCATACCTCAGTTCCTCAAGACGAAAGTTTTCAATCAGTGAAACGTGGTCCTTCACTATCGGCCTCATCTCAAAACTCAAAGTCGCTCAACGAGCTATACAGAGCGCTATGCTCGGAGTTTCTGTGCGTGATTGAATCAGAAATGAGGAGATCCGTAGACGGGCTAAAGTCACCGACATAGCCCTCCGGACTAGCGAGCGAAGTGGCAATGGGCAGGCCACATTGCACGCAGAGCAGATGGTCGATGGGGTCGAAAAGTGCTCGGGTGGAGGCCACGGCTTGGCAAACGCAGCGTAGGACGTCCACCCACACCACAAGATGGACCCATGACCTTATGAAGGTCGCCGGAGACGCCGGATGCAGGTCGCTTCCAACCGGTACATATGGAGGTCCAAAGGGGAGGCCTATGTTCAGCAGTGGACGTCTTATGGCTGATATCGATACCCTAGTTCACAATCGTATTAACTACAAATTTTTCGATATTTGTTTTTTTATTGCTACGTATACAGAATGAAATTCTGCGTCGACTGACATTTAAAAAAATCGGAAAAACTTTTTCCTTCTATTAGAAACAGTGTGTCACAATCGTACTAAGTGCAGCTTAGTCGTGCGCCATTGCACTAAGAACCATTATTTTTACAAAACTTTGTGCACGTTTGTATTAAGTGCTTTTAGGTCGATATGCCTAAATTTAAGCACAAGTACGATCATCTTAAAAGCACTTAGCCCTATCAAAAAGTTAGTTTTGTCGGTCTGCGCATATGAACTAAGTAGTTTTAGTTCAAATTGTTACAACATGTTTGTTACGTGCTTGTGGTAAGTGCTTTTAATTCGCTTCGATATTTGAACTTTCTGTTCACCTCAAAGTGTTAACTTATTTTAAGACAATATGTTCTCAAAGGTATTAAAGATGCAGTGTTTTAAGTGTAGATAGTTCAAACGTGTCCAATAACTTTAATAAGCAAAGATGTATTTACTTTCTTTAACACAATGTCATCCAATAAATTTTACTACCTTTCCTATATCTTTGTCTCTTTTTACCCTAAAATACCTGTCTTTGTCGCACACTGCGTAGGAGTGGTCACCCGGCGGCGTCACCTAGCGCGAGTTAGTCAGTAGTTGCGACACAACGTTGAAGAGTTAATGTGGCCCGTTCCAGCGAATATTCAAACTGTTTACTAATGGACGAAAGTTAGTAATTTTAGGTAACCAAAATCGTAATAAATGCGACGTGTCTGGACGAGATTCTATCCACAGACAACAGGGCACTGGTCAACGGAGTAAGATTCCGTCCCAAAACCCGATTAAACGTTAGAAGAAAGTATATTTTTTCTTATTGGACCCACATAAAACTCTGCATTTGTACTCGAACCTATAATTTTAAGGTTAAGTACCTATAATTACGGATTAAAAGATCCTTACCGTATGTAATACAGTTTTTTGCTGGCATTCTATCATTTTTCATAGAAAATACGTTGTTTTAAAATCACTTAATATGTGTGTGCATGCAGCAAAGGTTGGGGTTTGAGGATACTAATCACACTTAATACAGTTGTGCCCTTACGTTTTATTCTTTTGAACATGTACTAAAAGTACTTAGTACGTTTGTGCATAACGAACGGTTTGTTGTTTGTGGATAGTGCCTGCACTTAATACAGTTTAGCATGAGCATTTCATTTTGATGGCGTTTCGATAACGTATTTAAGATTCATGTCGAGCTATTTTCGACTTTATAGACGTGAGTAACCCGGTTTAAGTATATTAATACGTATTTAAGACGTTTGCGCATAAATTTGTTTCAGGTTTTTAAAACCTAAACGCACTTAATATGCTGTTTGGTGCAAGCTTTTTAAGTTTAAGTGCATGTTTAGACCCAATACAGAGACTAAGAGACTGTGTTAGAAAAAAACTAAATGTATAAGGCAATGACACCGGCTGGATACTAAAAGAGGAAGTGGTACCTTCCTGCGATTCAGACTGTTAAGGGAGCTGCAATCAACGAAGCCACTGTATTGGCCGTTGATCCTCTAAACTCCACTGCTTGGGAACAGAGGAAGGTTCTAGAATTAATCGTAATTTCGGAGTCACCGGTTCATAATATTAAGAATTTTGGAACCATACTGGATAATTCAACCCTTCAATTAGACACAAATAGGTCGCTCCTCCCTCTAAAGTACATCTGGATAGAATGTCGTAGAAATTTTGCGTAACGTTCACTATATTTCTCCTTATATTGATTCTGAATCTTCTTTTCAACCTCCATCGCCTTAATCGAAGGACATCGACAATGCTAAAGAAAATAACGATGCTAAGCTAATGCACCAAGAAAAAGACGGAAAGGTCAGCTTCAAAAGTTGAAAATATTGTGATCTATGACTTACATCAAATTGGTCAAAGCTAAAATGTAAATTCTTCAAACAAAATAAAATAATTCCTACAGATTTTTCAAAATGTCCTGTTGCAATTATACATAATACATAATGTACAAGTTTCAAACAAGAGTTTTGTAAACAGACTGATTTATTAAATATTTCCAGAAATTCAAATGTACACCCAAATTGATCCAGTAATTACTTACTTAAAACTGTATATACGTATGTATAAGCATTTCGAGGGACTTCTACTCGTTTTTTTTTCTGCTCATTGTACTGTATTTTGTTTGTGCCATCAAATAAATTATTTCTATTCTATTCTATTCTACCTGTCTGTTTTTTTGTATATTATTAAAAATAGTGTTGCTCTGTTTGTTCTTTTTAATTATAACGTCAAACAGTGGCAGTGAGGTTGCGTATTTTTTTTATGGTGGCATTTGTTTGTTTAATTTTTCGGTGATTTTTATGTTTTAGAGTTTTATTTGTTTTAAATAGGCATGTGTAAAATGTGACACTAATGATAGCCAGTAAAAATCCTTAATTTTGAATGTAATTGTTTTGTTTATCACTTTTAAAACATACTTTACATTAAATCATCAATATCTTAACTACATTGAGTTCACCGTTTTGGTATGCACACTTGTACTAAGTGAGGGGATCGGTTCATTCAATGTTAATTTTCACTACAAAATCGTAATTATATTTAAAATTTTAGTTGATAAAGGTACTCTCAAAGGTCTATTCTACATTTACAAATCGTTACTAAATTGCTTTTTTGTACAACTACTGAGATATTAATTTGCAAACATTAAAATTACTCTCCTGTAAAGTTTGCAAAAACGCACTTAATACGATTGTGAACTAGGGTATCGATATGATGATGATGATGATGAAGATTTGATTTAACAAGAAAATATTTTTTCAAAAATATGCATTACTTAACAATTAAAGCGAAAATTGCAAGACAGAGAGAGGAATATTGGCAATATCTTCGAGACAGAAAGAGATTGATATTTTCTCGGGACCGCTTCATGGCATCTTTGTGGTCGCCATGGCGGCTACGGAGAATAAAAACCAAAAACAAACATTTCATAAATCCACTCCCACTACACTTTTTCACTTTGAAGGCGTGCGTGTCTATCTACTTTTATCTCGGTGGCTAGGGCTACAGGATCCTAAACAAATGCAAATAACATGTTTCGGGTATTCACATGCAACAATTTTTTGTAGGTACTAAAGATGGCGCTAAAATGTATGGCACGCTTTTAAGGCTATACAAACGTTTGCCTGTTTTATTCATGCTCGAAGCTAGTTGACCTTTACCGCAAAAGCTCTAGGCCTTATCGCTAAAGAGCGATCTCATTATAAATATATCTGAGTTTATTACCGTAAAATAAAGAGTAAACAATTTCATCTTTTATATTTATAACTTCATTTCATCCGCCAATCGTAAAATGTATACAAAATTTTGCTTCATTAATAATCTAGATAGTATAAGTACCCATAATATAGAGAATAAAAGTAATAAAACCACAATTTTAGTATTTCGATCGTTCTGTTTACAGCGCACCTCATTTAAAAGTCGTAAATTCGTTTTTATTTGGTTTTCTAGTATCCACTTAAGAACGTAACAAGTGTACATGTGCCTATATGAGACTCGTGGTTGCTTAGTGCCTTTTCATCTGGACGAGTTTATCAAGGCTTATCAATAGATTTTATGAGCACGCGTGGTTCCTGACGCTTTTATCCACACTCACCGTAGGCCGTATAACCTGATAAACTTTCACCACTGGCATTAGGGGTAAAAATAAGTATTTAATACCACTTGTCTACACACCTAAAACACATGTAGTGCGATAACCTATCGATCTTCTTCTAGCGATTTCCCGGCTTATGGGACTGCTCAGGGAGCCTGGGTTCTTTCTACTTTGGGAATTAATTCCAAGATTTACCATAGGCGCTATGTTGTACGAATAAACGACTGCCATCTGACTTTTTAACTCAGAGGGTAAACTAGGTCTTATCGGGATTAGTCCGGTTTCCCTACCAAAAATATTAATGTTTTCCTTTACCAAAAATATTAAAAGAATGTTTCGAACATAAGTTCCGAAAAACTCATTGGTACGAGCCGGGTTCGAACCCGCCATCTTCGGATTGGAAGTCGCACGTTCTTAACGCTGGGACCACCAACGCTTAAGTGTATAACCTATCTATTTTTCAAAATAATTGTCATAAAATCTGTAAGCAAACAAATCCTAACCAATCGATAGAGCTATAGAGATGAGCATGCAGTCTGCACAGATTAGATTGTATTGTATTGAAGTTCCTAACTGTTAGTTTGAGACCGGTTGACTGTCTACAGTTTAAGAGGCCGGTATATAAATTCAGCTGATTAAGCTCAAATTTTTGCCATGAGTTTTCATAGTTACAATAACGTTTTTACATGTTTTTATACAAATATCAAAAGATAATTTCATAGTCTATTTCATAATCTTTTTTAATTTTGTGGTCAGTTTTTGAAAAATCCACCACTTCCTGATAGCGGTTTTACCATTTTTTTGCTCAGCGAGCTTAAAAACATCTATCTGGTTTTCGACCTAATTGCTATGGAATCTGATTTTTTTTCTTGTTTAGTACCTATACCTACCTATAGGTAGTATTCTATTTTATTAATGGCCCATTTTTGAACATTTTCTCACAAAATTATGTGTTTTTTTATTTATTTGGTATATTTTGGTAGAAATACACACATATTGACCAAGTTCTGGCAAAACAGCCCCTTTTATCATCTATTGTGATACGTGAGTTAACTGTTGCAATTTAATATCAGTATGACTCACGAAAGTTTAAATTATACATATATTTTTTTTCCCAAAAATAGTGCTTTAAATCACTCTATATTTCGCTATAAAATATGCGGCGTAAACTTTGCTCGTCAGTATGCTCTCAGAGACTGACAGTACAAAGGAACGTGTAAGTAGTAATGTAGTGAATATGGAGATATTGTAATCCATTCGTATGCCTATTTATTAAGATAGTGTTTGGTTACTGTGTAAATAACGTGTCTTCGCGCGTTATTGTGCAAAGGTCGTATCTCGTGTGTATTTCAATCATGGCCGGACTCTTAAGATGCAGGGTTATATTAACGAGATTTTTTTTAACGAAATTAGCGCCACATGCACGTCGCTTTGCTTGTTTAATCTATTTTTGCATACCTATCAGAGGATGTGGCAAGAGAATACTTTAAAAAAGTACCTAGCCTAGGTAGCTATCTGTTCACAATTAGGTATTTATTTTAAACAGCTTAAGTTGCAAAATTGAATCTTATTCAAACGATGTTCACTCGTGATATCACCAGTAATACATTGTCTACTCGTAGTTGCGTTATGAGCACTCTCACGGTGTACATTTAATACAACTATTGATAGTTTTGATAAAGACCGCAGTTACGATGAAACCAGTCGTTTTATTTAATATCGAGTACCGATACAGTACTTAAACTGCTTAACTACTTTGAAATATGCGTAACAGTATACAGGGTGCTTGGTAACAGGATTCAAAGCCTAAAGTAGGTGATAGTTTAGACCATTGAGGACATAGCGTATCGATTTAGATGATGTTAATTGGGCTAGTTGTCTTTTTGTTAGCGGTCGCAATAGCGCTGTGAGCATCAAGAGTAGGCGCATTATCTAAAAACACACTCTGCAAAAGAGTTTGCCACCTGTTTGGAGATAAATCACCAAATCCAGTCGGCTCATTACTCTCGCGATTCGACTTTACATATGACGAAAAGGTACCAGGGTCGCGTGTTATATTTGATTGTATTACGTCAAGATAGTCTGTCATTGCTCTACAGAATACAGAAGGGATAAGTTAGCCTTACGAAAGTTTCTTACAAGATGAGCATTGTTGGGGTCCAGAGTATTGCTTTTGTGGGCAGAAAAGCGAGACTGTATTTGTATGGCTATATCAAGCCGGCTAAGATGAAACTCTGCAGAAACCAGGCCATTCAGGCTCTCAGATACCGAGATAGAAGCGACAGCCGGGTAAACCAAAACCAAATCAAGAATACGCTGATTGCCATTGACTATATAATTTTCTTGAGATAAATTACATGTAGATAAACACATCTCGTAAGCTTTGCGTACAGAAATGATATATTAACTGTAATAACATCAATAAAATATCTTTAAATTATCAGTCAATCTTGAATTAGAGATATATAACAACAAAACTGCGTACAAATTAGTTTTTACGAGGCGTTTATGAAGCATAAAAAGCTGTAGAAAAGATACGAGATAGTAATTTTTTAATATCTTTTAGTAGGTACTTTTAAATTTGTGGTGACACATAATGGGAATCTTGATTTAAAAAAGTAAATAACAATTGATAATAGAGCTTCGCAATAATGTAAATACTGGTAAACTGTACTCTTAGCACGACGAAGAACTGAGAACCAAACCAAGCCGATAGAGCTAGCCCTCAGAATAGCCAAGCTGAAGTTCTTGAATGGAGATTGCGAACGACCCACCCCGTGGGACGACCCCTGCCAGGTAAACCGACGACCTGAGGATAGTGACGGAAAGTAGATCTGGAGAGCTGATAACCGAGCTGGCACGAATTGGGGAAGGCGTATGTCCAGCAGTGGATGACCAGGGGCTATAAAAATGATGCTATAAAAAAGTGTCCCAATATCAATTTAATAAATAATGAATGATATGCGTTATACGTCCCTTATTGCAAGGTTTTTGCAAATAAAGAATGTGACTGCAAAGTGCAAGTGCCTTATGTATATGTAGGTTCTATCTTATTAAGTGCTTCAGTTTTGCTTATCTTAATAGGTTGTTTTGAATGTTGATGATGTTTCAAGCAATCCAATTTGTATAAATAAGGATTAGTCAGTCACTAATGCCGTAGTTGGGTTATCTGACGTAATAGAAGGTATTGCTGTAAACATGATGAGACTGGGTAGAAGGTCGGCTATCGGGGAGAATAAGAACAGTTAATATGATCGAATTTAAATTATCGTGAGACATATTATTATTATAATACTCACGCACGCTACTCGACGCTTGATAATGGAATCCTAAGATTAACAAAAAATACCGCAAGTAGCGAGTGCTATCCGTACCGGATTGATTATAATAGTTAAAATGATTTAATAGTCCAAGAAGCTTAGCTTAATATATTTTAGTTGTAATTGGTTTACATTGGCAAACAAGAGCAAAAGCACGATGTTTAGATATTATTTAGTTATTTTCAAATAACGTGTTCCACAAATTTATTATAGAACAAATTATAGGTATGATATCGTAGGTACATATAAGTAAAATATGCAAAACCTTTACGATATATTTTCAAACCCTTAATAAGACTTAGAATTAGACTCTTCACAATTGAATGTATGTCTAATAGTCAAATAAAAAAACTAATAGTCAACGCCACCACCTTTAACATACCCGAAATATAAATAAACATTTAAATAAGTCCTTTAATAGACAGAATCAACTGGCGCTATAAATGGACGCTGAACGATTAGTTTTACGCCGCCATTAAGACAATCCTCGAATTCTACCCGATTTTTTTTCTAAATTCCGTAGAAGCCTATCATTTCAAACAATCTCGGAATAGAAAAGTCAACGTTGGAAAACACGAGATATATTTGTCTATTTGACTCTGTTTCAGTTCAATATACATACAGAACAGAACTGTAGTATGTTCATTAAAGTAAATACAATTTCAATATATACATAAAATCACTGAACTAACGTTATTATAATAACAAAAATTTAATTATAATTACAAATAAAAAATTGGAGCTAGCTCAGCGCCAGACGGTAGGGTGCCCTGAAGGCTTCCTCTGAAATAGGCGCCAGAACTTATTTCAAATTATAATGACATTGCTCACAACTTATAGAAACTATGTGCTGACATTGCTTACCGTCGATACAAATCATGTCACCGTGTATTATAGGCGATTAAGTATTCTCTGCACTCCATAAACGTTAAAGTTAGTTCCCGGCTAGTGTTAAACCCGGTTAAATTTAGCACCAATTAAAGTCTAATTTTGTCCAATGGCGATATTAATTGGCGATGTACTTGGACAGCTGGAGCAAGTTTAGCTGATAGAAATACGGCTGCGAATAATATAGATGCTAAATGGCCTGTGAAATGTATGATCTGCAGAGACCTAGTTTCTCATGCCGTAAAATAATGATAAATAAAAAGCTCCTCTGAGTGCTCCTTTTGAGTGGAATCTTATAGTTATGGGAAAGATATTCTTATAGATCTCCTGTCTATAACCTAGATAGTTTAATTGTTAAATAATGTCAGTTTTACGTTCTTACCCTTGGACAGACAGGGCAGTGCCTATTAAACTGGCTATAAAATTGTAATTTCCTGCTATCCAGTAAACCAATAAATAAATCTTCAAGCCTATCTCTTACATGTTCATTATGACAAATATAGGTACTTTTAAAATAAAATGTTCATTATGACAAATATTACAAGATGTCCAATCGAAATTGCCGATAATCTTATCACGCAATTAACTTAACGAGTTAATTCGACAATTATCTCAGTTGTAGACCACACGCAGATTAGAGCCGGCTGTCCTCCCGCGCAAATGATCTATAGCCCAATGTTGGGATAAGTAAATCAACCGTATGAAGTGTGTGGGCGACGGTGCCTTGCGGGACTCCCTGTGGTAGCATCTGAGTCACCCTAACGAGTACGGAAGAAAGTTTATCAAACGCACATTTTCCGATAAAAGTAACGGTTGAAACAGAAGTGTCTTTCATTAACATAATTATATTCAATACCGTCACGTATAATTAAAATTTGAGATAATTTATGGACGATCTTGTCGTAAGCCTACAGATACTTGAATAGATCGTAAAATGCTGGTCATTTAAGTGTCTATCGACATTTATATGGCTGACTATTACAGATACGTATTTCGACCATTGGCACAACTTACAGATTTGCCGTATCATGCTTATGTTCATTTTGTCCATTAACACGAGAAACATAAGTGCTGTAATCAATGCAGAGTGAAAACTATTGAATGTAAAGCTTGAATTTTTTGCATCAGGATACTTATACAATGTTAGTTACCACTAAGGAGGAGTTGTGCAAAGTCTACTCCTAAGGTAAAAAAGTAACAGCTACTAGAACACGGCTTCCACTCTGGTATAATTTTACGTATATTAATGATAAATTATGTCATGCAGTCATAAATAATCTGTTGTGGAGATACTTGAACGAGACCGTCTCAGCTAAATGACGTGTGTCCAGTATTGTACGTAATGACGTGAGTCCAGTATTGGACGTCTGAAAATGATGTGAAAATATCTATAAAATCTATAGAAACAAGATTACCTTAAAGTCCATGTGTAGTCGGCGTGGATCCAAGTGCAGCCATTAGGTACTTTATTGTCCCGACAAGCGTCGCGTTTAGACGACAAGCCTGCGTGGGCAGCAGTTTATTATTTTATCGCGATTGTGCTCTCGGTGTTGGCTGTCGGGCTAAGTGCCGTAGCTCTATATAATGCTTGTTTGGCGCCAAAGTGTTGATTATGCTGGAGTTATGATACTGGTGATCTGGATTTTCTGGATATCCTTTATGGTTGCATAACCATGAGGAAATTCATGATGTTAAAGGGGGTCTTCTGATCATGTCGTTGAATTCGCTATTGGGGTCAGAAAAAAGTATCTCAGCCACCCGCCTACCTCCTCAAAAACCATATCCAAAAAACCAACCAGGCATATCTAATGTTTCTGTAGGAAATGTCAGACAAGCGTTCATAAGTTATCAATTTATCATAGGCTGTCATTACCATCTTCAATGTTAAAAACCTGTATACAATAAAAATTGTATTATAAGTAATAATCTTTCACCCAAAATTGAATTACCTACCTAATAAACCTTACGCTAGATGGTTCTGCGTGCGTAGCCAAGATGCCAATCGCTCACGCTTATTAACGTATCGTAGCTACCTCTCTCTATCACGCTTCCGTGTTAGTGTGACAATGACAGTTGCGTTTCGTTAGCGACTGAGCGTGAGCGATTGGCATCTTGGCTACGCACCCTGAATAGGGAAGCCGATGTCATTCATTAATATGACAAATACTACCTGCATCTCCATGCATCGCCCAGTGTTAGCCGCTAACACGGGGTTAAGCGGTCTAATTCCATACAAAAAAGCACTTAACACCGGGTTATGTGGCTAATCTCGGGTGGTGCAAGTGGGCCTAACGTAACGGGTTACACGTTGTTGAAAAACATCTAGCCTGTGCCGTAAACCTTCGATAATACTAACTTCAAATTCAACAATATTTGATAAAAATGGACTTTTGCCAAACGTTGGACTTACTTATCAGAAAATTAATGTAAAATAAAATCGCTGATTTGACTAAAACTAGCATTTAGCCATAAAATTATGCAGTGACTGTCGTTTAGTTAAGTTTACGCACTATTCAAGCATAATTATAATTACTGTTTAAAGTGTATTGGTTTACGCTACTTCGGCACTATTATTGGAAGTTTACATGTAACATGGTAATTTCGTGTAAATTATAATTTGTATGAATCTATTATAGTTGTCGTACCTACATTGGTAATCAAGGGGCCCAAGGAGTAAACGTGACTAATTTCATTTGAGATGCTCCAGCACTCAAATGAAAAGGGAGCACCTAAGGTTAGTGGGTACACTAAGTTAAATACTCTAATTTTCATTTCAAAGACGAAAGGCATATCATGTTACTTTTTCTTTATTATATGACATCCATTTAAAGCTAGAGTCGTTTTCATATTTGCAAACCTGGAGAAATGGAAAGTTCACGGGCACCCACGCACCGATCTGCATTTTGATGAGGATCATTAGTCAGTTTGTCTTATTGATGGTAATGCGTAGTTCAGGCTGCCACGTGGTGAATACAATGAGACTGATTTATGATATCGAAGAGTTGGAGTTGGGACAGCCTTTTGCTTAGCCTAGTCATAACGGTATCTAGTACCTACCAACGGGGGTCATTAGGACTCAGTTTCCCCTAGCTCGTTCAGAAATATGAAGCTTATCTAGATGTCACGGAAAAACGTACTTAGGTTAGGTACCTACTTAAATAAATTGGCTCCGGCTATCGCACGAATATTTTTAATTCACCGCCTCGCCATTGACTGTGGAAGTGTGGATTTGGATTGAGTATAGGAAAGTGGGTAAGCATTTCACTCAGAGAAAACAAAGTTATTCTAATAAAGAGTCTTGATATTCAACCAACATTATTTTCGTAGTTTAAGTGGTTAAGGCTGCGTTTTACCAAATTTTTATTCCGAGAATAACGCTTACTCTCAGATAGTAACGTCAAATTACTATGGGATTTTGACATTAGTATCCAAGAGTAAGCGACATCGATAAATTAATACATTTTTTTAAAAGTAGGCACTACATTATAAACGGCGATGAAAGGGGTAAAAATACAATTGCATCAAAGTTTTTTTCAGAAATCGCGAAACGTCTTGTTGAAGAGCTGGTGGCTTCCTTTCCTCGCATAATGTATCAGCATTGCGAGAAAACTCATACAACGAGGAAATGCCGCCAGCATCATGGACCTATTATAGATTTAAGGTAGGCAGAGGTAGGTAGGTAGAGATAGGTAAGTAGGTAAGTAATACTTACAGTATATATCTTAAAATAATACTCTATTGCCTTAAATCATGCCTTTATGACGCACAATTTTGGTGACTGAATTACTGCGTTATAATACTATAGTAGCTAACCTGTGACTTTTATTAGACAAATATAACTCTTGAAACTTCCAACGGTAGTATATTATCGTACCCAAAAATGCATCGTTAGTTAATACTTAAGCGCTCATGCTCATGCATCCAAATTATGGTCTATAAAACTGTCCCCAACAATCGGCAACGATTTGTTTATTAAGTATAATCTGTTTAAAATGACTACGTGTTTAGGTGATAAACTAACATAATTACAACATAGAAAAGCAACACCATTATGTGGATTATAGCCATGGGTATAAAATTCAAATTTAGCGAGAGATACGAGCTTTCGTGCGAGAGGTTAATCTTTAAATTTACAAAAGACACCAGAAATATAGTCGAGTTTGAAGCAAATATTTCTAATGGTGTAACTTTGATATTAGACATTGTACCTACTATAGTCTTCTTTTAAACGTCAAACTTCTATACTCTTCACTTTCACAGTCTTGATAGCACAGACTGATGCAAGCTCAGCTTAGTCGGAATCTAAATCCGTAAAAGTTATTTCAACCTTATGCTATGTAGGTAGAGAAAAAGGTTCGTGATGTTTTTTTAACAGGAATAACCTTGACATTGTAAACAAACATAGGTAAAATTCAGTGCCTGTATCCTTCTTCTAACGTTATCCCGGTTTCGCTTTCCTCTCTGTCAGGTCTGCCTCCTGGCTTCCATTGCTATTTGTTTCATGTTTGGCTGTCTGACGAAAAATAGTTCCATCCTCACAATAGCTTAATTCGATACCTCCTACGTATACTGAGCCAAGTGACTTTTTTACGATTTTCGTTTTTTTGCATATTTGGGATCAAAATATTGATATCTACATGCTATAAAAATTTCATGGCGAAATTACTGCTAGTTTTCGAAATAAAGTGACGTATACTGAGCCAAGTTACAACGTTTTTTCAATTAGAGCATCGTATACTGAGCTAAGTCACTTGTACCACTATACGCGGTACACGTATCGGGTGCAAGTGGCAGTTGGCTCAGTATGCGCGAACCGGATTACCGGTTTACCAGTAATTTGACTGGATTTGGGGTCCGGGTTTTTTACCGAAACCTGAATGAACTGGAAATTATTTGATAAAACTCACTTGTAGGACAAATTGAACTACAGGACTTTATTGTCTTCTGTTACCGCGATTGTTATTCATTGAAATTAAACACTTTAGAACGGATTAATCGCGTTTATTAACACCATGATCCTACGTTTCGAGGTTCTCTCAGTCATCATCTTAACCCTGTGAAAACGAGTGCTGTAAAGGGCTCGAAACGTAGGATCATGGTGTTAATAAACGCGATTTATCCGTTCTAAAGTGTTTAATTACAGGACTGTAATTTTAATTAAGATGTAACATTTAATGACTTTGTTCATAGCAATAAAAATAAATTTAAAATTTAAAGTAAGACTTATTAGAAGCTATACCTACGTTCTACAAAACCTTAAGAGACAATTGTCTCACCTGCTCATATTTAAGGTAACTTTTGAAATAGCGATTTTGTTTTGTTCATCTACTGGAATATTTTGAAGTGACTCGTACAAATCAGGCAAATTGTAAACTGTCGTAGATTTAAAGTTCATAATATATTTTAACAAATACAATATATATATATATATATATATATATATATATATATATGTATATATTATTAATGTGGGACACTCCAATATTGATGTAAAATATTGGAGAATATTGGTGGAAACGAATTAGCGGATGAACGTGCCAGAAAACACCACTGGTGGCCAACCAAAACCGTTCTGCAGAGTCACCAAACAGGAGATAAACAATGTTTTCTGCTGAACCAAGAAAATATGAGAACAAGCGCAGAGTGGAAGTCTGTCATAGGAAATACACACTCAAATCCAAGGGTTCAACGACAAAAATACTAAAGAGCTGCTAGGGCTCAAGAGACACAAAGCCTGTGCACACACACATGTTTATAATGGGCAAGAAAAAAGATGCAGCATGCAAGTTCCGTCAGGAAGCAGAGAAAACTGCGATGCACATTATCTACTCCTGCGGACCACTAAATCTTAATGTTTAAAATAAGTACCTATACTACCTATCCACCATGGTAGGCTTGTACCTAATACCTTATGAGGCACAATATTACACCCCAACCAAAGAAACTTTCTGGATGCAACGGGAATCAGTAATGATTTATAAACGGCTGCCACGGTAGATCACAACTGGTCGATGCAGCATCTTCAATAGCCCAAAAGCAATAACAAATATTTCGGTGATTTTAAAACGAATTTAGCGATAGTATTTTAAAGTGGCAATGGCAATACTGATATCCCGTCATCTTCAAGATAATTTTTATATTATAAACAGTAAAGCTCAAGATTTTTAGAAATAATAAAATACAGTTTGTTTGTTATAAAAATATTTCTGTTACCTACTGTATCTCAAACTAATAATCTTTTAAAAAGTAAATAATTTTACCTAAACTAGCTACTGTTTAAGAAGTTATAACGTACCTAACTATATGTTTTAATTTGTTTTATAGAAGAGTATTTTATTTCTATTCAATTTGGATTCCCTTTGTTATATTTTATAACACGCCTTAGTTAAGCTTATTCTTAATAGTTTTTTGTGTTAAAGGTAATAGAAAATTATTGGTTTTGTAGATGTACACTAAGTAATGGGAATTAAGACTTTGACATAATTAATCCACAATAAACGTTTAAACAGTACTATACCGATAATAAATGTCGGCTGTGATAAGTTAATTTACCTTTATAATAAAAGTAATTTTAGTGTAAATTCGTTTTAAGTTTTGTTTTTCAAACGTAATTTGCTTAAATATCCTAGATACATATATTTTTAAGCCAACTATAATGTCCATAACATATACAGGAACCTCAACGTATACTGGTACACAATGCATGAATTCAGGCGTATACTGGTACAAGTGACTAATCAAACGAAAACTAACAGATAAAATCCATTCGAGTAAGAGCTTTGAGTTTGTTTAGGTACTAAATGGTACATGACACAAAATAGACATGTAATATACTAAAAATATATCCATATTCATCTAGTCGTAGTTTACTACGTATACTGGACCAAGTGGTAGTTGGCTCAGTTTATCAAAAACTGGAACTCGAAAATTTCACGTATACTGGGCTAACTATCATTTTTTCAAAAACTACTATTAATTTCGAAAAAGTAAATATGCACATTTATTCAAAATATATTTGTTAAATATACTTGAAAATTTCATTAAATTATTCCAACGTATGAGTTAGTTATGGAACTTTGTACCTTTGAACAGCTCTCCTGTAAAATCATGATTTTGCACTTGGCTCAGTATACGTAGGAGGTATCGTTATTAGAGGTTACCAACCTAAAGAGAAGTATATGTGATATTTTAATTTTCATTTCAGAGGCGTATTCACGTGATAAATGTTAAGTGCCTCTGCGTACAACACTTGTACAACATACATAATGGCTTAACCCATTTAAGCTTTACTATAGAACAGGTTGTAAAATGTTGGAATATTCTAAACAAACAATAGAAGTAAATGAGACCGATATATATCGTGGATATTTTAAGTTTCGTTATGGATATAAAGATACAAGCCGATGATAGACATATTTAAGTGCCAAGCGAATAGCGGACAATAAAACAGTGATTTATCGTGAGTTGCGTCACATTTTAAAACAGCTTCATGGTATATTTTGTATTACTAATTAAGAAATTTAATACAATTACATAAATCACATCTATATACAAATGGTGAAACTTAAAACGCCTAAGAATAAAATACATAGTAGGTAAGTACTTATTGGAAAATTGAAGTGGCACTAGCCAGTCCGTCGAATGCATACCAAATGTAGGGTGAAAATAATCACCCAATGGACCCCACAAAATGGACGAGTCAAAGGCTGATCTTTGAGAAAGGTAACAGAATGACCTAGACACATCAGTAAAAAGTGGCGTGATGCACTAAATACTGTTATGTTTGGAAAGAGAGGAGGAAAAACCGTTCCCCAGCAGCGGGATACTGAACCAGACTAGAAGAAATATAGATGTATTCCTGATGTAAACACATCATGACTACATAAAGACACTGTTAAAATGACGCCAACAATTTGTTACATATTCTTAGCGTTACACAATCGCGTGCACTAATAACTTGCACCACGACACACCCCGTCCATCCAAGGTTCCAATTCTTTTATTGTTGCATCATTCCCAATAGCTGAAACAGACGTTTAGTAGTAATTAATTACATTAATTGCATCGTTTTCCGCCTCATTAATACTGTGTTCGGTATCTTTTATTGCATCCAAATATCTTTGTGCCGACTCCCACGTCTAACGTGTTTAATGGTCGAAGTATAAAGGATCGT
The DNA here is from genome assembly GCA_949128165.1 of Lathronympha strigana. Lineage (NCBI taxonomy): Eukaryota > Metazoa > Arthropoda > Insecta > Lepidoptera > Tortricidae > Lathronympha > Lathronympha strigana. Next base: position 9,730,345 of record OX421915.1, read on the forward strand.
TTGATTGATTGGCTGCGGTTTTTAGGTTAAGGACTTGGTTGAAGAATATTGTATCACTTAAGAGGAACTTTTGCCAGCATCTTGTGGCAATAGTATTGTTACACGCTTTGGTGTTTAGTTATGCTGTCAATTTACTTCGTTACCGGGATTCATACAAACATTTTTGGTGCATGTCTTTCCATATTACAAGAACTCAAAATCTCCTCGCCGCTGCCTTCTGAGTGTCAACGCAGGATCCTGGAATACAATACAATACAATACAATAACTCTTTATTGCACCTCAAAACAACAAAAATAACACAAACTGGTATAGATTACACATGAAAAAGACAACACACACACATGCCATGCATGTTTTTTTTTTTTTTTTGATGCATGCATGATTGGTCACATTGCTAGAAAAGACTGGCAATCTCGAGAAGCTGATCGTGCAGTGCAAAGTATTTGGACGCAGCCCTATATGCATACGCAGAATGTGAATAAGCGACTTTACGCGACTTAAAATAATTATCATGACATATACCGGGTGTTGCCCATAATAGGAGCAATAAATTTAACCGTAGATAGTAGGTACTCCCACTCCCCAAACTAAACTACGTTTGCTTAGCGACTTTTAAAACTAACATGTGTTTTAATTTTTATTAATATTACACTGTAATGTTTGTTAGAAGACGCGATGTACTACGTTTTTTTTTTCATTTTTGTGTTATGACAAGATACGTCAATTAGACTGATTTTAACGTACACAGGCATTCATAAGTGCATGAGCAATTTATGAATGAATTTATTAATAAACTGCCCATGTAATTTTGAACGCGATAGTACTTTGAAAATACTATTAGTCTGAATGAAAAAGTGGGTCCTATTACGGGCCCGGTACGTGTAATTTTTTAGAATTTTAGAGCACCTTATTCAGCAAAAACTCATTAATTAATGGTTGACTTGCGTGCACTGGCGTGTACAATATGAATCAAATACATCGAATCTTGTGCAATAATCCCACATACGGCTCCAAGCTCGGTAGTCGGACATGTCTCTGCAGTGGTTTGTCATCGTTTTGTGTCTCGTTTATTTCTGGACAGCTGCACGCGCTTGTCCACGCCTGATCTAAACAATTTGTTAAACATTACATTTACATGTTACGATTAGGTTACTTTACTGTTACTTGCTATTTGGCTCTTTGTTTGAGAATCAATGAGGCCGAGTATAAAATGGAATTCTTATGTCCCACTTTAAATTTCATTTAAAACCTTATATGCATGCGTCGCATATACTCGTAAAAATCAACTCATATTAGCTGGAAGAGATTACTTAAAGGAATACATTCGCATTTGTAAGTACTTTAATTTTGTCAATTGTTTTGAGATCTATTTTATGTAGGTTGGGTACAATAGTGCTTACTACTAATACAAATACTTTCATAATAATGTTAACAGACGTTTTAGTTCAATTATGTTTTCTCCCTTTCTAACAAAGGCCAACGGTCAAACTGACAGATAAAGACAAACAATCATTTAGCTAAACTATGTTTGATGTGCGTTTATGGCGTTATCGTGCCATTAATCTGTAAATTAAGTATTAAGATTGTTTTGTACCAAATCGATAGTAAACAATTCACCTAAAATCGCCGTCAATGGAACTTCCAAACAATGTAAACTAAATGCGTAACATGTTTTGTCACTGTTTCTCCTTGTATTTTCACACTACCTAATCAAACACCACCGAAACCATTCACTACTGAAACGTAGTATTATCGTAACATAGGTACAAAACATAAGATAAAAAGTTAATCTTGGAAATTTGATTAAAAACTTTAAAATTAGGTTATTATGATCGATATTTTGATGTTTGTTTACATTGAGCGGTCACCGTTGTTGCCAGAGACATTGCATGTTGCCGACCCTCTAAAAGCTGTTGGTAATTATATTCCATCTTTGCGAAATCCCCCGTGAGATTTTCTGCAAGAAACTCATTCTGAGAGCATTCGCGGAAGAAAATTTTGCTTTCCAAATTGCCTAGAATAATAACCACGGTGAATATTTTTGTATTTAGTAATCACATTGATGATGATGGAGACCAAAGATTGCTATATGAACTAGGTTATTGAGTTTGGATTTGTTCGAGCTGTCTCAACGAGTAGTAAATAAATGTTAAAAGCACAGTCAGCTGCAAATAAAACTTTAGGTAAGCTTTTTTTTTACAATTACCATAAATCGTTACGAACACGTTTCGTCTTCTGAAAGTCCACTAGGCTCAACATACTATTTTTTCCTTTAGCCTACTTTAGCTGTTTTGTTTATGTAATGTTACATAATTTGCAATCAGCAAGACATTAAAGGATTTCCAGCGCTAAAAGCTCGTGTCCACATAGATCGGCAAATGAAAATCGCATGTACTTAGAGGTATTCAAGCGTAATAGAGCTTCTTTGATGTTTGTTGGTATAGGTAGCTTAGGATCTTATCTGGCCTATAATCATTCGCTATTTAGGTTGCGATTCTACGTTTCAGATTTTAATCAATTTCTGCGGGAATATATGTAGTATTGTTAAGCCTAAGCCTTTTAACACACGTAACGCATATCATTTCTAATCATCTGTAAAAACTTCCGATTTCCGTGATCGGAACTTCGGACACAGAGAGTGCCAAAAATTCTTCCTAATTGGTTTGACACATTGACTTTATATTTCTGGATATTGTTTTATTTAACTATAACTACAAACAAATTTGTATGAATCACCTCATGGTCCCGAAAGTCTATATTTAAAAATTTGAATCTGTTTTATTATAGTTATAGATCAAGATAACCAAATATTCACCAAAAATAATATTAAAAAAAAAACTGAGTATTACTTAGTCCGAGGACCGCACACTAGTGTATATAAACTAGCAAACTACATGTCTACTTATTTGAACTTTCACAATTTTTTACACAAATTATACATTGACTACAACAGGAACTGACGTTACAAGGGCGACATTGATCCGTGGTAATGAAAAAAGACAATGTTTTACGTTGTTGTTGTTGTAATACTACACAATGTTGTAGTAACATTTTTACATACCGACTACTAGTACAGTTTGACTAAATAATACCAGGATGACCAACGTTTGATTCGATTTTTGACCTACATACAGAGGTTAAGTACACGTAAGCATACTCTGAAAACAGTCCCAGGAGCACAACACGTTAAAAGAAACACTCAAGTGCCTCCGCCAACGCCAGTGCGTCAACGGCCTCCTAGCCTAGTCGGTAGTGACCCTGCCTACGAAGCAGGAGGTCCCGGGTTCGAATCCTGGTCAGGGCATTTATTTGTGTGTTTATCACGAATATTTGTTCCTGAGTTATGGATGTTTTCTATGTATTTAAGTCAATCAATCAATCAGCCTATTGCAGTCCACTGCTGGACGTGGGCCTCCCCAAGGGTGCGCCACAAAGTACGGTCATTCGTGACCCTCATCCAACCACTACCAGCTACCTTTCTCAAGTCATCGGTCCACCTGGCAGGAGGGCGCGGGGCGTCCCACACTACGTTTGCCGAGGTGTGCCCATTCGAGAACCCTTTTGCTCCAACGCTCATCGGTTCTGCGACAGACGTGGCCGGCCCACTGTCACTTCAGCTTGCAACACCTATGGACTATGTCCATTACTTTGGTATTGTGCCGGATAGTCTCGTTCCGGACTCTGTCTCTGTCTGTATTTAAGTATTTATATGTATCTATCTATTATATATATCGTCGTCTAGTACCCACATCACAAGCCTTATTGAGCTTACCGTGGGTATTTATTAATTATTTTATTTATTAAGTGTTACATTAATCGATTATATTTATCTTGATCACCTTACTTAGAATCGACTGCAAATCATCGGTCAATATTATCCTGTCATGTTTTATTATTTCAAGTGTCCTAGACCAACTTTCCAATGCCAATAGAGCTTAAGAGTTTAAATACATAAGTCGTTCTTATGCCCTTTTTGTTTTGAGATTAGAATAGGGTTTAGTACGAACCGCTTAATGCCCATGGTTTTGTGACGGCTAAATCTAGACTCTTGAATTGATAAATAAACAGAGTTGTTTAGAGACTAGATAAATATTGCCTTACTGGATATCTTCTAAGGATTCTTAGTATTGTTTAAGTAAGTACCTAATATGATGTAAATTGCAATTAGACTAATACATTTGAGAGAACACATAGCAAGACGTCTACCATTTTTTGCATTCACACACACAACAAACAAACAACATAAATAAAGTTAGGTTTTTAGGTACATTTTTGACAAAAGTGGGTTTTTAGACACAGGTATGCGCATTCGTATGACCACATCTACCTTAGGTCCCGTCATCATTTTCTTTTCAATCAACCGCCTTAGCATAACTTGTCAAAAGAAGCGCGACTAGACATATGGACTTGCGTCAGTCACGCTCTCTTGTGCTAGGCGTGCAGGTGCGATTAGAGGTAAATGCCGGCCATATACGCTCGGGCATATCCGCCGGATCTGCCAATTCATGTATGGTGGACGTACCCGCCATGCAGATCCGATGGATTACCCGAAGGCTGGCTAAAGTTGCTGATCAGTTTTTGTTAAGGCCACTAGCACCAACCAGGGTTAGCCAACTAACCCGGAGTTAGCTGTCTAATTTCATACTGAAAAACGCTTAACTTCGAATTCGTTCGCTAATCCTGGTTGCTGCAAATGGCTCTTAGAGGTTTAATTTGACTGTGTAGGTAATTTGTAATTTTCTTTTAATCCTGACCCGCAATATTGACACTCGTTTGACAACGTCATTTTTTTAACCTTATTGTTTATCTTTGCTTTATATTTTGTTATTAATACAAATGTGTTTTTTAATTAGGGGAGCCGACCCCCTCTCCCCCCGCTCCCCCCTAAAGTAGGAAAACGCAAATCAACAGAAGAGATATGTGCCTCAATAAGCCTAAATGGTTATGGGCCCAGTACGCTTTTAAAAAAGATTAGTAAATAAGGAAGCCATATTCTGGCAGTAATTGAATAAGGTATAAGTAAGGTAAGGTTGAGTCCTTACTCAACAGAGAGCACATACACATTGAATTGCTAATTTAGAAATAGTACGTGTTAAATGAAAGTTGTAGGCAAACACATAATACTCGTAAAACATTTCCGGCATTATCTACTGTTAATAGCGCTGATTGGCAGATAAACAATATTTTATTATGTATAATTGCTCCTCTTCATCTGAAACTCGTACTCCCTAGGTACTTTCTAGGAAATAGTCCGTCGCTGTAAACATTGCAAAGAGAACGAATCAGTTCTATGTTTTATTAGTTTTTTTTATGGTCTGATTTTTATGCACTTGTTTATCCCATATTTAAGTCGGTGCGTTTTGTTTAAAACATGATACTACTAAAACAAAAATTACTTATAAACGGTTACGTGATCTTAACCTCTTATTTTTGGTATGAAGATAACCAGAATCATCCTTCTATAAGTTAATAAAAAGGCAAGTTGCACGGATAACTCAACGGTGATTGCTGTCAAATGTGGATAACTGTTCAATCAGGAATTTTCATAAAATGCTGACAAACTGTTGTCATATCCAGTAAGTATCACGCTATCCACTTGGACTCTTAGCCTTGTAGGGCTCCTTCCTCCTTTTAGGTGGAGATGAAAAGCTACTTTCACGGTCGGAGTTCCAACCATACTGTTTTAACTGATGTGATTTATTTCTGACTTCAAAGTGTGTCCAACCCATAAAATATCTGCAAAATATTTCTTCCATGCCGACCAATTGAGCCACTCGTAGTCTAATCTACCGTTGCCCTATTTCACACCGAGGAAACCTTTACGGTTATCTAACCTTAACATTTCCCTCTTTCAAAAGAGCATATCTACATACAAAAGACTCTACAGCTGTTTAGTTAAGTAGGGATTCTAAATTGAGGCGACAATATTTTACCAGACCTTAAATTGCAGCTGCCGCTAAACCTCTTACGCTAGCCTTGAGTACCAGTGGCTCCGATGAGGTCCTATATTTAGTATGGTATTGAGACCTTTGGAAACAAGACGGTTAAATCTCTCACTGAAATGTTGCTGGCCTCTATATACTATAGCTTGATATACAGTGTGAATAAAAGTAAGAAAAGGTGTCAGGAAAACGTGCGTGAGGAAAACTGTACTTAAATTAATAAAATAAAAAATACCTGGAGGAAAACACAACGTTGGTTTTGGAGATTTATCTAAAAATATATCTGATGGAGATTTATCTAAAAATCTGTATCGCGTATGCGACTGGATAATTTGCTACAGTGTCTCCATTCAGGTTATTTTTGCCGACTTATCAAACAGTTTTAGTAAACGAATTGAAGAAATGGGCCATTTCTTTTTTATTCCTTTTTTACTTTTTATGGAATCTATACTTTGCAATTTATCGATTTTTCGAATTGATCTTTGAGTTTATTTCTAGGTTCTATTATTTGAGCTCGAAGTAAGTAATAATTTAATGCTAACAAGAAGAACGTACGAACGAACTTCTTATTAAATAAAATTCTTCATATGAGACACGTGTTCTGGTTAACTAGAATTCAGGGCTCGTCAGTACCTATGTTTTTACTCTTATAAATCCATTAACCATTCATCCTGTATGAGGAAAGTTCCACTGAAGTCCAATAATTTATTACCTGTCGAAGTAAACTTAGGTTGATACTTTGATTACTTACGTAGACTAATGTTATAAGATTATTAACAGTAAATTGGTACCTAATAAAATTACAAAGCTATACCAGCCATACCTACATATTATGCACTTGTATAATTCTTATAGAAGTTTGTAGGTTTAGATGTTGGAACCTTTTATTCAAATTTCACAATTAATATTCAAATTTCAATGATATTGCGCGTATCTACGAAACGGCGTACAGAAAGACTTCAATTAGCATTTGGTATAAGTAAATTTATTTCAGTAATTTTCAGTATTTTTTAGTAAGTGGTAATTTATTTCAGAAATCATCCCTATAAAGCCGGCCCGATACGTTCGGCCAATCCAACGGATATGCATGGAGGGTATGTCCGCCGGGCATTCTCCGGACTAATTTACCATACATTGATTGACAGTTCCAACGGATATGCTTGAACGTACATAGCCGGCTAAAGAGGTAAAAATAGGGATGTACTGAAAGAAGGAGCCAACAACGTAAAACAATTAGTTACTGCAACGGCGCCAAGTAAAGTTAATCAACGTAATTAACATACTAGTCGTAATCATTTAATCGTTTCGATTGTACAGAATCGGTTCTCGGTTGTAACAAGGCTATTACTTACCGGTCAGTGCTGTTCGATAATCGATACTATCGATAATAGGACATAATCGATGATAAGGTTTAATTGATGCTTTAAGATGTAATGGCAACGGGAGCCTACTGTATTGGCGCTCACCAGGCGGCGACACGACACTCGTGCGTGGGTCTTGTTTCCATATGAAATTGTCAAAGAGATGTTTGAAATGCTCCTGCCAGACCTACGTTCCACTAGCGTCCCTAGCGGCGAATCGACTCGCGCTAATCCCTATTCTCAGTTGATTACAAGTTTTTATTTACTATACTCTTTCAAGTGTCTGTCTTTCAATGCGGAACTCATTCGGACTTTAATATTACGTAGTAAATTGATGAGAAAGAGATAAAATGTTTTGATTCAAGATTTTTAAGTAGTCACACTATATATATAAATTATAAATTGAAAGAGATGTCATGCACTATAGAAAAAGTGACCAAGGCACCTAGTGCACAGGGCTGGGAACCAGCGATCTCCTGCTTTCGCGACAGACGCCCTAACCACTAGGCCACCCAACCACGGCGACCAGAATCCGAAATTTCCTAAGTACTTATATGCAATCCTTTCTTACTTTTCAAACGCTTAAGGTGCGGTGCCCTGGGCACTGGGAGCCTTGGTCACTTTTTCTATAGTACATGACATCTCTTTCAATTTATAATTTATATATAGTAGTGTGACTACTTAAAAATCATGAATCAAAACATTTATTAAGTAGGTATATTTTCATTTAATAAATGATTTATTCATGCTTTACAACTGTAAAGAGTAAAGTACTTAAAAATTAGGTACTTATTCTTAACTAGGTAATTATTAACTTTAAATAAACAGGCTACTTACAAAACAGTCTTGTAAATAGTATGTGACATTATCGCGAGAGATCACGACGCTGACCGGAACGCCTAGCGATTTCCAAATCGATGAAAATTCGGTATATTTTTTTTATTCAATTTTGCTTGATACAAATTGTCAACGTGCCATCGCTCGTTTCCCACAACAGCTTCGCCGCATTCGCTGGTGAAATCGTGGCATGTTACCCTTATATTTATGGAGTGAACGAGCTTCAAGCATCGCCCCAACTTTTAAAAGGTACCGCACTATTGTCTTGTCACTATAACCCAGTTTGTTTGGTCGGTGCTACTCCGCAATTGCTGAAATACTGGCCAAGGACGTTTCACACATTAGGAACTTGTTCTAAGTAGAAATACTTAGTCTACATTCTTAACCAGAAGTAATAGTTTGTCTTTTATTACCGCAATTATGGTTAATTGAAATGAAACACTTTAAAATGGGTTTATCACGTTTTGTAATACCTACAATAACCTTATGCTTGAAGACCTTTACAGTATTCGTTATGATATGGTTAAATGATGAGTGTCATAAATCTGTTTTTGATTCGTACATTAAGAGGAGCTGGTATATACATATTGTGAAATTCATAAAAACTTTTTCATACAAAATAAGTTAATATTAGATTATAAATAGTCCTTTTGGTTACACAAAATTTTGAACTGGGTAATGTGACTTAACTAAGGTAGACACAGTGAACCAATTGCAACCCTAGGCCACTCTAGAACCATGTCAAAATGACAAGCAGTGAGAGATTTCTTACTATCTGATTTATAGCGTCACTATTACATAGTCCTACAGTGGCCTAGGGTTCCAATTGGTTGACTATACGTATGTTCACATATTTTAAGAAGCTAAATCTTACCAACCGCAACGTAGTAAATATACTCAGTGATTTATTCAAAGTCATCAAAACATCTTACTCCAAACATAACACGAAATCATAGAGGGTAAAACAACAGTTTGCTAGAATAAGTTCAACAGACAAATCAATCACGAAAATTTTGACAGAATCAACATGCAAGAGGGAATAAAATTCTCGCTCTAAATTTGACGGTAAGCTCTGGGATGACTATTAAATTATGAATTACTCGGGCATAAACCCGTCTGGTAGAGGTTTACGGAGCGAATGAATGGAGAAATAAACTAGATCTTGATTTTCATTGCCAGAGTTAACGTGAAGTGTTTGGTGCGAACTAGTTTTACACAGACAACTATTGTAATTTCAGGGGACCTGCCGCGATCATCGAAAATTTCTGGGTAAAAAGAGCGTTGAGAACTAGAAACTCAAACTAGCTTACCTGAAACCTGCTTACCAGGAAGCTACTTGTCTGAAAGGTATCATAGGGGAAAAGTGTAGCAACCGTGACCGTAATGACGTCTTTGGACACCGTAAGGACGATTGGTTCTAGATTGAGCGAAGTCGGACTGATGGACTCATTTCCGCGCGGTCGAAGTATGGTATGGGCGTCTCTACGTATAGTATTGACCAAGTATTGACCTCTTTGTATATAAGTAGATACATAATATTGGTGATCTCGGAAACGGCCGATTATATTAATGATTTCGACGAAAATTGGTACTTAGGGTATAGGTACTTTGGTGCATAGGGGTTTATGGGGGCTTCAAATCTTTCTGGCTTGTTTTCATCTCTAGGAAAACCCGTGTTTTCGAATTTTTATAAATTTTGTATTTGCCTGTTCGCCCCGGTACTAATTTAAAAGCAAGTAAAACAAATTGAGCATGTTTTCGGTCTTGAACTGAATAGAAAAACCATACTTACATAGAATTACATTACAAAATGAGGTTAAAATCCTATTCATGCTAAATTGCAAACACTGCCCTGAACTAAACTACATATAAATATGTTCTTGTAAATATCTATTGTATAGGCGTTTATTAGACGCTGATTACACGTTCGGTTCAGAATCAATTTATATTTCGCGAGCTGTGATTTTAACAAGAATAAAGCTGGAGTAATCCAATTTGTTTAGTGGATTATCTCCGATTTGATTTACGTCAATGGCGGTAAGGGGCCCTTGGGTATCTACCCAAGTATCTTGGGTAAATGCGTACAGTCAGCCGATGCATGGACAATAGCTAAGCTGTTATATTTCTGAAGATTATTAACTATAATAATATAGGTACTATACATCTTTTGTCATATTGTTGTAGGTGCTTAAGTTATTTTATTTTCCATATTGTTTAACCATGTCTTGGCTGTTGAATTATCTGTAATTACATAGTTTTTTTTGTCATCATATAATTTGACTGCATAGAGAGTGACTGGTTATTCGAAAGATTATTTACAATGTGTTAAGCCCAATCAATCAGCGGTCAAAAATTAGTACCTAATTCAAGTTCTTAATTTTTTTGGATAAACGCCACTTTGCGGCCTAGGAACGTAATACATAGTAAAAAAATACAAGCACTTGGAGGGTAAATTTTTTTTATCTTATAGCCAGAGAACATAGCAATACTTTAAATACAAATATTTCATAAAATAATCCAGTCTATAAAAATGTAATAAATCAAAATTCAAAGTATTAATTGGATGTAAAAGTCTGAAATAAAGTTATCCATTCATTCATTCATTCATTAACCCCTTTCAAGGAATAGATGCAGAATATTTTTTGAATTTTATTTCCCAGCTATTTTAAGTTAGAAATGAGGACATAGGTACGTAGGAGAACAAAAGTCGTGAACATAGGACAGAGCTGCCAGACTCAAGTGGCAGTGGGAAATGCGACTTTTACGTGTAATACATAATATATGTATATGTTTATATAAATACTTTTATAGGTACAGACATACCATATTGAAGCTCCCAAGAAGTCCCTTGAAACCGTTATTTTCCAGTGACTAATTGTGCAGTAATTTATCACACCCCAAAATAATGTCAAACTCTATAAATAATACTCATGTCTTTCGAAATATCATAGTCATATGTATGCTTGCAATTAACACGATCACTTACAACGACCTTAATATTATTGGAAAAGGTCTATATTCCTGTGACTGGAGAATGTTTGTCCGTACCCTGTATGTGGGCCTGCGATTTGACGCTGAAGATCTTGTTGATTTATGTTCTGGCGCTTAAAGTGATATATTTGCTTTGACTCGTGCCAAATTTACTAATGTGTTTAGCATTTAACGTTTCCTTGCATTGAGAACTTAATTTAATTAAGATCTGTTCAAATAATGTACAATTATCTATAATAAAATAGGTACCTATACCTAATCATTTACGAAAAAAAAGAGTTTTTTGTGAATGACATTTTTTGACTTTTTATTACACCAAACGCTTAACATAAGCAAACTCTGACTCATTTAATGTTTTATGTAGTTACTGAATGGTGAGAACTTTGCATCATGGTGGTCTGATATGGTTAAGAGGATAGTTGGTGGCAACATGCAGCATGTGACCCACATGGCTTATGACCGCACACTATTGAGACGGAGCACAGATGGTCGCGATCCTCAGCAGTGAGGGACCGAGGAAGAAGAAGAAGTAGTTACTGAAATATATTTTTATCAAAGTCAAATATTAATATTTTAATATTCACATTCGTTGAAATATTTTGTAACCAATCGTTTTTAAATATTGTATCACTCTTTTACCTGCTAGTCTATGATGGTCGGGTTTTTATTGTTTACCGACGTTGCTGTCACGTTCTAACAAGTATGTATGTGCGAAAGTGACGCATAACGTGATAAGCGATAAAATGGCAACCATGCTAACCCTGCAGGTCATTCAACTTATAGCCCGATTTTCAGTCGGCTCCACATCGGCGATAAAAACGCTGTTTAAGGTAACATGATTATTATCATTATCATCCGTGATTATTAGGTAGGTACTTAAGCACGAAAATTTCTGAGAACGTGGCAACAGAGAACACCGCAAACATTTAAAGTCCAGAAACTTTATATCTAAATCTTATCTCTCAACATATTCTTATACACTGTATTAGGTGTATACATTGCAGATTTTTTTAAACCTAAATACTTACCTATGTAATGTTTGCCATACCCACTAAGGGTCCATAATGCGCTCATATTGTTTATAACAACTTATGTAGGTACACATACAAAAAGTTTTATCTCAGTATTTACTTTCATGCATAATATTCATAAGTTTATCTGTCATATACTTTATCTATCAACGTATCTTTCTCTCTGTTTCCTATATATTTACGACAACCTCGTGGCAGAATAATAGTTTTCGCTACTTTAGTTTTGAAGCGTGACGAAACTTGCCTACAAGACGGTTTGGTCAAGGTAAAGATCTTATTATACTTCGTATCCAAATCGAAGATTACATATATTTACTAGCAGCAGTACACGGTTATGTGCTGTCCTTGTCACACATTTAGAGTTATAATATTATTCAAAAAAACTGTTCTCGCTCTCGCCCGCCGGGTAATTAGGAACGGCAGCGCTCCCAGCGGCGTGGTTTATCATTACATGTTTTTGTGTAGTCCGAGTCACACGTATTTTCTCGCAAAAATAGTGTTTTAGTGTATATCTATTTCAGATTGAAGGATTAGGGTGAGTGATTTTACACATCTTCAGAACGATGAATTCAAATTACAGAATAAAACCGCGGCCTAGTTGCCGTTTAACGAATCTTCTTTCGGAAAGTGATTTTGTCCAAATGTTTGATTTTGCTTTCAATATATGTGTGGTAGATTACAATTTAAAAACGAATGTTAGTGTGGTGTATTAATCATATAATAACTAAAAGAATAGATCAAGGAATATTTACTTTGTTCGAAATAATGCTTTTACATCTACCTTCTTTTTTCTAAGTAATATAAGTAAAGTACATGTTAAAGGCACGGGTTGTTGTTCGTAGATTAACATACAAATTTAAACCTAATTAAGAGAACTTTAAGGTTCGTTATGTATTTACGCGTTATAGTATTTACGCGTTATAATTCGTATCAGGTTTGTGTACCAGACCGTATACTAAAAATTGCGCCACACGCCATACTCGAGGGTTAGCCACTTACTTCTAACCCTGGTATTTAACGAAAACAAATGTAATCTCATCTACGCAATGATTTCATCTACCTTTCCAGAGTTCTGAGATAATTATAGTAATAAGTATTGAAGTATGCAATGCTAAAAAATTATGAAAGTCGACTTGAATTTCACAAATTGTAGTAAATTCGGTTAACAAAATGGCATCTAAAAGTAATTTAAAGTAAAATAGCCATAGAGGTTCCCTCATTTATCTATAGTTTTGTTAATAAAAGCTAGCTTATGATCCGGATGTTGCCGTTTCGAATATCGTCGAGCCTTCGGGACAATATAGGTATTTTAGAGGTTCCCCATTTTATCCCTAAAAGGGAGGTATGACCTCTTCAATTCTTCATGTTTGTCTTGTATTATTCGTGAAAGACAGCCTCGATTTGTCAGCTAAGAAGTACACATACTTATAGCGCTTCTTGTACGTCGTCTACCTACTTCATTTATATGAACTGTCATAAAAATATACTCGCTTATAAAGAATCATGAGCTCGCTGAAATAAGTAACAATGACTACAATCAATAATTATCATCATAATGTTGTTGCAGAGAAAAATTGTAAAATAAAAATAAGATAGGTTTCGTATAAACTACGTCCCTATTTACGAGTAAGCCTATTTCAGGTTCTATCAAGGAAATACTACTTTAATGAGTCGGAATATATAATCTTCATCATGTTTTAATGAAGTCAAAATACTATGATATTGCGATTTTGAGTCAGTTAAGGCTCTAAACTAAAGGGAAGTGTAACCGCAGCGGCAGTGCCGTATTACCCTGTTCCGCTAAATAGCGCGAATGCTTGCTGTAGCCGCTGCAGGGGTTTAATTTGCGACCTAGTGTCTATACGATTAAAGAAGGATAATTTATGTTCAGAGGTGTATTCTTTGAGTATAAGTAAGTTATTTAAGGTAAAGAATAACTTTTTTGTTTTGTTCAGACTCGAAAGAGGTTATTATTTTTTTCCCTCATATTTTAGATACCGTAAACCGTTCAATATACAACGATATAACCAGGTCAAAAATATGATATTTTGGTTTATGTAAAAATTTACAAAATACAATACCTACATAATATGCGGACATTACAGGTTAGTATATTATGATTGGTGGTTCTTTAACAAATTGCACACCTAAAAGGTGTTCAATCGCTTTCCTGCATGCTCGAAGCATGAGCGAATAACGAGAAAACTGGTTAAAGACACAAAATAGTTAAAGTTTTTTGTGGTTTTTTGCATAACAATAATACCTATACTTACTGATTTTCTTTATCAACTTTACGTATCCCCATCACGAAACAAGGATAGTTTGGTTCCGGAACTTGAACCAATATCTGACGGCGCAGTCTTGCGAATTGTTGCGGTTAGTAAAAACGAATTACAATGCAATGCAATGCATGAAATTATATAAATCATATGATTTTTACATATACATATTATAATAGAAGTATTGTAATTTGTATATGTAGGTAGTGAATGTTGTGGATCACATTTTTATGATACCTACATATAAAATTGTAGATGATATCTTTACGATAATAGGACTCAACACGACTTAATTAAAATTAAGTCGGATATTAATATGGTCGTACGTACCTACTATTAAAACCTCACCGTTTAGGAAGGTGGTAACCAAAACGGAATAATTTTACGAAGCTGAGTGAGTTTGCTAACAAAAACCTCATTGGAGAGTAAATGGTTTTAACCCAATTGAATTATCACGAAACTAATATTCCTGTTTATTGAAAGCATGAACCGATATATACTGAAGTAATACAAACAACGACTTAAATTTTGATTTATAGTTTCCTAGAGAAACTTCATATCATATATATATATACGAAACGAAAATATATTTTTTTTCGTAGGCTATATTGATGAAATAGGCTTAATCTTATTAAATACCCTACGCTGCTCCGCTTCAACAGCGCCGAGTTACGTGACATAAATCGCGTGTAAATTTGTATAATTTTGCTCCGTTTCAACAATTATGCCACAAAAATTGTGTCAAATAAGCTTGCTTTAACAGCGTTGAGCTTTAACACATTAATTATGTCAAGGATCGTCCGCTTTAGCAGCGTTAAGGTACTCCACATTAATTGTGTCGAGGATTCCAGAACTTTGCTCCGCTTTAACAGCGTTGAGGTACTCCACATTAATTGTGTCGAGGATTCTAGAACTTTGCTCCGCTTTAACAGCGTTGAGGTACTCCACATTAATTGTGTCGAGGATTCTAGAACTTTGCTCCGCTTTAACAGCGTTGAGGTGCTCCACATTAATTGTGTCGAGGATTCTAGAACTTTGCTCCGCTTTAACAGCGTTGAGGTACTCCACATTAATTGTGTAGAGGATTCTAGAACTTTGCTCCGCTTTAACAGCGTTGAGGTACTCCACATTAATTGTGTCGAGGATTCTAGAACTTTGCTCCGCTTTAACAGCGTTGAGGTGCTCCACATTAATTGTGTCGAGGATTCTAGAACTTTGCTCCGCTTTAACAGCGTTGAGGTACTCCACATTAATTGTGTAGAGGATTCTAGAACTTTGCTCCGCTTTAACAGCGTTGAGGTACTCCACATTAATTGTGTCGAGGATTCTAGAACTTTGCTCCGCTTTAACAGCGTTGAGGTACTCCACATTAATTGTGTCGAGGATTCTAGAACTTTGCTCCGCTTTAACAGCGTTGAGGTACTCCACATTAATTGTGTCGAGGATTCTAGAACTTTGCTCCGCTTTAACAGCGTTGAGGTACTCCACATTAATTGTGTCGAGGATTCTAGAACTTTGCTCCGCTTTAACAGCGTTGAGGTACTCCACATTAATTGTGTCGAGGATTGTAGAACTTGCTCCGCTTTAACAGCGTTGAGTCTCTCCACAATCATTGTGTCGAGGATTGTAGAACTTTGTTCCGCTTTAACAGCGTTGAGTTTCTCCACATTAATTGTGTCGAGGATTGTAGATCTTTGCTCCGCTTCAACAGCGTTGAGGTACTCCACATTAATTGTGTCGAGGATTCTAGAACTTTGCTCCGCTTTAACAGCGTTGAGGTGCTCCACATTAATTGTGTCGAGGATTCTAGAACTTTGCTCCGCTTTAACAGCGTTGAGGTACTCCACATTAATTGTGTAGAGGATTCTAGAACTTTGCTCCGCTTTAACAGCGTTGAGGTACTCCACATTAATTGTGTCGAGGATTCTAGAACTTTGCTCCGCTTTAACAGCGTTGAGGTGCTCCACATTAATTGTGTCGAGGATTCTAGAACTTTGCTCCGCTCTACGTCAATTTTGTTGATGATTGTACAACATTGCTTCGCATTAACAGCGTTGAGTTTCTTCACATTAATAAAATCGTGTTGAGGATCGTACAACTTTGCTCCGCATTAACGGCGTCTCGTATTACATATTCTACAGTAATTGTGTAGAATGTAATAAAATTTTACTCCATCAGGTTGTTTTTACCATGATGAGACTTCTTTTCAATAGTAGCATTCCGATTATCAAGATATAAAACACTCCACGTGTCTGTTCTTTATTATAACAATTATTTACAAAAATAGTAATTCTCTTGCTGCTGTAGCGTACTGGTCAATATTTCGTTATCCTACAGTAGAATCGAAGACACCTGCCACTTTTTTATTACAACGTTCTACTCAAAAAGGAAAAACTTACCGTATTAACCATTACCAACCACTTGAATTATTGTTTGGTCTCAGTATAAATCTGTATGTATATTTTATAACAAGATTTCTTTAGTACTAATCTTGCAATGAAGAAACTACTGATAGCTTGTTTTACTAATTATACAACTTATTTTTGTCTTCCTTTTTTTACTTCGATATGAAATACAGGCATATCTATAGTATACAATCACTATGCAGGGATTCGTCAGTAGAGTTCAATTAAATGAACGAAGTATAATTTAAAGCAGGTATACATATTCAAGTAATGTTAAAATTATATCGACGATAATACACACTCCAGTGTTTTGTTTCACCTAAAAGGTTATTGAAAGTAATTTCATTCTTTATTAATGTCGTTCCTCACTTGGACACGCACAGCATGTCATGCATAAGTCCAATCTAATAAAAATATTCATATAATATTTACATAATAGTACCGTTTTATTTTATTAGGCACTCATGTATGAAGCTAATTATCAGGAACCCATAGGAGCGTACGGATTTGACTTCGATATTTTATTTTATTTTTCCTACTTATATGTAGTATTACAATTCTCTAAACATCTGCTAGTAAATATATGTAATCTTCGATTTGGATACGAAGTATAATTAATAATCAAACGAACTTACCTGTGAAGTTTGATTGGAATTATACGAGTGTCCAAATCGAAGATTACATACTCCCACCCTCCCAGACCCTAAAAATTAAAATAAAATCGTCTCTGGTCCTAACACAAAAATATCTATGTGCTCTAAAATAATGATAAACCACGCCGCTGGGAGCGCTGCCGTTCCTAATTACCCGGCGGGCGAGAGCGAGAACAGTTTTTTTGAATAATATTATAACTCTAAATGTGTGACAAGGACAGCACATAACCGTGTACTGCTGCTAGTAAATATATGTAATCTTCGATTTGGACACTCGTATAATTCCAATCAAACTTCACAGGTAAGTTCGTTTGATTATTAATTATTTCTAGTGGTACTGAATTTAAAACGAACATTGACTCGATCAACAAAGACGCATTTATAAATAGCTATACCGATACTTATGTTATAACATATTTTTAGTTAAGCCAAAGGAGCGATTTGTTTGTAACATCGTAAGATTTGTCAACGCCATTTTATGATAAAAATGTGATGGAATGGGACTGCGTTGAATATGCAAGTCACGGACTGACCAAGTCTGCCAAACCTATGCCTGTCTTAGGCCATGTATTTTATTTTTATAAAACGCATTACACACTGAAACGAAAAACATTTAAGTATAACAACAATATGTTTAAAAACATAATATTAATATTGAAGAAATGGCTGTGCGATCGTGCCTTTTATACTTTATCCAAATTTTAGGAATATTTACGTAATAGGTACATTGAAATAATTTTGATTGTACTTATTTTCACTAATGTAGTACTATGACATACCCATATAATTTATTTAAATTTACACATAATCTCATAACTTTATTTTTAATATTGGCATGCACAGGAACAGGCACCTTCATCGTAGGCCGCGTCTCTGCCCTCGGCTAGTCTGTGGCCAATAGTAAGCCCATTTATTATTTAAAAAAAGTAATCTTTTATAATAATATGAATAAAGGACTATGACTATGAGAACGCAGAGCAGAGCATCCTCAGTCGATAAGAAGCAGGCTATCTCGAGTTCATCGATTTAGTCGGCAGCTGCGTGGTGTACTTATATTCGACGCAGGGGAGGTTTAGACGGAATAGGCCTTGTGACGCAATTATCCACATTTTACTTTACATAACGTATTTTGAATCAATTAAATTAAATTTCGTAAATGTTTTACGGCGAAATTCATAGTAATGTCTCTTTAGCTCTAGGGCGATAACAAGTCTATTTTTTACTATATATCAAACTAACAATGACATTTTTATACCACATGTGCCCCTAGCTTTAGACCGCCGTAGCAGACGGATCGCGTGAGAACTAATTTGACATAATTTGCCACAAATGGACCAAATTGCTTGCGGCTTTCACTTTTTTGAATGTCAAGTGTGCAAATTATTTAGAACAAGGTTTGTTGGTACACTCATACACAAAAATATCTACTGATAAACATTCTGTGGTTGACACGAGTACCTACATCCCTCGATTCGTGGTACAATCCTACATGGTTTGACAGGTCGGGATCGCTGGCCCGCTCGTCGGCGATTACACGTCGTGAGCGTCTTCAAGATCAACGGAATTAAGTCTGTTATTAAAACATCTCTTACTACCTAGTTTATTACTAATTAGAAAAAAAAGTGTTAGATATTAAGACCATGCTTAATGCTTTTTTTTTCAAATTAGATTTAGAAAGGTATATTTTCGTTATGTTACGTCTACGAATAAAATCGTGTGAAAAAGCGTGTTTCAAAGGACATACTTGGGTCATTTTATTTGAAGTTGTCCCGCCCCCTCTCCCCACTTTTGTTAACGTGGGTATTTTTAGTGATTTCTACTCAGAATCGCAAACGCATTCGATCCTAATAAGAGAAAAACATTTTAGGCCCGAAAGAGCTCGCAAGTATATATGAGTAAAAAATTACATTTAAAATTCCAAATATAAAGAGGCGCACCCTTGATTAAAATGAAATTGCAGACGACTGTAGCCAAAAGTGTTTAATGTCAAAACATTAATCTTTTTGTTGTTGATGTAAAAGTTAAAAGCTACACCGTTTAGAATAGATAATTTTGTAACAGGACTTGAGTTTTATTCGGATTTAATGCTAATACGCGGATTGGATTAGACGATAATAGACGATTTGATTTACGGATGGAGAATGGAGTTCCAATTAAATCATATAATTTAACGAATTATGTGAAATGTTGACCAGTTCAGATATAGTCAACATTCGTACAATTTAGCAATAGTTTTTGTTCTTGGTTATTGAAAAATTCAGTATCATTAATATATGCAAATTATTGTGTTGTCCAGTACTTTATGCTTCCATAATTACAAATAAATAATGTATTTTAAATATTTGGGGATAATCTTACACAAATCGATCTAACACAGAGTTAAGATGAGCTTCTACTGTTGCCCCTATATAGTGATAAACAATAAACATACATACCTAGTTACTCTGACACGCAAAACCACAACTGAGAAATAAATATCCAAGATAACCACTCATTTCAATAAATACCTTTACCGAATTCGAACCCGGGACCATTTAATAAGAGCAAGTAAAGTCGTAAACGTGAATATACCCAAAAATATTACCCTCACAGTCTGTTGAAAAAGGTGGTTGAAAAGAAAAATCACAACATATCCAAATATTATGGAAACTTCTATACATTCCCAGAATTATTAACGCATTGTTAGAATGTAACAAAACGAATGTTACTCTTTTTTCCTTTTAAGAATGCGATAACGCCGCTTTTTGTCCTAATACTTATTTATTGTAAGTCGTTTAAATCATTCCTGTACCAGAGACAAGTAACTAGTAACGATTGTTAATATTTTATTGTTTGCATGCGTAATCTTTAAACAACAAACTCGCTCGATGTCGTCAATTTGTAAACTATTTGGTATGTGTCAACTATTATCATGTTTTACGACAAGCTAGCGCCAACCTCGCGAATATAAATAAATAAATAAATATTATGTGACAGTCTTACACAAATCGACTTAGTCCCACGGTAAGCTAAATAAGGCTAGTGGTGTGGGTTCAAGAAGACGATATATATAATAGAAAGATACATATAAATACTTAAATACGTAAAAAACATCCATAAAACAGGAACAAATATTCGTGATAAATACACAAACAGGGTCACTACCAACTAGGCTTGAAGGCCGTTATCTAACTGCCATAATTATATGCAACTATACGTATACCTATATATATAACTGCGATTATAACAAAAAGTCTCGGTGCCATATAATTTTGTATTTGGTTTTGACTTGGACTTATTATATATCCATCTGTTATTCAATGACGAAGGCACCTTTCTGTCAGATTATTCTTGTGTGGTCTTTATTATTCATCCCTAAGTTCATTCATAATTTTGATACACCCAAAAGCAAGTCACAATTAGAACTTTTACCTTTTTGTATCCTTATATTTCGGCAACTAAAGAGATATTTTTCTATAGGTACGTGTATATTGGTTAGCTTACAGTTTTTGTTATTTATTAGTCTCTGTATACACAAGCACGGGGCGTAAATAAAAGCTGCCGCTCACTGGCACTAAATGTCGAATCACGCGGTAGTCACGTATTAGATGCCTTGTTTAGACGAAGTGAGTGCAGCGAGTAGATACTATAATATTTGTACTTGAGTATTTAATACTTAAAACTGTTAATAAAATGAAAAGGGTATGTAAACTTGTTGCGGTTAAGAACATTAAAGATGCAAGAGAAATTTCTAACTTTTTAACACGTGCCTAAAATCGTTGGCATTTGCATTATAGCACAAAAATGTGAATTCAACTGTTTTTGTCTCAAATTTTATTTTGGTTAGGGGGGGTCTGCCGCGAAAGCAGGAGGTCGCTGGTTGAATTTCAGCCCTGAGCAAGGGGGCCTTGGTCACTTTTCTGTAGATATGACATCTCTTTCAATTTATAATTTAATTATATATTTTAAGTATAGTATGACTACATAAAAATCATGAATCAAAACATTAATTAAAAATAATAAATACTATGATTTGTGCTTTAACCGTTAACGCAATGTACAGCAATTATCTGATTACGCGGTTTATTTTGACGCGCCCGCTCTTGCAATAAGACTTATCCCCCTCTCTTTTGCTCAAGCATGTGGACTCTTAAACGGTACGGTATAGTCAAATGATGTTACCAAAGTTCATTGTCTAGATTTCTGTTTCATTAACTCGCCCCAGTACTGTTCCAATGTGAATACCCTCATGTCTTAGCTGCCGAAACCTCCCGATCGTCTTTGATCTCCGCCGGTGGCGCTCGTTAATCCCAAACGACAAATCACCGAATACCGAGCTTTTATGTTCTAAATTAATTTCTGATTTCAAGTAGCCAGTAATAAATATCTCGTGGTCTTTGGTATTAGGGCGCCATCTGACATTGTTTTAAAACTTGGACTCAACAAGCATCGATTGTTTGGGTACCTTTTGGTTTCACTGGCAAATCTGGAAAATGCTAATCAGATAACTATTTTTAATATCTCCTACCTACTACTATACAAAATGCTTTTGTCAAGTTATGTCAGTTTAGGTTCAGTTTCGGCTCTGTTGTATCGACGCGACTCAGTTTAGGACTTGAGTTGTCAACTGAACCGCGTTACGACGTCAAGATAATACCTCAGGGGCCCCACCATGCCGTCTTAACGCGGTTCAGTTTAGGCTCATTGTATGGAAGCGACTCAGTTTTGGTCTATTAGTAAGTCTATCTATATGTACTTCAGTTTCAATAACGTGTTCGGTCTCAAAACAGATCCTCGCTTACATACTGTGACAAAAGATACTCAATTAGATTTGATTGCATAACATTTTAGCATTTGTTCTTGATACATTTTATAACATTTAAAACAGTTAAAAGTTAAAACAATGAAATGATGTATGCCAGTAGTTAAGTGTACATATATTAGTACAATAGGTCCATGGCGAAATTTTGCATTCCATGTAAACAACTAAATGCTAAACAAAATTAGTTTGCTTTCCATGTTTTGACTTGAAATATGTTTTAATGTTTTCTGTGAAATAAATGAAACAGTTAAAATTGTTTACAAAACATACTGAAACCATAGGGTCGATGGCTTTAAGCCCAGTAGCAAAAATAAAATAATTCACTGTTAGAGATCGACAACATTTTCTAGAATATTGTATTTAAATCGTAAAGCGAAGGCAGTAAAAATAATTAACGACAGAAATAAATATAAGATTTAATTGTCGACATACTATCTGTAATGTACGTTGTTTATATGTTTATTTAATCGTGTGGCACGCAATATTGAAGAACTGTCAGCTTTGGTCCTATTCCAGAATTTGAGTATAAAGGACAGCACCTGTAATATGTTCAGTGACCAAAGTAGTCTCTTAGACTATTTTAAGCGGTCGAACATTTCACTTAAATTCGCTTAAAATGTTTGTGTGCTACCCTATATCTACGCAAATCATTATTATTAAACGATCATTCCAGCAATCCAACATCAGACTCATAATAGTATACGAGTATGTATTTACAAAAAGCTACGTTAATAACAGAGTATTCAAGTGTTAATGTTTAAGCCAGCTACCGTCAAGATATGTTGTCATTTTGTTTCTCTAACTTAACAATATCTCTAAAGCTTGAGTTGAATGACTTGAAGCGCTTACTGTTTCTAAAATCATGGGACATCAGTGACACATGCCGTAAGTTCTATAAACGTAATGACACTATGTGGATGTTCATACTCTTTACATTCTTAGAACTAAGCCTGCGGTTACAATAACTTGTAAAGACAATACTTTACTGCCTCAATTACCATTTCTTAAAGCTTTGAAACTTGAACTGCCGCGTAGACTGTAGCAGTTAGTGTAGTAATTGCGTAATCTGAATAAGGAAGTAAAGTCGTATTCTTAACATCAATTGTACTTTTAGAAGTTTATTGAAATTGTAACTAAGTAAGTTTGACGTAAAGTGTTTGTATGAGCGTCGAACAAGGTAAAAGCTAATAACGTGCTTTCTTACAATCAGACATGTTGTAATTATAAACTATAGACTTTTATTAGTAATCACGGTACACTACACTAACTGAAGCATTTATTATATACTACAATTTTAAAGCTCAGGGTTCACGTCACAACATAAGCTTTTATAACCCTGGACTGTAACATAAAATACCAGTTTCAGAAGATTAAACTTTAGTAAACGTGTACCAATTGTTCGCGACCACTGGCGCGTTTGGCGCCAAGTTATTGTAGATTTGCAAATGGCTTCAGAACTAAATACTGACGGTTGTTTTTACTTGTGATCCGCAGTTTGCGTTCAACTGGGCTTAAATTACTTCCTGGATGTAAGAGCAATTGGTTTTGACTAATCCTTAGGTACCTATAAGTACATATTTTGAAAACAGTGAAGTTCCCGTTTTATTTTGTTTGTGTATTTTTTTTATTTTATTTGGTAAGCTACGTTATGTTTATTTATATTAGAACGTCTCACTAATATTAATCACGAACCACGGGCTCCCTCGTATATATGGACATCGTATTTTAAATCTCTCGGTCATTAGGTGATATTATAATTGCCAACCTATTGGAACATTCAGTGTCAGTAAAAGATTTCTTACAATCTGTTTTATAGCGTAGCGTCACTATGACATAGTCATATAGTGGCCTAGGGCTCCAATTGGTCGACTGTACGCTGTAGCTTTGTAACTCCAACTACTATTGTAATTTTAAATAGAAAACTCACGTGAGTATTAAACATATTAATGTACTTATATCGGGTTACTTACGCCTATAAAGTCAAAATTAGCTCGACATGTTTCGGAACGGTCCGCGTCCCATAATCATGAGTGAGAAGCAAATTACTATTGTCATTTCATTTTCTTCAGTTCATGTAGTAAAAGCACACGTAGCAAAAATGAGTGCGCGGTTCATTCTAAATTAGTAATACCTACTTACTTATCTTTACTTCGCTTCGCCTACCCGTTTTTAACTGGCAACACAGGACCTACATTCCGGGTCTAGGTACTGTTACGTACTATTTATTATTACTACTCTCTATTCTAATCTATTATTAGAACTGGTGTTAATAGTATCAATCACAGTTTAGAGAATCGACTTCAGTCATAACACTGACCTTCCTACACATAATAAATATGTCATCGACTATTTGGAGTGTTTAATGTATTGCACTTGTGTTTATCCTGACAACTTTTATACTGAGAGGTTTGGGGTGTTATTAATGGAAGGAAATTAGTGATTAATTAAAGTTTTTTTTTATGACAACATGCAAAGTGTGTTCTAAGTGGATGTTAGTAAAGGCCTGTCTAGACGGGAACAATGTTCTTACAATCTGATCATGTTAGCAATTTGGTTGCAACACGTCGACGCAAGATTTCATACAAAGGCTGATCAATTTGGCCAATTTGATTACTTACACTGTCTGTGCTTCTAACTTAGCTCAGTTTGACTCTACTTTGAGGTCACAATAAACCTGGTGTGTGAGCGTTTACCTCACCTGTGCTTGGCTATAGCTGGGAATAGGCTAGCACGTATTATTTACGGAGTCTGCGTCTCGTTCGCTGTAGACAGTAAAGAATAAATATTATGGCAGAGTCGCAGGCGCCACACGTCTGCGCATTGCAGTGAGAAAAGATTAATTACTTCTATACATCTAATTTTAAATGTTGAAGTGGGTAAGTAATCTAGACATACGGCAGCGTGAGAGTGAGAAATTTAGTCCAGACGTTTTGACTTTCTTTCTAACCATTTTCTTGTTACTTTTTGACTATAGCTGGTTTTTTCAATCCTTAAAAAAATTCTGCGAGATAAATTCAGTCACCCTGAATTACTTTTATTATATGCTGTCCATATAAGTTCGGGCATACATGTATGGTAAATTAGTCTGGCGGATGCCCGGCGGACATATCCACTATGGAGATCTGAAGGACTGAAGGAGGCCTGCTATATGGACCGCTATAGGACCATTGTTCTATCCCCAATTCCAAAATTGCCAAGTTTAACATTTGATCGGCCTAAATGTGAAAAAAAAATATTTTTTCTAGTAATCGATGTTGGTATCTACCTACCTACTATGTGTAATGGGAATTCTTTATTGATACCCACAGAACAGAGTAGTTCATCTCTGTGTACTGTCCCTGTTCCGAGGGCTATTTTTTCTGTTCTAGAATGAGTGTGTAGACGATGTAGAACTACTGGGCTACTAGCGTCATTATTGACATTATCATTACCAGTATTGTAATATAAATCTATCTGAATACAATATAATGAATTAATCAACACTACTATATTACCGTCGGAATGCAACCCAAGTCGTCAATACTATCTCAGATAAAGGAGTTGTTTCACAGCTACTGTTAATAACGAGCCTATACTTCATACCCTATGATAGAGACCAGTAAATAGGAATTGTAGACTCTCTACAAAACTTTGCTTCCAAAGCTGTCTTCTGCCACTGCCGCGTTTGTCATTGGTTTTGAGTATTAAACCAGACAGAGTAGCAATTGACAGGCCTACCCCTCTGCACAATGCGTATGACACACTTTCATACTCATTGTATGGCATGACGTTTACCTGATGACATTGCGTTACGTACGACTAGCCATACATTTGACGTGCCCCTCCCCCGCAAAATACTTTTTGTATAGAAAATGCCATTGCCAGTCCGACTGATTACATAGTCAAAGGTCATTGGCGAACTTTCACATGCAATGCCATGAACTGAATGCCACTAACGAACGTGAATACTCTTGTATTGTCTTGTTGTTTGTTTATTTAAGTATGTTTATTTATGTCTATTTGTTTATTATTATTTTGTATATATAAGTATGTTTATTGTTTTGCGTAGTTTTGTGTGTGTGTGTGCGTTTAGTTAATTTCATCTATATGTTTGTAACGCCTACTCTCGCTGATTAGTTCTCATTGTTTCCGCTACCCAAAGGTTGTCTGGAAGAGATCTCTTTTTAGCGATAAGACCGCCTATTGTTTGGCCTCAATCTTAAATCGACTGGTTATATTTTCTTTTTCTTTTTTTGTTAGTTAAGCTTTTCTTGTATTTAACTATCTTTTCTTGTATCTAACTTAAACTTGAGGTGTGCAATAAAGAGTATTCTATCTATCTATCTACGAGTATCTACTCTGGCCTTACAATTAATTCCCAGCTGAGGTGTTCCCAAGGAACTACTCTCAGTCTAATTAAAGCACATATAGTACAGTGTATATTTTTACCGATCTAAGTAACTAACTAAACTAAAAATGTAACTCTACACGATGATTTTTAATCGGTGATCTGGAGTGGAAAATATATTAGCATCTAGCCCAAATTAAACTTATTAGGTGAGGTCTCATGCAACCACCTCACTGTTTATTTAATTTAAAGTTAAAACATAATTGCAAGTAGCCTTAAGTCTGTAATACAAATTGACAGTCTTCATGATTGGCTTATCTTTCACCACTGCATATTACCATGTAACTTTCATTACCATCCATCTCAAACATAGCTTACCTACAAAAACAATCATACTCAACGCTCATAGAATTCAAATTTCAGTACAAACTGGAATTGAGATACGCTATTTTTAAAGTTGCTGTTTAACATTGCGTGTCTATTATCGCGACGATAGTGTCAAATTCGTTGGACAGCAGTCAAAATAGCAAGGGCTTTATAGTACAAGTGCTAAATTGGATATTTTAGGGTTCTACAATGAAACTTGTATTCCATTGGTATTTGATATTTACGGATAAATATTAATTAAAAACGGTTTGACTTATAAACTCAAATAACTTCAATGTGGCTAATTTCGGCATAGGCACTATTCCGTCTAATGCCGTGTATTTCCGGCTGCTTATCGACTCCGCGATATAATTAGCAACATCCACCTTAAATAGTATAGTGCTCTACATATGAAAAATATTCTATTGTATATTACTGAAAGATTTTGTCTAAAGCTGTTTGTTTACTTTCTTTTTGAGATGGATATCTTAGATAGTAAGGAACATCGTAAGGACGATATGTTGACAAAAATTTCGATTTAAAAATTCGCTCTGAAGCCGTTTACCAGTTTTTAAGAGACGGGTATGGTGATAAAGAAACATAAACGGTACGGTACGGTAACAGATACACAGATTATGCTTGAACCTGCTTTTTTGTAGGGGTTACAATGTCGCATGGAAATACTTATACGTAGCGTAAAAACATGCTGGTTATCTGTTTAAGGGGATAATCAGCATTGTAGATGAATCTAATTAGGGAAAAAAAATGCGATTTTTTTTTGTATGGGGCATGGGAGACAAACAAACCCTTAAAAAAATCTCTTTTTTTTTCAGTTTTTTCCTAATCAGATATAGAAAATCCCCTTAAGTGTATGACCAGCATTTTTTATGCAATTTACATAATAATATTATGTTCATTAAAAGACAAATAACCTCACGCAACCAATACACCTGTTAATATTAAATCGGACCTCTCATAAATTTAAATTAATCAATACTAAATTATAATCGTGATAAGTAATTAAACGGATGAATTAATGCCTTAATATGGATTAATGAGTGCTGATACTAATCTTTCCGAGAATTCATTAATATTATAGCAATCAGCCACCCACTACTAAACTTATATGATGATTCTCTATTAGTTTACAATTAATTAGAGATTAAATATCACAAAACCATGTTTCTGGAAAGCGTTAGACATATAAGGTTTACTTACATGTTAATACTAAAAATGATACAAAACAAAAAGGGCAGTGACATGTGTATTAATACATTGTCGTATGTTAATTTGACCATTAGTACCAAGTTTAGATCTTGGCGCCAAGATATCAAGTTCGGTATTTGGTGCTAAGCTACTAAATTAGTAACTAATTAAAATCGCCTAATCAGATAACCAATAAAGGTATCTCCTCAAAATATGTTGAAACACCCTGTCAGCTGGTCATATGACAATGATTTTTAAAAATCTGTTATTAAATTTGACCTAAATATATAAACAAAGTAAGCTAAATAAAACCGTTTAATTACTCATTCATAGAAATATGAGCGATGTGCAACGCGTAGGTAATTATTAAAATTATATCAATCTGCTCTCGCGTCGAAGTCATCACTTTCTCGCAGTTTCTATATCAGATCCGATCCGGGACGATCTATTAGTTTCTACAGAAAACATCACGTGACCTCCGAGGGCTCCGAGCTGTCACGTGATTCTTGCTATAGAAACTGACAGATCGTCCCGGATCGGATCGGATTGGTGTGAGTCATCCTTAATGCGTTTAGCATTACTAATGTACTTATTGCCCCTCAACCAGTGAACGGAAATAAACATGGAAGAATTCCTTCAAACAAATCGTCAACATAAACCTGGGTATAAATCTGATATACGCATGTCCGCTACACTGCCAATCAAATTCATCAAAATATCAGTCGGTTTTCTATTATAAAATATCATAAAACATAATTGGTCAACGTCAATATTCTTTGTTCTGATTGGCACTAGCGCTGACACTTGAATGTTGCAAGAATAATAGTGACATTGGAAACGCACTGTCTGTAGACGGATTGATGCAACAAAGAACAATTTTTACATGCAATATTTTTCTTGTGATAAGATTAAATAAAATTTAAAGTAGAAAATCACTATTAATTTTATTGTTCTGTTGATGTGTTCGCCACACGGTTATTTATGTAGGTAACGTAACTTAACATCTACGAGTATGGAATGATTGTAGGGTTCGATATAGTTAACGCTACCATGATATAAATATCATGTTCGTAACTATCCCTATGGGCAGTCCGCTCCCTAGATTTATTGTTATATTGTAGGTACGGCATAAGTGGGAAGAACCCATCTGAAAAATTCGTCAAGAAGGACAGCATGGTAATTAGCACTAGCTAGTGTGGATCAGAAACGCCTTATGCCCTGCACCACTACCCTCCCCTATCGACTACTGACCATCTATTAAACATCTAATTTGATCTGAACATAAGGAGCCTGCTGTTAGTCGATACCAAGTACATACATAAATGTTTGATTTGGTTTATTCAATCATCAATATTAATCTGTCTATTAGCGCCCTTATTAAGGGATTTAAATTTTCTAATAAACGAAAAAAAAAGGCATAAAATATTTGAAGATAATATATTCAAAGGCGTAACACACAGTTTTCTGTCCATAAGTTTCAAGTAATTTGATAACAATAGTGACGAAGGTTGTCGTCGATGGAGTATCTCAGTTGAATTTTCCGCATCCACCTGATCAGGAACACCAAAATGATGTCTACAGCTTGGACACGAGATATAAAAAGTAAAAATACAATGTAATATGACATAAGTAAAATTACATTTCCAATTCGAATAATTTACCTTAAATTGACGGAAAAATCAAGTACCAAACACGTTAAAACGGATTGATCGGATTAAAAATAATAAAATATGTCTCATTTTAATGAATTATTAATTGCGGTACCAGAAAACATTATAATGAAGTAACAGTTAAAGAATTTCGTTGAAATTTAACAACTGAGATATCCTTACAAAATATAATACTACGGTAAGTACGTGTATTTAAATAACTGACCATTTGACGTCTCTGAGGACTTTAATTTTCTGCATAGTCATTTTCTTTATTACTTATTTTGAGCGGCAGGGTTGATGATCTATCTGGCTGCCTCATTCCCTATTTAGTAATTGGTAGCGACGTTTCACTTGAAAATACCATCTGAAAAAATTCAAATTCATCAAACGAATTTATTAACAAATATTGTTTTCATACACCAGTATTTAAATCAAAGAATATTTACAGTACAAATTGGTATAGCGGTTTTAGCAAGCTGCGTGAAGCTTTTTTTAGACAAATAGAAATCTTCAGCTTTGAAGTGCATGGAACAGACTCTAGATGCCTTGGTAGGCATCCAATCTGTTTCATGCCTCTCCAGTTGGACAGCCTCTGTCTATCGTTGACGACGGTTAGGATACTGTGGGACTCTGATTACAAAGGAAAACGTAGGTATCAACGTAGGTAGAACATCAGGAAATATCAAATATGATTAATATAATATGAATTTGAAATAATTAGATTTGTATAGCACCATTCCGTATAAGGTAGGTATTAGTAAAATCCAAGTTTGTCAGTTAGAGTTTATCATTATAATTTATAATACATAAAATTATAATCGCACAAGTTAAGAAAATAATCTTCTTCATTTAGCATAATATCATCCCTATATAGAAAATGTCATCATATATTTTTTTAGTTTTCGCTGAATTTATCTGTTTACTTACCTGTGAAATGTGATTCCACAAGTCTTGAAATGATCAGTATGGTTTCTGCACCACTTCACCACACATGAAGGCATTTTTCATTGTAAAATACGTTGTTCTGGTAACTAGTTTTAGGCATCCGTCACTCACTGACACTGACATCGCGGTCAAACAGAAATCGCGCCCGGTACCACCGTTCATAAGGACCGCCTACCGAGGTACCAATGTCCGTGGTGCCATAATATAGCAGACATAATGCTTCCATGCTTTATCTGCGTTCACTGCCCTCAACATTGTACATGACCGCGAAAATTCACATGTGTCCAACCATATATCCGTGATCATTTAACAGTTAACCTGCTTTTCTATTATGCTATAAGTAGTCCCCATATCTTCATAGTTACACCGCTATTAAAACTTACATTTAAATCTAGATTTATGTTATATATACGGTTAAGGTGTGACGTTTATTTCAGAAGACAATAACTATAAGTAATTTTCACACTAATCTTTAATGTTTGTTTGTTCTCCGTTGCCATGGCAACCGTAAGAACGCCTTTGGACACCGTAAGGACGATCGGTTCTAGATTGAGCAAATTCGCTCATTTCAGGATTGACACATTTTCGCTCGGTCGAAAGTATGGTATGGGCGTTTCTAAGTATTGACCTCTTTGATCACAGGGGCATATCGTGGTACCGCGAAGAAGGTCGAATTTGTTCCGTCCATCTCGTGGGGCTGCGTCCTATGTCCACCCAGTCTACCTGTCACCGTCAGCGTAAAAATAATCATTTTTTATATAAACCCAATAGTTAAGTTGGTTCTACTTCTAATACTGCCATGTTGCACCTGTACTTGTACTATATATAAGCTTAACATTAAATATAGAACTATTTATCCACAATGTTACACAACCGTAACCCGACGCGTTTCTTAAAATGTTCCGGTTTCATTTATTTGACTTGTCTGACGAATTCGTATGAATTGAGATTATTTTTACATACATAGCTTACAAGCGCATTTTTTATCGTGTAGTTTTGAAAGAAGGGAGTAAAAGTTTATGACAGGAATACAATTCGTATCAAAACACAAACGAAAACTTAGGAACAACAATTTTTAACCTGGATTAGGTTGGCGGACGTTCTACCCTATAAGTACCTATTTTTTCCCCTCGTCATTAGGTATACTGTATAACACACTTAAACGTGTCCCCGGTATTTTAGTTACACCCTGTCTAATTGATAATAATATGGAGTATTTCGATATTAAGTAGTGAAGTGAAATATTAAACTTATTTTAGGACTTTCCTTAACAGTAAGAACGCCGGAACTTCACCGTGACTATTGTATTTGAGTAATTTAACCCTTTTAAAACTCCCACGCGCTAGGCTCAACCCTTCGCAAACTCAAACTGCGGTAATCCTTTCTACGTGATAATTTTACTGATAACACCATTTCTTTTAGGGTACCCTAGTCTTTGATTACCGCCACATCTTTTGAAAAGAACCGCTGAGGGGTGGAATTGATTCACTTCGTAATTACAGTATTACCTGAAGATTAGCATTTTTATATTGTTCTAGAACATACTTTAAAAGGCATAATACAAATCATCTACATTTAATTTTGATGATCGGTGAGTGAGTGAGTGACTAACCAAACTAAGAAACTTAGACGTTTGATAGTTCTTAATATATATCAGATCTATATATATATATAACCAGCGCGACATTACAGAAGGTTGAAAATTGCCTGAACTGCTTCGAGAAAAGGATGGTCCGAGCGTGCCTTTGTTTTGCTTGATTGTTGGGGGCACGGCAGTTATATTCACAAGACTAATAGCAAGAATGACGAGGATATGGGTGCGCGTTAGGCTGACAGAATAACGTCGGCGACCAAAGCAACGTTGCTGGCCAGCATGCATCAAGCCCAAGACCGATCGGCTTGGAGAGCGTTGGTAAAAAATTGATCCAGCTCGTCACGTCTCTCAAAAACGAGGATACGACAAAGAAGAAGAAGGAGACTCCCGATAATTAGGATTAGTATCAGTATTTGGCCATAAACAAAATAAATATGAGTCAACTGGACGATAAGTGCGCTGTGCTACATCAATAGGGATACCCTGAGCAACTGACATTGTCACTATAGACGAGTACGGTTTAGTCATAAAACACATCTTTTTAGCAATGTTATCTGTAACCAGTTATATTTTTTAACATAAACAAGCTTTTTATTGTAAAATTAGTTACGGAACCCTTAACAAGCTCAGCCCACCTGTAAAGTGCAAGACAACAATGATCGCAATTACGCTGCAAGCGCAGGTAGGAATGAAACAATACCTCACTAAACTACCATATTAACTTAGCACTCTATCCACTCCGAAATAAACCTTATTAACAAAGCAATAGAGTACTTGGGAACGGCAACGTGTTCGCAGTTTTTGAAACATAGTGATGTTCATTTATTTTTGAGGTTAGTTACAAGGAAGTAATGCGCACACTGACCACAGTGTTTAAGGAGTATGAATTTTAGTGGTAGAGTGTAATTAAAATTGATTTGATTGAAAGTGAAGTCTAACGTTATTTAGAATAGAATAGAATAGAATCCTTTATTGCATGCCGCATTACATTACAATTAAAGGTGGAACATCAAATAAGGTATTATGTGACGCCCTGCAAGGGCATGGCAACATACGGCTTAAAGACTACATAGATCCCATACTATTTCTGCATTTACTATCAATAAGTAAGTTCCATTTCATTATTTGCGTAATAAAATGTAGGTATTCATATTATTAGCTTTTCTCTGGCGCCAGTCATAAAATGTCAGATTTAATAAAGTTACCGTTTTCTCGGACAACTTAATTCTGCGCGTATTCCTCTTAGTTATAAAATTGTAATAGTTTCATAAAATGTATATGCAGAATATAGCACCTATTTTATTTTACTTAACACATGTAATATAGTGTTAAGATATCCACTATTTATTTTCAAAGTACTTATTTCTACGGAAAATGAACTCAACATGGTTTTAAAAAAGGTTTTTTTTGCTGTTGTGTAATAAAACTATGTCCCAAAATTTTCAATTAACTTATCCAAGTTACCTAGCCGCCAATAAACTCGACAATCGGCATCGCATATGCAAAGCCTTCACTTGTTGCACACAGGACCAAAAAAAATGGGTGCATCCCTAAGCTAATCTTCTAAGTCCATGCAAAGCTCGCCATTGCCAAGTTCAATAGAATAGGCACGGCGCGCGCGCAGCTACAGTGCCCGCCATACGCGCCCCCCGTCAACACGCATCGACCGATGCCATTGATTTACAAATATCGATTACCAGAACAATTCGTGATGTGTTTTTGATCGATTTTTGGGAACTAGTGATGTGCTTAAACGATTAACTGTGTGTGTTTGAGGTAGTGTGTGTTGTGATGATTGTTTGTTTTTGTAAAGTGTTGCTGGCAGGTAAGGTGTTTTAAATATACTTAATTAAAGTTTTGCGTACAAGAGTTTTTCGTCTTTGAATTGTTAAACATTTAAAAAAGTTTAAGTTTATTTTTAATCCGTGAATATCGTGCGTGTGTGAATCAAAATGTAGGTTTGTATTTAGAAAACAAAAAATAAAGCGCGAAATGCATTAAAACTGTAAATTTTTATATTTGCGTATTTATTTAGAAAATTTGTAGGCATTGCTTGAAAATCTCAAGACTTGTCATTGTATATTTTACACATAAAAGCAATTGACTAGGTAAGTAAGTACATATTTTAGGAATATTAATCGACGTATACCTAATTTACCTCGTTCAAAGTATCTACTTTTTCTTTTACTTGAATGTATAAATACTACAAATTTAATATAGAAAATATAAAATATTAGAAATTCAAAATAATCTTTCTGTGTTTTAGTTTGCACGTATTACTATAAATCTGAATTTAACAGGTAATTAGTAAGCGTAACGCGTTTATAGTGTCATTAATTTACGTATGTTACGTAAGTACACACTGATTACTAGATTATGTGACACAGTCAATCACTAAACTAGCTTCCTAACCTAGTTAAAAACTAAGACTCCTAATTAAGGCAAGAAGCAATACACTATTTACTTTATTTCAGTATTAGAATTACTATTAGGTAGGTATAAACCCCTATAACAAGAACAAGTTATTGCAACGTTTTTAATAGGGAGGGACACATATTTAATATGATATTATTTTATTACCTACATAAATGTATATTTAACTATCAAAGAAACACAATGAAATTAATAAAATATAAATAAATGATATAAATAACACAACGCATCAAATTTTTTTTAATGGTTGTTTTAGGTCGATGAATTGGATTATTGATTGATGATCGGGTTCCTCATATTCCACATCTCACAATACACGACGAAAAACACACAGTACATGATGATAATGGCAATTTGCTTATTTTTACATACGTATATATTTAGCCGCCTAAAACTTGCTTATGACGTCACAGTCACACGTAAGTATCAATTAGTAACTTAAAGGCGTTCTGAAGACGTAGACGGTCTTACATTACTACGCTCGTCAGACTTTGACTTAAATTTATGACTTTTGATTTTATGCTATTTGTGACATACTGAAAATTGATTCTCGTATAAAAAGATATGTGCATATATTAATAGTATTCAAAAAATCAATTAATAATGCCTGTTGTATTTATATTGAGCGCTATTAATTGAAAATTGACTCCTAATTCTGACACCTAGGTAACATTTTATGGAATCTGAGATCATAATAGTTACATCGCCGACCGTAGGCTCAATAAGGAATAAGGGTAACAGACAGAAATTAATTGTCCCTTACAGTAATTGAACCGATGGCCGACGATATGCGAGAGGTTAGGTCTGGAAAAAACGATGTCATATGTTAAGTACCTAAGTAGCTGAAGTTCATGGGAAATTCCGGTGAAGACATTTATTTGTGATTTATCACAAATTTTGCTGTTAAGTAAATTGATGTTTCTATGTGCACATATTTTTACAGTAACTAGTTTGACTTATTTTGCGGCTATATAGGTAGATTAATGCGATTATTTCCAAATATGTTCATAATATTTCATTATAATAACCAAATATTTATAGCGCCTGAGGCAAAACTTAAACCAATTTTTCCATCATAACTTTAGTGGTGCTTAAATTAAAAAAAAAAACCTTCATATACGTCGCAATCTATATTTTTACACGCATGTACGTACCTTCTAGCGTGTTAAGACTTTAACTTAATTAATATCCCTAAAATTCTTAAATTAATAACATATGTATAGGTACCGATTATATTTTAAAAGGTCTATACAATGAGCCAGTGCTATGAGTACTATTTAAGTCAGGTTTTTTTTATTGCTGTTATTTTTATTTACGAGTAAAGTATCGCTAAATGATTTGCAGATCTTTTATTGTTTAAGTTTTTTTCACATTACCTACTTTTTAAGCTTTATCATAATAACGGCAATTTTATATCCGGAAATCACAAACAAGTTTATTCACGTATGTACAGACACAAACATAAATGCTAGTACTCGGGAGGATTTCAAGAGCAGCGCGTGGATAAATCAAGGAGCGCGAGCGCAGCCGCCCCGCGCTGAAATGTTGATTACCGCACTGGGGGCGCAAGCGATACGCTTTTGACGGCATCGATTATCATCAGTGATCGGAATTAGGTGCGCTAAAATATAGTCTGACAAGCCAAGGACGCAGAAGATTTTTTTTAAATTATGTGCGTCCTTTTTTTCGGTATGATAAAAATAGGCAGGCATATAAATTACAAAAAAAAACTACTGCAGCTTTGGCTTGTCAGACTATACGTACTTATTCTTCGCGACAGGACATAATACAGCGTGGTTACAACCGAATAAAAAAAATGTTTTTCTTAAAGTACTCGATAGTATTCGATATTTATCAGAGCTCTGCAAGTAGGTACGAACGGTAGAATATTTGTAAAGTTTGTAGTAAAAAGGGTTACATTCTAGTTATAAGGTTTAAATTATAGGATTATAAGGAATCCAAAAATGTAAAATATATTTTAAATTAAGAAATCTGTGTTTTCATATTTATTGTCAGTACCTGTAAGAGGGATGTGTTAGCGTAAAAATAGTGTAAGAAACTAGTACCTATTCGAAAGGTAATATATTATTATTTGTTTTATTACCCGGTTGTAACCACTTTATGTCCTCTCGCGAAGAATAGGTATTTTAGCTCACCTAATTTCGATCACTGGTTATAACTTATCACGGCACAGTTTCATTGGTCGATCGATATGGCCCGCATGCGGGATGTAGGAAATTTTGTAAAGACCGATATTACACGAGCATATAACTTTGATCATAGGCGTCATATAGGACGAAACTATGATGGAGTAATACTTACCTACATATGATCATAGATGCAGATCTATCATCATTCTAATCATCTTCGCATGCTAGGCGACCCCACTTCTATGCAATACGGGCTGGAAATCTCCCGCAACCCCGCTTACAGGTCCTAGGGACTAATAAAACTTATTAACTAATGGACACTGTGTTGGAAACATCGATGCTGCGTTCGTGATGACCAGGTCATGCTCATGATATGCATTGCACACAAATTTTAAACCTGTTATTGTGCATACGGCAGTACGGCTGTCGGATCGGTTTTGATCGCAAAAACCCATAAGCGATTGTATCGAAGAGAATCAAGATTTAAAAATGATTTGCGTGTTTTTGTAACTTTGTATAACTTTTCCATAAAAATTTAAAATTAAAAATCGCGAGAAAAAAAAAACTGTTACAAATGTCATCCAAAATGTCCAATACTAATTCCTCAAATGGGTCGTTTTAAAGATGATACAGTAGCACGGGACGGGAGGAGACAGACGGGACGGGACGGGATGCGAAAATATGTCAATTTCTAAAGAAAGAGTCACGTGATAGCTCGAAGCCCTCGGATGTCACCCGTCCCGTCTAGTCCCGTTCTAGTGTGAGTCATGATGTAATGTCACAAATACTAACCCTTAGTTTAAACTAATTTAAGATTTAATACTGTACTACTAACCCTCTATGGACCCGGAGTCTGAAAATAAATGATTTGAATTTGATTTGAATTTAAAGTCAATTCTAACTACCGTGAAGGAACAAGTTAAACATGCATCGATTACTACCCCACTAGTGGATGAAATGCATTATTGCAAATCTTAAGTTTGTAGCAATTTTCTAGACATTTTATATTTTTCTCCGAAAGTTTCTGAAAAAGGGTTTTACATGAAAACGTTCGCTTTGTAGCCTTATAGGAAAGCGATCTTTGATTATTATTGCCAGTTATGTTTGTGTCTTTAAAACACAATAGGCAATGCATTTTAATTTACCGACACTCGCTTCAGCTTTCATCTTGCGCCAACTTTCCCTCGTAAAATCCCGGGGACTTACGGCAAAATTATGTTCTCTTTGACAAATTGTAAGCTCAAACACGGAAAAGGGCATAAGTTAGTTTGTAACACGAAGAGACATAATCTCTTATTAATAAGATTTTTGTGTTTCATTAGGCGTGACGGAGTATTAATAGTTTTAGTATCGTTTATTTTCGTGCGTACCCCTTTCGTTAACACTTGTGTTATGAAGTGTCAGATAGTGTTGGGCTTGAGTGGGCTTTTATGTGCTGTCTAGACTTAGCGCCGGTTGTTTAATGAAAGTGTAAAATTATAGTTATAAAACCGAATATGGTGATTTCACGGTGAATGACGGTGGTGATAATGATAATTCTGCTGGAAGCTTGTGACCGCGAAATTTTCATTATCTAGTACTGTTGCGCGGATAAAATAAATAATACCTAATATAATAAAACTTGTAAATTTTGTATACCTAACCTACTAATAAACCCATTCAAACAGACAATTCATTTATCTTTTTTCCCTTTCTTGACTGTCAAAAAAGGATAACCAATCAATTAGCGAGTAAAGAAAGAAAGTAAAGAAAACTGCCATCTTTACATGAAGCAAATACGATGCTGATATATTATAATGAAAATGTTATCATTCTCACCTTGATGTTGGCAATGTGCCCTGGTAGCAGAAAGCCAAATAAATACGATAAAAAAAATGCGAGTGGAAGTTGGGAGAAGAAGAAGAAGACTGGATGTTATACCGGACTACGAGTAATAATCATGAGATTTTAATTCAGGTTTCAAAATTTATTTTAAGTAAGTACATATTTGTATTTATAAAAATAATGTATTTTCCTAGCTTGTAATTTTGTAGCACCCGAAGTAGTAACTATTACTTTCGGAAATTATTGATACACCAAAGTTCAGATTCAGAGTCTGAATTTCAGACCCAGATCTAATCGTGAAAGTCTTCTTATGCGTGTACTGGAATCTTTCTCGCACTTTCTTTAGGATTTATTGAACGTATATGAAGTCTAACGGCTGATGCTGGGCACAGGGCTTCCAACTACTTTTTTTCGGATTTAAAATATCTTAACCTGAACTTAAGTAAGGTCATTGTGACTATCCCTTATCGCCTGCGTTGAATAAAAGCTCAGTACGCAGGGCTGCCGACTTAGTCAATAAACTCACGGACTGCTGCTTATCCCCAGGCAAGTATTAGACGAAATAGTCCCTTTGAGGGAATTAGCCACATTGACCTTATTTTTATACTAAAACACGGTAATAAGATGTCATTCAGTGGTAACCGCTTCTTGTGCCCAAATGTGACACTAATTACGCGTGACTTCTTATTAATATATAGGTCTTCTTCTTCTTCTTCTTCCTCGTTCCCTCACTACTGAGGATGTACTCCGTCTCCGTAGTGTGCTATCATACGCCATGTGGATCACGTGGTGTATGTTGCCATCCTCTTAACCTCATCAGACCATCTCTTGGGACTTCGCAAACACCACATCTCAAAAGCGTCGATTCTTGCACAATCTCGACTTTTCAAGCTCCATGTCTCGGCACCATAAAGAAAGATCGAGTTAAGCGCACCTTGGTTGAACATTAACATCTTGGTATAACATTTAAAAAAAAAAGATCCTTTTAGGATCCATCTTTAATAAGTAAGTAATGTAAAATTCAGTTATGAACTTAGTTATTGTAGGAACCTACTTTATCTTTCTTTGTCTCCCATACGCAAAGAAAAAGCTCAACTTAATTTTAAGCGTCCACTGTATGCTTTGCATATCAATCTCACGATTCCATGACGCTGAAATAAAACAAAACACTTAAAATCCCTTATTCTGACCTCATTCAAAGAGTATAAATTTATTGGGAATTAAACTGCCTTTTAAGTCATTTTAAGAGCGCTAAGCTTCGTACAGATATTCTGCAAAAGGTCGTAAACGACATGCATTTTGTACTAGACGCAGCTGTTTTCAAAATGTGTTTAATAATTGAAAATAAACACTTATCCCTTGATATAATTTATGGCGTGCTTGAGAGAGTAATGGGGGGGATGTGAACTTGACCTATCCCAGCATGTGTAGTGTTGATGACTATGCCATACGGTAGCCTTTAGAGA
This sequence comes from Lathronympha strigana, assembly GCA_949128165.1. Classification (NCBI taxonomy): domain Eukaryota; kingdom Metazoa; phylum Arthropoda; class Insecta; order Lepidoptera; family Tortricidae; genus Lathronympha; species Lathronympha strigana. The sequence goes on from OX421915.1 coordinate 9,770,609, forward strand.
GATTTAGTGGGTAATTTATTGTAGTAATAATTTTATGCTGTTTGTCGATGATTGTCTGTGTCGTATAGTGCTTTATGAGAAAAGGGGGGTGAAATAAATGTGTGCTAATGTTATCTGCAATATAAATTTCAAAAATCATACATTTGTTAGTTTGTAGCACAGTGATGTTGTTGTTGTAGATCCTAGGATTTCTAGAGCACCCTGGAGTTGCAAAGGACAAGATTTTTCCTCGCTTTCCTCATTATAGGCGTCCAGTTATTTATTATTAGTGCAGGTTTCATGATCATGTGAGATTCGAAAGTGTAAATATTGTACACAGGCGCTCTAAAGTGCATGGGCTATTTATGAATTCGTTGATAAACTGCTCATGCAATTTTGAACGCGATAGTATATAAACGTTTACGATTCGTTTGGTTAGTATTTTTTTGTAGGTACTCGTAAATTTCATCAGTTTGTTAATGCATGAATTGCAAAGAAAAATACCTACTATTAGAAGATTTAGAAAAATGTTTAAATCTTAAGGAATCCATCCCATCCCAGCTTTTGTGACATGATAACCATTTTAGTATCTTTAATTAAAAAACCACAAGCGATACCATAAAGTGCGGTGCGGTAAGAGAAACGTCATGCCGTTGATCATTTAGATTTGAACACTTTATTAATCACAAACTTGTTACAAACTCGTAATAAAATAATTAGAATGGAACTTGCCACACCTGCCAGACATATCAACTCATTTATAAATGATTGACCTTATATTTTAATAGTCTTCTTTTCCGCTATAATGAAAATTACCATTTAAAGAAGCGCGTGAAACCTCGTCACATCTGCTTGGCCACATGCGGAGATTTTGATATTATTGACGCATTCAAGCTGTGGTCATGAAGAGGCGTAAGCGAGAGCGGTTTTATAAGTTATCGCGTAAGATCTGATAGTTAGAGTGAAGTAAATAACTTTATACCCACATCACAATATTCGCCTTACACAAACCTATTTTGGAATCAGAAAAGGCTTAGTAATCCTTATTCTCCATTAACGTTAATTAGGTAGTCAAATAGCTGACACAAATGTCCCCTTTACACTAAATTCGTTACCGTTTTGAGCTGTTGCACCAACCAAATGACTTTTTTTGAAATAAATAAGAGAGCGTACTCCCACCTTAAAGGCCGGCAACGCACTTGCGACACCTCTGGTGTTGCGGGTGTCCATGGACGACGTTAATCGCTTACCATCAGGCGATTCGTTTGCTCGTTTGCCACCAATAGCATTAAAAAAAAAAAAACATGGTGGCGATAGTCACATTCCTTCAAAGAATACGGCAGGTCGTTTGTCTACTCCCGTTTGTTTCCTTTGAAGGAATGTGACTATCGCCGCCATGAACACCTGGTGCATGTGATGTTCGTTGCCAGCCTTTGAGATAGGAGTACGCTTTTATTTGGCATGTTTTAAGGTTATGTCCATCCGGAAATACCGATGGTACCAGTTCATTCCAAAATTGCTCCACGTATCATCCGAAACGATGATCACATCTCCATTCTTGCTGACTCTTGCGCATTTATTACTATGTTATTCTCCTATGCTTTGCAAGCCTAACAATTGCTTGAGACTTTTGAACCCTAACTCGATGTGGTTTCGTGTTGTCCTCATGGAGTTCCTTAGAATTATACCAATTTTAGATCATTTTGGTTCTAAAACTGGCTACATTTTACCTTACAATATTTGAATCAACAATAACAATCAATATTCAGATTGGAGCTAAATAGAAGAGCGTGCTTCTTTGAAGTTTGTTATGCTGAAAAAAGGGTTAGAATACCTTTAGTAGGTATCATAGCAAATCGCTTACCGCTACATTAGTCAATATAACCTTACTTAAGTATGAAAAGAGTTATCGACTGGTTTGCTCGCGGTCGGTTGAGCAACGTTGACAAAGGAAGTTGGATCGGAAACTGACTGATCCAGTGGATTCACTTAATTAAAATGTATTTATAAGGTTGCTTCACTTTTACCCGGTGAGAAGTAATGGATCGGTCGGTGGTTTCCGTTAAGTGTATGTATTTTTTTAAATAAAAATTATTGAAATTTGTTATGATGCGTCTGTTGGCCTATTAGACGGAGACCTATGGAAAGAGGTTTGAAATTTGTACAGCCACAAAACCCCTCTAGTTAGTGTGCCATCATTATTAATTAATCCGGGTGCCTGGCATCTGTCCCGCGGTGGGTGTGACAGGTGACAGTGGATGGGCAATGAAGGGATTTAAAATCAATTTAAGGGGTGTAATTATAGAACTCTGAGTTTGATGTGATATAATAGCTAATAATGTACCTATATAATTCGATAATAAAATTGCCAGGCGTTTTAATTGGGGGAAAAGTAATCTAGAGGCCGTCTCATTTATAGAGGTATGGTCCTATACCGACAAAGAACACCTGTCACATCTACCGCTGAACTGCTGCCATGCGCCTGGATTAATTTTCATAATTATAGTATGGCACACTAACTAGAAAATGTCGTCGCTCTACTAATTGCAAACCTATTTCCGTAGCCAGCTCTTAATCCATATAGACGCAACTTCAGATACCTATTTTTATCTAGGCTAGAGGATTCTCCCAGTTCTGAGTTTGTATGGCGAGAACTGGAATTTCCAGGTTCCGGTACTGCATTTATATAGATAACCAGTACCAGGGGCACGCTCTACTTTTATCCTTCAGAAGACCAGTGTTCTTCGCATACTTTCCCCCCAACTCCATTGACTCTTGATAAATTAAATTGGATTAAATTAAATTATACTAGATTGGTATCATGTTTTTCGTATTGTTTTAATATAAGGGATTACTTTAAAGATTTTAATCGTGTTAACAACAGGATTTCTGCATACTCTGGTAGACTTCCTCAGCCACCCTAATTCAGCACAGCAACCGTAAGAACCTTCAAAACATCAACAGAAGTCAAAACTATTTCATAAACATTTATCAACAATCTTCGTCCGGAAATATTAATTACGACCAATCACTTGCACAAAACAGTTTCAGTGTCATCCTAATGGCCATCATAGGCCACGGGACGTAGCTATAGAGCAGAACGGGTTGGCAGTATTGCGTAAACTTACTCATAACTGCGTCCTTTCATCGCCCATCATGGCCCATTGTGTGGAGCGGCTGTAAAGTGACAAATGTAATGGCTACTATGGCGGTAGCGATCATCCAATTCCGATTTTATCTTCCCTATTTAAATAGGTAGATATAAATTATCAGTCAATCAACACCTCGGGTGTCGACGACCTGGTATCTGTTCATCTGATTTGTATCAAAATGAGCGTTTAAATGAATTATGGGACTCGTTTCTGTCGTTAAATCGTTTGGTAGGGCGAGGCACCCGTTAATAACCTATTGGTGTCATTTTGTGTTTTTTTGTTAGCCAATCCGTAGGTAGTATCTTTTGAATATAATTAGGTTACCTATGTTAGGTTAGTTAAAAATGCATCGAAACTACTATATAAAGGGGTCTTAAGAGGGGGCTGACCCTCCAGTGGCCGATTGTGTTTTCTAATAAACCATTCCATTTCTCTATACCCCAACATATCGTCTTTTTTCCTATTAAGTCCCCAACTTTTGATGTATATGGTACAGTTTTTAACATTAAACGAAAAACGTGTCCACTTTTTGCCATTTAGGTGATAAAGCAAAAAATATGTAAAATGAATCTATACATATGCCAAATACTTAAAGTTAGGGAATTCGTAGGACTACAACGATCTTATGGTAGGGTATTGAGAAAATTTGGTTTATTAAACACATTCGGCCCAATGAGGGCGCCACTGAAGGGAAGGATGCCCTCTTAAAGCGTCAATAAGAAAATGCCTCAAAAAGAAAAATATATGTACCTACCGTTATTAGACTTTACACAGACTGGAGGATAAGAGGAGTTAACGCTATCAAATCATAAGAAATTTAATAAACCATTAGGTAAGTATAAAAACTTTGCATAAAATGAAGACAAAGAGCTTTTAATCTTACCTTAAATGGTCTAAGTAGTGGCAAGAGTGCAATTATACACGGCCAGTTACTGGTCCATTTACCCTACGCATCATGTTTCTCATTCTATTGCCCGATTTATGGTAATGGGTCTGAGGGCTTACCGTGAACCTAGAGTTCTGTCTCTCTGTCGCACTTGGATGGTCGAACGCAAGTGTGACAGAAGGGTAAGAGCGCGTTCGCGGTTCCTAGTAGGCTCTCTGGTCGACGCATGGAAACAATTGCCCATTAGTGTTTGACTGGCAGCCATTTGTGCTTTCTATAGGACCGGCTTTGTAAAGTGACAGTTGGACTTTAAAAACAGATAAATTACTTGATAAATGAATAGGAAAACGTTCCTGTACGATTATTTAGAATCAAAATACGATTTCTTTTATAACGATGTGTTTTGTATTTGACTTATAAATTGTAATTCGTAACCTCGTAACCTTCATACCTAATATAACTTTATATTCAATCAAATGAACGCGTTACTATAACGTTTCTCGGTGACAAACGACGTCAAATATTTTCTTTATAAGTTATGCATCTAGAACAATATTATAAAAACTATTTAAGAGTATACTTTAAATTTTAAAAAGAACTTGACCTTAAACACTGACCGGAACAATAAATTACTTTTTTCTTTGCTTACTTCGTACCGCCACCGGTACGTGTGAGGTCCCCTTTATTCACAAACGAAATACATCCCTAAAGGACACATTCCAATTGGGAGAGCGTTGCTGTGAAGCACCAAATCAGCGGGACAAGTTTTGAGTTGCCTTAGTGCATTTCGTTACTAATATGGTAGTATCGTGATTAAACTTTCAACATCGTTTGACTCTAAAATTAGTGTGAGGAGATCAACAGGTGTTCCCTCCATTTGGCATTACTTTTTTCCGAAACTCTTTTATCATAACAGACTTGGCATAATGGATGTTCGATTGTTAATGTAGCAGAAACATAATTTGGTATAGTGCACAACATTTGGAATACTATTTTGTCCGAAAAAATATTGGTATACTAAAAACTGAGTAATTTTAGTTTTACTCGGATAAATCATGCTAAACTTGGCTATTACAGTTTATGCGCAATGCCCAATTACGATTATGACTATATTTATTTTGCTATATATTTTATTATACATAACATAATTCATGCATGAAAAAAATGCGTGAATTCGGGTCGATTCACAGGGTGAATCGGGATCGCCTGTTCCCATGCATGTCGTCTGCAGCAGCGCGCTATAATGCTTCAACAATTGGAATGTAACCTTTATTTCAGTATTGCAAATTTGCATGCATTTAACGTTTTTGCATTGATTGTATCGGAATTTTACGGCTTTTAAAACGTTTAACCAGATGTGACCGTTTTGTTAGTTGAATATGCCATTCACTGAATGACATGAATAACATTTGCTCTCCATTAAATTAATAATTACAAACGACAATGTAAAGATACCGTTGAAATCCAATTCGAATAAATTTCTTAGGTCTATCTATTTTGAGACTTGTGAGTACAGGATCACTTCCTGTTTTTGAATTTTTATTTGACAGATTATACTGACAAAAAATTACAAGTTTATAATTTCTAACTATGATTACTAAACAAATAAAAGCGATTTAAATTTTTCTACTTCAAAAATGAGCATCAGACGAAGTGGCATCATGACTAACATGATGACAATGTGTTATCTCAATGAGTTTGGAGCTTGGACCTGCACTTGACCGCCCTTAATGCGTTACTTACACGTGGAGATCTACCTGCTCTATTTTTCTTAATACCAACATAAAGCGCAATTGGTTGAGATAATCCAGTAATTCAGTTTGAAATCGAGGTTCTATGTCCAACGAAACCTTGGCATATTCATAAAAAACTTGGCGATACGTACATACATTATTATGTAAACTGACATAATATTTTCTTTAGTTACCGCAATGTATTAAATACTCATAGAAAATAATTCTTTTAAAATTGATTTAATTGTGTAGGTACGGCCAGCTGCAGAGTTATGTGACCCCCCTGCGTAAAAAGTTTGTATGCAGGCGGGGTTACTAAACTCTGCAGCTAACTACTTATATTAATTAGAACCTGACGTTTCGCGTCCTTTCGGCGTCGACGTCCCGGAATTAAAAGTTGTCGAACTATTCAAAAAAATAAACGAATCAGCTAATCAAATTCAATCTTGTCAATATGCAGATATAGTAATACTCATGTTATGTCACTAAATAATGCTATACAATACAATATGGGTATCGAGCGGGGTTCCAAGAACCGTGATGTTTTGCGTCTGGCTTTTGTTTTCTTGGAAAAGGGACATCGGCTACGGCTTGTAATACCCTTTTAGGGTTCGCAAGCCTAGACGGTGTGTCGAACATTGATTGACCATTATAAAAAATGACGTTGCCCACTAATTCCAAGGGCAGATATTTTTTAAAGTATCTTTAAGTTGTAAGTTCCGAAACGAGTGGGTACCTACTGTTTCTATTTAAATATGTTCCCAAAATATTTTTATGTTTTTTTTTTGCTCGCACATGAGCAGAAAAATCAAGTTAAAGAGATACAGTTAGACACCATGTTGAATTCATTTTTAATATATATTTTCAAAGACGGTATACTTACACCCGTTTCGGAAACAAATTAGGAAAAATTTTCGGGGAACGACATTACAAAATCACGGTGGTTGATCCTTCGTTCCTGTCGCTATCTTTGTCATACCTGATTGACTGAGCCAAAAATATTGCAAATAAGCTCTAAAATAACCCATTTCAAGGAATAATTCGAATTACCAGTCAACATGTATAACGCTTTTCCACATCTCTATTCCAGCGCCGCAAACAACTCAGTGGAACACCACATAATCGGGCACTAGATCTCCAATGCACACGTTTCAAACTCACCCGTCGCCGACAAACGTCTGATCTTGATTTATTACAACGCATTCGACACGCACTTCCTTACAAGAAAAGTCCTATGTTGCATTAATGGTCCGTACACTTACGTCGTTTCATAAAACCAATCCATTTGTGTCCATTTGTAAATCTACGCCTTCACACGTGTTTCGGGAACGCGTATTTCGGGCGGGTAAGTTGATTGAAAGATCGGTTAAATAAATCTTTACCTCGTTTAGTTGATGTGGGGAAATAAATCAGTGCATCGGGAGATGCTCGCTACTCTTGCCTGTGACTTCTTGTCATTGAATGAGACTTTAGAACAGTTTAATCTTCAGCTGTAACTCTAAATTCTTTTATTATAGTGAATTCATGTGACTACTGGTCATTAATACCATTATCAACATTTTTTATTTATTTATTTAGACCCATTGTTGATATTTGTAAAGTACCTACTTAGGACATCAAATCTGATTTTTAAAGAAAATAACTTTCTTAATTAGGGACTCCTACTTAGTAGGCAGTGAAGACAAAATATTGCCCAAAATGATGTATCAACACTTTAATCTCAACGCGTCAAGATATTGAAAAAGATATTGTGTCATCAATCTTATCTGCCACAGAAAAGGGAAACCCCGCACTCAAAAGTACGGATCAATACCGATGGCGCCTTCGTGAAATTGGATCCTTTCCAATGATCTACTTGTCCTATCTGTTTACACAGGCTGTCAAGGGCTCTTGTCCCTATTGTCCAAGTAACTTGTTGCGTTATGACATTCCCGTTTGTATAGAATATGATTCATGGAATTAACAATGCGATAGGAAACGGTAAATAACGGCCAATGAGTATATTTTAGTCATTTACTTGTTTACTACGTGTTTGATACACAAAATATTAGAAAAAAATATTAACAACGCTTTTATAACTTGGTTAGAATGTTATATCTAGATCAATTTTTAACTACTTAAGCAATTGTTTAGTTACAAATTATGCATTTATCTTCGGCAGAGAAGTATTGAACGGCCTCCTAGCCTAGTTGGTAGTGACCCTGCCTACGAAGCAGGAGGTCCCGGGTTCGAATCCTGGTCAGGGCATTTATTTGTGTGTTTATCACGAATATTTGTTCCTGAGTTATGGATGTTTTCTATGTATTTAAGTATTTATATGTATCTATCTATTATATATATCGTCGTCTAGTACCCATAACACAAGCCTTATTGAGCTTACCGTGGGACTAGGTCGATTTGTGTAAGATTGTCCCACAAATATTTATTTATTTATTGAGTTTTTATGAAAATTTTGTGATTTTAATGGTCAACAACAGCACATCTACATCTTTAAAAAAAGGTTTTATCAAAGATCAAATTTCAGAAACTGAAAAATAAAACATATTCAGCAATGATTGCGCTTCAAAATAGATTTAAGTACTTCACAATTTTTTTTACAAAATGGCAAGGTGATCATAAATTAAAATCTCACATGATCACCACCTAAATGGGTACCAATAATTGTACTGTTAATTTAGGTATAAGCTCCCGTACCTTCTAATTTAGACTTTGCCAATTCAATATTTCCAATTTTGGATACGATCACGTGAAAGACACAATAATAAACATAAGAGCCATTGCAATTTACCACTTCAGATACTTACAATAAAACCAAGACGAGTACAAACAAACATTAACGCCGTAGGAATGCTTAATTCATTATTATCAGTGCATCTTTCATAGCACTTGAGGCATTATTTAAACATTCGCTTCTTTGTCGTCGTCTGTTAGGTACAGTATGTTTATCTGTGATGACATTTAAAGTGTTTTTCTCGTTTCCACTTGCAATACGCGGTGTAACTAAAGTGAATGATAAAGCCATTACAATATTAACCTTCACTGATTACTTTTAAGATCCAAAATTAAATGTGTCGCTTGTACAATTTCTCGCGTTCTTTTTGAAGCGCCCCGATTCTTCCACTTGAAGTTCCGATGGATTCTTGGCGCCTTCAATATGTCAATTTTTCATTAAGTCTTCTAGTTGCATATCACCTTATGCGACAAAAATATAAGACCACCGCTAAGACATAAGAATAATACAAAAAGTTCTTTTCACGCTCATATTAAAGTCGAATATGAATGCAGTTTGCTGTATGCGGAAGATTAATTAAAAGCAAATGAAATGGTGTTTTATCAGAAGTGACATCAATTGAGTGATCACTTTACACTGTAAGTGATGATACTTGAAAGTGATGGATGAATCAGAAAGTATTTCAGGACATGAATTAAGTGGTTTTGTTTAAGTAATTACTCTATGTCAAAGTTCATATTGCGTTATCTTAAGTAAGTTTGTCACTCGACCAGGCTTCTTCATTAAATCAAGAATACTGTGAAAATAATCTCAGGATATTTTAAAGAATGTCAATAATGTAAAGTACTCAACACCTTTTTATTTGCGAAGTTCGAAGCACTGAGCGCTTGCAAATAACTCCGAATATATTAGTGTTGACAATTCACTAATGGGCTTAAAACTGTTAAACCGGTACAAATATAATTAACAGTGCGAGAATATAATCGTTAAAAACAAATATTCTTAGGAGTACAATTATGTCGTGCTCCATTTTTGTGAATTATGAATCGTATATTCCATATGGTTTTTAAAATAATTTAATCAAAACACCACATCACTTCCATTCGGCCATCGAGTCAAGTAGGTAACTACCACATTTTGATTTTATGGATTTTTTAGCCGATCAACTTATGTTTTACTTGGTTTAAGCATTATAATATAAACAAAATCAAATAAACTAGCATGATTGATACGTTTCCAGTCTAATCATATCAGACTGACTTGTAAAAGTACCCTTGGGTACCTGCAGTATAGGTACATTTTGAATTTTTAACCTTTTCGGTAGTCGTTCAGGCGCTAACGCCATAAGATACATACATTTGATTCATGAAGAACTGATAACGTAGTACCTACCTTTAGTATGCAGCAGTACCATACTAATCACCTACCTATTAGTATAGGAAATATTACCTAAATCTTAAAGGTACTAGTTGTAATTATAGTATTTGTTCGAGGTTCTAATTCCCAAGGTTTTTGTGGCGCCTTCAAGTGTCCTCAGACATCACTTAAAGATACTCAGCAGCAAAGGGGCACTTGTCTTCATTCGTGGACAGTGAAACTGATAGGTGTAACAAGCGATTTGAAAAACGTCTGTGACAGACGGACACGCAAACATAAGTGATTCCTTATGTGAGTTATGTGTTCCAATTTTGCTATTCTGGGACAGTGAATTGGCGAATCAGCCGGTCTTCATAGAACAAAAACTTGACATGTTTCAAGAAATGACGTTTTCAATTAAGCGTTACCCTGAGAACAAAATTCTAGTGAAATGTAAGGTATTGTGAGAAATAGATGAGATTTTTAGTGAACTTTTCATCTCCGATCGGTAGATCACCCTATTTTCACCACCTCCATTAGGCACACCCTTTTTCGGCATTTCTGTTCACCTGATAATTATTAGACGTTTTTGCTTCTGTTAATCTTTTAAGTTTTTATCAAAACTTCTGTTGACAGCTATACTAACGTTACGCCGAAGCAGGTAGGTATATCTCAAAACCGAAATATTTAAGTATTATGCAACCCAATCAAAGAAGAAACTTAATGTCACCAATATGTGAATTGTATCGTCTTCTTGAGAGGTTACCGATATCCAGCGAACCTAGACCTCTCCATCTTCACCCTTCTATACAACTAAACACTTTGGGAAACTTTTAGACAGGTTAAAATATACTGGTGGTAGATGAGGAATTTGCGTGGGTGCCATGTTTGTTTTCTTTGACTTTTCGCCTCATTAAGTGTTTGTATACACTCGTTAGACATGGACGTCATTCTCGATATTCTATTAACGTATCAAAATGATATCGAAATTGTTTCATGATGCTTGCTCTTCTAGAGCCTGATATGCTTGCACTTGAGGCAGCACTAATATCATATTTAATTAGAATTATGTTGGTATTTAATTTTGGTTTCTAACGACGACTCCAGATCTCTCAAATTTTAAATTTATTGTAACTTTAAAAGTGAACCAAATATTCATGATCAACAAAAGCATACAAAAGCTTACCATGTGCTATGGAAAATTTTGTTATTATTTACATGCTGTTATTACTAGTGCTTGGTTTATAAACACAGCAGTATAAGTAGTTACGAGTATGTTAACGTTGTAACTGTTAACTTGTAGAGATTTGTAGAATCGCAATTATTGTCTCCCATGTCTAGGTAGACAGATAACAAAAAAGACAGGCGTCTATTTTATTGAAAGACTTCGTATAAGGACGGATCAGTTGCAGATTTGTATAGTGCATATCCAATTTATGAATGTATTAACCCATAATGTGGATTTGCCCTTGTGTGGCTTACCTTACAATTAAATACATAAACTTTCTGTTAGTTCGCTTACTAAATCAGCTAACGCTAACTTCGTTGCATTGACTTGTATAAACCTTTAACTTAAGATACTTTATAATTCCATTGCTTTTCAGTACCTGTGGTAGTGTTGTGACATTTTCGCAACCAAGAGATATTATCGATATTTACGATATTCCGGTATCGATATTTCGTTACAAAACTAGTAACATGATCGGAGTCGTTGGATCGATAAACCCTGTAGAACTGTCGACATAGTGTTATGCTAGCATATTATTTATTACCACAATAATGTACACTGTAAACCTATAAACGGAAAAGCGTAAAGACGTAAATTGTGGTATTAATTAAATGTAAGTAAATATAATGGGTATCATAATCATTTTCATAAATAATTGTACAGAACCCATCGTTCGCGAATCCGACTCGTACTTGACCGGTTTTACCACTTTACTCAAATATAACACACTAATTCGACCAACATTTTGCAGCAGTTATGAATTATCGGCGACAATATAAAATTAACACGGAAGTTGCAGGCGATATAGTTTATTTGCCACTGTTGTGCGAATAAGTGTGTCAGAGCCTTTATCGCATCTGATAGCGTCCCTAGTCCATATGCTACCTGTCGGGTTAGCGTAAAGCATGGTGTACGGGATACAATCCATTACTTATTTTTTAAACTAGGGCTAGCCAATGAGTTTTTTGAAAATTTCATAGGAGGATTTAGGTACTTATGTACTTACTATCGATTTTCGCTGAATGAAAACATTTCCATCTTACGCATCAATGGGTTCGCAGGTCAGATGACAGTCGCTTTCGTAAATAACAGCACCTTGCCAAGTGGACCTCATGCTTTGTGAATGCTCGGGAACGGCTGGACTTATTGCTACTAGATATAAATCGAACCGGCTTTTATTGGTAGTTTGCGATTTCATAAACAATTCGTGTAGTAGGTACCGAACAATCTATCATTCATACTCACTCAAATTTATTAGTCACGACAGAAATAGAAAACAAGTAAAATACAGGTAACAACAGCACAAGTATGAAACTGGTCTCATCTCAGCGTGTTGTCGCTGATTTTCCGATGAGATCTCGATTGCATAATGCAAGAAACTTATCTATCATGCCGAAACTAATGTCATCTTGGCTACTCCTGGTCACTTCCATTCCGGTCTCCGTCACAATTTCGATTTAATCACCGTCTTTATTTACACGGTCTACGTAAGAAATACAAAGTGGTCAGCCGTTACAACAATGAACCATTATGTGTGCTACGATGCCCGCCACCTTTCCAATGTTTGCTCAATTGGTATCGCATTTAATGATTCTTGTTTTGACTACAGGTTGAAACGAACGTGCACCTGCCTACAGCATAATTCTTGTGAAATCGGAAAGAAAAAGTTGATTTTTACTAAACTGGGAATTATTTTGCTATTAGATACCTATTTTCTGACCGCATAACATACTTACTTATTTGTGAACATACCTGTGTAATATGTATGAGTACGAGAATGACAGACTCATCTCTACTATTCCGTTTCAATTAATTTGTATGTTTTCCAACTTTATCTAATGATTGACTGAAAGGGAAAGCCTCAAGGTATTAAAGTCCGCCATATCTTCCTGTATTACGCAAATAGGATAATCACGGATTCCACGTAAGTAAATCAAATATTCAAAAAATTTAAAAAACTAAAAGTTCCGCAAAAAGACCAGAAGAAAAGACAAAGTTTATATCCAACCCATGTCGTCTCTTTTTTTTAAGTAGTACGTGATGGCAAATAAAAGTACCTACTTACAACAATGGTCGGTATGCGAACCCGAGAACCCGGGTTCTAAGAACACTGTGACCCAAGCACTAACCTTGGTACACATAACACATGTCTTCTGCAATCCATACTAGTATTATAAATGCGAAAGTAACTCTGTATACGTCTGTTACCTCATCACGCTGAAACCGCTGAACGAGTTGAGTTGAAATTTGGTATTGGAATAGTTTGAATGGAGAGTTGATAGTTTTTGTTCGGTCCTCCCGGCAAAAGCTAGTCGGTTATTTATACAGAGTCCGTTCAAAGCTTGATGTCAATTAATATGAATGTAACGGCCTAGCCGTCTGTTCATATCCTGATACAGGGCATTTATTTGTGTGTTTTTCACGGAATATTTGTTCCTGAGTTATAGATGTTTTCTATGTATTTAAGTATTTATATGTATCTATCTATCATATCTAGTACCCACATCACAAGCCTTATTGAGCTTATCGTGGGACTAGGTCGATTTGTGTAAGATTGTCTCACAATTTTTTTTCAAATATATTCGGCAGGTATACAGACAGGTAGCATGGTAGGCAGACATTTTTTTTAAACTCTTGGTCCCCACGACATCCTCGTCTTCCACTCCCACCTTTGGCGTAGGGTACCCAACATTGATACATGATGTGTTAAGTAATCAGAGTTCGATTCTACGTTACGAAATCTTATATGTTGATCATATAAAAAATTGTCACTGGAACGGATCTAACATGCCTCAAATCGTCTAACTAAATTGGCAATATTTTTAAATAATGATTCAAACGCTCCAACTTAGGTCACAAAGGTGGTCAACATTTATCATTTCCTAACATTTTCACAAATTAAACATTCCATAACCAAATGCCATATAAAAATCGAAACATTCCTATGTAAAGAAACGTAACAAAAAATAATTCTCGGAATCCTCGGCGCGGTTCGCATGCCACCCAGTTAGCATGCTCTTGATAATTCCTTCTTGTTCTAAGTATAAAATCCCAATGTGTATCTACTTCTTAAGGCATTCTTGAAAGTTATCAAAAAAAGTATGACGGTATAAAAAGAAACGTCCATTTTATTGATTTAATCGCTGTGGTAAGGCTGGTGGGCGCGATACCATACATACCTACATTGCTTTTCTCTTCCTGCACCAACTAGGTACCTAGGTATTGTTGCAAACTGCAGTAATTCTATGAATATTGGGATACAAAAATTTAAGAGAATTGTGTATTTTGTTAAGTAAACTAGTTTTATAAATTGGAATTTTATAAATTATATTTTGGAATTTTAGTTTTGGGGCCTACAAAACTCCACTGAAATTGCACTTTTTACCTATGTAAGTTAGTGTCATGTGTCATAAATAACGTCCAAACTACTGAGACGATTATGAGAAACGAGGTGTAAATTGATAAGCGGTTAACATTTTTCAACGTAAAACCTAATATTTCATATTACTTACATGAATCACGGCTTAGATGACACCGACTCTAAAACGGAATTAGTTCTTCGTAATGACAATTACTATAATTAATAACTAATTACAATTTTATAACCAAACAAATACCTACCACTTACTAGTATCGCTTCTGTTCACATTATTCTTTGACCTATATCTTACCTACATCACACTTGACCCCACAGGGTCACAGCTTGTTCCCACGTCATTAACACGCGGGAACAGAATAGTTAAATTTACACGCGTCCGCAAACAGGTGGAGTCACGTCTCGGTGACAGTTGTCAGGCTGTTTGTCACGCCAACAGTGGCAAAGGGCGACATAGCTATGATATACGCAGATTGTGGACTTCGACCGAATAACGTCGTTGAGCAAATCTTCGAGCGTTTAAACCGCTCTGCATGGTAGGATGACAGACGACATTAACACGGGGAACAAAATGGTTAAATTTACACGCGACCGCAAACAGGTGGAGTTACGTCTCGGTGACAACCATCAGGCTGTTTGTCACGCCAATAGTGGCAAAGGGCGACATAGCTGTGATATACGCAAATCGTCTACTGCGACCGGAAAACGTAACAAGGAGAGTTTACGAGCGTTTAAACCGCTCCTGATCTCTACTGCGAATTGAGAACGTAAGTTCGACAAAGAGGCAAAAAATATTAAAGATATTCGTTGAGACCACAACGCAGCACTACTCCTACTAAGCCGGTCTAATAAGAACTAATACTGAAAGGTATACTTAGTCTCCACTACAACGTTCGGAATGGAACTTTCTGCTTTTTTTTGTACTCATTCTGATATATGTTTTAAAAATAATTAGCCACTTATAGGTGACTACAGCTCACAATACGAACATTGATACGATTATCAGGATTGTTATTTATAATGGCACTGGTTACGGCAGCACTAGTTATTGTAGTGCGTATAGGTCACGGCGGCGTTTAAACATCAAAGTGACTTTTCATTAACAAAATTGTTTGTAACAATATTAGTTTAAGAGTGACAATGACGAATGCAGTTCTATTCCTCACAACTGCTGTCATTTTACAATGTTGTACGCACATAGAAACCAAGTATCAACATGAACCTTAGATACTCGAAAATACCTCGAAATAGATAACCTCATATTAAGTAAGTATCATATCATATCATAGTTCAATGGACATCCCGCGACTAAATACTTAAGTATGTATTAAAATATCTTACGTATTGAATACGTTACGTACTGAATCGCAGAAGAACTAATACATCTTCATTTTACTCTGTAGCAACGAGTGCTGTAAAATACTCGAAAAGTCTTACTTACCCACTTAATAATATTAAGTAGGTAAGTAAGACTTTTCGAGTATTTTGTTAAGTTAATATGCACCCATCAATCCGTAATGAGTTGGTACTTAACAGGGATAACGAAAGAAAATATTACATTGAATTTAATGCAATTGCTCAGATTTGCTGCATCTGAAACAAGACAGGTATATTTTATAGAAACACGTCAAGTTAAACAAACAGTTATAATACAGTCATTCAATTTAAACACCTCGTTATTACCTGACATATTTCACGAACTGTACCCTTTTCAAGTCGAGAAATTGCAAGTTCCCGGCGGGTTATGCAATGTTAATATTGCCGTCTGTCAGTTGTCTGGTTTTGCATTTAAATTGCGTCGTGTGTGGGTGTATGTTTGAGCTCTTTCTTGGATGTTTAAGCGATGTTACTGGCAAGTTGGAAGGAGATGCAATTAAATTTTTTTTTAAATATGGTAACTGATACACTAAATTAATGTCAGTGCAGTTTTGTTAGGGCTATAAGTATTACATTATCAAATATCTTTGAGCAAAGGTGTATATGCTTTCCTTTTTCTCCAACGTGGTGAAAAAGGACGGCATGTAATCTATAGTCGGAGATATGATCATATACGTTATAGTGTAATATGGGCATTATACGTAGTGTAAGTGAATATGTGGAATCAATTCAATTTTATTTAATGTAATTTTGAAACTTCTTTCATTTAGAATATCATCGGCTCGTTTCAGAATAGACTAACTACACTCAAAAGTAATGATCAATTAAACTGTGGCCCGTATTAATTAATTTTGGGTGCAACATTATTGAGGTACTTACATGTACTTTTGAGGAAGGAATCGATGTTGTCAATAAACATGCTGTTATGAAGGTAGGTGGGCGTTTTAATTTTTTGTTGTGGGAAAAATATCCAGATAAAATTTCCTTATTCTTTTTAAAGTTTCTATTGCCCTACCGCCGTACTAAATCTATGGAAAATGGTAGGGAAACGGGAAAAAATCTTAGGACACTTTTTTTCTCCTACCAGGATTGAAAGAGCCCAAAGAGGCAAAAAAAAACGCCCAGGTATCTTAGGTGCAAGAAAGAAATCGTCTTTAAGTGGACAATGTACAATCGTGCTGTTCGTGCATTAGTGGCGGCACTAGGGAAAGCAACCGGTAAAACATTGAGTAGATACCAGAATATCCTTGGAGCCATGACATAGTACAAGGTAGCATCGGGTTGTAATTTAGGCAAGCCGTTGGGAACGAAATTCAGGGATTTCGCCAATTCACTACATGTAACTTATGTTTTTATCACATAGGTGTGCCGATGTTTATGGCCATTTAAATCAACAATGTCCACTCTATATAACACATCATAAACACGATGACCTAATGGATGCAATTGTTATGCATTCGATGCATAACGATTTTGTTACATTGTAGCGTTGGAATATGGGCATTGCACGAGCGTGGAATTGTCTCACCTGACACAAGGTGGCTTGCGTCTGGTTGCAACTGGACCAGGGCATTGACCCTCACCTTGCGATGACTGATGGGGACAGTCGGACTGCATATTTCGCGGTCAAAGGTTTTTCTTTAAATATTTTTTACTAAATTCGATAATATAGGAATTGTCACACCTTACGCAAGGTGGCTCGCATATGGTTCAAGCTGGACTAGGTCGTTGACCCTCACCTCGGGATGGCTAATGGGGACAGTTGGACTGCATTTTTCGCGGTCGTATGTTTTTTTTTGTATGTTTCCGCAATAAATAGGAAGGGGAAATGGTTTTTTGTAATTATTTTATTTAAAATTAGGCTCTAAGGTTAAAGCACCTTTGTTATTCAACTATTTACCGAATAACTTACTACTTAAGTACAAAATGTTTATTTTCCTAAATTAATGAACCTAATATTTTTTCTCCTTTTTGAATTGAACTAATTTTGACAGATTTTTATGGATTTATATGTAGGTAATTTAATGGGTCCTTGATGGTCTAAACTTTCTGCAAACTGTCATGAAACATTTGTGATAAATAAAATTATAATATTTCTTGCAGCTTCTTCTAAGATCCGAAGAATAACTTCTGGAACCCATCGACAATTCCCAGCGTGGAACCTATCGAACTTTTTACTAATTATAAACAATATACTTACATATAAATGTCATATAGATTTTCATTTTATTATGACCATATTATATTTAATAAGGATACCTACTATTTACATGTGTACTGTACTCATCACCTACTTAAATATCTTATTTAGGAATCAAAATTATTGATCCTCATTCTTGAATTTAAGCTCGGTTGGTAGGTATCCAAGATACGGAACGATAATATTGTCAATACATTAAATAATTATGGTAGACATTTGACATTATTTATTTTAAAACTTGCAATATCGAGGTTTATGAGTTGTTTAGAGCGAACAATATTCGCCGTGGCGTCGCTTGGATGGTATCTACCTTAATTTGCGACAACACTGTTTAAGAAATATATTTAGAAATGTAAAATATAATTCCAACACTCCTCAGTTAGTGCGTCCCAAACGAACACAACATATATGAACGAACAAGACGAACTTATATTTAAAACGTATCGGTAAATATTTAATTTAAGATATATATTTTGAATATATCTCAAGGCAAACTTGGCGATAAATCCCATACCAAACAATATTTTTAGAGTTACGACGTTAATTAAAAAAGTATTATTTGTCCCTTTCATAGTTCCGTGTGTGCTATAACCTTGTCCATTATTATTTGCTGTACTGCTGTTTAGTATATTTGTATGTACGTATGTATATAAGTATGCTTCTATGTATGTTTACATTATAATTTAGTGTATGTAAGTTTATGCCTTAGTGTTATATGTATTTAACTTACTGATTTCTCGGTATATGTTCCTACTTAGTCCGTAACTTAAATCGCTTCACCTACTTATATTATATTATTTTATTTCTCTAAATTTCTCCACCACCCAAAGGTTGTCTGGAAGAGATCGCTTCTTAGCGATAAGACCGCCTGTTGTGTGCCAATTATTTTTTATCTTGTACAACAGTTTTCTTTGTATGTGTATTTATCATTATTGGTGAGCAATAAAGAATATATATATATATATATATATATATATATATATATATATACTTATAACCGGGGATGGTTGTAAGGGGTTCTGTGATTTACACGAAACAGCAAAAATAGGCAGAAAATCACTCACTTAAAATTATGAGGTATCACGCGCGATGCATGTTCAATGCAAGACGAATTCAGACTCTCTCTAATATGGCGCACGCGAGGTGATTGAATGAGTGATGAGTGAATGTGATGAAGGGTGAATGTAAGAACATTAAGGAATGTAACAGACGTGTGTATGAAGGTGTGTCTACACGTCTGTGTAGTATAAGGCCGTGCTACAGGCTCCCCCTTCGGGCCATGGAGACGTCCTCGTCCATGGGCCGACACACAGGTTGCTTGCGCGGTCGTCCTCTCTTCCTCTTCTCACCAGTAGTTGTAGGTGGAGCAGGCGCAATTTTTGTCTGCTTAGGTGGTCTACCTCTCCTTCTCTGTGGTATTACAGGTTCTACGGGTTCATCACCACTCCTCTGATGGTAGGTAGTCAAGTCTGATACATGATATTTACCAACAGTTTCACCATTATTTTGTAATAAGTAAGTTGTAGGGCTAACTATCTTGGAAATAGCGTATGGTCCGTCGCGTCGGGGTGCAAATTTGCTAGTAATCCCCTTAGCTTGGTTGCTCAAAACGCGTGTTTTCAAAAGAACCTTGTCTCCTACTTTGTATCCTTCGTGTGGTCTACGCTTTTGGTCGGCGTAGCCCTTCCTGCGGTCCTGTTCTTGTAAGGTATGCTCTCGAGCTTCGGCAAGATTGTCGCTGAGATTCAACAGGTACGGTGTTATCTGAGGCACGAAGTTCTCTGCTTCAATAACAGTTCGCAGGTCATGTCTGACTTCTACGGGTGATCGCATCTCTCTCCCGAAAGTGAGGTAAGCGGGCGACTTCCCGGTACTCTGTGTAACAGCGCTATTCATGGCAAAGCGTATAGCGGGTAGTGCACTCGGCCAGTTAGTGTGGTTATTTTCAACTATTATAGCAAGTTGGCTCTTGAGGTCCCTGTTTTTTCTTTCCACTGGATTAGCTTCTGGATGATATAGGGGAATGAGGTTCTGCTCTACTCCTAGGGTATACATTGCCTTCTGCATTACTTGTGATACGAACTGAACGCCGTTGTCAGAAATGATCCGCCTGGGGAATCCGTACCTAAGGAAAACTTCCTCAACCAGGGTTTTAGCACAAGCTTCTGCAGTTGCTATGGTCAATGGGAACAATTCAACCCACTTACTAGTAGTGTCCTCTACAATAAATATCCATTTCTCTTGGTTTAGACCAGTAGGCAAGGGCCCAAATAAATCCATTGCTAGTACTTCAAATCTTTGAGCCGGTACAGGTGTCTGCAATAATCCTGCAGGTTTTAAATTGGATGGTTTGTAACGCTGGCACTCATTACAGTCTCTTATATATTCTGTTATATATCTTTTCATACCAGGGAAATAATAGCTCTTGCTCACCCGTTGGTATGTTCTTTCAACTCCAGTGTGTCCGGCTGTAGGAGAGTCATGAAGTTCTTTTAAAATCTCCTTTCTCATGGACTGTGGTAGTACCAGTTGAGGATCGTCACTCTCAACGTCAGGGTTAAAGTGGTATAACACTCCCTGTGACATATAATAACCTCGCTCAGTCCAGCGTGTGGCAGCCTCAATGTTGTTGTTCTCGAAGTCCTTTGCAATCTTCCAGATCTCTGGGTCTTCGGTCTGAGCCTTTCGTAAAACTGAAGGTGACATGTGTGGTATATCTACTATGACAGTACATAGGCTACAAGAGTTCTTGGTGGTGTCATCACATACAGGTCTGCTCAAAGTGTCAGCAACAACATTCTTTTTCCCGGGTTGATATTCAATTTTCAGGTTATAGGCCTGTATCTTCAGAGCCCAACGCGCAAGGCGTCCTGTCGGTGTCTTTAATGTTAAAATCCATTTCAAAGGTTGGTGATCAGTGGCAAGGATAACTTCGGAGCCTTCTATATATCCTCTGAACTTGTCAAGGGCCCAAACTGCTGCAAGAGCCTCTCGTTCTGTTGTTGTATAGTTCCGTTCAGCGCTTGTGAGTAATCGGCTCGCATATTCCACTGGTCGCTCATCATAGCCTTCCCCTTGAAGTAGTACTGCACCTAGAGCATAGCCGCTTGAGTCAACCCTTAGAATAAAAGGTAGTGTATAATCGACTTGCCGTAGTATTGGGGCAGATGTGAGTCTCTTCTTCAATTCTCTAAATGAATTTGTCTGGTCTTCTCCCCAGATCCAGTTCTGATTCTTTTTGAGTAACATTGTTAGTGGTCTTGCTATCTTTGCAAAATCTGGTATAAACTTGCGAAACCAGGAGCAAGTCTGGATGAAAGTCTTCAAATGTTTGTCATTGTGTGGTTCTTTCATCTCATTGACGGCTTTGATCTTCTCATTGTCAGGTTGAATCCCTTCAGCGGACAGGATGTGTCCGAGGTATTTCACCGATTCACAGGCAAAGGTGCTCTTCTCTCTGTTCACACGCAGCTTGAATAGTTTGAGTCTCTGGAATACAGCATCAATATCTTGAAGGTGTTTCTCGAAGCTGGCTGACAGGATCAAAATGTCGTCAAGGTAGGCTAATATGGTCACTCCGGGGAGGTTGGAACGAAATCTGTCCACTAGTCTTTGGAACGTAGACCCTGAATTCCTTAGTCCCATGGGCATTCGCTTGAAGCGATATGTTCCAAGGGGGGTCACAAAAGAAGTCTTGTCCCGATCTTCTACTGCAACTGGTACCTGCCAATATCCGGCTCTAAGGTCTAAAGCAGATATGTATTTAAACTTCCCAGTTCCATGCAAAATATCATCTACTCTTGGTAGAGGGTATCGATCGGGTTTGGTTACTGCATTTAGTTTTCTATAATCTATGCAAACTCTTATACTATTGTCACGCTTCGGTACTAGTACCACAGGAGCCGACCATGGAGACTCACACTCTTCGATGATGTCATCTTTCAGCATCTTCTCAAGCTCCAGTCGCAGAGCTTCCTTCTTTGGCTCTGGTAATCTGTAAGGTGGTACAGAGATAGGTTGAATATTCTTATTAGTCAACTCAATGTGATGGACGGCATAAGGAGTAGGCTCTCCCCCTAGATTGAAAGTGTCCCAGTAACGGTCAAGGAGTTGAGTCAGCTTGTCACGTTGATCAACATTAAGTGTAGTGCCTTCATTATGTCGAAGCGTCTCAGTAGGTTTACATGCAGCTATAGGTACAGGTAACTGTTCATATTGAAGCTCATATTCAATATGCGGCTCATCCTTGAAGCTCCAGGTATGGTTTCCATAATCGGTCTTAAGTCTAGCAGAAAATAGAAAATCCATGCCTAACAGGGTTTCATTCTCTGTAGCTTCAGGTAAAATCATAAAAGTTGTAGGAATTTCTTTTCCTTTCAAAGTGACTGTAGTATCTATAGAGAGTATATCTTCTATTCCAGAACGTCCATGAGCGTATTTAATGTTTAAAGTAGAAGGGGTAAAAGACTCACCACAGTTCTTCATTAAATTGAATAGGCTTACACCTGCCATGCTCCTCCTCGCACCTGAATCGATGACTGCACGACCTTCGCGTCCGCAGACCGTAATGGGAAGAATAGGTCGTGGCCTCTCCGGTTGTTGTCCAACTACAAAAAAGTCACTTGGTGTGTATGTGTTAATGTGTGTATGTGTCTCGCGCGCGCTCATATCGACTGGTGTAGAGGGCATCGTCTTCGATGTTGTCGCAGTCGCGTCATCTGATGAGATTGCACAGAAAGCAGCACCCGCGCCGCTCCCCGCAGCACCGGAGTCTCCCTTGCATCGCGAGCAGTTGGCGCGTACCACGCCGGGGGTACCGCAGCCAAAACACGAAAACTTTTCACTTTTAACATTGTCACTATTACCATCAGAAGGATTAATTGTCGCGTCCGAACGTTTGGCGAGTAACCATTTGCAACTGTCTTTGTTATGTCCAAATAACTTGCAATAATTGCAAAAACGGCTTGGTTTCGGTTTCGCGTCAGAGTTATTGTCATTCTGCACTTTGGTTTCATTAGCAGCACTTTGTCGTGTAAAGGTTTTCTGCTTCTGTTGTTTGTTATCAACAAACACGTTGTTTGTTGTTTTAATTTCACTATTCCGGTCGTTATTTTTCGCGTCTGACGTATTTCGGGTGACAGGTCGGACATTGACAGCGTTGACGTTTGGTGCGTTCGCGGATGTCGTTCCGTTCTTTTCGTTCACCTCGGCCAGAGAGTCTTCGACCGATCGGGCTTTTCGTAAAAGATCGTTAAACGTTGCGACATCTTCGCGCGGGATTCGTTTCCGGATCCGACGGTTCAGCAAACCATAAACCATGTCGATTTGAATGTTTTCTTCTAGCGAATATGGTAGCTGTGCTATCAATGCTCGAATTTTGCAAATGAAAATGTCTGTCTTTTCGTCATTTTGTTCTTCGCTAAAGACCTCTCGAAATATGAGGAAAGGAGCCTTTCGTTTTCCAAACGCATGTTGAAGGTCAACGATTGCTTCGTCCCACGTTTTGACATTTTTACGAACTCCGTTCCACCATGTTGCCGCGAGTCCGGTTAATAAAAATGACAATCCGCGTAATGCATTGTCGTCAGATATCTTGGCACAATCTTTGTATGTTTGGATGCCGTCGACAAAAACCTCTAAGGCGTCTTCGACCGAATCTTCAGTTCCGCTAAAACTGAGCTTACAACCGGCGAAGTGTCTGTCGCGTTGAGGTGATGCAGCCTGCGTCGCTAGCACTAACTTCTCGCATAATTCAACGTGCGATAATTGCATCTGTTGCAATAAAATTGTTAGGTACTCTTGAGGCATCGTCAAATTACAAGATGTCGCCGAAACGTTTTCGGTATTTAAATCGGCGGCGGCGGCCATATCTTTTTTCGGTGGCATTTCGCACGCGAATTTTCGCCAAATTTACTGTTCCACAACACAATCCGAACGCTGGGCGCCACGTATAACCGGGGATGGTTGTAAGGGGTTCTGTGATTTACACGAAACAGCAAAAATAGGCAGAAAATCACTCACTTAAAATTATGAGGTATCACGCGCGATGCATGTTCAATGCAAGACGAATTCAGACTCTCTCTAATATGGCGCACGCGAGGTGATTGAATGAGTGATGAGTGAATGTGATGAAGGGTGAATGTAAGAACATTAAGGAATGTAACAGACGTGTGTATGAAGGTGTGTCTACACGTCTGTGTAGTATAAGGCCGTGCTACATACTGAATTTGTTACCAACACGGTAGTTGACATGACGTTTATATGAAATGTAGTATGTTAGTAAAGCGCGTGACGACCTGGCGCATACTGGTTTATTACTTAAAGACAATTAGCGCCTTATTATTTTACAGATTTATATGAAGCAAGAGCTGAGAACGCCCGACGGGAGTTTGACACCTAAACACTGAATTTTTATTTTCGGAAAGCGTCAACATGGAAAAGGTGGACGAAATTGACATTATATTACCATTTGAAAAATTACGTAGGTAATGTTATTAAATTCCGAAATGGGACTGACAAGATGTAATTATGAATGATAATTCTGTGCTATTAGAGAATTTCTGACAAAATATGTTTTGTCCTTATTTACTTAGGGCCACTTGCATCAACCGGGGTTACCCAATTTTCGCAAAATTAGGTGTCAAATTCCATACTAAAAAAACCGCTTAACTCCGGGTTAGTTGGCTTACCCCCAGATAGGGCAAGTGGCGCTTAGTCTTATAAAGATCACTATCATATGTTTCTTAAACATCGAGACATTTACAAGAATCCAGAACGTGGTCTCTCTCTAAGTCTTAACGATTGAGCCTTAAATGACTACGTAGCTAGGATTTAAGTTTTATATCGAATTATTAATGCTTATCGGTATCACAGTTACCTTAAAGTGGGATATCCGCTTGTCGAGGACAGTTTTATGGATGTCTGCCTTTTTGCCGGAAATCCGACCTGGTTACGTGATTTACTTTGACTGATTATACAGGTACAGGGAACTGTTGATGAAGATGTAGAGTAGCGACGCCCGGGCGGATTCATGCGGGTTGTCGAGCACTTGTTTGTTTCCCTGGAGTTTGAGCTGCAGGTTACTGTGCCGGTTGCGTTCCCATTTTACATTATTCTTCAAATCGTCTCGTTTTCCTACAGAAAAGAAGGACATGTTTGAGATCGACATCTTTTACTTAGGTTTCCTCTAGTGTATCTTTGCCGAATATGTTATGTCGTACTGCCGCATACATAGCAAACTCTGCAAGTACTTGCTTACTGGTTTCATCCTTACCGCAGTGCGGACAGGATGTGTCGCTACGTATACCTGGGATGTTAAGATGTTTATTAAGTGTATTGTGTCCGGTAATGTCATTAGTTAACTAACATTCTTAGATTTACAGGGAGCTGAGCTTAAATTTAGATCTTAGGTAACCGCTTTGTCCATTTTAAGTAGGTACCTATTAAAACCCACTTAAAACGAACGGACTTGACTGGTGGGTAGGTAGAATTCCATATTCTATGCTAGATATATACGAAATCCCAATGTGCAACAAAATTTTTGTACCTACTAAATTTCCCATTGAGTTTCGAAAATCACATACGATATCGTAACTCAGTGGAAAAAATTGTTGGACATAAGTACTGGGAAATTGGGTCTATCTTGAACTCATCCTACCTACTAAATTTTATTCAAATCAAACACAAACGACAACGAAATGAAAATCCGCCCTTATAATAAATTTAATTTTATTTGATTTTGTTACAATTGGTAACATCACGACTTCAAAAACAAAAGGTGTTTAGTACCATAAAAAGTTACCTACCACTAAAGTTTTTCTCTAAACATGAAGTCTAACTGGAAAATTATCAAAAGTATTTTTATTTTATACAACTGTTTACCTAACCACCTACTTATTTAATAGAAAAACATGCCTGCAAGGTGTTAGATACACTCCACGCGGTACTGCATGTGCATTGCCGGCGAAATCGCGTTGATTCCAGTGCGGCACAGCACACGCAATGCATTCTAAAATTCTCGGTGAGTCGTATCACAAATGAAACCAGTGTAAATGCTGTTAGAAACAATTATTTAAACAGGAATAGATAATTGGAAAGACAAATCTACGTTTGTCAGTTCTTGACAAAATCCTCGGTGATTCCATATGTGAGCAGGGCGCTTTATCCTGGAAACTTCTAGTTAGATATTTTCTTGTTGGATTCTATGTTAATCATTTGGTCTTACATTAGGGCTACTTTATCCTGGAAACTTCTAGTTAGATAAAATCTTATTGGAGTCTATAGGTATTGTCTGTGATTCGGTCGTACTGTAAAAAAGGGTACTACGAATATACGCTTGGTTAGGTTAATAAACGATTTGATCCGTGCTTTACAATTGTACAGTAAAAGTTTTAAGGTTCTACATAGTAGGAAGATGGCCAACTGATATTTATAATATTCCCAAACAAATGCACTCACATATTACTCAAAATAGGTCAAGATAACGAAGTAGCAATTGCTGTGCTTAGGAATATTGGTAGAGTGGAAAAGCTTAAGATCCCGGGACTTTATTTGTAAATGGTGGTATCATGCGCAGACGTTTGACTTATAAATAAATAAAAATATTGGCATTACATTGGTTTACTTGAGAACTGAGAGGAGTAACCTGCGCCAGCGCAGGCTATTGGAATACGTGGTAGTCGTTAACACGCGCCGCTGAGGATGAGTCAACGTTCTCCCTCTGTAAATTCAGGCCTATTATCCTTGAAGGAGCGACAAGCGTCTGGGAAAATTTATAGTTGTGAATACGGAAGACGAAATTTACTAAATCTACGACACAGATATAAAAAAAATCGTAACGAGAAATTGTTGTATGACAATGTTTATGTTGTCACAGGGATTTAACCAAAATTCAAAATTTCAAACCAGCATCCAAAATTTTCAAAAATTTAGGAAAAGTAATTAGTTTATTAACTGTTAAATTTTATATGAAGATATGCTTAAATCTGGGTAAGGTCGCTAACCCCGGTTTGGTAGTATAAAGCTATTCATTTAGCGATATGATTTAAGTACCCACTAAGTGTAAAAACAAATTGAATTGGTCTCACTCCGTCCAATTTTAATGTCAATTTTAAGTGGGTCACAATCACAACATCGTTTTATCGTTTTCGATTAGTATCATGTCCTTTAAACAAGCAATGCTCATTATACTTACGTCATATTATACGAGGTGCGTCTAATCATGGGGCTTTAAATATAAGTGTCTGTTCTGTTTATTACAATTGCTTGTGCAGTGTCTGATTAAGAATTTCACCATCCCCTTTCCTCCCGTGTGTGTCTTATACTCGTAAGTGGACTGTGGAATATAAGCTCAAGTGTGTTGTGGGCGACGGTCTAGCAACCCGTCCCTGAAATGTCACGGTCTTGTTAAGTATCTTTAAATCCCATAATTAGTAGATATGGATAAACTGCTCGAGTTTCAGTGCCACTTTTTTATGGATAAATGTACATTTAATTTTTAAAAGTATTTTATTTAAATACTAGCCCAATTTCAATAACATAAATTGGGTTTATTTCAAATAAACACACGATAAGCAGTTCAGTTTAAAGTACTTAGAGCGCACCGTGTAATAAGTCCAAGGTCCGAACTACCCTGTATAACCGACGTAACAAGCCTCTAGCTGACAATACCTTGTCTATTAAAACTCATTGTAAAACTTCAAACCAGACCACATTTAAACGGCAATTTATAGTATTAGTCGAGGAAATTAACTCTTATCTCGATTGCTCAATGACACAAAGTTCAAATAATTTATTTAAATAAACGCTACTTTTTACGATCTAACTTAGTGTTATCTAAATTAAAATATTGCCGCCTTTTAACTTTCCTTAACTAACGACTTGAAAGTGCTAAGTTTTACCGCATTAACTGTGTGATTTACATTGACTGAGGGGTCTTCACATTTAAAAAAAATACCTACGATGATGCGTCTTAAGGTGTTTCACATCGACCCGGCCCGGCCTCGCATGGTCTAACCCGAGTCATACTTTATTCACACGTTTAGGTTAGGTACGAGTAATACAACTAAAAGTATGTGTAGATATCTCTCTTCTTCGTAATCGTCCCCGCATTACTGAGGATTGTGACTCTTTTTTAAGCGATCAGTGGTCTGTCTCCAACTCATCCGGTTTGTCGCCTGATGGAACGTGTCGTTGATGGGTAGCTTCAGCTGTTTGGACACCTCTGGTCCGACCATCTCTCCGGGCTTCTGCCTCTGGGTCTTTTACCCTCGACCTTTCCCGTTTTATGTGTAGGTAGGTGCGTCAAACCACTTTTACTGTGGAATCAACTCCAAAACCGCAAAAAGGGCTCTGAAGCATATAGCGACTTTAAACTATCATATAATAAAAGTTACGTAGTCTCTACCCGCGACATGTTCTTGTTGTTCTTGATCTGAAACATATACCACAAAGGGTTAAAAAAACATCCGTATGTATCTCAATGGATGCGTAATGGCTTAATACCATGCACGTTGCTATCATTTTTAATAGTAACCAGAACTTGGTTGTTTTCCTCCGCCATGAGTTTGTGTTAAATATAAATTAAAAAGCAGTAAATAAACCGTTAGGTTAACCACTTGGGTAAAATAAAACCCTTCCCGATTTTACAACCGCCATTAAAAGGTTATTTTGTTCACTCGTAAATTAACAAATTACGTAATACATATTGGGATCACAATTAAAACATGATTGTAGACTAATTTTATAACTTACTTTAAATATAGCGGTTATTTTTTGTATAAGGATAGATCTAAACATAGTAAACTTGGTTTAGCAACTTTAGCATTAGTGGCCTGCGCCTGTCATAATTAATTGACCAAGCGTCTCCGAAATTTCGGTTTTTAGCTTGGACAAAAATGCTTTCGTACCTATGGCTGTACCGCTGTTTTCCTCTACATTTCTGTACCGATTCTAGTGACATTTTGTGAGCCGGTTTTAAAGTTATGTACTTTATTATGTCATTTTTTAAATTCATATAATGAAAGTTGCTACAATGGACTCTTAAGCCTTAATCCTAATGGCGTTGCCGACCTATTAAAAAGATGTAGGCACACTTCTTTATTGAAGAACCCCATACTGACGCCCTGATCTTCAAGCTGCTCTACAAGTTCTGTAACTTAAAGCCACTACCTGGGGTTAAGGCCGCGATGTCCATGAAGTCTTAACACTCTTAACGCGAATCAGTTTAGGTTCTTAACTGTGCTCGGTTTTATGGCATCGAATTAGTTTAGGTCCTGCTTGAACTGAACCGCGTTAAGACGTCATGGTAAAGGCCCTGAACACGCTTTACACTTTTGATCCGCGTCCGCTCAAGGCATTCCGTCTGCGTGCGTTTCTTGGCCCGCGGATTAGGATTACCTGCCTAAATACACTTGAACTCCCTCCCTGACCTACATCGCTCAGCGTTAATGATCGCTCAGTTTACTGCCCCGCCTGAGGCGCCGCCTCCATAAACTCGCTCATAAACTTCTAATTGCTCACACGTTTGTTAATGTCTTGCTCCTTTTGGGTGATTTGTGATCGTATAGTGTTCCGTTTTATAGGCTCACTGCAGTGTGCTTACCGTGAATTGCACGCGACTGTATTCGATAGCGACTGCGGCCCTCGAAAGTAACTCCGTCTCGCTCCTATCATGACTTTGGCAGGAACGTGACGGACATATCCCCGAACATATAGCCGGAGTCGCTATCGACAACTATCGGCAAGTACAGGGCATTAGCAAAAGCGAGACATTAGAGAAAACTCTTTCTGGTTTTAGATATTTAGATTTATATTTGGCGACGCGAAAGAAATTCCAACCACTATCCTGTCATAGGTATAATGTTATAATGTAATAGGGCCCGCATTTCATTGATAATATGTTCGATGGCATGTGTTATAAAAGCCTTCCTCTCCCGCGTTAAGGCCCTATGGACCAATTAAACAGAGCCTTTAAATATGTTTGTCAAAGAATCGTCACGTCTGAACCTTATTAAAGTACCTGATATTGTTGCCTATCTCAAAAAGTGCTATTATATTTCTTTATTCGTATTCGATATCGCAACGACCATGTTATTAGTGCTAATTAGTATTTGAATGCCACATTTACGTCTCTAACTTTTTGATATCAATTCGGCGTTCTAGGAAACGGAAGCCCCCACCTAAAGTTATTACACCTCAGAAGTGCCTGGCAAGTAGAAAGAAGATAAAATTACAACTACTGTAGACATTTTACCCCTTTTGACATCCCATATCCAAAAACAGTTGAATACCGCGGTGATATTTCTATGAGAACCTTGGTAATTATCTCGCGCTAGAGCAGTGTGAAACGTGATAATTAGGCGAGAAGTTTATTGGTATCCACATTATACGGGTATTTGATTACCGGGTCGACACTCGACAAATCCTTGTGAAGATGCCGTTTAACAACAATAGCTGAGGTTGTAGCGGTTGTACAAAAAACTTGTAACTTGTGAACGAGAAGAATCGAATTATTGAATTCATATTTAGGCAGGCTCATCAGGGCCTATACAACAAAAATCAAAAGATAGCGGGTTTGTATTTCCATCTCTGTCACACTTGCATATTGGAGTGACAAAGAGGATTTCCCGTCAATGCCAATTTTCGATGTTCGTGGTAGGCCTGCTGATTGCGCAAAGTGTAATCGGTATTCTGCCTGGCATAATGGACTAACTGATTCGAATTATCGGAATGTGAAACTGTGAAACCAAACAGGTACATAGGTAATTTTAATGACAACTATTAACAAAATAAATAATTAAGAATTAACAGTTGTAGGTTTAAACCGGGATAGATGCCCCACTTTTAGAATAGTATTATAACTTCGAAATCATTAGTATACCACGAATAATTTTGATAAAACAAGCTAGTCTAATTATTTGTTTATCGTTGAGAGTGGTTTATTTTGTTCTATTTATTACGGTTTTTGTAGTATTTATATTTTTCTAGGACATGTTTTTAAAGAAAGCCGATTTCTTCGGTCCGACATTCGGGAGTTAGGTTTTAGGTAGTGTGGTACCTATCCCAGCGGGGCGTCTATCTCGGTTTTACTATACAATAATTGGTTAAGAACATATTAAAGAATCAATTAATCAAAAAGCTATTATATAATTTTCTGAAACATATCAAATATCTGACTGGGTAAAAATCTACATTTCATAAAAAAATTAAAATTTTTTACCTATATAACACAATAACCTAAACAAAACAGCTGTATGTCGGTCAAAACTTGATTTTTATACCGGTACATACTTACACATCCTCACCAACCTGACCTACGTTAAGGAAGTGTTACACTCAATTACTTGATTGAAGGACAAGTACAGTTCTACTCCGCGCTAGTATTTTCCCAAGTCGGGCGGACCTAATGCGATCACCTCAGCCAATCAATCTACATGGAGGCGCATTCAGATTTTAAATTTACCATACCAACAATAGCGGGCCATACACGTCATGACATGAACATGTTTATTCGACATGTTCCTACAATATTTAATATGTGATAAGACTGTGATTGTTATTTTGTTACTGTTATTATTTATGTTGTTGTGTTATTATGTTGTATTAGTTATGTTGCTTAAGTTATGCACGTTATTTAAAATTGTGATTCTGAATTAGCTTTTTGAATGTAAATTTCAAATTCATTTTATGTTTCCGACACGATTGTAAAATTGTTATGGAATAAATTTATCTTATCTTATCATCGATATAGAAATAAGTGTACTTATTATGAAATAGACTGATATCGCCGAACAAAAGTCGTTTAAAAATTTGTTTCACTTTTTACGACCACATCACAATTTCTTCTAGTTAACCAGTCAAATGTACACATTGACCCTATGGTCTAAATAAGTGAAATGTGTACCTATGCACTAAAGTATTATACTATTCTAAAACCATAGTATTGTAATTGTTTTGAATGGTTAAAATAAGTTCGGCACCACTAGCTGGCACCATTTTTTTTTGGGTAGGCACCTACAACTTTTGAGCTGTAATTGGTGTAATTATGTTTCCATACTTAGTTATTATTCTTTCAAGATACACGTAGAGATCAATTCGCCGGATGTGTCCTAGAAATGTGTCCGGAAGGCGGACAGATTTGTCAAGAAATGTTAGGAAATCCGTGCAAAATTCCTATAATTCATTGACAGATCTGTCCGCGGGACACATTTCGAGGACACATCCAGCGGACAGATTTGTACGTGTACCTATGGCCAGCTATAGTATCAATTTCGTGGGAATAGTTACATCGTCGATATATCGAAAATATCGAGTTGATATCATATCACAAAATTCTGAATTCGGCTAAGACTGAAGTATGGTTCGTCGTATGGTAAGTCGTATTTATTAAATTTATCTGGTCAGCTCTAGTCTTCATTCGATAATTCTAAGTTAACACGATTTAGTATCCGTTATCATTGCAATAGACTTGTCAGTCCATACCATGATATGATTTTTCTGTATATTCTTTTGGCAGACGAAATAGTACGAAGACGCCTCCATTGTATTTAACGTAATGATTATTGCTAGTAAAGTCACAAGAGAAGTAGTTTATGACTTTTACTTATTATTTTTTCATAATTACAGATTTTTTTACTTTATAAGAAACAACTCAAACTCAATAAAGTAATCATGTAGAATAGCGCAGATTTAGTCAGGTTTTTAAATGTCTTGACGTTATTTTTTAAATATTTTATACCAGTTGCAAATTCTTAGCTTGTTATATACAAGAAGCAATAACACATGCATAGGTTGCTTCGTTTTTTATATTATTCACTGTGGCTTATTATGATTTAGGTACCTATAGGTACACGAGTTTACCATTTTTGTAATATATATTTCGTATAAATCATCTCACTTGAGAATGACTTGTCTTCACTATTTCTAATTTAATAAAGCATTTGACAATATTTCCAGTTACTTTAAGATAGCCATTTATATAAGTTTACTTTGACTTTAACGAAAGGAAGACATTTATCATACATCAATCTAAATAAATCATAAAACGTGTTAAATGCTTCCTAAGTGTTGATGTTTAAACTTAAGGTTTCACAGAAAGAGAGAGTGTGGCAAATGCAAACTTGAAAATTATGCATTTTATCCCTTCAATAATCTCTTTTCATCTCTTCACTGGATGTATAAAATTTAATTCAATGAATGTTTATTATGTGTTTATGAAGTGACGATATGATGAGAAGACGATAGAATGGCCATATGATGAGATACGGAATTGGAAAACGAACAATACACATTAACGGGCTGGTATAGCCTGTCTGTTTTTCTAAGCTCAAATACGCTAACTATGGCGAACTTTACCTGAAAATGGTTAGTAAATTATTTGCCAGAACTTTAGAGAGAAATTGTGAGCAATAGAGTCAGGTGAAAAGAGCTAGAAGAGACATGTCAAGAGATAACTCGACAGCACTACTAAAATAATCTCAGTTAACTGGACTTTATGCTCATTTACAGCAGATGTTTTTTATCAGTAAGATAGAAGCGATTTTTATTTTCATTATTTATGATGTTTAATTTAATTAATTGAACTTTATAATTATTTACTAAGCTTATGTAAACCAACCATAATATATTTAATTTTGCACTTGCACATCTCAGCAATAATATAGGAATTATATGTATGTACTAACAGTAGTGAATAAGAATGTACAGTACTAAAATATCTATGGGTCCTGCCTGAAATAAACAATTATTGAATTTAATAAATCAATTTTCACGAGCTCAGAGAAATTGTGAGTAGACACAATTTTATTGCTGGCCATATACGTCCGGGCATATCCGTCAGATCTGCCAATAAATGTATAGGAAATTTTTCAGCCAGATGCCCGGCGGACACGTCTACTATGGAGTTCTGACGGATTGCCCGACCGTATATGGCCGGCAAATGCCGAACCTGTGGGAAAGGTTAATCCAAGTGCAATATGCAATAAGACTGCACAATCTGGTATGTGCTAGTATTAGGCCACGGTGAGTTAGCAACCACCCCAGCGGCAGATCAATCTTCATAAACGGAAGAAATTATTCTCAAACGTGTGATGACACTTGTGGACAATTTAATTTAATAGGTAGTAGCGCATGATTTATGTAACACTAGCGACCCGCCCCGGCTTCGCACGGGTGCAATGTATTATACATAAAACATTCACATTCCTCTTGAATCACTCTTGTATTAAGGGGCTACCCGGCATATTTCACTGTTTTTAAAGTGAATAGGCTTTGTTCAGCTCCAAGCACAACGCTTGAAAAAAATATATAATGTAGCAAGGTATTTGATCTACATTTGGTTCTACTAAATTGTCGAAAAACATAATACATCAAGAGAAAAAAAAATAACCGTAAACCCTTTTTTCTACCTAAATCTGTATCTACTCCCTTATTATGCGTCGTAAGTACAAGAAACTAAGACAAGCAGTATATATTTATGTTTACTTTAAACGCATCTACTTATTTTTGGATAGGTTTTGTATTTTTCGAGAAAAAGGTATTACACGCATTTTTCCGAAAACGCCGGCTCGAGATGCCTGCGCGGGCGACGGGGGCCAGTCGTGTAAGATGGCACTAGCAGTTTATAGGGTTGCGTCCTAGTACAAGCAGCTCTTCCTAGGTGATGACTTATGCTTATTGAAGTATTGTATAACCGGTGAGGAAAGGAAGCGGGAGGGGAAGAAAGCTCAAATCGCCGAGGTCATAGGGATAGGGGACGGCCTTAAAAAAAATCGCATCAAAATCTGTTAGGTAAGTAGTTTTAAAGATTTAAGCATACATACATACAGACAGCGGGAAGCGACTTTGTTTTATATTATGTTGTGGTGATTAGCTGTCTCGCGTTTTTAGCCGCGTGAATTTGCTGCATGTGCTTTCCCCCCTTATTTCCATATTAACGAAGTAGGCTAGTAAAATATGTTCTAAATTTGAATGTATCTGGTTCTATAGTTTAGTCATTAAATGAACATACAGTATTCATTCAAACTTTTTAAAACGGTTGAAACGATCAAATAAGATGCCCTAAACAGCCAAAACAGAAGGTAGGTGGTATTTATAATGTTCGTACCGCGACATTTTAGTTATTATGAATAGCTTATAAATAGAAGAAAAAAATACAGGGTGACTTCAAAATCGTAATACAAAACACTTGGTTGTGGCTCAGTTAATGCCAAACTATATAATACATGCACCCCGTTGTTAAAATTAGCTGTATTTAATTATCGCTAATTTTCTAACAAAACAAATATTTAAAGTCCCGAAGTGTTGTTACACTACATTCAATACCTGACTGTCATACCTGTCACTCGATGTTATCATCAAAGCAAGTTATTATCGATATCACTATGAGTGACAGTCGTATAACTAACTTGTTTGTTCATTGAAATTAAACACTTTAGAACGGATTAATCGTGTTTATTAACACCATGATCCTACGTTTAGAGCCCTTTACAGCACTCGTTTTCACAAGGTTAAGGCACATGTCGTGTTAAGCTGCTCAGTCATCATCTTAACCCTGTGAAAACGAGTGCTGTAAAGGGCTCTAAACGTAGGATCATGGTGTTAATAAACGCGATTATTCCGTTCTAAAGTGTTAAATTTCAATGAATAACAATCGCGGTAACAGAAGACAATATTAACTTGTTTGTTGTTTAGTTTTAAGTACCCTGATAAATTTGTGAAAATAATAAACGGAGCTAGTTTAAATAAAATCATTTATTAATGTACCTAAACTACCGTAAATTACAAGCTTAAAATATCTACGTTTAAGTAGATAAGTGTGAACCTACTTTTCCTAAACGTATTTTAAGATGTGTTCAAAATGACCACCGCCTTCCCGGACACATAAGTCCGCCCGCCGTCTATGGTTGATCTTAAGTCTGCCTAGAATAAATTCATTGGCTTTTACTGAATCAAACGCCTGAATTATCTTTTGGCGAAGTTCATGGACGGTATTAGATTCCCGTGTGTACACTCTCCTTTTGATTTCGCCCCACAAAAAGAAGTCGAGTGGCGTCAGATCGGGACTTCGAGGCGGCCATGCGACTGGACCATTGCGTCCAATCCATCTCTCAGGGAATTGTCTGTCCAAATAATTTCGCACACTTAGAGCAAAATGTGCTGGCACCATCTTGCTGGAAATAAAGATTATCCAAATTTTGCTCCGGCACATCTTGTAGCAAAATCGGTAACCCGTTTCTCAGGAAATCTTCATATTTCGGTCCATTTAAGTTCCCGTCAATAAAATATGGGCCAATTACACAATTGTTCAGAATGCCTGCCCAAACGTTTACAGAGAAACGAGTCTGGTAAGAGTCTCGGCGAGTTACATGAGGATTTGCATCACGATCAGCCCACCAGTGTTCATTGTGGACGTTAAACATGCCGACTCTTGTAAAAGTTGCCTCGTCGGTCCATAAGATATTTAGGTGTAAGTTTTGCTGCAGCCAACGACCAAAAATAACTCTTCTAGGGTAATCTGCTAATACGATATCCTGAACCCTTTGAAATTTAAACGGATGTTTTGCTTCAGCTTTCATTAGCCGCCAAATAAACAATTGGCTCGTGCCGAATCTCGCAGCAGCGTCCCTTGTGCTAGCCTCTGGGTTGCGGTTAAAATACTCGAGCACTCGTCTCCGAAAAGCTTGTGAATACCGCGGCCGTCGGCCTCGAGCTTGAGCATGCACCGGAACTGCAAACTGACCATAGTCTCGTAAATTCTGGATGGTACTGTTTATTAACACACGTGTAGGTGTTGGACAATCAGGGTAACGTTCGTTAAATAATACCTGAGCTCGCACAGTACTTCGCGATGTTAAATAAAAATCAAGCATATCCATCTTTTGAATATTAGTATAAGGATAAGGTCGAGGCATTTTATTTAATAGTGAAATCAAAATATTACGGTAAATCTTATTTTCTTTGACAAGTGTCACTTAATAATCAAAACACGTTTTCTTCATAAATACCATGGTAGGTGATTGACAACTAAAGAGGAAAGTGATTTTTTAAACTTCTTTGTTAATTATTATGGTAGGTTAACCATGTTAAGTCAAACAAAATAGGATAAATTAAAAATTTTAAAAATATTCTTACGATTATTTTAAATGCATGATACTTAATTGAGAGGCTTAGTTTAGGGGAAATGTGTGTAAAACATTGATTTTGTATTACCATTTTGAAGTCACCCTGTATAGTTCAAATTTGTTTATAAAAAAAATAAACGGGCGGCATGTCAAAACGCCCGTCGCGAGAATGAAATTGAAGGTTTCGACTGTATGACTGTCTTTATTACACATCGAAATAGGTAATGTAAGAGCGATAAAGATGGAGATAATGTTTATGGTTGCAGAAAATATAGAAATGTATCTGACCATCAGGTTTTGGTTAAGTTGCACCATTTTGAGAAAAGCATTATACTTGATTTATTATTGATAAGGTTCATTTACTTTTTCACACTTGGACAGTAAATGACGTGCAAGGTCTGATGACGGAGCAGAAAGGTGACCACTGGATCTCAAGAAATAGTTGGCGTGATACCCTAGTGTTTGGACTCATTTGTTTTGTCTTGACGAGCACTTAGACCGTGGATGATGTCCAAGGTCTGATGATGGAGCAGAAAGGTGATCACCGGAACTCAAAAGTTAGTTGATATAATACCCTCGTGTTCTGACTCGTTAGTTTTGTTTCGATGAGTACTTGGACCCTAGATGATGTCCAAGGTCTGATGATGGAGCAGAAAGGTAACCACCGGAGCTCAAGAGTTAGTTGATATAATACCCTCGTGTTTGGACTCGTTAGTTTTGTTACGATGAGCACTTGGACCCTAGATGATGTCCAAGGTCTGATGATTCTTGATCTTGATTTTGATCTGGTAAAAACTAGCCAAGTCAAATCATTAACTTCACATTCAACTTCTACAGAACTTGGCACCCATTTAGATATCAGATCTTTGCGGAGTCGACAAATAACGATATTCTCATATGGAACTTGGCTTCCATTTTCACATTTATGTTTTTGGTGGGATACAGCATTATCAGACAACATTGTGGATAACCATCTTAGGCCTGTGGCCATCTTAGGCACGCATTAATGTGTTAAGGGTTGACTCACACTAGAACGGGACGGGACGGGGCGGGACAGGACGGGACGGGACATCTGTCATTTTCTATAGAAAACGTCACGTTACATACGAGGACTCCGAGACATCACGTGATGTTTTCTATAGAAATGGCAGATCGTCCCGTCCCTCCCAGTCCCGTCCCAGTGTGAGTCATCCTTAAAGGAAATAAGTGATATTCCGATCTTCACTGCATAACTGCGTCTCTTAGATTGCCTCACGTTGGTCCGTGTATGGTCGGGTAAAACAGATAAAGACAATTAGACAGATTTAGCCCAGGTTGCACACAATTAGCGAACTGCTCAACATTAAATACTCGTATGCGCAGTTGTCATTCCATAGAGAACTTTCAAACTTTTCATACAAGCACAATTTTAGCGTCGATGAAGACAAATAATTTTGTGCAACCGGTGCTTACAGAATGTAGTGTTTCAGGATTACAAATACAATCTATTCTATAAATACATCTAAAAATACTTGTAGGTACATGTATTGTTACAAGATTATATACTACATTGTACTAGTTAATAAAACGCCTGAGCAATAAGAATAACTCCTACAAAACCCGCTCACGACACGATATCGAAACAGTAGAAGCAATTAGAAAATCACTCTGCCTTTTGACAGATAAATTGCATCGTGCCTGCCATCCGAACGTTTACTTTAGGCCTTCAAGTCTTGCATCCAGATTATTTGTATTAATCGTACCGTAATTAATTTATGACTAACACCTTCTTAGTTACATTGATAGTAATCTTAAGCTAAACCTGCAATAAATATTAGTACAGCAACTTGCTTGGCTAAATAGCTAACACGTATAAATTGGTTCGCTAGATGCAAAATATGTATAATATTTTTGTACCTTATTTTGACTATGTAATACTAGGTTAAAAAACTGACCGGAACATGATGTTTATAAGTATAACGGTGCTGTATTCAAACAGATGATCACAATTGTATATGCAGCTACACCTTTTAGCGCCACTTGCGCCAACCAGGATTAATGAACTAACCCGGCGTTTTTTAAGGATGACACACTAGAACGGGACGAGAGGATCTGTCAATTTCTAAAGAATGAGTCACGTCTGAGTTCGGAGCCCTTGGAGGTCACGTGACGTTTTCTATAGACACTGACAGATCGGCCCGGCCCGGGCTCACGTCTGGGCTCGTTCTAGTGTGAGTCATTCTACAATCGTTCTTAAGTTTGACATTTACAAGCAAACTCCGGGTTAGCAGGCTAATTTTATAGTCCTTTATAGTCTAGTTTAGAAAACCAATCTGTCATTTGGGTTTGCATTGCGCGTCTCATTCTTAACGGCCTCTTAGCCTAGTCGGTAGTGACCCTGCCTACGAAGCAAGAGGTCCCGGGTTAGAATTCTGGTTAGGGAATTTATTTGTGTGTTTAT
Organism: Lathronympha strigana; assembly: GCA_949128165.1. NCBI lineage: Eukaryota > Metazoa > Arthropoda > Insecta > Lepidoptera > Tortricidae > Lathronympha > Lathronympha strigana. The sequence continues at coordinate 9,810,188 of OX421915.1, forward strand.
CACGAATATTTATTCCTGAGTTATGGATGATTTGTATGTATTTAAGTATTTACACATATGCATCTATCTGTTATATATATATATATATATATATATATATATATATATATTGTCGTCTAGTACCCACATCACAAGCCTTATTGAGCTTACCGTGGGACTATGTCGATTTGTGTACAACTGTCCAGTAATATTTATTTATTTACTAGCTTTTACCCGCGGCTTCGCCCGCGTACTAAACGTAATTTTCAACCGTCTACAAATAAGGAGGTTCTTAGTTGGGCCCGTATATTTGTATGTACCTACATATGTATGTTTGTCCGCTATTATCTTGCGGTTGGCTGAACGGATTTAAATGGAATGGGTGGTTGTCGCAAAAGTGATCAAACTGAAAAAATCAAGTTGGCGGCTGTTTCTCAATTTTGACCTCTGATTTGTTATAAAGAACCTCTCGACCTTTATATGTGCCTACCGAGCTTTATCACGAACTTAACTCTATAAATTCAAGATGGTGGCCGTTGATGGTAGCGTTGGTGGTTCGTTAGAAAGAACCTTTCGGATCCTCAAATATCGATTTTCATCACGATCAGATCATAACTGAAGAAATTCTAGACGATGGCCGTTTTTCTCAGTTTTAACTTCAGATTATTCATAAAGAGAACCACTCGGAAATCGATTTTAACACGATCGGATCAAAATCGAAATAATTCAAGATGGCGGCCGGATCTCGCAGTTTTTACTACAGATTCATTACTGAGGAATCTCTCGGATCCCCAAATACCGATTATTATCAAGGTCGGATTAAAACTCAATAAATTCAAGATGGAGCCCCTTTTCATTAGGTTTAGCTTTAAAGAATCTTTATTATTACTCATAAGAATTACAATTCACTTACATGAGTAAACTATTTAAAATATTTCTAATCAAGGACCTATTTTAGATTTAAGGTAAGTAGATATAGGTTATAGGTAGGTCTTTAGGTAAGTTACACTTACTGTATATATTTCCCATGTTGACTTTTTCACCCCATTTCGTACTCCTATTTACTCATTTCTCGTTAGGAATACTCCGTGAATCACTCTCGTGAATAAAATAGTCTAATAAATCTTGTTTCCCGATATACAATCAAATCCCACTTCACCCCTTTAGGAGGAGAATTCTAAAAAATCCTAGCTATTTCCCGCAGCTTCGCCCGCGTACAAAATAAATGTTCAACCGTAACGTAATTTCAAAATCAAGTTGGCGGCTTTGCATCGTCATAAAGAACCTCTTGAACCCTTTGATATGTACCAACCGAGTACATATTACGATCAATGTTGACTTCTGATTCCTTAGAAAGAACCTTTCGGATTCTCAGATATTGATTTCCATCACGATCAGATCATAACTGACGAAATTTCTGATGGCGGCCTTTTCTCGCAGTTTTGGCTCCAGATTCATTGTAAAGAACCTCTCGGATCTTCTTTCTTATCTCAATTAGAAGGTGAATTCTGAAAAATCCTTTCTTAATGCACCCCTAATATACCTTAATAAGAAACCTACGTGCCAAATTTGAAATTCTAGAAACAGAAATAAACAACAACGACACTCATATTGATATTTTGAGATTTCAACCCCAACAGGAAAGATGGTGTATCATACGTCCACCTCATTGGATTTTAAAATGGTTGTTGTTTTTGATTTCAGCGACCCGATAAACCATAAAAACGATAATCATGATGTTTTTTGACTTTGTTACCCCTTTTTGCCCTCTTAGGGGTTTAATTCTCAAAGAATCAAATACACGTCTTTACTCATTTATCTTTAGAAATACTCTTTTGGAGTTTTGAATAAAATAGTTTAACTAATCATGTTTCCCCATACATAGTTTGTACCGTCATTTCTCCCCCTTTGGAGGTGAATTTTGAAAACTCCTTTGTTTGTGCACCCCTACGCCTTATAAGGAACCTTAGTGTTAAGTTTGGAATCTATAGAACCAGAAATAAACAACAAAACGACACCCATATTTATATTTTTAGAGTTCGACGCCCTCGCGCCCCCAACAGGGAAGATGGTATTTCACAATCGCCACGTTAAATTTTAAAATCGTCGTTGTTTTTGTAATCAGCGACCCGATAAACCAGAAAACGATACCCATGTTGTTTTTTTACTTTTTCACCCCTTTTCCTCCTTATATGGGTTGAATTCTCAAAGAACCTGAAATATGTGCTACCTCATTTATCTTTATAAATACTCCTGTAAAGTTTTAAATGGAATGGCCAACTAATCTTGTTTCCCCATAAAAACTTTGGACTTCTAAATCACCCCCTTAGGGGGTTAAATTTTGAAAAATCCTTTCTTAGTGCACCTCTAGACTTTATAAGGAACCTACGTTTCAAATTTGGTATCTCTAGGACCAGCGTGCAGTGGTTTGGGCTGTGCGTTGATATGTCAGTCAGTCAGTTAGTCATTCAGTCAGTCAGTTTCTTTTTTATATATTATATAGATAAAAACACCTTTTTTGTATTTTGATGAGAAACCTTTACACAAAATAAAGTCTCTAGCTAAACAGAAAACCTTCCGCCATACAAACTTTCAACATCCTTTTCAATCTTATAAGGGTCGAATTTTCGAAATCGCTGAAATTACTTTTTGTAAACTCTAATAAGGATTCTTTTCACAAAGTTTGTAGTCTATAACTAAAACGGAAACACTTCCGCCATACAAACTTTTAACACACTTTTCACCCCTTTTGGGGTTGATTTTTCCAAAACGCTAAAATTACTTTTTTTGTATTTTAATAACAAACCTCTACACCAACTTTTGAGTCTCTATCTAAAAAAAAAACTTTCTTCCATACAAACTTTCAACCCCGATTTAACCCCCTTAGAAGATGATTTTTTCAAAACCCTTTCTTATTCGTTACCTTCGTTAAACACCTAACGTAATGTAAAAATTTCAGGATCATACGTTTAGTAGTTTCGGCTGTACGTTGATCAGTGAGTCAGTCAGTCAGTCAGGACTTTTCCTTTTATATGTATAGATTATATAGATTATTTATGTATTTATTATTCTACTGATCAGTCGGTTTATCGAACTACTTACGAGTAAATAGTAGATTTTATATCAAGGGCATAAAGTTACCCATTTTAGACGATGCTATTTATTGGTCCGAGTGCAACGAGGACTAATGTAGTAGTCAAATCAAATCAAATCAAATCAATTTATTCAAGTAGGATCAACTAGATCGCCTTTGCATCGTCAATATTTCTACATTATATATTAAGCATGCATTATTATGCATGCTTAATATATAATTTTTTTGAAATACTGTCTTATTGTTATTACAATAAGACAGTATTTCAAAAAAATTTAACAAAAAAAAAATGTCAAGATAACCTAATCAAAATACATTGCCATTTGAAATAAAAATATTACTAAACCTAGGAAGAAACATAATATATATATATATATATATATATATATATACCTATAATAATAACATGCGCATCAAGTCCGATTACCAATTGGTAGTTACGTCACTTTATAATTAACATAATTAAGTTCCATGCAACACGTAATCAGCATCTTGCTACGTCAGAAACATTTTTTTTAAATACAATAATTACACAATTTAACAAACCATTTCAGTAATAAAATTCCAATAGCTAAAAGGTAAAATTAATAAACAAAACAAGAAGCTTTAAGTACATTAAACAATAAACATATGAATATCCAAATTTAATGGTCATGATTAATTATGTAGCTTTATGATGTATTAACTCAATTTAATTTAGGCCAAGCAGTTTTATCGTTAAGGTAGTCTTCAACACTGTAGTATCCCTTTTTCATTAAGGAAGCTTTTAAATACTTTTTTAATGCAGGCATTGGCAAATTAAATACTTCTTCGGGCAATTTATTATAAAATAAAATACACTGACCCAAAAAGGACTTATATATTTTACGCACACGAAGGATAAAATGGGTATTTATGCCCGAGGTATACACTCTGCTTTTCACTTCGATCGTAAGGAAAATATTAGGTTTTATTTCACTTTAAATCATTGAAAATGTAACATCCATACTCGTTCGCTTGGGAATCTTGGGATCTCCCCGCCGCACGCCGCTCTCAGGCGGCCGGGAGCGCGGGGGCGAAGCCGCGGCGAGCGCGCGACACCAGCGATGGTACTTTATGCCCTAGAGCGTGAAAAGCGATTTTGTGTCGCCTAGCCACGAATTAAAGGCGAACTTTTCGAGCAAGAGAAGTGAAAAAGTATTTTATTAAGCCGGAGTAAAATCAAACGGGGCCATTTGTATTTATACAACGTGCTCGCGAGGAACCCGCATAACTTTGCCACCGTGTTCCTGACCATGTTTAGAAAATAAAATGTCGTATAAAGTAAGCTGGATTCGGCTTAGTTTGCGAGTAATTAATATTTTTTGTTTTAAATAGAAACCAGTATAATGCACCTTTATGATAGCGACGTTGCAAGACCGCGTCATATTATCTGACTGACGTAAACTGCAGAAGTTCGTTCCCGTCACTGTCATCACTGTTTATGTGTCATTGAAAATAAATACGTAGAATATTAAATTACTATTACTTAAAAAACAGTGTTATTTGTAAAATCGATTGATTTCTTATGACAATGCTTAGATTTGGCAAGGGGGTTGGGGGGGGGTTGGATATTCACTTAAATTCATGAAACTACACCTGAAACTAAATAGTTCGTTGTGTTTTATTACCCATAACTATGTTATGTGCACATTGTTATTGTATTATTGTATAAAATTTTAATAAATTAAATGACTCAAAACAAATTTTAATGGGACTATTCATTTATTACACTGTCAGGAATTGCAATTAGCTAGTTCGGCCACTTGCACTTCATTGAAATCAATGTCTCCGTGACCACTTAAGTAGAAACTACAACAGTATTAGTACTTCCAGTATTTCCTTTTACTGTATCCTTAATACTTTTCACCTTGCAGCACTTGAAGACCAATTTATTTACTCTTTTTTCGACTAGCGACATCAACCGTCTAAGTTAAACCTTAACCCGCACCATTTGTGCAATAGCTAGGAACATTATGATTAGTAATCTATCGTGGATGTAAATTTATGTTAACTTTGTAATTACCTATTTGGTTTTATTAAAGTTTATGATAAGAGTCTTGTTATTTGTTTTTTTAAGTAAAAATACACAATCATTAATCAATTTGTTCATTTATTATTATATGACAATACATGAATACCCTAGTACCCTATTAATTGTAAATCACTGTATCAGCTACGTGCAAAGTCGGGACTTGCGTTGAAATCCGGGGACTGGAAGCCGAGCTGGAATCCTCAAAATCCGCAATGGCACTCCCACGTTTCTCAGGATCTGAGTGATATTTTGCATCATGGACCAACAACACTCGGCAACATTTTTTTAGCTGTTAGGTTGACCGTCAGAACACTCACAATTTCTTCAAGTTTTATTACAAAGATTATTTTTATCTTAATTACATTTGCTACACCGTTAGAATCAATAACAACAATGTCACCCATCGTCCAAGTGACTGATGTCATTATTTAAAATACACACTCGACACTCGAAGGAAATTTCCAAGTGGCCAGTATGTATGTTCTTATCCTTTTAATGAATTTAGTTTTCCTTTCTCCCTACAATATTGAAAATAAGAACTGTGGAGGGGCAGCATTAATCGTTTTTTTACATTTACACTTAATAGTAATTTATCATTAGCATTTTGATCTTTGATCAGTAGGTACAACTACGATTTGAATCGAAGGAGGTTGATCATAATCCTGCGAGCGGAAACACGCCTAGTGTGTGCAAGCTTTAAAATACTTAAACATAAGTAAAGAGATCCGATTGCACAATATGTACATCCTGGTTTGAAATAATTTCTGTTTGACAAGAAATGTCTTTGTGACTCTGACTTGCCGTTCCAATGGAAAGAGATAACAATAACAAACGTTGCCAGCTCGTCCTAAGGCATTGTGTTACTGGTGAACGAAAAATAATTTATTTATTTTGTATGAAAAGTTAAAAAAAGTTAAAAATCCTATTTCGACCTATGTTAATGTAACGTTTTTTAATCATTACGACCTCAGTTATACGCTAGTTAAGTTATGCGGCTTCCTCGCGAGCACCCTGTATAGTACCTTCTATACTAATTTAATTATGTAAATTCATATATCAAGTACCTATGATATGTTCATTCACGATTATTCTGGAATTATCTGCACTTGCAGTGCTTTACATTACTGGTACTTGATGAATGATAAATTTATCGCATATCGTAAAACCAAATTCATCTTGCACGATGCAATAAATAATAGATAAAACCAAACGTTTAAATGCACGCATATTATTATCGTGAGAAATAAAACGTAAAACATATAACTTCCATTACTGTAGGAAAACAACGTTATTACATTGAAGCGAGCCACGCCTGCCACCCATGACGAATACCGGACTCCCAGTCATAAAAGTGACCCACAACAATGCATTATTTACTATTATATATCGGCAACGCGACAGAACAACTAATTACAAACACAAACATCTGAGAACGTAGGTGTAAAAGGTACGGTCGGCCTGCAGAGTTGTTTGACGGTATTTCCAAAACTACCTCCGAGTGCAACAATCAAATTGTGTGAACCAATATTGACCCTTGCGTAAGCTCCGCTTTCCCACGGTGTCCTGACGAATCTTCTCAGAGAAATAAAACTACGTTGTCGAATATAACACTACAGGGCGCCTGCCTTACACAAACAAATTGAAGCACAAATATTGATACTGATTATTCACTCGACGTAACCCTTGGACTACAATGGCGGCTTTTAGCCCACAAAGACGTGGTAATTGGATTGGATTTTTGTGTAATCGCTGTTCACTTTTGATCCTTCTTTAACGACTTAGCCAAGCCTTGCCACAGTCAACCCGTAGTGGCATTTGTAACTCGCTCTTCAATTTGAGTGGCTCCTACGTCTTTATAATCGTGTCAACACGATGATGCTCATATGAAATGTGTAGTACCACCAACAATGTTGGGAGTCCAAATCTATCCGTAGATTTATTAATGCATTACACTCGACGTTAGTATTAAGTGTAATTATCACAAATCATGATGTTCGGTTTGTATTTACAGGCGCGTTCAAGGAGTGATATTTCGTGAATGGAGACGCTCGAGTATTTGCAAACTAATTTCAATTCATTGCATTTGATAATACCATCGGAAATTCTGCCAGTATTTTCTGCATAATACGACACATGTTGAAGCTGATTATTGGATTGTGCACTTAAATTTAATGGATATAAAGTTAGAATTATGAATGCGTTTGTATTTCGGATTGCGAGTGAAGTTATGAGCGCCCCTGCTGCGTTGTTTGTAAGGGTTATCAGCGAAATCATTTGAATTGATCAGGATATGGTAAGAAGCAGGCTGCTGCAAGTGCTCACAGTGCTCAATGAAACACCGGCGTGCTTGTTGTGACAAGGGCCTTATTAACATTGTGTAACCTTTCTTACTGACAGGTTTTGGTTATTACGGCATGCAACACGGTGCAAATTGAAATAAAATGGTATTTTCTTTAATATTATGTCTAAACAGTTTATTACTCTTAGCCTTTGTCGCTCGATCTAAGATACAGCATGTTGCTTTATGTAGGGTTTAGTGTCTGGGTTAAATAATGATACAAAAACTTGTTAGCGCGTGCTATCACCTAAATTTAACTATCACAACAAAAGAGTCTTTATCAATACACATAAATTTAATTCAATGAATTATTCGCGCTTTACCGCATTTTTTATTGTAAACTAGATATAATTTTTCATATTTTTTTTCCTTTTCAGATACGTCTCACACGCTTGACCGCTTAAGGAGTTCAAAATTGTCAAGGTACGTGGAAAAAAATAAAAAAGGCAGTTGCGTCTTTCTCCAGCATTGCGAAGCGTCGTTCTCTATATGTGATCTTTTTTAGTAAAAGGTACCACATGAAAGCCGCTAAGACGCTACCCGATAAGACGCTAATACCATAAAGTTTCGTTAAGAAATGAACCTTATCAGCAAGCGACAGTGGTAAATTTTACTAAAACAAGCACAAATCTCTATATCCATATCTAAGTATAGATAAATCCGTATTTGCATTAGCTGCGATCAATACTTCGGTACCTATGTCGGTTGGTACGCAAGTACCTGACCTAGTATCTTGTGTTCGTAAGATTGCTTCCTTATTTTTACGCAATAATTTTAGTATTCGTAATATAAGGTTAGTGCTCATCCTAGTCTTAGTAACTAAGTATTGATATCCACTTAGGTATAGATGCCAAATAACATTCAACAATTACTCTGTTACTGTTATCGCCGATTGCTTGACGTTTAGAACTGATAATAATGACATTTTGATGAACAATAGTCTCTTGGTGCTCAATAAAACTGATTTAAAAGCCATAAAATCTGTTTAGATAATGCATTTCTTATTTGAAATCGTTAATATTTGCAATTGGTGGACGGGACATTGATATGTCTCGCCATACTAAATCACACTTTACGTGCATCTGTCTCTCCACGTCATTACATTATTTGTTTCTGTATGTTACCTGGCAGCTACTATACTACAGTATTTTTGTATAGTATAATGTGCCATTTTGGCAGTTGGTGACAAAGTTAATTTCCAAATTAATCGTTATTGTATTAACGGGTTTTCACTTGCTTTCTCGACCATCTACAATGACATTTGACCAAGAAATCTCTAAATCAGAATCTATATTTATCTCAGAATCTATTCACGCACTCCGCTTCTTCCTAAGGAACCATCTGAGTGAATCGTACGTGTACAAACTAAAAGAATGTGACAGCTTCTCGCGGTCCAGAAAAAATACCGTCATTGTCTACCGGACAATTAGAAAATGCCAGGTGTCTATTTTGACCGCGAAATATTATCGCAGCGCTCTTATGCTACGCCTATAGATGTAAACAAAGACGACCCAAAAGACAATTTCTAGGTACTTATCAATTATTTTTGCTTTACCCTGGTTCGGAACCTAAAACTATATCCGTATTACAAAAAATTACAACACGACTAAATTTAGCATGCCGCACTAGTTTCTTTGTCACTTCCTAATTGTTTCATGCCTGCTTTACAAGATTTATAATCAAAACTGACATCTTTCAAGTCTCGGACGCCTCAATTATTCTCATTTCGAGCGTGGAACCCAGAGACAAATGACATATGCACCAACAATCAAAATGTTCTAAGTTAGTGACGTTACCATTCAAGATTCAACCTTGATGAATGAACCGAAAGCTCAAAATTAACCGGCCGGTGAATTCATGTAAGCTCTTGTTGTTTGATCAAGTGAAATGACAACTAACATGCGTCCGCGTTAATTCATCATTCTTTTGTTTTCACCGGATTCATTATTAAATAATGAAAACTGACAAACACCTTACTGCTATCGCTTTAAGGTCGGTTTTACACATGTTGATAATTCTGTTCAGATGAGCTTTCGTTACGTTTTAATAAAGACGGTTTAGACGTCACTGTGTTGTGATGATCTTGTCATTCAACGTTTAAGATGGGATTGTTCATTCATAAACACTGGTGTTAAACATGACGGGAGCTTTTGTCGTGTTTCGTTTGATGTTCCGAAATAAATGATTGATTAATAAATTATTTTTGTGCATTGGCGTATTTTTACCCGATTACGTGAAGGACAAGGGCTTTAGAAGTCTATGTTTAGGTATGGGTTCGTACAATGTCATAATATGTTTTCAGAATTCGAATAAGAGACATTGTTGCAAAAAAAATGTACTTACTTACTTACTAAACAATTTTTTTGAATGAGGTGTCAATTGATTAGTTTTTTTGTGTCATGGTTGACATACTTACATATGTTTAATACTCCTTTTTTTAAATAATATATATATATTAAACATTTCCTCGCTCATTTAATTAAGCATCATTAATTTAAAATGCACTTATTTAATTAAGTCGATTTTCGCTTGGCATGTCAAGTCGTGCACGACTTGCCTTTGCCGCCTGTGGTCGCTCCTGATGACGATCGTAAAGATCGAAACATGTCGAGCGAAAATCGACTAAATTACGTGAGTGACCCGTTTTAAATATTATTTAATATGTTCGAGTCTCACGAGAGTTTTATAGTTAAAATTATTTATATTTGTTTGAACGTACAATCAAGGAAATGAAACCTTGTACCCTTTTCGCTCTTGTCACTGTGACAATAAAGACTAAAAAGGTACCTATTTCACTTTCCCTCCCCGTACATATTATGTAAACGGGTGTGTCAAACCTCGAACTTGATACGGTGATAAAGGCCATCCCAATCTACTCCAGAGGAAGAAGCAGACCACCGGCAACGTGGTGGTCCAATGTCGAGAAAGAGATGAGAACACACAACCTAACTAAAGAAACAACCCAGGATAGATATTGCTGTCGCCGACGTATGAGGAGGCCCGAGTCGCTCATTTCCCAGTTCAGCTAGGGTCGGGCCGAGTGTTTTAAAACTCGAGCCTTTGTACAACTTTTCATTAATATAGTTTCATTTAAATTAAACTTAGAAACGGATTAATCGCGTTTATTAACACCATGACCCTACGTTTCGAGCCCTTTGCAGCACTCGGTTTTTCAGGGTTAAGATGATGACTGAGAGAATGCGAATTCTCCCCGTCAATCAAAAAAGTTACTTGTCCAAACTACCTACATACAAAAATTATAAAAACAAAAACAAACGTTATATTCCCAGGGGAGCTTATAAAGCTGCAATACATTGCACGAAGGGCATTCTACAATTGAAATAAAAAATTATAAAACCCTAGGAGAAACATAGGTACGAGTAAAGTGTTTAATTTCAATGAGTTGGAGTTTGGGACGGATGCTAGTGTGGGATGCTACCTGTGTAGACACGCTGGCACCGTCCCATCTCCAACGAACTAATGTAAAAGCGGGCGGAGCGGCTGAATGCGCCGAAATTTTAAAACGTAATAAATATAAGAGCCTGGGCAGAGAGTACCTTTTTGTACCATTCGGGGTCGAAACTCTTGGTCCATGGGGTCCCAGCGCACGCAAATTTTTCGTAGAAATCGCGAAACGTCTGGTTGATGTTACTGGTGACCGAAGAGCTGGTGGCTTCCTCGCACAACGTATCAGCATTGCGATACAACGAGGAAATGCCGCCAGCATCCTAGGTACAATGCCTCAAGGACCTACTTTATATTTAAGGTAGGTAGAGGTAGGTAGTTAGGTAAGTTACACTTACTGTATATATTTCGAAAATAAATGTTTTTTATTTTATCGCGGAAACAGATAACAATAAATATTATATAGTTTAAATCAAAATAATTTTAACAAATAATGAAGCCCAAGCTCGTGTGGACATAGGAAACCATGACACATTAAACTGTGCCGAGACGTCGGTATATTAAGGTAAATTAACTACATTCGCGATAGACCCGTTCTACAATGTTCATACACGTAATAATGGACATGACCATCTTAAAAAGTTTTAAATTTATTTTGTTTTAAGGTTTTTCACCCCATTTCGTACTCCTATTTACTCATTTCTCGTTAGGAATACTCCTGTGAATAAAATAGTCTAATAAATCTTGTTTCCCGATATACAATCAAATCCCACTTTACCCCTTTAGGAGGAGAATTCTGAAAAATCCTAGCTGTTTCCCGCAGCTTCGCCCGCGTACAAAATATGTTCTTCCATAACGTAATTTCAAAATCAAGTTGGCGGCTTTGATTCGTTATAAAGAACCTCTTGAACCCTTTGATATGTACCAACCGAGTACATATTACGATCAATTTTGACTTTCGATTCCTTAGAAAGAACCTTTGGGATTCTCAGATATTGATTTCCATCACGATCGGATCATAACTGAAGAAATTTCAGATGGCCGCCTTTTCTCGCAGTTTTGGCTCCGGATTAATTGTAAAGAACCTCTCGGATCTTCTTTCTTATCTCGAAAAGGTGAATTCTGAAAAATCCTTTCTTAATGCACCCCTACACCTTAATAAGAAACCTACGTGCCAAATTTGAAATTCTAGAAACAGAAATAAACAACAAAACGACACTCATATTGATATTTTGAGATTTCAACCCCATCGCACCCCAACAGGGAAGATGGTGTATCTTTCGTCCACCTCATTGGATTTTAAAATGGTTGTTGTTTTTGATTTCAGCGACCCGATAAAGCATAAAAACGATAATCATGTTGTTTTTTGACTTTGTTACCCCTTTTACCCCTCTTAGGGGTTGAACTCTCAAAAAATCAAATATACGTCTTTACTCATTTATCTTTAGAAATACTCTTGTGTAGTTTTGAATAAAACAGTTTCACAAATCATACATACCCATACATAGTTTGTACCATCATTTCTCCCCCTTTGGAGGTGAACTTTGAAAACTCCTTTCTTTGTGCACCCCTACGCCTTATAAGGAACCTAAGTGTTAAGTTTGAAATCTATAGAACCAGAAATAAACAACAAAAAGACACCCATATTTATATTTTTAGAGTTCGACCCCTCGCGCCCCAACAGGGAAGATGGTATTTCACAATAGCCACGTTAGATTTTAATATCGTCGTTGTTTTTGTAATCAGCGACCCGATAAACCATAAAACGATACCCATGTTGTTTTTTTTACTTTTTCACCCCTTTTCCCCCTTATATGGGTTGAATTCTCAAAAAACCTGAAACACGTGCTACCTCATTTATCTTTATAAATACTCCTGTAAAGTTTCAAATGGACCAACTAATCTTGTTTCCCCATAAAAACTTTGGACTTCCAAATCACCCCCTTAGGGGTTGAATTTATATAAAATTTATTGTAAATGCACCTCTAGACTTTATACGGAATCAACGTTCCAAATTTGGAATCTGTAGGACCAGCGGTTTGGGCTGTGCGTTGATATGTTAGTCAGTCAGTCAGTCAGTTAGTCATTCAGTAATTCAGTCAGTCTGTTTCTTTTTTTATATAAATAGATAAAAACACCTTTTTTGTATTTTGATGAGAAACCTTTACTCATAAAATAAAGTCTCTAGCTAAACAGAAAACTTTCCGCCAAACAAACTTTCAACACCCTTTTCACCCTTATAAGGGTCGAATTTTCGAAATCGCTGAAATTACTTTTTTTTAACTCTTATGAGGATTCTTTTCACAAAGTTTGTAGTCTATTACTAAAAGGGAAACGATTCCGCAATACAAACTTTAAACACACTTTTCACCCCTTTTGGGGTTGATTTTTCCAAAACGCTAAAATTACTTTTTTTGTATTTTAATAACAAACCTTTACACCAACTTTTGAGTCTCTATCTAAAAAAAAAACTTGATTCCATACAAACTTTCAACCCCGATTTAACCACCTTAGAGGATGATTTTTTCAAAACCCCTTCTTATTCGTAACCTTCGTTAAACACTTAACGTAATGTGAAAATTTCAGGATCATACGTTTAGTAGTTTCGGCTGTACGTTGATCAGTGAGTCAGTCAGTCAGGACTTTTCCTTTTATATGTATAGAAGAAGATTAGCACTGTCATCGACAAGGGGTTTGCCAAATAATAGCGATAGTTGTTATGAATAAAGTGGTAATCGTTGTTTAACAATAGCATTAAAATCGTTACATAAAAATTGTAAATTATCTTCCAGTTCTTCGGTGGTAGCAACAATGCGACAGACAAAGGTAGAAATTAAATAGTAGCAACATTGTAGTGATGTCCCTTTCAGATCAACAGAGCAGAAACAGACAGAGCATATGAAACCGTTCACGTTCTATTGCCACTAAGCAATTAAGAGGCTTAAAGATAACGAAATTGTTATATATCCACAATTTATTGCAGTGACAGGTTTCAAAATTTTTCAAAAAAAAAGGAAAAGTGGAAAAATTTGTGACATCGGGTGGTACTCGACGACTACGACTAGGTACTCTGGGACACGCTCTGCTAACTGAGCTACCCAGACCACACCCGTGGCCCCGAATTTATCCAACATAATCCTCGTATCTTATTAGGGGGGCTGGTATCACAGAGTCGCGGGTTCGAGTCCCACCCTAGGTCATGCATTTTTCCACTTTTCCCTTCTTTCTGAGAAATTTGGTACCGGTAGCAGACGATTCTGCTTTATAAAAAATCAACAGGTTGCTAGCACAGCCCACAGCGACCACACACTTGAACCCCTATTCCACAGTTCACTTCTACAACACGCACGGGAGGAAATGGGAGACGGTTAAAGCGTAATCAACCATGTCCATAAATTGAAACCTAACCTAAGTGTACGAATATGTGACGTCAGCATTTCTTCATATTCAACGCTCCTATTGAAGCGAATTGGTCATAATATTTCCACTGCTCTCACTTAATAAAACCGAGTTATTTATGCGCTTTACAATCAGTATTCCCCTTTATTTTGACCCTTATACTTAAGAGCATAAAGTAAAGTTGCTAGTGAATTTTGTGATGCTTGTTCATTTTGTATGAACTTTCATCTAGTTCACTGTCACCGATGTTTGTGACAATGCCCGTCATCAATTGCCAATGTCACCGCGTTGACTAGGTACCTACGTTAGATATTGTTTATGTACTCTGAATGTTGTTAAGGCCTTGCCTTTCAGAGAGTGAATTAAATCACTTAGGGCCACTTACATCACCCGGGGTTAGCCAATTAACTCGTAGTTAAACCTTTTTCGTATGACTATAAATGTGACAGCTTACAGACATTGTGTAAGTAATCCTATATTATGCTAATACTAGACAGCAGACGTACAAACTTGGCGCCTTCATATGAATAAAAGGCAATATACATCATTAACTTAGTCTCCAGGTCTCCACGCTGTTATTTTATTTACAAAATGTCTTAAGAACCTACCAATTTCATATACAGTTACATCGATTGGTATTGAAAAGGGGGTATACTATTAAACGTGATTTTAAACGGATAACCACTGTCTGTGTAATTATGCGTTGCAATCTAAAAGGGCTTAAATGTTTAGGGTATAAGTACGAAGAATACCTTTTATTAGTTAAACAGTTAGAATTATAAATGTATAACTAGTACGGTAATTGCTCTAGTAAACTAAGCCTAGAATGGCTATGCGTCGAGAATATAAATGTTAGCTGATTTTTATCAGGTTGAAAGGTATATAAGTATTTAGTTCGCTAATGGGAAGTATTTCATTTAAGAGGCTGACAGCAAATTTAAGTTTTAAGAATTAAAAAAATCTATTTATTAATACTGCAAGAACATGTATTCATTATATTACAAAGACCGTAGAAGGAGCCGATTTTCAATTTAACGAAATCAGTTCGATAGAAAATATATGGTTGGTCTTAAATTCATCATTAATCGGTTATATGTTTTTATTTTTATGATTTAGGCGTTTGCAATTATAATCGTAATTTCACACCTACACTCGTATCTAAATCGCTAAAATTTTTTAAATAGTTGACGTGTTTTTTTCTGGTTAAATTAGGCCGGCCGGTGATAGTGCGATCTCGTTCATTCCGATACAATAATAGTGGCTGTTGGCAGCCCCTTAATAATTAAGACGTTCGCAGATTAACTTTTATTAAATTAACTACTTTACTGGTTACGTGCGAAGACGTTACATATCAATGAGCGTATATAGGCTATAAACACCGGTTAGTTAAACAGTTAGGTACCTACTACATTAATAGTAGAATTTGTACGTCAAACAACAGTCAGTTACCTTACCATTTTCAACGCGTTCTCTAGGGGGCTCCCCCGAGAAATTTTTAACCGATTCCATAATTTGAAGAGTAGAAGGTTCTCAATTCATGTGGTTTTTATTAATAGTCTTATTTGAACACAAATTAAATCACCCACGACCCATGGTTGACTCTTGTTTCACTGATGAGAAGTGACGACAATTTACCTATTATTAACTTGTTACTTACTATATTAACTTGTTACTTAACTTAAAAGTACTAGAAACAATACTAGTAACAATGGCACAAAATAAATATGACAATGGCAAAGAGCTTGATGTTTGGGAAAAATAAAACCGGCCAAGTGGGAGTCGGGCTCGCGTACGAAGGGTTCCGTTATCTATAAAAACGGCAACAATTTATTAAGGCATTATCTATAAAAACGTCACGTTTGTTGTACAAGAGCCCCCCTTAAATATTTGTTTTATTTTAATCATGTTTTATTTCAATCATCATGTTATGTATTAAGTTGTAAAGAATTTTAATATGTAAACTTTATTTTAAAAGGCAGAAAAAGTTACAACATTATATATTACATTCTAGTTGTAAAGTGAATGTGTAATTATGTCAAGGCTTTTATTTTAAGTCCTTTACCAATATCAAGCAAATACGAGCAAAAAAATCATATTTGTTGATTGATAACCCCCTTAAATATTGTTTTATCCTGTTATTTTGTATTTGTTGTTATAGTTGCAACGGTGATACAAGGGTTTACTTAGGAAAAGTTAGTAATAAATACAAAGTGCGAGTTGTCATTTGTCAGTCTTCCGTCTTCTAAAAATATTACGACATATGTAACATAAATTGTCGACAATGATTACCTCATTTTTATATAGGTACCTAATGATTCAAAAATGATGAGGTACATTAGTTTTAAGGGTACGTTACATACGTCACGTTCAGTGATACTTATCTCAGGAATGTGGAAATTCGTTCACAGTAATATTTTAAACTCTTTAGCCCCAATCGAAGCAAATTATTCATTAACTAATAAACAAGAAGTCATTAGTAGAAAACTAATTTAGAAATGCTAATTTTATTGTTGACTCGACGTGTTTGTGGCGTAATAGTGAGTACATTAAGCTAAAAGAGCATGCGCCTAATGCCAATCCTGTCCTGTCACAATTTGTGTAATTGGCTCTAAAACCAGTGACTCGTTGAGATGTCGATTCGTGAGCATAATGTCTTAAGCGCCATACGAGCTTATGGCGTTTAAGACGTTACGCTCTTAAGTACTATGTGCCAATTTCAACAATTCTAAAAAAAAAAAACGATATAATTTTGTAAGTACATAGGGTTCCTACCTAACTATATTCTTATTCCTAGCGTTTTCCCGTAGTGACACGACTCAGGGAGCCTAGGGTCTGCATTACGTAACTATAGTATTTATAGGCGTTGGCCAATTGGTATGACGTGAGACTTTCAATCCGAAGGTCTCTGGTTCAAATCCTGCCGGCTCGTACCAATTAGTTTTTCGGAACTTATGTGAGTACAAAATATCATTTGCTATTTACCAATCGCTTTTCGTTGAAGGAAAACATCGGGAGGAGATCGGACTAATCCCAATAAGGCCTAGTTTACCCTCTGGATTGGAAGGTCAGATTGCAGTCGCTTTCGTAAAACTAGCGCCTACGCCAAATCTTGGGATTAGTTGTCAAAGCGGACCCCAGGCTCCATGAGCTGTGGCCCGTGGCATAAGCCGGAAAAACGCTAGGGAGCAGGAAGTATTTATGCTCACAAAATTTCATTGGAATCGATTGAGAAATGCAAGCTGTAGAGGAGAACAGCCGGACATTATTTTTCAAGCTGAAACGGAGCCCTTCACTATCGTTCGGTTTATTACAATATATGATGAAATAGTCACTGACACAGTCAGTTGCGAACATGTCTAAGATATGATATGATGGTCTTAAATTCAAATCCCGAGGGAAAAAGTATGTGTATAATGAGCAAAAAAAAATGTTAAACTAAACCTGGGACTGAGCTTTATTATACATACAAGTACTCATAATAATTATTAATTTGGTACATATACCACACGAACAAATAATCGTAATCCTATGTCTCGCAATCTGTTTGTGATGCATAATCTCGTATCTATTTGGATATACAACCTCTGCCAATAAGGCGTGAATTTTTAAACTGAATGGCGCTACCGGATTTTTCCATCTATCCATCATTTTAAGACAAATGTTACTTATTCTTATTCTGACCCATACCGCACGAACACGCAACCACATATTCACTTTCAGCTCTTATTTTTTATGTCGGCTCGCGATAAAAACAAATCGGTTTATTACCGACCGGGGGCGACGACATAATTTATTGACCGACCACCGGCGGTGTTAAATAATATATTGGTTATTTTTTCAGACAATATCGGATATGTTTGAGACGTGACTTTGGAATTACGTTGAAAGCGAATTGTAGGTTTAATCCGATAGTTGATGCTCGCGAAATTCCAAAAAAATTATTAAAACCAATCCTAAGTATACATGAAATCGTCTTGTTCAAAATAAATACAAGAGCCTGGGCACAGAGTACGATTTTGTACCATTTGGACTCGAAATTCTACGTTCATGGGGTCCCCACCGCATGCAAGTTTTTTTAGAAATCGCGAAACATTTGGTTGATGTAACCAGTGACCAAAGAGCTGGTTGGCTTCCTCGCACAACATATCAACATTGCGATACAACGAGGAAATGCCGCCAGCATCGTAGGTACAAATACATCGAAGGCCTATTTTAGATTTAGCTTGTAACTTATTGTATATATTTTGTTAGTTATATTTGAAATAGTTATTAACGAGGAAATGCCGCCAGCATCCTAGGTACAAATGGTACAATGCCTCAAGGACCTACTTTAGATTTAAGGTAGGTAGAGGTAGGTAGTTAGGTAAGTTACACTTACTGTATATATTTCGAGAATAAATGTTTTTAGTGTTATTTGTTAAAAACTAAAGTAGGTAAGGCTTTTCATGCAGATACGTCTTACACGATACTAAGACACAAACAATACAGCAACAATATTGTTTGTTAACTTTGTTAACAAACAATATTTGAAACCTTCTAGTAGATTTCGGTAGCTGGTCCAGTCTAGCCCTCTCCCCGGTCTACCCTTCCCTGACCTGCGTCATTCCGTAGGCTGATAGAGTCAATATCTAAGTCCCTATTATCCAAAAAAAGAGCGGTGGGTGTATCGGAGGCGCGAGTTCCAGTTTCAGATACAAATTCTGAACTTTATAAATAAATAAATAATAAATAAATAAATATTGTGGGACAATCTTACACAAATCGACCTAGTCCCACGGTAAGCTCAATAAGGCTTGTGGTGTGGGTACTAGACGACGACATATATAATATATAGATACATATAAATACTTAAATACATAGAAAACATCCATAACTCAGAAACAAATATTCGTGATAAACACACAAATAAATGCCCTGACCAGGATTCGAACCCGGGACCTCCTGCTTCGTAGGCAGGGTAGAATGCTATGCTGGGGCTAGTTGGTAGTGACCAACTAGGCTAGGAGGCCGTTAAACTGCTAGCTGTGTGCCTAAACAAGCATAATTATCTTATCTTGTAAATTGAAAGCATAATGTACACACGCGTTCAGAATTGCATGGGCAGTTTATGAATGAATTCATTCATAAATTGGCCATGCAATTCTGAACGCTATAGTACCTATACCTTTGGCTAACACCAATTGTTTTTTTTTTTTTAATACTACGACGGTGACAAACAAGCATACGGCCCGCCTGATGGTAAGCGGTCACCGTAGCCTATGGACGCCTGCAACTCCAGGGGTGTTACATGCGCGTTGCCGACCCTTTAAAAACTTTAACACTCCTTTTTTTTTGAATGTTTATACTTACTATTATTCATAGTCAGCGGTGGCGCTAGCGTAGCGGTTAGCCTAACGCAAAACTGGAGTTCGCAGTTCGAGTGACAGAGACACAATAATGAGTATCTAGAAAATTGAGAGTGAGATTTCCTGTAGAGACGGCATTTATACCTATATTTAGTGATGAAGCGTTTATATACGACGATAACATATTTATTAGTTTACAACAAAGAACACTTGTAAAACACTTCGCTACAGATTTTTACATGTTTCAAATCAGACGAATACAATTTTCGAAATCATCATTCAAGAAAAGTAGGAGGCGGTCGTAAATTACATATTGATAAGTCAACGAGCTGACAAAATTACATCAAATGTAGTCAGCCAATCACACGTAGAAATATCTTAAAACAAATAGCTTCCTTATCATCAGCCGAAAGTGATTCGCGTCATCAGACCAGTAAAGTTTCGCAAGTGCTTCGCATCCAAATATAAACTCCAATTCCTTGGTACAAGGTCTATTTTTAAGTACAAATAAGCTTGATGAATTTATGAAGTTAACTACTTTATTGAAGAATGTAATATGTGATGTAAAATGTTTGTTGATTATGCCGTCTTAGAACTATGGCGAAATAGGTCACTGCGTATTACTAGATGGAGGACGTACAAATCGCGCTTACACTTATTATGACAACCGAGACGAAAACCGTCTACTAGAACCCTACGTACTATTTTATGTGACGAGACAACCAGCTCATGTTTAAATCTGATGCAATTTTATTGACTCACATATTCGTTAACAAACTGTGAACGCGGAGTATACCTAAACACTAATTGTTAAAATATATATAATTCGCTATTAGCTACAGCAATAGTCAAAGTTATGCGTAACATTTATTATTCCATACAATGAAATTTTAACGGTAACATTCCGCGTACCTATTAGTGGAGTCATTTAAAAGTTGAAGTCACATTAAATGGACATCCAAATTTCTCTGTATGGGTTAATTCCTTATCGTATTGTATACCTAACTGTGAAGTTATGATTCGATATCAACTTCCGTTTTTTAGATATATGACTTTTTTTTAATTCTTGTATATTTAGTACAGAATAATTCGCACCGTGGAGATATCTTACATAGTGGTTTATGATGATAATATTAAAACAAGATTTAAATTTCTCCCGATAAAATACAAAATTGTAGTATTAGTGGACACAAATTATTTTATTTTTATTATTTATGCCTGAGAAATTCGTACAGTGGGAGAAAACAAATACAATATAATCTAACAGTAGTTTTAAGATGACCTTGGCATTTTCTCCCAAGAGACTTCTTTATTTAGAGAGAAATAGGGAATTTTCGTTAACAAACAAGAAATAATGCTAAGCGCAGAAAATGGACATCTCTGTTTTTTATGAAAGAAAAAGCAATACTTATTGAAGAATAACATTGCATAAATTTCTCCATATATTATATACTATTTACACTATATAAAATCGAAAATAACTTTATCAGCAAACCAACGAAACGTAGGTGCTGCCATCTAGTTCGCGGCGTGCGGCATAGAGTTGCACGTCGTTGCCCGACTAGCGAGTACTGTCGGTTTCTGGGGTATTGTTCGAAGTTTTGCCTGGTTGCAAAAGTGTTTTAAAGTACTATCGGCAAGTGACACCGACCTTGACCTTGGCCCACTGTTTAACAACTGAACAGAGCCCAATAATTTAAAAATACTGATGTGAACAAGTAAAGATGAATCCTCATCTACTACAGTTATGCCACCTTTAAAACCAGGCGACCACGCGATTGGCTGTGTGTGACAAATAAAACATGACGGCGAGTTGTGCAGATCAAAAGCTGAGTCACTCCTTATTTAAGGGGTAAGCTACATAACTCGGGCGTTAAGCGTTTTTTGTATGGAATTTGACAGCTTAACTCCGGGTTAGCGGCTCGGACCTTGTGTTGTGTAAGCAGGTCTAAAAGGATTAGTTATAATATCCCATCCACATGTTAAAAGAACCAGGTTTAGTTGTTGTATTTTTTTTATTGTAAGAATTGTAGTTTAGTTGTTTTTTTTTTTCATTGTAAGTGGATTGTCTAGAATCAAAAGCTCACAGATCCCTGTTTTATGCCATTATTATTTTTGTTAATGTTGCTTACTTAACACACAAAATGAGTTTTAGCTAAGTTAGGTATATACATAGGTATAAATACACATTCAGTCTTGTGAAAATAAAACCACATATTATGTAGCATAAATACATTGTTTTTATTCAAAATGTTCCTTTTTAAAAGTCGGGTCAGTATACCTACCACTTAACATGAATGTAATGTAGTGAGCCCCCGAGTCCTTTATAAAGGCCTTAATATTAAATAGTGACATGCGTAAAGACTTGAATTTTTTAAATGAGGTGTATCGAAAAAAACCGGTGTCTTTTATACAGGACTAAATATTTGAAGCTAACTAACAGTAAGTACTAAAACGGCGTGATTTGGAGAACCAATGGCTCTAACTACGAATCTAAAATATATTCGTTATAATTCTCTCTTAAAAAAGATCCTAAATAAAAATAATGAATATTTCGCTCAGTCCATCGTGAAATGTTAATCAAGGTAACCCATCATCCATGCGAAGGTAAGTTTAATCTCGAATTTGAATCTGTTTACAGTTTGTATAATACAAATCTCAATAATTGATATGTTTGTTTATGTGTTTATTGAAAATACATTATTATTTTGGATGTAAATATAATATTTAAGATAAAATTTAGAACTTTTTTGATTGGGACTTTATAAAGTACTCTCAGTTTGTTTAGTAAATTGTAAACCGCAATTTTGGTCACTTGTAAAGGACAGTCGGCTCTTATTCTGTTGCTGTGAATCATAGTAAAAGTTATTAAAAGTGAGTATAAGCATAAACAGCAGAAGAATAAACGATCATTATTACGTAATTCACATTTTGATGACGACTAATTAAATGACGACGCTTTTTCTATCCGACTTATAGCTTACTGTAAAATGGGACAAGCAATCAGATTTAAATATTCATTTTGATAGTCATTACTTTAAGAAATAAAATGTTTCATTTTTTTTTCAAAGAAAAATGATATTTACTAGTTTAGTTTTCTTTTCAATACAATTATAATGACTTGACGAAGCCTACGTTGTGGATTGGATTATGTCAATCGTAAAATGTAATATTCTAAATAAATAAATAATTTTCGTTTTAAAAAAATATATATAATCACTATTTTAGTATTATTTTCTTATCAAAAGAACATTGTTTTTCATGCAAAATGAAACAACTTCCCGAGTCCCTGAGTCCGTTATAAAGGCCAAAATCGAGACACGTGTAAAAGAGACCGAGCACTAAAAAATAAAGCTATGCATAAACGCCGAGTGTCCGTTATAAAGTCCCTAAATTTTTGCGCTTAAAATCGGGCGATATTGGGTTGTAATCAGAAAGAAGCAAAATAATTTGATCAATAATGTGTTGTATGCAGCACAATCCTCTAATCCCATTAGGAAGTTTAAAGCGAGCATTACGTACGTTGGTAAATTGTCAGATTCGATTTACAAAATTTTGAAATCTAACGACATTAATGTGGCTTTTAAGACAAATAATACCTTGCGCTCGAAACTTTGTAATGGGAAAGATAAAATCGAGAATGGGAACAAGTCTGGTTTATAACCTGTGAGTATTGTAATAAGGTGTTTGTTGGGCAAGCGGGCCGTAATTTCACCACAAGGTATAAGAAGCATCTTGCGGCATACAGGCATAACCATCCAGAAAGGTCAAATTTTGCGAAGCATTTGTTGGATAATGGCCATAACCTGTCTGACGATCATTCTTTTAATATTTTAGTTAGAAATAATTAGGTACAACAACAGGGGTGTGATTGTTAACGAACAGTTGAATGTAGCGTCATCACCGTTATTATGAATATTTGCATCTTGCTTGCGAGGTAGGGGGGTGGCCAGGTTATAAATATGGCCGACCAGTCTGGGCACATGCCCATGATGAATGACATCATTCACTTATCGGACCCTAGTACGACAAGATCTCCTGCATCTCCTGAGGATGCCTCGTAGAGAGGCGAAACACGTGTCGAGTTTTTTATTATTGGTATTTCTTTGCGGCGGGAGGGTGTGAACATTAATTGCATGCAAAAAATACGCAAGTAGGTATAACGGATTGGCACTAATTGACTAGCATGTTTGGCGGAATAGCAAAGTAACATTATTTTCGTTGTTAATATGGAATTCCGCAAAATGACGCATGATTCAATAAATTACAATTACGAGTTAAATTAATAAGAATTTTGTAAAGCCCTCTCGGACTATGTTAGTAGTATACTTAGGTCGCTATGTTTCTGCCATTTTAAATGACTGTCAATATGCTATACTTTATTTTTATTTTTCTCGACAATATGTTAAATGATTATATTGTTATGTGATTCTCCATAATACTATTAAGGATATTTCTCAATACTAGATGTCAGTTTTTAATTAATTGAGTATGCCTAGTGATGTTTAATAATTACTTAGAATTAACAGTAAGGACCTCACACTGGTTTTAAACAAGTTTTCCTTATTACCTACATAATATACATTTTAAATACTCAACTAGATAGTTACGTACACGAAGACATTGTTTTCTTTGTAATTAAGTTTAAAAAAAAATATTTTATATAAAAGGTTTCTGACAATTGTTGTTAGACCATTGTTGTATAAATATTTGAGTATTAAGCATAGAAGTCACTTTGATCATGCGAGAACTTTTAATTAATTTATTTATTTATTTTTATTTAAAACTTTATTGCACAGTAAATAATGTACAAAAGGCGAACTTAATGCCAGAAGGCATTCTCTACCAGTTAACCTTAATTGTGATGAGGGAACTAGACTGATTTTGCCATAGCAGTTTTATACTGTATAAGATTTAATAAGTAGGTTTTTTATGTTTTTTCCAACAGGCTGGTTCAGTTTCTATTGTTATTTTTGCATAAAATAATATTTTTCCCCTCACTAGCTCGGAAAGCGCTGTTTTGTGCTTTAAAACTAGCCTGGAAAAACGCATTTTATCCACATGTGGGGCAAAGTAATCTAATTCCTATCACTTACCACCAGTCCAGTATAA
The DNA here is from genome assembly GCA_949128165.1 of Lathronympha strigana. NCBI lineage: Eukaryota > Metazoa > Arthropoda > Insecta > Lepidoptera > Tortricidae > Lathronympha > Lathronympha strigana. The sequence goes on from OX421915.1 coordinate 9,834,913, forward strand.
GTGAGTCCTATATGCCCATAGTAAATATGCGCAATCGGAGGTCACACCTAAAATTGGTCATGTGATCATGTCTTATCCCGCACTTGGTAAGCTGTTGGTAATATCTAAGTATTAGGAGTGTACCTACTCTATGACAAATTTTGAAATTGATTTTTGATGGTTTCTTCAAGATAACTTACATGTGGATAAGATTTATAATCGTATGTAGTCTGTATTTTCCTCGCAATAGTGAGGGGAAAAATGTTGTATTACACTCGGCGGCAAAGTTTGTTCAACTCTCGTGCCTTGAGACCCTCGTAAAGCTCAAGATTCCAGTTATTGAACCACTCGCTACGCTCGTGGCTCAATTTTGGAATCTTTCGCTTGCTCGGGTCTCAATATAAGCCCGAGAGTTAAACAACAACTTTGCCCCCTTGTATAATAAATAACTATTAACGGTCCCTTATACTTTAATTTAATTTTTAAAGAAATACCCGGTTTCATACAAAATGACATATATTAGCCGTATTAAGTACATAATCTTAATCTAATAAAAGCCAAGAAGCATTTGTAAAGGCCAAATAATTTTCAATTAAAAATATGCCTAAAATGTTCCGCATAGAGTAGGTATATAATCAACTTTGTTAGCGAAAATCCGATAAACTCATTTTAGACCTTAAAATAACCTATAAAAAGTTCAGGGCTCAACGGACTCTCGGCATTTATGCGAGTGTAGTCATATTTTATCCAGGCCTCAGGAGGATATTATTTTAGATAAAATTTAGGACTTTCTGAATTGAGACTTTATAAAGTACTCTCGGTCTATTTTAGTAAATTGTAAACCGCAATTTTGGTCACTTGTAAAGGACAGTCGACTCTTATTCTGTTGCTGTTACCATGATTATGGTAAAAGTTATTAAAAATGAATGTTTTACTCAGTATAAGCATAGATACAAAAGGATAAAAGATTATTATTACGTAATTCACATTTAGATGACGTCTCATTAAATGACGACCCTAAATACGCTTTTTCTATGCAATTTATAGCTCAACGTAAAAATGAGACATGCAACCAGCATCATCAGAAATTAATTGACCAAGGTGGAACCATCGACTTTGAGATAAAATAAGATTTTTTTAAAATCGGTTCAGTATTGACGGAGTTCTGAGGTAACAAACATCAAAAAATAACACACTCAATTCTCTCTCTCTCTCAATTCTTGAGAAACTCCTCCTTTTTGAAATTTTAAAGTCGGTTGAAAATTAAACCTTATTTCATCTACTACGGCTTCTATCACTCGGAAGCGGGCGAACATCAAACAGCGCCGCCGCTGACGACGATCGCTTGCTATCATACTGTACGAATAAATGTGCGCTTTATGCACAAGGTAGAAAGTTGATTACCGTACTTTGTATCGTGAATGGATACACCTGGCCACCTGCCTGTGAAATCTCGCGCGGGTAATACAAATAGCGCAGAATTCTAAATATGATTTTACTCATGCAGTATTATACATAGCTGAGAGAATTTTTTGTTTTATATTTACATGTTTACGAGGTTTTATAAAACACAAAAAAATCCATCTGTCCATATACTCTACGCCACTAATAACTTTTTTAAGCTTAAATTGTTGACAGAAAAATAATGGATAACTTTATGTCGGAGATTTTTGTGTATAACATTGTCAATAAATATATCTTAATTTACATATAACTGATATATATACTTTGCTTGTAATGTTCTTCGTAAACTAAAAATTAAGGTTTTAAAAATTTGTGGTTAGCAGGGTAAATAGGCAAACCTGGAGAAAACTATAAATTATTAATAAGTGATTGAGTGGGATTACGAGAATATAAAATCTCCACAGTGCGATATATTGTTATCATATATTTTTTGGATTGAATTATTAATTCGTGTTTATTGCTATAATATAGATATTTTTGAGGAGAATTCTTTAAATATATTATTTTCGTAACATAGGTAATAACGTGCCATGATTTCTCTACAGTGCGAATTAATGTAGATTTTTCATACAAGTCAAATTGTACTTCCCGCACTATATTGCGAAATTGCAACTGCAGCATGGACCCTAAGTTAATTTATTCGCTGAGTTACTTTCGAGCGTTATTTGAACTTTAAAATATTATAGGTACTCCTTGGTTTTAGAAAGATGTACTCCGTATGCTGTCCAGTAATTACTACGTCAACTTGATATTTTCCTACAAATGCCGCCTGTTAAGATTTTACGTTTTTTTGTGCAACGCTCCGCTCGCTTGCTAAAATGTCTTCTACACTGGGCGGGCGTTTTCCGTTGCAGCTGAAACGTCGCAACACGCGAAACGTTACCTCTATCTATCTAGTGGGTGGTAATCTTCAGTCGGCAGTTTAGCGTATGAGTTATTGTATTAGAACACAAGCGTATATTGAAGTCGGTTTGTGTGAGGTATGGCAATAGCCTGTATACGACGTAGGGTGCGAGAATCGAGCGACCCCAGACGCAATTCCATTGTCAAGTGCAAGCTTCTTGCCTAGAGCGCCATTCGAGATTTGTAATCTTAAATTGTTTTGATAATATGTAGTCACATTGCATATTGGTGTTTTTGACCTGGAAGACGAGCTTTCAAGAGGTATTACGAGCATAGAATGTTATAAAAACTATAATCAAATTTTAGATTTTATTATAATCAGCAAGATAATACCTACACAATTCAAAAATCAATCGCATTATACACAAAGCGTTTAAAGTTTTGCTGCGCTAAATAAAACAATTGACAATTGACAGGCAGTTAACGGCGTTCAATGGATGATATATATGGATATGATTCTCATGTCATTCGGTAGGTAATAACTTGGCTTGGCAAAAAACAAGCAATACATGTAAAGTAGCGTGTACGCGCGTGAAAGCGCGTAAGCACGCGCGCTCATACGCTAAAAGCTTATTAAACTACGATAATAAAAGCCGAATCCATGGTTCAAATCATATGGGTTATTTTGTTTCACCCAGTTCTCAGAACCCAAACCAAGTCAGTTAAAAATTCTTGATCAGCTAAAAATAAAAACACGCACTATTTAAAAGGCAGTTAACCCCGTGAAATATGACGTATTTTAACTTGTACAGTTCAATACTGTACACTCAGTCTCGTAATTCACTACTTGCAGACACTCGTAATCTTTGCGATATGCATCGGGGAGTGGCGCGGTTTTGTATGAGGCGATTGTACTGTCGCTTGCAAAAGTATTTGTCAAAATTCGTACCTATTTAAATAAATAAAATAAAAATGAATAAAATAAATATTACAGGACATTCTTACACAAATTGACTAACTCCCGCAGTAAGCTCAATAAGGCTTGTGTTACGGGTACTCACTGTACTCAGACAACGATATATATATAATATACAAATACATAGAAAACGTCCATGACTCAGGAACAAATATCTGTACACACAAATAAATGCCCTTACCGGGATTCGAACCCAGGACAATCGGCTTAGCAGGCAGGGTCACTACCAAGTACGCCAACCGGTCTACTGACTAGAAATCGTGTTACATGTCATTGTCGCTGTCAAGGGCCTGATCCCATGCTAATATTTACCTTATTCATGCATTGATGACAATGATTATATCGAATATGGATCCTGACCGATTTCGGTCACAGCAAATGTTTGTCCGGAGTTTACTGGCTAACGAGTAACGACTGCAGTGTTGCAGTGAGCTGGTCTACTCTCTGGTGCGTTTTTTGGTGACTTACATAACCGATCTTATTATTAAAAGTACGAACTTATTTTAGACAAGTTTAGTCAACCAATTGGAACCCTAGGCCACTCTAGAACCATGTCAAAATGACACACAGAACGAGATTTCTTACAATCTTATTTATCTATATAGCGTCACTATGACATAGTTCTACAGTTGCCTATGGTTCCAATTGGCTGACTGTACATTACCAACAAAGATATTGCTGTCGGTGGCCGAGCCTTCAGCTCATCTGACTTTTTGTCAAGTTCATTGCGACGATCAACCTCGAAGGTTTCAACTGAATTATATATCTTACAAGTCCTGTCAAAGGACAAATTTATATAGAAATAAATTTGTATAGAAAGAATCACGTGATAGTTAGAGGGCTCCGGATGTCATGTGACGTTTTCTATAGAAACCGACACATCGTACCATCCTGCCCCGTCCCGCCCCGTTGCGCCCCGTTCTAGTGTGAGTCATGCCTGAATCTTTAATCGTTAAATAACATTGTTAACTTTTCGATTGTTGATACATATACGAATATGGATTGTCGCCTTCCATCCGCCAACTAAGCTTTAATTCAAATTACTAAGCTTGACTTGACTAAGCTTTAAACGGCCTCTTAGCCTAGTCGGTAGTGATCCTGCCTACGAAGCAGGAGGTTCCGGATTAGAATCCTGGTCAGGGCATTTATTTGTGTGTTTATCACGAATATTTGTTCCTGAGTTATGGATGTTTCCTATATATTTAAGTATGTATCTATCTATTATATATATCGTCGCCTAGTACGGCTAGTACCCACAACACAAGCTTTATTAAGCTTACCGTGGGACTAGGTCGATTTGTGTAAGATCCCACAATATTTATTATTATTTATTTATTTATAAATTACTTTGCACTTGCCCACACGTCTGTATGGTCGGTTAAGCCAAGATTTGATCTTGGCTCATTGGTCCCGATGTCTCAATTAAGGCGGTACGGCCAATTTGTTGCCGGCAAAATAAAACAAACGAATTACACTCGAAGAGCTTAATTAACGTGTTAGTCTTTAAATTAAGTGCTTTACTTAACATTTGCAATGGACGAAAAGGGTTCATTTTTAACATTGTATTGGAATGAAATTTTATCAACGATACAATCGTTGATAAAATTGTAAGTTTTTTACCAAGTAGGTAAGTCACATTATGACTATATAATAAGGGTTCTTAAAACTTTAAGGTCGCTGTTACTCCGTAATAATAGACCCGAGAGTTTCAAGAACCAATTATGAACTGTTGCATGCGCTAGTATTTTTTACGACAGCTCAAATAGCGAAAAAAGCAAAATTTCGAAAGGTGGCAAAATGTGAAATAGGTCGTTTGCTAACTACAGAAATTAAAAAAACAACAACAGTACAGCTTTACAGTGGTCTTATGGAATACCACGGACAACGTTATAATGTATACTTGTTTAATATCGCTGTCAGTCATTAAATTGACAGATAGAAGTCCTAGAGTAGAAAAAAAAATTGAGCTTTCGTGTATGACTATGACATTTGAAATAGTTTCTGTAACCTTAACAATCCCATAGTTAGTCTCGGTTAAGCTTAGACTTCCACTTGATTCCTTTTGTTTTTGTTCTCAGGTTTCTTTTATGGTGTGTATTTATTTTATTGCTCTATAAAACAGCTTTCTTCCGGAACGAGTCTACACTACAGTACAAATAAATAAACTTGATATTTATAATTATTTCATGTAAAAATATGATTCGTTTACTATGCAATACAATTGGGACAAATAAGTAGGTAAAAGTGTGGTAACGATTTTTTTTATATGAACCGACATATTTGTAACCAACGCAACTGTCATTGTCGCACTAATAAGGAAGAGTGATCTGAGTGATAGAGAAAAATAACTACGCTACATTACGTCCCGTGAGCGATTGGCATTTTGGCTACGCACTCTGGTGGTTTTGATTTTAAATTGGTTTCGTTAACACTACGATTTCATATTGAGCGGATTCCACGTGGATGAGTTCCTAAAACCATTGTCCCGGTTGAAATTGCGGTATTTCTTGATTTCATTGGCTTCCTGTACTTTTCTACTATAGACACGGCAATCCGTTGAAAGGTTAGCCTTTCGACGGATTTTAGAATCCTTTCAATGTTTATACTTTTTTAAGCCATTTCATTGACCGATTGTAGTGTTCGAGTAGAAAAAAACACAATGCGGGCTGGTAAGTTAAATATATCGCAAATGTTAACCGTTTTCCTCCCCCTCTTAGATTAAACTCTCAGTTAACTTAAAATCAAGCAGATGTTAAAATAAACTGATTAGGTATTTTTTCATGTCTTCAAGTGTATACATATGAGCCTTTCCGCACAGCTTGACCAAAGCTCTTGCTATGAAGCTCGTTTTACAATATTTTTATTAGTTTTGCTTTATATCCTAACGTATAGGACATGTATGTTAAGTTGTATTTCATTAACGGTTTTATACTTACCGTTCACTTTTCAAAACGCCATGTCACCGTTCTATCCTCGTAACTAGTGTATGTAATGGCGTCTGCGTCGAATCCTGCCAGATACATGACAGCAAGACATGAGTATTGCGTCGTAAGGCAAGATACTAAAATCAGCCAATGTTATGTGACCCAGAGATCCGTAACAATCATGAGTAAACTTAGACCCCGCTTACATTGGTTCGTTTTAACTTTCGGATTGTTCGCGTCTGGTAAGCGATCGCAAAGAGAGTGCAAGCTTTACTCGAAGAACACACGGACCAGTGTTATGATCAGGACCACCACGTGTGGCTAGGCTTTACTATTTACTGCCCGTTAATGTAGACTTTATGGTTGGGGTCGCTGCAAATATAACCGTAAATTAAGGATGTAAATCATTACACGCGCGAATTAGCAGGCTTGCGCATGGAAACTTGGTATACTTAGGCTGGACTCATGCTTATGAAAAATAGCATATTCTATTAATTCAAAGCACACTCTATTAATTCTTCTCGTTGTTCATTTCCTTGTAAGAACACAAATGTATGCCACGGCGAAAGAAACGGACATCCTGAGACGCCATTGAAACGATTTCCAGTAAAAAAAATGGACTAACAGGTAAGACTTGTTTAGCAGGAATAAGAAGATAGTTTGCACTCAATGGGTACAGCTGTTGGTCATAATAATGAGCGATGATGGGCTTGACTTGCAGCCTGTCACCTTGGAAGAATAATAAGTATGAAGAGGTAATGGGAGCTACCGTATTGTCGCTCACCAGGCGGCGCCACTCATGCGTGGGTCCTGTGTCAATATGAGAGAATTGTCAAAGTGACGTTTGAAATGTTCCCGCAGGACCCTCGTTCCACTAGCGCCCCTAGCGGATAATCAACTCACGGTAATTCTCATTATCGCTCAAAATGTGTAGTGTACTTAATTACCTATGGTCTAAATAAGTGAAGTATGTATATTTTCCCCTCACTAGCTCGGAAAGCGCTGTTTTGTCCTTTAAAACTAGCGTGGAAAAACGCATTTTATCCACATGTGGGGCAAAGTAATCTAATTCCTATCACTTACCACTAGTCCAGTATAAGTGAGTCCTATATTCCCATAGTAAATATGCGCAATCGGAGCTCACACCTTAAATTGGTCATATGATCATGTCTTATCCCGCACTTGGTAAGCTGTTGGCAATATCTAAGTACCAGGAGCGTAACACCTACTCTATGACAAATTTTGAAATTGATTTTTGATGGTTTCTTCAAGATAACTTACAAGTGGATAAGATTTATAATCGTATGTAGTCTGTATTTTCCTCGCAATAGTGAGGGGAAAAATGTTGTATTACACTCGGCGGCAAAGTTTGTTCAACTCTCGTGCCTTGAGACCCTCGTAAAGCTCAAGATTCCAGTTATTGAATCACTCGCTACGCTCGTGGCTCAATTTTGGAATCTTTCGCTTGTTCGGGTCTCAATATAAGCCCGAGAGTTAAACAACAACTTTGCCCCCTTGTATAATAAATAACTATTAACTTTGAAGTATGTATGTATACTAGAAGAAATTATGGTTTAAAAGAATGAGCGTAAAAAGTAGATACGAGTTTCATTCGGCATTATCACTCTATTTTTATGTCGATGCCTGTCACCGCAACATCACAATAACATTATCTTAACCCCTTTATTGCTTTTGTTTAATTTAAACGTGTCACACTCAGGTTTAAGCAGTTCCATGTTTGCGGAGCACGTCCCGTACCACGAAAATCAATTGCGAATTGTATCTCCATCTCTGTCACACTTGGATATTAGAGTGATAAAGAGGTTTTTGCGTCAATGTCAATTTTCGATTTTCGCGGTAGGCATGCCGGCGCTTTTTGTATGTGTATGAAGTTAGTGCTTCAATAAAATAATGTTGCAAAAACAACCAACTTGTGTGTCCTGCCCAACAATGTGTGTGTCCATTTCTGTGAAAACGTTAAAACAACAAACTTATTAAGTCTTAATCAAAGTCGGAGCTCAAATTGCTGCCTACCGACAAGGGTCGACTTATAATTATTTGAAGGTACAGAGGGAAGAGCCTACGCAGTCTTAATGTCGAAACGGTCGGATATATTACAACTATTCTTTAAAGCCTAAGCCTTTTGGTGAATGTACTTGTTCAGATTTTTTATAATGTAGGTGGGCCGTTTTCATTATTTAGCGACAAAGACATGTCTCCTCGCTGAAAAATGCCTGATTTAGAATTTAATTATTATCATTTTTATAGGAGGCTACGGTCCGAAATTTTAGTTTACGTTATCAGTACAGTTTACCTGTTACTTCCCCGGTCAGTAATTGTAAACTTACCTATATTATTTAACTCAAAACCCCGTGACAGAGTAGCCAAACGGAAGGCTGGCTTCGTTGAAAAGGAGTAATATGTCAAATTGTCTACTTCTTAGACTTATGTTGTTTTTTAAAATAATTTTTATCGTTATTATTTTACTCAAGTTAAAAAATCTTAGAAATCGAGAAAAGTAGTAGTAGTAGTAGTAGTAAGCACTTTATTGTACACAAAATAAATCACAAAACAACTGAAAAGAATTGAAGTACAAAGGCGAACTTATCCCTGTAAGGGATCTCTTCCAGCTAACCTTAGAGTTGATGAGTGGAAAATTAATATTACGATAGACAAACTTACACAATGATGTACAATAATGACTTTACTAGACGAGTAAACATATAAAGATACGCATAAACATATTATAACCAATAAATAAAATGCATAAAATTATACACAAATAAATAAAATGTAATAAGTATATATTAAAATAATACATATCAAATATTTAAAATGTCATAACTCAACCAAACACACTTAGTTGGAATCAGACAGCCACAGCTTCTTAAAATAAATCTAAATCTTGTGTAAAGATATATCCATAAATATATAGATATATGTATAAGATATATACATTAATATAAATTGTATTTCTATCTAAAATATTGACATGTAATTGCTTATTACCAATAAATAATATGAATATGAATATGAATATATCTTGTGAAATTTTCGTTCACTCTTGACATAGTGGTCGTAGTCATGGGGCGTCGTCCGCTTTATTTCATTGCTGATTTGCAGAATCTTCTCCATTGGTTTCTGTTGGTTGCACGGATTCTGCTACAGGAGTCTCAGTTCTGCTACGCGGTCTAACTACCTTCAACGTTACCCTGCCTTACCAGCCGCTCCATCTATTCTTGCGGGTACATTGTGGCCAGTATTGAAATGCACTTGAAAAAACGATTTGATTGATTTGATACTCGTAGCCATTTGACATTATTACTTGCACACTATGGCCCACTTGCGCCAATTAGTGTCAGCCGCTAATCCGGGCATCAACTGTCAAATTGCATATAAAATAAATGCTTGACCCCGGTAGGTGCGATTGAGCCTAACCTGCTTAAATATTAATTAGCGTGAAATTCAATGGATAAAATAATGTAAAAGAAAACCGAAAAATTTTTTTGGTAAATCGGTGGGAACAGAGTTCTTCTAACTGTCTAAGTAGGTATTAGAAGCGTTTTATTTACTACTTTACTAGTCTGCCCTATCTAACCCGCTCTCCTATAATTTGCACAAATAGCACGCTGTTAGCTAAGATGCCGCTAAATACCTATAATTAGGGCTTTTTTCCCGACGCGAAGCATCGCGTGTTGTTTGTTAAGTTATTAGTTTCTTATTACATATGATATCTAAAACCAAAAGGTAACAAGTAGGTATGAAAATATTATGTTTTTATATCGTTTTTCTTTTCTACGGGATGGCGCTTGGAGCGCCGGACACTGATCTAGTTTAGAAGCTTTTATGTAATCTCGCCTTGTAGCAAGTTTACAATCCCGACACCACGGTATAGTGGAGTGGAGTCATAGTGCTATTTCTTTTAGTCTTGCCGAGCGTAAAGGAGATGGCATTACTTCAGTCGCCAGTTAGTTTTGGCTAAATGGCAAGAAAAATGGTTGCTGAGGGACACAAATTTGATGTTTGCCCCGGGGCACCCCTAGCTACGCCTCTGCTACAGAAAAACTACCAAACAGCTGCAATGTTCAAATGAAGTAACTAATACTAATACTAATACTAATTTAATTTAATTTTTATGCTAAATTCTCCTTCTTACTAATTTAACTGTACAATTTAAAATTATAAACACTCGTGAGTTGTACCAAGCTTTTATGTAAAAAAAATATCAGGCTCGAATCAACTACAATAAACTATTTAATGTTTATCTGGATGCGGGCTATCAGATCCCACGATCAAAGAAGCCTGGTGGCCAGGTGTCTGTGTGCGTAGCCAAGATGCCAGTCGCTAATGCTCAGTCGCGAACGAAACGCAGCTGTCATTGTCACACTAATGAGGTAGAGTGGTAGAGAAAGATAACTACGATACGCTTCTGAGCGTACCGATTACCGCGACGATAGACGGACGGTTTAGACACATTAAATACACTGAGAGATAATACACTTTCCTTGCTTTCCAAATAGTCAACTTCTCTTCTTCTTTGTCGTATCCTCATGTCTGCGAGACGTGACGAACTGGTACACTTTTCACTAACGCTTTACAAGCAAACCGATTTCCAGCTTTATACATTGTTATTTTGTCAGACCAATGCGTAACCATATGGCCACTTCTCTTCTTTCTTGCCATTCGTGCTGTGAGTATTAGCTCTGCTCAGATGGCCGAATAAACTATGTACGCATTGAGTGCAGATGGTAAAGAGTCAACTATTTGGAATGTAAGGGAGCCTATATACTTAGTAATATATTCACTATAGGTGAAATGCATTTTACTAAAACCAGGGTGCATAGCCAAGATACCAATCGCTCTCTCTCAGTCGCTAACGAAACGCAACTGTCATTGTCACACTAATAAGGAAGAGTGATAGAGAGAGGTAGCTACGATACGTTATTAAGCGTGAGCGATTGGCATCTTGGCTACGCACCAAGGTAACTGACTGTTCAATTTCTATGTTCCCCAAATCGTTGACCGCTTTCGGGACATTAACCTAACTTTTAAGTTTTTAATGAAGTCGGTCTCTATCTATTATCCAAACAAATAGCCGATAGATGATTGAAATTAAGAATAAGTAGAAATATTCAACGCCTCGGTCGTGTTGACAGAATCGATCAAGTTCTATCGCTAGTAATGACGGCGCGATACGTCGGCCTGTGTTATAGACGAAAGGGAACCAATGGAGTCGAGGGAGGCGTACCGTACTCCCGGTGATCAGCCTGGACGCATCACCCCATGCAATTCCCGTTTATCCCATAGTCGCGAGTATGAGTTTTGGACGACGCAGTTATTTCATTACTTGAAACATTTTGTTATTAGCAAGCGCCTTTCCACTCTCAATAAATATTTTAAGCGGCGGAGAACACACAGCAAAGCATAATTATTCAAGTGTTTCATACACAAACGTCTCATTTGAGCCGAGACAGTACTAATCAAAACACGAGAAATAGTTCAAAACAACTCTTTTATTGCCCATGACATCCCACGGTGAGCCATAAACGTGGCCGTTAAGCAGAAATATTAATATTCCGACCCAATAATAAAAGGGAAACTGCTGGCAATTACATTTAACCGCCCTTTCTTTCAAACGTAATAAAGGTAACTATTAGCTTCGTTACTTGGGTTTGTCCTCGGAAACCATTATGTAAAACACACGTTTTCAGTGAAGTTTAAGATATTCTACGCATTCTAAAGACTCGACGTAATTCTGACTGGGAGAATTCATCAAGAAACCTATTAGTTTCCCGAATAATTACACCCCCTTTTAACGTAAAATTGCCAAAAAGGGTAAATATTTAACCTATCCGTTGGTATTCATTCAGTCCACTGTACTTATTAAACTTCATGAGAAGAGTATAATTATACCTACATATGTCGTATATTCTGGAAGTGTTTAGTAATAAATATGTATAGAAGTATCTGTCTCCTACTCCAAGAAGATGTCAATGTATTTTTATTGAAATGCTAAAACATGTTTCGTACCGTAATATTTTGTGTCTCCTCTTTGTCCAAAATGTATTCGTCAGTCTGAACTCTCTTCAAAGCCTTATAATGTTTTTTTTATATATATATACAGTATGCGTAACTTACCTACCTACCTCTATACAACGAGGAAATGCCGCCAGTATACTAGGTACAATGCCTCAAGGACCTATTTTAGATTTAAGGTAATTTTTTTAATCGCTATGTTTCATGTTTGGTTGAGTAGGTAAACAACATTGGCGTCGCGTTCACATCACATAACTCGATTCCTGCCGGCTTACGTTGCGTGAGCCAATCTAACATAACAACATAACATTCATAACAAACAAAAAATAGGTAAAACAATAACCGCAAATAGTCCAACAGTGTAAAGGCTGTTTTACACTTTCAATCTAACATTTGAGATCGAGCTGTAAGCGTGGTAGATTCGGTTAAGTAGCACTCGGCACCCGGCAGCTATGTGCGCCGATATGATAAACGCAAGCAATCAGCAAACTGGTCACAAAACACGATACATCTAGGCACAGTAGAACATCAATTTTGAATAACAATATCCTTCAGTTTGGAGGTTCGTGACCTATTTTTTATCCATCTGAGAGCTCACGACCATGACTCTCACCAGCCAGCAACTATCCAGTTGGAATAGTCGAAACCGGTTAAGACAGGGGTGATGGGAATGTAACACATTGTTTCCCCAATGACGTTCCAATAAGCGTCAAGGCATACATTTTATAATAATATTTTTTTGCATGCAAATTATTAGGTACATTGTCCAATGTTTGTCTGATACAATACACAGGCACATATACAAAACGACAATAATATATTGAATCAGGCGTTACTTTGCGGAATTCCATATTAACAACGAAAATAATTAACAAGTACCTATAAGATAAAACCGATAAAACTTTCTTAACATGACGCTCTCTTATCTAAAATTCTATCGATGCACGCCTGCTGTATTTGTTGTCTCCTCTGTGACAATATCACCCTAAAGCTGTTCGCACCATACAAATAAAACTTATAAACACTTTGCTTACCAGTTTTGTAAAAAATGCACGCGTATCAATTACTTGATGCCATTATCGAGGTATTTCAATATGCAAATATCAACGTCAACAGGAGCGGAGACAGGGGCGCACGCAAGTTTTAATGAAAATAAAAATGAATGTTCATAAATAACTATAAAACAATATATTTATTCATACATTTGGAAATAATTTAAAGGAAACCCTATTATTATTTTAATGGTGCATCTTAGAAAAGTAGTAGGTATGAATTTTTTTAAGTTACCTATTTTTTGCTATTATTTTTTATTACTGCGATCATATTTCAAGTAAGGAGATAAAAATGATCGAAATCAATTATTGTGGCGTAAGTAAAATATACTGCACGACTGACACATTATCACATGAATAAATATTTTCATTATTAATCTCTGACATTTAGTTAACATTACATATAGGTCCTTCATGCGCGAGCAAGGAGCGACAGTAAAGTAATATGCATGAATAAGCAATCAAGTAAAATAAGTATAAATTGTTATTGGGGAATAATTTATTAAAATACATACAATATATATCCCTACATAAAATCACTTAAGTAACTATATAAATTAAAATAATTAAAAAATAATTAAAAAAAAACATTATTATTACTTATTGAAACTGAGAACATTAAAATAACGAAAGTCCAAGTTGACTTAAAAATTGGCGTTAGATTAATTACTAGATTATTTTAGGAAATCTTATTTGATAAACCGAAGATAACTACTACGACAAATTTTCCAGGGATCAAACTGAAAAATAAGAGTTATACCTAAATTAAAATCCGTATCCAAAAAAAATCATTATAAATATTCCATAAAGCACGCAGGGGCATCAATAATTAAACAAACAAAACATCAACAATAATCCTGCAGTAATAAATAAGCGATTTCGCACGGGACGATACGGCCTGCGCACGGGCACGATTGAACACGCTTTCGCGCGCGGTTGTGACAGGCCTGTCAGAGGGATCGCAATTACTTTTTATGTACACCGTATATCTTTTGGACACGTATTTAATCGAACAGTTACTTTTGCGAAATGGTGTTTAAGGTTTTGACACTTCGTTTTTGCCTTTTTTATCGAAAATATTTATGAGGGACGATGATAGTGAACACTTGTATAAACTTGTTTGTTCTATTTTGATGTTCCGTAAAAAATACAACCATTTGACTACAATCTCACCTGATGATGAGTGCCAATTGCAGTCTAGGATGCAGCATGCTTACCTAAAAGATGTCTATTCACTCGCGATTTAAAAAGATCCAAGTTGTAAGTAGTGAGCTGGGAAAATATTTGCAGGAAGAGAGTTTCCTTGTCATAATATAACCACCATTTTATTACAGGAATTAAACCTAAACCTACTTAAAACGAGAGTGCTTTGAATACAATTTGAGCTATAAACTTAAGCGCCCCTCTAATCGAACTGATTACTTAGTTAGATGTAGGAAACAGCATCTGGTACTATTATTCAAACGACGTGAAATTGCTGATGTTATTTTCCTCCTTAAAACCATAACTGGTGAAATAGATTGCCCGGAATTGCTCCAGCAGATCTCATTCGTAACCCCTTCTCGGTCAAAAAGGCACTTTCCTCCTATCTCATTAAAGCGAACATTGTCCAACTACAGACGTAATAGTTATCTTAACCGTGCGAGTCGTAATTTGAATAAACTAACGAAAGAGCTTGATATTGACATATTTAATTGTGACATTCCCTCCGTGAGGCGTAAATTGACGGAAATGTGTTTCAATTAGGCATTTTGTATTTATCTCGTAAGCGAGTGCTTGTATATGTAATATCTAAGTTATGAGTTTATAACATACTTAACTCTTTATTTTGTTCTTAGTTTTTCAGTCTTTTTTTACACTATTGGTATCCTGTCACCCGTAGTAGGTTTTGCTTGTGTAAGCGAATGTTGTTAGTTTTGGTTTGATTCTTATCTCTTTCATGTGTGCAATGTGTGTGTGTCTGTATATAATTATAATAATCATAATTATATGTTTTTATTACATACCTATTTGCGAGTTCCTGTAATTTGCTCTATATATCTATTTAAGATTCCATTGACATTTAGTTAGCTGTTGGATCTCCTTATGTAAATAAATAAGTAAACAAAATAAGGGGCATGCTAAGAACCTGCCCTGTACCACAGAATAAATAATAGTACAAGTACCGAAGACCCTCTGTTTTGATGTTCACGAATGCCGCCTTTTTACGTGCCTATTAATTATTATTAGCAACGACCGCAAGCGAGCCGCGCTGTCATTGAGTTCTATTGCCCGTCGCGAAGGTCGATATTACTCCGCACCTTGCCGAAGATAGGGTTGTCATTTTTTTAAACGACGTCGGTGGCAAACAAGCGTACGGTCCGCCTGATCGTAAGCGGATACGGTATTAGCTTTGCACTATTATCTATTCTGTGGCGCAAGCATCGACTATGTCAGAATAAAGTAGGTACCCATCTAGCACAACTATGCTTATTGCTTGGCAACTCTCGTTGCAGGACATAACGACACCGGCCGTCACTTTTTCACAGTAGTGCACAAAAAGAGATAGGTACCTACCTAATATAATTTCTCGCTCGAGAAAGAGTCACGTGTTACAGTATTAGGTATTCGTGAAATATTATATTATTAAAATAACACCAACCTAGTACCTATACCTACCTACGTTAATAAAGGTACCTACTTATTTGGTAACCCAACTAGTATCTAGTATACTCACCTAAGTATTAAACCTATTTAGTATAATGATAAGTAATGGTAATTTGATGTAAAACTATAATAATTATAACAATTAAAAAACTGTTCTTACCTCTCATCGTCCTAATTTTAAGGGAGCTTAAAGAAAGTTAAATTTGGTTCGCGGCGCAATCCGTGTTAAGACAGCTAAACACTGCATAATATTTCTTTGCCCTTTTTTTTATTGTTAATGGTTATCAGATTAATATAACAGACCGCCGGGTCGAATCAGTACGTAGGTATGCGACGAACAACTCTCGCCCGTGAGTCCCTACTGATTTGCCCCTCGCGAGGGGTACTTACAGTTCGATACCTACACGCGCGAGTGGGACAGGCCTGCCTGTACTGGCTTTGCTTACTTATGAAGTAAAGGAAAAGCTTTTGAATACTTTTGACGCGTTCCCACTGATAGATACATGTACCTACATGTATTTCACTGATATTTAAACATAATAAAAAGCTTTTTTTTTTTGTAATTCAGCCACTGAAATATTTGAAACTACATATCTATCTATTAAGTATCCAACCATTTACGTATGTAGGTACTATGCATCTTTAAATTTGATTGCTTGTAACCTTTCATAATTGTATATATTTTTTAAAGCACGAATGATATCATTTATTATTTATAATAAATGTTTTGAATGTTTTGATTTATGTTTTTATTAGGTCGCAAGTTCGGTTTCAGCCCTGGGCATTGACGGCCTTGGTCAGTTTCTCTGTAGTACTTATATGACATCTTTTTCAATTTATATTCATAATCAATTCATAATTATATTAAAATTATAGTTTACAGTGACTACAAACAAATGGTATTAATTAAACGTCATTGAAACTATTTAACTCAATACAAATTGCATAGCATTATGCAAAACTGAAAATTACGTTCTAATATCTTAAAAGGTAAAGTAAATACCGTTTGAATTACAATATAACGTGGGTTTTGTAATCTCGTTCGATAGCTAATATGTACCTGTCTCATATTATTAAGCGAGGCATCGACAGGTTGACAAAGTGGACGCATGTCTATGGATTAAAGGGCCTTTCACACTGCACAATTTTCAGCAAACAGCAAACATTGAATCTCGAAATAATCTGCATATTGTTCCTTTTCATACAAATAAAAAAAGTGTATGGAGGGTTGACCTATTCGGACGAACGGTTCCATATTTTTTTCTTAATCAGTCGACGATACAGATTACGCCCTCAAACGGATCACCAGCATTTTTGTTACATCCTGTTGGACCAAATAAAGAAGCAAATACCTATGTGCCTGTCTTATTCAAATTAAGAGGCATTGCGTCTTTTAAAAATACTTAATGGCAAATCATGGTGAAAGTATGTAATTTTTACCAACAGTTAAAAGTTTATTTATTTCAAATAACAACAAAAAAATAATAATCTTAAAATAAAATACAGACTAAAATGAAAGATATTCCACCGTGTCATGGTACCGTAGACGCTGGCAGGACTGGCAGCGTTTCCTCGCTTTTACAATACTTGGCAATATTTACGTAATACAATGGGCGAGGAAGCTGCCAGCTCTACGGTCGCCAGTAGCGTCCTCAAGCCTCTTTGATATCCTTAAAGTCAGTGTGGGCGCTCGGACCCCATGAACCGAAGGTCTCGACGCCGAAAGGCATATATAATTATCAAAAATATATGATACCTTCAATACCTTGATATTCATTTTATGTAGTAAAAGAGCCGAAACTTTTTATTTCTGGTAATAATTTATACGCGGTAAAAACAGTTATTTTTTTTTTTTTTTAGAATTACGAGTTAATGTTAGTATATGGATGCGGGTGGCGCAGGACCGGTCATTGTGGAAATCTTTGGGGGAGGCCTATGTCCAGCAGTGGACGTCTTTCGGCTGAAATGATGAGTATATGTATAATATATTTAAATCTTTGATATACATATGTGATCCTAAATAACAGTAAAACATAAATAATTAAACTTTAAGAGAGAGAAAAACATGCCAAGATTTGTATTCAAAAACTCCAACATACTTAGGTAGACATTCCTGAGCACCTAGTGTAAAAGGACTTTGAGTCCAACTCCATACAAAGTATTTCTATCCGGCCATTTCTAACACTTTACGTACCCTATCCCAATAAACATAAGGTTGCAAATAGCTAAATGTCATAATGTCGCATTTACAACAGGTGTAAATGCGACATGATGACAGTGATTAGCCATGCGAAGAATAACTTAATATTTACTGAACATTTGCACTTAATCGCCTTAACTTTGCATTTAAGACAGACTAGGTTAATGTTAATGATGAATATGATACTAAGTTTTATGGCACCTGGTATATAATAAGTACATAATTAGAACATTTCATATAAAACTAGTTATTATAAAATGTATAAGTACCTACATCCGGAAGTAAATATCAAATAAATGTCGGACTTTGCTAGTAGCTAACTTATAGTGTCATCACACTTTGTTAACTAGCATAAATAGATACATTTAGTACGAGATTTTTTAAACTATCGAACAGTTTTTGGTATAACTTGTATTTGTGTTGAATTTAAGTAAGCATATAGCGCGCCACCTCTGGGTTCCTAGCGAGTTTCCTGAAAATGTTGAATGACCTAATTACAATCTCATCTCTCATCTACCTACATGTAATCAAAAATAAGCAAAGCAAATACTCATCCGCCCGCCTACTGCATACGTAATATTTGAACTCTTAACATTGCTGACTCGGACCGCATCTCAGACCCATTAAAGTTAGCTGCAGCAAAGCAACATTGTTGCGTAGTTCAGTATCTACCACGCGTCACCTGATGAGTAGGTTAGTAACAGAAGTAAGTTAGCTCCAGTGACCTGTCGACATGGCTCTTAGCTATCAGGTGACCGCTTCATGTGACCCAGTCAACACATGCGACTGTTGTAACTAGCAGCTTCCGTGTACACGCAAATATGACGCTTTGGAACCGGCAGAAGTGGCACAATTATTATTGCTTGTAGGGGAAACGGTTGCAAAACTTCAGCAGAACTTTAACAAAAGCTACCTTTAAAGCTGAAAATTTTCATGCCTACAACGTCTACTTTACAAGTTTTTTTAGAATCAGGGTTCAGGGGTTCCTAAACTGAATCGCGTTAAGACGTCATCGTAAGGGGGCGATTGGTCGCGAAGACTTAATTTTGTTTACAGGCAAAATCTATCTTGACTTTGATTATTTGTTTGATACTATGCTCCAAAAAGTAGTAGGATGGAGGACAAGCCATTGCGTACTGAGGTCCTTGGTTATTTTTTTTTTCATTTGAATACTTTGGAGGATAGAAAATGCAAATATGTCTATGACTATTGGCGGAGCACAAGTGCAGAGGAAAAAGAGCAAGCAGAACTTTGCAACCTCAGGCCTTACCATGACGTCTTAACGCGATTCAGTTGACGACCTAAACTCAGTCGGTTCCATACAAGTGAGCCTAAACTGAACCTAAACTGAATCGCATTAAGGCGTCATGGTAAGGCCCCTGGTCTCAATAGGTATTTCTTTGTATACACAGCAGGCCTTGATAATTCGTTGCATATGTAGGTACCTATTTGAGTATTGTTATTATTGATTCACTCCAGTCCAGTACCAGTAGTATCATTAGTAGTTAATTTACTACCCATTTCGTAATGGGTTGCATAAATTAAGAAGTTCAGTCGAGTAAAATAAAGCCACAGCATATTTCACCCACTGTATTTTTTCTTCCAGCCAATATCTCAAGTCTACGATGGCCATCACCTTAACCGCGGAGGGATAGGACCGGAGCAGGCCGGATCTGGCGGGTTCTGACCAACACGGAGCGACCTCTGCTAAGTTCAGGCCACGAGGCCCAGATGTATCGCCACGGTACAATCAGACACCAATCATATAGAGCGCGACTAAAGAGCGCCTTCGAAAACTAATGTCAAGTCGTGGCTGTAATGCAATCTGCTGCATTATTTCAAAAAGGACCATTTTCTTGAGGATATGATTGAGTTGAATCACTTTTTTTTTCTCAGAAAAAACGAAGTGGAAAAAATCATGACCTCGGGCGGGACTCGAACTCGTGACTCTGAGATACCAGCTCATCGCTCTTCCAACTGAGCTACCGACACCACATCCGTGGCCACGAATTTCTCCAAAATATCCTTCGTATGCGCCTTAGGGTTCTCGATAGCTCAGTTGGAAGAGCGACGAGCTGGTATCTCAGAGTAGCGGGTTCGAATCCCACCCGAAGTCATGATTTTTTCCAATTTTCCTTTCTTTCTGATAAATTTGGTACCGTTCGCAGACGTTTCTGCTCAAAAAGTAATAAAACATTTATTTTCGAAATATATAGTAAGTGTAACTTACCTAACGACCTACCTCTACCTATTTACCTTAAATCTAAAATCTAAAATAGGTCCTTGAGCCATTTTACCTAGGATGCTGGCAGCATTTCCTCGTTGTATAGCAATGCTTAAAAATAATTGAATCACTTCATTTGTAAAGATAAATTAATAACTGTTATGGCACGTTTGCTGCAACTGCAACGTCGCAACAGCAGCCCTGCTGCAGTCGGCAGCGAATACTACCTAGAGTGAACAAACATTTTCTTGACTAGGATCTACGATATTTTCAGTACCGTCAACTGTTTAGAATTTTGGATTAGTCATATACGATTCAAAATCCTATCGCTTGACTATTTCTTAGATATATTAATATACATATTTTGATATAATAAAAGCAACTATTATAGTGAAAATACTTAGTTTTTAAACACATACATACTGCATGCATCCAGCTAGTCGAATACGGTCGGGCTATCACCATAGCTGTCACCTTCAAGTTTGTACCTAAGTGCGAAAGGGACGCATAGCGTGGTAGCTGATAAAATGACAACCATACTAGCCCTTCTGCTCTCACTCATTCTAACTCGGGGGCCACTGTTATTTATTCAAATAAACATAAAATAACAGACTGTCAGTTAATGTGCCTAAGTATTAATTTTGTGATACCAATAACAGAATATTGGGAGGCTTAGACTTAAGCCTAATAACAAATAAATTCGCACTAGCGAGTTACACATAATCCATTGAATTTATCGCATAATTTCAGTCGTCAGTAGATAAATAAGGCTTAAACATAAAAGGTTGCACGGCGACCCAAATGCTTTCAAAACCGAATACCTTACCTCTGTACGGTCTGCTGTAACAATATGAGTATCATGTCCAGTATTTGAACCTATGTCTAGTGATTCTATTATATCTTTTTCTTCCGAGCAGTTTGGTCTTTCGCCACGACACTGGGAGTTTGGAGTCCTCTTGCCAAACCATGCTGTGTTTGAGTATTGTGCAAACTTATAATGCTTTCTGAAAACATTATTCTCTAACAAACGAGTTTTCTTCTTGTTTTACCATTTTCAAACTCATTTTAATTCAATGTTTGCGAAGTCAGGCAACAATATGAAGCATAGGACTTTTTTTAACTTTGTTGTGAATTTAAAATCCAAGATTATAAAATATAATGCCGTTAAGCTATTTGTTTATTATGCAGACGTAACTTATTTTTATAAGACCAAGCATAAATCTATAATAACTTAACCTGCGCAACCAACGATAAAAGAAAGGGCTTTTATGATTGACGTGTATGTCTGTAGCATCGAAGCTAGCTAACGGATAAATCGATTTAATCATAATATGTAAACGAAAATCGAATTATGGGTTACATTAAGTATGCTCAAAATACAGATATTTTCTGTGTAGACTCCTGGCTCGATGGGTTCATAACTTCATACTGTAAATTCTACATTACATATATTGCATGATAACTCGAGGGACAACTACTGTCCTGTCACCTGCCAGTGTCCACGATATGTATTACATGATATTTCACAATACCACTCCTTTTCAACGAAGTTTGCTCGGGTCAACTAGTTCATAGAGATCAAATTAGGTACTGCTCCAACATACACTGTGTACTATCTCGAGGGACTACTACTGTCCTGTCACCGGCCAGTGTCCACGATATGTATTACACGATCTTTCACAATACCACTCCTTTATCGGCGCCGTGAATGGAAAGTGATTGAATCACAATTGTTTATGTTGAGTTACCCGTTGGTAACTTATATTATTATTTACTATGATCCTTGGTTTATATTGATTTTCTGATAACAAGTTGTTCCTGGATGCAAAGCTTGACTGAACGAGTAATGTACCCTTTTTAGAACAAGGTCCAAGCTTTGACAGCGGGTAAAATACAAGCAAATAACAGTGCCTTAATGGTCATATAGTTGTAGTAATCAGGCGACAACTAGCTCGGTAGATCCGCGATAACTGAACGACCTTAAAGGCAAACCACGGTCCGAGTTGGCCAACATGTCTGCAGACAGAGTAATGGCTTCAGATAATCGAAGCCGATTTGTTTCTAGCCTGCTACAACTAAGCGGAGTCGTAAAGTTATTTGAAAATAATGAATTGATTGGGAATTGATGGCCCAGCGGTGAGAGCGTGCGACTTTCAATCCAAAGATCGCGGGATCAAATCTCGGCTCATACCAATAAGTTTAGGTACTTAGGTATGTTCGATTATATCATATCATCATCATCATCATCATCATCATTTCAGCCGAAAGACGTCCACTGCTGGACATAGGCCTCCCCCAAATATTTCCACAATGACCGGTCCTGCGCCACCCGCATCCAGCGGACCAATCGCTCTTCGGTGTAGGAAAACATCATGAGGAAACCAGACTAATCCCAATAAGACCTAGTTTAACCTCTGCGTCGCTGTGCGCTGTCCTTAGCCGTGGCATAGCAGCGAGAAACGTTTGGAAGAAAAGAGTATAGGAATTAGAAATATTAAAAACTGTTTATTGTTTTAATACATATAGTTTTACGACCTGTGCACGAAAAATCTCGCTGACAGATTCTATTGTAACAAAGATGCCTGAACATGGCGAATAAACTCTCATAAATAGCAGCACTGCATCTCATATAACTCCTTCAACTGTCCAAACGAGACGGTTTAGAGTCAGACCACGTTATCTCTCCCAAGCAAATGAACAGTCCAAATTTAAAGTGTTATTTTATACGTCAAAGTTTTATGAAATTATGACGTTTAGTTAAAACACTTTCACAGTATGTGCTATCAAAATCCATGCAATCTTAGCTAGACTCTAGTAGCTTGCGGCCGTAAGGAGAAAGACTGAAGTTCCGTTCCTGTTTTACTTTTTTAGTCGCCGAAGGTCACAACTCTGCAGGTTTCCGGGGACGTTGTAGAGAGGAGCGATTTATTTTATGCATTTTACACCATATCGGTCATAGATAGCTTTTTTAGCAAGTTTTTTCCGAGGTTTCCGGAGACGTTGTAGAAGGGAGGGATTTATTTTAGACATTCTACACCATAGTTTAAAGGCTGACTTACACTAGAACGGGACGGATATCAACGCTATTCCTGGTTAGTTTATGTAGCGTCTTTGTATCCCGGTGGCAGTACTAGTAATTGCCGACAATAATTCCCTTGTCTGGTACTGTTTTGCTTATTGGTAGTACATAACACTATCACTAATAAAATGTCTAGATTTTCATGCCAATTGACTTTTGACACTAATAATAAAGTTTCGTATTTGACCCTCGTAAATGGTACTTCAACCGTTACATAACGTTATTAGAGGTGTAAATGTTATTATAAGACGATTGGGTAAGGTATAATTAGGCCGTTTCCGAGTTTGGTAGTTAATGTACGCAATCGTAAACAAGCGTAAAGCTCGGTAACAAATTCAGACACTTTATGACTGATTGTACCTACTTTACTATTCCTTCTTTTTTCGCGGACATCGTGATCGCGCGTGGTCTCATCGTCTGTCAACTCTATTGGCTCATATCAATTTGCAAGAATGGAGGACTTGGTAAAAAAATGGTCCTAGCACAAGAGTGCTGTAAAAGTATCTCGCGGTCGAGCAAGACACCTGTCATTTTCAGGCTACTAGGCTAGGTCATGGTGACAGACGATAAAGCAATGTGATCGACAAACACAACAGCGCGACGCGATACATCGATATTGACAATATTAAATTGCAACGGTTAACACTCACGTATTTTTATCACAATTAGGCGTGGCATGTTACGACTGCATCGGGCAGTCATCGTCGGACAGATAGAGTGGTGTTGTCACCGTCGCGGCTCGGGCATCACTCCGATCCAGTCCAATTCCGATTAGATCCGATGCAGTCAAAACATGTCACGCCTATTGTGATAAAAATACGTGAGTTTTTTTTTAATACTACGACGGTGACAAACAAGCATACGGCCCGCCTGATGGTAAGCGGTCACCGTAGCCTATGGACGCCATGGAAGCTATGGCTATGGTAGCTATGGAGTGTTAACCGTTTCAATTTAATATCAGTATTCAGTATGACTCACGAAAGTTTAAATTATTTGATATTGACAATATAAATGTCAGCTTCTATTACTTGTTGCCATACCATCCATAGTCCCCGCTTTATGTTACGTTTGCAAAGGCCATCACAGGAGCATTATTGATTATTTTTAGTAAAAAAGAAATGAATCTTATCAAAAACCGACAAAGCGGTTCCTTTCACTAAAAACAAGCACATTTTGACTTATTTACTATTGCTATATACGCTGACTGAGGGCAAGTCTTTTTTTTCAGTTGCATCGTACATAATTATTCAACACAGTGCTACGTTTGTAATTTACTTGAGTTCAAGGCATAAAATATAATATTAATATTCGTTCCTGAGTTATAGATGTTTTCTATGTATATATTTATATGTATCTATCTATTATATAATTATATTGTCGTCTACCCACAACACAAGCCTTATAGAGCTTACCGTGGGACTAGGTCGATTTGTGTATGATTAATATGATTATCCCATAATATTTATTTTATTTTATGTACTATCGCGTTCAAAATTGCATGGGTAGTTTAAGAATGAATTAATTCATAAATTGTCCATGCATGAACGCGTGTGTACCTATAAAATGTCAAGCCAAGAAATTAGCGCAAGTTGTAGAGACCAACTATGGTCAGTCTGCGCCAACTTGACAATACATGGGCGCGAAATTATTGACATAAAAGTCTTAAACCATGGCCAGAATCCATTAATTTAGAACCTAATCGATCTATCAGTCCTCGACTTCTTAAAAAAATTGCATCGTTTTAACGCCTGGCTACGAACTAATCAGATACGTTTACTTAGCTTCAACTTATCGTGTATATCTAATACCTAACATCTGACACTGTGACGCATTCAAAACCACCTCATTTACTTATCCCTATGTAATTTTACCTTAGAGTCAGCCATTAGGTACTCGTAAATTGCCGCCGTTAGTTATGACACTCGGACGCGTTAATCAGTCAAGCGAGCCTGTGCAATTTAACCAATAGGGGTTATGAGCCTCATAACCACTATAGCACCATATTATATGACATACAGTGATTAGAACCTCATAACACTATTGGTTAAATTGATTAAATCTTATCATATGTTAATATGACAACATCTGCGTCCAGCTAACTCTATGGGTGGCACCAGGCCTAGTAGGTACCTACCACGAAAATCGAACGATCGAATTTTTATCTCCCTCTCTGTCACACTTGCTTGTTGGAGTGATAAAGAGGGTTTTCTTTTAATGACAATTTTCGATGTTTTCGTTGTAGGCCTGCAGACTTTGCTGGCATTTCATGAGAATGTCTTTTACGATTTTTTTTCCTTTGTGTGACAGCTATTTCAATCAAATTCGTAAAGCTCGAGAATATACTGTCTTCATCTTGGGCCATGTGACATTTTATATCGAAATGGACAGATCGTCCCGTCCTTCCCCGTCCCATCCCGTTCTAGTGCGAGATCCTTAATTCTGTTAAAGAAAATACTTGAAATAACTCGCTGAAGTGTATTCATAACCGTAATGTAAGCGAAGCGTCGGCGCTTGCGCAGGCGCCGTCCGTCACGCGCCGACAGGCGCCGTGCGCCAACTTTGTAACGCAGCTGTTACTTAGGTACTAGTAGATATAGCCTTGGTTGTATTTACGATGTTGTGGTTCACACGAGAATAAATAGTAGGTACTACGCTCTTATTACATACACGATACACGAGGGAAGTTAAAGTTACTCTCTTCAGTGCGTACTGTACCTCGTTGTATACGTGCAATCTATGGCCCTGCTACACACGCAGATCAGCGCCCTACGCGTCCAGTACAACGATGCGTTCAGGGTTATGTTACGGTTGCCACGCCGCTGCAGTGCAGTGCTTCGGGAATGTTCGCGGAGGCGCGCACCGCGTGCTTCTTCACCACTCTGCGCCTGTTCGACTGTTGTTACATGAACCACTGCATGCTGATGACATCAGACATGTAAACAATAATAAAAAATAATCACAGAAAACTTTTGCGTGTATCACTTATTTGTAAAATGGACCGTTATTACAGAAAAGTCCTATTATTCAACTCAGCTCGGACGACTTATTTAAATCGAAACATTTAAATTCAATTCGCAACCAATTCTTTAGACAAGACCTCGATCCGAGCCCCAAAGTACTACGCCCAACCCTATTCTACACCGAGCAAGTGGAATTCTCAGCCTAATCAGCTGCGAGATCTCGATTGAGATCGATCGGATATCGATGGCGAGATCATTAACGGTGTTAATACTTTAGTCCTACTTTGCTGACCAGCCAGGCCAAAATGACCTTTACGTAATTGTGTTTAGATCTAATCAAACTCATTACAAAGTCGCGTGGCTTGAGCTATAAAATTTAATTGGTTTTAGCAATTACGAGGTGTTATGAATTAAAGCTATTTTTCATTATTGTTTAGATGTTTGTTTAAACAATCCTTCTGAAATCCTGCTGAGGAGAAACTCAGCAATCAAATATATAGGTAGGTACAAGTAATTTGTCATACGACTGGAAAATGTTTTATAACAAAATGCTGCTAAACAATTAGTCAACGAAATTGTTCCCCAATGCGTCATTTTTATGTAATGGCTTGGCGTAAGTAATCACAGAAGGAGCGCCGAAAATTTTAATTTATAATTGCAGTTTAGTAGGCCTTTTCATCTGTGTCAGACGGGAACTCAGGGAACGACACTTACGTTGCTGGCTGTAAAGCCCCGGGGCCATTCAGGAGAGGATCGCTCGTCCACACACACGGTGACTATAATTACTTACAACATTCTTAATATTTTTACATAACAACCAATAATCAAACGAAATACTATCCCAATACATAAAAAAAACTCGGTATCGGGCACTATTATTTAAATTTACGTATGATCATCTTGTTCGGTCTTGTTATCGTCTAAAATTTATACTAATTTTGAGTTTATCACGTACCGCGTGAGCAGAATAAGGCAGAGTAGGTTAAATCAAAACGTCAATAACTATTGTAGTATTCTACGTGGGCTGACGAACGCATTGGCGACTCATTGCGGTGCGTGACACGCGGTATGCCGCTTTGCCTTTAAATGTCATAATTGTCGGAGTGTCCTTGGTGAAAGACGCGCCGCACCGCGCCGCATTCACGTAACGATCGCCTACAAAGGGCACTACCATAGGTTATCAACGTTTTGATTTTTCGCATCGGATCGCACTGCTTCGCTATCGCGTTTATTCGCCTTCGTAAAATAGTACACTATGTAAAAGTGAAATAAATAGATAATAGGAATGTAAGAGTATGCGCGGCAAGAAAAGTATCGCACGCTTCGACACTAGTAAAATTCACATTGCATAAATTGCCACACAAGCCGCTACAATCAATATGATTATAATCACGTAATCCACGCGTAAAATCCGCGTTCAATTACGATTATGATATCAAGATACGTAAGGGCTTGCTCAGTGCACCGGTAATGAGTGGATTGGCCAATATGCAATCAGGCTACGAGGTGCCACATAACCATTAGATCTGTCGGGAAAGCTATATATGCTTAGATGTCATCATCATCATCATCATTTCAGCCGAAAGACGTCCACTGCTGGACATAGGCCTCCCCCAAAGATTTCCACAATGACCGGTCCTGCGCCACCCGCATCCAGCGGACTCCTGCGACCTTCACCAGGTCATCAGTCCACCTTGCGGGGGGCCTACCCACGCTGCGCCTTCCGGTACGCGGTCGCCACTCGAGAACCTTTCCGCCCCAACGGCCATCGGTTCTACGTGCAATGTGCCCCGCCCACTGCCACTTAAGTTTAGCGATTCGGAGAGCTATATCGGTTACTTTGGTTCTGCTGCGGATGGTCTCATTTCTGATACGATCTCGCAGAGAGACTCCTAGCATAGCTCTCTCCATCGCCCTTTGGGTGACTTTGAGCCTTCTTATGAGGCCCATTGTAAGCGACCACGTTTCAGTACCGTATGTCATCACTGGCAACACACACTGATCGAAGACTTTCGTCTTCAGGCACTGCGGAATATTGGACGAAAAGATGTGTCGCAGCTTCCCGAACGCTGCCCAACCGAGTCGGATTCGACGATTAACCTCTTTCTCGAAATTGGACTTACCTAACTGGACAGTTTGTCCAAGGTATATATAATCGTCTACAACTTCGAGTGTAAAGTCTCCGATTGTCACTGGAGTTGGTGCTACATGGATATTCGACATGATTTTCGTCTTATCCATGTTCATCTTAAGACCAACTCGCCCGGAGGCTCTACTGAGGCTAACAAGCATCGTACTTAAATCCTCCATGGTCTCAGCCAAGACTACTATATCGTCAGCAAATCGAAGGTGAGTGAGGTACTCGCCGTTTACATTGATGCCTAGCCTTCTCCATGCTTAGATGCTTAGATGTAGGTACCTGTAATTAGTATTTAAGACGAGGTATTAGCCATGTAAATTTGTTTTTGCGATCTCGAGATATTTCGGAATTGTTACAAGCGCCATATTCACGGTGTACATACCATTAGCGCTCTATAATGAGTTCAAAAACCGCATATATGTATAACCCTCATAACGATAAACTTTATTGTTACATTTTAACTTTATTTTTATCTTATTTATTTTTATAAATAATAACATCGAAATCGATAATAATATTATTTTCAAATTTCGAACATCTCTGAAAACCAAGGAAATTTGGTTTGACCTATTGTACTATCAGTCCAGATGACGTTTAGTTCAAAACGAAGTGTCAGTGGGAGCTACCGTATTGTCGCTCACCAGGCGGCGCCACTCATGCGTGGGTCCTGTATCAGTATGAGAGAATTGTCAAAGTGACGTTTGAAATGTTCCCGCAGGACCCATGTTCCACTAGCGCCCCTAGCGGAAAAACGACTCGCCGTACTCCTCATTGCAAACAATGTCACTCGCAAGTCTCATGTTATTTGATATCCAACGATATGAAAATTCGGGCCAACTCTAGTTTGTGTTTGAATTAAAAAAACAATACAATAATTGAATGTCAGAAAAGTTTTTATTAGTTAGAGCAAAAATATATAAGCGAGCGGCTTTAAATGGCTTAAATAAAAAATCGTCTAATTTTAAGACCTAACCAAATTCTGCCTTTAAGGGGATTAGTTTGCACATATACGTAATTATAATTTGCTCATTAAATTGGCGCCGCGTTTATTTGCTTATTGCGTTTTGACTAATCTACTCATTAACGGTCGGGCGAGGATCCAGGCATTCGTTAATGTTATAAAGGCTAACATAATTATAAAATTTTATCGTGGAGGTCATCGAAGTGTGGAAAAAGACATAATCTCAGTTAGGTATACCGGGAGTTGAGCGGGTGGTTTTGGCCAGCATTTCACCCCGAAATTTTGGGTGCAATATTTATCAACTTTTAAATCAATAATTATTAGTTCATAATATAAAAATACATTTTACTTATTTACTGACACTAAATCATAATCACACTCCATGTAATTATTATATTGGCACAACAAGGTTATTTCGCGGTTTTTTCCGCGGTAATAGTAGTCTCGGTAAAACTGTTGACACCTGCAGAACCTGCAATTTACTACTTATGATTAATAGCTCAATGGGTAGTCGAGAAAATTTGACGTATTTTAATCTCAGCTAGTGACATGACTGGAATAATAAAATCTAAATGGCTATATTGCTGAATTATGTCCGATATAAATATAGTTGTAAGCCAGATTTAAAAATAACAATAATAATGGCGTAGGGATGTGACAACCCCATCGCCCAGTGGTTTCAATCAGTCAATGCAGGGCAGCTTGTGGCGAGCTGTTGGGGAGTAGCGACCCCACGTACCTGAGCGCTCCTGGGGGGCTCCGTCGTCCGACCAAGTCCTCCGCCTCTGGCTTGCCTTAACCGGCCGTCCAGAGTGGGGTCGCGAGAGTTGTGTTCTCGAGGGTAGATGTGGAAACCTAAGTGGCGAGTTGGCTATATGTTTAAAATCCAGTGACACCTCTCTACCCCCAGCCCTCATTCCGGTGTTGCCCTCGAGCCATCTTAGATGTCACTTTTTGTGGGGGCCCATCTTATGTGCGCGAGTCACCGTCTGCCGGAAATAAAATTGATTACCATTTTGTTAGGCAGACGTCCGATTTTATTCTCCATAACCCAGTATTTAGTCCACCACTTTCACCTAATAGTCCAGTATATTTTAGATTCCATTAAATCTCAATAGTCTATACATCCTCGCGGGTGCTGCCTCTGCGTGCGTCCCATGACTCGGGCAGGTGCAACATCCGCTCGTTGTACCCCTTACATTTCATTAAATTGTCGAAAGGGCCTCTGCGTGTTGACTTCGGCTCCACGTACGCCTCCCAAAGGTCCGGAACACCATTGTTCCGTGATGGGAAAGACATACATAATAATAATGTATGTATGTTTTTGTAGTTTACTTTTATAATCATATTATAATAACCTAACTTAAGATTGAAAATGAATAATCAGAATAATAATAATATGTTGGTTGAGTGATTAGAAAATGACAGACATATCTAGTCCGGTTGGTTAAATGGTCTAAGACTAGGTACCTAATTGAGACTACAAAAAATAGTCCCGTTTGAATCACTATCTCATATTGCATTAAGTAAAAGGAAAAAATCGACGTTTTCACACCCTGTTCGACCACTTTTGCCGGTCATTATATATGACATTCAATATAAGACCTACATGCATGTTCAAGTATATCACCATGACCACATAATAAGGTAAATGCACCGACTCGCTTACTACTGATTTCAGTGCTTGATGCATTATTACTCAGCGCATTTTTGTTGTAAATTGGTATCTATACAAACAGCAATTAAACGAAAACATTGTACTTAAACATGCTTGTAACAAAAGTAATAATTTAGAAAAGAAAGCTAAATTAAATACTCAACATTTTTAGAAGATAAATTCAACCACGAAAAAGAAAATAAAATGAATATTTTATATATTAAAGATTACAGCTGTGGTCTTACGTAGTCCACCAGCTTAGCAAAAAAACAACCCATCAAGGTAAGTGCCTTTTTACTTTCCATCTTTATACGCATTGGGATAGCAAATTAGGCAGGTATGTGCAGCGTTTAAGAAAAAAGTCTTAATTCCAATAATGACAGTTTACATCTTAATAAAATTAAACATAATATCATAACTTAGTCCATTAACAGGAATCAAAATAATACTATTTAAATGAGAAAATTTGCAGCCCGTAAAATGGTTTAAAACGTAGGTAGGTATCTATAATAAATATTTCAGTGTCAAGTTTATTAATTGTGAATATTTCCAATCCATTCTTCGCGAGCCACGTTCCATTGCCCCATTGCGTCTGATTTGTCTAGACGCGCGCTCCATATTAGGCCAAGACACCAACAAACAACAAACTAGTGCACTAACAAACCACCTCGTTAAACCTGTACCCCTACCATGAGTTTAACGTAACATTCGCTAGCGTTCGCGTCTACTCACTGTCAGTGCATCTCCTTTGATTGTTGTCATTGAACTATAGGGGTTATCCTCCCCATCATAGACGAATGGGCGGAAAGAAGGAAGGGGACCATGACCTTCAGGTGGTGTCCGCAGTCCACAGCTACTTTGGAAGTTTCGGGCACTACCTGATTAAAATTGTAGGATGTCTAGCTGTGCCATGTCCACCGGGTCCTGGTAGAAGGAGTAGGCCCATGAAAGAGCCATGCGCACCAATAGCTTATCAAACAATTAAGGGTGCTAAAGATCGTGCGAAGTAGGCTAGGAGAAGCCGGAAAGCGGCTGGCTGGGCTCCGAATCGCCAGCTGAGGTTGCATCCGGGATATGGCGCTCGGATGAGAAAGAGAGAGATAGAGAGAGTGCATCTCGCTTCAGAAAGAGCGGGATGCGAGTCGCTGGCGATCACGTAAAACTCATGGTAAGGGCACTGCTACCGCGCATAATGACTCCTACGCATGCGAAAGTGCGTTAAATTATATGATGCGGACGCGCGTCAAAAAATTGCAGTACGTAGATTAACTTATTGTGCTCCAGTGAAATGGAAATTTAATGTGTAAATTAGTTGATTTGAATTAGATATATAAACATATATATAGATTTATATATTTATTTTATTCATTAAGTGCAATGATACTTAGATTAAATATTTTAATACAGATGCTTCCTTAAATGTATCTCACTGTGGACACCAAATACCATTACTAAAGTTATTCAATTTGCTATATTTTAAAGTGGCTAGTGGCCATATGCCAGCAACGTATTTTGGCATATTTCGGCCACACAATGCGCAGAGGGGACGAAAATTTACAGAAGCTCATTCTGGTGGGGAACACTGAAGCTAAAAGATCCCGTGGTCGTTCACCAACAAGATGGACAGACCAAGTGAAAGACTCCTCTTCATCCAAGTTCTACTCGGTCGTAAGAAACGCACAGGATAGAAACCGATGGCGACAGATCATTCGCTCCAGATGCAACAATGATGCTGACCACGATCCTCAGACATGAGGGACCGACCAGAGAGAGAGAAAGTGGCTACTACCTATGATGCATGTACAAGCTAGTACTAACATGGTTAACACATGGTAAACCTGTAGGTAGCTACTACATGGTTACCATGTTAACACAGACAAGAAAATTACATAGATATAAAAACAAAGGAGACTTTAAAACGCTGCCTTTTTCAAAACAACTGGAATTGAAAGCAAATTATTTGTCTGTTTTTTGTACTTATTAAAGTACGGAAAATAATATTGGCGTTTTCAGGCTTAAGGGCCCACATTGTCTGTTATTGTTAATAAGTTGGATTTGTTAGTGATTATTTATGACAGTAGAGCCTCATCGATAACTGACATTGCGGTACCTCTAGCCTGAAAACGCCACATTTTTGTAAATTAAATACTAAGCTGAACATTATACATTTAGATATTTTTTAAATATGTACATATGTATTTGAAAATAATGCAGGTGTATAATATTGTCTTCTGTTACCGCGATTGTTATTCATTGAAATTAAACACTTTAGAACTTTTTAGAACGTTAATAAACGCGATTAAATGTGACTAATCCGTTCTAAAGTGTTTAATTTCAATGCAGGGGTATTTCGTTAAAAATAAGTAATTTCTAATGAAGGCTGACTTATGTTACGCTCGAGAACAATAAGCGGTTTCGTGTTGTGCACTTTTCATATTGTTTTCGTTAAATGTTCATTGTCGTCCTAGTGTTGTTAGTGACCTTTACGATAATATTGCTTCGCTTGTGATATACGCGGTAGTGACCCTGCCTAAAAAGCAGAAGGACCCAGGTTAACATCCTGGAAAGGACATTCATTTGAGCGATGTTTTATGTCTGAGTCATGTATGTTCCCTACGTGTGTATTTGACTATTTAACTGTGTGTAGGTATATAATGCAAACAATCTGCTTAATTTGGGAAACTTATTTATTTTATAATTACATGTATATCATCATATTCATTACGGACGTCAGAAATCTAAATCATATTATTCACTGATGACATCAAATACTGTTCAGTACTTGCTCTTTTCACTATACAAACATTAAAAATCGCTGTCAATGCAGCTTTCTAATAATGTAAACAAACCGCCATATTGATAGTAATAACATAACTTTTAAGGTTTTAATGAAATCTCCAAGATTAACTTATTTATCTCATGTTTTGTATGATACAATAATACGACCGTTTCAGTAATGAATGATTTCAGTGGTGTTTGATGAGGTAGTGTGATAATACAAGGAGAAACAGTGACAAAACATGGGACGCCTTTTGTTAACATTGTTAGTAAGTTCCATTAAAGGCGATCTTAAACAGCAGTGACAAACAACCACACTGTCACTTCAGTCGACTGATTTGCGTATTATCTTTACATTTGTAAACGCTCTATCTTGCGCCACTAATTGATAGAGCGAACTAAATCAACTCGAACTAATTCTAAGTTGCTCTAATTGGCTCCGATGGCGACGAATTTAATTTAATATTCTCATTAATCCGGATTTCCAATTCACTTCTCGACTTGTAATTGAATCCATTTCATTTTGTAGACACTATTTTATAAATATAAATGTAGATTTCCGACGTAAATATATTTAGGTATTACAGAGTAGTTTTCAAAGATAAGTTGCGAAACCTTTTAGTAGTTTTAGTAGTTAAGCTTTAATTAAGGTTATTTGCTGTGCAAAAATACATCATCTGTGACAATTTCATCTGTCTAACTATCACGGTTCATGAGATACAGCCTGGTGACATACGGGCGGACGGGCAGTGGAGTCTTAGTAATAGGGTCCCGTTTTACCTTTTGGATACGGAGCCCTAAAAGAAATCTGTATTAAAGCTCTGCCCTGATGAACGGCTGCGGCAGGGGCGAGCGGCGGTCATACAAACGAGCTAAGTTTTTTCGCTCTTTTGTATGGCTGCCGCTGGCTGCGGCCGCGGTAACACAATGTCATAGCCTCAGCATTCGTTTTTGATAAATTAAGTGACAGCGGCGATCCCGACCGCATTGCAGTCACGATTTCTAAGCGCGCGCCTTCTACAC
Organism: Lathronympha strigana; assembly: GCA_949128165.1. Classification (NCBI taxonomy): domain Eukaryota; kingdom Metazoa; phylum Arthropoda; class Insecta; order Lepidoptera; family Tortricidae; genus Lathronympha; species Lathronympha strigana. The sequence continues at coordinate 9,869,855 of OX421915.1, forward strand.
AACAACTATGTCAGATCAGCAATGTTACCTTAAGTAAATTTCAGTTGTAGATAGAAGCTTGTCTTTAACGAAAAGTGTCACTTTTCCAACTAAGTATTTTAAAGATACCACTATTGAATTTATCAGCATTGATGCGTTGGTGGCACAGCGGTAAGACGTGCGACTTTCAACCCGAAGGTCGCGGGTTCAAATCCTGCCGGCTCGTACAAGTGAGTTTTTCGGAAATTAGTACGAAATATCAATTGATATTTACCAACCGCTTCTCGGTGAAGGAAAACTTTGTGAGGAAACCGGACTAATCCCAATAAGGCCTAGTTTACCCTTTGGGTTGGAAGTTCAGATGGCAGTCTCTTTCATAAAAGTAGCGCACACGTCAAATCTTGGAATTAGTTGCCAAAGCGGACCCAACCGCAAAAGCTAGGAACAAGAGACCACTATTGATGAATTCATAGTAAAGCTAATAAGGCTTGCAAATGTTAAATTTTTTTTTCGAAAACTGCGAAAAATAAGGAATTACCACCACTTCAAACATTTTTCAAACAAAGTATATGAATTGATTGACTTGGCGCCACTTTGGCCGTGATTTTGCAGACTTAATCGTTCGTTTCAATGGTGTTAGTGTAACTACGTTTTAATTACCGATTTAATGTATGTATGTATCACGACATTACCTAGTGATTTTGCAGACTTAATCATTATTCTGACGCCAAGACAACGTCAACCATATTAGACAGTTAATAGACGTAACATTTTGATTTATATCTTCTTCATTACAAATATTTCAATTGTGTAATATTCACAGCAAAGTTCTTAAGCATATTTAAATAAGAACTACATTTGAGTAACTGAGATAAATAAATAAATATTATTTACATTAACACTGCAAGGATCGACCAATCATAAATCAGCTTTTCAGACGGGATACACGTCAAATGTGAAACGACCAATCAGGATGCAGTATTCAATATTGATTCCATAATTGAATTTATTCAAATTGCGGCTATTTAGCAATGTCGTATCTCGTTCAAAGCGTGATTGCGATTTAGAACTTCATTTTAATGTCATTAGGGTTTAATTTATAATTGAATGGACAATTGTTGTCAATACTTAGAATGGTTATTTTAATGAGTAAGGACAGTAGTTAGGCGTTATTTATTGTCATGTTAATAAGTTTTAAGACCGTTGTCGGCTGGGCGTTAGTGGTGAGAAACACATGCGTGGGCAAAGGATATCGTTTAGGTAATGTTGTTATTATTTTATGTGCAATTACTGTTTAAGGATGACTCATAGTCATATTGCACAGAAGTTGCTCGGCGCTAGATCATCTAATAATTCATAAGTGTATTATTTGCATGTTCTCATGTTATATATGTAGACACACGAGGACACAACACACCTTTTAACAAGCAAACCTTTTCTATATAAGTACCTATTATACTGAAATAGATGTCACATACCATTTAGATGGTTGGTATAGTCCTCAACTGTGCGTTTCTTCCGAAACGTCCTGCCTCGCACAGCTAAACTGTGGACCGAACTGTCGCCAGCGGTATTTCCTATCATCGAGATCATCTAACCTTAAAAAAAAAGAGCGTTTTCCCATCTTAAAGGCCGGCATCGCACTTGCGACAGCTCTGGTGTTGTGAGTGTCCATGGACGGCGTTAATCGCTTACCATCAGGCGATTTGTCTGCTTGTTTGCCACGTAGTTCATTTAAAAAAACATACTAAAAAAACTAACTCCATTCAAGACCAGGCGGGGATCGATCCGTATATAACCCAATTTAAGTACAGTATGTAAAAGTACTAGTCTACGTATATCATGTCACGTGGTTCGATAACGCTATCTAGGCCCAAGTATACATATGTGTAATATAGTGTAAATATTTTAATTATATGGTATTATTCATATGTACAAACTATCCTTGTTACTTGCGCACTGGAAAAACCTAAAGGTAAACTAAATGAATTTCTGTATAAGTATTATAAATTGAAATAGATGTCAGAAAAAACCAACTCCGTCGGAGACCAAGCCGGGATCGAACCCGGGTCTTCAGCTTACGCAGCGTTATCGCCCTAACCACCTGGTTTCAAAGAAAGATGCGAATTTCTCGGGTATATGCTATCTCTTCTATCTATACCTGTACTATTTTCTCGGAAAAAATCTGCGTTTTGTTCTAAAGTCTTAAAACCTCAGCGTTATATCAATCGCGTCATATGTAAACAAATCTCATTCTCTAAAATCAGTAACTTTAAGGTTACGATAAACCACACGACACAAATAAATATTCCAACATTTAGTAGACCATCTTCTACTTAGAAAAACCGGCCAAGTGCAGGTCGGACTAACGCACCGATGGTTCCGTACAAATGTTTAGTTCAATGCAATGGCCATGTCACAGTTTTTTTTAGTTAAATCCTCTACAACCTTTGCGGAATACTCTATAATAATGTATTTAGATAAATAAAAAATGTGTAATATGCATCTCCCATGTTGCTCGAGCTTGATACGTAAGAACCTATATGCATGTATTATATTTATTAGCAGAGTTAATTATTTAACGTCGCCATTATCTAAAGATTGAAGAGACAATTAATATTGTCTATCTGCGTAATTAATTATTTAAAAGAGACATTAACTAATGTATGTATGATGCATAAAGGAATTTTAAACTCAGGGTAGTTAGTGCTATCAAGAAGATACAGATATTAACATACTCGTACATATTAATACACAGGCGGGAGGAACTAAAGTATTCAACTTTAAGTATTCAAATTTAAATTAAGCTAAAAGTTACAGAAATTTCGTACTAAATGTCTATTTCCAGAAAGAAAGGAAAAGTAGAAAATTTCATGACCTCGGGCCCGACTCGAACCCGGGACTCTGAGATACCAGCTCATCACTCTTTCGTTCGCAGAGGTTTCTGCTTAAAAATAATAGTTACATGTCAATTTGTGTATTATTTTGCTGACTGTACTTTTCTTTCAACAGTCATCTACTATATACTATTTGAAGAATATCAAATATAACCTCGGAAAATAGTGACGCAGATTACGTAGGCGAACGAAACCGATAGCGACGCGGTGCGGCGCGGCGCGGCGCGGCGCGAAAGATACAGATGGTTGATATATATGGAAATGCCCTACGTAGGTGAGCGTTACGCGAATGCGAAGCGGCGCGTCGCGGCGACTCACCTAGGGCATTTCTGTAGGTATCAACGATTTGTTCCTTGATATTTATGAAATTTCAACAGAAAGCGGGAAGCCCGCGGCGTCGCATAGTTAGAAATATCACCGCACCGCTTCGCCATCAAGTTTATTCGCCCAGGTAGTACACATGCAGCCTGAGACAATTTACATATAAGTCAAATAAAAGCTTACAAAAACCATATCCGGTCCCGTATCCAGTAAACATCTTGCTTTGAAACTGTACCATAGTGACATCACACTTAGCGATCATGTCACTGCGCAAATAATTACTAATCGATCAAACTCTATTGCTCACACAGTGGTTCCCAAATACGGCATTTTTCACACCTTGGATTGCGTGTTCGATTATGGTGTAATAGTACCTAGATTAAATTTTTTATTATTGGTAAATATCATTGAATCCTGTTTGATGTGATGTGATGACCAACTATCCTATATAGAGCAGTTGTTTTATTGATACACACGCGGTACGTGACGTCGTGTCAATTTAGTTATCTTCTGTCAAATCTGTCATTACAGGTTCTTGCCTATAATCTTGTTCTATTCTTGCGACAGATAACAAATAAACATAACACCTAAATAAGATCACAAACAATAAAGTACTTAGTAACAATAATAATTGCTTAACCTAATAAGAACATAGTGGCCATTGTGAGATCATTAAAGGTGCGTAAATATGTTCAACTTATGCGCAACTTTATTAGTGATTATTTATTCATATTAATAGTTATTTATTAATTCATGTGGGACTTAACTTTTTTCAATTAAGGATGTTGAAGAAAACTAAATCACCTTAAATTAACCCTATCAGCAATCGATAAAGTGTTTACCTGTACATTTTACTAATAAAAACATTGTTATCAATCCTCTTCCTAGTGAAAATCTTCATATCCAACTTCATTTTCAACTGAAATTTAAACATTCGTATTAAAAATCATTTTCAGAATTGTTGCTATGAAGTTGAACTTTTAAAAAAGATTTTATGCATTTTGAATCGATTAAACACTACGCACTCTGACTCTTTACCCCGTATTAAGGATGACTCACACTAGAACGAGACGGGACGGGACGGGACGGGGAAAACGGAAATATTGAAAACGTCACGTAACATCCGAGGGCTCCGAGCTATCACGTGATTCTTTCTACCTTGAAAGGTGAAAGGTTTATCAATTTGAAATAGGCCTTAAGACCACATAGTAACAGTTTAAGTGAATATATTTAGCACCTAGTGGGGTCGCAACATCCTCTGACCTGATTTGTTTATTGCCTCACTTGGACTCCAAGGGCCTAATACCCTGAGAACAATAACATCATATGATTTATGTTATTAATCAGACGCTTATTACGTTTTTCCTCCGTTTGTCTGACGTTTTGTAGTTGTATTGGTCTGTGCATGTCTGAAATAGACGTAATCTAAGACATCCAATGGAAGGATATGGAGCATTGCTCATACAAATATGATTGCTAGATGGACAGACTTCATGCACTTTTGAATGCTTTATCACGATGAACGAAGGGTTTTTTTTCGAAAGATAGTATTTTCCCCCTATGTAAGAATTTGCATATATTCTTACTATACGTAGCTATTGTTAATAAATACACATACCTACCTCAAAATATCACACAAAATAAAATTTTACTTCTAAGCTAAAATTGGTCACTCGTGATTAAAATTTAAGGAAATACACTCAGCATTTCCTATAAAACAGTAACGGAAGTAAAAAAGGATATCCTTACATGACTCGATTGCTAAATCAGCTACTTACGTTTGTTAAACAAATAAATACAAGTCCTGGAACTTAGTAAAAACTACCGTATCAGTGACATTTCAGTTCAGTATAAAAATACACTGAATCATGAATAAAATATTTATACTAATCTGATAACCGGCGCCAGGCTATCGATGATCTTACTGATAATAGACAATTTCGCAGTTGATGACGTAGCAGTAGGTGTGAATGGCGCCAGTGATGTCATTAAACTTAAGGAAAATGAAATAATGTTCATTATGACAGATAAAGTAAATATAGATAGCATGTAAAGTAAAATAGATGAAAACGACGCAATTTTCATTAATCATGACAATAGAGATGTAAATAATGTAATAGAATGGACAAAGGCTGTTGAAGATAATGCTTAGCTAAGTAGCGCAGTTATGCAAATTTGTGAGGATTATTAGTTAGGTCTATGTAAGAATAGTAAGGCACAATTTGGAATATGCGAGTAGTAAGTAGTTGCATAGAAGTAAAGTTGCAATTAATGGAGATTTACTTTATATTTCATAATCATATATTTATACCTCATTATCGTTTTGTGAATAATTATTGTCGCACTTCACCAAAAAGTATCCGTTAAAATTATTTTTGTTAATTATTTCCTTTAAAAAATAAATAATGTTCTTAGCATTCCTTTGCACGATAGGAATTGTGCGTATAATCACAGAATAAATAATAGTACAAGTACAGAAGACCCTCTGTTTTGATGTTCACGAATGCCGCCTTTTTACGTGTCTATTAATTATTATTAGCACGGACCGCACGCGAGCCGCGCTGTCATTGAGTTCTATTCCCCGGCGCGAAAGTCGATATTACTCCGCACCTCGCCGAAGATAGGGTTGTCATTTTTTTGAACGACGTCGGTGGCAAACAAGCATACGGTCCGCCTCGGCGACAATAAGATATTTCAATGTACATATCACCTACGCATCTTGTACCTACCCTTGATCCAATAATATACACACAAAGAATACGCGAATTATAAATATTAAATAGCCCGCGTGGTATATCTACATGCATAAATTATTACACTTAGCAGCTACTTAGGTAAATAACACCGAAAACATAACAGGCGTGTGACCGCAAACCGTAACGAAGATGTAAAGTCTATCTCCATCTCTGTCACACTTACTATTCAAGTGACAGAGACGGAGATAGACTTTACGATCTTCGTTACGGCACAGAATACATATTAGTACAAGTACAAAAATCCCTCTCCAACAACTCGTTTAAAGAAATAACGACTCATGTTACGATAATACTAAGTTAAAATTCCGACCGCGCAAGCGCGCAACGCTGAATGCCTACAATTATATTCATGTAAAGTGCGCTCTCTTTCTATCGCGTAACTCGTTCCTTTTATGATGATATCAATGTTGTCTTCTTTTAATATAATCTTAATACTTAGTTACTACCTTTTTATATTGCTCTACTTTAGCTCGAATAAACCTAAGATATGTCTAAGTGGTATGTAGGTTTAATTCTAATAAATTTGCGTGCAACTAGTTAGGCATAGGTACTTACTTAGATAGGTACCTTAATTGAAACAGGCCTGATGAACCTACCCAAAGGCCTTGAATAATGCCGCCCTTTAGTTTTTTAATATAAATAAAATTCTGTGACGGCGGTCGAATCAGTACGTAGGTATGCGACGAACAACTATCGCGCGTGCGTCACCGCTCGCCCGTGAGTCCCTACTGATTTGGCCCCTAGCAAGGGGTACTTACAGTTCGATACCTACACGCGCGAGTGGGACAGGCCTGGTATAATCAAATAAACCCCAACTCTCATTGTGTTACTTATCTTTACAGTACTTACAATATTGTCCTTCCAGCTTATCCTTACTTATTTGATCGTACTGTTTTTTTTTTCAATTTTCCTTATATGTATTTGTATTCTCTGTCTATTGAAATATGGCTTCAGCCATGACTCCGCCCACTATATCCAACCAATCACCTTTTCCCCAAATTTACATTGCCATCTAACCATAAAGGGCGTGGCCAACTTTCTATTAGTCCGATTTGCACATGCGCATTCCACATTTTAACGCCATCTTCTTTCTTGACAACGCTATGCCTATATCTTTTTACAATCTTACCAACAGTTACATTGACCAAAACTGGTACAAATGTGTTTAGTTAAACGAATGACATATATAATATGGTCTTTTAAATTTTATGGAATCATGTCCTTGTCCCAACGAATTGTGATTTTTTGATCAAATTCTTCAAATCAAGAGTATTCAAATATTGTACCACTTTAGCTTCAATTTTGGAACAGTAGCTAAATATTAACGCGCCTTTAGTTTTAAACATAATGTTACGTACCTGAGATTCATCAATGTGATAGACTCCGAGGTATGCGACCAAAGTCCATCGATTTTGATTGCATTCGCAGCTTATCAGTTTCAAAAGAATGTTCAATATCCGTTTAAATGCTGCAGGAGCGTGACATTTATAATTTGCTAATTTGAAACACACCTTTTGATACGAGATACATTTAGATAGTAGGTAATACTAAGTACGGCATGAGTAATATAGGTATACACGCATTCGAAAAGTGCATGGGGAATTTATGAATGAATGAATCCATTGATAAACTGCCCATGCAATTTTGAACGCGATAGTACATAGTACATATTCATCTTTTGTTTACCGCCCTTGTTAGATGTAAACTCGAGACAGCTTCTGTAGTATGGAACCCACATGAAGCTTCTTACGCTTTGTTGCTGGAGAAAATCCAAAAAGCATTTTTACGCTTCCTCTATAAAAAAAGATTTGGATATTATCCGTTTTGTACCCAACAAAATTTTTATTAGGCGTTTTAGGTTATAATTCCCTTGAAGTGAGGCGTCGAAACATTTTACTAACCAGCGTCTGTAAAATATTGCGAGGGCAATCAGATTGCCCAGAATTAGTGAGTCAAGCGGTACGGCTTTTCGTTCCTTCTGTACCAAAAATTTATCTCCGGCCGCGCGCCCACCTATTGCTGGCGGCGCCGGCAGCACGCACCGTATCGCGGAAACACTCTCCTCTCTTCTCAGAGCTCTTCACTGTATAAATGAGCTTCTCGCATTTGCACCGGATTTAGATGTTTTTGCTAGTGGTTGGCAATCGGTATGGCGAGAATGTCTAAGGTACTGTGAGGCGATGGATAGAAGTAAATTTTCAGTAATTTATTGATAATTTAAGTTTTGTTAAAATTTGTAATACACAGTTACTTAGACTGAAGACTGTTATGCTGTGTCATTATGTTGAAATAAAAAAAAAATGTGTATAAGATATTGGCCAAATTTTACGAGCTAAAATTGTGTTAAGGGCTCGTTCTGGGGGGAGGGAGGGACATGGAACATCACTTACGATCAAAATCAGACCAAAAAGGCATGATTTTTGTACGAACTACATGCAAAACATCCGATTATCTAATCGGTATAAATAGGTACTAGAGTCGTAAATTATGGCTGTGGAATGCTCTGTTTACATAATCACAAACATAATGGTGGTCCAGACAATAAATAGTTGGTGGCCCAGCGGTAAGAGCGTGCGTCTTTCAATCCGAAGGTCGCGGGTTCAAATCTCGGCTCGTACCAATGAGTTTTTCGGCACATATGAACGAAGTATCATTTGATATTTACCAATCGCTTTTTTGGTGAAGGAAAACATTGTATTGTGATTAAACCGGATTAATCCCAATAAGACCTAATCTACCCTTCGGGTTGGACCTTCCTTGGAAGGTCTCATGGCAGTCGCTTTCGTAAAACTAGGGCCTACGCCAAATCTTGAAATGAGTTGCCAAAGCGGACCCCAGGCTCCCTGAGCCGTGTCATACGAGTAAGCCAGGAAAACGCTAGGAAGAAGAGGTAAAAACAATAGACTGTGCGGCCACCACCGATCCGCTACAACATCCATACTTTGAAAAACTGTGAATATCTAGCTCAGATTGTGTGCCAGGCTAAGACATTATGTTGAGGCTTTCCTGTATTGAGAATAAAATTAAACTGAATCTCAAATGTTTGTCCACAGCACGGCGATGAGCGCGCGGCGGCCGCGGTAAGCGGCGGCGGGCCGGCGGGCGGATGCGCCCGCGCGGCCGCCCGGCGCCGCGAGCACACGGCCGGCGCCGACCCGCGCCGCTACTATGCGCATGCCGAGCGCCCTCACCACTCTGCTCGCGGTGAGTCCATCCTTATCCTCTTAGTGTACAAACTTAGTGGTCCCCCGAACGGTTATTCGACGCCGCGGCGAGATCTTACAGGCCGACCAAGACTTCGGTTGACGGCGGCAGCGCAATCGTTGGCTACAGGTGAGCGTGATACCATGTTCCGACCACCGCGTTTACCTATACTCGCTGCTATGTCAAGTGATGGCTGATCGATCATCGCCATTTTAACGATTGGTGACAAGCTTGACACGCTGCCATCTCCATTCTTCTCTGACGCCTGCCTTCCCGACACATTAGTGTGCTAGGGTATATATATATGGCCAAGTGATATATTTTTTCCTTTTCGACTGGCATCTCGATTAGAAATATATCTACCGCCGCTTCTGTCGTTGCCTCTATGTTATCCTACTATGGGAATCACAATACTCCAAGTAACCCTTACAGGTTTGCGGCAGTGTTGGGCTGTACCATAGCGTAGGGATGTATGTATTTCATACAGTGAGGTAACTTCATACACGGCCAGCGGCTCGGCTCGGCGGTCGTGCTGAGGCTCAGGGTTGTCAAAAACTATGCGAAAGATATTACAGTCTAATTGGCTAACTAATTTCCATTTTACACCCCTTAAAATAGACCGCCGAACCGAGATTCGGCGATTCATAGAAATTCGGCGGCGTTTCCTCCCCGCCTCCTTCCCCGCGCGCCCCCCCAGAAATCGGCGGAGTTAACCCACTGTATAGAATACATCTTTACGCTGTGGCTGTACTGTGTATATCTTATTCGTCAATCTTGTACTCCTACAAACTCTCGATGACGACAGTAAGCGATAAATCGGCTCAGCGGCATTTCACACTCATACGCTACGCACATTTTTATTTGACCACCCACGTGGCTCGTGTCAGTGAGTGGCGTGGACCGCAGCGCGCAGTTTTCATCAAGAAGATAGCAAGAAGCATAAAAAAAATTAGTCAAACAATATCCTGCTTCTTGGTTTTCATTATAACAAAACACGTTTTCACGATCTAGTCGTTTTAGAAATCAGAATATTTAATGTATGCGGCTTAGAGGAAAATTCTCGGATCAAAATCCGTTAATGCTTCAATCGATTGGTGTTAAAAGACAAAGCTATTAAATTGGACATGATAGGTACCATTCCTTAATAATTTTCACGATTATTACGTCAATGTCACGTGACAAAGAGTTGACAGCCTATGCTTATCGCACGTACTGTTACAATTATGTAGGCTAGTGAATAGTAAATCGTGTTACAAGGGATCAAAATGTTATATTTCCGGCGAGGGCGTACATTGAATTTTGAATTACAAATGAAGCGATTGATTTTACAATAGAATCCTGAACGTAGAGAGGGATTCTAAAGTAGAATCCTGAGCATTATGAGGGATTCGAGCGTTAACGCCCAAGACGAAAATATTTTTATACCGTGTGACACATACTGTTTTTCACACCAACTATGAGGAAATAAACAAAACCGAGAACAGCATCATACCAATACCACGATGCCACTAGTTAATGCCCGATACACGAAAAAATGTGTAGTCCTTGAACAGAAAAGTATCTAGGAGGTATCAAATTGGCACTTTTCTGTGCTTGGCTTGTACAGAAAAAACCTTTTTATGAATAGGTGGTATGAATACTATATTTACTTATTATAGTTCCCCATTGCGAGTAAGAGAGTAGAGGGCTGTCAATGAACAAATCAAAGACCAAGATTCTAACCAACGGCGATCCTGTACATATTGTAGTTGAATGTGAAAAAATCGAATACCTATGTGGAAGAGTATTATATCTTGGCCAAGCAGTGTCGTTTGAAGATAACACGGAAAAAGAAATACAGAGAAGAATATCCACCTCTTGGAAGAAGTACTGGGGATTAAAAGAGATAATGGAAAACGGCTACGTTCACATTAATATAAAGAAAAAACTTTATGATATGACCATACTACCATGCTTAACATATAGTTGCCAGACATGGTCTTTAAGGAAAAAAGGTGAAGAAATAATCGCTGTTTGCCAACGCAAGATGGAACGGAGCATGCTCGGATTAAAGCTAGCAGATAGGGAAAGCAACTACAAAATAAGGAAAAAAACTAAAATAGAAGACGTCAAAACTAAAACTAGACGACTAAAATGGCAATGGGGAGGCCACGTATGCCGAATGGATAACAGGTGGACAAAACGTTTAGTAGAATGGTATCCGTACGAAGGAAGGAGAAGTAGAGGGCACTCGAAGAAAAGATGGAGAGACATCTTCACTGAAGTTACTGGAGTTGACTGGATGCTAAAGGCTCGTGATAGAGCATTATGGAAAAACTTGCGGGGAGGGCTACGCCACAGAGGCGACTAACTATTACTATTAAATAAATATATCAAAATGTATGTAAAACCCATGTGATAGTAGAAATAAAGGCTATTTTTATTTTATTTTATTTATTATAGTTGTATTTGCTTTAATACTACAGTTTTTGAGCTACATGGTGACACAATTATCATTATTCATACTTTGCGTTGTGAATGTGTATGTAGGTGATGCCGAACAACTTTCATTATGGGACCAATCCCGAAATCGCAAAAAAAAAGTTGTGGCTAGATGCAAACACTATCGAATCGCGCAGTCGCCATCGACTACGCTCACGTAGGTACTCATGGTAGGTACACTTGTACGTAATGTACGCACGTTCTGTCGCTACACTGTATCGCTAACACGTCACCTGCAGCCTGAGTAACTTAATTGATGATGTCAATAAAAAGTCATTCAATGCTGTTTGACATCTAATCTGCATTCTTGTACGCTGACGTGAAGAAAAACGATGTCATCGCAGTACCTATCACAAAAATAAAATATTAACTACTTAGCTGTAATTACTTAAACTCATCTTACTACTTCCTAGTACCTCATCAACGTAAATACCATTTTTAATTTGCTAAATAATCTAATTTATAAATGGAAAACCTATATGTGCCTATTATTTTTTTCCTTTAGGGTTTCTTCGACCGAGATGTTAATTATAATAGTTTAATCTATGTCGCAAAAGTTTGTGGTGTTAAATTTGCAACTTCTTATTAACGTTTAGCTTACGCTATAAATACTTACACAATAGATATTTATCGTTACGAATGTAAACCTCATGCCGAGTGATTATAGCTAACCTAGTTTTTAAACTTCCTAAATATTCATGGTAAATTATAACACGATCACAATAAGACTTATTCTAATCTTATGTTTGTTGAAAAATTAACTAGAAAATAATTTAATGAAGTCATCATCTATTAACCTACTGACTGAGACACAATGACACTAAAAAACGGTAAGGCCATTTTAATTTTCTCAAACGGTTTGACCAACATGACGACAGTAATCGGATGGTCCGGAAACATTTTTATCAGACTCGTATTGGCGCGGCGGTGTTCACCGGTGGCATTTCCAATTCCAATAAGGCCGGTCAAATCGTCTACATTTTATTCCTCCGGCCCAGAACATCGTGGCAGTATGCTACGCGCCTTGGCCTACGCTAGTCGTCTTAGAAAAAGTTACGCTACGCTAACAGCCGTAGCTTCGCGGCGCGACTGAAAATTAAAAAATGGAACACCCTAAAAACTAACGAACTTTTTTCTTTTAAACAGTGATTGCAAAATTTTAAAAATTAATTTATAAGTGAATAAAATATGTCAAAACGGACGTTATAGCACGCGAGTGTTTAAAATATAATTTTTCAAATGAACGGAAGTGTTGACCTCAAATTTTATGTATGATTTATTCAAGACCTTGGACAAATTTAATTTTGCTCATGGCAATTAAAATGGTGAGTGGATTATTTGAACGTCTTAATTTAATTTTAGTGTCAATATATCAATATCGATAGCTTGTTTTATATGGACTAATTTATATTTTTTAGCAAGATAATTGATTGTTGTTTACAGTTGATGTAAATTTCCTTGATATAGTAGCTATATTATTGAAAATATTATAGTCGCACTAAACGAACCGATAGAGTCGCTACAAAGCTAATGAAACTTTAATATTGTATTTCAATAGATCGTAAAGTATCACGAAATGGTACTCTGTTAACATAACATGCATTATACACCAAACAATCGCATCGTGGACGGAATGAAACTATAGTTGTGTAAGGTGCAATAGTAAACCACACATATATCAACGCTACCTTCATGTAACCGTCGCGCAAACACAAATCGTAAACATAAGCCAGCCTACCTAATAAATATCTGCAGGGCTAGTTGCTAAAGGAATAGTAATTAAAATATAAACCTTACCTTTTTATAGATCTTATCTAATACTATAAACTGAAATAGTTACTTCATTATTTACATTAATACCTACTTATTTCAGTATACAAGTACGTAGTAATATACTTTTCTGCCCTCCGGCCGGCAAACGCCACTTTACGCAAAACTAAATAGCCGCCTGCCGGTTCCGTCGAGCAGAAAAATAATATACAAACCTCGGCCGGTAAATGGGAAAGCCTCGGATAACATGTTAGTCGACCTCGGCGTCGCCTCGGCCGACAATTACATGTCATCCGAGACATTTCCCACTTTAACGGCCTAGGTATGTAATCTATTATTTCAGTCCTCCGGCCGGTAAGCGCCACTTTACGCAAAACTAAATTGCCGCCTGCCGGCTCCGTCGGGCTGAAAAATAGTATACAAACCTCGGCCGTTAAATGGGAAAGCCTCGGATCACATGTTAGTCGACCTCGGCTTCGCCTCGGCCGACAATTACATGGGATCCGAGACATTTCCCACTAAAACGGCCTTGGTATGTAATCTACTATAAAGTCGTATATGTTCTAAGGAGAATAAAATCGAATAAGTCTTATGAGATCTTATTAATCCTCTAAAATTATGTAATCCTCTAAAAGAGCAATAAAACTAATCGTAGGCAGAGCTCCTCAATCATAACAACTTTTGTTAACCACTTTAAAAAAATATTCATTCTGTTCTGTAGGTTGTCTGTCACTTTTTTATAGAAACTAAATAATATTTTCAATGTACGTTACCATCAGCCTACATGACGTCTCTTGTCATAGTACAAAGATGACAAAATTCGAAGTACATTGCGTCTTCTAACAAACTTTTAATTGTAATAAAAATCAACACACACGTTATTTTTAAAAGTCGCTGAACAAACGTTGTACAGTTTGGCGAGTACTCCCTACGATTAAATTTATTGCTCCTATTACAGGAAACACCCGGTATATTATGTAAATAGAACTACAGCATCTAAACCACAATATACTTAATATGAAGGCGATAACGATAATGCTTCCTTCCTTTTAAAATACCTAATAGAGCACATTAATACAAAAGCCCTAGAAGCGTTTACCGAAATACAAAAGTATTGTAAGTTTTGATTTACAACCATCAATTCCATAAATAGTTTCTATGTTTAGCAAGATAAATTAGTTTTTCCAGGTATATTACGTCATTACACCTTTTTAGGGTTCCATACCAATGTGTTAAAAAAGGAACCCTTATGGTGCGACTCCGTCAGTCGGCATCATGAAATATCTCGAGAACGAGAACTACTTAAGCTACTGATTTCAAATTTGGCGTAGTTATATACAATGTTAATCCAGACATATTGAAAGAGAATATATCATATATTTTAATTTATTTTCAATGAAAAATGAGCGATAAAAGAGGGGGCAAAAATTAAAAGTTAAGTTACTGGGTCATGTGGGGTATCATTTGAAAGAGCTAGATTTGCACATTCTAAAACATTTTATCATATTTTTTTTACAATGCAATTGTTTTTTACAATGATTTTGTTTTATTATAAACGAAACTGTAAAAAAAATACTATCCCCTCCCTTTATCTCCGAAGTTTATGAAGGTAAATATTATGTCTTTTTTTACACAATATTATTATTATCCAAAGTATTACAGGAAAAATATAAAATTGATCCTAACTTCATTTTTAATAAAAAAAAAAGCTTTCTGAACTAAATTTGTAATTTAACCAACTTCGGTTGTTTTTTTTTCTTGAAATTTATATGGTATTATGCTGTAAGTACCGTCTTATAAATAAAGTATTAAAAAATGGTTAACGCGATAAAAAAATATCAAGGAAAAACAAACTCTCATACTAACTCCGTGCAACTAGTGACCCAATCTGTCGATACACGTGTCTGACGTCAAATTTCTACTTCTAGGTGAAGTTGCAACATAAAGTTTGTACGTAACCCTCGGTGCGCGATTCCGACTCGTACTTGGCCGGTTTTTATTTCACTTACCCTTTGCAGCAAATTAACTTACACAAGCAAAAGTAAGCTCGGGATTATCACAGGCCTAGAACAAAATATAGACACTTTTACTGCAAACATTTTTTTTCATCAGATTAGTAAGAAACCAATTCTATTACCCAATACGTTTTTACAAGTTCAAACAAGTTTCGTAAACCTACCAGAAGAATATAAGCGAGCATACCCAAAGGTCAACGTTTCCGATAATCTGAAATCAGAGCATTCGCTACACCGACTGTTAACCGATTTACGACTAAATAATGGGTAGCTATCGACACTTCGTAAAGCGGCTTCAACTATAGAAATACTATTTATTGTATTGTTGTTTTATTAAATAAAACAACATTTTTTTTACTCCGCAACCGCACCACACCGTCTTCTTTTGAAGATAAGTTCCTATAGGAACTGCTCAGCATAGCCGTTGATATTACAACGGAGGACAAACCAGGTTACACACATGATGACGGTGACAGCTCAATCCCTTCGGACTTATAGTTTAAGATATTTAAAATGCGGGCCTTCCTAGGAACCGGACCTTACAAGGGTCAGGCACCTTACATAGTTTTAGCTCTGCGTGAGTCGGAAAATAAGCAGTTATGTATTACGTATAGAAGATACAATAAACACGATAGATAATATATCGTCGAACGCAGGTCCAATTAGGGGTAACGAACAGGGATTTGCATGTCCCATACCCTAATTGAACCGGTCGACCCCAAGTTACTAGTTTTTTACTGTTTTTTGTATTTACACTAGATTTTTTTTGCTATTCGACAAGTTATCGGCTGTCATGGTCTAAAGGTTTTATTGCGTGATCTTATCTTGCACCTTTAAAATTGTCCAGCCCTAAAACTATGATGATAAATTATGTTTTAACAATTACAAAATAAGTAATTAAACAGGTACGGCATACTCTTTACAAATGATCTGTCGAGTAGTAGTATTATGAAACCTTGTATCTATGAGCATGGTTCGACCATCTTATGCATAAAATTTGCATAAACGGAACGGTATTGGCGGAAAAATTGATTTCGTAACAGACCAGCACGCCCATAAGTTGTGGTATGTTGATTTTAGTATAGCCGCTGATTAATGAGTTGGGTTAGGTATTATAGTCTATTAGTATCGAAGTCCATGGTATGTATAATATGACCTAGTAATCTTTTGCATAATGTTTTACTTCATATAATGACCTTTATAATAGGCCTCAATGTTATTTACACAAATAAATTGGGGTTACTCAATGCAATTTATAATATTATCGTGGCATACAATAATGGACATTAATAAATTAATTCTAAGTATTATTATTATCCATTCATTATTAATACTTAATTAAGTTTAAAAAGGTTTTTCCTCAATGACAAACATTCATATATTTATTGTTATTATTTAGTTAACGATTGGCGATAACAATTGACGCGGCAGACTATGATATATACTGATAATGAATAAAAAAATTTTATATCTTTTTTGGAATGCGATAGAATTATTATCTCTTCTACTTACAGACACACCCACAAGACAACTATATTATATATCTTTACCAATTATTTAAAACAAAAAACACAGAGACAGAATTGATAGAAAAAACAGGTAATACCTATTTATCTGCATTGTGTAAATCTAAAAGTGACTTTTTCTCTTACTCGTTTTACGTGTAGAACCAGCACTCCTCTTGATTCTTGAAATAAAATTGGAGGTTGCAAAATCTCTTTGAAAATGTTATATATATAAAAAAACAATAGGTACGTAAATGTTTAAAACAGCAAAGGGTAGAGAAACGCAAATTATCATTATAAAATATTAGGGTCGTATGGCAAATAAAATTGAAAAATGAATGTTTCATTTTCAATGGAAGTCCGTCCATATAGGCAAATATGTCCCATGTTTTGTATACGTACACCGAACAGATAGGGTTCGTAGAGTAGTTATTGGTTCTTTAAACTCTGTTATCAAATATGGCTTTACTAATGCAACAGTGAAATCTGATGAAATAAATAGTCGATAGACAGACTTAGCCGATAGACGGTCTTATCCATATTACCGCTTAATCATTGAATCACCTCTCTAGATAACAAAAACTCTATAAAATATGAAAATCGACATTGCAATGATTACCAAACAAAACGATAAAATTTGCTATTTCCCGAATATCTCGGATATCTATAAATATCACCATTACTTAGTTATCTACATATTTTACGATATTGATAAATACCTGATTATTTAGATGTATCTGTATAATAAATACTTTTTGCATGTCTGTACATTTAAAGGTAAAACCCAGGTTTTATTTTTTTATGATATGATTTCGATTTGTAGATAATCTCTATTGGATCACCTGATTCTTAATAAAATTTCCACTTGGTATTTATTATAAGGCAGATACTTATTTATCTTTACGTATATTTCAGAATGATGTATGTAAAGAAATCATTTAAACAAGCGTTTTTTTTTGCGGTGTTGGGTCATAGAAAGAGGCTTCCAGTTGCCAAAAGGGCCCCCTTTAACGGCCTTCTAGCCTAGTCGGTAGTGACCCTGTCTACGAAGTAGGAGGTCCCGGGCTCGAATCCTGGTCAGGGCATTTAATTGTGTGTTTATCACGAATATTTGTTCCTGAGTTATAGATCTTTCCTATTAATTTAAGTATTTATATGTAATTATTGAGTTTACCGTGGGACTAGGGCGATTTGTGTAAGATTGTACCACAATATTTATTAGTTTATTCATTTAAACGGGAACGCCGGGCTGACTAACAACAAGTGTCATAAGAAAAATTGTTACCTAAGCTAAAGACGAGTTAATATTAAAGGTGTAGTATTGATCTGTACCTACGTGTAGAAATCGTAAAAATATTTCTGCGTTGTTAATATACGTATATTTACCTAAACAGGGTTTATGTTTATGTGATAAATAATAAATTAAGTTAATTAGAACTTGACCCTACCGGTGAATCTAACGATTTTTAGTTAGTAGTTTTTTTTTGATGTGCGGGCTTGTTGAGACTTAATTAGGACTTCTTACTGTGATCTAAGACCTAACTGTAAACCTAGTGATAGAGCTGTCTTTTCTATCTTATGCGTTTTATTAAATTAACATAAATAAAGTTAATTACATTTATACCATGATCTCACCATACAGTTTATTTTTTAAATAATTCAATGGTGTCATAAATATCGGACATATTATCATGTACACATTATTATAATAGTTTTGTGTCTTTTTCTATAATATGTGTAATAGTTTATAGTAAAAGGTACCGCTTTGTCGGTTATAAAAAATCATTTACAAATGAACCTCGTCAACAAGCGACAAAATGGAACCTTTTAATAGAAACAAGCCCATGTGTAAGTATATATATACAAACTAAACCATTATATAAGATTTTAAGCTAACATGGTCATTTACACTATAATTACTATTTAAAACGAGATATTTACCATGTACATTTGTTTTAATGAGCTCCCGATATTTCGGCACTGTTACAAGTGCCATGTTCACGGTGTAACTGATAAATACACCGTGAATGTGTGGCGAAATATCGGGAGCTCATTAAAACAAATGTACATGGTAAATATCTCGTTTTAAATAGTAATTATAGTGTAAACCATTATAGTCCCTCAAAATTTTGAATATATGCATAATATACCTAACTCAAATAGCGCTATATTTTCTATAAAAGATTTGTTCTAATCGATCGAGTAGCGTAAACAAGGTTAAAGTAAATAACTTATACGCAAACGAAATCGAAGGCAGGGGACTACTCTTAGAATGAGTGGCATAAGAGTATCCGTTAATTTTTCTCCGAACGGAATACACTGTCCAAAAACGGATCTTAAGATAAAACAAAACAACGTCTTAACCACCCAAACCTCCAACCTTCCCGATCCAATAAACAAACACTTAAAAAATCAGAATCGTTCAAATTATCCGCGTGAACGGTGTCCAAACCCCCATGTTGAACATTCCACGACATGTTTGAACATCATCCCTTATCTCGAACAAACAGGAAATGGATCTCCAATGGCCGGAGGCGTCGTATTCAAAACTATTTGGTGTCCAATTGTTTGCCCAAACGTTTTACCAAATATTGGGCCGCCACGGAACCCTTTGATGGACCTGTCTCTATAAACATTGAGAAATGGAGTCAATATTAAGATGAAAGTGAATTTTGAAGAAAATATGAGTGAAGGTGGCCCGAATTGAAATCTCGAGATCCCGAGCTCAAAACGTATTGTTTTTATTTTAAGCATCAGTTGAAACAAAAAGTTATTTTTACAAGCACTAATGCACAAACCATCGTACTCTTTTGCATTTTGACTCACCTACTGCATGCTTTAGCTTTGCAGTATGTGGACGTTCCGAAAACGCCCATTGATTTCTGCGGGCCTACCGCAAATATCGTAAATATGAATTTCGCTATCCGCCTCTCTATCGCTCGGCCACATAGGTACATCATGCTATAAAGAGACAAATAGACGATCGAAGTGGTTAGCGGTTATAAGTACCTAATCCTCTGTACTGTAGGGCATAATAATAACGAGTTTCGTTATTAGTAGTAGTACGAATACCTTGAAATCGTAGACAATTTCTTTTTTCGCCGTTAGTAGGCATTACTTCCGCATCATGGCGTCAAATTGGTTAAGTTTGTAACGTTTCGCTAATATGGAATGCCATGTCTAGACCAAACAGGAGGAAATCCTAGAAGTCAGACTAAACACGGTACCTAATTATAATTAGAACCCGGAATTGACATCATTACGAATCGTTACTGATACAGTAACAGCAACAAACAGAAGGGCGTTGCTCTCACATGCTCAAATTGTATTTAAATTGTATTGAAAAGCCTTCGCTGCAATTCAACAGACACCGCGCGTCGTACGCATGTATGTAGGTACCTAAAACTACCTTCCTACGTATACACATTCACAATGTAAACTTCCAACAGACACATTTCTAGGAATCATTCAGCTTTCAATTGATTCGAGGAAACATTACAAGTCAGACCTGTCTAAACATGTCTAAATTGTCTAAACTGTGTCTCTGTATTTACTCCCTTCACTAAATCGATACGTAGGTACAGTCAGCTGCAGGTCACTTAACTCTGCAGCTGACCGTACGTACAGGACCTTTATTTTATTTTTAATCCAAAGCAAATACATTTTAATGTAATGTAAAAATTGCACCGATTAAACGAGTCTCGTTCGATTCTTGGATCCTCGCTTTCTTGGGCCACATTTGGCTGCTTAATTTTTTACAAAATCCATCAGAAACAATAGCGCGACAAACGCAAGATGTGCCAACTGACAGGCCGAACGACTTGTCTATATAGCGTCTAGACTTTGCGATTAAACTAGCAATTTAAATGGTGTGCAGTATCCTGTGGTGTATCTTTTTTAGTGTTTGTGTGTGTGCGCACATTCTAAAAGAACGCAGCTGACTTCCTTACAAGAAAAGGAGACTAAATGAAAACTCGGCAATCACAGATTCAACACAAATGAAATACATTTTCGCGACGAATACCTAATATCTAACAGCTACCTTATCTAAACCCATCCCTTATGTATCTCAAGCATGTTCCTGGCTGGGTTTGGTTCTTAAGTTCATTTTCATGTAATAATTTTGCTTTTCAGTTGACCGAACGCTCTGAAAAAAAAAAACAACCAAATTGCGATCTAAACCTACAACTACTTTATACCTATACCCAGTTGAGAATATTGTTTTTTTTTTTCAATAGGGTCCGGAATACAAGCCTCGACCAGATGTGTACCAAAGTTTGAAAGCTAATAATAGACTACAAAAAACAGGCCTTTGTTTTATTGTTCTGTGACGGTGCGGCGTGATTCTGACATACTCCGCCGATTTTACTGATCAGGCTAAATCAGAGGATCATACGAACCACTGAAGTTATTATTAACCTCTTCCCTCTCGTAGTCACTGTTTCTGAACCCTTGCTGCAGAATTGTTAGCTGGAGTTACCACAAGAATCAGAATCAGAATCTTAATATTGCATCGATTAGACGTAGCTCGTGGGCACGCGGATACTGACACAAACTTTATTTAGATATAATAAATTACAAAGTACCATAAAATAAAACTAGGTATATCTAAAAACATAGGTACTTATCTTAAATAAATTTAAAACTACCTATAAAATACAAAGCGCGGTAACGCTGCCAGTGTGATGGGCACATTTGGGCCGGGTACGATTCGGGGCGGTTCTTGTAACTGACTCTAATTAGTGAATAAGAATGACAAAGCCTGTTGCGGATTTCATCATTGTTTTGTATGAGACGAAGACTGTTGCTGATTGTTTTCTGTAGCCATGCCTGACGAAGCCTGCGTTGCGGATTACTAGTTAATTATCGCGTTTTGTTATATTTAAACATTACAAATACAAAGATGATAAATTACTTATAAATAAATCAATTTATAACTATTCCTTGTCCACCGAATCCTCCAAATTTTCGCCTGTATACTTGTATATTAACAACAATTGCGACATTTATATTTCAGATATCAGTAATTCAAATTTAAAACAAATAAATAAAAATAAATATCTGGGGACAGTTAGAAAAACTAAATCTGGCTCTTGAAAGGTGTATCAATCGTTTTCATAAATAATCCGGGTTTTGAAATACGTGAAATGATTTACTTTCTATTTTCGTACGATATTACATAATTCATTTACGGTCACCGATCAATATAGTACATTTTGAGTTATCGGTGCAATGTAAGTGAATGGTGAAATTTCACCTCGAATGATTCAGTGGCAGTCAGGGACCGGAAAACCCCTCTTTAGGCTTAAGCCTATCGAGTTGGTTACCTAATCATATCTGTTACACAATGATACTGTAACAGCAACATTCAGTAACCGAATACAAACGGTAAGCGAAATGTTGCTGTAACAGTAACCATAACCCGGTTAACTGCAAAACCCAATCCCGATAGGGTTTTTGTTTGGGGTTTTCTTTAGGTTACTGTTAACCTTATTATAACAAACGAGTATACTCTTTACGTGTAAGTAAATTAGATTCAATATCTAATAACAGTAGAGGCTGGCATCGGCAAAGACAATTCCGTGTCAACAGTGAACGATAGAAATGTCGTAAAGGACATATAAAAACCTCGTACTTAGGACATTTGTATCTTGCACTGTTTTTTGGGTCCAACAGGTAGAATAACCCAGGTTTGTTTCATAGTTGTCACTTCAATCAATTTTGAACTATAAGCCGTTACACTAGAGTTGTATTAATAATAACAAGCGGTTTCTACGTCTTACACTTTCAAATTAAAGCGAAGACGGCAACGCGACGGCACGTGTTAATAATTTCTTATTTTTCTTCAAATACACAACAACCCGTTAGATTGAACTAGCTTATTTCATCAAATAAAATGTCATCATACCTTACAACTTCAATTCACGTTATAATAAATAAAAATACTTCTATTAATTACGTGAATTTCTTAAGCTTTCGAAAATTAAAAGTGTAGTACTAAACAAAATTGCAATTAATGAAACTGCAACATCATTACGTTTGCTTGCATGTTGTGATTTAAAGTTATTCGTAGTGTTTATTTTGACGGATTTAACTTGTTCAACGAATTTAGTGAATATCTCTTACGAGTCTTACGACTAACGTCGGTAGGTGATATTTTGTTAAGTTATTTAATCAAAACATTCAAAACCATTGTAGTAGGAACGAATAGGAATAAATCGTCTAATACCGCACGTGCAATGATAATTAAACAACTTAGGTAGCCAACTCAGACCAATGATTCTATAGACTAGACAACCAAGTAATAATACCACTACCGAAAGAGATGACATTATGCTAATTTAAATAAGAGTGACAAAGAAAAAGATACATATTTTTTGTCTTTGTCATAGTTTCACTTTTTCACCACTGCCACAATCGAGTTTGTGGCAAACAAAGAAGTAGTTGATATGTCAAACTCATTAGTGCGCATATCAAATTATCCTGATTTTATCACAAATATCCTTTCTCCTGTGAAACATAGTGAAAATCGGAGTGTTTAGTGTTTGAATTTCGAGTACACAATGGTAAATTGTTCTATATTGGGCTGTAAAAGCCGCAGTGAGCAAGGAAATGAGAACATAACCTTTCACACGTAAGTATCATGTTTTTCAATTTTCTCTTAACTTAATATGTAATGATAGCATTGTACAATTAATTTACATTATGGACCTTGTAAATTTAAACGATTTCAACGAAGATAATACGATAATTAACAAAAATTTAATCAACATTATATGTAGAAATATCCGACCAAATTCAGTAGATCATGTATTGTCAGCTGTCAGCCATCTTAAAACGGGTTTTCAATTTGGCTGCATAGCAATCCTGTTAGGGATACCAGATCAAAACAGGCATAATTTAGGGGAAAAATGTGACTTAGTTTAGGGAAATTGATCCAATTCACAAAAGCTTAAAATTGAAATGTGTAACTTTTGTTTGAGTCACAAATGTCTTTTATTTATAAAAATGCAATATTTAAACAAGAAATTAATGAAGATAGCCCTGTCAGGGCCTATGTGCTACTGAATAGTATGTAAGACTAATGTATACCATGGATGTAATAAACTATGACTATTACTATAACTATGAAGATGCCTGTTCCAGAACCGGAATGTTTAACAGTAATAGGTATTTTGATATTATAAATGTTTGTACAATTAGATGATAAATTTATGTGTAAACAAATAATGTTATTCGACATGTGTATGTAAACTGTCTATTTTCTAGGTTTCCGCAAGACGAGGCTATACGCAATTCTTGGTTAGCGGCTACTGGACGACAAAATTGGCAGTCAACTAAGTACAGTCGTATTTCGAAAGCCATATTTACGTTAACAACGCTACTGTGTTATTTTTATATAAAAATAAATGATTAGCAACATTTTTGTTTTAATTTTCATCTTATATAGACACCCTCTTTTCGAATTTTAAGATAACCTATAATTTACGTAGCCATCAAGGTACAAAATTGGAATTTCAGAAATATAAGGGTAATTTCTGTCAACATGGCAACACTTATTTTTGATCTACTTTATCTCTGTCCCTTACGGGTGTACGCTACTGTCTAGTCTATAGAATCATTGGTCTGAGGTAGCCAAGTTTACAAGTCGGGCTCGCGTGTAATTTAGATCCGAGTATCCGTGGTACTCGTAGAAACAGATCTTAAATACACGCGGACCTAACCCATCCTTATCCGTTACCATAACGTTTTAGGGCATTTTCAAAAATAGGGTACCATTTTCATTTCTTTTTGAATATAGGAAGTTTTGGGTTTTTTGTAACCAGAATCACGAGTACTATTGGAAACAAGAAAAATAGTGTCCCGTTTTTTTTGTCAGCTTTGTAACGCATTTTTTTCATACATTTCGTATCGGCCGTTACAAACCTGACAAAAAAATTTTTTTATGGATAATTGAGGACCCATTTTCATTAAAAGGATGCACTTTTTTCTGAAAATGCCCTTTAACGCAATTCAGTTAAGGTTCAGGTTCAGGTAAGGAACCTGTATTGAGTTGTATGGCAGCGACTCAGTTTAGGCCCTAAACTGAATCACGTTAAGACGTCATGGTAAGGCCCCTTGGCGTGTAAAGTAACAGTGCATGATAATTAAAATAAAAAGTAGGGATACAAACAAAAAATTAGACATACTCGTAGTACATATTATGATCAATATGAACTACAATCAAAATACAATATATTCAGCAAAAACAATTCTACAACGATAGTAAAAAATAATATCACACTTTTGTCTTAAATCTTCATAATAGGTAGGTCTTCCCATCACGGAACAATTGTGTTCCGGACCTTTGGGAGGCGTACGCGGAGCCGAAGCCAACACGCTGAGACCCTTTCGACAATTTAATGAAATGTAAGGGGTACACCGAGCGAATGATGCACCTGCCCGAGTTATGGGATGCAGAGGCAGCACCGCCAGGGTGTATAGACTATTGAGATTTAATGGAAACTAAAATATACTGGTCTATTAGGTGAAGGTGGTTGACTCAATACTGTATTATAGAGAATAAAATCAGACGTCTGCCTAACAAAATGGTAATAAATTTAATTTACGGCAAACGGTGACTCGCCCACATAAGATGGGCCCCCACAAAAAGCGACATCTAAGAGAGCTCGAGAGCAACACCAGTATGAGGGCTGGGGGTAGAGAGGTGTCACTAAACTTTGAACATATAGCCAACTCGCCACTTAAGTTTCCACATCTAGTAGGTAGGTAATTATTAGGATTAGCTTTTGGAGCCGACGTGCTCATATTAACAAAGGCTCGTTTATAAAACAAAAAAATGGCCTTGCACGTGCAGACTACGGATAGGTATGAGTTGTTGGTAAGGGTATCGTTATAAAAATTATGGCAATTTAAAATGATAATATTGAAAGCAGCTCTAGAAATTCCTGCTTCAAAAACTTTACTTGCATTGTTTTTACTAATTACTCTCATGAGACAATGACATTTAAGTGCACAAAGATGAATACCGACCGAGTGCAGGCTTATTGTTATTGCCCTTATCGGTTCCACATAAACAATGAATCTCGGCAATGTCTAAGCCGCGATGCGTTATATTATCTTGGTCTGGTATTTTACATTAATATTCTTACAATTTACGTAATCCAGTCAAATTATTATTACACATATTTTGAGTTGATACTTTGTATCCCGATACCTATACCTACTAATTGGTGTCACGGTAAACACTTCCGCTTTTCTATGTTTTCTGTGTGTATGTACACGAATGCATAGAATGAGCAGAAATCTAGATCCTGGATGGCTTTATGGATCTAGGGTGCCATGAAACATTGCTATTAAAGTAATATAAATAGTTAAATACGGTATAAGAGGGCAAGCGTACTGTTGGCTAAAAAGCTATCTCAATGGGCAGCGACAATGTGTAGAAGTTACAAAAATAGTTAAAAACCTTAACAAAACGTATAATTCGCCGTTCATCATTAACACATGCGGCGTGCCATCGGGTAGTATACTAGGGCCGTATTTGTTTTTACTTTACATCACCGATTTACCTGGCGCCACACAAAATGACACTATACTATTTGCAGATGACACAACCATAGTAATTAAAGAAAATACAGATGGTTCTCTAAGAAATATTATTACATGTACCTACATTAACAAATGTAACAAATTGGTTAGAAAATAAAAATCTCAAAGTTAACTTAACCAAAACACAACTGGTTTAATTTCAAACTTATAATAGCAAAACCAATTAGATTATCTGCCGATTTTAATGGCGTAAGTACAACTTAATGAAACGGAAAGTGCAGTTTTTCTAGGAATTAAGAATGATAAGTTTTGTAATTGGAAAGCCCATATTAATACCCTTTGTAATAAGCTACATCGATTTAATTATATTTTGTATCGTCTGCGAGCAACCGTCTCTGAGGCGGCAGCAACGGCAGCCTATAACGGTTATGTATCGTCGCAAATCTGTTACGGAATAATAATATGGGGCAACTCATCAGATGCTGATAAGGTTTTCTTAGCCCAAAGAAAGTGTTTACGAGTAAGATCTTTGTGTGGAGCATATTACCTAGATAGTTGCAAGCCATTATTTAAAAAAGTATACTACCCTTGCCATCCTTATATGTATTTGTTATGTGTATATTCGTAAAACATAATATAGAATTGTTTAAAATGAAAGGAAGGGAAAAACGATATAAATACGATCTAAATACCGACACATCAGACATTAAAACTATTTCAAAAAATACGTGTGGCACTCGGGGACTGCCGCGGTAAAGCTATTGCATATCATTTTGTATCAACTTATGCAATTATAATTATTTATTTATTTTATTCATGCAGTATTTCTTTTTCTTTGATATTAATTAAAGTTACACTTTTTGAGCGTGGTGACCGATAAGAAAACAAATTTTTCTATTATTTAATAAATAAAAAGTTAATATTGTTTAAAATGTTTTTATTATTTTACAATACATGTGGGTTTTATTATCTTACAGTAGCTGTTGGTTATTCAGGAATATTTATCATTAAAACTATAGGTTTATGATAACTGAAATAAGAAACATAAGTTTGCGACTTAATATCCTCTAAATACCTAGAAAATACCGCGTCAATGGTGGTCCCATATTTTGTTGTAGACTCTTGTGGATCATTATTCATTTTCAAATTCAATGTTTTTGATAGAAAAGTTGTCAACATTATTTTACAATACATGTGGGTTTTATTATCTTACAGTAGCTGTTGGTTATTCAGGAATATTTATCATTGAAACTATAGGTTTATGATAACTGAAATAAGAAACATAAGTTTGCGACTAACATATTTGATTTTGGCGGGACTAAAATAATAGTGTTTATTTTGACGTTTGACATCGCCGTATCTCTGGTAATAAAAGCTACTGTCCTCAATATTTTGTATAGAATATGACACTTAGCGACATTCGTTTGGAGATATATCCTTTCCCCGATAAAGAACTTTGTAACAAAGTGAATAAAGTCGGTTTCGGTCCGTCGGAGGTCGGAGTGGGGAGCGTCAGGTTTTTTTTCGTTACGGAATTTCTGGATTCAGTCCCCGCGCTCAAGGCCCGCGATAGAAGCTATGCAATAGCTTAAAAAAAAATTCTAACTCTATGGCCATCAAATTATATTATAATTATTCTTCCTGTTACATATGAGAGTTCTTAAAGGAAATAAAATCAGTAGAAAACTCTTTTTCATTGTTAGATTTTGTATATAATTAGATATTGTTATTATAATTTTAGTATTATAAATTTACGAAAACGGGGCTTAATCGTGTATAAACTTTGAAAACAAACCTCCGACGTTTCAAGGGCGACATTGCCCCCGTGGTCCCGGAGAAAGACTGTAATTTTAGTAGTATTTCCGTGAATATACCTACTTAAAAAA
This sequence comes from Lathronympha strigana, assembly GCA_949128165.1. Classification (NCBI taxonomy): domain Eukaryota; kingdom Metazoa; phylum Arthropoda; class Insecta; order Lepidoptera; family Tortricidae; genus Lathronympha; species Lathronympha strigana. The sequence goes on from OX421915.1 coordinate 9,898,221, forward strand.
GTTATACCCAGAGTATCTCGAGATGCGATATTGTAATGTAATAAAATAAATTATAGATGTTTAATTACTCATTTATTGTCGGTACATTTTCAAATTAATTTAAACACATTACAGAAGCGTCTTGTCACACACGATACCGGTTTTCTGCTCTGTTTGGAACATGCCATTAGGCCACGTGTAATTAAGACACGACTCGTGTACACGAAGCCACGTGTCAGCGTGTACTCTTGTAATCGGGAGCCCTAATCTCAAACTCGTACGATTATACAAATTTTGCTCATTACTACGATAATACGAGATACGAAAAAATAATATAATAATAAGTATCCAATATCAAAGTATGTCATAATCATTTGGAGCACCGCTTGCTGCACTTGCTTACAATTAACTCAAATACATACTTTTGTTTTGCCAATGGTAGCAAATAGCGGTCTCAAGTGAAAACACGTCAGACGTCAGCGTGCGTAGCCAAGATGCCAATCGCTCACGCTTAATAATGTATCGTAGCTACCTCTCTCTATCTCTCTTTCTTATTAGCGTGACAATGACAGTTGCATTTCATTAGCGAGTGAGCGTGAGCGGTTGGCATCTTGGCTACGCACCCAGGTAAGAAAAGAAAGTAATTGCCGGCAAAATCGTATTAAGATTGGTAATAAACAAGACTTTTATTGTCGCATTATCACTCTTGACGCATATATGAGAAATTAAGGAAAGACAAAAACTATTCACCGTTTTATAATGTAAACAGTTTGAAATCACGATTTCCACTTGAAACTTATCTGCTATGAATAGCATTGTAGTGTCTTTTGTTAAACCCAATCGCTAATTACCTGCAGAAAATGAAATGCAGTAATACAAAAACCTGTAATATAAATTACAAATTTATTGTCTTAAGAATAAGGGTCAAATTGGAATAGGACGCATTTCACATAAAACCTTTTAGAAATGAAATATGATCTGACCACCTGGGGACAATTGTATAATTTATTTTGTAACTTAAAATATTAGCGGAACTCTCTTTCTAATAAAAGGGATTGAAAAGAGACTTCCGCTAATATTACAAGCTACAACTGATTATGCAATAGGCCTCCGGTAGCGTGTTTTGCAAGTCTTAGTTAGAGGGTGGTATTTATTATATTATTTTTGCTGTAGTTGAGTAGTGTATGAACTAAGCATGGATTAAAAATTCAAGAATCCAAATGCATTAAAAATCCAAAAAGTAGGCCAGTTGTCGATTGTAAGAAATATCGGGAATAGAATACAGTGTAGCTAACGTTGCCGGTACTTGGTAGCGTAGCGACTGAAGCTTGCACAATATCCTCAAATCGATAAGAAATCTGTTCCCACTTTTTTTAATATCTACCTACGTAAGTTGCAAAATTTAACACAAGCTACAATAATCAAATCAACTTTTAATTATGAAAAATAAACAGACACCTGGTTGACCACGCCTCGGTTCTTAATTTCAAAAGGTTATACGTTGAGTGCATGCTATAACAATTTGAACTTTATTGCCAAAGGAATACTGTTGTTATTAATAAAATATCTCTTGTTCTTTATGGTACTATTTCGTGCAGGTAATTAGCTGTTGGTTTTACAAAGGATAACAATGTCGAGATTTTAAAAAGTTTTAACTTTACCGACAGCCGTCACAAGATGTACTCACAAAATAGCACTATTTGCTGAATTTTATCGCTTCGTAATCTGAGACTAATAGTTATGTTTTGTTTTTAAATAATATCAGAATAATTGCGCTAAGTTACCCATGTATGATGATTATTTATGACTCTACCTATATTTGACTGATTAACTACAAGAAAAATAAATAAACTTGAGCATAGTAGAAACAAACGCTCACGCCGCTTTCATTTCTATGTATGATAATAAAAATGTTAGGCCTAAAATGTTAGGTTATAGTAAGGAAATAAAGAAACGATGCCACACTAAGAGCAAAACAAACCTGGTTCCACAGCGAGCGACAACGTCCTAACTCCTAGCCATGGTCATTCAATATTAAGTCTAATTCCTGGGCGTATAAAGATTACTTTCGTTTGAACTGTTCAAAACAGAATAAAACACTAACAGAATTCATTGGGGTTAGTTACTGGTTAGAGGTTAATTGGGGTTAACTGGACCGATAAGGTTTCCGAATGATTAAGGTTTCCGTATCATGAGTTAACCGAATTGGAGGTGTTTTGAAAACAACCTTTAAAATAACCTTATGAAAAACCCGGGTTATGGTAACCGGTTCCGGTCCCTGGTGGCAGTAAAATAAATCTGGCCAAAGAATATACTTCTAACATCGACAGAAACAACATTGAGTTGTCAAGAATACATTTAGCAGGCAAGCAATAAGTTATGGCGCTGGTTTATCATTCAAGTTGATAAGCTAAAATGACTCGTTGCAGCCATATTTTAAGAACCATGCTAAATGCATTATACCTAAGCTTTGTTTTAGCACAAATGTGAACCTGCAGTTTTTGCTAAGAGATTATGAATGCACTAAGCAGGTTATTATAGCTCTCCATAGCAAAAAGGACTCTAAAGCGCCCTGCACTCATGTCACATAGCGTGAAAATTGAATAATGGTGACAAAAAATGTTTAAGCGCCTGTCGCGTAAAGTACTAAGAATGTGGGTTAGGAACTTTAATTAAATTGTTTGCAATATCGTTAAATTTGTTATTGCTTTTTTATGTGACGATAAAACGTTAAGAACAGATCAGTTTAAAGTGTGAATGAATAGACAAGAAATTAATATGATATGACTAAATACAAATTGGGGCATGTAGATAGTAGTCACTATACCTACTTATTACATTAATCTAAATACTACATGTATAGTAAAATTACATATATATATATATATATATAAGATATTAACTTTAGTTGCTCGCCGTCACGTCACTAGCAATCCTTAAACACTTGTTAAGTGAAAGGTCTAAACGACATAATACTCGTATTTGTGGCAAGCTGAACCATAATAAGTAATCTTACAATGAAGGGAAATTGATTTATGAGAAGTGTCGGGCTCGTGTGTCGGCTTACAACTGCGCTGGTGGCTTGTCCGAATTTTGAAAATTACAACTTTATATTGGCCTTAAATTACTCGCACCTACAGCAGCAATGCACAATCTCCTATTTATTTATTGGAGAGTACGTGACCTGCGAGTGATATTAAATTAAAAATTCCATCATTACTATCAAATCAAGATCAGATTTTTATAGTTAACACATGCTTCCTGCGTACGCGTTACCTGCGATGGATTTACTTTGGCTTAACTTTTACTGTTGTAAATACACTTTGCCGGATTGCGGTATGTAGTTTACAAAAAAGAAATCTTGAAAGTCGAAAATTACTTAATTAAAACTATAATGAAAATCGTGCGTTATATTTGACATTTTAAATTTGGAACCCCTATTCAAACACTTCGGTTACACATACGAATAGGTACTTACAAAATAGGATAACTGAGTATTCTTAATTACTATTGCTGGCGTAGGTAATGGGTAACTTGGTTATCATACTTGGACAAACGCACCCTCATTATTAAATGTGATTGTTTTTAGTAAAATGTACCACTTCATCGCTTGGCGATAAGGAACTAATGCCATAAAGGTTCGTTTAAAAATGAACCTCTACAAGCGAGAAAAGTACTGTAATACATTTTACTAAAACAAGCTCAAATATCTAAGAATTGTTGTTAACTGTCTGTTACATGTGAAAGTCTAAAGAAAATAATAATAACCGCTTAAGCGCCATTCAACACCAAGCTGTTACAGAAAATCGATTTATGTATCCCAAATTGTACAATTTAAAATATGGGTCGTCCAATATCTAAATCAATTTACATCACTAAACCAGGTCAAGTAACATTAGAAGCGTTTAGAGAAACTCAATTTATGTGGTGTCTATTTAAAGTAAACTCAAGGATTAAGTTTAATGGAAATAAATAATAACACGAAAGCTTTAGAAAAAGTATCATTATTCAATCTAATAATGGTACATAACATATACGGTACAATAACGATACAGTTGATTACAAACAATAGGTAAAGTAATATTGATAATACAGGAGGTAACAAAAACGCAGGTGATCCGTTTTCCAAATCAGGATCCAGGTCAGAAAAAGTAAAAACGAATAATTTGTTTTTTGAATAAAAATATACAGGAGTTGGCTATTTGGACGACTACCATACAAAAATCAAAAAAGTTTGTTTCCATTTCTTTCAATAAGTGCCCGATACTGGTTACGACCTTAAATGGATCACCAACAATTTCATACACCATGTATAAGAAAACGTTACTTTCTAAACGGTAAAGCAAACTGTCATTTTGTTGAGTTAATTGCGGCAGTCAGTATTGTCACTTACTTACTTGGTTCGAAGACATAATTTTAAAGTATAACAGATAAATTACCTAGACAGGCAGTGAATATGTTGTAACCGAAGTGATTACGTTACAGAGCATTGGCTCATTTCTTAATAACTACCTAAATTTGGTTTGTATTGTTTGTTATGGCATAAGGAGTATATTTCCGATCCTATTTTTAACTTTATTTTTCTTTGACAGATTTCAAAATCGATAAAAAATGTACATCCTTATGCCATATTAAGGGTTATTGTACCTACAATTACGTCAGCATTAGGTAAGAATTGTACCTAACTGTGACGTCACGCGAAACTTTAAAGCACTCTATTTCCGTAATTTTTCATTTGATGGATAAAAGAAAAAATACGGGTCGTACCTATATTTTTCATACTCTAACAGACGGACTAATTAGATTTTTTTGTCGTCTAGCATAGGCTAGAGGTGTAATAAGTACAATAATTTTGTTTATTGTTGCGGTTATATTTATAAATATTAATAGGAATTTTAAACGACATTTTAAATCATTATTTAAACTTTCACGATTTTCACACATTATAAATTGACTAAAACGGGGCTTAATCATGCCATTGAAATCAAGAAATACCCCAATTTCAATAGGGATGACGGTTTTAGAATCTCGTCTACATGGAATCCGGTCATTGATAAATGTAAACGTAATCGAATATCACCGGCTCAAAAATCGAACATCGTTAGTGTAGTGTGTCGAAATAGTCACATCCCTAGTGCGCAAAATGTTCAAGTGGACAATCAAGACCAAGTACGGGTAGTTCGTAAAACCCGCGCAGCTAGAAGATGTTGATGTCAACCTCAGCCAGTCTTTCTCCGGGACCACGGGGACAATGTCGCCCTTGAAACGTCGGAGGTTTGTTTTCAAATTTTGTACACGATTAAGCCCCGTTTTAGTCAATTGATAAGACATTTTAAATATTAGCGGTTTTTTTATATATCGCTCTGTGTTTCCGAATGGTTAATATATATTTCCTCACCATCAAATAATATTACATACATTATTTTAATCGTAATACCATACAACTGACATCTGTGAGTTGTAAATGAAAAAAACTGATCGTGTTCGACCACTTTAATCCGTAGTCCTTCGATATGCTTAATCCAAGACCTCATTATAGCTGCATCTCTGTTTGACATATTGATTGGTCACGCTACTGACGAGACGTAAGACGATTACGGCTACTCAAAGGAATATTAAAATTGTATTAAGTATATTAGTGCAGTTATTTGCAACAACTGACGCATAATGTGCTCATACTCGTATGATTATAAATTCAATTAAGAGACATAAACTTCGTATTGTAAACAGTCAGCCTGTTACAGTCCACTACTGGACTGGACATCGGACTCCCCCACATTGACATAGAAATAAATAGATTACTAGTTTCATCCTAAATTAGTGGGTTTAATTTAAAATATTGTGATTTTTTTATGTGCTATTAATTTACACGTTCAAATACCGAAGCACCATTCAGCAAAGGTATACGAACATACAGCACAACAACAACCTCTTGCCCTCACCGAATATAAATTCTCCATTATGTCAAAATTATCTACTTACGCCTAATTGGCGTCACAGGGATATCGTGCCAAATATCATGTTGAAGTCTTAATGTGTTTTTAATGCAACTAATCTGAAGTGATTCATTCTCATCGATGAGTGTTATTGGTGTTATTATAATGTTATTTAAGAGTCGTAAGACATAATACGCGAAGTGTTATCTGACCATTCCGAACCAGAGATACGCTAAAAGCAGCGGCGAGGACTTTGATATATAGTGTTTTAGGATTGTACAAAAACATTATAAATTATATTTAAGTTCGGTTTGTTTATAGCTATAAATGGGTGGTCCGGAGTTAGAGTTTAGAGTTTTATAGGACTTCGCGTGTTGGGATAAAATTATCTGACGGACATAATAAAATAAATTTGAAATTGAATACCGATAAATATCGGGCGGGTTGGATAACTTTTATAGTTAGAACCAGGGATCATAAAGTACCAAATTAAACTACGCAATATTGGCTAGGTACTGAAGCAAATATTATCAAAACAGAATTTAAGTTTAGGTTGGTCAAACTTGAAACCGACAAGACAAAATTTTTGATTAAATTTTATGTTGATGTATTTGAAAATACAATGCTACAGTGTGCAAAAATATATTATACCTAAATTAAACATAATAAGTAGATAGTTACTTTAGTTTCCTGTTTTAGTGAAACGTACCACTTTTTCGCTTCGCAATCGGCAATAAGGCGCTTATGTCATAAAGATTCATTCAGAAATAAATTTTACCAACAACCGACATAGCGGTACCTTTCAATAAAAACAATCACATTTTTGCTACAACTTGTATATTTAAGTTCTACAATAGTGACACTGCTAATATACGAATACAGAATGAAACCACCTCGCCTTAAACATACCCAAGCAATATTTGGTCCTCATTTACTGTAAACAGCATTCCTCAGTGTCAGCTTTGAGTCATGAGCTAAAGACGTGGAAGCCGATTTCACGGGCCTCAAACATTGCTGAATGCGCCCGCGCAGGCGGCCACCAATCAATTGAACACGTTATATTTACACCTGAGGCCTACCACAAACGGAAATTATGCGGTAGAGAGGCAGATGGGGAAATAGCGATTTTTGATGCTCACAGGAAAAATAGAAAAACAAAAATTGGAGGCGGAAAAAAAAATCGATGGAGAGTGGGGCCCTACTAGGCCGACAATCGACATGCTCCATAAAAAAATTTCGCTTTCAAAATGTATTGCCTAATCTGGGTCCTTACCATGACGACTTAACGCCATTTAGTTTAGGGTTCTTAGGGCTCGTTCAAAAATCATGTGATACATTATGGGGGGTCAAGATCACGAACAATCAAACCCATAACAAAAAACGAAGACCAAAAAGTACCAAAAACAGAAATCACCATGGTTGGTCGTTCCATAGTATATACGCAGGTAGGTCTCTATAATTCAATTAATATCTATTCTTCGGTAATTTAAAGTAAGAATTTTGACTATATAAAAACTAAGTTAAATATATGCAAAACCGTTCAGTATTTTTAAAACAGTAGTCAATATTCCAGTAACAGAAGAAGTTCAAATATCAAGGTTTAGGCAATTCGTTGTTTATCAGCCACAATATGTATAATGTTTAGATAAGACAGCTAACTATAAAATTCAATTCAATTACCCACAAAACAAGGAGTAAAACAGAATTCAAATTAAAATCAAATTAAACCTGTTAAATCCACAGCTTACACCGTGTCTAAAATGGGATGTTTATATACATTTGTCAGAGTGATTTATGGACCCGCGATATGATTTCCAAGTTCATGATTTGTATTGTGTTTGGAGCTATTAGTTATCCTGGCTTGACAAGCTTATTACACGATATTTCTGATTGAAAATGCCGCGTGATCCATGCTTGGGAATGTTTATTATACCTGTGTCGGTTAGTTAAATAATACTCATCTAAGCGCCACTGGCGCCAACCAGGGTCAGTCGCTAACCTGGAGTTACTGTCAATTTTCATATGAAATAAACGCTTAACTCTGAGTTACTTGGCTGACCCTGGTTGGTGCATGTGACCCTAATGCAGGTTTAGTGGTAAAGTGAATTAACCAACTCAAAGTTACACAAGGAAAAAAAAATACATGGTTAGATTTAACCTAAATTATTTAAAAAATCTACTAAATTGTATCCGTTGCGAAATAAAAACAAGTAAGTATTCAGTTTATAATTAATCAGAAGAATAGAGGTAATACGTTGGCATTTACACTGAACATTACCATAACCATAACCAAGCTGCAAAGAAAGAAATATATATTACTTACCTATAAGTATGCAAAATCAAACATAACTGTTTGTCTAGTATATATTATAATTTCTAATGTTAATCAATAAGCAGCTTAAGACCAAATTTATTTCTTATTTAAAATCCATAATGGTATCCATATTGAAATAAAATCGGTAGGTAAAATCAATTTACTTTTTGACCTGCATTAGTAAATCACCATCGAATGCTACGTATATCATATCTAAAATATTATAATGAGACCCCTACTAATAAATTACAATGAGCTTTTATGTTAGGTATTATTGCTTAATTTGGTCAGTTAAATATTGGATATATTTGACATATGTATTTGAATACACCCGTAAATAATGTACATTGGTTCAGTATCGCCTTTTTCCCGAAATTCGACTCTACGAAATATGAGCTATTGAAACAGTTATAATATGAGAGATCACTGCACTAAGGCAAACCATGATGTGTGAAATATTGATTATTAAACTGTGGACTGATTTAAGATGGAATTAAATTGATCGAATTCCATAGGAGTTACAGCGGACCATTAGGTAAACGTACGACGCTGTCCCAATGGGTGTCATATATTGGACACTAGTGTGTCGAGCACTTGGGCGTTTACCTTAGATAAAATGAAAAAGAGAAACAATATTTTCCATTAAATAAGTTTGATCCTTATTAGTCAGAGACAATTTCAGGCAGGTAAGAACTTTTAATACTTATGAACATTTGATCGACTGATCAGGATTACAGACTACTACGGTAAACTGAAAATTCCCTCCAATATTAGGATGATTTGGAAAAAAATCTCACATATTTAAAATACGAATTTATTAGTCAATTTATACAAACACAACTTCCGTTTGTTCGACACCGTTTGTCTATCATATTATGTAGCGACGACGTTCACATACATATACGACTTTATTCCCCCAGACCTGCTGATAATAAGCATATTAATAATCACTACCATAAAGAATTGACAACGATCGATTTTTTATTAAAAGAACATAAGTTAACAAAACCAAGTATCAATAAAATCAATAAAGACGAGGCATAATATGAATATGAACTAGATAAAGATACGTATTGTAAAACATGAGAGAATTCTGGGAAATCATTATGAATTCTGTTTTCAAAGCTGATTTTTGACGTAAATTCATAAACTATAATATGATTAAGGGTATAGACTTTACTCTTTAGAATTTAAGAGCTACATTGGATTGACAAGGGAATCATGCTACATATTTGAAAAATACAAGTTAATAAGTCTCTAAATCTGTGATAGCAATTGTGAACTCTAAAGTGACGTCTGAAGATCAATTTTCGCGTGGGTTTATTGTGTCTAGTTTAGATTCAAAATAGTCAGTCCGTAATTAGCGGGAAGCGGTATTTTGTTAATTTATTGATATAGCAATCAAATAGTGATTGGAATTCCGACACCAGATGTCGTAAAAATGCAGATTGGGGGGACGCATGTGAATGGTGGATTACGCGGCTACGCCAGACCATAACCTAGTAACTGACATTTTTTTGTGTATTTTAATTTTATGCAAAGATAATACATAATTTAAATACCAACGAAAGGAAATATTTCGTAAAGCTTTATTTCAGCAAAAAATAAATAAAAAAAAACCTAAATTAACTAACTAGAAAATATAAGGCTGGTGGCATTGCCCCGCTTAATAGCGATTCCGATTCTTCGGGCAAGATAGGAACCAGCCTTCTGGTCACCCGTGGAAATATTAAAAAAAATGAAGATAATTGAATTAAAAGAATTCTAGTTGAGGTGTTACTTTAGCAGGATATCGCCTTAACTAGTGACGTAATTGTATTATTTGGTTTATTCAGCCACCGCAAAGTTTCGCTAGGAATTCCAAAGACATTGCAACTTATCGTCTGTCATAGATATTGCAAGCTGAATTAATGATGATACTGAATTGTTTTACGGGATAATATTACTTCGATAGACGAATTATTCGTTTTAGGGAACTCTTTTCAGTTTCCTTAGACTTTCTATTAGAAAAAGCCCTGCGTCAGGGCAGTAAATTGAAAACTGTATGAATCGATTGTTTGGAGCTTAAAATACTATCCAGCTAATTCTAAAGCTGAATCTACTGCTGTTAAGTTAAAGGTTGACTCACAGTAGTCCGTTCCGTTCCGATCCGATACGGGACGATCTGTCAGTTTCTATACAAAAAGTCACGTGACGTCCGAGGGCTCCGAGCTATCACGTGATACTTTCTATAGAAACTGACAGATCGTCCCGTATCGGATCGGAACGGAACGGACTACTGTGAGTCATCCTTAAGACTACTTCCTGTTGTTGGAAAAGTATTTTAGTAGTGAAACAACGAAGTAAAACATACAATACTATACGAATACTCCTTATCAAAAGAACTCAATGCAGAAAATACCTACAATAAAAGAAAGCGATTTTATTTTTATTTTATTTTTTGATGTTTCGATCGTTTCCAGACAACCATTAAGTAGCGGAAACGAATGAATTTGTCAGTACAGTACCATTACATACTCCAAACGTACACACGCGTTTAAAAGTGCATGTACAATTTATGAATGAATTTATTCATAAACTGCCCATGCAATTTTGAACGCGAGTACTATCGCGTTCAATACCCTATTTGTTGCTTATAAAATTCTCCACCGTTAAATTCCGAACGCAGATTTGACACTGACCGACACAGCGTGCGACATTCTTAATGACATTCGGTGAAACACGTGAAATCTGACGCGGGACCGTAATAACGTGATAATGACGAGATTCGGGCGGGAACGACCAACCGGAGGCTGTGGGAATGACAGGTGGTTGCGAAAGCAATCATCACTCGTAAATGTATTGTGGATCATTTTACATCTCTCTGTTAAACTTGTAATGAAGCCCACATACAGACCCTGTGAAATGCGTCGCCGCGAATTCATCCAGACTATTAAAAAAACAAGAAACATAATAGTTATTTTGTCTTGTGAAACATTTAACAGAGAAAACACTAGGTTAAAATGTAAAATAAAAATCATGTCATCGATCCAATTACTGAACTCGGTTCCGAGTATCATTATGATGGAAGGATGTAGGTCGCATGAAACCAACTGCTACATGAGAATGTCATAACAATTTTGACGCTTTCGACGTTTTCACGTCCGTACAAAAAAAAAGAGACATCATTCCATTCGATTACTTACTGAGTTTAGGCGAATCACTTACATCGCGACAAAAAAAGGTAGACATGAACGGAGGGCGCCACTGAGCTTTAGCAGGCAACATTTTATATTGTTTTTGTACTCCAGCACTTCTATCTGTCAATTAGAACAGCATTATGGATTTTCATACAATATATTAGCACTGTAGTTCTTTTTTCTAAAGTGCCAATACGACATCTTTCACTTTCTGCCACCATTTAAAATTTCGCGTTTCTTGATGTTTTTGGTGTCGTATAAAAACTAGTGTATGCAACAGCTCATAATTGGTTCTTAAAATTTTCGGGTCTATTACTAATAAGTGCTGTAGTAGAAAAACTACTATTATCTCATTCTGTCGCAAGTGCAACAAGAGAACAGGTGTTTCCACTGTGGTTTGCGTGTAATTCCACTTTATTTAAAGTCTACCTTTGACTGTCGAACTGTGTATATAGTAGCATATTTGTATTGTAGACATTTGAAAGAAGCTATGTTATATTCATATTTACTCAGCCCATTGTACTGTATAATTAATTTAACATTATTTTAGTTTACCGGCGACATAGGTATTGTCCCGTGTCATCATTTGTGCCGGTCTAATCATTTTAATTGTAACTTTCAGTCGCGTTTTTCAATTTGTTTAATGAAGGCATGATTAATGAAATGTTAACAGGTTTTCAAAACAAAATGGCATGACTTCGATGTTTCAAATCACACGTCAGTCACATAGTCACCTTACAGAAATGTTTTCTAAACATGGACACCTTTGTTTCTTCTGACGAAAGTAGGTTGCGGTCGGCGGCGGATGCTTTATGGAACAAAAATACTAAAGAAAATTAATCATATTCACCTGTTAAATATCCTAAGGGTTAACCTATGGAGGTTTATTACACACACCTAGTAGGTATACAACGTTACAATGTCTTATTCGAATTTTAACAAAATTCTCTACATATTGAAGAAAATACATGGGAGGTCAGGGAGGTACTAAGGCACTCTCATATTTGCACAGAAAATGCGGTTTTCATAAAAAAAATAAGTACCCTTTATTAGTTTTTCAAACATGAGGTTTGTAAAATAAATTTAAAAGACTTATACCGAAAATTTCACGGCCTTTATTAGGTTATATTACATTGTAACATACATTTAAAGACATATACCGAAGATTTCACGGCCTTTATTGTTTTTCCGTACTTTAGGGTGGCGTACTACCGCCTATTACGAGCGTTTAAGCGTACGATATTTAATTAGCACGGGTGTCAACCCTATGTAACTCTGTTTTCTGAAGGAAATGAAACACTTCAAAACTAATTAAATGTGTTGATTCACTGCAGGGTTCTAATTTCTGACCATAGTTTTGATTTTATCATTAAGACCTACTTGCAACACAGGGTTAGCCGATAACCCAGAGTTAAGCTGTCAAATTTCATGCAAGAAAACCGGCCAAGTGCGGGTCGGACTCACGCACTGAGGGTTCCGTACAAACTTTATGTTGCAACTTCACCGAGAAGTAGGAATTTGACGTCAGCCACATGTATCGACAGATTGGGTCACTAGTTTGCACGGAGTTAGTATGAGAGTTTGTTTTTCCATGATATTTTTTATCAGGTAAACCAATTTTTTATACATTATTTACATAATACCATATAAATTTGAAGAAAAAAAATTAACCTAAGTTGGTTAAATTACAAACTTAGTTAAGGAAGGTTTTTAAGCTATTGCATAGCTTCTATCGCGGGCCTTGAGCGCGGGGACCGAATCCAGAAATTCCGTAACGAAAAAAAACCTGACGCTCCCCACTCCGACGGACCGAAACCGACTTTATTCACTTTGTTACAAAGTTCTTTATCGGGGAAAGGATATATCTCCATACGAATGTCGCTAAGTGTCATATTCTATACAAAATATTGAGGACAGTAGCCCTTATTACCAGAGATACGGCGATGTCAAATGTCAAAATAAACACTATTATTTTTTCCCGCCAGAATCAAATATGTTAAATCGATTTTGTAATCGATGCATAATATACTGGCTGGATCGAATTAAAGGCAAAAGGCGCCTAATTTTTTATTTAGACTGCGAATCGTTTTGTTTTTTTAATCGATACCTTAGTGCAAATGCAAAGTCGTACTAAGTACCATTTTAAATTTGTGAATTTAGCACGTTAGTGCACAACGGAATAAAGTGGAAATTTCATTGGCATAAGAAATATTAGTACCTACAAAGAAGTAGAGTATCGAAATATGCCTTTGTCTTGTTTATCAAATATTTTCTATTGGTATATTAGATTTGTTCCTTATTGTGATAATCACAAAGGTGATATTGCTGCGTGCTGTAAATATTTTGTTTGTGGTGTTCGAAGACGATGATCACCGTATGTTTTTCGCCTATAAAAAAGCTCTCTTTCACTGCAGACGAAAATGTACCCAAATTTATTTTAAGTTTTTTTTGTTCAGTAGTGTCATAAACAAACAGAAATTAAACTTAAGTAGGTACATATTTGTCACTACTGACGAAAGTGCACAAAAAATACAAAACTGTGTTTTTAGGAAATGAGTTGAAAAGTGACCAATGTGCCGGGATCCATTAAATCTATGTAAATATGATATGTTTAATGCTGTGATAAATTTGATAATAAATAAAATCACTAATAATGGTAACTTTGTAGCAGCCCGCTGTCTCCACAACCAAAGGCATGAACATGTATTGTATCCATGTCCTATAGACCTAAGTTGCTTATCCACGACTGTCATCTGATAATGATAATGCTATAAGTTCATGAAAAGACAAGTTGCATGGATAGTGCGACGGTGATTGCTGTCAAATGTGAGTAACTATATAGAATTATCAGAAATTGTCATACAAAGGTGACAAACTGTTGTCTTATTACGTTACGCTATCCGTTTGGGATCTTATCCCAGAAGGGAGCGCACACTTTTGCCGCTTCGCCACCGCTAGAGTTTCGGCAGAGGGCTCCTGCTACGTGGGAAGTGCGAGTAATATGGGTGGTCGAAATTGTGCTAACGCATGTAACATCCCACACTGAACACCGCCCCGTTTTCCACAGCACCAGGGTCACTCCATCTTGCTATCAGTGCGGCTAAACCCAGTGGCTCCAGAACGGAATGAACACCCGCTGACTGAAGAGACCTCAGGACAATATCATTGAGGTCTTAGTGACGCGGAATCCAACCACTACAAATACGGCAACTCAATGTATATATGGCTGTCAACACCCACCATGCATTGTACAAGCGGATGACATACATACCTCATAGCGGGCCCAGGGGAGTACAATGGCCAAACGCAACGATTTTGCCTTTGCGCAAAGAACAATGTCACAAAGCCAGTACGGTTTTTATATTAAATATTGGACAAGGATAGTTTATAAATAAACTCAGATTTTTTTGTACGATTACTTTTCTAAAACAGCTTATTACTGAATATGCACAACTTGATGGATTAGGATGGCACTTATTACAGTTCTATCTATATGGCACTAATGGAACTAGGTATCGCCTATATCCCCGTTAAATTGATTTGATTAAAATTATTTTAACTTTGCGCAAAAACATTCTTAGATCATGGCATGCCATTAGTCTCATTAGATACATTTTACTTAATAATGGCATCTATTTTATTTTTGTTGTCTAGCAAACTGATCTTGCGTAGCGATGTTGTCACAAAACCAGCACGGTTTCTTCAATTACATTTTGGACAAATTTCCATGCGATGCTAATATTGTAAATTTGATGAACTATTATCTGTTACCAATTCACACTAAATTAAAAACGCTGAACGGATTAAGGTGAAATTTGGCATGGGGATGTTTTGACTCCTAGGAAAGGACAGAATAGTTTTTGTTATGAAAATCATCCTATATAGAGGTGCAAAGGGGAAGGAAGCAAGTGAAATAGTCAAATCTATAATTGCATGGGCAGTTTATGAATGAATTCTTTCATAAATTGCCCATGCACTTTTGAACGCCTGTGTAAATGCGAATAAAGGCCTCTGCCGATCCTATCATAAGATCGTCCTTGGTTGAGATGAGACATAATATATACTTACCTACCTAATGAAAGTTTATAATTATTATATGCGTGACGTAATTATTTTGGTATCCTCGCAATGTTTTTCTTCACTGGGAAGTTAGTTGTAATCAGGTACCGACTGACATTCTGTGGGTTAAATTCAGTGAGCTTAAGGCAGTGTTGTAAACCGTGATCAAAAACACTCGGCCTTGATTACTTATTTCATTGAAAGATAATTTATGTCAACTTGGACGTAGGTACTTTTTAGCATATCTATAGCGTATCCAGCCACTGAAAGATTAATATGTGGTCAAAGATACATACAGCTGTCACAAAAATGCTGGTGATTCGATTAAATGTGTAATCACTAATCAGTATCGAATTGTGGTTAGGAGAATAAATAAACAAAAAATGTTTGACAAAAAAAACATTTAGTCCTATTTTTTCCAAATCAGATTACAATATTGATCACCAGCATTTTTGGTATATCATGAATTATTAACGAGAACAAGGAATAACAGGTTACTGTAGTTGCAAGTTAGTTGTTTGTTTTATACGGCCCCGGAATTTAATTAGCAATTTACAGTTTCAGTCAATTTGGTATTTAATACTTATGGTAATAAAAATACACTACCAAAAATTATAATACTGCGCAGACGAAGTCGCGCTAGTAATTGCATAAGTTGATACAAAATGATATGCAATAGCTTTACCGCGGCAGTCCCCGAGTGCCACACGTATTTTTTTTTATTTAAAAAAAATAATGAATCAATTTGGGATCGATTTTATATTTTGCCTGTAATATTTAGGATTATATTAAAGTTGTGTTAAAAAAAATATTTTTACCTTCATAAACTTCGGAGATAAAGGGGGAATGGTATTTTTTTTACAGTCTCGGTTATTAATCAAAAAAACATAAATGTAAAAAAATTATGAAAAATGTTTTAGAATGTGCAAATCAAGCTCTTTCAAATGATACCCCACATGACCCAGTGACTAAACTTTTAATGTTTGCCTCCTCTTTTATCGGGCATTTTTCATTGAAAATAAATGAAAATTTATCTACGAACTTAAAAAATGGTGTCTTTGAATTTGCAAATATGGGGGGGGTCACTCGTAGTTTTATGTTGACACAAAATCTTCTACCTTAAGGTGGTATAAACTGTCAGGGTTCGCGCAACGCGAATTACCTCACGGGTGCCATCAGTTACCTATATTTATATTTCAAACAACGCATAGGTATATAGGTACAAATTTATACATAGATAAATTATACCAATACTAAAAAATAATCAATAGAAACCTGTTCTTATAATACAAATAATGTTCGGATACATATTTTGTTCCAATTTAACGATGACTCACACCATTCCGATCCAATCCAGGAGGATCTGTCAGTGATGATGAGTGACCATCTTAACCCTGTGAGAACGAGTGCTCTAAAGTGCTCGAAACGTAGGGTCATGGAACACCATTTATATTTATTAACAAATAAACGCGATTAATCCGTTCTAAAGTGTTTATTAAGTACTTGTGCCAATATTCGAAGTTTGCGTATCGCAATGGAGTCATAAGCTGATTTTATGTGTGTTTTACGAGTATTATCCTAGCTTACTAATTACATTAAACGACCCTACAGCGTCGGACCGATACCTTTAAATAATCTTAACCAGAGGTTTATGAGCATTTATGATTAAAATAATACTAATTGATGTATTTATTACGTACAATATCTATTCTTATTCAGTTTCATAGAACATTTCTGCATAGTGAAGATTTTTCTCATGATAGGTAACTGTCAGAGTGTTTGCAAATATTAAATATGCATATACGTATACAGCGCCAGCAGATATATCGTCAGTTGCAGTATGAATTACTGTAACCACTTACTTTTTCAGGAGGAGCAAAAAACTATTTCACTGAATACGAGTAGTAAACGTGTCATAACTATTTAAGTTTTTATCGTTGTTTGTGTTTTTTTTATGTTTAAAGTATTTATCTTGGTTTTGAAAGATTTATTTGATGATTAATAATATATTTATGATACTGTAGTAGATCCGAAAAACGTTAATGCTTAATTTTTTTTTTAATATTGTCGTTACATTAGGAATTTCGTGAAAAAATCTGGTACAGATTTTGTAGTTTAATGTTACTAACAAAAGTGTATGTAAGACTTGGAAGTCTGTGGCATGTAGGGAAGCACTATGCTGCCTAAACAGGTGCGAGTGGGTTTGCTTACTTAAAATATACTACACTTTATAAGTTGAATTGAATACACCTGCGTTCCATTTAAGTTATTCAAAACCTTTAATTACAGCCCATTTCAATTTTAATTGTCAACAGCACATTTACTTTAAAGATATATAAATGTTCGTTATACGATCTCATCTAGTGGCGGCCTAGCACAACTCAACGCGATTGACTGTGAAGTCGCGCTTGATGTATGAAGTGTCGCCGCCACGTTGATACGGTACTTCTTTTTCTCACAAGTTCTTGGAATAATCAAACTGACTGTCAATTACAACAACAAAAACCTTTATCTTTATCTTTTTTCCTTTACCCAACAAAATTTTCTCAAAATTTGCAGCAGCTATTGAGTATTTCCGCTGCGTCAACCAAAGACACGCAAGCATGGCGTAACTCTTATTAATCATGAAAAAAATTGTAAATACCTACTTATTAATATAATATAAGAACCAGTTTTATTAACAGCTTGATGCCGTTTTGACTAATAAACGACAAATTCTATTTTACTTACCACAAAACCTTAACTTAAGCGCCATAACTTTATGCATACACACAGAAAATGTAGCTTAAGTAGCATTTGAGCTAATAAAAATATATGATGATGAGTGTAACCTTCAAATGTGGTTCCTAACTATGAGTTTTTTGGCTTAGAATAAAAAAGTACCTATAAGTAAAACAAAAATTAGATTACTCTACTAAATGTAAGATACCTACATTACCAAAACGTCTTAAAGTGGATCAAAGTGAAGCGATTTTTGCTAACTTAATCGACATTATTTTCTAGATACTGATCGAAATTTTAAAGACAGTCATCGATGGAGCAGAAAAATTGCAGTCAAACTGTATATTTAATTAAATTTCGTCATTTTGGCGGTTACATTAATTCATACTAGAACTGACAAGTTATATCAGAGCAGCTAAGGCACTCAAAATATCAAAATATACACTCTAACACCTTGAAAGTAAAAACATAAGGTCAATGTGGTTAATTCCGTCATGGGACGATTATCGACTGAGTCGGCACGGCAGCGCTGCGTACCTATATATAATATAATAATAATAATTTTCTTTATTTCAAGTTAATACACTCATAGTTACAATAAATAAGATACACTACAGACAGTCAAACACTAACACTAATTATCACCACATTTAAAAAATGTGCGTACCATCAGTTGTTTTCGATTGCGACTGCGGCATTCGAAAGTATTTCCGTCTCGCTCCTACCACTCTTCTGGCAGGAGCGAGACGGACATACAGGTTAGCACTAGGCGAAATTAGGATTTGCGATCCGTATCCAAAATGTATGCAATTATCAGGATCTGGATCCGGATCCGACAGATATTCCATACATTTCGGATCCGCATTGCAAACCCTAGGCGGAATAGACCTTATGACGGTATTAAATAATCCACATTGACCTTAAATACTCAGATGGTTTGTGAGCACATCATTGTCATTGTAACAAGGTATGAAGTGATACAGGCATTTTTAACGTTATAAAGTTTTATAATACCAAAGTAAAAGTAGTGCATTTATTTAATTCCACTACGACTTTTAATCAAAGACACTAACTCTGCCTACTGATATTATCTTATCACTAATTGCTATAGTGCTTCGGATGTAAATGATAAATCGGACAAGTCATAATCCTAGAAAGAATTTCAGATTTTAATCAAAAACATCCTTTTAATTTACATAATGGAAAGTTTATCTCAAATATTATTAATAGGCACCCGATTCGAGACAGATGATAAAGGAATGTCATGAAACGCCAAAATATAATGTGCTTACTATATGAAACAATCATTAAAAAAAATATTTTGATATAAATTGTAAAATAAAGTTGAATAACGTAACACAAGAGGCACGCCATACAAAAAAACAACACTCGTAAACAGTAAAAAGCGAACAAACAAATGACAGTTTGGAATGGCGGCGTTTTGAATCTAGAATAGACACCCACTTGAATTTGACAGCTGTATCAAATTTAAACTCATAACCTACTGTTTTCAGGAGGTAATGTTAAAATTACAGTACGGTAAAAAAAGTTCCGTTAATTCCTGCTGGTTGCTAATGCTGGTCATTGCCTATGGTTTCTGAACACGTTTAGAGCACTACGAATGATATGTGCGTAGATAAATAATGTTAATGATGTAATTAACAGTGCGTTTATTATTTCAGGTGCTGTGTGGGGCAGTGGCGGGAGACGTGTTAACGAACGCGACTCGCGTGCGCCGGACGCCTCGACAGCATCACCGCGCGCCGTAAGTGTTGGCTGTCAAATATTACTCCTGAATCATCATCATCGTCATTGGCCAGTACATCTGTTTTAGATGTTTGTTGTGGCGCTTGTGGGTCTACGGGGCCTTGTATCGCCGTTGATGGCTATATAGAGTCCTATAGAAGCGCGGCATTTCTAGCCACAACGATCACACACAAAACGCGAGTCCACAGGAGGTGGTCTCCAGCCCTCCAATAGCAGCTCCAATATTTATCCTCAATAGCTCACCCTATTTTAACTCAATAAACTTATTCTTGTTGTGTTTTATGCAGAACTTTTAAAAGCTCAAAACTATTTGTGGCGATGAGTGCGGTGTCAACCTAAGCCTTTGTTAAACTGAAATGTAAAGTCTTACGACCACCTTTTACTCAAAAATTGTCTCATGATGACCCAATAACCGTAACCTCAATGATGACTACAAGCGGATTAAAGAAAAAAAACCGACTTCATTTGGCCTTCCCGGCAAAATTAAATTTGAAATTAGTTTGAGTTAGGCAGTTTACTTCAAAAATATCCAATTCACCACACGTGTACCTTTGAAAATTGAGTAGCTTTCATAATGTCTCAGGGCTTCCATCATTACATCTGAAGTAAAATTAAACGGAACGACCTTGTAGACCTCCAAGGTCACAAATAAAATAACAATGTGTTAAATTGGATGACAGACTGGAAATTATCGAGCAGTTCCACTATGCCATCCCTAATCTTTAATATCAAGTCCACCTCAGCAAAATGATGACTTCAGTAAGAAAATGGCCAAGCTAATTATGAATCTAATCACAATGCACGTGCCGTTAAAATTTAATGAGTTCTCTCAATTCCTCATGAATCCATCATCAGAATGGAACTATAATCAAATATGACTACCTTGAAGGTATTTCCTTACAAACCACATACCTTACCTTATGGATTATGCCCTGAGAAATTGTTTGATATGATGCCAACGGCTGCATTTTACCACCGCACCGCTCGCCGTCGGCAGGGTGTTCACCCACATACCCTGGAGTCTAAATGGTCTCGTACCGTGCGGTTTAAGAGGAACTTCCTCCCGCGGACGCTCTGGCTGTGGAATGAACTCTCTGCCGCAGTTTCCCCAAATGACTACAGTATGGGGTTCTTCTAAAAAGGAGTGTTAAAATTTTAAAGGGTCGGCAACGCGCATGTAACACCCCTGGAGTTGCAGGCGTCCATAGGCTACGGTGAACACTTACCATCAGGCGGGGCGTATGCTTTCAAATAAAAAAAGAATTTTTAAAATCAGTTCAATAATGACGGAGTTCTGAGGTAACAAACATCGAAAATAATAATAATTTAAAAAAAATACACGAATTGAGAACCTCTTCCTTTTGAAATTGTAAAGTTAGTTGATTATCTCAAATGAATGAAATGTTATCTCAAATCACCCAATCGTCATTTTCAGTAAATGCATTTATGTATAGTATACCTACCTACTTACCTTCCTTGTGCAGTAGTTGATTTTAAACGGATGCCCTAAACCGTGACAAACTGGCAATAACAAAAGTACCTACTATTCTCGATAACATCATGGTTTGTGAGTGTTTCTCGACTGCCTCGGCCTTTGTTGTTGAAATACCTATATAACCCAGCAAACATTTAATCCCAAAACAAGTAGCTGACGGTAGTTTAATTCTATTATTTTATTTTACAGGATAGAAGAAGAGTGGAAAAGATCACACTGGCGCGAGATGCATCATATCATGGTGAATGAGGCCAAGAACCACAGCGACGGCGTGGACTGCTGCCCCACCGTGCACGAGATGACCGCGCCCCAGGGTGGCCGCACCCTCAGCGGTCTCTACGTAGAACTGTACCGGGACGGCGAGAACAACATGCAGCTCTACGAAGTCTCCTGTGCGGCGGGCGTCGTTGACAAACCCTGTAGGTTTGTCGACGCGAGACTCTACAACCAATCTCGATGCGTCCAGAAATACTCCTACTCGTACGCCTTAGTGCGGCCCTACGGCCCCGATGCCACCGAAAATCCGCATCGTCACAGAAGGGAACGACAAGGAATGTCCTTCAAAGATGGCGAAATCACCGTCTCGGGCGGTTGGTCCATGGACTACGTCCAAGTTCGCTCCGGCTGCGAATGCCAAATCATCCCCACGCTTATTAAGCCAAGGAAGAAAAACCAGCACAAAAACCAGAAACCAGAGCGACACATCTGGCACAAGCAGGGGAAAAGAATCAAAGAACCTAATAGAAAATATAACCCAAAGGGCGATGAAACCTGATTGTGGGACTCAGTGCTAGTGTAATCCAGTGGGACTTTGAACAAATTTACGAGGAATTATCTCGACTTAGTATTACGGAAGTGTCTTCGCATCTGGTTGCCGTGATTTAGCCTGCCAGACTAATGGCGGGTCCAAGGACAGTTTAGTTTTAAGTTAATTAGATGCGGAGACATTTGAGCTAGATTACGAGACGATGTGACGCAGATGCCGCGACGCTAAATGCATAAAAATAGTAATCATTGCGTTTATGGTTGTGCAGACAGGAAATAATAGGTACATTTCCGGGATCGCTTTCACATTACGCAGTAGCAGTTGTTATGTCTAGACAACTGCTACTGAGGTACTGTTTAACGACCAATCAGACTATGAAGCAAATGTATTGCGTATCCTTGAAGTCCAAGCCCTCTTTATGGTCTTAGGCCCATTGCATTCCCATGAACGTTCTTATTAGTAATCCTGTAACTATTAAGTAGCTCATACTTTTTTTATAAGTTGACCTCTGGCTAGTCTCGGCTATAGCGGCGGCTTAGATTTTTTTATTATATAAAACTATTATAAAACCTACTACACGGTGAATTCACCAAACTATACCTACATAGTACCTATATGCTTTTCGTGGCATAACGTTGGCGGTTTACATAGGTAACTACATCACGTCACATTCTTATCATTTTATCGCCTATCGATATCCACGATAAACAATAAATCCATGACCATAATACTGGAATCTGTGTCACTTCGTCTTGTAAATGTACGTTATGTTACCGACGCGACAAGTCAGGTGTAAGCTTGGATGTAAGAGCCTATCGGTTGATTGTATCTATTGTATTTATTTTCGGAATTTCGTCTATATAGTTACGCTTCTTGTTAGTATTGTATAGTTGGTCTTGAAGGAATAAAACGGGACGATCTGCGGTGCCTTGTGGAACTGATGTGCCTTATATTACTGTTCAACTTTTTTGAACATGTTTTTGATGTTAATCTGCATTTGGCAAACATTGTGAATTGGTATGATGATAAATTATAAATACCCTTTAACATAATTAGTACACTTCTACTGGTTCCGAAAAATTCAATATTTCCGCTGTGCGCATCCGCTTTAACATCAAACATTAGGTATATTACTTTACCTATATGTACTTTCTACAACTCAGAAACAGTGATGTAGAACAAAAAAAACAAAAGCGAAAGCACCATTCATTAGCTCTTTGAAATGCACATTGTTGCCATATACTCGTACAAAAAATCTTATACATATTTTTGTGTGGGTGCGATGACATCTTCGACACTCTGTTGTGTCACGGATATACAACAGACAGTAAAAGAAATTTAAAAATAAAATAAAATTGTGACCTCATTCCCTCTGATTGGGTGCTTCAGTCAATATGGCCGGCCCATTACAGCATATTACGATTTTATTTTACTAAAAATATAGTTAATATCAATTTTCATATTGAAATTCGTCATTTTTGGAATCTTAAGAGCACCTACCTATATTTTTCTCTGACACTTTTTAACTGTCATCACGCCAATTCAGATGAGGCCTTTTCATTTGTATCACAGTTTTTTATTGATTATAGATTAATATACACGTAAAAAATTTACAGTCTAATATTTTTGCCGCCAGATAGAGCTATATTTGTGAGACAATAGCATACTTACCACGTTGCATATTCATGTACAATCCCAGTTAGGTATTATTGTTTTACATCACCTGGCAGAGATGTTCCACTGATTATTACGCTCTCTTCCTCTTAAATTTAAGAATATTTATTCAAAGTTAACATTTAAATTTTTTTGTTATCATTATAACGGTACTTACGACGTTTAGGCATAAGTGCGAGTCAAAGATCTGTATTATTTTCTATTTTGTAATACTTTTATTGTATTTAAAAGGTAGCTGTTTAAGGATATTCATTTATTTATACTGTTTAATACGAGGTATTCCGATTTTCAGTATGAATGTTGTATGTATGTTGAAATCACTTCCATAAAATGTTATGAATGTAAATAAATAACACAATAGTATTGTTGACTGAGATAGTTTTGTGCATTTAGATGTGTAATTTAATAGCAAGACAAATATTTTAACAATAATTTAAAATAAAGTAGCAGGTGGTCATTCTCGAAGCTTTAAATGTGTGCATCACTTCAAAACTGATATTGACGCCATCTATTGACGAGTAGCAAAATTTTTGTAAGGAAATATAGAAGCGCTTGCACACATACAAAATAAATATAAAATGTATTCCGATTTGACCGTCGAATTTGTATTGTTAATTACTTAGTATCACAAAACAGTGCCATGTTCGTAATAAGTGTAAGCCATTTTTCATTTAATGTGAATTTGTCATTCGTGTAGTTTCATGAAGTCAGTTTTGTACTTAGATTTTTTATACGTACATCAACTCTGCCACCGAATTTTAATAGTTTTAAAATAAAAATTAATTACTACCAATGCGTAAACAAATCAACTTAAGTTTTATACATACCTCAGTCAAATATTATGTATATAAATAAAAATATCAGTATACTGTCCAGCATTATTAATAATACTTTACAATTTATTGTTGCCGTCAAAATGAAACTTTAAACGAAATAAAAAACTGAATCAGAAAAATTGTTTCATTTTTTTACTTAAATATTAGTACTAAGTCAAATTAAGTAGCTACCTTTCTTACTTACAAATTGTAAACTTACCTATTTACTTACAAATAAATGCGTCATCATAATCCTACCTCTTTGTATTAATCTTTAAAAAACACAGAGATCTATATTATTATATAGGTAAGTTAAAACACTGTGAGTGTTATATATTATCTAACTAACCAATTATAATTCAACTTAGATCTACTAAGCTCAGTCATGATCTGAAACAAAACATGCAATGGTTATTTCAATCAAAGTAGTCCATTAAGATTAATTAGATCATAATTTAAAAAAAGCCGTAGGTACTTATTTTATAGACCATATCTAACACGGCTGAAAGCAATTAAATATCAATATGAAGTTTTTTTTACTAATGTACTCAAGCAATGGGACACTCCAGGTATAAAAGTATGAAATCGTGCAGCTGAGACTATTTCAAACTTATTATTTTGTGAAATGTTGCCATCTGTCGGGGAGTAGCGGATTTACATAACAAACTATGTTTACACTAAACACTGCTATACACTGGCAACACCGCATAGCAGAGTCTTTCCATCGGATGAACAGATGGCGCTAGTAGTCACAACAATATATTTAGCCTCTAGTCTCACAATATTATGTAGCCCTAGCACAAGAGTGCTGCGGCCTGCAACAGTATCTCGCCGTCGAGAAAGACACCTGTAATTTTTAACTGTTCGGATTAGACAGTGACAGTTGTCTTTCTCGAACGCGAAATACTCTCGCCGCACTCTTGTGCTAGGGCTATGATGTAGGATAATTTTGATGATATTTGAATTTGAATAATGTAGCAACTTACCCAAGTATCTCGTGCTGAGATACATGCCCGCGAAGCCGGCTAGCACAGCTGCGAGCTGCGCCATGCCGCTCCATCGCTTCTGCTCGTGGAAGCGAGCTCGCTCACGAGGCAACACTTCGCTCACTGTCACGTAGAGAAGAGTGCCCGCTGCTAATGCCTGCAATTTAATGTTAAATAGCATCACATGGACTTCTGCAGCTCCTCAGTAAACAAAAGAGAACGAAACAAAATGGCGTGCGAATCAGGGACCAAGTTGGTCCGACCAATTGTGAATTTCTCCTCCTCATTGCCGTTTACTCTGTTTGCACCATAAAAGACATGTGTACGCTCTCATGGACCATGGGCTTCATGAGACTCAAGAAGAGGTTAAAAACTTTAAACTATCGCGTTTTGTACAAAACGAGAATTATCGCCACGTTTCACCACAGTTTCACGTATCATGGTCTCGGCTTGACATATTCTTGACGTCGGTATATTAAGGTAAATTAACTAAATGCGCGATATACCCGCTCTATGTTTATAATAACGTTAAAAACTGTTCATTTAAGTACCCACTTAGTTTTTGCGTTTATTTTTTATACCTACTATGAACTTCAAAGTAGCCCACCCACCTGCATAATAGGCACAGCCACCGAGTCCTGGATACTCTGCACAGCTTCGAGCCCAGCTCCAAGGGCGATACCAGCCACGGATCCACCAGCAAACAGCGCCACGCATGCCATATGTGCGCACAGAGCTCGCCCAGCCGCGCACAGCTCTGCGCCCAGGCAGAAACCGACCACAAACTTGTGGGAGGCCACTGCGCCGAGAAGTAGCAACACCTGGAAAATGTGATGAAGTGTTTATCATATTGTTTCAAGATCTCTTTTAATTCGTGCATAAACACATACAATCGTACCGTCTTTTTCTTTTGCTAGTATGACCACCCCGTAAAGAGGGATGTACATACAGATACATGTTTTATTTCTACCGCTAGTGATAAAAGCTGGCCAACCAGACTATAGTATCGCGTACATTCGATTCCGAAATCCGATTTCGAATGTAGAAAAGTTTGTTTGCAAAATCTTTCGAGAGATACCTACAGTTTCAGTGTGTTCCGTACCTGATGGGGTATCTTAATAATACAACCTAAGGTTGTAAAATACTTTGCTTAAAATTCAAGTTAGTGAAATGGGGTAAAGTCAGACCAAGCTAAGTTTGCATTGATTTTGATATTATACAGACTGCGCATTGCACAACATTGAAGTGTTATTTAAAATATCAAACTTCTATTAAATTACGACGTTCTAAACACTTTGCTATTAGACATTTTATAGAGTCACGAAACCCCTCTAGTTCATGTGCCATACTATTATTATGAATTCATCCGGGCGCCTGGCAGCTGTACAGCGGTGGGTAGGCCTTTAGACCATATCTAAATCGGTACAAACTTAATTAGCTTAGTTAGACTCTAGCCACATTTTTTTTTCGGACACCTACCTGTGACAGAGGAACGGTAAGACTTGAGTTTTACATGTTGTGAATACATAATCTAGTCTCAGGACAAGCGACTCATAGACTGCCCTTGAATTGACTGCAATTTAAATAGTAAAAATCCCTTTAACAATACTTTACTCAGCAGCAGAACTAACTAAACTGGCTACTTAGTTGTTAAAAATTATTCTATCGTAACCTTATTGTAAAACCAAACTAAAACAGTAACTCTACGCAATATTTAGCTTGGATTACCCGAAATCGATTTTTTACATTGTCTGTTGTCGAATATTTGTCGATTGTCTTGAAGTCAGTTGTCAGTTCAAATGTCAAATTCCGACTCTTCGACGCCTTGTAACTTTTAAAATTGACGATATGTCACAAAAGGAACGACAGCAGGGTTAGCATGGTTGCCATTTTATCGCTTATCACGCTATGCGTCACTTTCGCACATACATACTTGTTAGAACGTGACAGCAACGTCGGTAAACGATAAAAACCCGACCATCATAAACTAGCTGAATCTCATGCATTTGCAAAGTGTGACTAATCTAATTATAATGTTTTCTTTTAAGTTTCGAGATAATAGGTAGGTACCTACACCATTCGTTCGATAACGTGATAGACCTTTGACTAAAGTGCGGACACACTGATTTGGCACACTTGGCAGTGTCATTGGCTCTGAGTAATAGATAATCATAATATTAACGTAACGCATTTTAACGATACACATATGTTGACGAGATTTATTTGATTTTCCACACGCGCCTGGTGACGAAAGTAAAATTCGCAATTTGTTTTGACCGGTCTCCCTACTTAACAAACTTTCCTTTATATTTAAACCTTATATGGGTCGGTCGGGTTATTGAAGCCCACGGTATTAGAGGTTAGGTACCTACTTGATCAAAATATCACAGTTTGTTACTTTGTATTCATAACACATTTCCTTTACGTCATTGGCTTAGTATCCTACGACATGATGCAGATTGTGATCTACTAGGACCTTAGCGTATGACTAATGACTATACACTGCACTATGCAGAGTATAGACGGGTAAAAATTGTACTAGGTAGTCTCCGCCCGCAATACGTGCGCGTAGAAGTCTTAAGTTTCAACAAGTTCGTTTTCACCTTCAGAATTGTGTACTTATAACCGTATCTACTCGATAGCGACTGCGCGATTCTATAGTAGATCTTGCTCGTTCTTAACTGGTGGCAGCGAGATGCAAACACTATCTAATTCGCGCAGTCGCTATCAAATATTACCTACAGTTACCACCACAGAAGTGGTGGTAAGTACACTGAATTGAAAAATATCCTCTCTCTAATTGTAGCTTGTGACAAGGCGTACGACTTTCAGACCAAATACCAGAACGAATGTACGTCTGTCTTAGATTATTTAATATTTTAGGTCCCAATTGCTCTCCGGTGAAATAAAATAGGTGGTATGAGGAAACAAGACTAATTCTACTCAATCAAATAACACTCTTTTTTGTTTGGGGCAAAAAGTGGAAGCGTGCTGGGCCCATAACCTATAATGAAAATACGTGTCCTCGCTAAATGCAGCTGTTTATTGAATGACAGATGTAAAACAACAAAACAAGAATCAATCAAATACTTTATTTGTCATAATACGGTGCCAAACCTCGATGATGGTCAGATCGCATTGGCATTCGTTGTTGTATGTTTTCATTTCCAAACCGAGCCCCCGACATTTTCAGAATGCATAAGGAAAAACGTTATAAGGAATTAAAGTATAAGTTAGATATAATAACGAATTCACAAACGAATGTCTTCTGACCTTCGGCAACGAACCGGTTATCAGTTGTTATCACTGCGGCTTAGCATCTGACCTATATGGGGAGAATATGATAGCGAAAGGACTGATGATATAAAATTAAACACTCTAACTGCTGTCTGTCAGTAGTAATAATTCATCCATGTTTTCAATTTTGAAATTTGAACACGAAATGTACGGAAAAACTTATAATGAGAATTAAGAAACAATTGTACTAGCATCCACGTCCGACGGCGCCTTGGTAGTCTTGGTACGCATACTTGTAGAAGCATACCCGTATCTATCCCATATGGGGTTAAATTGCACCCTTTCTTAGTCGAACCTCACGACTTTTACAGAGTAGATGTTCCAAATTCAACGTTCTAACTTCAACGATTTATTTAATTATAATAATAATTAAGGGAGACTATTCAACTCAATACACGGTGCGCGGGAGCATTCCAAAATATTATAACAGTGCATTCCTGAAGTCAACAGAAGCAAAAAAATGTTATATGACGTTTTGTGAAATTAGCCAAAACTAAATTCGTTTCATTCATTTCAAAGCATGACCTAAAATTAACTTAAAAATCGGTTGTCTGTAAAGTCGGTTTACTGACGATAGTTGAACGTGACAACGTCATAAGAAAATATTGACTGAAATGGAACGCCTGACTCATGTCATGTTTTTGCGTGCGTGCAAAAGTATTTTCTTCGTTTAGGGCTACTCACCCGATTTTGTTTTAATTCGATGTCCGTCAATAGGTACCGTAGCTATATCCAGACTAGACCACAAAGTGGCAGCATCGTAATCAAAAAGGTGTTTTATACGGACTTATAACATAAAAACTATTTTGAAAAATGTTTAATATTCTCTAAAATTAGGCTTTATAGGTACCTACTTACAGAAATTTTTAAATTACATTTTAGTTTCTAAATATGAACATGTACCAAACATTTTTTTAATGCTCATGAGCACCGTGTATATTCACTTTTTTATTTTATTTTATTCATAAAATAAGTTACACAGCATAAACATTACTAAACTAAATCACTGCGAAACTTTAGAAACATTCATGCCGAACTGTAGGTAGGTAGTCGTTAAGTCGGCATAATACCTACCTTACGTCAACATTTTCAAGTAGGTTACATCAAATCCTAGATAATTGCACATTGTAGTCAACATTAACATTATATTTGGCTGTTAATTAATTTTAGGTAGGTATTCTACTTAACAACGAGCTGCAGCTAATTTGACTCAAATAATTATTTTTAAAACCGTAATAATATTTTGCAAGTGCTGCAAACCTTGCCGAGTGAGCTACGATGTGAAAAGCTTGACTAACTATTGCATACAATACTTTTCTACAAAAAAATATTATAGGCAAGCCGGTAAGAAATAAGTTTGGAGTAATTTAGTCGGCTTATAATACTACGTAGACAAAAGTAGGTATCTCGCTTCACCCTTTCACCTCATATTGATGTCAGATTTATAAATCCGAATATGACTATTTTGTTGCCTGCCGGTTTGAGACCTAAGTATTTCATGTTATTTAAAATATAATTTTTGAGCACAAGACATATAAATATATAATCTCATAATTACATGTTTTAAACTGTACTTCTAAGCAGCGATCAACAATTACAACAATAGGACAAATAATAGGCATTGTGAAATAACATAACATAGTTACGCATTAAAATACATACCTATTAAAACAATGCCTCCGATATCTACTTCGTCAAACACCAATCAACCACGTTCCATTTTAATAATACGTAGGTACCTATGTAATTGTTTCAATGAACAAATGTAACGCAATATCAATTTAGTCAAGTAGTTTTGTCCCTTTGTTCTTTTATATTCTTAGACTAGGATGTGATAATATTATAATAAAATTATGATGTTTATTTTGGGATTTACTTTCGCATTCAGCAACATTGTTTTGTATTTTTTTTTATTTAAATACGCAGATTTATTCGCAAAAAAAATCGTATCATGATGATCAGTCATTCTAACATTATTATTATTTACCTAATGAAGATGAATAGATGAATCAACTATTCTTTGTTGTTACCTACTCTGTCTCTTAAGCCAGGAGACAAATATAGCACAGTTCGATGGAAGGAAAGTCGTGAAATGTTCTACTAACGTGTTTGGTGGGTGTCCTACCATACAAAGGGAATAAAACTACCACAAAAATGCATTTTTTGTGAATTATATGCTATGCAACCGTGATTTTTAGAGTAGTCTAGGAGGCCCAAACTATGGCCACTAGGGACAAGATATACGAGTAGGTATAGTAACTCACATAAAAATAGGGAAATTATTTATCGCCTAGGAAAATAAACTGAATTGCACAGCTAAAAAATCTATATACCTATACATTAGTTAGAGCTATGTTTGATGTATATTTATTATTTTTTGTGCAAGTCTGTATTTCAGATGGTAATTTTTTGTTGTGCCTTTAAATACTATCAATAAAATAAACAAAACGCAAACGCTTACCTGTGCCGAACTTTTTTGCAAGCCTATCGCTAGTCCTTCCAGCAGACTATGTACAAACAATGCACACAACAACCCAAGGAACCCAGAAGAAGTCTTATTACATGGTTCAGTGTGGCTGACATGACACATCCGGGGATTCTCCGTGTCTCCACAACACCTTTTTGGGTCCATCTCTCCATCAGCTCCTCTCAAATCATCATGATGCCGCAACAAACTAGTTTGCTCCGTCCCATAAGTCTGCCTCTGGTGGCCAGGCCTATCTCCGTTCCCGTAGAAAATATGCACTATTTCATCAACGCAGTAAACTATAAAAAATCCAACGCAAAGAAGTAATTCCGAGAATTGTGGAAGATCCTCTCTTGCTTCTGGCAGCATGTGCACTAGAGATGTGGCTAAAAGAACGCCGGCTCCAAAGCAAAGCAGGGAAGAAATGGTCAAAGGATGTCGTTGTCTTGTGCTTTCAGATATACCAGCTGGGACCATGCCTGTGAGGAAGGATCCAATGCCCAATGCCAAACAGGCTACGATTTTCGCGGTTGTTATCTCCATTTTGACTTATCGCCAATTTTCAGACACACTTTTTAAAACACACTTGATACCTAATTTTTGTTGTTCAACACGTCACTTAACAATCTAACTAATTCGATGAGTTCCAAACATGTCTTCCGTTACGTCGTATAAACGTGTCTGCCGTTTCAACAGACCCTATCTGTACTATTTGTACACACCGTTATCACAATCAAAACACAAATGTTCTCACGTGGACACATGTATTTAATAAATGCTATCGCAACGAAACATATTCCATGTCCAACCGCCGCCGCTGCCGATTCATAATGGAAATGATCCAAACAAAACACTCGCGAAACTTTACTCGAAGCGCAAAAACGGTTATGGTTTGATTATGCTTTCTTATGCGTATGAAATAAGATTCAAATTCGCGTAATTCTTCCGCGAATTGTCAATGACCGGTATGAAACAGAACATCCAGTTAAACTAGGCCCGTTTAGATTCGCATTGCTCTAACAATTTTAAAGAAAAGCTAGTGCGTAATGAGGGGTCGGAGTTCAAGTAAGAGTGGTTTATAGACAAAGAGGAAATAAGTAGTAGACGTAGTAGTCGTTAGTCCTGCTGGTGAAATAATGAAATATAATTTCATAAGATTTCACTCGCTATAATGACTTTACGACAAATTGGTACATCTAGTTAAGCTAATGATGCTATCCGTTATGCTGTTTTAGTTCATCTACCTTAGAAATGTAGGTATAAATAAACCATAGCAAAAGATTGTAACATGAAGGTAGTGCATAGAAGTAAATCATTTTCATTGAAATTGACTACTTTTTAACGTTGAGTAATTTAATTCGTTAAATTAAAGTAAGTATCTACGTATGTGACGTAATTGTTGGTAGCCTGCCATGTTAAAATTTCATACAATACATTCGAAAAGCCGAATCTACAACAAAGACGTACCAAAGAGTCTCAGAGATGCTACAGGAGATCCAAGAGCTGGCAGCTTCCTCGATCAACGCACCAGCCTAGGATCTGTTTTAGATTTATTTTAGTTTATATCTAGTTTTTATATTAGTTATAGTTTTTATATAGTTTTAGTTTAGTTTTTCTTTTATTTAAATTTGTATTAATAGAATATTTTATTTACTTTACTACGATAAAGTCATTCAAAATTCTCACCTAAAACAATGAAAAGCGGTTTTTACATTGCGAGCGGGGCTGCACTATACGTGTAACATAGTGCTGTCTCTGTCACACACCGGAGCGGTGTGCGGAATCTGCTTCAGCCCAAAAACCAAGTGAAACATAAAATTTACTAATTCTAATAGCGATGACGACTAGGTTGAAAAACTATTATTTTAATTAGTCCGTCAGAAAGAATATCCAAAATTATTAGGCACGTATTTTTCCTTTTTCAAGATAACTAAAACTGACGAATATGAAGAGGTCACCCGTAGGTAAGAATTGTACCTAACTGTGACGTCACGCGAAACTTTAAAGCCCTGTCTTTCCGTCATTTTTCATTTGACGAGCATAAGAAAAAATACGTATCGAATATTCTATAATAATCTAACAGACGGACTAATTAGATTTTTTTTTGTCGTCTCGCCTATTCTTACAATTGTCGTCGGTTTAGAATCGTATGAGCATTACGTTGGGGACCACTTGTAAACAATGTTGATTCACACTCTGAGTCACTTGAATTGTTTCTATTTCAAGTGGTTACTTATGAGTTTAGTGACAAATGTATTAAGGAAGAAGTTGACAAGGTAGGTACGCAATGAATGTAGGTACGTATACATCATGCTCGCAAACCGCCTGTGTATTAAGAAGCTGAATGCAACGACACACGAATAATTCCTTCGCCTACCTACAACACTAAGCGCTACTTATGCCAACCGGGTTAAGGATGACTCACACTAGGACGGGACGGGGCGGGATGGGACGATCTGTCAATTTCTATAGAAAACGTCACGTGACATCCGAGGGCTCCACACACTGAGAGTTCCGTGCCACCAGCATTTTTTAAAAGCTTAAGGTCATAAATGGCAGGGGAGCATCCTGTGTGAGGAACCCTCAGTGGGCGAGTCCGACTCGCACTTAGCCGTCTTTTAAGTATGGAATTTGACTTTGGTTACTATGGTGAGTTAGTTTGCTTACCCTGGTTGCCGATTGGCGCAAGTGGGCCTAAGAGATGTAAATATCAGGTATAGCGCCATCTCAGTCGCACACCATCCCCGCATCTGTTTGCGACGCCAGTAAGATAACCGCCCTACGAATCTATTGTATATGCAGTATTAACCCACATATTTGCAATTTATTACAGTGACCTTACAAAAAGTCCCTGACAGGTCATTACCCGATTTGTTATATACTTAAGTTTAACTCCGGCTGACGACCGGTTGGCGTAGTTGGTAGTGACCCTGCCTGCTAAGCCGATGGTTCTGGGTTCGAATCCCGGTAAGGGCATTTATTTGTGTGATGAACACAGATATTTGTTCCTGAGTCATGGATGTTTTCTATGTATTCATGTATTTGTATATTATATATATCGTTGTCTAAGTACCCGTAACACAAGCCTTCTTGAGCTTACTGCGAGACTTAGTCAATTTGTGTAAGAATGTCCTATAATATATATATATATATTTTTTTTTTAACTCCCTTTCATTTACAGCTTACATCGCTTTAATACCCTAATCGAAAGAATTGCGCGAGCACGAGTTTTTGCCGAAGCGACAAACGTCATACCTTCCAAACTAGTGGAAATTAGACCTCATTGTAATTCTTAGGTAGATATATATAGATATAGATAGTCCAGTTTCCTCATGATGTCCAACTAATTTAACCAATCTCATTTATTTTCCATATATATTTTTTACCGTCGACAATTCGTACAGCGCGATTCAGGTGCTCCCGCCCAAAGGTGACAGCAGTACTCCATATGGGATCTGACTTGGGGTTGACTTGACTTAAAATGTATTTTCTTCCCCTTTCCAGGTTATTGTAATCTGTGCGGCATGTCGCCGCCTATACACGGGGGTGGCCCGGAGCATGGGCGCCGATCTGGGCCGACCGGCTCAATTCGGCCAACAAAGGCCATCTCCGAAGGCCATAGTCATAGTCATAGTCATAGTCATAGTTTATTGCATCCATGGTATACATTGGTCTTACATACTATTACACACACACACACACACACACATTATTATTCACAGAGGGTGGTGGCCACTCGTGTGATAAGAGGGTATTGCACGGTGGCGTGGGCGGCGGCATGTGCCTTGGCGGGCACACCTCGCTGGGAGCTCGAGGCCCAGGTGCTCGCTGAGGCGCACAAGGAGAGGGTGAGGCGCAGAGCCCTCAACGTATTACCTGCACCTGAAGAACTCCGTGAGGAGCGCCGCCAGGCGCGGAGAAGGATGAGGGACCGGTGGCGCAACGACCTGGAGGACTCCCTCTACGGAGTCCGCACCATAGGGGCACTCCTCCCGTCGTTGGACAACTGGTTGGAGAGGGCGCACGGCGCGATCGGGTTTCGGCTGGCGCAGGTAATGACCGGACACGGGTGCTTCGGGCATTACCTGCACCGTATTGGAAGGGAAGCCAGCCCGATCTGCCATGACTGCGGCGACCCGGACGATACGGCCCAGCACACCCTAGAGGTGTGCGATCGCTGGGCCGAGGAACGCCGCACTCTAGTGGGCGCTCTCGAGGTGGTTGATCTCTCGCTTCACAGCGTCGTGGCGGCCATGCTGAGGAGCGAGAGATCTTGGAAGGCGGTGGCCTCCTTCTGTGAAACTGTCATCACACAGAAGGAGACCTCGGAACGGGAGCACGAAGAGAGGGCAGACGCGCTCCCGCTCCGGCGCAGACGTAGAGGGAGGAGGCGGGCGCAGTTTGCTGCCCGCCAAGACCCCTAGTGGAGTGTGGGTTGGGGGCCCACATATAGACTCCACACGTCTGGGGGAGGGATCGTAGCGTTTTCCGATCCCTTCCTCCTTTGGCGCGGGAGCCCTGGCGGCAGGCCGGGGTAGCCGGGGGGTGTTATGGAAGAATGTTATCGACCCCATGACACCCCCCATAACGGCAGTGGCAGTGGAAACGCCGGTGTAATTTTAGTGGGTAGGCCCCTCCCTATGAGGGGAGAGTCCCACATAAATCCCCCATCATGGCTTCCCTAGCCGGGGGGTATGCTCAAAGCATTTCCACATCGAGAAAAAAAAAAGGTTATTGTAATCTACATGTGTGCGAAAACACCGATCATTGGACCTTACCCAAACATCTAAGCTTAAGAACTGAGAACGCATTTTGAGATGCGATATATTTAACTGTTCTTAGTAAAAGGTACTACTTTGTCGCTAGCCGATAAGACGCCATTTCCATAAAGATTCATTTAAACTAGTAGATTTATTTTTATTGAATTTAAACTAAGGTCCATGCCGCATTTAAAAATATATTTAAAAATTCAGTCAGCAAGTAGTGGACTTTATTTCATAGGACTAAACTATACTTGTAGTCTAACAAACAAACGAACGCATAACAGTGGGACAAAAATACTATACCTGTCCCTTTTTCGGGGCAGTAATACTAGCGTAAAAAAAAGTCATTATGATGCTCAATAAGCTACTATAACAAAACAATTA
This sequence comes from Lathronympha strigana, assembly GCA_949128165.1. Taxonomy (NCBI): domain Eukaryota; kingdom Metazoa; phylum Arthropoda; class Insecta; order Lepidoptera; family Tortricidae; genus Lathronympha; species Lathronympha strigana. The sequence goes on from OX421915.1 coordinate 9,934,823, forward strand.
AACAAAACTATATTAAAATGAAGTGGAAGCACAGAGTGGAAGCTACTAATCAATACTTAATTTTAATTGGTTCATTGCCATCCAACGTGGTAATGTGATGGGCACCTTTACGCCGGTACGACTCGTGGGGAATTTTTGAATAGGTTCTTAATTATTTTTAGACGAAATATGTTTTTTGGCGGTTTGTGTACTTATAGCAGTGATTATTTTAATCTGTAAATAAAATACGTATTCAGCTTTCATCAAATTTCCTGTTCACACCTCATCATGTCCTCGTTAGTCAGGTCAATTTTGCAAAATAAATGCAGTGTTAATTCAATAAGTACACATTCCGTATTAACAAGTACGGACGGACGTCACATTGGGCTTTCCTTTCCGACAAATAAATAAATTGCTTTGCTAGCTAACGAGAATGTGCGAAATACAGGCGAAATAGGAACAAACATTCACATTTATGTAGTAGGATTTGACTGCCCTCTAGAACGTCGCTTTATTAGTTGGGTATTGTAGTATTTATGACGTGGAGGTATACCCATTCGAAATTGAATTATTATGCTAATAATGTGACGTTGAGATGGCATCGGAATACCATCGGTAAAAATATCTCCAAATTTTCCTTATGGGTGTGTATTTTTATATACACGCGAAAGGTGGCCACCTGCCACAATAAGGAAAAATCTACCTTTTGGAGATACCTACCTATTTACAACCAAAGACGGTGGACGGAGAGTCGTGTATTAGATGTCACCAGTAGGGTACGTAACTCGTATTTTATTTCAAAGCATATTTCTTTGGCGTGAGTTCCCACAACCGCTTAAATGTCATCGTCCCATGTTGCATAATTTTTTGATCTGCCAACCCGGCGTTTACCAGAGCGACGATTCCCAAGTAGTAACCTCATAATGTTCCTCTGTTATCTTTGAGTCGCGGTTCCTCTAAACTTCAGATTTTATGCATGGCATTCATGCTCTTTGTGACGGCTCGTAGGTATATGTTGTTATTTCTTTTGGATTTTGAGCATGCTGCGTCCCATGCTCTTCTACAGGATTTTTTTTTTACTTTACTGATAAATTTCCATATATTAATGGACAACCGAAAACAGACACCTGTTTGCAATGTTCGATGAACTTTAGCAACTTTGGAAACTCTCACTGAGGTGAGAGTTTGTTCGCCGCATTGGACTGCACTGGACAAACTTTGACCGTGATTAACATCCATATACATAGCTACTTGAGGTTAAGCGATAGTATGTCACAATCATCAGCGTTGTGTGGTAAAAGACGGTGAAATTTCTGTGGTCTAATGTTACATTAGAAATTAAACGAAATAAAAACTATAGTCTACCCAATAAAGCTCTTTATTTCTGAAATTCTGCTTTGCCCGTATCTAAGACATTGAAGGCTTGTCTATCAATTCGTCACTACCGCTCTCTTTCTATTGTCTAAAGCATTCAGATAAGGTCGTTCACATCACGACTGTGTGTAAACCCAATACTTATGGGTGATTACTTGATTAGAGATAATAAAATTTCATTCAAAAATGGCGCGTGCCGGCTAATTTAAATTGTATTACCGAAGGTTAAGGTATTAATGGCCTGCTTACCGTAAGGTTCAACTAAATAGGCATTATGATCACGAGGAAATCGTCAGGTGACAAGAAAAATTTACAAATTAATTACAATAAATTAATTAAACAAAAGTCTACCTTATTATAATAGGTGTATGTGTTTGGGTCTCCTGTAGATCGCCAGGGTATGAGAAGCGGCTATCTCCCACGACTCTTTTGGCTTCTTAGCTAAAGTCTGGTAGGAGTGATTTTAGTTTTAATAAATAACAGATGAAGGTTTGTGTGAATCCAACTAATGCACACTCAGTGGTGAGTGTTTCAATCTGTGTTTGTTGCAAATTCATTAATTGCAATGTCAAAATAAAACATAGTCGTTTCTTTAATCCTGACTATTTTAAAGTACATATTTTACAGAAGTTTGGTATATTACATTAAACTATGCTCAAAACGTGTCAATTATTTTTATTTTTTCATGAATTTTGGAAAAATGTAAGAGAAAATGCCTGTTTGCATACTATCGGGCATAACTTCATACATCCGTCTCTTCCAAAAAACTGATTGGTCGGGAATCATACAATCATACGACAAACGCACGACATTCGGATTTCAACTTGCACCTTCGAGTAACACAGGCTTCCAACACGTTGGAAGGGAGACGTTAAAGCGACATCTTACCGGACAATTTTTTCTGATACTTTTTGGGAGATAGGTATTTTTACTAATACTTAAAACAATTCTAAACCAGTAGACTAACAAATCTTGCACACTTCAATATATTTTAGTGTACGGACTAGTGACAACACAGAGCCGCGTATGCCCATTGGGCTTGTATATACTTCGGCTGAGGGGAAACGGTACGTATGCCGAGTCGGGTCCCTGCGTTGCTTGAAGAAAATAACACTAAAGTTTGACAGTTCATTTGCTTAGAAGGAATAACGTGGTTTGTCTCTAGTGACAAGGACCTTTCCAAACTATACATTCTCACCAAACCGCTAAATCCTCTTTGCACCAAATCGTTTAAAAATTGGCACCAACTCTCACTAAACACAATTCTGTCACAATGACACATCTAAATGAGAGTTTTAGTGTAAAATTTAGAAGAACGCAATAATATGAATGAACTACTGCAGAAACATGGGTGTGCCAACGTATTTACCATTCCAGAAGGTCTCAAAGAGCTCATGGCTGATATCACCCGTGAGGTAACAGTTATATAAACTAAAATATTATTTTACTTACGTATTCGTAAAATGACTTTTTAATTGGGTAAAAAATAGTGAAAAATAACCTTGGGTAAAGTCTCTCCTACCTATATATCCCAATATGTTTTAAGGGACTGTTATTTTCATCTTCTGAAATAGTTCATTCGCCCAAATAAGCAAGCCATTTTGTTGAAGTGACAATGGATACTAATATTAGCATAGTTATTAATATAAATTAAGCCTAAACCTGCTAAGACCTCTTAAGATATTTCAAGGGAACATGTAACTTTATTCAGGTACTCCGCGGGCAACCAGACAAAATATTCGATTTCATAGCGAACTACTTGTCAGTGCTCATTATCACGCGCGAGCACGGCATAATGGCAGTGAAGATATTAGACGACCTGTGCGACTGCCGGCCTTCGGTGACGGAACACCTGGAAGCCCTGGGCTTTCCGCCGGTGCAGGCGTCGACCATTGCGGCACTTATACATGAGGAGATTGAAAAGACTGAGCCGGAGGAGGGGAATGGTGAGATTGAACAATGTTCCCCGTAGAACTACTTATCAATGCTGATCATCACGGCATCATGGCGGTGAAGACACTGGACGACCTGTACGTCTGCCAGCCTTCGGTGACGAAACACCTGGAGGCCCTATATTCCCGCTAGTGCAGGGTTATACAAGGAGGTTGAGAAGACTGAGCCGCGAGCCGGAGGCGGAAAATGATGAGATTTAACCAGTTTTTGTGAATAACCAGATAGATCGTGATTACAAAACCTGCAAAGTAAACTTCGTATAGGTACCCTTTATTTGCTCCAATGCAGACGCACTTGCGTGCACCGAGCGACATTCTTGGCCTCGACCTTTTCTTTTGCTGTTTTATTTCGATATGACTCAACGCACTTTGCCTACACAGCCAGCATTTCTATTCACAAATCACTTTGCTCTCGACTGTCAACTCGTTGCTTGTATAACTGAGCGGAATCGAAGGTCAAGCTTATACTGGATGAAGTTCCTAACCGGTAGTTAACAGTTCTTATAAATACTCAGAGGCACGGATTTGATATTATACGGATATGGATATATTTTCTATGTATTTTATTCACTGAACGAAAAGGCAATGCATGGTCAAACCCGTTCTGATTTGAAATTTAACTCGATGCCATTGTGAGTATTGTGACCAAAATAGAATTGTAGTCAATTTAGTTAGAGACTTGATGACGGAATAGGGTAACTTGCTGGAACCGGTTGCATTGATGCTTCTTTCTTAAAACCTTAAATCTTGTTTTAATATTTGTTTGTAAGCAAACTTAAGATGGTTGACAATGTGTAAAGGGCCAGCAGACAAATGAATTAAACTATTGTATCGGCAGAGGTGACAAGACATATTATCTTATTCAATTGTAAACTGCTATGTCGATAACCTATTAGTGTGGATGCTTGAGCGGGCCGAGCGGCCTCAATACACCCTTTTTAAATCCTCTCGCAGCTCGACGCCACGCCCTACGCTATACTTAGTTTATCTAACCCATCGCTGGTTACGTAGCATCAAGCAGTAGCATCACGTAGCATGAGTCAACCAGGCCTCCTGTTTCACCATGTTGACAATGTCGGTGACATATGTCGGCTGGGAAGACAAGTTCATAGAAAAGTTGTGACATTTATCGCAATATTAAATTGGGGAAGTGTAATATAAATATAGGTTTAAGGTTGAAAATTTGCATGCTGTGTGTTGGCTAAACGTTTAAGGCTAAATACATTTGAAATATGACACTCATGCTTGTATGTAATGACCATGTTTAAGCAAATAAATTATTCCATTTCATAATGACGCGTGGTCGGGCAAATGGTATCATGGTAATGGTGTTGTACCAGTGGTACCACTCTTAATTAATTGCCACAGTAATAAACAGGTTTTTTATATTTCAGAGAATGTGAAAGAGACACAGATCTTGAAAAAAATCTTGCAAAGGAACCCCATAGACGAGGCTATGACGGCCAAAGTATGCCAGATTGCTAGAAACGCGTACCGCGACTATTGGTATAGGAAGCAATTGCTATCAAAGGTTCGTTTAGAGTTATTAAGTATATTTGAAAATTAGGAGCGGACGTGTGTTTCGGTGATTCAAGTGTGCGAGTCTTCAAGCAACACAAGGAGGAGACCGCATACATATCGTTTCCCCTATACCGCCCAAATGGGCATATGCAGGTCTGTGTTGTGACTAGTCCGTACACAAAAATAGATCTAAGTGTGCAAGATTTGTTAGTGTAGGTGTGTGTTTTTTACGAATTAGTGTCGTTATTACAGATTGTTTTTTGCATGTAATGTGTAAGAATTGCGGCTGTGTGCAGGTGCCAGGTTTCCCCCCGCAAAAAATGTCAGAAAAATTTAATCGGTAAGATGTCGCTTTGACGTCTCCATTGCAATGTGTTGGATGCCCGTGTTGCTCGAAAGTGCGAGTTAAAATCCAAAGATCGGTTGTTTGATATAATATATCAAACAACCGATCTATGATTCCTGACTAATCAGTTTTTTGGAAGAGTCGGATGTATGAAGTTATGCCCGATAGTTAGAGTTACGTTTTTCCACAGTTAATGAAGAAATGAAAATAATTTACACATTTTAAGCATAGTTTAATGTGTACCAAACTTCTGTAAAATATGTATCTACTTTAAAATAGGCAGAATTAAAGAAACAACCTCACATTATTTTAACATCGCAGTAAACGAATTTGAAACAAACACAGATTGAAACATAAATTTCCTCACCACTGAGGTGCATTAGTCGGATTCACACAAAACTTCATCTGTTATTTACTAAAACTAAAATCATTCCTACCAGACTTTAGCTAAGAAGCCAGAAGAACCGTGGGAGATAGCCGCCGCGCATACCCTGGCTATCTACAAGAGAACCAACCCGACGTTCACCGAGCTTACCAGGGCCACGGAGAAGATACAGGTTTGACATACAGTCAGCACATCCTCAGATTCATCATTATCATCTTTTTAGCATTATAAATGGCTGAACTTAGAACAATTACTAACCTTAGCCAAAGAATTTGCAAGACCCTCGAGAGACTCTGTATGCTTGTATGTATACTATGTATTATTGTACAAAGCTACTCAAGTAGGTCTGTAGCTGGACTTTTGTGATATAACCGAGAAAGTTGTAATTATACTGAAATTTGTTCAACTACGCGGCAATATTTGTCAAAATAAATACAAATATTACATACAATTTTTTATAAACTAGATAAATAATTGCATATGAGTTTTCCTGGAAGTTACTTTAGGATAATATTTTTCCTTGCAAAACGATGAATTTGTCAAAAGAGCTACAAAACAAACTTACATAAACCAATATTCTTTTTTCAGGCGGCATACAGAGGCTACCATATCCGGAGAAACTTACTTACACACAAGAAAAAGCCTGGACCGAAGAAAGAGATTCCTGGTCCTCCTATAGACGTCGCCGGTTCCAGGGAGATTGACCTAGGGCGCGTTATTGTAAGGCACTGTTCTCCTCACAAACTACCCACAGACGTTACAATGTGCGCAGAAATAGACGCATCGCGTCCGTATCACTTACGCACAAGGATGCATGGATTGGAGAAGGAGCTTACCAGGGCCCTTACCATGACGTCTTAACGCGATTCAGTTCAGGACCTGAGTCGCTGCCGTACAACTGAGCACAGTTAAGAACCTAAACTGAATCGCGTAAAGACGTCATGATAAAGGGCGCTGATCACCGTTTGATAACTCAGGCACGGAAGGAAAAGCAGTGTTTGTTACTTATCCGCACAAGTGTCTCTAGTATGAGTAGCTATAGATTTCGACACATTATCTACAATTGCATCTCGCTTCCACCCGCAAGTGCGATCAAGATGCACTAACAGTGCGTTGACGTAGATTTCTACAGTCGATTTCAAACTCGTTAGTAAGCACAAAGGATCGACAGTTTCTAAGCTAAGCGTTTAAAGGGTTCAGGCGTGATCAATGTACTTATGTATTATAGGTAGTTTGGGTAATAGTAGGGTACTGTCGATTTCGACTAAGCCTGAATACACAGGAATATCTCCTATATATCGACTTCTTCAATCAATTGAAATTATGCCAGTTAATATTTCCAACAGCACAAAAAAGTTTCAAACCGTTAAAATCTACCTAACCTATTTGACGTATGATCGCAGAGTTTGAAAGTGGGGACAGACGACGTTAGCAGAATGTTCGAGGTAGACGTCAGAAATCAGCTGGGTCTGCCATTTGACACCACTCACATGCTAACGCACATCCCGTCACACGAAGAAGTGAACGAATGCGCCTGCGATCCTATCAACTTTACAGGTGCGTTGTGTAAGATGGGACATGAATGACGCCAGTGATGTTTTGTGTCATAAACCATCTAGGTTTTTAATACCATTCATATGCCGATATGCTCAATGTCGACCAGTAGTCCTAGAACAGAAGTGCGGCGACTCTAGATACTGTCGAAAACTGACATTGCCGAACAGTTAGAAAATGAGAGGTGTCTTTCTCGATCGCGTGATACTGTCGCAGCACTCTTGTGTCTGAGGAGTACTCGTATCTTCTACGACTTCATCAGAAATAGAAAAATCGATTAGTAGGACTTCTCCATGACTTGAACTCTGTTCTACCCGGGTTATACACGTCAGCAGCATACCGTAAGATTTGTGACTAAATCAACCACCGTGTGGGTTCCACAAGATCTAGCCCGGCGCCGAGGCAGAGCTAGAAAGCGATGAATAGACGAACTTGACGCCTTTCTGTAGACTAGCGGGAGACTGCTTAAGACCAAGATAAGTGGCAGACAGAGAGGGGGGCCTTTTTCTATCCACAAGACACTCTCTTTAGTAATAACAAAATAGGTACCTAAATATTGCATTAAGTAATTTTGATAGCTTATAAGTACGTAGGTTCAATTCACCTCTCTCATCTAAGTTAGTGAGTCTAGGTTAAAAGATTTTTTATAATATTTTTAGCTCACCGCGGTGCGACCCAGACGCCGTATTCGAGTGCCATGGTAGATTCCTTCGAGCTTAAAAAAACTGAGAGCGTTCCGAGCATTTCTGCCATTCCCCGGATCTCCTTTGCAGTGGTATGTATCTCTCTTTATTAAGGACACCCAATAAAAGTGTAGCCTTATATTATATTCCTACAGGGGATGAGTGCAACTATAAAGTTGGCTGAGGGGAAGGAAGCCACCGAAATATTTGCTATCTCATGGCGGGCTATGAAAGCCAATACGCATGGTGTGGGTGAGTCCGTGTGTTAATTTTGAGACCCTGTTTAAGATAACGAATTGTTTTGCGCACGTGATATAACGAATATCAACGAATAACGAATACTTGCAGATAGTCTTTGTTCAGCTATACATGTTTGTTGGACATGTTTCAGGCACCACCTCAGATCTTTGGAGAGGCTCCGAAAGTGCCGGAGGATCCCACTTTGACACCGGCTCAAGATTCCGACGCAGAAGCCGAAGAAATCGCCGAGGACATAACCGGTTAGATCAATCGTTAGCAACTTTTAGATGGAGAGGAAATTTTATGGAAAAATGGCTACGCTACGAAGAAGAATGGACCAGTTTGTATAATTTAACACTATCTGTGTCAAAGCCGCAGTGAATTTGTATCTTAGATAATCGAAATTATTAGAAAATGTCTTAGCAGGTACAAAGTGCTTAAAGATGAGATATGTCCAGCTCTAGGGTGTTTGTATCATTAAGGTCAATGTGGCTAATACCGTCACAGGGACTATTCCGTCTAATGCTCGCCTGCGTCGAATATAAGCAAAGTATGCAACGTTGCCGACTCAGTCGATAAGCAGCAATCTCTCCTGAGTTCATCGACTGTTGGGAGCTACGTATTGCCCTTATATTCAACGCAGGCATTAGACGCAATAGGCCCTATGATGGAATTAGCCGCATTTACCTTATGTACAGTCAACCAATTGGAACCCTAGGCCACTGTAGGATCATGTCATAGTGACGCTATAAATCAGATTGTAAGAAATCTCTTACTGCTTGTCATTTTGACATGGTTCAGAGTGGCTTAGGGTTCCAATTGGTTGACTGTACCTGAACCATGATGCACTTTAGCTCTAAAATTTGTAGAAACTAAGCTTCCCGCATTTAATATGCAGCTATCTTTTAATAACTTAAGTAATAATTATCCATATGTAACATATGTACTTGTATCGAGTTAATCACGCCAATAAAGTCATAAATAGCTCGACATGTTTTAAAACAATCCGTATAACTTAATCATAAAAGAGATGCGCTCGCGACGGTTGTTCTGCGTACGCTGCGCACACATCAACTTAGTGCTGAGGTTCTTCAAGAACGGAGGAAGGGAGTTATATTTTTATATTTAGTTCATATCACAAACGACCGTATTAGTACCTACAGTTTCTATTTTTCAGTTTCCGCAGAAGATGCAACACATATTACGGAAGGCGATGAGAGCGGCATGTCGGACGCCACCACCGTGCCGGACGCCACGCCCACGGAGGCCACGCCCACGGAGGCGACGGACGCCACTGACGAGGACGTTCAGGAGGGAGAAGAGGAATAACCTTACCATGGGCCATTACAGTGCACCTAGCTTATTATTGTAGTTGTTGTTGTATATCCTAGGCCACCTCGGAGGTGCATAGGACCTCCACAAGATCCTTCCACGCCTTTCTATCTTGAGCAACCTTCTTGGCCAACAACCAGCTCGCAACTCACTTTGCACGCTCCGTCGCCCCGTGTATACAGGGCGTCTACGAGCTCGCTCTCCACATTGAGGTTTCCACTCAGGCAATACTGGCGCTGTTCATTTCTCCTCTTCGACGGCTAGGGTAAGGGTAGGGTAGGAAGGGTATTATTGTAGACAATTGTAGTATTTTCTATTTAAATTGCAACGGTTAACACTTACGTATTTTTATCACAATAGGCGTGACATGTTTCGACTTCATCGGGCAGTCATGGTCGGACAGACAAAGTGGTGTGGTCACATTCGTGGCTCGGGCATCACTACGAAAATACGTGAAATACGTAAAATACGTGAGTGTTAACCGTTGCAATTTAATGTCAGTATGACTCAAGAAAGTTTAAATTATATACTTTCTATTTTTTAATTTGATTATGTTATGTGCCGGACGTCATGCCTAAGGAAGCCACGGACACCACGAACGAGGACATGCAGGAGGAGGGGGGATAAACTCACGATGATGGATTCCAGTGAACCTCGTTACCCCAATAACATGAGCATGAGGTTATTTTTGGTTTTAACCGTTACCCAGAGAGGTTACATTTTAGTTTTTAATAAGTTGTTTGTGTTGTCATAGCCATGGCTACCTTGATTTATCGTCTTTAGTAAATGTTACAATTTTTGTATAATATAAATATTCAAACAATAATGGAAGATTTATTGCAATCCCAAATACGAGAGAGCTGCAGGCTCGCCCTGCCTGAAGGGCTGAAGGACTTGATGGCTGATATCTCTAGGGAGGTAAGGATCTTGTCTTCCATACTTCTACCGCCGTTTTTACTAGAATCTCATGTTCTAATAGTGAATTTATGTACATACCTCCAATTATAAACTTTGCCGTTCCTTTCTTATTTAAAGCACTACTTCTTCTCCCTTTTGAATTCGAAAAAGACAAAGATTCCCACGACATAAAATAGTAGTACATTACGATAAAAGTGCGAATATTATATAAGTGGAGTGTTTTAAATCGACACGAGTTGCGAATTACCTATTTGCACTTGTATCGTACGACGTTTTTACAGTACATATGGCTCTTTGAATTTCTGACGCAGGCACATAAAGTGCTCATTATCGCACTAGTGCGGTAATGTAGCACCATGTGTACTGTAATAGTACATTACCTAAGTGCGGTAAAACAAAGAAAGACCGAGATCGCAGATGTTTGCGACCCGAGCTGCAAGCGAGGGACGTAAATATGCGATCAATGGCTTTATTTATTACCTCACGTGTTAGGTACATCATTTTATGCCTACACTTGGGCAGAAATCGGCTTTTTCCGTACGCTTAGCGTGCGGAAAAAGGCACTTTATGGCCAGGGGTAGCATAAACCATATTTTCGAAGTCTGTTAAAAACACCTGTTGATATAGCCATAGGTATCCACAGAATTACCTTATAATAATCGAATGAAATAGCTACAAAGCAATGTATGAAAATTGAGAAAAAAATTCGCAATTGAAATGGCTTCCCTGCGTTTGACAGAATGTCCCTTCTAGTGTTGTTATTATTCTAAGGCCATAACCCTTAACTTGTATAAGGATCTGGTTTGTGCAAAGTCATACTGTTTTTAGGGTTCCGTAGGTACCCAAGGGTAAAAACGGTACCCTATTTCTAAGACTCCGCTGCCCGTCTGCCTTTCCGTCCGTCCGTCCGTCACCAGGCAGTATCTCATGCATGAACCATTATAGTTAGACAGACGAAATTGTCATGTATTTCTGTTGCCGTTATAACAAGAAATACTAAAAAACAGAATAATAAATATATAAGGGGGCGCCCATACAACCAACGTGTTTTTTTACCGTGGTGCGCGTCCGACTCGCACTTGACCAGCTTATTTCTTTCGCTTGTATTGCTACGCCGAAAAAAAAGGGGCATCGAGTTTTTTAATCTACTGTCAGAATTGGTTTGTCAGACTATATTTCGAAGGTGCTACGCGCGCAACCTGCTAACCTCTACCAATTCATCGCCGACTACCTCTCCACGCTGCTAGTAGCTCGTGAGCACCTGTTCATTGCGGCGCGCGTATGCAACGACATCTGCGACAAGAGTTGCTGCGCTGACTTGGAAGATGAACTGCGGGCATTGCCGCTGAGTGACGAAGACTTGCACCGCTGTTTGAAAATTGTCTCTGGATACTTTTCGAATGGAGAAGGTAAGACTACCTCATTTTTATTAAAATCAGCTAGCGGCAGTATCTTCACCTGCGATTCATCACCTGATATATTCCCTTTTCTTTCATTAAGTAGGACTTTTAAAGAAGTCTTTTGATAAAGTGCGTGAATTGCTATTTTCAGTGAAAGAGGGTAATTTGCTACAGAAGCTAGTGAACGAAACGGCTATAGATGTAAAGGACCTTCCCGCCGTCCAGGGTGCAGTGCGGCGCGCTTTTCTGCGCCATCAACTCAACAATTCCACTCAATACGAGGTAATTTTGGCAAATGCAGTCAGTATGATGAGCGACGAAGCGTTTACGATCCAGCGGTGAGACTTTCAATTCGAAGTTCTCGGGATCAAATCCTGCCAGCTCATACTAATGAGTTTTTCGGAACTACTACTATGTAGGTACCTTTATCTTTTTATTATGTGTGATTTTTTTAACTATATTTACTCATGTCAGTTGAAAATTGAAACACTTCGTTATCCAGCCCGGTAATTCGCGGGTTCTAATATAGGGAGAGTAGGTACTTATTGTGTACCGAAGTACATGATATCCCGGTAATTCGCGGGCATGGTAGACGAAGGATTAAAACCTTTTCTACTCCGAACTTACTGAGTTGAATTTCATCGCTAAACTCCTCGACGGGATAGCCTTTGGATTTTTTCTCTGTGATATGCTAATAGGTATTATAAACTCAAAAATGTTGGAGATACCTTATACGTAAAGAAACCCAAGGGGGCCGTGACATACTGGCGTGGACTATCTTGTGATCCTAATGTTCCCTATTCACAGGCATCGTCAACAGACTCTGATCTGGATGAGACCTCACTAGCGGTGAAGCACACACTTGGAATATACAAGAAGGTCACCGACAGTCCTGATGTTAACTACGATTGCGTGGCCACCAAAATACAGGTACTTAATAACAAAATAGTACGTATTACTTTATAGGTAGAATAATACGCACACCCAATTTGAACAATAGACCCAATTTATCGTTACGCTTTCCAAAGCTGATATTATGTGCTAAATTTTTGACAATTAATAGGTAAGCTAGCAATTAAGCACATAGGTTTTAATTCATTCATTTAATCACAATAACGCACATATCAGATTTGGTAAGCACAACGACGCCATGCTTTTACATTTTGTATGGGGAAATCTACCATATTAAGTTTACTATGCATAAATTAAATCAGTACCATAATAACAGTTATTAAATAACTCGGTACCTACAAATCATTTGTTTAACTACTTTAGGTACCTAAGATGATGTAAATTTCGGCTGACTGAAAAAAGTAGAAATTATTGTAGCACACTTGGGATCATGGTTAAGCTCCCGAATAATATAAGTATATAGATAAGTATCTAGAACTAGAAATGTATTACAGGCAGCATATCGTGCATATAACGTTCGGCGTGCACGTCAAGCTCCGAATAAGGCGCACTCCAAAAAAACGGAAGACGCAACCGAGAAGGTTCGGTTTCAAAATAAGGTCTGCATTTTATATCGGTTTCGGTTTAAAGATATTTATTTTCTCAGAAAGAATAACAGTTATTCACTTACATGAGAAAAAGTGTGCATGATTAATAATAATGTATAAACTTAACTAGTGAGCGCAGAAATAAGCATTTATATTCAAACAGGTGGGTAGAAACAACAAAACTTAGCATCTTTACAAATGAGTTGGTCGCTGCGCGGGCGCTCCGTGCGACATGCAGCGAGCGCACTCCCGCTTACTAATGTATATATAAAGAAACTATTTTGATAAAAAAAAATAACTTTCCGACTATATATTTTTTCAACTATCTACCTGTTTTCATGATTTAAATGTAGCATTTTTTTTTTTAATTGATAAATATTCCCGGATTTTTACATAAATCGACCCAGTACTATAGTAGTTTCAAGGCTCGTATGTGGCTACAATAGCTACATTATGCAGATGATGGTGGATATAGATAAATACTTAAACACATAAATAACTCCCTATCAAATATTTTAACTTGAAATTATTTAGTCTGATTTTTGTCTATATTTTCTTCCCAGGACAAAACTCAGCAGACGGAAGACCAGGTACTTAGTGGAAAAAATGGCTTACAATTGGTATCACTATTTAACAGATTTAATAATACGGCAATATTAACATAAATTTACATATTTACAGCAGGCGGAGCAGCTTATCGCGGATTTGGTTAAGTCAAAGAGATGTAAGCAAAAAAAACTAGCTTTTGCCCGCGATTCAGGGGAAAAACTATCCCCATAGCAAAATTCATCTTAGTCCGTTCCGCGATTTTAGCGTGAACAGGTAACAGACAGACAGTAACAATCGCATTTATAGCAAAGTAGAAGATTGTCCAATAACTTCCATTTTTTTAATAATAAATATCGTGCAAAAATCACATTCGCTCATTTCATTTTCTATGCAGCCTTGTGAGTATAATCATTCACCTCAACTCTGCTATCGAGTACATATAGAAAGTTGTTAGCTGTACTACCTTCTTCCTTTATTTATGTGTAAAAGTAATATCATCATAACAGCTTTTATGTCTGCAATTAGTCATTTTCATATCTGCAGGTGCAAGCAAATGTTCATCAGTATCCCTCGCTGGTTCGCTAATTGACCTCCCCTTGTACAAGCCGTACTCCACCGGGCAACGCTCAGACATCTCGGAGATCGACGAAGTCGGTGAGAAGGAGCAAGAACACGCCAACTTCGACTACGTGACCAATGAACTCGGAACTCCAACGGATATTCAACTACGTGTAAGAGACTCTTTTACAGAATCCTTAAGACGATGACATCGTCAGTCGATACAGGAAGGGTTTCGTTTTGCCATGCGATTATGTGTAGTATTTTTATTATTCTATTGATCCAAGTGTGATACAAATGTCATGCAATTCTTGCCAACTCACTTTCTTTTATATGACAAATGTTTTCTACAGCAGTTGATATTTTAATTTATTTGAATTTTTGATGTTTACGGATTTTTTGTATTTATTTTTTGTATAACATTATAACGGTTTACGGATCTTTTGTATTTTATACATGTATTCCTTTTCGAAAATGTGTGCAAATAAATACCCCAATCTGATTAAATATTTCATTTATTAACGAGTTGGCTGCCCACCATACTTCACATAAGTATTGCTGCCACGCCCCATACAAATTTAGTGATCCTACTATTATTTTATTTAGTGATGCTCACAGCATCGCCCTATTACTGAGGTGCAATGAGCGTCACCGGTGGGATCACGTAATCTTCTCACACAGAGAAGATTACGTGATCTTCCAATTCCCCCGGTGATGCTCATGGCTACACAGAGAAGATTACGTGATCCCACCGGTGATGCTCATGGCAGCCAACGTGTTAATAAATAATAAAATAATAAATATGTAGGAGAAATCCAGATGAAGATTATAAAATGACACACGTTCCACGTAAAATGTAATCGAAAGGATTTATATCAACTCTCGAGAATTAAAGGCACATTATTTTATATATTTATGTTTGATTCAACAAAAATACCTACATACATACAATTTTTCTTTTAACAGGACCCCGAAAGCAACAAAAACAAAGGAGACCCCGAAAATAAAGGAAAAAAGACAATTAGTTTCCACAATCTCCCTCGCGTTGTAGAGCTTGAAGATGACAATGAAGTCATAGATGAAACGTACGAAGTGGATTATGAATCGGAAGAGGTTGAAGAAGATATGTTTGACGAACACTTTTCTGATGCGGAAAAGGCTGATGATGTCAAAGAGTTACCAAACGATGAAGTTACAACACTCGAAACTGCAATAGTTAGTGAAAGAAAAGGAGATGAAACGGATTCGAGCGTGAGCTCAATAGAAGATGACGTAGACGAAATTCAGCGGGATGAAATGGAAACAATTATCGAATATGAAGACGGTGATGATATTGAACAGGCAGAAGGAGTTAATTTTGAAAGAACGGAAGATGATAGAAACAAACAAGCTAGGAACACCAGTAATGAGATGCAAAATGACACGAACACGAAGCCTGTTACTCAGAATGTTGCGGATAAAGATTTTGCAGATGAAGATTATGAAAACTTTTACGTTTAAAGTATTAATCCAATACAAACGTTTTATATTCAAAGAAGTATAAGAAAGTAGAGTTGGGGCAGTGGCTCTTAATGTCCAAATCGACCTTATCTCTAAATAACGACTATACTTCGAAAGTGTTGTTAAACAATCACCCAGCTCCATCAAGACAGCTGTTTCTACCAGCCGAACCTGATTTGTCGCGCCCGTATCTCAGTTTCAGTTTCAGTAACATACAGGGACTGGAAAATCGCAAAAGACCGGTAACGTAAAATAAAGTTATCATCTGAAAAGGTATCCAATAGTAACGGTATTCAAAATAAATAAAATGCCTTACCTACCCCCCCCTGCGTACCTTTTAAATCGGTAACAAATGCCTTGGGAAGTATTTACAATGGAGCTGTTGCTGGCATCTCTAAGGAAAGGGAATCTCTAGGTGTTGTGTTTTATGCCTTAGTATACGTTAACGTGTCAGGTAAAAGAAGCAAAAATGTTATGTTATCCTTTATAATTTTATTATTTACGTTCTTTATAAAACAGCTCTTATAACTAATGAAGGACAATTTATTCAATGATATTTATTATGTTTTTGGTCATTATTATACATTATAAAGCCTATTCGAAATATTATACATATTCTTATATTCTATGTGTGTTGGACAAACAGTGCTTTCACATATACATATATTAAAGTAAAATAAATGCCTTGATGCCATAAATAAATCTCATGGATATTTTATTCAGCTGCGATTTATAACAAACTTAAAATTATCAAATTAACAACAAATTTTAACAATTACGCATAAAATCAGACGAAGAAGATGAAAACTATACACAAAAGATTACCACACTGAGATAGTATATTTATTTCATACACTAAAGTACGTATGTTTTTTAAATACTCCAATTATTTTCAAGTATTTAAAGACATTATTTTAGAGTATTTAAAATTGCATCATAGGACATGCTTAATACTTACAAATACTTCAAAATAAGGCGCTTACTACTTACAAGTAGGTATCGGTAGTCATTACAGGAAAACAGTACCTAAAGCTAGATTTTATTATTAAAGAATATCTTAGAAAAAAAGAAATCACAGCAGATTTCAATAATCACTTCGCATTGTAAATTATTATGACGATTATCGTTTTTCTTGTGATTAGATTATGCGTTTCGAAAATAAATCAAATATGATTGACATTTTTGGCAAATATGTACTTAAAAATAAATTAGACTAGTGGAATGAACATTAGGGTAAGTAATAATAAATTGTTCGAACAAGTATTAATAAAAGTTTCGATACAGTCAGCATATAATATCAAAATTGGTATAAGATTCGTCATAAGGTATTCGTCACTTAGACCACATCAGTCTATTGCGGCAGCAACTAATCCATATATACATAGGTACCTACATGTATTGATTCAAAAATTTAGGAACAATTTTTTTTATGTATAATTTTGTATAAGTATGACCTATTTATCCGGCCACATATTGACGCTAATGTACCTATGTTTTGATTCAATCATAAAGATCAATTTCCTTCTTAACACTGCAAATAATAAATCAGACCTATACAAGGTCTACAATTCTGGTACACATACATCGAAAGGTAAACATCAGTATATTTGAGCGATCAAATTTTACAGAGATCTCGTAACTTACACTTTGGTATATTCCCAATAATTTTCTCACTTTTAACCTATGTCAATATCCTACCTTGCTGTTGCTAGCTTCCTTATTACCTAGGCAATAGAGTACAAGTTTTTATATAAATTTTGTCATGTAGGGTTATTTCATATGATTGACCAGAGTAGAGTATCCGTCTTATAATATTATTGCATTTTGTATCTCTGTTGCACTATATGTCGGTGAGTGCGATAGAGAGACTAAACATCGTTCGCACTTTAGCGTCTTCTACCCTCAGTTTTTTTTTTGCATTTTCTTAAAACAGTAGGATATTAACATAAGTCGTTCCTTATCTAAGTATACATTGAATGTCATGGAGAGAAATCAGCAGTGGTAGAGCTAAATGGTGTCAACGCCTCCGCCGTTCAATTTGTTGCCGTATTCGCTGAGTACCTGAAAAACGAAGCATTTTAATTAACATTAAAAATTTCTCAGGAATAAACACTAGGTATATACCATATTTGCACCTATACTACTACATTCCATACATAATAAATAACTAAATATTATCGCAATCTTACACATGCAATACATAGTCTGCTAATAGAGGCTAAATTGTACATAGAGAACATGCATAACTCAGGAACAAATTTTCAAGATCATGATAAACACACAAATAAATGCCCTGACCATACGACCACGGGACTTCTTGCTTCGTAGACAGGGTCACTACAGGCTATGAGGACGTTAAAACATACAAAAAATAGTTTTTACTCATGTATGAAACGAAACACTATGCTTACTCACTTTCGTATTATTTTATGGAATAGCTAGGTAATTTTCAAATCGGTTCACAAAAAGGGTTTGACTAATTTTGTTGAAAATTATAAGCCCTGTAAAGTAAAGGACCCGTGGGTGTGTTAGATACCCATGTGACCAGGGTGCGTAGCCAAGATGTCAATCGCTCACGCTAGGTACCCAACGTATCGTAGTTATCTCTCTCTATCACTCTTCCTTATTAGTATCGACAATGACAGTTACCTACGTTTCGCTCGCTACTGAGCGTTAGCGATTGGCGTCTTGGCTACGCACACTTTTAAGCCGAAGTATTGTCCTCTTTAATTCGTCACCTCACTTTTTTTGGTGGACTTTATCTAGTTATACCCATGTCTAAAATATTGAGAACTTAAAACAATTGAGGTTCTAACTGTGGAGTTGTGAACCCATGGCGTGATACTGACCTTGTACAGGAAGATGTAGTGGTGCCGGTTGGACAGCGAGTGCGGGCGCTGCGCACGCAACTCGCGCACGACGCGCGGCACGTCGGCCGCGTGCGCCGCCAGCGCCCGCGCGCACACGTCCAGCGCGATCAGCGCGCACGAGCGCCCTGCGCCGCTTGCGCATACCACCGTGCATGGACGGACACCTGGACCAAAAAAACGTATAATATTAGTGACATAATTTGTAATGTCGTATGGGCATACCCATGTTGAACATCCAAGTCGACAGGTTGAGTAGGAAGGCCTATCGGAAGGCCTAGTATAAAATTGTACGACAATAACTTCTAGACCGCGTTAGCGTATCGAGGGGTCAAAATATAAAAGTTGCCGGATCATTTATATAAACGGCAAACAAAATTTGAAGTCTCGATACGCTAACGCGATCGAGAAGTTAATGTCATACAATTTTATACTAGGCCTTCTGGTTCATGATTAATGAAAAATGCATTTTTGCCTAGTAGCTTATCGCGTCAGAAATAAGAGTTCTGTTTTTACATGCTAAATTAGACCCATTGGTAGGTAAATTAGACCCATTTCCCGTTTTTCGATTAAGCTGAAACTTCGCAGAAGTATGTAAGTTGGGTGACAACACAATTATGGTACTATCGCGTTCAAAATTGCATTGCAAATCATGAATGAATGCACGCAACGCACGTGCGACACCTCTGGGTGCGTAGCCAAGATGCCAATCGCTCACGCTCAGACGCTAACGAAACGCAACTGTCACTGTCACACTAATAAGGAAGAGTGATAGAGAGAGGTAGCTACGATATGTTATTAAGCGTGAGCGATTGGCATGTTGGCTAACGCACACTGGTGTTGTGAGTGTCCATGGACGGAGTTAATCGCTTACCACCAGGCGATTCGTCTGATCGTTTCCCCACCTATTTAATTAAAAAAATATATTCATTCATAAACTGCCCATACAATTTAGAATACGTCGCGTGTACCTACTAAAGAGCCGATCTGATAATGGAGACCTGAGGTAGTCAGGAGAACTATTTGATAAAACAACGCAAACTCATTGTATTTGGGTTTATTAGAATTGTCTCGATGAGTATTAGTGGATCGTTGAAAAAGAGTATAGTCGGCGATAATTACAAGTACCTATCAAAAATGTAATTACTGAGAAACTTATTTTTGTTTTGTGTGGTGTTCAAGATTCAATCGATCCTCTTAACCACCAAGTAAACCATCGTTTACTTGGCTGCCCCCTTCCCTGGTCGCTGAACCTTACCTTCCACTTCAGACGCGGCCTTCATCCTGCTGAGCGTGCCGTTGGTGGCGTGACCTCGCCGCATCATCTCCTCGGCCTTAGCTGGTGAGTATACGTTCACGCCGTTGCCTGGGCTGCCTTCTTCTCGGAGCTTGGACAGGTTCCCGTAGGAGGCACGGCTGCCGTCACCGTAAATTACTTCTACACCTGGAAAGTTAAGCAAGTAATTTAAGCACAACTCTATGTAATTTTAATCACAAAATGTATCAGGTTTTATAAAAAAATTGCCAGCTCGGCTCAGCCCGGTGGCGGTAAGGCGTACCAAACCAATTTCGGTGAGGGAAAACATCGTAAGGAAACCGGACTAATCCGAATAAGGCAATCACTTTCGTAAAAACCAGTGGTTACGCCAAATCTTGAGATTAGGTTTTACCAAAGCGGATCCCTGGATTGCTGAGCCACGGGCTAAAGCGGGATAACACTGGGAAGAAAAATAATATTTGCTAGCAAGAGACACGAATTGGCTCTGAAACTTACCTTCTTCATCATATTCTTTGGCTGACTGCGAAACTTTCATAAAGCTCCTCATTTCCGACAAGAAATCCAGCACCGAGTCGTAATCATCAGGGACTCCCTTCGCTGGCCAGAAGTACCAGAGGTGCGTGACCTCCCTCCAGGTCCTCGTGGTCAGGTTGATCAGCTGGACGCTGGAGACGGCGTACTTGTCACGCTGTTCGCGTTTCTTGAGCATGATCTGGAACTCCCCGAAGGTTCGCTTGTTGTCTGAGACTTCTGATGGGGGTAGGTATTCGTAGCACTTTTCCTAAAAAAAAACAAACTGTTATTTTGCCTTGATAACATCAGTGGATATCGAAATAAACTACGCGATTTTGGTCACTTCTTCACTTTGTTTATATTAAGGGTAGTCCTTAAGCATGCATGACGATGACGCACGAGTTCTGCTCCCACACCATGCATCAGAAGTCTTCCACGGTGTTGGGGCGACAGTTGGGGAGACATAGTACCTAGTTCCAACTGTTCCAAGTCTGTAAGTGTTATAGAATGCTTATCACAACGCCATTCTCCATGTACTCCGTAAGCATGACGAAGACCCTCGAGTTCTACTCCCACACCATGTGCCTGAAGTCTGCCATGGTGTTGTGGAGCGACACCGGACATACGATGTATTTAGTAGTTCAAAGACTGCAAGTTCTATAGAATACGCACCACACCGTTCTCCATGTACTCCGTAAGCATGACAATGACCCTCGAGTTCTGCTCCCACACCATGCGCCAGAAGTCCGCCACGGTGTTGGGGAGCGGCGCTTGGCACGCGATGTAGTAGTTCTTAATGTTGCCAGGGCCCTGAAATGTATACGATTTCACGTTTATAACGAGCCTTTGACAGCCCACTTGCACCATTCAGGGTTAACCGCTAATCAGGAGTTAAGCTGTCAAATTCCGTACAAAAACTTCTTCAATAAGAAGAACTTGCACGCCCAACGTAAAATATGATTATGCGTAACAAGCTGTATTTCACGCCATTTTAGAACGGGTTAAACACGTGAACATTTTTTTGTAAATATATTAAAATTCCCTTATCACTGGTAGGTAGTTAAATATTTTCATTAAGATATTTTTCATATTTATCAAAATATATTTTACTAACCGTTATATAATTAGCATTAATATACTCCGACGTAGGATCATTCCCGACCCTCTTGAGCGGCACCCTGGTCTCCGGTAGCGGCAGGACGTTGGAGTATCTGTTCTTGTCTTCGCACCCCGGAGGTACTTCATCAGGTCTGACTGTGACGGAGGGTATCTCCGCGAATTCGGTGCTCATAGACTCCATGTCCAGGGCAAAGTTGGCCAGCGCCGCGTAGTTCATGGGATGGGACGTTACCTAGAATGACAAAAAAAAATTAAAAATTATGACATCCTCAGAGGAATTGGACAAAATTATCAGTACAGAAAAAGCCTGTGTCTCTGTCTATGTAAATAATATAGTTGGTACGGAAACGTCATTTTGTAACTGTTAGAACTGGGTGCCCTAACGGTGGGTATACAATGTTTACGCTGTTTGAGCTATATTGTTATTCAGGGCGTCCCAAGGCTATGTTTGGGACATGAAGGGAAAGTACTACCTTAAATATCGTAGATAGGATATTTTGCTGAAAGAAGACAACATGCAGACCTTACCTCTATTATACGCCGGGTTGCCATAGCACCTCTCACAAGCCCTTAGGCGTTGGTTGCCCTTGCGATGCCCGACGCTAACGCTGTTAAAACTATAAGCGTACAAAGACACTAGCGTACAACGCTGGTGTAGCTCCTTTTCCTGTCTCATAGTCGCTGGTTGCCCTTAAAATAAAGCATACAAACAACATGCAGAACTTTACCTCATCATCATACGCCGGGTTGTCACAGCTCCTCTTTCTAGCCGTTAGCCGCTGTTTGCCCTTACAACGCCCGACGCTGACTCTGTCTAAACTATAAGAGTACAAACACATTGGCATACAACGCTGGTGTAGCTCCTTTTACTGTCTCGTAGTCGCTGGTTGCCCTTCCAACGCTATGATAATATAAATTGTGAAGCATACAAACAACATGCATATCTTTACCTCATCATCATACGCCGGGTTACCATAGCTCCTCTTGCTAGCCCTTAGCCGCTGGTTGCCCTTACGATGCCCGACGCTGACGCTGTCTAAACTGTACGCGTCCAGCGACACCGGCGTACAACGCTGCGCGTACACCCCGCGTCGCCCGCGCCGACGAACTACCAGCTGAAAATAGGGCACCTGATATTATGTATTTGTATCGTTATATATTCAATGTACAGTCGCCACCAAAAGTTCACAACAGCAGCCTAACCTGTACCTTCGGGGCTGTAGAATTTAATTGACCAAAATAGGATTATGTACTTTATGTAGCCGTTCGCTTTACAGGGGGCTCTCAGGTTTTAGGAGCAAATCCTATTTCTCTTATTTTCGACATAAATGTGAATGGGACAACAAACTTAGAATTGTTTTTTTTTTCACTGTCGGACGTTTAATGGCGACTGTAAGAAATTGCATTACCAAACACCAGGAAAATAAGAGGAAAAGGATATGATATACATATGTACATACAGCAAGATAATAAGATAATATAGAGTGATTGTGTATATGCGACTCGATAAACTTTGAGATGCGGTAAGCTTCGAAAGGCACCTGGCGTTCCATTTTTAAATATTATTGTATGTTTTTATATTTACAAATAAGAAGGAACAGCACTAGAGTCCGACTCAGCTAAATCTGCATCGTTTTTGATAGCACAGACTATGAAAGTGTTATGTTAACGTCACAATTTCATAGAAGTATGAAGTTTAAAATAACACGTGCGCAGTCTCTAATATTAAAAATGTGTGCAAACGTGGCTTAGTCTGTTTGCTTTGTGTGTTAGTTAACAGCTATACACATTGACTTATTAAAAGAAATAAAAAGCAGAACAAAAACGTAAAAAAATTGGATCAGAATGACATTAAAGAACAATTTTGCATTGATGATGATAAAACGATAAATGTTTCGTATGGAAAAGACCTTACTGACGTAAGCATTAAGAGTCAAATTCATACACAGAAGAACTACCAACACTGAAACTTTACAGGCTGTTTTGGCAGTTTTGGCACTCAAGGAAAAGTCAATTCACGTCACGTTCCATGACTATGTGAAAAAGTGCTGCAAATGCATCACTTTTAAGGCGTCATTCCTTCGGCTGTTTGGGTATTCTGTTATTTTATTCTATATTTGTAGCTATACAATAAAAACTTTTTAACAAAAAAATAAAACCGCCGAAAAACTGAAACTGAAAAGAAAAAAATAATAACTTTTTCTTCAATAACGCAAATGAATACCTACCCTACAATTACAATTATAATCTATTTCTATACACTTTCTATATACCTAATACAATCGCTAGGCTTATATCAATTTAATTACATCTAGAAAGTATGAACTATATTCATACTTCTGAAATCAATCACACAAATCTGCGTATTTATATATTTACAATCTGTTATTTTTGGAGTCGGTGCCAGCCTCAAACAATCTTGCTCAACCTTAGTGAAGAGTTGAACGCAACACATTCCAAAACTGCAACCTCCGCCAAGCGCCCAATACAAGGTGCTTATTGTAGATCAGATTTGCAACTTATGAATGAACATATAAATACGGGACTCAATCTGTTGGTGTGTGATTTGAAAATTGTGTAAATACTTAACCAACCTGCTTAAAATTTGTGTTGCGTTCAACTCAAGGTGCTTAAGTTTGTTTGAGGCTGGCACCGACTCCAAAAATAACAGATTGTAAATATATAAATACGCAGATTTGTGTGATTGATTTCAGAAGTATGAATATAGTTCATACTTTCTCGATGTAATTAAATTGATATAAGCCTAGCGATTGTATTAGGTATATAGAAAGTGTATAGAAATAGATTATAATTGTAATTGTAGGGTAGGTATTCATTTGCGTTATTGAAGAAAAAGTTATTATTTTTTTCTTTTCAGTTTCAGTTTTTCGGCGGTTTTATTTTTTTGTTAAAAAGTTTTTATTTTATAATTTTCTGTGACTATAGTGTGTACAAATTATTACATGCTTAATTACTGATCAGCGGGGCTAAGATGCCAAGCTGATATCCTGATAATTGCTGGATAAGAAGATAGTTTGTCAGCACGTTCTGACAATTTGTGATAATTTTAAACAGTTCTGTCAAATGTCTTTGCATTTGGCAGCTGTCACCGTCGCGCTTTCCGCAGTTTATCAACTTATAGCATTATCCTATGACATTCGTGGATAACCATCTTAGACCCGCAGTTTTAAAATAGCTAGCTGCTTTTGCTATTAACTGTTATATTAATAATCCTACTTTAACTATTTGCACACCCCGCTGGGGATGTGCTCTATTATCGGTTTTTTTTTCATCAAGCTGTGTTTTGTATAGTATTTGTATATATTTATATTATTATAAATGTTTATGTTTACATTTCTACTAAAGTAGTAGTAGTAGTATGTATGTATGTATAAGCTTTATTGTACAATAACACAAGAAATACAAGAAACACAGTAACATAGACAATTTGATACAACAAAGGCGAACTTATCCCTATGAGGGATCTCTTCCAGTTAACCTTAGTAGTTATGTATCTTAGTATGTTTTTCCTTCACACATTTTGTAAGATGCAGCGCCTACAATCTTTTCTGTTTTGTCCTAAGGTGGACTGGTAGAGAATGCCCTGTGGCATTAAGTCCGCCTTTTGTACGATATTTTTTTCTTTCGTGCAATAAAGATTAAATGAATAAATATTCTGGGCGACTTTCATCCAGCTTCAAAATCTGTGAGTGAACAATAAATTACCCCTATTTTCCTACCCTTAGGGTAGGATTTTTTTCAAATTTTTAACGGGACCAACTATGAAGTTTTTTGACTCTATCCAATAAAAAAAGAAATATCAAAATCGGACTACTCTGTAAAAAGCTATGCGTGGTCATACATTACGTTCGGTAAGTAAACAATCAATCATCCCCTATTTGCCTACCCTTAGGTTTATTTTTTCCAAATTTATATGGGACAAACTTTAAGATATACTCTTGGATAAAAAATAATTATCAAAAATCTGACAACTCTGTAGAAAGTAATGCGTGGTCATATGTAACAATCGGTGAGTGAAAAATCAATCATCCCCTATTTTCCTACCCTTACGGTTGGTTTTTTTGTTCAAAATTTATATGGGACCACCTTTAGGGTATACCCTTTCTAATAAAAAAAGAATCATCAAAATCGAACTACTCAGTAAAAAGTTATGCGTGGTCATACATAAAATAAAAAAAAATATACGCGTCGACTTGAGAACCTCCTCCGTTTTTTTCGTCGGTTGAAAAACATTCGTAATCCTAATGTCATTGCAATAAGAGTTACAAATGATTAGTTAAATGAGCCAATGAGAGCGTCAACAGTTAATAAATACTAAATAGGTACCTACCTCACACAGCCTTTTTAAAATAAATCTGTAAAAGTGCTAACAAGACACATGTGTCTTTGAAGTCGCCTATAGGTAAGTATCGTTCATAGCGAAACTATGAAGAATTTAATACTTTGTTGCCATGTTTTGGGACAAGTTTTGTTCGAGATAAACAGAGAACAAAGAAACGTTGTAGTTACAAAACGGATGCAATTATTTAAGTATTTTGCTGATATATTATCACAACGTGGCTTTATACAGAATGAGCCACACAAATGGGCTGAGAAAGAAAAAAATATAAACGTAAAAAAAAACATAATAATGTCGGGGACTAAATGTAAAAAAAGAATAGCGCCTAGGGTAGGTATATAAAAATCGCCGTTGACTAGTAGACATATTTAAGCGTTTGAACCTTACTCCTTTATAATAAGGCGAAAAGTACTAACATTGTAACAGCAACATCTTATCCATCGGTGCCATCGGTGGACCTAATATGAGATCGTGTTTAATAAAAGGTTCCACTTCGTTGCTAGTCGATAAGGAGCTTATAGCATAAGAAAAAATAAATAGATATGCACCTTGTTAACAATCGACAATGTAGTACATTTTAAGTCTTTTAACTAACAACAGGCACATACCATTCCAATAAAGCTTAATTTTGTACCGTCCCCAAATAAATCAGATCAGGGCCTATACCACGAAAATCGAATGATTGCGAATTTGTATATTCATCTCTGTCGCACTTACATATTGGAGTGACAAAGAGGTTTTCCCGCCAATGCCCATTTTGGATGTTCGTGGCTGGTGGATGTTCTCATAAATATCAGAATCTGATTTATGCTTAACCAAAACGCGGTGAATTTTCAGATATTTTGAGTTTCTAGGTCACTGCAATATATAAATAAGTTTGCGATTGAAAACTTTGTACAAAGAATCTAAATAAAGTTGTACAACAAGCATTAAAAACTTCATTTTCAAACTCTTCAAACACCAGCTATTATTAATTATTTCCCAAATAATCAAAATTTCCATACAAGCTGTTAGTTCAATGACTGGATTAATAGAGCTATGACTATAATTAGAGCCATGAATAATTCTTATTGTGCTTACCTAAACATAAAATATTAGGGTTGTCAACAAATTCTCAAAAATGCTTACAAACGTCTACCTACTTGAGTGGGCCGTGAGAAGCTATCGGAGACTCAGCGCTTAGTAGGTACCACTTAGAACTAATTTATGAAGTGCCCTAAGAATGAAATGGTTTCCGAGGTAGGATACGACACGACAATGCGTTCAAATATTTTATTTCGAGGCATAAAAGCGGGGGAAAAGTTAGGGAAAAAGTCATATCATGTCTAGTTTCTAAACTTTCTATGCAATGGAATTGGTTATTTTTTGTACGGAAAACATTGAGTTTATAACTGAAACTGCGGTATTAGCATACAAAATCGGTTAACCGTTGCAGTTTCTACATGTTTCACGCTGACTGACGGATGGTGTTTGCACATGGCACTTGTACGTAGCTACTTCATGCTAAGAAACCGGACTAGATACACTCTGTGGTATTTGGTCAGTTATTTGCCCGTCAAACATTTAGGAAATCTATGACGTTTACTTGACACATTCACAGTCTCTGCTATAAATGCTATGCTATAAAAATATACATAGATTTATCATGAGTTATTTACCACCACTAGTACCACTACTACTAATGTGTCTCTACCATGAGTTGCTAAAGATTTCGAAGGATAGATTTCGACACGTTATCCACAATTGCATCCCGCTTCCACCCGCAAGCGCGAGCAAGGTGCACTGACAGTGCGTTGACTGTAACAGTCAATTTCAAACTCGTGCTAAGCACAATGGAAATGCGTCCTCGGGCCGTCATCGGGCTTTGTTTATAATTCGCGTTGTAAAAACATCCTCTGAGCGATACGGCGACACTTACGCTTAGCGAAATAATGAGTATGGCTAGTAGAAATCACAGGACAGTTAGGGATGTGCTCGATAAATGAAATACCTGTATAATTGCAATGAAAGGTCCCGGTCCCGGTCCTTTGACTACGATAGACCTCTATAATCGAAATTTCGGTGCCTGGTTAAATGAAATTCAGATTTAGTTTTTTTTTATTAATGTGGGGTACCTCTACAATTGAAACAGTGATGTTAATATTATTGTGATAAGTTTGTAGGTCCACATTATTTACCAGTAAAGGAATGAAGGGTTTTACTGTTGACAACATTCTGTAAGAAGATATTGAGCAAAGAATTTTGATTATTACGATTAGAGTATTTTTATTGTCCGTTAGAAGTTAGTCCGTAAAAATAAAAATAATTATGAAAATTTGTTGTATTAATGTTCTGAAATAAAGATATTTTATTTTATTTATTTTGCTTAAAATGATGTTAATTTGTTTTAGTTATCAATATTTCGATAAGTCCGTAATGTCAAAATTAATTATTATTGTTTCCATCACATATAAATAAAAATATGATAAATAATAAATTCTTCTTTTTATGTATTCTTATGATTATGACATTTAAATAGTAGTTTATGCAACAGTGATATATATAATAAGAACCAATTATGAGCTGTTGCATACCCTAGTTTTTCTACGACAGCTAAAATAGCGTAAAAAGCAAAATCTAGAAACGTGGCAGAATAGGGAAGGTGTTGTGTGCCCACTATAGAAATTAAAAAAAAAAACAACAACAGTGCTCATATAATTGTATGAAAATCCATAGGAGCAGTGTTCTTATGGAATACCACAGACAACGTTATAATGTATACTTTTTAAATATCACTGTCAGTCATCTAATTGACAGATAGAAGTGCGAAACTTATATTATCGAGAGCCTCTATAATTGAAACGAGATCGTTTTTAACCGGAATAATTGGTCAAGACCTGCTTAAGAGGAAAACCTGGTTAATTGACACCAAAGTAAATTCCCTTGAAATTTTAAATATTCAGGTTTCACTTAAAAGTGTAAAGGTTATATTGCCCCCATAAACATTGAATACGCACCGTAAGTAAATCGTCTCCTATCTTTTGTATCGCAGAAAAACACAAATTCAATAATTTAACAGAGGTATAATTCAAAACTATTGTAAGGAGCATTTACAAGAAATTCGTAGCCCATCCCTATCATATGCTCCAGCTAGTAGGTACTTCCCTGCAGCCATGCCTGCGCGTGCGCTGCCCTAACACCGCCCAGCGCCCTGGGCACAGCGCGCATATCCACGTAACATACCGCACAGTTTAGACCACTCCCAAAACAATAGTTTATTAATATTTATATATGTCTAGCAGTTTGACAGGTATTTAAAGATTTTGTTTTGTTAAAAATTGACGGTCAGCTTTTCTTGGCGGGAGAAATAGTTCTGAGTTTTGTTTTCATTTTCAAATTGTTTAGTCATTTATAACTTGTTCCGAGAATTATTGACATAGATTCAATAGTATTTAATATCAGTGTTATTTATATGCGTTGCAGTAGAGGATTTGTGGTGAGTTTATTTTGTTTTATTTTTCTTTCATTCATAGGTATTAACAACGAAAGAGGATTTTATTTCCCTAAGACTTTACTATCCAGGGACTCATGTGAATCAATATTATTACATTAGATAGATTATTTATAAATTTTTATAGATAAACTATTGGGTTGGACTGTAGCAAAGGGGGGGCCGGGACTTAGAATATTTTTGGTCGAGGTGGTGTCATTATAACACTATTTTTAAATGATTGTAATGTGTAGATGGCGTCAAAACAAGCATCTTTTATTGGAAAAACTTTTCTCTAAACTTAAAAATGGCCGAGTTAGAGGCCTTCAAAGGTTGAAGTTTTTGAAGGGACTTGTAAAATTTTCATCGAGAGTGGTGTCATTATAACAGTATTTTTAAATGATTGTAATGTGTAGATGACATCAAAACAAGCATCTTTTATAGGAAAAACTTTTCTCTAAACTTAGCGAGCCGAGCGAGCGAAGCGAGCGTGCCGCGGCAGCGGCCGGCGAAGCGCCAAAACCGACTTTTTTTAATAAAAAATGCTTTACAGAATGGCACCTTAAGGAAGGTCGGTGTAGGTACGACGACGAGCGAAGCGAGGAGGAGTGTTAGGTAGAACTGCGACCTTACAGCGCGCGAGCCGAGCGAGCGAAGCGAGCGTGCCGCGGCAGCGGCCGGCGAAGCGCCAAAACCGACTTTTTTTTAATAAAAAATGCTTTACAGAATGGCACCTTAAGGAAGGTCGGTGTAGGTACGACGACGAGCGAAGCGAGGAGGAGTGTTAGGTAGAACTGCGACCTTACAGACTTAAAAACTTCAACCTTTGAAGGACTCTAACTCGGCCATTTTTAAGTTTAGAGAAAAGTTTTTCCAATAAAAGATGCTTGTTTTGACGCCATCTACACATTACAATCATTTAAAAATAGTGTTATAATGACACCACCTCGACCAAAAATATTCTAAGTCCCGGCCCCCCCTTTGCTACAGGTCAACCAACTATTTATTTAAGAATATTAACAGCAATATAAAAATGTATTGATGATTATATACATTTTATCACTTTCAAGATATAGAGATATTCCAAAATTAAGATTTCTCTCAGAAGTAAAGAAGTAAGTAAGTAGAAGTAGGTAAGTTTAACTTTTTTTAACTGCTCAACATTGTCCGTTCATTACGCCTCACAAGACAGACATAATTGACATAATTAACAGACATATTGACATACCTATATCGGTAAACCCCCAAATGGTAAAAAGTGAACTTACCTAAATATGATGTAGGTGAGTTAATTACGTTTTTCAATCGACTAGAAGCCATAAAACCTGTCACTCTACCGCCTGTTTTCACCTTTTTGGGGCATGAATTCCAAAAAATAGTTTCTTCGTGAATCTTCACAAATTTTGTGCTTGTTTATTTATATTAAACGAATCTTTGTGACATTAGCGCCTTATCTACAACCCTTACCTTTTACTAAAACAATCACATTAGAAGAATTATTTTTGTGTGTGTTTTTCTTATAGATTGTGAATCTTCGTATCCGTGTCTAACACGACTTTGTTTTTTAATATTCAAATTATATTTCGCTTGCACCTGCTTATTTTATTAAGTATAAAGTATAAATAGCCAGGGGAAAGGAAATAATTTCACAACTCCCCCTATAACTATATTTTTATGCATTTCAATATGTTCTATGGCAAATAAAGATTGATTGATTGATTGATTATATAACAAACCCTATATGTATAGCAAGGTTAACTGGAAGAGATCCCTAAATGGGATAAGTTCGCCTTTGTACAAATATTTGTGTTATTTATCTTGTTTTTTTCCCCTGTTTTTGTGCAATAAAGTGTTTTACTACTACTACTACTACTATAGCAAATAGGGGAGGGACGGGTCCATTATCTCTGGAGATGGCAGTAAATAGGTAACAAAAGAATACCAATAGAACTTTTCGTCGCGATGGCTGTTTTCACAGGCAAAATAAAAGGTCAAAAGCTATTTGAACTATTATTCCGATATTGACACCCACTGATTCATAGATATTACTATGATTCATATAATAATGTTTTCCTCATTGTTCTGAAGAATAATATCATAATTAACCACTTACTTCATAACCCAGATATTCATAATCTGGTTGATTTGATTATTAGGTAACATTTGTTTAGAGTATTGTACCCGACTATGGTTATGAAACAAGTAAGGGTTAAGTTATGATTCTAGCAATATATTATGTACAGTCGACGCCAAAGGCATGTTTACACTTTTGTACGTTATTAAAATGGATTAAGGTGTTCAAGTGTATACGGGTCAATAATTACATTGATATAAAGGTTGATTTTCTTATTCAACCCTTATCCACATGAAAGGGTACTCCTTTT
The DNA here is from genome assembly GCA_949128165.1 of Lathronympha strigana. Classification (NCBI taxonomy): domain Eukaryota; kingdom Metazoa; phylum Arthropoda; class Insecta; order Lepidoptera; family Tortricidae; genus Lathronympha; species Lathronympha strigana. The sequence continues at coordinate 9,966,604 of OX421915.1, forward strand.
ATAGTGTCATGTATGTTGAAAATTATTACTACATGCCCACAAGCTCGTAACTATTGTCCACAGGAAATAACATTCTACAGTTCAGTTCAACGCTCAAGTTTTCTCTCCTGTGGGCTATAGTTAACAGCTTGTGGGTGTGTAGTAGTGTTTTTTATCATAGAAAAGAAGTACCCATTTATGTGCGTCAGGGTTTAATAAGAAAGGTTGTCCACAGGAGAGACCTGAACATCCGAAAGTTTCGACCCAAACGGAAAGCGTTGACTGTACGCATATTATGTTTTCTATTGAATATAATTTTGATGAATGAGGTGTCAATATCATTTTTTCTATATCGCAGGCGACATCTATGTACCTATAGGCGTTTACTGCTTCCATATAAACATTTTACTTATGACATATTTTAATGTCTATTGCGTTATTTTTTGTGATTTTAATCAACCATGTTAAAAGTTAGATGTTTCCCCTGCTGAAAAATTATCTAATTTAAATTAAAAAAAAATTCGGGTTGATTATTTCGCTTAAAATTTGCTAAATGCTTTGCAAGGCTAAAACAGAACCAACATCTTGGCGCGGTAGGTAGGTAACACATGAGACAGCGTTACTATTTAACAGAATATCTGTTATAGAATCTTTTCATCTTTCATATAGGTAATATTTAATTATTTACCTACTAATTGTTAGTAACTGATTAATCTAAGTGCCATAGGTAGTCATTATTATGACTATTGCTGCTCAAGAAATTTCGCTTACATGGTGTGACAAAGGAAATCAGAAATTTCAAGAAAGGTAAACCCCTGTTGTGCTGACCTTACATACGAGTACCGATAGGGATAAGGGCAGGAAGAAGATGGGGTGATAAATTAAATCTCAAATCTCAAAAAAGATAAAACCTAACACAAGGGTCAAAAAGCGTTATGCGTGATCTAACCAATTATTTAATAGAATATATTATTATATTATAAATATTATAGGATAATCTAACACAAATCGATCTAGTCCCACAGTAAGCTCAATAAGGCTTGTGATGTGGGAACTAGACGACGATATATATAATAGATACATATAAATACTTAAATACATAGAAAATATCCACAACTCAGAAACAAATATTCGTGATAACACACACAAATAAATGCCCTAACCAGAATTCGAACCCGGGATCTCCTGCTTCGTAGGTAGGGTCACTACCGACTAGGCTAGGAGGCCGTTATTTAACGGCCTCCTAGCCTAGTCAGTGCTTTTCTGCTTATTTAAGCAGAAAAGCATTTATTTAATGAAGATTAACATATTTAAGAGAATAAGCAGTATATTTAATGTATCAGTATACCGACTTGGTATTTTCAGATTTAAATATACTTACCAAAATATAAAACTAAAATACAAAGTAATTGTGATTTATTCATTTTTATATTAAAAAATTGGAAGTTTTGTCTTCCGCGTTACCATAAAGTATAAGACATTTTCCAGCAAAAGGTGAAGTACTGTAAACTGTCAATGAGTTACTTGTGACGATTAAAACTTTTGATTGATTAACAACAGATAGCAAAAAAACCGTTTAGAAATTATGGCAATGGCGGCCAATGTAATGAGTCTCTGAGGATAGTCATGACCGACATTCGCGATCGCCCACCGGTTCCCACTAATCATAAACTTATCTGACGTGTCAAATGTCTTCATTTGCAGCCTCGGGTAGCCCGCGGAATTTTTATCGACTGATAAACTTCGCCACCGTCACTTCAACTTTAATTCCTACACAACAAAGTCGAAATTTGCTGGCTTCAGTCGAAGCGCTTCCAGTCTGTCAAGTGAGTAGTTTTATTTTTGATGTTATTGTTTGGTGTTAGAGTCGATATTCGTTTGCGTTGTGCGTCCAGGTTATCGTTTATCTAACGAGCTTTCAGCAATGCCCTTGTGCAGATTGAGTTACTTGTGATTATGTCGACATTCAAGCGTTCATGTCGTTTTTTAACTGATACAGTTTGAGCAGGGTGTAGGTATAAAAAAATTAGTTACACGGCATAGTAAAATCTAATGTTTACAAGAGTAACCTAGTTTTTGTTAAATATATTCTAGAAACATATTTTTATTTGCCAACTATTTCGTACTTTTCTCAAGAGATTCATCTTCTATGTAGATACCTACACAACACATAGATCCTAATCTGTTTGCGGCATTAATTTAAATGTTCTTAAAATTTGGATAGAATATGAAATTAATCGTACATATTTGTTAGACAATAAATAATTACAAAAACTCTAGAGATAGACCAAGAATCATATGTTTCTATTGAAATATATTTTCAGATATGATCAACTAGCAGAACATTCGGCTGGCCAAGCCTCATGAGAAAATGTAAGTATAACTATACGTATTAAGTATTAACCTATGACTTATGATGGTGACTATTCATGGTAACTCCAAAATTGTAATAAAGAAGTGATAGGAAACCTAAGAAACTATTTTTAAGTTCTGTATATATTATTAAGGTTCTACTCTGCTAGTTGAATATGACTTAGTGTAACAAGTTTTACTGTATGATCAACCTTGAAATTGCAAGAAAAAAATTGAAAACACGGAGAAAACTAATTGTTACAGGAACAAAAACATCACCAGACCGATTTTTCGCGTTAATCAAATTATCAAAATAGAATACAAAATTCTGTTTATGATAGAAAAATATATAAAACATAACTTTACACAATTTCAGTTTTTGGAAAGAAGATTGAAACTAGTCTGCAATGGTCTCCAAAGTAGTGAACGTAATTTATCGTGAGGCAGACCTATAGATATTATGCTCATTACTTTGGATATCTTGTACGAATATACACCGATCACCGAACCCGAGAACATGTTTAAGAGAAAATGAAAGAAACACAATATATAAGAAGAGAAGAAAGGAACAGATGCGGGGAACGAGAAAATAATAACTGAAGCTCAAATCAGGTAAAAATTGTGTGCCGTTGGTTTGTTGCGTTACTGAAAACTTTTTAAAATCTGTGTATCGGGTCACTCACGTTATTTAATATTCGTTACGACGTAGTGGACTCATGTAGGGGATCCTCACCTTATAACGGTTCTTAAGAATGTCCAGCGAAATACGACCTAATTTTATTACGTGAGTGACCCATTATTTTGTAGACATTTTACTTACACAATAGGCTTTATGAGAATATCAAAACTATTTAATTGTGTATTATTTAGTGTGTTATTTTTATTACTTTAAATATTACGTTAAATCTGAATTTAACAAAAAAATTATTTGCTTTTACGCGTTGGTAACGTTCGTCCGCGTTCAATAATAAACATTATTTGTTTTATGTATTACCTATACTTATTGATTTTATTCATAGGGTTTAGTCTGGGTTTGCCATACATGGATGCAGGTCGCTTCCAACCGGTAACATATGGAGGTCCAAAGGGTAGGCTTATCAGCAGTGGACGTCTAATGGCTGATATGATGATGATTACCTATGACTTATTTATATGATACGAAACATACCTCGGCATTATTCTGGCCAGAGGCCTTGACATGACGTCTTAATGCGATTCAGTTGACGATCTAAACTAAGTCGCTTCCATACAACTGAGCCTAAACTGAATCGCGTTAAGACATCATGGTAAAGGCCCCTGTTCGTTTACATAAATTATCTGTGTTTTGTTTTGTGTATTGTTGCTTTGGTCTAAATAAGCCACCACAGCTTAAAACTTGATAAGTAGGAACTCCTCTTGTTAGGGCCACTTGCACTAACCAGAGTTAGCCAAATAACCCAAGTACACACAGTACAGTACACATAGTTTCTACTGAAGTTGTTTTATCAACTTCGTACAAATAACTTAATTTGATCGCCTAAATGACACAATAATGCACAAAAATATTTACCAAATTCGTCATAAACCTGCAATAACTTTTGTATGAAAAATTACCACTTTTGTATGTGCAAATGCATCTTAACCGTTTCTTTACATATGGAATTTGACCGTTAACGCCGGGTTAGCGACAAACCCTGGTTGGCGAAGTAGCGCTTAGTTAGTTGATTTAATATTTTTCACAAGTTGTCATCCATCGATCCCACTTTACGTAAAAGCACTTCTCTCGTGTTTATGTTAATTACATCTATTTTTGAGGAAAAATTTATTCAAAAGTTTTGTTCTAACTACAATTGCAAATTAGATTAATGACAGTAGTTTTATTCCATTTGATTTCAATATGATAGGATTAGTATGCATAATTATTGCATATGCTTCATTGCCTGACATTGTTTAGTCTATCCGAGATCCAAGTCCGTCGTATTGTTATGGCTTTAATCGATGACTCACGACTGACAATTAATGTAGTAGCGATAGACAGTCTGACCTAAATAATCATGCTCCGTTTAAGGAATAGCCGAAATAAGTGTTCTTTAGAGGTCAAATTAGAATAGTATGGATAAATAAGAAAACGGCATATAAAGAATGCTTACCAATAGGCCAATAAGCAGTATCAGGGCTATAACTCCAATGGTGCTGACAGCGATAGCTACCGCAGCGCCCGAGCCCGGCTCCTCCATAGGCGTCAGTCGCTCCGTCGTCACATCGCCGTAGCTCGACACGTCTTCCAACTCGCCAATCGACTTCGTCCCCGACTCAGTCGTCGAGTCAGCGCCGTCTTCAGTTTCAACGATTTTTTCACCAGGCACAGTTGTAACTTGAGTTGTTGTTTCTTCTTCTGTTGTTGTTTCTAACTTTTCTTCTGTTGTTGGAGCTGGAGTTGTTGTAGTAGTAGTAGTGCTAGTCATTGTGCTAGTAGTCGTAGTTGTAGTGCTAGTAGTTGTAGTAGTTGATGATGATGGAATTATTTTTGTAGTTTCCATAGTTATAACTTCATTACTGCCGCTGCTGTCTTCTGAAATATTTTCTTTTATTGCGCTCGATGGTGAATTGGAGACCTCAGTGCTCGAAGGAGCCTCGGAACTTTCTGTTTGTATTGATTTATCCGTTATTACATCAGTGGTATCTTCAGTTTCTGCTGAAGTCGTTTCTACTATCTCAGTTGTGGTCTCGGGCAATTCTTGTTCTGTGACGGGGGGAGGTGTAACTGGTACTTTAGGCGTAGTATCCGCAACTTGAGTAGTTGGTGCTGCTGTTTCCGATTGTACTTTAGTTACATTAACGATTGATAATGATGAAACTTCAATTACCGGAGTTGTTTCTGGCATGTTTGTAGTAAATTCTTCAGGGTTATCTGTGGTGGTATGATATTTAGGTCTGTAAGTAGTAATAGGACTGTCCTCTATTGTAGTCGCTTTTGTTCTTGTCGGAGCCACTGGATGCCATTCACTAGGTGTGGATTCTTCTACTCTATCAGTCACAGCTTCAGTAGGAACGTACGAGAATCTTCTTGTCGTTATTTCATAACCCGTGGTGGGTGATTCATCGGTGATTACTTCAGTGCCGATTTCATTCTTTTGCTTTGTATTCAAACCAGTGTCATCGAGTGGCGTTGTAACACTCTTAGGGAACTTAGTAATAGAAGCAAAAGTCCCAGCAGAATTTACTTCGTTCTTAGTGACTGGTACCCAAGACGTAATAGATGATTTAGTTTCGGTGTTACCCTCCGAGGCTTCTGTCTCGGCTTTGACTCCTTCAGTGGACGTCATTGGCTGCGAGCTATTCTGCACAGATATATTGCTTTCCGCCGGTAGGCGTTCAGATTTATTCTCTGCTGGAGCCACCTCCGTACTCATATCAGGGTCAGGTGACGCGTGAGGAAGCACTGGCCGCCAAGGCAATCTGTTTTGATCAATATTAGTCAACTTTTTGGTGACTACGTGGTTTGTTTCAGTTGAAGTTGTAGTGGTCGAACTCGTAGTAATTTCGTTTTTGTCTGAAAAGCAAAAGGAATTTATTTCAATATGATATTTAGATTTCAATATGATTATAGTACAGTCAACAACACAGCTGTGAATACAGCCGAAGTGCCAAAAATATGTATACACGACCTTAATTCTCTGGCAATAAAGTTCTGTATACATATGTTTGGCACTTTGGTTGTATTCACAGCTAGCTGTGTTGTTGACTGTACGTTGTCTCTAATATTTTACTTAGTATTTAAATAATACTACATAATGCACGTAGGGTGTCAAGACAAGAAGAAAAATAAAATATTTTTATAACTCAAAATTCTCAGCCTGTTTACGTTGATTTCTGAATATCATGAGGGATAATATTAAAAATAATGAAACAGCCATATATGAAGGCTCTTATTAAATAAAACAAAATATCAACACCTAGTTTACGTTGATCTATGAATAAAAGTAACAAATGAAAGTAATGCAGTTTTGAATAAAAAAAGGAAGAGGCTTCGAAGTTAAGAACTTCTAACACATTTTTTGTATGAAAAGTGATCTAGGGTAAAGGCTAAAGTTATGAACAGCGACAATGTGGGTACATTGTCGCTGTTCAACTTTAACTTAACTTTAGAGAACTTGTTTAACTTTAGAGAAATAACAATTCTACTTGCATTATGTAACATAATATCTGCACTACATGTGCATAAATTTATACAAATATTATTATGTGACAATACCGTAACTATCTTTATGAAAAAGAACAGTATTTTTGCCAGCTTTACTAATTTAAAGAATACCTGTTAAGTTGAATATTCTTAGGGTCCCTCATTGTCGCCTTATGGTTATGAGATTAAAAGTGTATTATAATAAAATTCGTACAAAAAAAAATACATTTACATAATGTGCTTATGTCAAATATTCAAAGGACGTCCAAATAAGTAATTCGCAACTTGTGTCGACTTAAAACAGAGAGCACTGCGCGCGGAGAAGTGAAACTCAGTATACCCGCCCGCGCACGATACTCGACGCTTGATAATGGCATCCGAAGATGCCCAAAACAGGACGCGCGTAGTGACTAAACATACCTGAGTGTTATCCGTACTTTATTATAATACTAATATGTCTCACGATAGTTTAAATTTGATATATTTATCATTTTCTAATAAAATAAGTTTAATAACTTGGGTGCTTGATTGTCGCTCATAAGCTTGAGCGACAATGAGGTACCCTAGTCGTTAAACTTTGAGTATGATTTTTTCCTAATTGTAGTGCAAATTTTAAACTTTTATACAATACACAATATTATTTCAAGTAGATAGAAGTTATTTATAAACAAAACAAAAAATTGTCTATTTCGACTTGATTAACAAAATCAGCAATATCTCGGAATCCATAAGCGACAATGTGGTACCTTCGCCGTGAAAACGTCACATATTAATTTTAAACAAATACACCCACCCACCTGCAATTTCGTTGACTTTTTGCACCTCGTTTTCTTCGACGCTCTTCTGCGTCGAGCTCGTTGTATTCGATGGTCCAACGGGAGGGCTTCTCAAGCTGGCAAGCGCCCACGCTGTCAGTGTCGGCGGGATCTCCAGCTCGTTAGTGGTCGCCGTCTCCTCTTCCATAGATGTGGCTGTGGTAGTCCCGAACTTCGCCGACCCTCTCTTCGACAACGAAGGAATACTGTTGTCAGAAATCGTCTGTGATTGCACCAGCTTCTTCACACCGCTTACATCGCTTTGCAAGACTGGGTCTATGTCCGATGACACAGTTGTCAGAACTGTCTTATTCGTTTGGGTTGGACGGACGGTCGTAGACGTTCTGTCTTTGATACTGAAATGCTCTGCATATATTGTCGTTGGATAAGTAGGTTTAGGATAAGATCTGGTAATGTTCCGTCTTGGTGTCATCCATGTAGGTTTTGATTTCGGCGTCGTGAAATGGAATCTTCTTGTAGAATTTCTAAAATTATAATGCTGTATGTTATCGGCTGTTGGAGTGACATTGTTCGGAGAATCTTTAGCTCCAGTAAAACCGGTTAACCTCTTAGAATACCCTCTATCCCTGCTGGAGAAGGTGTTAGGGAATGATCTTGTTGTTTTCTCCGTAGATGAAATAGAATTTATGGTGGAATAGGGTATTGAACTGGAAGAACCAAAGAAAGGTGGGAGTGAACTAGACACAAATTCAGGATCAGGGAATAATGGTTTTGTGGAAACTGGGAAAAGATTTGACGGGGTTCCTTGTATTGACGCCAATTCATCGTCAGCAGGGGTTTGAACTGTAGGTTCCGATGGTAATGTATCATTGTCGCAATCATCCTCATTAGAATTACTTATTGCGTATGTTTCGGTAGATAGTACGGACATTTCATAATAAACACTTGTACCGTGCACATCAGTAAGTTTTTTGTTGATAGTCCCAGCACCGTCATTATCAACTAGGCGAGTTTCTTTGGTATTCTTGATTATAATAGTAGACCTATTACCTGGCTTAGTATTATTTGCGCCTAAACCTACATTTTCACTTACACGTACATTTGTTACATTAAGTGGAGGGGATCTCGTTTTAATAGCACCCAAATTCTTAATTATACTGGAAGAAACTTCTTGATATTTTTTATCGAAGAAATCATTCTTAGGTGTGGTCAAATCAGTATCAAAATCAAAGAAATTTGATTTGTAGGGTGAATCGTCATGGTCGTCTTTGGGTATGTAACTAGAAAAGGAACTAAAGGCTGTACTTGTGTAATCGTTATACTTATTACTAGGACTTTTTGCAGAATCTTTTCCATGATCATCGTCGAAACCAGGTATAGTGAAGAAATTGTTGTCATCAAATTTGCTGGTAAACTTCTCAAATGAATCATCATCTTCTTCTTCCTCGCTTTTATTGTCTACCGTAGTGGTACTTGAGCTTAAAGGCATCTTTGTTTTCTTATAGTTTCTCATGCTATCCATTATCTGCCCAGGCCTTTTCACTTCCGCCGTCGGAGTAACTATGATCACTCCCGGGACTGTCTCTATTGTAGAGGTTCTCACCCTTCTTAGAGAGCTTTCTGTGGTGGATCGCGAGTTGTAACGCGTTCTTCCTCTGTGTTTGTACTTGGCATTTTTCTCGGTATGTTCTTCGGAGACGGAGCCCTTGGGTAATTCGTTGAGGGCGGTGTCGAGACCGGCGGGCCGGGGCCGGCCACGAGGCCAGGTGGCGTTGGGCCGGGCCGGTCGGGGCCGATCGTCGCGGACGGTGGCCGGTGTCGTTTCGAGCGGTAGCGCGTTGCCGCTGACTGGGGGGCTGCTTAATAGTAGCAGGTATGCTACTAATGCTGCACCTGGAAACATTACGCAGTTTACTATTATATGACTCATAATTATGCATTTGAGTTTCCACTAAAACAAATATTTTAAATTTCAATATTTATTGATTGTCGAGATAAAACTTTAAAAACCATTCTACTAAACTTTATTGCGTCCAACATGAAACATATATAAATAATAACTTATTTGTTTACTCATAAATTAATGCCAAAAATAAGAGAATAAAAAATAATTATTATAAAACCCACCTAAGGATATTCTTACTGGTGACTCCATTATAACTTCATTTTGTTGTTGGTGTAGAAAATACTCAATGACTTGCCAGAAGCCTGTGTTCCATGATGATCCTGAAACAAAATAACATTCAATTTTAGTTTTCTAGTAGGTACATATAAATATAATGGTAAAAGCACGAAGTTATCAATTTTGTAGTCATCCCTTAATAGTACCGCGAAAGTATTACGGCCATATACGCTCGAGCATATCCGCCGGATCTGCCAATCAATTTATGGGATTTTTTTGTGGCGGATGCCCGGCGGACATACCCACCCACCATGGAGATCTGACGGATTGCCCGAACGTGTATGGCTGGCATATCTCGCGGTCGAGAAAAACAACTGTCATTGTCTAATCCAAACAGAAAATGACAGGTGTCTTTCGCGACCACGAGATACGAGAGCACTCTTGTGCTAGGACTCCTGCATTTATCTTCTCGTAATTTTACCATATTCAATTGTACTTATGTACGTTTTTTTTTATTTTCCCATGCCAATTTAGTACCAGTTCCCTATCCTGCCATTTTTATATCGAGACATTCTTAGTATTCTTTACGCATTCACCCACCGGCTAATAAAAGTGACAAACTTTACTGTACAAAACTACACTCCTAATTCCCATTCCCTAATCGATTTGCTCAATTGTTTATTAATTAAACTTTCTGAGCATATTATCCTAACGAGGCGAATAAACACGTGCTTAATCCAATTATGAACATAAAAGTCACCATCAACAAAATGACTTCACTGAAACCTTATCTCCGATAAAAAAACAATCATGATTCTATTAAAACATGGCGATTAGTTCCGTGTTGCAACACGCGTCTAATCACTACTCAGCTGCATAGCTGCAATGCAGTTACATCACAGATTCCCATGACTTTATTGACACTGTGCATATTAGCGTGTCGACATGCGTTTGTTGTTCGTCTCTACAGTTATTGACCGAGTGAGCAAAGCGAGCGAAGTGTTCTCCGTTTCAGCTTGGGCGAAAATGCTTTAGTGTGTCTGTCCATTTGTTCTCTTCTGCAGGTCGCATTTATCAACCAATTCTTGTGAAATTTTGTAAACAAGTTAGTTGATTACGAAAAAAATTTAGGAAAAGTTTTTAGGAAATTGTGACTTTTTGACACAAGTATAACTCACATGACTGTATTTATAATTCTATAGGTTGTATTATATTGTAATCACTAATCACATACCTATCTTAATATTAACTTATCGCTACTAGCTAAAACTAGTATTCATTCATTAAATTCCAAAATAGTTCGACTCCTTGCAATTTAGCCATTTTATTTGAGCTGAAATATATCATTCCTAGTTTGTTTTGGTACAGTCGGGCCTCAGTTATTCGACTAAATTAAGCATGAATACTTAATTAATTAAGAGAATTATTAAATGTAAACAAAATTCAGAGATAATATCATCTGACAATAAAATATCCTCACACAGTCACCTAGTATAATAACAAGACGCTTTAAAAACTACTGTTATTAAATACCACGACATACCACGTCGTGCCAGTTTATTTGAATGTAATCCTTCAGAGCATTATAAGCGAGTTTGTTCCACTTTCCAGACTCGATTGTTGAAGATATTTTTATAGGATTTCCTTTGTCATATCTTGGGTCATGAGTCAAAAGACGCATTCGTATCATTTCAAAGTCTTTTAAGCACTTTTATGTACCGTGAAAGCATCTGATTATGCTCTGGGTAGCAAATGTTTCTTCGTTATTCATCACATACCTACCTGAACGGCCTGAACGAATAAATTTTTAGACCGACAATTATCTGACAAATATCGACTGTATGGCTTGTATGTTGCTGTTATAGTGATTATATATATATATATATGTAAGTTTATGTATGTGTATGTTTATTGTTTTGCTTGACTTGTGTGATTGTTAAGTGCATTTCATATTATTTTGGCAACGCCTACTTTTCAAGGATAAGTTTTTAATGTTTCCGCTACCCAAAGGTTGTCTGGAAGAAATCGCGTTTTAGCGATAAGACCGCGTGTTGTTTGCCTCTGTGGTAATCAAATGTTTGTACCTTGTAAATGGTTTTTTTTTCGTGTACTGAGGTGTGCAATAAAGAATATTCTATCTATCTATCTGTCTATGACTTTATTCGATATTTTCACTTATAAATATGATATTATAATATTTTATGTTGTACGTAAATGCAAGCTGTATGTTCTCTAATAGTTAAAGTTAGACAAATATTAAATTGGAAACGAGATTTCTTGGTAATTTCACACATTTTTGGTAACCCCAGAGACGTGAGAAAAATTGTACCTACTGTAAGTTGATTCGCACCGTGCATTTTTTTGGCATTATCAAATCAATTAATAATGTCATTAATAAATATTGATTTGGAAAGCGGTAACAATTATTGTGCCATACTTTTGCTATTATAAATATTAAATAAATAAATATTATAGGACAATCTTACACAAATCGACCTAGTCCCACAGTAAGCTCAATAAGGCTTGTGTTGTGGGTACTAGACGACGATATATATAATATATAGATACATATAAATACTCAAATACATAGAAAATATCCATAACTCAGGAACAAATATTTGTAATAAACACACAAATAAATGCCCTGACCAGGATTCGAACCCGGGACCTCCTGCTTCGTAGGCAGGGTCACTACCGACTAGGCTAGGAGGCCGTTAATTATGTCACTAATAATCGATTATTTATTTCCTAGCCCTCCTATCAGTAAATTGACCCTCCAGGCACAATAAATACTGTACTTTTTTTCACCTGAAGTGAAGGGATTCATGATAGCTGAATTATTTATGACTTTCCTGCAAATCAGTTCGATTATGATTGTTCAGTCGCCTTCCCGACCTAGATTAACAAACAATTCTTACCATAATTTCATGCGGGTTATTTCTTTATCCATCAAACCCGAACTAGAACCAAAACAGAACCAACAATCATATCAAATTCAGTTCACACCATCGCGCCTAATGTCAACTTTATGATTTGTTGTGACCCGCTTGCACCCAAATTACAATAATCTTACAGTACCATCGTAACATTTTTGATTGATGAATACCTTATTGCGAGTAGTTAAGGGTCATTATGGTTTGGCTGCTAGTAATGTGGTAGAGCGTGATTATCACAGTTGGAGGTGCGAACAAAGTGTAGGCAAAATGCGCGAGGTTTGTTTGAAAGTGATTCATTTGTAATAGAGTAGAACCTCGATTATCCGAACTTATTGGGAGGCTAGTGAGGATAATCGAAATCTTAGTTTTTTAAGACAACATCTAAGAAAAACACCTCTTTTCATATCAAAACCGTACAGTAGGTACGTACATTATAAATGGACGCAGGTATTAACATTAAATTACAAAGCATTTGAATAATGTCGAGTATAATATATTTTCTCTAGTCTGATATTAGGATCGGTGAAAAAATTCATAGTAAGTATCGGGTGTGTTCGAATAATTGAGTGTTCGGATAAACCAATGTATCGTTCGGATACTTGAGGGTTCGGATAATCGAGGTGCTACTGTACATTTCTGTGGAATAGTGAAATGTGAATATAGGGAAGCAAATTGTAGTCGATTCAGGGTAATCGGAGGATAATGTGATGGATAATAACGTTGGTCTAGGAGGTAGGTGAGTATTTCACAACTGGGCCAACGGAATAGTTTAGGTGCCCCAGAAACTTATACCTAATTATTTTTCGATTTGTGAGTTTTTTACATCTTGAATTTCTTTATTCATAATCTCGCTGGGGCTTTATCGTGACATCTTAACGCGATTCAGTTGACGGCCTAAACTGAGTCGCTGCCATACAACTGAGCCTAAAGCGAACCTAAACTGAATCGCGTTAAGACGTCATGGTAACCCCCTGGAGGTTTTTTCAATGAGTTTGATTGGGTCTAATGGGTACCTAGTTCATATATAGTGAAGAAGTCGATAAACAGACTTTGGAGTTGTTTGGCGCCAAAGAACTACTGAGACAAATTTAAGCCTCTTGTACTCCCTTTCACGTGCAACAAGGTTTCAAATAAATAAATCTCCTTTTGGCTATTGCTGCCTAATGTTGCCTCTCGTGTCCTATACTAGTTTGATAGCCAGGCTTCAAAAGGACAGTCTTCTGTTTGGCATATTGAGGACACAAAACCCATCGTAAAGCCTTTGAAGCTACCTATCAGGTTTGACCAAACTGAGAGTTAAACTAGATTTAAAAAAAGCGATCTAAATAGACATTCCATGTTAAAGTCTCAGTATTAACCAATGCAACAGAAACCAAGCAACTAAAATCTCGATTAGGTACCGTTCTAACAAAATTAGGTTACCTAGAACCAGTTCTAGACTCAGGAAGTGCAGATAAGAGCTAAATAAGCGTAGTGGATTCAATTGAAAAGGCGAAAGCGATAGCTTAATATTATTTAATGGTTATTTCTAGTTGTAACATTGTAGATAACGTTGATAGTTAGTTTCTATTTTGTTTTCTACACATGTAATATTATTATTTATTGATCTTTTAGTTTTTTTACATTCAGGTATTGAGAATCGACAATACGTTGCATACGTTGCTGTTACAAAACAGGTAACAAGCTTGCATTTTGTTAACACGCAGAAAATTTAATTTAATTTTTGTGAAGAATTTCGAAAGAAAAAAAAGAATAAAACTAAACTAGTGCCCAATTTTAGTAAAAATCTTCCATCTTATATTAGCTCTAATATGTTTGTTTAGATGTGACTATTACAGTTCTTAGGCAAAATAATCATAAATTGATGAAAATACTCAGGCAAGGTTGAAAATAACTCCCTCATTCATTTTCAACCGATGAAAAAAACGGAGGAGGTTCTCAAGTCGACGCGTATATATATTTTTTTTTAATATTTGTTTTTACTTTTTTACGCGTCAATTAAATTTAAGAGTCTGTATCATTTTACCATCATTAATTTATTTAAACAGTTTGAGGTAAAAACTTAAATCGCCTCCTCAGTTCCAAAAAAACGTTTTTTTTCGTCACTGGCCTCAAAAGTAGCATATATACCTAATTCACGGCCACACAGCGCAGTGGCGCACTACAATGCGCACACGCAGAGGTCCCGGCCTCGTCTTCATTGCGCCCACGGTACCATACTTTTTATGGCGCTTACTTTATGGACTTATTAGGTAGTTTATTACACTGTGCATAGTCAAACGGGTCAAAAGTGTAAACATGGTTGTCATGTTGCGTTTCGTTCGCGACTGAGCGCTAGCGATTGGCATCTTGGCTACGCATAAATATGAATGCGCTATTATATTAGGGTACCCGTTCGGCAACCTATTTCAATGATTTGCCTTGACTACTATTTACAAAAGCAACTGCTATCTGACTTTAAATTATAAAACCTAAAGGTACTGCACTCGCAAACGGGACATCAACTTTGACGTTGATATGACCGTCGTGAGCCGTCGGTCACTGTTTGAATACTAAAACAGTTACAAGACCGATTCCAGGGAAAACCTTTGTTCAAGCCATTTTATTTATCTTCACGTCATATTATATCGTATTAAGTACCTAGGTGTGATAAATTAAATGCATGAAGCTTCGACTTAATATTGTAAACCAATATTTTTCTAACCTACTTCATGCATGTTTCAAAATGATAGTCGAGTTTAAAACTCCAAGTTACATGTGACATATAGGTACTTAAGATCATGATCAGGGACGTCGGACGTCATATTGAAGCCTCAGTAAGCTCAAGGTTTTATGGCAGCGACTTAGTTTAGGTTCTAAACTGAATCGCATCAACCGTATACGATCCACGATATGAGCCCATGGGTTAGTTTAGGGTAAGGGACATGTAAATCCCTGTCGGTTACTTTTATTGAACCTATAGCCGACGATATAATTACACTGGCTTAATCCCTGTTACGGGCACTTTAGGCCATGATTAAACCCGTTCTCGTGACAAATGTTCACATTTACAACCCACCTAGTTACTCTAAATACACTCATCGAAAGCCAAGCACTTAATGTATTAATCCTGAAGACTGCATCCATCAATATTAAGATTAAAGATAAATATATAATTGCTGAATGCTCCTACCGACCACTTACTCGTGAACTATTTGATATTTTGAAAGCGTCGCAAGCTACGTCATCCATTGCTGTTTTGATATATATAGTTTTCAGTGGCGGGGCGTTCATAGAATACCTGCCGGTTTGCCTTGCGTGAGCCAATCCAGCAACTTTTTCTTGACGGTTCAAAGAAAGAGCAGGCCAAATCAGTTCCGGCTTGCCTAAATAATATTTAGTCATTCCGCCCCTGATAGTTATACAAATGAATGCTCTTCTAGACTAACTTTTTGTTGAAACAAATCAAATTATTGAACTAAAAATTCTGTAATAGACTACGCGATGTATATGGAGTAGTAATATAATATAGTATTGTAGTCGCTTTATTATGGTAAAGGTAAAGATCGAGAAGGTAAGATCGTGACAAAATGCTCTTGCGTTCCCTTTAGCGTAGCCGTAGTGATGTGATGTGAAATATCATCGTAGTCACGCTTGTGAGCTTAAATGTACCTATACCTACTGTTGGTTAGTAGGTACATTTATTTAAGTAGTTTCTGTTACATTTATTTGTGTTTTACAAAACTGGTGTGGCAATAGGTACCGCGTGTCAATTCGCCGCTAGGGGCGCTAGTGGAACGTGGGTCTGGCTGGCGGGAAGCTTTAAAACGTCACTTTTTCATTTGTTTCTTTCTTTCATACTGACACAAGACCCACGCACGAGTGGCGCCTTCTCGTAAGCGACATGCGGTAACGCCCATTGAAGTAAGTACATCAGCATCAGCATTGCCTAGACATCTTGTTTTTTCATTTAACTTTATGACTCAATACATTAGAATATACGTTAAAGAGTCTAAATTCCGATTCCCTATGCGACGTTTACAGACATTCTTGCATTTTGAAAGCATTAGAATAGAATAGAATAGAATACTCTTTATTGCACACCTCGGTACATGAGAAAGAACAAAACATTTACAAGGTACAAACATTTGATTAACACAGAGGCAAACAACAGGCGGTCTTATCGCTAAAAAGCGATTTCTTCCAGACAACCTTTGGGTAGCGGAAACATTAAAAACGTATCCTTGAAGAGTAGGCGTTGCAACAAAAAAAAGGATGAAATGCACTTAACAATCACACAAATCAAGCAAAACAATAAACATACACATATAAGAATAGTATAAATAGACATACATAAACTTACATAAATATATATATATATAATATTCTTATAACAGTAACATACAAGCCATACAGTGAAAAAGAAGCAGATAGAAAGACAATAAATGATAGGTAAGTCTATATAGTATATATTACGGGAGAGACAGGTAATGCTCTTTAAGCAGTTTTTTAAAAACAGCAAGAGATTGCGCGCGCCTGATGTGTAGGGGCAGGGAGTTCCAAAGCCGAACAGCCTGGAATGTAAAAGAACAGCTATAAAATTTTGAAGAGGATGACGGGAAGGACAGAAGCAAATTGCTAGATGATCTAACAGAGCGGAGATAATTGAAACGTTCTTTAAGATAACAGGGAGTAGCAGGAAAGAAAAGAGTAGTATAAAGAAGGGACAGAACGTGATAGTCACGGCGAAGACGAATAGGGAGCCACTTGAGCTGCGTGCGGAAAAGGGAAACATGGTCATATTTGCGTAACCCAAATATGAACCGGATGCAAATATTTTGAATACGCTCAAGTTTATTAAGCTGATCCTCGTTAAGATCTAGATATGCTACGTCAGCATAGTCCAAAATGGGAAGAAGGAGAGTTTGGGCAAGCGCAATTTTGGTCGGAATGGGTAGAAAACTTATATTTTGTAACACTTGTGCGCACGAGTGTCTTACAACATAATTCGTGGTGTTATGCACGCCGGCGTCGCACGCGCGGTGTGTACACACGCCCTTATACCGAGACTGATGCAACACGCCTAACCTAACCTTACTTTGCCTACTTTGAGGTCCGGAATAGGTTAAGTTAAGTTCCACTTCGTTTTCGGCTAGTACATGGCGTTCTATGTAAACATGATCTTATACAACATACTGATACCACAGACTCCACACAGACACCGTATTATAAACAAACCGTATTTACAAAGAGACTGAGGTCACCACACAGATGCACAGTTTTACTTGCAAATTTCTACGATTTCTATGAGTATAACGAAACCACACGAAATTCAAATTTTCTATGGGTGGTCAGCCCTTACAATACAAATTTTTCATTTCGTGCGGTTTTCTACTGACAGAATTCAAAATCAAGAACAGTTAATCTGTATAATCAGTAAGTTTTTAACGGTATCTATCTCGACAAAACATATGCAGCATAACTGGTCCATTAACAAACCGTACTAATGTCATCATCCGAAAAAAAAAACAAATGACAGTTGTTCCCGTACATTCGTAATTTCACAGTCATGGACACATGATTCAACAACGGTATAGTGGTATCAACGTATAAATAGAGACTAGTAAAAAATAGACTATACATCTGAATACCATGTACAGTCAAGTGCAAAAATATGTATCGACAAATATGGTACCTACGTCTTATAAATATGGTACCTACTACGCGTTTATTACACCGGAACAAGATGCTATTCGACATGTTTTTGAGTAAGAGTAGTAAGACGTTTACACCCATCTTTTACACTTGCCATGTACACTCATACTCATAAGTGGCTGAGAGTACTCCCAACAAACTTATTTTAAACTTATACTAACAAATTCGCCTTTATTCCTATATATCGCACAATTTTATACGAAAACTTCCAGACGATATTTTTTACTTGTCTATAACGCAAATAACCCATTTCAATCTCGAAGGCATTGCAGTGCAACGCCATGGCCAGAGAGCGTTAAAAAGTTTCCCGCTGAGCAGACGAAATTGGTTGAAATTCTGATGTTTTTTGATGTTGCGATTGCCAACATTGCAGCTGCCGTTGCGTTTTTGTTTATATTCTTAATTATTTATGATGAATTCTTTCTTTTTGGTACATAGACGAGCTCAAGTACTAGACAGAGCATACAATGCAACTCGCGATCACCGCACATATGCAGTCCCATACTAATTTAGTATGGAAACGCGGCCCGCTTAATTATTTAAGTTGCAGTCACGTTTACCATTTGTTCTCGTGAAAATAAATTATTTACAATTATTATTTAAGGGGTGAGCCTGGAATATTGTTGTATAAAATGGTGAAGGGTAGTAGTCCGTTATGCTCATAGAAATCGTAGAAATTTACAAGTAAAACTGTGCATCTGTGTGGTGATCTCAGTCGCTTTGTAGACGCTTTATAATACGGTGCTGTGGAGTCTGTGGTATCAATATGTTGTATAAGATCATGTATACATAGAACGACATGTACTAGTCGAAAACGAAGAATGCCATGTAAACACAAAACGAACTGGAACTTAATCTATTCCGGACCTCAAAGTAGGCAAATTAAAGTTAGGTTAGGCGTGTTGCATCAGTCTCGAAAGTATCTCCGTCTCGCTCCTGCCAGAGTAATGGTAGGAAGGAGCGAGACGGACATACTTCCGAATGCCGCAGTCGCTATTAAATACGGTTACGTACCACTCATATGGTAAGCATGCGTAGAGGCGAGTACCCTTTTAAGACATATTTCATAACATCAAGAACGTAAATATTCAACAGTCGTACAAACATAAAATGCCGTAAACGCCTTCAAAACCCAAAAGTACTTACCACCTTTTAAGCTGTCAGATTCGGTCCAGTTACCCCAAATTACTTATGATATCATTTTCACTTTCGTTAGCCAAAAGATGATCAAATCATCAAGCGAAAGTGAATGTATACATAACATGCGTCATGCGAAGGGAGATACATAATAATAGTTATTTTTAATGAATTCGTGTGCGGTGATGGATAATCATAATTACCGTAGTAAATGTGTAAGTACGAGTATGTAAAGTTCTAAATGCAGATTAGGTATGCCATGATTTAGCACTTTCATTATTTTATTATTATTAGAAGCAGGGGTAGCGGAGCGGTAAATTGTGCTTTTAAATATTTGTACATTCGAATCAGAGTCTGTACATAATTATTGTACTGTCTTGATCTTCTTTATATCATTTTATTTTTACCTCACTAGAGTATAATTATATTTTCCCCTACTAGCTCGGAAGTTATGAATGGTTTCTTCAAGATAACTTACAGGAGGATAAGATTTGTAATCGTATGTAGTGCTTATTTCCCTCGCGATACTGAGGGGAAAAATGTTGTAACTCGACGACAAAGTTTGTTCAACTCTTGTGCCTCGAGACCCTCGTAAAGCTCAAGATTCCAGTGTTTTAAACTCGCTACGCTCGTGGCTTAATTTTGGAATCTGTTACTTGCTCGAGTCTCAAAGCCCGAGGGTTAAACAACAACTTTGCCCCATTGTATAATAAGTATATTATTAAGTATTTAAAATTTTATTTATTTGTTGTGTAATTACCCATTTGTTTTTTATTTTATTTGATGTGTAATTTAAGTATGCGTTGCCTTAAATAGTAGTTTATGCAACAGTGCTATACCTAACTAATAGTAATAAGGGTCCTTAAAACGCGAGGATCGCCGTTACAAACCGAGATAATAGACCCGAGAGTTTTAAGAACCACTTATGAGCTGTTACATACACTAGTTTTTCTACAACATTTTTTTTAAATAACAGGGTCCATATATTGTATAAAAATCCATAAGAGCATCGCTTTACAGTGGTCTTATAAAATACCACAGAAAACGTTATAATGTAGGTAGGTATACTTTTTTATATCGCTGTCAGCCATTTAATTGACAGATAGAAGTTCTGGAGTAGAAAAATGATGTCGTAAGCTGGGTAGGGCTAAGGGCTAATCTATCTAATGTTTGCCAGAAACCCGATTCCTGGGAGATAAGAATATTATCAAATGAGATTGAGATGTTTTATTTGAATTTCCCATAGGTACTTAGATCGGTAATGCGAAAAAATCACATGATATATTAGCATTTCGGCTTTTCTAGCCTAGGTGGTACTGACCCTGCCTACGAAGCTGAAGGTCTCGGGTTCGAATCCTGGCCAGGATTTATTTGTGTATTTATCATGTTTTCGTGTGTTATGGATGTTTTATGGTTGGCTTGTACCCACAACACAAGCCTTATTGAGCTTAGTGTGGAACTAATTTTGATTGGTGTAATATTAGCCAATAATATTTATATATAAAAAAGTGTTAATTAAACGTCATAATTTCATAGAAGTATGACGTATAAGATAACACTTTAAAAGTTAAATGTCTGACAGTTCATTAGGTTGGCATAACTATAGAAATTATTTAAAAACTAACAAATTACTCTGAAGTAGACAATTTGACAGTTCTTTACATGTAGGAACCATATATTTATTTTCAGTCGTTTTCTAGAAAACACCGTGGGACTGTACCACTTTTTAGCGGAGACAGCCTTCCGTTTGACCACTCTGTCGCGGGGTTTTGAGATAAGTAGTGTATATACGTTTAAAGTTACTAATTAGGGAAGTAACAAGTAAACTGTAGGTGCTGATACTGCTGATAAGGTAAACTAAAATTTCGGGCTTTAACCTTCTATACAAATCATACTAATTAAATTTTAAAAATAGGGCATTGTGGCTAAAAAAAGAGTACTACCCAATTCCGTCCAAAAATCTTCTAATCGTTAGACCTGAAGAAACCTGCGCATATTTCACCGTGATGTTTGGGCAGAGAAATTGTTAGTTCCGGATACATATTTTGTGATCTAATAATCATTAACATTCTATCATTATACTCAACACTGCACAACTCTGAATAGTTTTGGTCGGTTTTTATCTAAGTTTAAAGGAGGTTCTCACTTTGTCTTTGATTTTTGTTGCCATAGCATTTTTGATTCACAACAGAGGGAAGGCCTCAATTTTAAAAGACACATGCGTGTTTAATAATAAAATAAATAAATAAATATTTGGGGACAATCTTACACAGATAGATCTTGTCCCAAACTAAGCAAAGCTTGTACTACTATATATGGATAAATACATACATATAAGTATACATAGAAAACGTCCATAACTCAGGAACGTTCGTGATAAACACACTAATAAATGCACTTACCTGGATTTGAACTCGAACCCGGGACCTTCAGCTTCGTAGGCAGGGTCGCTACCAACTAGGCTAGCAAGACCATTTAATGGTTTTGGCATTGTCTTAAATTGGTCACAATTGTGGTTGTGATTGCAGCTAGTACTACCTACTTGGTTGACCACAAACTCAACTCGACCACATGCCAGGAAAATGAAATATTTTCACACAATAATAAATAAAGAGGCAACATTACGATTATCGGCTATATCGTTATTAGATCGTTTCGCCCTTTTTTCAAGGACGCTGCACGCTGCTTCCAGTACCCATCAACAAAGGCTGACCATTGTTCAACTCTATGCCTTGGCAATACGGTTCACATTATCAGTTGACAGTGTAGATGATGGATTCCAGTGCCTACCAGCCAGTAGCTAAACATTGTTAAACTTTATTCTCTTTACAATAAGGTCTACAAATTATCAGTAATAGTGTTTACGATGGTGAGTACTTACGGGCAAACCACGGAATGTTACGCTTTGAATGGGATTTAATATCACTTTCCCTTGTTAGAAGATGCAAGTATTTATATTTGGATCAGGTCGTCACACTTATTAGCGACTGTTCATTTGTCATATTTTTAACCTTTCACTTGAGTTTGCACACACACACAAAATGTATTTAATACAGTACACTTTACCTTTAACCTTTAATTATTCTACCCTGTATTATTAACAAATAAACATTTTTCATTTTTTTTTTACACTCGTATTTTGTATTGTATAAAAGAAATTTCACAATAAAATATAATTTAAGAAATCATTTTTCACCACACGCATGGAAAGGCTCGCAAGTTTTATATCGCTTTCTTAGATCGGTTAACACGAATGGCAATCATTAACTTTGTTCCCTTGTAATCACATCACACATGAATTTACAGATATGCTGCTGCCCTGACATTTTTTTCTAACTGATAAAGTTAATACAATGTAATTAAAAAGTACTAATTGAATCATCCGATTTGTCCGAATGTAGAATGACGTAGAAAGTCTGGTGTAACACGAGAGCTATCCGCCCACAGCGTCGGCCATATGACGGACATTGCGATCTAAACCCGAAAGCCTATTCGAACATTTAAACCCTATCTTGATTTGTTATTGAGTATGATACACAATCACACATCGGCGATGCCCGCTTCATCCTTATCCTGGTCTAGCGGAGGATTTAGATAACCTGATCTTATCATTATTTGCCTAACTTTGCACACCAGACGACTTTAATAGTTAATATGATACTAATTTTCTGTGATTCTCAGCGTTCACAAATAAGCACAAGCGAGTTACTCTGGAGTCTGGAATACTCCACGAAAAGGTCATTGGACGTGAGGCGTATTGCAGCTACCATGAAGACCTGCAATAAATCTGTAGAATATTACTGTTAACCTGAAAGCTATATTATCAAAATAAATCACACCAAATTAGTTTTTCCCGAAAGAAATGCACGTAGCATCACATACCTGTTAACCTGAAAGCTATATTATCAAAATAAATCACGTCAAATATTAGCTTTTTCCAGAAAGAAATGCAGATGAAATGAAAACGTAGCATCACGTACCCGACATTTACGTGGAATGCTCTTCTGTGTATGAATTTCGCATCAAATCCCTGACAAATCAAGTTAACATTTATTAAGGTTCGAATACGCCGTCAGTAGGTAATTACATGATTACACATTGAGGTATTTACCGGATTCTGCGTTGGAATGATTTGTGGAAATTGGTACGTTGAAAAAGAAACAAGATTCCTTGATCTAGTTAATTGCGTGACATTCTTGTTGAAAAAATCTCAATCTGGGCGCCAGAAGAGAGTATGTTTTTGAAGATGGTTAGGTACCTAAAGCTTGGAGTAGGTGTTAAACAAACACTGGAAGAATATCATGGCGCCAACAAAACTTTTATTTTATTTAGAACACATTTCTTAACAGTCAAACGTCGAAACATATACTTTAACAAAGAAAATTCTGAACTTTATATTCGAAATTTCAAAGTACATATCGTAAGGTCAAGTGTAAAAATACATCCCATATCATCTTATTCCGGTGTTATAAGAGCGTAGTATTTATGAGACGACGCCAATACATATGTATTTTTGCACTTTTGGCTGTACCTGTACCTACCAACCCTTAACATCGATCTCTGAAAAAACCTAACTTAGCCCATAGAATGGTTGCCATTAGATTGGTGCCAAAGCGGACTCCTGATGGCTCCCTGAGCCATGGCATATGCTGGGAAAACGATAGAAGAATAAGTCTCTCACTGTTTTAATTTGTACAGTAATTATAGATTTTTAAAGATAAAGTATTAACAATTTAACCCTTTACAAGATTGCTATTTTTTGATGACCTCTATTGTCAAGTGAAGTAAGGGTGACAGCTGGTAACTACAGTTACCACAATCATGTGAGTCGAACAAAATTAAGTAGAGCGCAATCAAGGGCACTAACTTATATGACCGCTGTATTGTTCAAACTCTATTATCAGTATTATCACTTATTCCCTAAACCTCCTTCCTAGAAGACAAAGAAAAATATGATAAACAAATACAGCATCGATTCGGTTATGATATTGTAAGAAAACAATAAGTGGAGCGAAGTCACGGGCACTGAATTGGATGACCCGCTTGCGCAAGCGTCTACAATCGTCACTTCCTTATTATACTATTCCTTGTGCTTACTGCTTTCCCTTGGTAGATTCGAACATTGTACTCTTGTTTTTTAGTTAAATTAGACAATAAAAGGGATCAACTGCGAAATGAGATGGAGTAAGCTGAAAAGTCCCTGAACACCTTCATTTGGGTGTTCTAATTGTTATCTTAAAAGTAACCGCAAATCCGCAAATGAGAGTACGAACAAATGCTGAAAGAATATAATCTTGCAAATTTTATTCTCTACAAATTTTCTCCAGACGTAAACATGATTGGAGATATAGAAACTTTGTTTTGACGTTTGACCTTGAATAACTTAGACGCGGACAGGTGATTTGCGGTGACTTTTAATGCAACAATTAGAACACCCAACTGAAGGTATTTAGGGACTTTCCAGCTTATTCCTTTCCGTCTCATTACACAGTTATATCCTTATATAACTCCATTATAAGAGCACTAGAGTTCGAGTAGTCTATGATGGCATCGATTTTGATAGCACAGACTGTGAAAGTGTTAAGTAAATGTCATAATTTCATTGAAGTTTGACGTTTAAAATAACACTAGCGCAGTCTCTAATATCAAAATCGATTCAAACGTAGCTTTGTCTGACTCTACCCCTTAGCTCCATCATGAATCATGATTCACATGGAGATGGTAGAAAAAGCTCTTGACTAGAGCGATAGTGGGTAATTACTAATTACATAAAAGATCCTAATGGGCCGAAGTGTATCCGGAAGGATACCCTAACCTTAGATATGATAAGATAAGCATATGGTACTGTATACAGAATAGATTTGGGCATTTGATTAAGAGTTCGGCCTCACCATGACGTTTAGGACCTAAACTGAATCGAGCACAGTTAAGAACTTTAACTGAATCGTGTTACGATGTCATGGTAAGGCGCTAGGGGGGTGGGGAGGTGGGGGGGGGTCACGTACCAAAGCACATGTCAGCATTTCACTTAGTCAGAGTAGGATTGCATGGTCGTCTGTAGTCAATCACGTCTTGTATCACTTTTGCACAAATATGTTTAGTTAGAGCGCGATAGCGATAGCGTGACAGACAATAAAGACCGGATAATCACTTACGACTCTAATTGTAAGGCT
This sequence comes from Lathronympha strigana, assembly GCA_949128165.1. Lineage (NCBI taxonomy): Eukaryota > Metazoa > Arthropoda > Insecta > Lepidoptera > Tortricidae > Lathronympha > Lathronympha strigana. The sequence continues at coordinate 9,991,935 of OX421915.1, forward strand.
GGATTTGACCAAACTTTTTAACCAAGAGTAACGCTTACTCTTGGATACGAATGTCAAAACGTTACTATCTGAGAGTAAGCGTTATTCTCGGAATAAAAAGTTGGTAAAACGCAGCCTAAGTAATTTTGACTGAATAAGTAAACGATACACACAAACTTAGTAACAAAGTCACAGCCAATATTAAAGTTAGACCAAGCTAAATTTGTATCGATTTTGATATAAGAAAGATACTGCGCAAGTATGGAGCTATGAAATTATGACGTTTACTTAACACTTTCATAGTCTGTGCTATCGATGCAAAAGTAGCTTAACTAGTTTGACTCTAACAACCGAAGATAATAAATTGAGTTTGCGTTATCTTACAAACAAGATATCTCAAAAGCAGAGCTTATATGGCGTTGGCTAGTTCTGCGGTCTGTTATTGTCAGCCAATTCTCACTTCCCACTGCTCCTATATAAGGAAGCCGCGAGAACCCGTGATTTCACTGTCACGAGACAACAACGTAATGACAAGTCGAACTAACGTGGACTAATAAGGCTGTGCATCATAATCACAAGTATGTTATGATGGACGAAAATCTAGAGAAATGATAAATTCTAGGTATACCTATACCTACCTACCTAGAATTTATATATATTTATTTATTTTATTTATATGATTTTAAGCTAACATGGTCATTTGCATTATAACTAATATTTGAAACGGGATAATTACCATTTAAGTAGGTATGTTTGTTTTATTGAGCACCCGATATTTCGACACTGTTGCAAACCCGTAAGAGGGTAGATCGCTATGGCGTGTGGGTAGATCACAACTAGAAGCTCGCAGCTCATCAGTTTACTGCGTGAACATGACGCTTGCAACAGTGTCGAAATATCGGGTGCTCAATAAAACAAACATAAATGGTAATTATCCCGTTTCAAATATTAGTTATTTTATTTATTTATAATATGGATGTAAACTATCCGAAATAAATTCTTTCATTTCATTTTAACTTTAATTTCACAAAAGAGAACCTTAACGTACAAAAGGTGGACTCAATGCCAATGCATTCTCTACCAGTCAACCTTAAGGCAAAACAGAAAATGCGTATATTTGTATAAGTTATAAGTACTTATATTATTATTGTTATTAATTAAGTTTGACATGTATTCTATATCTTTTTTCTACTATCATGCACCAAACTAAAGGTTTCAGTTTAGTCCGATGGTTGACTGTTAGAGCAAGCCCGCCAGTTTTTCATTGTGCAATAAAGTTTAATTAATTTCCTTATAAAGTTGGAAACCTTCGAAATGGACCGTTTGTTCACGGGGATGTCACACTGGATGCGATTCGCACCGCACTCCGGTGTGTGAGTGAGACAACGCTATGCGCGTGTATAGCGCTATCGCCTTGCACACCGATGTGGGGTGCGAATCGCATCCAGTGCTCAGCCACCTAAGGATATAAAGCGCAGCAAGTTTATGTCTCTCTAAGGGCCATATTACACTATCATATCTATGATTATATCATATATTTTTAGGTTTCCCTTTCTCTCAAACTGAAGAAAAAGGGACGCATAATATGCGTCATAATTATGTAATATGGACCTAATATAGAATAACTAACTGGCTTTCAAAAGACACAACGCAACTCATAAGGGCAAGTTGTGTAGGTATATTTTTTTAAAGATAAGTAATTGTTTTTTTTTATATATGAAATGTAGGCCGCTGTAATGAAAAACTATCTAATCTGATATTTTTATTCAGCTGACTGCATATTATAACATACCTCCCTATTCCATAGATTTAATATGAGTACCGTGATCGGATCGGGGGTCAGCAGGACAATTTCTGACTTATCAACTACCACGGTATGAGCCGTCTAACTAATTTTAACTTTCTATTTCTAAATTAAGTTTACTGATCAAAAATATACCTCCTCAAAAAATCCCAAAAATGCTAACACTACGGAAACATATGTTAAAGGCAATTTCATCGTCAAGGTTTAAGAGACCTAATTTTGGCAATTCCGCCAGCCAGTAAGCGGCAACCGACAATCAAACAACCAATGCACTATTAATTCTTTATCACCATGTTTGTGACATTCATGTTACATGACATGTGATTACAAAACGAATACCAACCGAATCATTTGCGTTTTCCTAACTCCAAGTAGCAGCCATGTAATAACTTTACGCAATCCAAACTAAAACAGCCGATACGATTATTAATGCGCCTAAGCAATTGTGACGTTTTAGCCGAAAAGGTAACACTTTGTTAGTTTTTATTAAAAACTGTAGTAATGTGTAAGTGTATACATATCACTACATAGCATTAAAAAAAGTCGCTTCCCGCTGTCTGTATGTATGCTTAAATCTTTAAAACTACGCAACGGATTTTGATGCGGTTTTTATTTATTAAATAGAGTGATTCAAGAGGAAGGTTTATATGACTCGTGCCAAGCCAGGGCGTATCGCTAGTTTATAATATTTTTAACTGTAGGCAATTCCTAGCGTTTGACCGGGGCCAACCGTCAATTGTTTTTGCGTAGTGTTCAAAACGGTCTGTATTCGCTTCTATGAGAGATAACTATCTGATCTTGAGATCTATTATATAATCTGTGCTGATACCTTTAGCCTAATAAAGTCACAATTGATAAATTCGTTTTGGGAATTAAGATCAACGGCCGAACCAACTCATCTTTTGACCTATTCAAGGGTTCAACTGTTACATTACGAGCAAGCCGAATAAAGCCCTAATTGGGACGCTAGCAATAAAGCCCTTAACTACGAAGATTAGCGTGAGATAAACTCAGTATGGTTGCTAAGAACTTAGCTAAGTTTGTGACTAAGTGTCGTTTAAGAATATAAATTTCGCTGCCACATGGAAAACATAGCCTTTGTTTGAAAATAAGTTAGTGAATCACAAAAACTATTCACAACCCGACTCAATTAAGTAGAAAAACAATTAAGGCATTGATCCAGTAATTTTCTCTTATACAGTCTCTATTAAATATTCTATTAATATCGTAGCGGCTAGGATGCTCATAATATCTTCACATAAGTACACTATAACATTACAGGGGTGTGCTGAGTGAGATACCTATATTTGAGCACCCCGACCACTCCGATACATCTAATGGCGACTAAATATAGTGTCATGCCGGTTTCTAGCAGGCACTAGCAGCATAGACCGAATAGGCAATAAAATTCTGATGAATCTAGTCTTCCAGCGCATTTGGCGCCCTATTCTCGGTATTCCACTACTTTCCTGGTGACTAAATTTTTTGATTACTTATAAGTACTGATTTATTATATTGTATGCTATATTACTGTCATTACTGACCGTATAATTTATAATGTTATATCATCTTATAGTCCAGCCCTGGGTGGTGCAAGTGGCCCCTTTTATATAGGTAGCTAATACGGGGTTAGCCACACAACCCGGAGTCAAGAGTTTTTTTTGTATAGAATTTGACAGCTCATTTCCGGGTTACTGGCTAAACCTAGGTGGTAGTGGGAACGAAGCTGCAACAATAAATGTCCAGTTCATTTTAGATAAAGCTCTTAGTTATTGTAGTCGCGTATTTTGATAAGAAACTTTTGAAGGTTTCGTTTATTCCATGAACCATTAAAACTCGTAGGATAGGTATAGCTTGTCGAACGCATAAGCTAGTGAAAACGGAGTTCAAAGTACCTATTAACCGACAAATAAGCAAATCAGTCCGATGGTATACAGGGCCCTTCTCATGACATCTTAAAGCAATTCAGTTTAGGACCTAAAATGAATAAAAAATGAGTCGCTGCCATACAATTGAGCACAGTTAAGAACCTAAACTGAATCACGCTAAGACGTCATGGTAAGGGAGGGCCCTCATTGAGGTATATTAATGTACTAAGTTTGCAATTACAAATGACATGTACTTATTCAAAAAGCCTCACTAGCCTCCATAGCCTTTGTTTGAAAGATTAGGGCTATAGGCGTGAAATTTACCTCAAAAGATTCAAATTATTATTTTATTCGCCGGAGTGCCCTATGGATTAGCCTAAAGACACTAAGCTCTTCGTGGTAGCGAGGCACGATATTAGCCTCGAAATGTTCATGTTTGAAGTTGATGGTAGCACCCCTGTACTCGGTACGCATCAGGAATGCATGCTTAGATAAATGACAACGATATATGGGACTAACTGTCTGTTCTAAATGACTATACTGCCGTGCGAATGACATTCATCATGTGGTATTCCGATGTAAAGTCAAGTTCACTAATTTGTGTACATTTTTTCACCTTAATCCCTTGGTAATAAGGTGAAAAAGTGTACACTTATTATTTAACTTCACTGTACTAGGTTTATAGCTTATTATGGGTAGTAAAAGACACTGTAGCGTGGTCATTAAGTAAAAGGGTTGTAAAAGTCGACAGTAAAGTATTTCTTAATCGCTTTAAAGTCTTTAAACGTTTTCTATCTTCATGTTTTACCCTATTATAAATAGAGAATGTCGTTAAATACATTAATGTTGTGTAATAATGTAAATGTTTAAAGGATAACTCACACCAATCTGACCCGATCCGATCTGATCCGGGACGATCTGGCAGCTTCTATAGAAAGAATCACGCGATTGCCCTCGGAGGTCACGTGACGTCTCGGATCGGATTGGTGTTATTTAAAAGTGTCTTTTCGATACTGTGTTAAACGTGTTAAAACAGTAAAGTAAACCTTTTCATTCTGATTTTAAAAATAAATGTTATTTTACAGAATATAATAAAAATATTTTTCCTGCTCTATCAGGAGTAACTTTGTGTTTCCGTAAATTGGTGGTTTCCGAATCTTGCATTAGGAAAGCCACAATAACACCATTCCTTGGAAAATTGAGGAGCTCCGTCTGTGGTAAATCTTATCATTAGATTAATAGTCACCTCAGAGGTGATGACAAACAACAAATGATCATCAACATCGACACATAATTGACAATAATAAACACGTCGATTTGAGAACTTTCTCTTGTATTCTCTAGTTTGTTGTAAAGGTCAATTTTTATATCAAGGTCAAAGATTTACAGTGTCACGAGCTGGAAGAATACAGGTGCTAATGTAAAAACAAAAAATGGATTCCCCGTCACAATATGGTAAAACCTAGATATAGGATAAAAGAACTGGATACCCAAACAGCCGAAAAAAAATGATGCCGTAAAAGTGCCGCAGTTGCGACTCTTTTTCATATAGTCTTGTTTAGAAGTGACATTTCGTTAAGTGTGAAACAGCCTATTAACTTTTAAAGTGTATCAATTTGACACTTAATTCTTACTTCAGTAAGCTCTTTTTCGTACGAAACATTTAACGTTTGTATCATTATCAATGTAAGTTCGCTAATGTCGTTCTGACCCACATTTGTTTTAATAAGTCAATGAGTAAAACAGAAAATTTTGTAAGTCAGCTCTTTCGATAGGCACTCCAAAACACCTTTGGTTGAAATAAGATAAGATAAGATAAGATCATTTATTGATAAATTACAAGAATTTTATATGTCATATTTAAAGCTAGGTACATAATATGTAGTAAGTATAGGTAGTATCATTATAACTAAGTATGTAGGTAGTGTTTAGTTTAGTAGATGGGGCAGCGGCTTGTTACGGTCAGCGAATTCGTCGACCACCGAGCCACGCCATGTCTATCAGAGTTCGTTTGAGTTTTCGCTCGAATATCGCGTCAGTACCTGACTTTAACTCTTCACTCAAAGTGTTGTACAATTTTATCCCTAATACGTGTAAGGATTTCCTACTCTTTGCCAGGCGGCACAGAGGAACGTATAAGAGGTTACGCCCACGTGTGACAGTCTGCCTTTGGAAGTTAGAGGGCAACAGATGGAGATTGCGTCTTACATACTTACATGCCTCGAGTACGTATATGGAAGGTAATGTCAGAATTTTTAGCTGTTTAAATAACTCTTTTGCTGGATAGTCACGGGGTTTTTTGGCCATGATGCGTACAGCACGCTTTTGCACTTTAAAGACCTTATCCCGATCCGCAGAGGCTCCCCACAGATCAACACCATATATTAGTGTGGAGTGAAAGTACCCGAAATATGCCTTTTTTAGGTTGTCCTCAGAGAGGCTGTGGGTAAGTCTAGACAGGGCAAAGCACGCTGAGGAGAGTTTGTTACATAGTGCTTCTATGTGAGGAGACCATGTTAGACCAGAGTCAATTAGGAACCCTAGATATTTCACTTCGGACACTTGAGGCACAGACGCGCCGTTTATCTCGATATTCATTTGATTTTCTACGTTCCTTCTGAGTTGGAAGTACATTATGTTTGTTTTTTCGACATTAAGTAGCATACCGTTTGCCGTAAACCAGCTTGAGATGTTCAGCATAGTTTGTGTCAGTTTATATTCTAGATTACTAGCATTGTCAGCAGATACTATTATGCACGTGTCGTCGGCAAACATAACGTACTCCGCGTCATTCGATGCAGAAGTGATGTCGTTAATAGCGAATGCAAAACCGGTTATTTTTGTATGGGCGTAACCGGTTATTACATACAAATCATCAGAAACAGGTTATTGCCAGTTACAGATCCCTGCGGGACCGCGCTGTCACCTATTTCTTCGAGCTCAGATTTGTGGGTTTGGACATACGTACTTTGTTTACGCCCATGGTGCCAAAATGGTGCCTAAAACTGTTAGAATATACTTATAAATATGAGAAGTCATATTCAAAATCACAAAGGTAAAGTCAAGGTACTCGGAAGTCGGTTAGTAAGACTTAGCTAGTATGACCGTATCGCTCCACATTTCCGAATCGAGAGACGTAACAATACCCCTTTGTGAGCATTATCCGAGTCTTGTTGCTCGTATGCTAATGTAACGCTTTGTGTCCTGGCTATTAGCCTGCTTGCTATCTGTAACAGATTTCACTATACACTGCCTAGATACTAACACAAATGTGTAGACTTAAAACAAAGAATAATATATGTGTTCTCATCCTCCCTGAGTTTAGTATTGATGCGTATTTCTAATATTCCAAGTCGGTGGCAAGCAACCATACGTGTGTGGGGTGTCACATGCGCGTTGTCGACCCATTAAAAACTTGTATACTCCTTTTTTGAAGATCCCCATACTGTAGTCCTTCGGGAAAACCTTGGCAGGGAGGAAAATCCTTTCATTAAAACCATCAGACAAATTTCCCATTCATTTATTGGCAGATCTGGCGGATCTTCCAAACAACACAAACAAGCATACGGCCCGCCTGATGGTAAGCTGTCAACACAGCAAATCCTCCTTTTTTTTAAAGGGTCGGCAACGCGCATGGCCCAACCCCTGGAGTTGCAGGCGTCTATAGGCTACGGTGACCGCTTACCATCAGGCGGGCCATATGCTTGTTTGTCACCGTCGTACTAATAAAAAAAAATGTCTGAACGTATATGGCCAGCAATAGACTACACAGACACCGCCTTCACAAACATAACGAGGTCACCTCACATATGCGAGGTCACCAGTTCACCACCCTACACCAATTAATTGAAGGTGGTTTAGAGCCATTAATTGTGAATATTTTAAATTTACACGAGTTCAGCGCCCTTACCATGGTGTTTTTCCGCAATTCAGTTTATATTTTTAACTGTGCTCAGTTATAAGGCAGCGACTCAGCTTCGGTCGTCAACTGAATCGCGTTAAGGGATGACTCACACTATAACGGGACGATCTGTCAGTTTCTAAAGAAAACGTCATGTGACATCCGAGGGCTCCGAGCTATAACGTCATTATTTCTATAGAAATTGACAGATCGTATCGTCCCGTCCCGTCATCCTTAACACGTCATGGTATGGCCCCAGGTCTTAAACGGAAATGCAACAGAAATAAGCGGTCGCGCTGCCATACCAAATATTGGACTGCATACAGTGGTTACCAGCACGTGTGGTCTTATTTACTTATATACATATAAGTACCTCCGCCTACTGGCACCCCAGCGTCTAGTGGCGTCTAGGTCTGTGAGTAAACTAGTATTAAAAAAAAAACAACCATGAACCTAAGACAATTTACCACATCGCGTATTGGTTGGCTCGTTAAGAGACATTTTTGGCATACAAACGATGCGTCTACGAAGCCTTTCGGCTCTAGAACGCAATTTTTATATGAACCTATTTTTCACTCATCACTGATGTTAAATTATCTCGGCATATTTTACAGAACATATCTGAGTAGTTTGGTTTTAATGGAGAGGTATTCATACATACGTATTTTAAGCAATTAGTGAAATTTTATAATGATTATTATACTTCCGGTAGTTACATAAAGCATTTCTTTTGCATTCCTCTCTAATTATTACCATTGCGCACGGTTTCAACAAATACGGCCGTTGTATATAACCCACATAGCTATGTCGCACACGTAACATTCAGTCAGTCAATAATAAATTTGACGAGGTAGCGTTTTGTCGATATTTCACTATACAGTGTACCTCACACTTAAAACATTGAACTCTAACTGGGACATACTTGGGACGAACTCTAAGTACTCGTACAACATAATTTTTGCTTTCTATATCTTTTTTTTCTTCCTAGCGTTTTCCCGGCTTATGCTACAGCTCATGCAGTGAGCCTAGATCCGCTTTGGCTATTGATCCCAAGATTTGTCGTCGTCGTCGTCGCGCTATTTTTACGAAAGCGACTGTTTGTTATCTGACCTTCCAACCCAGAGGGTAAACTAAGCCATGTTGTTGTAGGTCATAGGGCACCCCGGAGGTGCATAGGGCCTCCACAAGATCCTTCCACGCCTTTCTATCTTGAGCAACCTTCTTGGCTTCGCTCCAGCTCAGTCCTACGGCTCGCAACTCGCTCTCCACGCTCCGCCGCCACGTGTGTACAGGGCGTCCACGAGCTCGCTTTCCGCCTTGAGGCTTCCACTCAAAAGCGCGACTGGCACTGTTTGTTGCTCCTCTTCGAAGGGTATGCCCGATCCATCTCCACTTCCGCAGCGCTACTTCTTGGGCGATTGGGGACTGACGGCAAATACTCCACAAATCCTCGTTCCTTATTGTCTTCGGCCAGAAGATGCGGAGGATCGACCGAAGGGACTTATTGACAAACACTTGTAGTTTCTGTGTCAGCCCTTTTGTCACTCTCCACGTTTCGCAGCCGAAGACCGTGCTGGACTTGACAATGGATTCGAAGAGGGAGAGTTTAATGCGCCGTGTGAGTACGTTTGAATCCCAAACAGGCTTGAGTTGAGCAAACGCAGCTTTTGCCTTCTTGATTCTGCTCTCAAGGTCTTCGTCTGTACCTCCCCGACACGTTACTGAGCCATAAACTAAGCCATAATGGGATTAAATAGTCCGGATTCCTCACGATGTCTTAACCAAAGAGCGATGGGTAAATATCAGATAATACTCGTAGTTATGACAATTTTTGATTTCTATGACTTGGGCAGTTTAAATAGGCAATATTGTTACAATAGAAACAGCGCCAGCACTGTCCAAGGTGAGACAGTTAAGGATGACTCACGCTAGAACGGGACGGGACGGGGCGAAACGGGAAGATCTTTCAGTTTATAATGTTTCTATAGAAAGAATCACGTGATAGCTCGGATACCCGGAGGTCACGTGACGTTTTCAATGGAAAGTGACAAATCGTCCCGGATCAGATCGGATGTGAGTGAGTCATCCTCTAATCGCTAACCCGGTTTAAACTATCATATTCCATAAGAAATAAACGCTAAAATCACTAAACTCCAATCGTTTATTTGGCTCATCCTGGTTGGTACGTGTGGCCCTAAGACGCTACATTTAGACCTTTCGACCATTCGAGAGACCTAATCCCAATCTTCTCAGATGTTTTAAACAGATACACCACAAAAAATGTGTTCAGGGCCACTGCATATCTTTCCATAGTGACAATCTATAAAATCCGCAAAGGACCGCTTATAATATAATTGTCACTGTGACAAGATACCTACGAAGTGGCCCAGAAACCAAACTCCTTGACCGTACCTACTTTCTTCATGATGCAATAAACATACCAACAAACATTACATTAACATTGTTACAAAACCGTAACAACCATTAACATGACGTGTCATAATGACAGGCATTAAAGTTCACCCGTTATTATTACACTAGTGATCACTTCACCAGAGCGTCTATTATGGTAACGGTAAAATTGAGTATATACAATTTGGATTGACAAGTTGATAACAATGTTTCGATGCACTCTCTTTCATTCTACGAGCTTGTAAGAGAAGTGATAAATTTAAATATTGTATGTCATATACTAAAGAAAAAGACCAATAACGGAGGCGAAGAAACATATTTCAAGTTATAGTTTATACATGTAATGTAATATATAGTAGTGTTACTACTTTTATATACCCACATGTCATTAGCCCTCAATAATGCGTTCAAAAATCGCATATAAAGACAACAAATTTCTTATCTGTGAAAATGTAATAATAGCTAAATTATATTATCGTTTTCGATAATATTATTTTTGTTCAAATTTCGAACACATCTGACACAAGAAAATTTGATTTGACCTCTATTCTAATATCAGTCTATATGACGTTTAGTTTGAAACGAATTGTCAATTGCATACAACGCACGCAAGTCGCACGTTATTTTGATATCGAACGATATGAAAATTGGCGCCAACTCTAGTTTGTCTCTGAATTTAAAAAATATAAATGTCAAAACTTGAATGTCAGAAAAGTTTTAATTCCTGAAAGTCGCAATGGCGGTCGATATATATGCGCTTTGAATGCATCATGGAGAGTCATGATATGTGTGTATATAAAGCAGTGTATGTAATTGTAAATAATTAGGCATTAAAACACTCGTGTGATGTTATTATGAAAGTCGGCTGACGCCTCGTTTCATAAACCCACCCTCGAGTTTTAATGCCTTTCATTATATACAATCACATAAACTACCATAATAACAAATCAAAATATTAAATTAAATTATTTGATTTGTTTCAACAAAAGGTTGAAAGAATAAGTGTTACTAATCGGGGGCCGTCCCATGACGTCTTAACGCGATTCAGTTTAGGCTTAGTTGTATTGTATGGCAGCGACTCAGTTTAGGTCATTAACTGAATCGCGTTAAGACGTCATAGTAAGGCCTCTGATCTTCACTTTAAATTGTTTGGTTTTCAAGTATTATTAGACATAACACTTGACACTTATTGTCCCCAGCTCACCAGCTAACACAAGAGCAAAAAAGTCGACATAATATTGCATTCAAAGCATACCTATTATTAATTAGTTTGATGGAGCAAGACTTGAAATAATTTCATATTAATTATTAACCTGTTTAAAGAAACAAAATCGCTTCTGCTACCTACGAGGGGTGTTCAATAAGTAATGAGAATGACATATAAACTCTTTAGCAAATAAATTAAAAAGTACTGGCAGGCATAGCCCATTTAATTGTTATGAAAAATAAATAAAAAATAACTTGATAGTCGTTTGTTTTTTAAAAATAGAACACATTCATTTCGTTGTGTCGGGACCAAATGGTAAAAATGGAGAAAATTGAAGTTCGTGCGGTGATTCAATACCTTTGCTTGAAAAATTTTACTACTGAGCAAGTTAATTTAGATTTGCAGGAAACATTAGGGGTTCACGCTCCTTCTTATTCTACGGTTGCACGGTGGTGTGCCGAGTTTAAAAGGGGAAGATCGAACACCAATGACGACCCACGCTCAGGGCGGCCGAACACTGCAGTGACCGGACAAATTATTAAAAAAATTGAGAAAATAATTTTAACCGACCGTCGTGTTACTGTTCGTTTTATAGCTGAAGAAGTAAAGATTTCTGTAGGGAGGGTTCATAATATAATACATGACTATTTGGGCATGAAAAAGGTATCAGCACGCTGGGTACCCAGAATGCTTACGAACACTCAGAAACAAACCAGACTGCGGGTTTCACAGAGCTGTTTGGACTTGTTACAGCAAGATCCTGACCGATTTTTGGCTCGTTTTGTAACAAAGGATGAAACGTGGCTTCACCATTACGACCCAGAAACCAAACCACAATCTATGACTTGGAAGAGGCCATCATCTCCGACTCAGAAGAAATTTAAAGCAATACCATCCGCCGGTAAAGTCATGGGCTCCCTTTTCTATGATAGCCAAGGGGTTGTTATGATTGAATACCTCGATTATGGAGCTACAATTACGGGGAATTTAATATGCGGAAAAAATAAAAAAACTGCGTGATGTTATACGCGAGGAACGTCGAGGGAAACTTTCCAAAGGTGTTTTGTTTCACCGGGACAACGCCCCCGCACATAAGTCAAGAGTAGCGATGGCTGCCATCAAAGATGCTGGCTTTGAATTGATGGAGCATCCGCCATATTCACCAGACCTCGCTCCTAGCAATTTTTATTTATTTCCGCGGTTAAAAGAGCACCTCAGAGGTCAGAAATTTGATGATGATGACGCCGTGATCGCACCGGTACAGGATTTTTTAAGGGGTCAAGAAGATTTTTTTTAAAAGGGAATTTTAAATTAAAAAAAAAGGATATAATAAGTGTATACTCTTGAAAGGTTGAAAAATAAAGTAAAATATGTTAAAAGTTGTTTGCGTCCTTATCATTATCATTACTTATTGAACGGCCCTCGTATAGGTCTGCGTCTACGCTGAATCTTAGAATAGGTACTTTTGTGAGGTTTGATGACTTGACATCATCTAAGCACGTATTACTACTACTAGTAATGGGATTCGACCACCAAGATAAGAGACTTCTATAATTAACATGTTATTTGTCACAGTCCATTAGCCACTATTACTTATTTACAGTATTTTGGTTGAATTAAAGCATCGCATGCTGCGTCTGCGCAGAAAGCGTGGCGCGCGCCAGAGCGCAGCGCACGCGTCGCGTGACGCTCATTAGAGATCTGCTCTAAACACTGGCTGAAACTGCTTGTTAGGACCAGCCTTTGACACGAGAATACTGAATGGCGATGCCAGATATTAGATAGGTGACCACCGCTGAACACACCCATCCTCTCGTGCTTGAGCGGGTTATCTAGTATCGTCCCCACGCCCCACACTATACTACTAAAGCGGTTGAATTTGAAGACTTCACTTACACCTTTGAGATTCTTCGCGGGATTACATCCTTACATCTTCAACAACACAAGACAAGAGACAAGAGTGCTGTGACAGTATCTTGCGGTTGAGAAAGACTCGTGTCAATTTTTAACTGTTCGGATTAGACAATGACCTTTAGCGACCGCGAGATACTGACACGGCGGTGTTGTGCTAGGGCAACTGAATGCACTGGTAAGTGCATTAAGTAGCCAAATACAGGGGCCTTACCATAAAGTCTTAACTCTATTCAGTTTAGATTCTTAACAGTGCTTAGGGGCCTTAACTTGTCGTCTTAACACGCTTCTGTTTAGGTTCTTAACGTGCTCAGAGGCCTTACCATGACGTCTTAACGCGATTCAGTTTAGGACCTAAACTGAGTCGCTGCCATACAACTGAGCACAGTTAAGAACCTTAACTAAATCGCGTTAAGACGTCATGGTAACGCCCCAGTTATATGGCAGCGCCTCAGTTTAGATCCTAAACTGACTCGCGATTAGACGTCATGGTACGGCTTTAGTTGTATATCACAAGTATCACAACTAAAGTCTAAGTTTTAATAAACATAAAGTCTGTAGGTAGATATTTACCTCCCCGCCATGTATCAATCCGCAAACATCGTTATCTGAAACAACAAATTATCCATAATAAATACGCGCGACAAGGAATACAAATAGAACCAATAACGTCGATGTCTCTATTGGAAATAGGTACAGGTAAAACCCATCGCTTGGTAACTGAAAAAAGTCGTACTCGTATGACGCAGATACATTATTACGACTATGTAGGTACTAAACAAGTTGTTTTCAGTAAAAGTCATAGCAACTACTTTTATTGGAAACAACTGGTGTGTGTATGAGTAATTACGATATAGAGAACGTGATTACAGAAACTAGAAATGGTTATATTTGTTTTTGATGGAATCATATTTTTTTAGCTTTTATTATAATGTTAAATTAAACACGACTAAATATCTAAATAATTTATGTATAGCCCATAGAAACAACGCCAGCACTGACCAAGGTGAGACAGTTAAGGATGACTCACACTAGAACGGGACGGGACGGGGCGGAACGGGACGATTGTCAATTTCTATAGAAAGAATGACACCCTCGGATGTCACGTGACGTTTTCAATAGAAACTGATAGATCGGCCCGGCCCGGTCACGTCCCGGCCTGTTCTTAGTAACATTTTACACTCTTAAGGAATGACTTTAAGTGTGTAAAATGTTACTAAATACTGGTTTATTTTATTAAAAATCCAAGGCTATTATTACCTAATAATATTTGTGCAATATTTTATTTTTGGCTGGACATAGATTAACTAAACATATCAGTAAGTTCAGTAGGTAACATCCAAAAAGGTAGGCCAAAATTTGTACTGACACAGAAATGGAACAGGCCAGAATAGGCAAAAGTACAGAAAAAGTAAGTTCATTCAAATATTACAAACAACATACTAAAACACCATCTTCAAAGTGGTGTTTTAGTATGTTGTTTGTGTAGTTGCGCTGTTTCAGAACAGGGTAGTCGGTTGCGTGATGGCAGTGTCAACATTAGGATCCATTCACCTTTGCACCCGATGAACTCCGCCCTCTGACCGGTAAAGCCACGTTCATAAAGTCGATCCAAAACTGTTATTAATATAATAATATTTTACTTTTAGCAAGTATCAATTCTAAGGTACCTTCTTCTTTTTCTTACCTTAAAGTAAGTTAACAAACAACTCATTGTATTTTTGAAGTTTAAAGCGCAGTTCCTGAATGATTCTTGAAGTTGAGCGTTGATCATCTTAAATTTTGATTGTATACTTAAAAATGTTAAAATGTTATCATCTCCTAAAACTGCATTGTCAAATTATACCTACATGAAGATAAAGGTAGATAGAGGTAGGTAGCTAGCTAAGTTACACTTACTCGTACTGTATATATTTTGAAAAGGTAGGTAGAGGTAACTAGCTACCTTTTCAAAATTATTAAATCTAAAATAGGTCCTTGAGACCTAGGATGCTGGCGGCATTTCCTCGTTGTGCGAGGAAGCCTGATAGTTGACCTTGTGGGGTATAGTATAGGTACAGTCCTAAATGCGTTATCCTAAGAATAAGTTTTTGTGGATTTAAGTGGATTATGTTATTAATATACCTACGACGACTTTCAACAGATTCCCTAATCCGTTAACCTAATAACGCCGCCTTATAGGACACTGAAATATTTTCAGGCTCAATAAAAACACCCATAATTCCACTTTCAACCTTATCCCATACGCCTTAAGGCTCATTTAAGATTGAATAACCTGTAAGGTGATTGACATACTGAATGTACTCGTATGCCTTACCGGCTAGTTCCAGAACAGAGTGAACTCGTAGAGTCAAATAATTGCCTGTTTGTGAATTTGTGAGTGAAATGTTATGGACATTGATTGATCTGCGTGAATCAACTATTTCTCGTTGATTAGCGACAAATGCAGCACAGTTTGTTGGAAGAAACGTTGTAATATGTTCCACTGAGATGGCCCATCATGGAGAGGGAAGTTAATATAAATACCAAAAAAAAATCGTGTTAATGCCATAAAACCGTGATTTTAAAAGTGACTCAGTAGACTGTAACCATGGCAACTAGTGACTAGAAATAGTTGATTAACCCATCCAAGGAGAAACTTACAGGACAGTAAAAAATACTTAAACATTTTCGGAGGGCGCCTCTGAGCTTTAGCAGGCATCATTGTATATTGTGCATGTCACCTGACACATAAGTGCGAGCAGTAAGTTTACTGTTTGGCAGATGTCTGTCTACGTAAATATTGACATAGGTACATACTTGATAAAAGAACTGGAGCTGCCACTATGGTTTGCATTTAGTTCCATTTTATTTTATTTGTATTTTATTTTTCTGTCGCACTGTAGTTTTAGTCCAAAAACTCAAGGATGTTCTAAAGAACCACTGCAAAGAACCACTAAACCGCTGTTTTTTTATTGCTAATATACTTATTGACTTTAATTGGCTATAAACATCTGCGTATTACTCGTACTATTGTGTTGTACATATTAGTTTAACACGCTTGCGTGATCAACAACAGATGCTATAAATCTAAAAAACAATTGAATTATAGGTATTGCTAATTCTACTCGTACAGTGTCAAAACTTGAATGCATAGCAGAGTTAATTAAATTAATTACTAAATCCAAAGGAAACGCTGAAAGGTCAGTTTAAATATTCAAAGAAAGACAAAGAGAGAAACTAAACAAAGAGAGAAAAATACACGCGTAGCGAATGCAGCTTAATAACTTTTGCAACGCAGAGGTACTAGGCTCACATAAATGGCATGGCGTTGCGACAGAGGTTGCCCAATGCCGCAATTACGGGGCTTCTAACTCCTAACTTGGGTTCTGCTTGTCTTAAATACGCTTGTTTCCTGTATAAGTTAAATTGTACCTATCATATAAATTACATCAAAAGGAAATGTAATTACATAATTCATTAATTTAGTAATTGTTAATGTTAACTGCACAGAAAGGGCCCACGAGTATGTATTAACAATTATTTTAGTCAATATTTGACAAACACTAATGCATACTTGGTACTTAGAGTTTGTCAAATCACTACATAGTATAAAACAAAGTCGCTTCCCGCTGTCTGTATGCATGTACGAGTATGTATGCATTAAATCTTTAAGCTTTATGCTTAATTCTTTACACAACGGATTTTGATGCGGTTTTTTAATAGATACGAGTATGTAATATAATAACCCGTGCGAAGCCGGGGCGGGTCGCTAGTATTGACAAAAGAGAATCAACCTAGTAATACCTATATTATATACGAATATTGCTTCTTTTTAGCTATATTGCCAAAAAGGCTTTGCTTTTAAATCGTTTTGAATTACGTTAAAAATACGCAATAAATGTCAAATCTTACATAATTAAATTGCAAAATTACCGGCTCGATAAAGACGTTTCGGCTGACGGAGACAACGCGGTAGTTTCGAGATAACGTGGGTCCGGGTAGCCATTAAAACCAGGTTAATAAAGTGGCTAACGAATATTGCCTCAATGCTTTAAATAAGGTTATTTTTTTGGTCGTGAGCAAAAATACCTTAAAAGGACAGTGACTTGTGTCGACGGATTTTCCACTTGGAAATTGATTGGTTATATTCCGACTGTTTTCAAAATTTAGAATTCTGTTAATTACAATTTTATGGACAAGCAACCAAAAAGACGTATCTGGCACCCTTTAACTTACACTAAATCTCTCGCAGAAAACTAAGCGCAAGACTAAAATAAAATGGCAACTAAAACTTTTTTTTGGAAAATTTTACAAGTCATAAATCATATTTTGCTTCTTTCAACGTCAAGAATACACGGTAAAAATCTTTCGGGTTGTTAACGCCCACGGTGTATTATAAGGGTCACCTAGCAAGATGAAACTAAGAACCATAGCTCGTGTATCACGTACCTAACCTTTGCTGAAAATCGCAAACTTATCGGACACTCCGACTTGAAGTACGTAAATGTCATCAATTATTGTTATAAAATGCACGACCAAAACAATTAGGCAGCCTCTACCTAAACACATACATACTCATATACATATATTATGCCGTTTCCGTTCTATTATGCATTGGGAAGAAAACAGTTGCGACGTCACACAACTGCACACAGACTCTTTCATTCACTCCTCTCAATTCATTCAGGACAACTAAAGTTCAATGAACTTGTACAATGTAACACAAGTAGGCACGCACTTTTAAACCAGAACTAGATAGAGCAGCGGGTGTAGCTAGGGCTTGCAATATCGGAACTGATTTCCAATTCCGGAATTCATTTCGAGATTGGCCTTCAGTTCCGGAATTCCGGAACTGGTTCCGGGATTTGAAAAAATATGATTTTATGGCATTTTTTTTAAATACCGGTTTTTTACGATTAGTACATAACATTGTTGGATTTATATTAATTTATCAATAAAAACGTGTAATCTTACGCTACTTTAAAGAAACAAAAGCAAGGGTTTAACAGAGTTGTTATTTTTTTTTAATAATCAATAATTAAGGATCTCACAAGCCAAGCTAAGATTGTCTATTTCGAAGAGTTTGGTTATAGTTTAAAGGGGTGTAGCAGCAGGAATTACCTACTTTAGAAAACTTTATGCTTAATTGACCAATTTCTCGGTTGTTAATAAGGTTAATTTCCGAATCAATAATTTAGGCATTTGCACCTTATCGATTAACTAAGTGGTACTTTTTGCCGGGAAACGTCAGCCTTCGTTCTTCTTTCTTTTGTGTCAGATTAATTCCCAAAAGTGGTAAAAAAATTATATTTTTAACACTTATTTTTGCGTAGCCAAACAAGTAAGGCTATCAAAATAAAATTTGTCTTCAAGCTAAGGCTAAAACAACAATGTCAGGCACTCATCGCTCCATTTTTTTGGAACTTCTGTCGAACACACAAAGAAAACATATAAAAAAATATGTTAGATTAGAGGCCAAAATTGTCTATTATGTATTGTCGAATACACATAAAACTTAGTTACCTACAACGTTACGATTACAAATTAATATTAGGCTGGTAGTCATTGAAATTAAAAACTTTAGAACGGATTTATCGCGTTTATTAACACCCTGATCCTACGTTTCGAGCTCTTTACAGCACTCGTTTTCGCACTGGTAGTCATGTTATGGTATGGCGACAGCGGCAAAGTTTTTAATACAAATCTTTAAATTACATCGTTTTTGCGCGCAAAACACTCAAGTCTAAAAACTCACAACCCTCACAACAGTTTTTTAACAGTATTGCAATAAGAACTTATTATTTAAATACCGAAAAGCAACAACTGAAAAAGATAAAGGTAAGAGGTATTTTTCGCTTTAACCTTTTGGTCTACTACCGTGAACAGAGAACAATCGAAAATGTATTTATCCTGCTCTAAAGCACTTGCTTCTTTGGGCGAAAGATGTGCAGATTCAATTGATGCTTGTGGTACCTAAGCCTTCTGAGTCCAAAAGTAAGGAACATTTATCTGCACACTGAATATATATAATTCATCAATCTAATACATTTAGTGGCAGTTTTGCGAAATAAAATAACTATGCCAATTGAAATTAAACACTAGAATGGATTAATCGCGTTTATTAACACCATGACCCGACGTTTCGCGCCCTTTACAGTTTTCTTGCCGCTTCTTTCTGCCCCATAAGCCAGTTAGGGAAGCGTTCGTAAATTGTACGTATGTTTTACAGGTTTTTTTTTATTAAATTAAACGCGATTAATCCGTTCTAAAGTGTTTAATTTTAACCAATAACCATCGCAGTAACAGCAGACAATATTATAACATTTATAACCATGTCAATATTAAACGTTTACGTCAAATAATAGGGTTATTTTCAATTCCGGAATTTTCGAGATTTAGGGTGTCAATCCCGGAACTGTAATCTCGGAAAAATAGTCCGAGATTCCGGAATTTCGAGATTCCGGAATTCCGGGATGCAAGCCCTAGGTGTAGCTGAGCGGCTGGGGTGTTAAAAATGATGTTGACTTGCCACACTCTTATTGCCATAGCAATAAAGTCGTTCCGAAATAAATTTGAACACTTTGCGTGCTTTATTACTGTTATCAGTAACAGTCACAGTCAGCTGTATAAGGTTAAGGTACCTAACACGTACAAACTACAAACTCGTCTATTACAACATTCCACCAATCTAAACAAAAACTGCCTTTCTGATATCATAGTAATTGGTCTAAACTTTAATGCAACCAGCCCAGAATGGGGTTATAATGGGAAACAAGAATTCAAAAGCAATTGAATAAGACTATTTATGTGCGTCACCTTACACATATGGGGTTGCGTTCTAGACTGAACGAGAGCACAAATCCAATGCGTTGTTGATACAATTTCAATGCGTTCATTCCACTTTTGAATAAAGATCCGAGTTGTATTATAAGTGACCAGTTAACGAAAACACTTCAATAGTTAGTGATGATACGCAAGCAAGTGTACAAGTCACTGGACGTAAAATGTCGAAATGGATGCAGTTTTGCAAGATATTGCCGAGATTCGAATGAACAGCAGTTTACACGTTATTTATAGACCGCTGCACGTTTTCCTTGAGCGTTCTGAATCTCCTTGTCATTCTTTTTTTAGCTCAATACCTGGAAAAGTTCTTAATAAAACTAACCATACCTGTTATACCAGGAAAAGTTTTCTAATAAAGCGCACCAGTCCATGAAAACTTGCAAGTCTTGCAACAGATATTATTTGGAGAACTAAAAGCGCACTCCGCATATGGTTCACGTGCAAAACTTGTGGTTAAAAGCTAAATATTTATTTGTATGTAAGTACTAAACTGAACAACGTTGGCTCCGCAACTTTTAAACATAACTTGTGTTTTGATCTTAATTACACTTTAAAGTTTGTTAGAAGACGCAATGTACTGCGAATTTTGTCACTTCTGAACTATGACAAGAGACGCCAATTAGTCGGATGTTAACGTACATTGAAAATACTATTTAGTTAGTATGAAGAAGTGAAAACCTAGAGAATACAATTTTTTTTTTTTGTTGTACAAAGATGTTGGGTTTGGGGAGAAATACCCGCGATCAAATTATTCTCCCCTGTTATGGGCAACACACGGTATAACAAGGATAGAAATGTAAATGGAACTCGCCTGGATTTTTCCTGAGTTGTGGAGGTTTCCAAAATGGCATTGTTTAATTATCCTATTCCACAATTTAAGATAGCAACAGTAATAAATACCTAGTGTACCATAAATATGACTCACTTTAAAACGGATTAAGTATTAATCACGCTTATTAAACCCTGCATCATTTAACCCTGTGATAACGTGTGCTGTAAAAGGTTCGAAACGTAGGGACATGGTCACATGGTGTTAAAAAAAGTTTAATTTCGATGAATAATAATCACTGGAATAGACAACCATATTAGTAAATACACCGGATTTTATTGTTACTGTTATTGTTGAGGAATGGGGTCATTGTAAAATGCATTTTTTTCAGTATTTAAACACACGACACATCTCTTGTTTCACAATTTCTGCCTTCTTCAAAACCTTCACAGATGTAACGTAACTTCCTCCTACAGCAATCTGACATGTGTCAAAATCAAGTGCAAGTATAACCCGCGGCGGTCTCAGCAGCACCTGACTCAATTGACTACTCTATTCCAACGAGATAAGGTCCACCACCTGCCAGTTACATATGTTGCTGCTAGCTGCTAGTACATTGTTTGGTATAATTAACATGGAGGAAGCCAACGCGTGGAAATGCACGCGGCCGTGGCAGGTTCCGCTACTTCCGACACAGAGATGTGGTTTCGGAACCCGTATAAAATTCTTGCAGTAATTGTTTCAAGGTTGATTTTGAAGCAATCGTTTTAGAAAAGTCTTATTTTTGCAATGCTGCAGTTAAGTACCTATCTATCTACTATCACTAGATGAATTTAAACTTATGGTGTCGTTAAAATCGTGTCATCTTTGGAAATGGCGATGTAGGTTTGTGAGAAAATATGTCGCAGTGTCAACATTTTGCTATACCGATACCGTGACGGGACGCAAAGTAAATTAAACGCATATGAGAAACAAATTGTCCCAGAATTTCTATACATTTTTCAAACTTTCAATTCCGTTGCCGCGTTACAACTTACAAAGTCTATGAAAAAATGGTAACCGAATGGGAATAAAATCTTGGGACACTTATCTCTCCTATAAGAATCGATAGAGCTCACTATTCTGAGTGGACATCACAAAAAAATCCAAATAAAAAAGTGGTGTATAAAAATGAAATGGCCTAAATAAGTAGATATACATGCATACCTACTAAAATTAAAAACAACACGTACTAAAACAATTTCTACCTACCTTTAACACAAAGTCACATTATGGACACGATTTCACGAACGACACCATTTCCTCTGTCGGATAAGATAAATAGGGTTTGGAAGCCTTACAAACCATTTGAAGAGATTACAGCGCATACTTGCAATTTTAAATTATGCAAATTTGCACCTTATTACAATGCAATAAGCAAAATTACGTACGTAGGTATACTAATATCGACTCTATAACGACTGTGTTTATAGTTCTCTAGTGGACGTACTGGCAGAAAGCCTTGACATTCATGAGTCAACAGACTCAAGAGAGGAGTCTACTTTGCCACGTGTTTTTTTACATGACACAGACGTCCATCTGAATTGTTTAAAAACGAAAGCCTTCTGCACAAGATACATATTTTTTTTAGAACGAAAGGAAACGTAGAAAAATTCATGCTCAACCGCAACTCGAACTCGCGACTCTGGAATACTCGCCTACCCGTGGCCCCGAATTTCTCCACCATATGCCTCGTATGCGCCTTAGGCGGGTGGGGGCGGGCACTTAGCACCATCTACCGCGCATTTTGTATTAAAAAACGCGGGCGGAAACGCGACGTGGGCGACGCGTTCCCGCTCCCCCATAAAAATAACAAAACGTCAAACGCGTAAACGTAAAGACTATATAGTCTGACAAGCCAGCGAGTGCAGTAACAGTAGGATAGAGAGCATCATACTGTCTTTTTCTTGCGCTAGTATTACCACCACGAAAAAAGGGATGGATATAATTGTTTTTTCCTACTGTTACAGCGCTCGCTGGCTGTGCACGCACCCTAAACGACTAGCAAGAATATAATTCCAAAATCTCAACTGACCAATATAATAAAATATGAAAGTATAATCCAAATATCTTAAATCCTTTCTAATCAGTCGAAAATAATCATTCATCAGAGTTTTTGCGGCATTGTCAAAGCAATGTCCAGCACGTCTATATCCAAAGCTAATTTTCCCTGTGCACATTTCACCGAATATACACACGAGATGCGCTCGCGCATCAGTTCGTGCGTGACGCACGCCGCCATTATAGTTTTTTACTCGAAATACTTTTGCTGTGGACATTAATGAATTGTTGTGACAATTGTACTTTCATCGCTGTTACGTGCAGGTTTGATAACCAACGATAATCTTTGATAGATAATCTTGTGAGCGAAAGTGCTCTAAGGCAAGACTCCTATCGGAAAATCTTGAGATATACATATATGGATCCATACCCTCACTTTTTGAGTACCTACTTAACTTATATTTAGTTAGCACATTTTTAACCGGAAATATTTATGAAGGTGATTATGATTATGTAGATTATATAATGGTGGATATTTAATGGGCCAAATGATAAATCTATACCCTAGATGAGAGGGCAATTTGATAAAAATTATTCAAATAAATAAATTGCCCAGGCATTAAACATAATGCCCATCACCTTTTGGGCAGAGTGATAAAAATATTGTTTTTTATGATTATTTTGATTTTTGACCTTAAACTTCTCAGTATAACTATTCAAAAACCGATTTCTGGCCGGTTTATACAGAAGTAATATATGCCAGCACCTGTTGAGCACACGGAGGGTGAGTGCGAGACCATCGAACCAATGGGGGCTACAGTCGGCCATATATGTTCAGGTATACCCGTCGGATCTTCTTGGCGGGTATGACCGTCGGGCAAATCTGTCAATCAATGTAGAAAATCTCGCCGCCTTAGAAACCTTAAAGGTGGGGACCTATCCACCTTATGGCTACGTATTGACTGCGATGACCATCCGCGTGTCTATTTGTGCCTACAGGCAGGTCCCATAGCAGTCATGCCGAAACTGACCAACTCTCGGAGCAGATCCAAACGGCTGTAGACTCCGTGCAACAGCAGATCCCACCCGCTGAGATCCTTACTCTTGGCGATTTACCGCCTACAGTGCCGAATGGCTGGGCTCCAGCAACACCGATCATGTGGGGAGATTCGTTTTCGACTATACCTCGTGGCTCATGGTGATTCATCTGCTCGTTTGCCGCCTCTGTCATAAAAAAATACTTTTTTTTTTTTTTGACATTGAGAGATTTGACCGCCGGGCAAACCTGAACTTAAGTATATATAGGCCGGCTTAATATCACTATCTACCTCAACCCGTATCGCCTAGAACTGGAATAGTCCTGGGCTGGATTGATTGCACAACTTCTGGCTATAGTGGTTAGTAACATCACTCGAACTTAGTTCCCCGCCACCTTTATTAACAACTGGTGTGACTTTCCTACTTTACGTTTCGGTAGGAAACCGGCAGTACCACGCAAGCTAAAAACTACAGACCCATCTCCTGCTTGCCTACTCTCTACAAGCTGTACGTCCATCTGAAAACGTACGTTCGCTGATAGCTGGAGCGCATTGCTGGCAAAAATAAATTCATTATGCAATGAATTCAGTTAGCGTCACGTTCACGTTCCATTAACTAGATCTAGATTGATTAATGTGTTATTGTTATTGTACTTTTTAGTATTAAGTTTTAGCATTGTAGGCGTTTTGGTGTATACTGTAAGCCTATTTAATGTAATTAAATAAATAAAATAAAAAATAAAAGCAAAAATGTTTGCTCATATTGTCGCAAACAGCTCCTTAGCCTTCTCCCAAATCAATCTCTGATTGGTCAACGCGTGTCATGCTCATGCTCATGCGGTTGCTGCCCTTCTCACACTCCGTCCGGACGTCCGTCAAATGTAGCTGTATTATCACATTGCCCAAGGCTTACATAGCGTTATGAATAATGCCCGCATTAATCACTTTGCCCATAACAGATATAATAGGTAGATGTAGGTATGTATTCCTATTAGGTAGCTTTGTTGGTAGGTGTAGGTACTCTTTGATCGATCACCGCGCTGACTGGAGAAGTGGGGAGTTTCTAATCGTTCTTGATTTACACTAACTTGACATGTTAGATTAGACAATGAACCTAATAGATACATAAATGCGGTGGTAAAGCTTAGATTTGTATTCTAGTTTTCATATAATATTTGAGTATTGACCGATGTATATAGGAAGGTATATTTGTGTAAGTATTACATGTATTAAGTCTTACTGAATTTAGCGTGGGACTTTAAAGTATCATACTGTACTACATACAATATATTTAGAATAAAATATATATTGAACTATTCAAAAGGAACAATACAAAAGCCAACAATTTACATAATTGACCAATTCGTTTCGATCTAATCCGGCAAATCCTAAAGCAAGTAATCTACGTAAAGAATCACTTTTAACCGGTGTTACGTAAAGTGATATAACTTGACTGATGCATATTCATCACCCATCGCCGCTGGTGAAGAACCGTCCTAAATTTTATCTCTTATGCAAGAAACATGCAAAATCTTTTTTTGGCTATAAATTATTTATCACATTTTTTAACGCAAGTGGAGGTTCATCTCGTCTTTGACTTTTTGATTTCCGTAAGTTAGCTGCCAAATTCCCTACTAAAAACCGGCCAAGAGCATGTCGGGTCATGCTCAGTGTAGGGTTCCGTAGTTAACCGTCCGTTACAACAGACGAACTTAAAAAGGCTTATGCTCATTACAATAAAGAAGTAGTATCTTCGCAGCTCTTATGATGAATACGCCCTTTTAACCGAGAAGATACATTTTTTTTTCAAAAACATCACAAATGGCTAAACTGACCAATTTCAAAATAATTTTCCTTGTGAGTCTTTATAAAGTTATATTTTCATTAATTATTCTATATTTTTTGGACTTGCGGTTCAAAGGTTAGAGTGGGGGACACATTTTTTTTAACTTACTTATTTTTGAAAATATTTACTTTATCAAAAAACGTTTTTAGCAAACCCTTATTAAAATACCTATCTAACGATACCTCATACTTTAGGGTTCAAGCGAAAAAAAAATCACCCCCCACTTTACGTGTATGGAAGGAACCAAAAAAAATTTTTTCGACTATTTATTTTACTACTTCGTCGGCATAATTAATTTTTATACTCATACCAAATTACAGCTTTCTAGTACTAAAGTTAACTGAGCCACTGAGCTAAGCAGACGGACGAACGGACAGACAGCCAGACAGGGCGAATCTATAAAAGTTCCTAGTTGACTACGGAACCCTAAAAATGCTTAGTTGTCTAACCCTCGTTGGTGCAAGTGGTCTAAAGGCGTTATAAAACAATGTACATTTTTTGTTTAAAGTTAAAATAACAATGCCTAAAATAGAATTGAATCAGTTTTATTCAGATGCAAACATATTTAAACTATCTTCTTGCTCCACTTTTTCTATGCACTTTTATTCATAAAACACAGATTACAAAATAATTATAGATTGCGTAAGAGAGCCGATATATATCACCCAACTTCTTGCAACCGATTAATCGTCAGGTATTTACTATAAAATAAAAAACCGGCCAAGTGCGAGTCGGACTCACGCACCGGGGATTCCGTATAAACTTTATGTTGCAACTACACCTAAATTTGACGTCAGCCACATGTATCTACAGATTGGGTCAGTCGTTTGTACGGCATGGAGTTAGTATGCTAGTTTGTTTTTCCTCGATATTTTTTTATAACCTTAACCAATTTTTTTTACTTTAGTTATAGGGCAGTAGTTTTAGCATGATGTCACATAAATTTCAAGAAAAAAAAACTATCGAACTTGGTTAAATTTCAACTTTTGCTCCGGATAGTTTATTTTTAATTTAAAAAAAAGTTAATGAAGTTACGGTCAATGTTATATTTTTCCTGTAAGTAATGTTTATGATATTATTAAGGTTGTGTAAAAAAACATATTTTTTCCTTCATAAACTTCGGAGATAAAGGGGGGAATGGTACCTATTTATTCTTAATTTTCGTTTATAAGTCTTAATTTTTCATTATGAAAAAATTTGTCTGATTGTTTTAAAATGTGCAAAGCTAGCCCTTTCAAATGATACACCACATGACCCAGTAAATAAACTTTAAATTTTTGACACCTTTTTTATCAGACATTTTTCATTGAAAATAAATTAAAATATGTGATAAATCTTCTCTCAATGTGTCTGCGTTAACTTTTTTTAAACTACCTATTTCAAATTTCAAATCAGATATTTAACGTTGTGACAGACAGACAGACAAACTGAGTCCCACCATAAGGGTTCCTTTTTTATCATTTGGTACGGAACCCTAAAAACCATTAAGATATGATTCCAATGCGCTGTATCGTGCACGCAGAGAAATCACATATGCATATTTATAATATGGCTTTCTTTCTTTAGTATTGGAGACGAATGCTACAGGTGATTTACTCACGAATTAGCATTGTACACAAAGTTGTTAACGGCTGCTGATTTTACACGGTATCGAGAAGTAATCTGTGGTTTAAATCTTGTATAATCGAGAGTACCTGAGGGTACCACGAACTTTGAAAATTGGCATTGACGGGATACCTCTTTATCTCTCCAATATGCAAGTGTGACAGATAGGAAAATACACATTTACAGAGAGTTTATCCTTTAACAAACAACAAATTAGTTAACGGAGGTTTGATGAGCGTTTATGAATAACGGCATAATTCTTTTGATAAAACATATGTACCTACTTAGTCCAGTTTCTTGGCGGTAATAATTTTGTCGGGCCGTTTTCTAAGAACCGATGTTATTCATATTATTGAAATTTTAAAAGCAGTTCCGTTTAAAAAAAAATGTGGTTCTGGAACGTAACCGACTGCCCGATTATAGTTAGTCACATTAATATGCCAACGATAGGTTTGCAAATGTTATTTTTATTTATACCTTTAACGGCTACAATGCAGTCAGTATACCAACCCATGCTCTTTAGAAATATAATGCTTGCATGATTTATGCAACGTGACATTTCTGATCATCAGTGTTTGTAGTAATTTATAACTATTTGTTGTCCAATGTCCAAGCGTTCGACACTTACGATCATTTACGATCTAAGTGATGGCATATATTATGTCGTGAGTTTTAATATTTATGATACGTTTTTTCCTTGCTTTCGCCCCGCGCAAAAACGGCAGAATATTTTGTTTAGAAAAAGTTAGACAAACCGTGTCCGTCCAGTTGTCTACCTAATTGGCTATTTATCGTTTCGGCAGTTCGAAAAAAGGCAGTCATTTGATCTGTCAATCGACGCACCCTAATTTTCACTAAGCATATTTATTTTATTTTAACTGCAGTCTAAGTAAAATTGTAAATACACGTATTATGTATGTGACATCACCCACCCAGTCCATGTAAGCAACAATGATTGCTGCAATTCGTGTAATGAGGCTTGTAAAGCAGAGTATACACTGCATATGTGGGGAAGGAATAAAAAAATGTGATATCAGAACGTGTTTTTTTAACCGTTGCAGGTTTTTTTTTTTACCAAAAACAACTAAGTAAAATCACGCTTATCTAAGTCTACGCCGACCTACTATAGTCTGACAAGCCAGCGAGCGAAGTAACAGTAGGATAGAGAGCATCATACTGTCTTTTTCTTACGCTAGTATTACCAATTACCACCCCGAAAAAAGGGATGGATATAGTTTACTTTCTTACTGTTACTGCGATCATTGGCTAGTCAGACTATATATTAAATGTTTTTTTTTCATATTAATGATATCCATGAGAAGTCGACGAAAATATGATTTAGGTACTTATCTGTGGAATTATATTCTAACATTATCTAAATCCGAATCAATCAATTGGACACTTACAAATATAATATTCCGATATTTTTATTACTCTAATACCTAATATATTTAAGGAAGTTGATTTTACTGTTGGTTTAACGGGTGTTGATGAGCCACAGTCGAGAACACGTGGGTTGCTCCCATTAAGTAACGATTAAGGTTAAAAACAGAACATCGTTGACAGCCAATACCATTTTAAAGCACAAGTTTAATATAATAAGTACTTTATTATGCCCATCTAGTTATTGCACTTGTTGCAAAGCGAGTTGACGTACAGTGCGACAGAAAAAGGTAGAAATTAAAAGTGGTAGCATAGTAATGTCGTCCCGTTTCCTCACATATATTGATTTGAAAGGGACGACACGACACTACGATGTTGCCACTTTTTAATTTCTACCTTTTTCTGTTGCACTGTATTTAATTAATTCTCGATTGTGTGCACAGCTTTAAAAATGTATCACTAGACACAGGCTACAAATAAGTTAGAGAAAATGTCATTACACTGATATGATTGCTGCAATTTCAGTTTCTAAGTTTTCTCTTTCACCGCGCCTTATCGTGTTTCGTGCGCATGTCTAAAGATTGACAGTGGAATGATAAACACAAGTGTGGATTACACGTAGTTACTCAAAGCATCGGATTAAATATATTTAAAACAAAAAACTGTCAAAAACAAGCTTTTTACACACTATGGCTAATTGTACCTCCTTTAATCTGTGGCTGTCATAAATCTGTTGATTAAATTATGAGTTAAATACATTAAGTTAAGAATAGCGATTTGACAGACACCCGATTCGGGTTCCGCCACAGACGAAAGGATTCTTCTATCACGAAGAGTTCCTGAGGTCACCTGCCAGCTGCATCATCAGATTAGCTCCACACATGTTTAATTGTCATATAAATTACTGAATTTCACTAAATTTCACTAAAGGATGACCCACACCAAAACGGGACGGGACGATCTGTCAATTTTCTATAGAAAGAATCACGTGATAGGTCGGAGCGCTCAGAGGTCACGTGACAGATCGTTCTAGTACGAGTCATCCTTTAACTGCCAAGGATATAATTATAATTAGGTCTTACAATTACCGTTTTTTTTTTGTATGGGCAGTTCCGGCATTTCGAAATTAGCCATATAAAGCAATTCCAGAATTCCCTATTATGATAAAAGTGTTTTTGTATGTGTTAATAATCAATTTGCGTTGAAATGGGGCTTAATTATAGATCCGAGCCGGAAAAGATAAATCCTGATATAGCATCCGGAATTATCCCAGAACATATGTTTTGGCCATAGACTGACCTTTCCGCGATCATAGATAATGGATGAGATAAAGAGCGAAGCTATGTTATTAAGATAGAGATCTTTCCTCCATACTTCACAATAAGCATGGTCAGATACATGTACATCGCAGAAATCAGGCCTGGAAATAAAATAATTATCTAAACAGGTAAGTACCTACTATATACTTCTGTAATCGCTAATCGGTGTTTTATTTTTCAACTCTTAACTCTCTAAACGATGAAAAGATTAATATATCATACCCGGTACCAGAATTTCAAAATCTCATTTTAGATCAGTCTCCAATGAGATGTTCGTTTGCGAAAAAAGCGGACCACGAAATGCAGCAGCTTCTTATGAAATAGCAAATGTCATTTAGTTTAGCCTTTGTTTACCTAATCAACTCGCGGATTAACTATGGCCATGGAATGGGGGAAGGTTGAAAACCACATAATATCGTCAGTCCCTTTTCTGAATTTCCTGATAGTTCTGACATTCTGGATTACCTAAATATATCTAATTGATAATTGTCGTAATTGAACTTTGACATGAGAATAGATCATTCAGGACCTTAATTTGCATTCAACAATTTAAAATTCTCAGGATCTAATAAACAATCAACAATCACTGCTCAATAGGATAATAGCGCCTAAAAACTAAACGGGAATCTTTTTATAGACTTTTATTAAAAATATCACCAAGCAGGTCACCAATGCTAACGACTCCATTGCCATTCTAAAATGTAGCTTTTTCTAATTGGGATATAATTGATATTCGTCTGGCAGATTCATTGTTATATGACAGTTTGAGGGCAGGAGAGCGTTTACGAACAAAAAGTAGTCGTTCCCAGCCGGTGGCATTGTGTAAACAGTATCAAGGCAGCCGCCGTTATTCTGATAAGACTTCGACAATACAACTGCATCATAACTTTTGCGGAAATTGTAAAATCTTCATACGGGGCGTATTTCATACGAACACCGACTGCTATAGGACGAAATTGGCGAACAGGGTTCATGAAACACTGTAGGAATGTTAATACTCACTCCTTACTGACTTTATAGTGCATTTCGCAGAGAAAAAATAAAAATATTTTAGGTATATTCGGGATTAAGAGACTGATGCTTAAGTGAATGTCGAATATTGTTTTTCATCGATTTTCTTCTCTGTCTTAAAGTTATGCTGCATTTTTATCCATAATAGGCTCATAATTATACGAAGTATTGCATTCTCTCACAAATTGCGTCTAACCTTCAAGTTATCGCATTTAAAATGACAAGCTTGTTAACAATCGCTCACAATGAGTCTTTTTCTATTGTCATGTGATGTATGAATTACTAACTATTCAAAGAGAATATATATATAGCTATTATTTAAATGACGGAAATGTGGTCTTTTTTTAAACTAAACTAAATAAGAACATAAGTCTAGAATACCTTGCTTCTTTTACGAACTATTGAAAGATAGAAAAAAGAAACAATAGGTATCTATTTACGTTTATATACTACAATAGACTGATCAGAATGGTCAATAGTGTATTACAGCACAGTAAACGGCCACGTTACACCTCATTAAGTTTGTAATTGGTACTCTCTCATATAGATCGCTAAAAAGGTTTTTATAAATTACCCCTTGAAGCCCTTTCAATGAGCTCTCTAAGTAGCGCTAAGTTCCTTCTGAAAAGATCTTAACAACCAGTCCAGTATTGTTAGGGTTCCGTACCTCAAAGGAAGAAAACGGAACCCTTATAGGATCACTTTGTTGTCCGTCCTTTCGTCCGTCCGTCTGTCTGACAAGACCCTTTATCTCGGGAACGCGTAGAGGTAGCAAGTTGAAATTAATACCACATACACAAGTCTGTGGTCCCTTATAGTTGTGAAAAAACCAAACATCAACGTATGTAATTAAAATATACGGCCGTTTATGTCGTATTTCCCATACATCTGCAATGGGAATCAAAATGTATAGGGTACTTTTCGTTAACCAAGAATCACGAAAATTGGCAAAAAGCAAGAGCTTGTAGCACAAAGTACAGGAGAAAATCCGAAAACCGTATAATGCCGCACACTGAGAGTTCCGTGCCACCAGTATTTTTAAGTACCTAAGGTCATAAATGGGGGAGAGCATCCTTTGTGCGGAACCTTCGGTAAGCGAGAGCGACTCGCACTTACCCGGTTTAATATACTTAGGCGAGTTCAAAAAGCTTATTATTATCTTAAAGAAACGTGAAATGTGAGACTAATTTCGTCGAGGAACCGTATTCAGCGGATTTTACTGTATTTTCAGATAACGGCTACCTGTTTACATACTAGCACCACACATAGCTCATTCATATCTCTTATCTCCTTGCAATAAGGTTGCTAATCATCATTCACTGTGTGTTGGTCGCATCGTATGCGTACGCGCACGTGGGTGTACCGCACTGTACAGTCCTCATTGTAACCGGTTCACATCCTGACCCACTGAACCGGTGACTTGAATCCATGATTCAACTGAGTACGTTAATTGTTGACTTACGTATGCTTAAATATAGGCTGTTTTACCTTGCAAAGAATGACGAAACGTTAAATATGTGTGTGATTTTATACAAAATAGACTCAAAACTGAGGAAATTCTGATTCTTTCCTATATAATGATCTTACCAAACTTACTGCATACCTTCATACATCATGACAAACCATTACGATTTATGATATTAGGAGGATAAATCAAATAAATATTCGTCAATGTAAATATGCTTATAACAACAAATTATAGGTACCTAATGCAAAAAAACGTCTGAAAACGCAACCGCAACTAAGATTCTTAAAAAACTTGTCAAAATAATAAATGAAGACATCAAATGTTTTTGCCAGTCTCAACTGACAGCTTCGACTAATTAGTTGGTATGTTGCAAATATTTTGCCACGTTATTTGTATTTTATGAATAATAATAAACACGCACACTTATTTAAAATGCTTGTGTTTCCTAGAATTAAGATATAGGTAATAATGCAGTCATTGTTACAACTAGACTCTGGCTAATGAAAGATAAGACTGAAATAATCATGTAAATAAAGTAAAAAAACAAACTGATGGTGATCGACAGATTTGCAGCCATCCAACGGACCAATATGTTGAATGAGTACGAAACCGTGGAAGAGTTTCAGTACCTCGGTTCTGTCATCAACAACAGAGGCAGCTGTGAACCAGAGATACGTCGTCGCATCGGTATGGCTAAGACGGCAATGACTCAATTGAACCGAATATGGAGAGACAGAAACATCACAAGACACACGAAAATTGCCATTGTCCATGCTCTGGTCTTCTCCATTTTCCTTTACGGGGCCGAGACCTGGACTTGTTTTGAGATGTGGTGCTGGCGTCGAATGCTAAGGATACCCTGGACTGCTTATCGAACGAACGCGTCCATACTGAAAGAACTTGGCCTCGAGCGCGGGCAGCGCCTCTCATCTGTATGTCTATACCGGATCCTGCAATATTTTGGCCATGTTGCTCGTCGAGATGTTGACAATTTGGAAAAGCTGATGGTGACAGGCATAGTTGAGGGAAAGAGACCCAGAGGCCGTAGCCCTAAACGATGGGTAAACCAGGTGACGGAGTGCCTTGACATGCCGGTTAATGCAGCCCTGCAACAGGCAACCGACCGAGTTTCATGGAGAGGAATGCTTTTTAGACTACGTCGGCAGAGTCACGATCCTCAGCAGTGAGGGACCGATTGAGGAGGAGTCATAACAATTACTTAGTACCTAAACAAAATTGTACTGAATAAGCTGCGATAAATTCTGGATGTAAGAAAATTAATCCTAAATAACCCTAAACCTGGCATAACTATGTTAATTTAATGATTTGGGGTTCAGGACTGGACCCGCAGCCGAGGCCCGATGATTAAGTCCTAACAGGTCTGATGTAACGTCTTAAAAATTTATTCCCCATAAGGATGTAAGAACATATTTGTATCATAATATCGAATATGTATTCAATTTATAAAAAAAAAATTGATTTCTAAATTGACCTGCGCTGTGCCTAACCCGTGGTTATATCACAGAATAAGTAATAGCAATAAAGTAGAGAAGCTTCTTTGCTACGTTTGATGTTAAGCTTGTCATGCAAACGTCAAGATGACATTAACATTAGGATTGTCACCATGCTGCATGCTGTCAGGTGCGTATAGTGGTACAATAATTTGTATTTAAGGTTTAAACATATACCGGGTGTGGCCTACAATAGCAGCAATAAATTTAATCGTAGGTTTTACATCTCATACTGAACAACATTTGTTCAGCGACTTTTAAAAATAACGTGAAGTTAGATTTTTATTACACTTTAAAGTTTTTAGAAGACGCAATGTACTGTAAAGTTTGACCTATTTGTACTTTTACAAGAGCCGGCAATTAGACTGATGTTAACGTACATTGAAAATACTATTTAATTTGTATGAAAAAGTAAATGCCTACAAATTACACAATTTTAAAAAGTTGTTGAATAAAAGTTGTTCAGCTTGAGGAGTGGAACCCACGATTCAATTTATTGCTCCTATTGTAGGCCACACCCGGTACATAGAAACAGAATATGTATAAGAATACGTTTTAATTGATAATTCATTAGTATTGGTATTAATTTGTCGAAGTATAAATTAGTATGCGGTGTCTGAAACATAAATATATCTGAACGCACCCGTGAGGTAATGCGCGTTGCGCGACCCTGATGGTGCTTTTACATGCTCGGGCTCTCGGCCGAATGATTCGGCCCACCCTAGTACACGCTCATTCGAGACAGACTATATAGATTAAGTTTAAGCCAGACCATAGACAATTTAAGCTTTTTCAGGTAGTTAAAGTGAGTTAAACTGTGTTATAAATAGCTTTGGTTATTGAAACCATTTAAGACACTTTTTAAATAGCTTCACCCGAAGTGAAATTATTTAAGACACCTTTTAACTCAACCAAACTACTTGAAAAAGTACTTAAATTGTCTCTGGTCTAGCTTAAATTTTCTCTATATAGTCTGTCTCGAATGATCGTGTACTGACATGGCCGAAACATTCGGCCGAGAGCCCGAGCATGTAAACGCACGGTGACAGTGTATGCCACCTATAGGCGGAGGATTTGTGTCAACGTAAAACGCGGAGTAAGACACCCCTGGTTAAATATATTTTTATTTTAATGTATAATGAACGGCACAACACGCTCGCCATTTGTTTCGGTTTGAATCAAACTGACAGCCACTATTTGTTTGATTAAAACACTGCATTGGATTACCTTCCTCACCGCAATGAAAACAAAAACCTCAACAGATTCAGCAACATAATAACGTACTTTTTCGTTAATTGCTGTTTCCGTTTAAATGTAACTTGCAAAAAAAGCGTGAACAATACTTTGTGCAAAAAATCATCCATCACGAAATAATAATAAATATTTAGAAAAAAAATTGGTAGGTAGGTTCTTGCAATGCTTTGCCTTCACGGCGTGCGGACTTGGTCGTTTTTGCGTCACCCCTCGATTGATTGCCGATCGATGATTTCTTATAGAAGCACTGAACTTGCAAGAGGCAAGTGCGTCTCGAACTTAATTAATTATTAGGAAAAACGGAAACTGAGGTAATTAGGCAAAAAAGCTATGTTTACTCAAGGTCCAATTAGAACCTTTGCAGGTACATGAAAAAATTAGTAATATATTGTTTCGGCATAACGTTGCACGTTATTTTTAAGCCACAAAAAAATGGGGCAGGTATTTGATACGAAATAGATTCATAAACACACACGTTAAACTTTTTTATCTACAATTCAGCTGATTTGCCAATGGAAACTGATGGCTATCAGTATCACATTCTACAACTCTACCTGAACAACAACGTACCTAACTTTCGTTTCGGATCGCAAAAAAATAGAATCGATTAGTAGTGATTGCGACTGTACAGACAACATATACAGGCGGATGTACCTAATTAATAATGTGTGTAACACTAGAAATTTGACAGAAATGTATTCAGTTTCTTTTGACTTAATAAAAAAAACCGTTCGATGTACACCGCTGACTCTGCCTTTTGCAACATCGTTCCTACAAGAACTGGTAGTTTTTGCCGTAGAATAAAACCTTAAAAATCTTCTGATGCAACTACATATATCATTGTGTAAATTATATTTCATTTCTATAGATTGATCTTCTTTGTTTTGACGAACAATTTAACTAGGACCGTTTAACTTGATGTGTTATTTTCGCCAGAAGATATCGAATCAACTTGCTTTATAGGTATTTTCCTACTAAAAAACATAATAATTAAGAACTCAGTGTGACCAGATCTCGGTGATTAAAAACTTGTATCAAAGAAATTGTTTGGCCAAAAAACTCATTTTATTTTCCCTTATTCAGCGTAGGTAAGTTTCATATCTTCCGAAAAACTCACAGGAAATAATTATCGTCTCCGCCCTTCAAAACTAGTTTTGGCTTCACTGCCATTGGCATGTTTTTTGACAATGATACCAACCCAAACCCCCTTATTTAATACCGCTACCTGCCAAATAAGGACATTATAATTCTGGTCCCAAGTTGCTGTATGACCTTATACCGCTTTGGGTTGACAAAGATGCCTTACTTTTCATACTCGGTTGAATACTCATACGCATATGAGTCACGCCTTTGGTAGACTAAGTGGACCTCGATGTTGACATAGTTTTCTATAATGAGATGTAGCATGGCATTGATGATGGAATACTGTTTTATCACGCTAAGAGCACATTGTAAGCTTGGTGATTGTTAAGTGTCAATACAATATTTGCATAGCTATCTTAGATACAAAATTTAATATTTACTCACGCCACGCCCACACAGTGAAAAAGAACATTTAATACCCACACTGTGTGGATAAAAAAGTAGCCATCCACGATTTCAATTGGCACCAATTTTCGATTCATTTGCAGATAATTAATAAGATAGTTTGTTTCCTTAGATACGTGTACGTCATCATCATTCCACATCTGGTTTCACTTGCAGACATATGTTTAAGAAACCTATTTAATTATTTATATGTAACATGCTTTGCACATGGTGACATTATAACTAGAATCTCATCCATCTACGTAGGTACATTATTTCTTATTTAGGTAAATGTATTAACTAACTCAACCAAAAAAACCGGTCAAGTACGAGTCGGACTTGCCCACCGCACAAAGTATGCTCCTCCACCCATATAGCCACGGAACTCTCTGTGTATGGTAACTACCTATACGGTTTTCGAATTGTTTCCTGTACCTGTACAAGCTCTTGCTTTTTGTCCAATTTCGGGATTTTAAGTCAACAGGAAGCACCCTAAATATTTTGAATCTCTTTGCTAATATATGGGAAATGCGACATAAACGGCCGTATCTCAGTCGTTTGGATTTTCAGAGCTTCAATGGACTACAGACCTGAGTATGTGGTATTCATTTCAATTTGGTACCTCTACGAGTTGGGCACTTAAATACCGATCGATGGCCCTACACGAGCGCAAAGAAAGGCTCAAAACTCGTTGTATTTTCAACACGATGCATCGTTGACATACTCTTTGTAACCCTCATTCATACATAAATAACACAACAATGAATCAATCCAGCAACAAACACCGACTACATGACCGGGTGTCATCAACTTATCGCTAGTGTAGTTATAGTCTGGTCGCTATCGCAACATGTCACATCTGCAGGGATAGGATGGCTGCACTTCTGTTATCTGTGGTGTGCGTCAGCATCACTCTCACTTGCTTGTGGCTACGTGACGCTGATGGCGACATTGGCGACAGATGATAAAAGGGTGGTCATCAAGTACGCTCCCATTTCATGGCACTTTCATTTAACTCTACAATAGTTTGACATTTCATTCAATTTTGAACGTACCTATAGAAACTACGTACGTACGTAACTTATGGATTGTTACAACTTGTATAATGCTTTTCAATCCTCCCTCTAATATTTTTTAGGAAGATAGTCGTGGTCGTGTCGTATTAAGTGATCCATCGTAATTTCCTCTTCTACTTCGTACTCACATGGTTACGTTATGTGATATACCTGCTTAAGTATATTGTTTGCATCGTTACGTACGTACGATGTACCTACCTAATGTTTACAAAGGTCAGTTTTTGTATTTGGTTACGAATCTGTTTTCCGACGTAATTATGACTATGACATTGATTTGCCCATTTAATGTCTGTCGCTAACCAAATTTTAATATTGACATCAGCATCACGCCAGTCTGGTCTGTTCTCCGATATACAAGTTGTACCTATGATATGATTTTCAATTAAACAAAACTGAATGGTTACATACCTACTATCAGTTTATTCCCATATAGGTATAGGCAACAGTTATTTAGACCTTATTGAAGCTTGTGTTTTGTATAATACTTAGCTAGACGAGCCAACCGATCAAGGGGGAGCAGAAAGGGTATATTTTCGTGGTGATTTTCTGTATATCGTTTCTTAGGGTCAAATTGAAACTCTTAATTATATTTAATAAAACTTACTTACTGCTAATTTGGTGGTATATTGATATCGTGGATTAAAAAGAGGGATTGGTCTCCTAATAAAACTAATTGTTCACCATCTTTCCTTGGGTAAAATGGGGTATTGGTAAGTCTATTTATTGCAAGTTATTGACAACTTCCGGATTTTTTTTTCAATTAAGTACAATTTTCTGACAAATCATTTGTGATTGTTGTGATGAAAATTTTATCTGTCTAAGTTTAAAAACATTAATTTTCAAAATATATAGGTACAGTAAGATTAACTTGCCTAAGTACCGACCTCTACATACCTTAAATCTAAAATAGGTCCTTGAGGCATTGTACCTAGGATGCTGGCGGCATTTCCTCGTTGTATCGCAATGCTGATACGTTGTGCGAGGAAGCCACCAGCTCTTCGGTCACCAGTTGGTCTAAGTTAACTTGGTAATTTCCTTCTGCGTCATAGTAAAAGCGTGTCGGCCGGTCTGTCGCAACGCGTTCCCGGACGAGATTCGTATTCACATGTATGTATACTATGCGAACGTGTGTGCGCTAACCAGTGTAACGAGACCGATCATGTGAGTAAATCCCTAAAAGCCTGTATGACATAAACAATGTTTTTAGCTCTGGATAGCCTCAGCGTACTTAGAAACTGTCGCAGGCATCGATTACTCCGAAGACCATTCCAGAAACAGTGCGTAAAGCACGCGCGGAAACTTCGGATGAACACGTTCCTACGTCAAGTGTAAAGTGTGGAATGAAACATTTTACGTAAAAATATATCCCATAGACCTTAATCCGCCGACATAAGAGCTAGAAGACATATTTTTGAGTACGATGCGTGCAAGCGAATTTTTACACTCGACTATACCTACCTCGACTATACCTATCATAAATTGTTTATACAAAATATTGTCGTCTGTTTCCGCGAATGTTGTTTATTGAAATTAAACACTTTAGAACGGATTAATCGCGTTTATTAACACCATTACACAGCATTTTGCAACACTCGTTTTCATTCGTCGTCATCTTAACCCCGAAAACGAGTGCTGTAAAGGGCTCGAAACGTAGGATCATGGTGTTAATAAACGCGATTAATGCGTTCTAAAGTGTTTGTTTATACAAATTTGAACTAGACTGTACAGTGCCAAACCTATCCGCAGGACAAAAATCCAACAAAATCGGAGAACAAAGCTTGAAAGAATATAAATTTTCCAACTTGCTCTACACTCGCGCGCAAAGTCTTCAATGAAACTTCTTTTAATGTGAAAAGGCAACATTGCAAGCGCGACACGCGATTCGCAGTAGCCTCTGTACATACGCGATTAGAATGACGCTCTTCCTTATTCGCGCGTACACGTGTCATTGGCGTACGCGCAACGTACGGATCGAGAATTGATTAATTACGTACATTTCAACTTATAGTTATACGTTTTAGAACTTATGTCTGTGAGATAAGATTCATAATCGAATCTTGCTATTTAGACACGTATGGGTGTTTGTTGTAATTGGTAGTAGTAATTTATTATATAAATAATGTTTAGCAACTCTCTCGAGTTTTGTATTGTTGTATTGATTATACATTTGAGTAATTATCAGGTGGGGTACTGGTTTATTTGTTTATGAGTTCTTAAATGTTGCTTATTGGGGTTCCGTACCTCAAAAGGAAAAAACGGAACCATTATAGAATCACTTTGTTGTCCGCCCTTCCATCCGTCTGTCTGTCAAGAGTTGAAGACCCTTTACCTCGAGAACGCCCTCATACATAGGTTGCGGTCTCTTGAAGCTGTGAAAAAACGAAATTTCTACGTCACCGCAATCAAAAGATACAACCGTTTATGTCGCATTTCCCATACATTTGCAATGGGAATCAAAATGTATAGGGTACTTCCCGTTGACCTAGAATCACGAAATTTGGGAAAAAGCAAGAACTTGTAGCACTAGTACCTACAGAACATAATCCGAAAACCGTACAATTACGGGACACTGAGAGTTCCGTATTACCAGTATTTTAAGGTCATATATGGGTGGGGGGAGCATTCTTTGTGCGGAACCCTCAATGGGCGAGTCTGACTCGCACTTGGCCGGTTTTTTTTATAGGTAACCTATGAGTTAACCTATAAAGGATATGAACCTAGAATGAGAACGAATATTTATAATCAAATACGTCGTCGTTCGGAGTCCTTGGAGGCGTCCATAGGATACAGTGACCGCTTTCCATCGGGCGGAGCGTGTGTTTGTTTGCTACCAATGTGGGATGAGGGGAAAAAGGTATAATCTAAAGGTATAAAGGTAAAATCTTTGCCAAACGTCGATAAATTACGTACGAAAGCACCCATATAAAAAAACCTTTAGTTAATTTCACGTTCATTGCCTACAGTTTAAACATCCTGGTAAGTACAGAAATAAATCAATTAAGGGGCTTCTCAAGGCGGCGATCTTGGCATTCACCGTCATTAGTAAGTACCTACAACCCACAATCCATTAGGATCACTGCACAAAGTTGCCAAGTAATGAGGCGCTATGGCCACCACATAATTTACCGTGCTACACCAAAATTTATCGATTTTGTGCGTGACTGTACCGCTTGTCTGGCTGGTAAGAGTCGCATTCGATATCTGACAGTTAACGTTTGTCAAATAGTATGTTGAATTTCCAATTATTCCTACGTCATGCGTTGTCGTCACTTACGCATTTTCGCGACATACCTACGTTGGGATAGATAGATGGAATAATCTTTATGTCACCTCAAAAAACATGGAAAACATCATTAATTACAAAAATAAGAACCAATCTTATCGCCAAAAGCTCTATTCCAGGCAACCTTTGGGTACCGGAAACAATGAAAGCTAAACATTGAGAGTAGATGGGCTAAGAGCGTAATATCTGAATATCCAGGAGTTTTTTTTACGTGCCAAGTGATTGCACACAGGGACTGTAAAAAGATTGAAAAGCAGACTAGAAAATAGAAAAACGAATTTAACAGTTACGATTGCCCACAGGCCATGCAACCATGGTTGGCCATCCAAACCACAATGAAAGGTCGCCGTTCCGTTGCACGCATGACCGTGAATGTCACCACCACCATCATGACCAACGCGCAACATCATTCAACACTCGAATCAGCGGCGCGGCGACGAATCCATTCGATATAGAGCCCGACTAAGCTATGTTTCCTTAAATTTTGATAGTACAGACTGTTAGTGAAAGTGTTAAGTAAACGTCATTATTTCATAGAAGTTTGGCGTTTAAAATAACACTTGCGCAGTCTCGTATATCAAAATCGATGCAAACTTAGCTTAATGTGGCTCAAGACAGGGACAATAAAAAGGGCAAACAGTTTTACAAAATCGTGATGGTTATTGGGCCCTTAAGGTCGAATGAAAAGAGGTTGCATGTGACGAGAATGGATCAATGGATCAAAAAGGAACGAACTTAACTTTTTTTGTCTAGTCTACCTATAGCTACATAATCACCAGCACAACAAATTCGCAACACTTGTAAAACAACAAAGGACATATAGTTAATTTTTTTTTTTATTGATATAAATAATAGTTACATAACATTTTATATGACAGTACCGGTAAACCAGATCGGTTTGTCTCGATACCTCGTTCCGCAGTTCTTAATTAATCAAAGACGAAATTCAGTGCAACATAAAAATGCATAAATTGAAACATTACAATCTCACGTGTAAAAACAGCATGATGTCATCTACTTTGTAGATAGTTTCATAAGACCCCCCCCCCCCCTAGTCACGATACTGCTGCATGCAACATTGTTTCCAGCGGTCCTTATAATTTAGTTGTCTCTGATGATACAGATAGTATACAACACAACGTTACCGTTGATATACAAAGGCTGCAAATGATAAACTGCTATTTAGTAGTGAAATGTTGTTCTATTGTCTGCCCTGTGGTTAAATGAACGTTGTAGTTATAAATAACGTCAACTGGACCATTATTAGATACTATATTTTATGGGAAAGTCTGCAGTTACATATTTTTTAATATATCTGAGATCCAGGGGAGAAAGTCGGCGAAATATTTATAAGAATTAAGTTAAGTTATTCATGAGTTAGAATTTATCTAACGCTTTCTTACAGAAAATCTTAAAATTATGAGCAACGAGCTTTTCTTCGCAACTTCTTCTGCGTAGAATTAGAACAAAAACTATGTTATGTCCTTTGCCAGCTACGTTCGTTTCAGAATGTTACGGATAGTATTAATAATATTATATGGTTGTGAATTATAAGTTACATCGGCCAAAACATGCCTAGCAAAGTTTTTGTTGGCACAAAGCCTGAAACTTGCCAGAAAAAAATTAGACCGTGTACAATAGTTTGTGGGATATCCCCACCTACAGTCACCTGCAATATTATTATAGTATCTTCCACTCTGAAGACCGCTAAAATATCTGACATCTTATTTTTACGACCTTCATAGTGAAAGGTACTATTGTAGGTGACTGTACAATCTAATTTCCAGATATTCCAACGTTGTTTGCGTAAATTGTTCATAGCTTGGCACCCAATAAAAACAGGTTTACGAAGCCGAATCGACGCATCGTAGCCTTAGGCCATCGGAGAGCAAAAATAGAATACAAATTCGATAGACTTATCAATTTTGAAACCAACTGTTGGAATTTCAACTTTATTTTAAACGTATGAAGGTTGTTTTTACAAGCTTATTGATTATAGATACGAGTTTCAGAAAGCAATTTTACGAGCTGATTTTAAACCATCAACAATAGGGCAGGAGTACGCAACCGTAGGTTAGCATTTTCCAATTAATTATGTATGCGGTTCGTGTAAGGAGACGTGTTAAAATAGATCCGTGATTAATTGTGTAACATTACAATCGTGATGACACATATTTTAGAACTCGTCATAGTTTTTAGGGTCTCGTAACCGAACCGTATGCCGAAAACCGAAAGCTTTCGTAACCGAAAAGTATGCCATCCTGAAACCCTAAGACTAAGAATCCCTGTCCGTCCGTCTGTCAGAGGCCTGTTTCTATCTCATGAGCGGTTATAGGTTTAATTGTAACAAATTACCTAAACAAACAGGCCTAGATTGACGCTTTGACGCCAATTCAATTCAATTTGTTATATACTTATTTGTTGCATAAAAATATCCTCATGATAAATAAAGATGGACCGATAACAAGAATAAATTGTAGCAAAACATCACAGTGCACTACTGAAGGCCAATGCCAACAAACACCAGTTTGGAAAAACCCTCGCGTCGGTATAATAAATAATAAGCTTCGTATAGACTTTGTTTTTGTTATGGGTGCTTTGTCTGTATATCTGTTATGAAGATTAAGCGGAAGCTTTCTTTAAATTAACGATTGGAACAGTTTATTTCAATTTGGGTTCGGTAATGAGGCCTTCGTCACTTTTTCGTCAGATGAAATAGGGTCTAAGGAAAATAAGAAAATACATGCCATTTGAAACACATACTTTCACATTCCATAATACGGTGAAATTGGTGATTTCAGAATCACCAAAATCGACTTGCATGTGCCTTTCAAAATTATAAATTTCCTTATCTCGGAGGTTTGAAGTTTTGAAATCAAAATATATTCATACAAAAATAAATACAGTCGAAATGAAGACGTGATAATGATGTACCTAATTAGAACGAGATTAATGCAATTATTCTATACGTAGGTAAGTACAGAAATTAACAGTGCAGCGTGATTTAACATAACCCATGATACTTCTTGTTTAATAATTGATATCTGATTAGTAAACAATAGCCTCATTTATGCGAATGGGAAATAGTGGGAACTAGTTAGCGAAGCAAAAACCTCTACAAGGTGCTGCTCGCCTGGCGTGG
Organism: Lathronympha strigana; assembly: GCA_949128165.1. NCBI lineage: Eukaryota > Metazoa > Arthropoda > Insecta > Lepidoptera > Tortricidae > Lathronympha > Lathronympha strigana. Next base: position 10,036,113 of record OX421915.1, read on the forward strand.
CACGTGCTGTCTGTATACATCTATTATACATTACATTGATTCGTAGAAGCTTTTTTTATGATTTTTTTTAATTCTTTGAAGATGCCCTGGTAGCCATTGATTTTTCTCTGTACTCGTATCAGACGCATGCAGACTGATCTTATAAGATCAGTCTGCATGCGTCTGAAAGACGGCAAATTGCGGGATACGTAAAAGGATAATAAATATATTGAACTGTCAAATAATTAATGATAGCACTCGATTTGGTTTTTTTCTATAAGCAGTCCAAAAATAAAATAAAATAATGCAGGTACCTAAACCTTTTGATATGTGCGTCAAAAAATAGAAAAAAATCATGAGCTTGTTTTGTTTTGAGCCGTTGTCGCTCTAAAAATAAAATAAAAATCTACCTTTTGAACCTTGGTCAAAAAATTTAAAAAATCATGAATGTTAAGCTTTCAAATTAAACACTTTAGAACGGATTAATCGCATTTATTAACACCGTATCGTTTTGTCAGGGTTAAGATAATGACTGAGAGCATGCGAATTATCTCAGTCATCACGTAACGTAGTGAGAACGTACGAGTGACGTAGGGTCATGGTGTTAATAAACGCGATTCATCCGTTCTAGTGTTTATTTTTTGTGAACGAACAACAATCGCGGAAACAGAAAAGAATATTAAATATAAATATTAAATAGGACATTCTTACACAAATTGACTAAGTCCCGCAGTAAGCTCAAGAAGGCTTGTGTTACGGGTACTCAGACAACGATATATATAATATACATAAATACATAGAAAACATCCATGACTCAGGAACAAGTATCTGTGTTCATCACACAAATAAATGCCCTTACCGGGATTCGAACCCAGGACCATCGGCTTAGCAGGCAGGTACACTACCAACTACGCCAACCGGTCGTCATTAGGATTAAGCTTGTTTTGTTTTAAACCATTGTCGAGTTGTTGCAAGAAAAAGTTATACGTTCTCAGGTAAAAAGACGTAAGCCCGATGAAAATAGTCCCTTTCATACTACCTACGAGTATTTTGTGACGAGCCCACAGTCCTACCCTGAGACCTTCCTAGCTAGCCGCCCTACTATCCCTACTACTAATAGGACCCTACTATACACTTAGCCTGGCCGGACATGCTCTGGGCCTGTTTCATAATTCCAACAGTAAAAAAAGAGCGTAGGATGTTGTTTATGTATCAACGACTTACTATGCTAGTACTAGTATTTGTCAGCGTTGTTTATACCGCGGAGCATTTAATTTTTTGCTTCCATGGTTTTTATAGCGCTTTTCATTTTTGCACGGCTTTGCGAAGTTAATATTTCTTATAAACATGGCACAGTTCTGCAACAAAATAAAACGAAGAATACAATTTTCGTTGTTCAAAGATTCGCATTATGTACATACCAGTAATGTTGTCTAACAAATTGAGGCTAGAGACATTCTAATATTATTATAATAATTAGACACATTCAAATCAATCGCAACTAAAATCTAGTTTTTGCAGCAAGCGACTGAATTCATGGGATTATGTGGATGAAATAACCTCATCTCAGAAGCTCTCAGAGGAGGCAAATATCAGAACCAATCTTAAGATAGAACTTAATTACGTTTCAAAACCTTTAAAACCTTCACTTCGGCCAGTACGCATCTATTGTTTATGCACACCGCACACCATACGCCAACCATGTGTGGGCTGTGATACTTAACACTAAATCCATAGTACATCGCAATAAAGTGCAATTTCGCGTGAATTTAGCTCTGGAACTATATCGCAACACTAAGAACAGGTTGAGATGAATTATTTGAGGATGCTGCGCAATTGGCTTTATGTAACCGCCCGGTGTGTACATAGTGGCAATGGAAGATAACTGGAGCGGGATTCGAAATTCAAATACCCGAGTTTTTTTCGAGGCTACTCGAAACATTGCAATGATCGCGAATTTGGCCATGCAAATCGTTATCTGGGGTTTTCGGGACAAGATCGAAGAAAACAACACCTTTAATTTTAGAAACAGTATATACATTATACATTAAAATTGGATACATTATACATGAATAATATGTACATTAAAATTGGACGCATGCATTAACATTGAATTAGAAAAACACACTTGAAATAAGCTGATAAATTTTGTTTAAAGTTTCTTCAGCCTGAAATTCGGATAGTTTACAGAAATTGCGTAGGTAGTAGGTAAGTCTCAAGCGCGTTTCCATTGATAAACTTAGGAAGCTTTTGGATAATTGAGGATTCGGATAATTGAAGTTCTAGTGGAGTAGGTATAGGTACTGTATACTGTCTATATTAGGTGTTGGGCCTCGGTGCGCTATTTTTGCGGTAGACATCTATGGAAACGCGACGCAACACAACATGACGCAACAGCGGAGCCGGGCCCTATTTCTGTTTGGGTGTTTACACACTCATAGGTACATAATAATAACTGACGTACTGTAAAGTCGCCATCAGATATATCGGAGCGGCCGAGGTGCTGACAAATATCTGAACACGCCTCTGTTGTCAAAGCGTCAGAGTGCATGGTAATTATCCCGTTTCAAATATTAGTTATACCTAGTGCATGTTGAGTCCTGTGAGCAGAGCACCTCCGCAGTTCCGATATATCTGATGGCGACTGAACTTCGAATTTCCTAACTAAGTAGTTATTTAAAATAATAAAGTGCCTACTCATTCCTGCCATTTGCCTCAATGGTACCCCTTTGGAGAGAGTGGACCATTTTAAGTACCTAGGTCATGTTATTTAAGCCAACCTCAAAGACGACTTGGACATGGAAAGGGAACGAAGGGCCCTATCGGTCCGAGCGAACTTGATCGCCCGCAGATTTGCGAAGTGCTCCAAGGAGGTGAAATTAACATTGTTTAGGGCTTTCTGCACTTCCCTCTATACCTGCAATCTGTGGGCGCAGTATACGCAACGGGCTTACGGGGCCCTTCGGGTCCAATACAATAATGCGTTCCGGGTATTGATGGGACTGCCTCGCTTCTGTAGCGCATCAGGGATGTTTGCAGCGGCGCGAGTCGATTGTTTTTATACAACCATGCGTGCGCGCGCCGCGTCCCTGGTGCGCCGGGTGCGCTGCAGTCCCAACAGTATTCTGCGCATGATAGCGGACAGGGTTGACTGCCCCTACATGTCGCACTGCGAGGGATTGCACTCCCCTGTCAGTGTTGTCGTATTTTAAATGTAAATTTTAATTTTATTTTAGAACTAACCCCTAAATTTTAAGTTGTTTTACTAATATAAATGTGTCAATCGTTATACATGAAATAAAAATATTCATCCATTCATTCATTACATTTCACTGAGCCCTACGCGTAAGCACGCCAAAAAAGAAGGGAATTATTTAAAAATAAGAGCTATTTTAATTTTTTTAAATCTAATTAGTGTATGTATATTTTTATGAATAATTTAAATATGTAATTATTCCAATTAATTATAGTATGTATTGTTCACTTTCGCGTATAACCAAAATAGTTTCTTTTCGGCAATAAAAGTAAGAAATGCGATGAAAAGTTGTATTTGCATTAGCTAATTAGTAGTATCATTAAAACGAAAGTGATTTCATTATTTACGAAAGGCATAAAGGGTTCAATGCGAACAATCATACTCTTAATATGATCATTAAATTATGTAAATGTAATTATCTGTGGGTAGCAATGTACATCTTTTTCGCCGTTTAATTTATAATTATATGGTATTTAATTTAATTATGCAAAGCATTATTATTTCAAGAGGCAAAGGCAAAATTACGTACCTATGGTAAGATTTGCAAGAAGCTTTTGCAGTAAATGTCCGACAGCCTTGAGTAGGTATACTAAGATATAGGCGCACATACCTCGCTCCTTATCACGCGGGGTGCCGTGATAGATGATACAAATACAATACAATACAAATGAATTTCACTTACGAATTTGCTTCTGTTTTCTCTTTTACAAGTTTCGCACTAGTATGGTTTATGTGAGGATCTCTACACATAATTTATTCAAGCAAAATTCGCATCCACACACAATATTTCCACATGGAAAAGTTTTGAAAACTAATATTGTCTTCTGTTACCACGATTGTTGTACATACATTGAAAATAAATACTTTTGGAATTTGCTCACACTTATGTTCAAGTTTTGCACAAGTTTCAATCTGTACTCTGTAGGCAGAGTCAGACCAAGGTAAGTTTGTACAAGTAGATTTTGATATTAGAGACTGCGTTGTTGTGAATTGTGAATGTGTTATTGTAATTTCTCCCTCTTTGATTGACCTTGGATGGGCTTAAAACCAGCTAAGCTGTGCCCATACCTTTTTCCTTTGTCAGTGCCTAATTCTGTTTTTTATGTTCATTGTTTTGTTCAAGGAAATAAACGATTTGTATTTGTATTTGTATTTTGTATTTGTAAAACGTCATACTTCTATGAAATTATGATCAAAATCAAGTCAAAAGGCCTCTCTTTTGCACTATTGTATACAGATGAAAAAGACAAAAAAGGGTCGGCGGTGGTGAGGGTTTTTATATATTATAGCATAATCGGACACTAATGTAGGGATTGAAAATGTCCATTCTCTTTGTAATTGTTTCCCGTGTCATTTTCCACACATTACCAAAAGCTCACGTTCTTTCTATAGAAATTGACAGATCGTCACGTCCCGCCCCGTCCCGTCCCGTCCTAGTGTGATTCATCCTTAACTCACTTGTACAAATAAGTTAGCTTATTTTACCAAAGATTAGTTAACTTATTTCTCTATAATTATACTAAATAATAAATAAGTATGCGTACAAGATAATCCATATTATACGTTCCAATACACCGCCCCAGTTGCAGCAAAATTACAGCCACAATGCATCTACAAGGATGCTGCATCTAGCGCAATTATGTAGCACGGAGCTGCATATTTAACGTAACGGGGCCGGAATCGAACTGCGGAACAATTCTCTAGACCATAACACTGCCCGTAGTCCTTATGCCATCGTTATAAGGCTTATTATGGTTATTATAGCGCGTGCGTTGATCGCATTATTCACTTGTTTTATGAAACTAAAAATGCGCCAGCTTACTTATGTACAGTCGCCATCAAATGGAATGCACCCTTATTATATGTTTTTAAATTGCATTTTAGAATATGTACAAACAGTTGGTCAGCTAACAATGTTGGCAATGGTATTTACAATATTGAATAGTTGTATGGTGAATTCGCTTTATTGACATGGATTAACGAAGGTACTTAATATATGTACATATAATTATGAAGAATTATTTATTGCCGTTTTTCAATTAGAGTTAATTGCTTCTATCAGGAGGTATTGAAAATATTTGTGACGATTGATTGATGGGATCGGGAAGTAATTTGATGTTTATTGAATTGAGTGGTTGCTACAGATATCATTAATACCGTAAAATACCCTAATAATTATGTAAGTAACATTCAGCTGTAAGAATACGTTAACAGATTTAAAATCTTGTAACTAGGTTATATAAAACCGGTCAAGTGCGAGTCGGACAAGAGCACGAAGGGTTCCGTACTATTATCCATAAAAACGACAAAAAAAAAACAAGCTTGTTGTATGGGAGCCCTCTTAAACATTTATTTTATTCGGTTTTTTAGTATTTGTTGTTACAGCTGCAACAGAAATACATCATCTATGAATATTTCAACTGTCTGACTATAACGGTTCATGAGATACAGCCTGTTGACAGACACGTAGACGGACAGCGAAGTCTTAGTAATAGGGTCCTGTTTTTACCCTACAGCTAGGGAATCCCAAAAAACAATGTCTATTCTTTCTAAGCGCAAGAGAGTCATAATAAAGGATAAGTAGGTACTTGAATTTAGCGACTTTGAAAATATCCAAAAATAAATTACGAATTGTAGGCGCTCCAGTCCGTTCGTCAGATGACATAAAGGAGACAACAGGACCAGTCTGGATGCGAGACACTAAAAACGGCTAAAAGAGGCGTATGCGAAAAAGAAGAAGAAGAAATTACGAATTAAGTATAATTCATACTTCTGGTTAGAGCTTGAACGCAAAAGGTTTTATGTGTTAATCATTAATAAACCATGCCTGCCACGACTCTTCCCATTCTTGACCCTAGTATGTTTTGTGATAAGTTTTGTCATTAATTTAGGCTAGAAGGTAAAACATTGGATCTGCAATTCCTGAAAAGCATCCTCCCTCGCAAGTATTCTATTGCTAGTCTTAGCGGGTCTCGACTTTTAATTGCTATCTAATTATCTATTCAGTTTACATAAACATCCAACTCGAATTAAACCAAATAAAGCCGAGGATACCATTGAACCACATTGGATGAAGAACCATTCAAGGGATTTGTCACTGTCTTTCAGCAAAAGGACATGTTTATCAAATGATTCGATAGTATCACGTCGCTTTCTTTAAATCTATTAGGACGCCAATTACAGGGAGCCCCAACATAGTCGGCATAAACACAGTAGCGGCATACTCGTACGCACGCAACGCGTGCGCAAGATTTTCTTCAAACAGGCTTTCCCGCCGGCCGCAACCTACTTAGCTAGTCTCGTGAACATGTACGACGATTTATATTACTGCCTAGATTCAAAATAAAGATCATTTCGATAATTATATTTTATGGAGTTCTGCAAAGATTGGTTTAAAAGCTTCCCTATGGTAGGACCCAAAAGTTTCTGGACATTATGCACTTTTGTTTTAACCTAACCCGGAGATAAGCTATCAAACTATATACAAGGGTGGTGCAAGTGGCCCCTAGCATATTAAAACCATTCGTAACGTTTTCATTCAGAATGGAATCTTTAGAATTTTAATCAGCCCCTGATTTGAATTCAATAATAAACATAAGTTTAGATAGCGAATTTTGTCATTACCTGTTTTCATCTTTCTCCACTTTAGCTCACTGATAATTATTGGATTTATACCTGAATCAATTATACCTAAGTGGTAGCACTTTGAAGATCCAGTTTTACAGTCCATGAGCTTTAGCTAGCTTTACTAGCTTAAATTGCAGGATGCATAAATTACTTTATTTACTTTGGTTAGTTAACTTAAAGGCTCCCACTAAAAGCTGTATAATTTACAACTTTTACTAAAAATACGGGTTTTTTTTATACCTACTACGACTGTGACAAACAAGCATACGACCCGCCTGATGGTAAGCGGTCACCATAGCCTATGGACGCCTGCAACTCCAGGGAAGTTACATGCGCGTTGCCGACCCTTTAAAAAAAGGAGGATTCGCTGTGTTGACAGCTAAAGGGGCAAGCTTTGCTCCGTGGGTCCCCACTGTCACTCCCCAGCTGTCAACACAGTGAATCCTCTTGGAGCTCTGGCAACCTTACGTCTGCGTAAGTACTACTTTTATAATCACATAGCCATAGTTGGTAGCGCCTGGTAATTCAGGACAATGTGGAAGGCAGCAAACCACGTAGCCGACCAACGTAGATAACCAACTCGATGGACAGATACTATAAAATCCGAGACTCCTGTGGCAAACTGCGCGCGCCGTGCAACCAACAGAAACCAATGGAGAAGATTCACCAAAGCATATCAGCCGTAAAGAAAGCCGACGACTCCTCATCACCACGACCACTCTTGTCAATAGTGAACGTAGTTTGGTAACTGACGAAGACTTATAATTGGGGTGTGCAACCCGGGTTTATTTTAGTACCTATGAAAAACCCGGGTAATACCCGAAAACCCGGGTTGCATTACTTATAATGCTTTTCAGCCCACTTAACATAACTGTTTAAAAGGCGCGACTTGATGTATGATCTCGCGCATCTTGCGCGAAATTATACTAGAGCGCTAGTAGATGTGTAGGTACGTTTACTTTTTTCCTAATTCAGTGGCAAATTCGAGTGTATCTATACTAAACTGCTACAAACCCACTTACGCCAAAAAAACATGGCCGTGATCGATAAAAAAATCTACCTACTTAATCATAATAATGCAAACGGTTTTTTTTTACTAAAGGTTACAAAATTACCTAAACATTTAAACTTTGTTTTGTAACGACATGTTAACACGATAATATAGATAACGTAGATATATATGCAAGAAGACTTATCTAGATGTCATAGTTGGAACACTTGGAACTAATATAATTTGAGTTTTATCTTATCGCATTACATTGATTATTATTGATAATAATGATGGTTCACCGAAGGAGACTATTAGATAAAAGGTATATATTGTTCTAATAAGTACCTACGTTATTTTTTAGTAAATATGCCTGTTAGTAAACATACAATACCTACCAGTAAACATCGTAACTTAAAACGTCGGGCATTTATAACTGGGGTTCTGGGCCCGTAACCTGTAGGACACGAATACACGTAATACACAAATATATTAAAAAATAATAATATAATTAACAATTAACGTAATAGAAACGCACTATAAATTCGGATAGAAGGGAAAAAGACAAGAATTGATCTTGATTAAAACTCTCACGATTTTTTTTTGTAACGAGGCTTGATTGCTTCTCTAGGACAAGGGACAATTTCGCCCTCGAAACTTTGGAGGTTCAGGAATTTACAAACTTTCAAGTTTTAGTAAATTTACAAAAGCAAATTATCATTACGAGAAGGATTTTTATTGGACAAGAGCGTCAACACGGTCAAAATTTTTAAACACTTCCCGCTTAGAACCTTTCGCTGCCGACTGTAGGTAGGTACTCAAAGCATTTAGTGCAGCTCGCCGGTATATCAATATTGTATGTAAGAAACATCGTTATCAACATTTAAACCGGTTACCGTCACCAAGAGGCAACCTTCAATGTTTGGACGAGGAAATCCGCGGGTCAGACAACGAAAGGTTACATAATTTGAGTTCTTAATAGTGATCACGTGACTTATTATACCGATATTAGAGTACGCTATTTCTAGAATCCTATTTCTCGTGTATCCTGTCTACATTCCCTGTCCCTCTCCTACTAGGATTATATGGCCATAACCGAGAGATAGAGCCCAATAAATAGTAATGTCTACTATCAGTATTAGTCATTGAGACCAATAGTCAATCAAGTGACCATAAAGTGAAGCAAGCTTCAAACGAATATTTTATCCGGTTTTATGACTCTAAATTCTTTATAAAGCCAATTTAATTATTGTAAGTATAGTCGGACAAACCAATTTTGACTATAAAAGAAAAAACTATCGCACTTAAACACTAACGCAAAAAAAAACATCTGTCTGCTTCCATAGCAAGGACCCTTGTGAAATTATAATTGCGGCAATCTTATCATATTGGATGCTACGGACGGATCCGCATGCCGCTCCGGGCGATGTGCGAGCGAGGGAACGCCATATACTTGCATAATGCTGTCTCGCTCACATACCGGTGTGATAACCACTTAATACATTGCCATGAAGCTCAATGGACTACTGAGTAATAATGATAATGAACAATTATTTATGTCCTTAAAGGTGACAATTCATTAACCTAAATGATAATAATGCAAGTCGAGACAACTTTAATACAATTACGTTAGTCATTACAAGTAATTATACTATTTTAATCATATTCACATATATAGGTAAGTACATACCGAACGGACTCAACGTTAAATTACCTTACCTAGCACATTCATTGGCCTTGTGTTTAAATTGACAGATTGTCATTTAACATTGTGTCTAGGTAGGTAGCTATTTGGGATTTTAAATGTAATAAGTATGTAAATAAAATACATATAAACTTTAAAAACATAAATTTAAACATAACGACGGTTCTCTACACTATTTTTTTTATTTGACTGTACATATTGTTTGAGTGTGTTACAAACTCTTTCTACAGACACCGACAAAAATCATTGATCACAAACGTAGAGATGTCAGAATTGCCCAAAAAATTGAGCCGGTTGCGGTTAAATGTCAATTTACGCAACCAAATACCTTACTCGGGTCACAAATAGGTACACAAAAATTTGTTTACTAACAGCCAAAATAATAAAAACAAAACACCATTTACCTCCTCAGATTGATCCGACACTTAAAAACCAACACAAACACAGTTTGAATAATTCACAGTCACTTGTTTATTTTTAAAAAGTTTTCCGCGGGAATTTTGACAGTTGTGGCAACACGCGCGCCGCATTCAACGCTCGCGAGGGAACTAAGAGCGGTGTAATCTGTGCGGAGTGGACACGGGCCGCCGACGAGATAATGGCATTAAACCAAGTTAGAAAATGAATAAATCGCAGGAGCGGCCAATGAATGCGATGTAGCTCTCGAATAATGCAATACGGAGTGAATTACTGGGGTGCATGATTGGAATTCGTTTTCGCTTTAGAGGATTGTGATGAAACCGATACACAGCAGCATCTTATAGGGATAGAGATTGCAAACGATTGAATGAACGGTGAAATTAAGATGCTAAGACACGCACAGTCGGACAATGCATCATGGTATCTTCATCTGTGCCTTTTATGACTCAAAGACAGCCCAGCGGTCACCATAATTTAGGTCTTAAAACCAGTAGGTACCTACACTGCTAATGAATAGTAGTAGATAACCTAACGTTGTTTGACAAGTTATGCCATAATTTCATGGTTAATTTAAATTTTACCAAATGATTATGTTCGTTTCGAACATAGGCTTCTAATATTTCTCACCACGTGCTAAAGGGTGTGGTCGCGCCCCATTTTCCACCCAGAGGTCATCGGTTCGAATTCGGGCGCGTACCGATGAGTGTTTCAAAACCTATGTTCGTTCAAACATCACAAGTTACCTACTTATTCACCATTTTACCTGCAACGTGCATAATTTTAAAAAAAGACAATATTAAATACTTTTGGTGTTTCTACTAATAGTTCTACAGGCAGGGCTTATAAAACGGTATTTTTTCAAAACCTCGTATTTGCCCAATATTCTGAATTATTTTATGCTCTTTATGTAGGACTCAATCAAGTAATTAGGTAACATCTTCGTATTATTAGAACCCCATCAAAAATAAAATAATAAACAAAGTACCTACCGAAAAGGAACCAAAATACTACCGGTTCTTTAGTATTGAGAAAACCTTAGGGAAGAAAAACCCTTTTCCAAGTCGGTGGTATGAAAGTTCGCAAAATCGGACATTCTTCACGCTGCACGTCTCTATAAAACCGACCAGTATGAGTCCGACTCGCACTTCCAGATGTTCCCACGTCACGAAACCGTATTATGTCACTTTTTGTTTTGTACAAAATTAACTATTCGCTTCCAGAAAAATAACGCACATGCGCTTGCTTCGTTAACGTCACGTCAACGTCATTCATCGTCTTCCATTGATTGATGTGTCATTGCCACTCGAACCATTAAATTTTAAACAAATAATATGACTAGGTATATATAGGTTTTCCTTCTCGTTTGATGGTTCATTTGTTTGATAGCCATATGGTAAATACTTAACACGTTGATGGACACTATTTTTTCAATTAATGATAATTAGCCATACATAGTGAACGCCTATAGGCGTACTGTCCCACAAAGTGTTAAGGATAACTGCAGGCTAGCTCATTCAGCGTTAATCATGCATACGGTAGTGTAGTATGTTTTTTTTTTTCAATTCAAGTAAACATTTATTTCAGATAATACAGTACATTTTAACAGAATAATATAATAACACTTAATAACACTGCTAACACAACTGATTACCACCCTACACCATATTATACTACAATATTCCAGGTTCACCCCTAAAACACAATAATTGTAAATAGTTTTAATTTTCACGAGAACAAATCGTAAAGGTGGGTGCAACTGAAATAAGCGGTCGCGCTTCCATACTAAATTAGCACGCGACTGCATATGTGCGGTGACCGCGACCTGTCTTGTATGCTCTGTGTAGTAGTTGAGGTGACCTATGGTCCCAATTCATATAACTAATTAATTTGTTAGTGTCCTAAACAAAGAGGAATGAACTGACACTAATAAAACGCTAAATGGTCTCAAGTCATTTAATCACAAAACCGTATATTAAGACTAAAATAAGTTATAGGCGTACTTACTCTACGTAAAAATAACAGGTAAAGGTACATTTAATGTGCTAAATAAATAAATTAAATAACAACGCAACACAATAAACAAACATAAAAAGCGCTATGTGCTTCTAAAAAAATAGTATAAATAAAAACGAAAATCTGAAAGAAAAATTAAACCTAACTGCTTTGCAGTAAATATATTGAAAAATATAATGGTACTCGTATAATATTATTTGGCTATGTGCGAAGTGCGTTCTTTATTTACATCTGATAACTATGCCCCATAGACATAGTCGTCAGACACCGTCACAGTTATGCACACAGCCAATAAATTACTCGGTAAAATGGTAAAATAAATGATAAAAAACGTGAATTAAATTTTATACGCTAAACTTGATATATGATATACATCTGTTACAAATAAAGACGATAATTACCTATTTTTTTTTAATATTTTCTCACACGCACTCAAACACATCCAAAAATCATTACATGGAAACAGCCATGTCTAATACGTTCCAAACCTTACATCTAATTTGTGTATATCTTTAAAAAGCCGGTGTACAGTAAGTATAAAATATCATTAATTCATCAGTACTTATAAGTTACAACAGGCACACACTGGTATACATGAAACTTTACATTTACGATTGTACAAAAATATGTCGTTTAAATACAAAATAGTAGCGGAATATAAGTTAAAGCTGTTCTGATTAAACACTAATACAACAAACATGTGGCGGAACTGAACTATCATTTTGTTATTTCAAGCCTGTTTTCAAGTTTTTCAACATGTACAACAATGTTAAGCTACCACGTTAAGTTATGGAAAGAAACAGAATAAAACAGCCTACTGGAATTACAATAAAGCCACTTTGTACTTTCAGGAAAACGTAAAACTATAAAAAATTAAGATATTGTCACATCACTCGAGGAAGCGCGAAGCTATGAGATTGAGATTTAGCAAGGCGTTTGCGAAACGGCGGGTATAATAGTCCGTGAGCTTCTAGAAGAACCTTTGGATTTCAGAACTTAGAGTATCGGCAGTAACAGACCTACGGAACTCCCACGTGAACTCGAATCGATTGTCTTGTGTCTTTGTAGACAATTGCCGGCCATATACGTTCGGGCAATCCGTCAGAATCCGATCTAATCTCTAGTATGTCCGCCGGGCATCTGCCAGACTAATTTCCCATACATTTATCGACAGATATGCCCGAACGTATATGGCAAGCTATTGAAATTATTAATGGGCTGCCACACAATCCGCGCCCGCTCGCGCCCGCTGCCACCACACAATGGGCCATGATGGGCGATGATAAGGGACACAGTTATGAGTAAGTGTATAGCTACTTCTTCTTCTTGTCCTAAGCGTTTTCCCATGATCTGGGGTCGGGTCTCCTTGTCTGTCTTTTCCATCGTTCTCTGTCCTGAGCTACGGCGTCATCAATTCGATTTTCCTTTAGGTCCTTTTCTGGGGGACGCCCTAGCATTTAATCGTTTTAAGTGTGTAGCTACGTCCCGTAATTACCTATTATGGTCAATTGTCGTTGGTCGGGTTAAAGCTCACGGGCTATACATCTTATTTCTATAAAATATAGTGATTCGAATAATGCACCTTGTTTTCATGAAAATAAGAATCATTCTCCTCAGAATGTTTTGGTACCTAGAATTGTTAGTCTCGTACAAAACTTTCATTTAAAGAACATTGCTGTTTAACTTCTCCAAGGAGTTAAAAGTAATTATCCAACACGTAAAGATTCCATAGAAAAATTATCTTTAGACATACAATTTTACGCTATTAGGTATATATTCACTGCCTTAATTATCCTAATATCAGTTGATGTAAGATATTTATGAATATTCTTATAATACATTTTCAGAACTTGTATATTTCAAACTAAAAACAGCTTTATATCAATACAAATACCGTTCAATTTCTACAGCAATTGTCTGTAGAAAGAAATAATTTAATGTCCAAGAATACAATACCTCAAAACTTTTGTCACACTATCACATATTGTCCCGAGATTCTGATCAAATTACGCACAGCAGATCTGCAGGCCTACCACAAACATCGAAAATAGGCATTGACGGAAAAACCTCTTTATCACTCTAATATGCAAGTGTGACAGAGATAGAGATACAAATCCACGATTTTCGTCGTACCTACTAGCAGATCTTAAACAGATCTTACTAATTTATAATACTGTCTTCATTTTAAAAGTAGATACCGCACAGAACAGCTACTCTTGCCAAATAGTTCCTCTCAGCACAGCAACACTCTATCCACCGATAGCTACAGCATGTACCCAACCCAGATTCAAGGCTGGCGGGAGTTTTATGCGGACAAGTTAGTCATCATAGAACTGTGTTTAAACATGAAGACGGATTTAGCGGTTAAACAAGAACTGACCTTATCGCTATTAACATATGGTGCAATTTAAGAATAGAACGCTAGCACGGCTGAGTGGTTTCCTCTACTTTGTCCACAGATGTCACTATAGCGTGTAGCCAGGCAATACAGAGCAGAGGGCCACAGAGCAAATTCAACAAAATTGTGTTAATACTTGAAGGAAACTGTTGATTGAAAACGGACCTTATTGCTATTAACATACAGTTCTATTTAAGAATAAAACGTCAGCACAGCAGAGTGATTTCCTCTCAACGGCGGTACTCTGTCCACAGATGTAGCCATAACGTGTAACCGAGCCGGTGGTAGGTATGTTTCGCCTTCAAGGCGGGTGTTACGCACAGGGCAAGCACCACAGGACTATGTTTACGTTGGACTATTAAACAAGAACTGACATTATTATTAACATACGTTGGAAATTGGACATACTTTTGCAAACGGGAACCAACCCACAATGAATCGCCATTCAGATGTTTACTTCACGCTTTTAGCAATAAAATTCAATTTTCAAAATTATTTTTGTGGGGTTGGTTCTCGTTTGCAAAAGTACGTCCAATTAAGAGTAAAAAGTCAGCACGGCAGAGTGATTCCCTCTCAACAGCAGCACTCTATCCACAGAGGTCGCTATGGCGTGCAACCAGGCGTGGTACAGGGTGGGCGGTATGATGTTCCGCCGGCGAGGCATGGGGAGCGTGACGCAGACGAGCCGCGCGCCGCAGGACTGCGTGGAGATGAGCTCGCGCAGGCGCAGGTGGCGGTGCGTGCGCTCGCGGGCCGCCAGCAGGTCGGCGTCGGTGATGCCGTCTGTCAATACAACCAATGTTATTCTGCAACTTCAAATTGACTTTATTACATAATTATTTCTGACAATCGGGATGACGACTAGGTTGAAAAACTATTATTCTAATTAGTCCGTCAGTTAGATTACCTTAAATTATTAGACACGTATTTTTTCCTTTTTCAATTTATGTAAAATTTACGAAGATAAAGAGTATCAAAGTTCCGGGGTGGGGGGCTAGTGTCGTCACTCCTAGGTAAGAATTGTACCTAGGAGTGACATTACGCGAAACTTGAACGCACTGTATTTTTGTCATTTTTGATTTGACGAACAAAAGAAAAAATACGTGTACAATATTTTTTTATAATCTAAAAGACGGACTAAATAGATTTTTTCAGTCGTCTAGCCTATTGTCGCGCATCACTGAAGTATGTGATGCAATCAGTCGGAAACCTTAAAGTCAAATGTTTGAGTTATTTTGAGGTGTACAAATAGAGCTCGTATCTTGCAAATTAACATCGAAAAGGGCGGGAAACTTCGTGCGCGGTGGACGCGGTTTTCTATTCTCGTGTTGTAAATTTAATTTTAAATAGGATTGGAGTTTGTATTTAGTGTATATATTTGTAGATTTAGTATTACTTTTTTATTTCATTTAGTAGTTACGTGTATATATATCCTGGTAAGTGCTAATTTTAAGTAAATTCTGGAGGGGGATAATCGGCCCCCCGACGACCCTGGGGGATTGATACCCCCAGGGTCAAATGATGTAAATAATGTAAATAAATCATCCATAGAGTTATTAATTAAAGCTATGGAGTCATCCATGGACACCGATGCTTCGGTATCATACACAGATGTTAGTTTAAAAAGAAAACATCTTTCACGATTATGCAATACGTGTAACAAACGTAAACGCAAAAGTACATCAGGAAAGATAAGACAGACCGATTGTATTTGCGCAGATATAAGTAGTAGTCAAACCATTACAAATCGAGTCGTCCCTAACCAGATTTCAATCCCTATTGTTAACCCGGATGTTGATATTACTACAGATAAAACTAATTCTGACACGGTTACCCCCTCTCCCAGTCGGGTGCCTGTTGGTCGAGTTCATTACCAACAATCTGATATTTCACCATTTGTAGTGCATGTACAAAAAGAAGGTAACAGTGAAGGCACAACTCTACACCCCATCACATTTGGTCGGTTCATGAAACAAAATGGCGTTCAAGGAGTTGAAAATGGTAGTTTGAAACGAATAGGCAGAAACCGAGTCAGCATGGCTTTTGCAACCTTTACGGATGCAAACAATTTCTTGAATAATGAAAACTTAAATAAAAATAATTATAAAGCTTTTATCCCAACTTTCAATGTGACACGCATGGGGGTCATTAAAGGTGTACCTATTGATTTGACCGATGATGAAGTTCAATCTTCCATTAGTTTGCCGATTGGTTGTGGGCCAATTTTAAA
Organism: Lathronympha strigana; assembly: GCA_949128165.1. Classification (NCBI taxonomy): domain Eukaryota; kingdom Metazoa; phylum Arthropoda; class Insecta; order Lepidoptera; family Tortricidae; genus Lathronympha; species Lathronympha strigana. The sequence continues at coordinate 10,052,729 of OX421915.1, forward strand.
AATAAGAAGGATAAGAAGGAAAGCAGTTGTTAATAATAGTAACCAATTCATTAATACTGGTACTGTAATTTTAACGTTTGATGGACAAGTACTACCAACTAGGGTTTACATGTGCTATATGGCTTTGCCTGTGGAACTCTACATCTACCCCACGGTGCAGTGTTATAACTGCTGCCGCTACGGCCATGTCAAAAACCAATGCAGATCTTTGCCAAAATGTTACAAGTGTGGCCAAGGTCACTCTGGAGACACCTGTAATGTTGAAGAGGACGATTACTGGTGTTGCTTGTGCAAGGGATCTCATCAAGCCACCAATAGAAAATGCTTGGAATACAGTAGACAAAAAGCTATCAAGGAAACAATGAGCAAAAACTGTATCTCGTATATGGAAGCTACTAAATTTCACCCGCCAGTTTCAAAAGTATCGTATGCTGAAGCCTTGCTCACAGCAGCATCGGCACCGTCCTCACAAACACTATATAATAATTCTCAAATAAATCAAATATCAGCACCATCATTGAGCACTCATTCACACAAAAAAACGATATTCCTTAAACCTAAAACACATGCAAAGCTTGATAAAGGATATGATAGGTATGCTCATTCAGAGTTAATAAAACAACCAGTAATAAATAGAGAAAAACCTATATTTAATAATAATAACAGTGATGATGATGAAACTAGTTTTGATGACATCATACAATCCTTAATTAAATTATTATCTAAACCGCAAAAATCAAAGTCAATATTACCGTCCAACGTTGCTGCAGTAATAACCGCTTTATTTAATCTAAAACACCATAATAATGGATCACAGAGCCATAGTGGTTCAGTGGAACTGCCGAAGTCTAGTAAGTAAGAAACAAGATCTAATACACATTATTAATAAACATGATCCATTTCTCATATGTCTCCAAGAGACATGGTTGAGAAATGATTCTGTTTTTAAAATGCCAGGATACGTCTGTCTGAGAGAAGACAGACCTGATGGGTATGGTGGTGTGGCCATTCTCATCAAAAATTCACTAACATATAATTATATCACACTCCCTGTACATAGTAATGAATTGTCTGTGATTGCAGTTCTTGTAAATAGTATTTGTTATGTATCATTATATTATAAAAAACCTAGCGATAATATTTTAAAAGAAATTGAGCAACTTTTTAAATTCCTCCCTAAGCCATATGTATGCTTAGGGGATTTTAACTGTCACCACGAGTTCTGGGGTTGTTCTCAAACATCATATTATGGTGAACAATTGTTGGATTTAATTACCTCTTGTAACTCATGCATACTTAACACAGGCTCTCCAACACGCCTAGCACGGACTCCTAGTGCAATAGATTTATCCATCTGCACCCCAGACCTTGCATCATCTCTGTTATGGTCTCCTGCAGAATCTACATATGGCAGTGATCACTTCCCTTTAATTATAACATTTCCTTTCCTCAAACCTTCAAAACATATCCGACAGCCCCGTTTAAAACATAAGTTGATAGACGAGAAGTGGAATGAGTTCAGGGAGGCTGTGGAAGATAAAATAAGTCAATTACCAGAAATAAATAGTGTAAATATATTAGAGTGTTCAAAAGCATTAACTACAACTCTTATTGAGGCTGCTAATGAAACTTTCCCATTAAAAAGTAATAAATCAGAGTTCATTCCATCTCCACCTTGGTGGGATTCAGAATGCACTCTTGCAGTCAAACATAGAAAGGCAGCAGAAAAAAAATATTGTCTAGAAATGACTGACCTCAACTTTGACAACTACTTAGATATTGCTAAGTCCACCAAAGAATTACTTAGGAAGAAGAAATTTGAGGGATGGCATAGATTTTGTAAATCCTTAAGTCCTAATGTATCATCTTCGATAGTCTGGCAAAACATTAGAAGGTTTAGGTCAGCATTTAAAGATACAGAGAATCAAATATCTCCAATATTAGCAGAACAAGTTTTGGATCGCTTGGGGCCTCCCTATGTTCCTGAGCATCCCATAATTTTAAAGCCTCTAGTATTACACCATGATACAGTCGATTTAAATTCTCGTTTTTCACTCTATGAATTGAAGGGTGTTCTCTCGTCAACCAAAGACTCCGCGCCCGGTGAAGACGGGATTCCTTACTCTTTTTTGTCAAATCTTAATGATAACAGTTTGTGTTACTTACTTTCATTGATTAACAATGTAATGATAACAGGGTTTGTTCCTGCAGAGTGGAGGTCTCAAACATTGATCTTATTACAAAAACCGAACAAACCAAATTCTGACCCCACGTCATACAGACCTATAGCCTTATCAACGGTTTTAGCTAAAACTGCCGAACACTTAGTAAAAAATCGCTTAGAATGGTTTGTAGAACATCATAAACTACTATCTAGCAACCAATTTGGTTTTAGAAAAGGAAGATCCACTATTGACAGTTTAAGTATAATTACCACAGATATTAGATTAAGTTTTTCTAGAAATGACTCTTTAGTCGCTGCCTTCCTAGACATAAATGCCGCATACGACAATGTAAATATTTCAATTTTGAAAAATAAATTGATTCAACTAAATGTACCTATCCTTTTGACTAATTTTATAATAAATATGCTACACGAAAGGTATATAAAGTATCCTTTAGATGAGTCAGGAAATATTCACATAAAAAGAACAGTATGGAAAGGTCTGCCACAGGGCTCTGTCTTAAGTCCTTTGCTGTATAACATATATACGTATGATCTAGAAGTTAATGTTAAAGGAAACGGTAATGTTCTCCAATACGCTGATGATTTACTTGTATATGTTTCTGGGCCATCTATAGAAAACAGTAGTAACGAGCTATCAATGTCTTTAAGTGCTTTAAATATTTGGTTGGATGCTAATGGTTTGGACCTGTCGCCCTCTAAAAGCACTATAGTAGTCTTCTCACGAAAGAAAAATATTCCCCCTGTTAATGTTAATTACAATGGCTGCCCGTTAACAGTTAAAGACCATGTAAAATTTTTGGGAGTCATATTGGACCGTAAACTCACTGGAGTTCCCCACTTTGATCATGTCACGCTTAAATGTGAACGAAATTTAAACATTTTAAGATGCTTGACAGGAGTATGGTGGGGTGCCCACCCTTTTACCATGAGATTATTGTACAATGCCTTAATCAGAAGTGTTTTAGACTATGGCACTTTTCTTTTACACCCCGCAGGTAACATAAATGCGGTCAAAAAACTGGACTCCATCCAGTCCAAGGCTTTGAGATTAATAACAGGTGCAATGAAATCAAGTCCAATCAGTTGTTTACAAGTCGAATGCTGTGATCCTCCACTTGCTTTTAGAAGACAGTTTCTCTGCGATAAATTTTTCTTCCGTACGCTGCAGTTGAACTCTCAGCCATTACTCATAAAACTTAAACATCTAGTAGAATTAGTCGAAACCAGCAACTATTGGGTTCATAAGGATTATCCTAGTCTTGTTCAAAGTTATAAAAAATATGAACGATTAGATGCACCCACTTATAGAGGCGCAAATCTTCCTTTATATCAACACAATTACAACAATCTTATTACAAAACCAGACATTAGATTAGATATAGGACTATCTAAAAATAGTTTGAATCCAAAAATGGACTTTATTAACATTATTAATTCTGAATGGACTGATTGGCACTGTCTCTATACGGATGCATCTAAACATGCCGATAATAGTTGTGTTGGCGTTGGGATTTACCATTCTCAATACAAAGGCATACAGCTTATCAAACTGCCACCTGAAACTTCTGTCTACACTGGCGAATGTTATGGATTACTTAAAGCTGTAGAATATATACTCATGTTGAAAATACCCAACACTATAATCTTTTCTGATTCTCGTAGTGCTTTGGAAGCCATAATGAGGTTTCCATTTAAGTCTCATGAACAATCTCCAATTGTTTTTAATATTAGGAATCTTCTTTTTGAGTGTACTCAGATGAGTTGTGTTGTCGTTTTAGCTTGGGTGCCCAGTCATGTGGGCATTCCTGGGAATGAAAGGGCCGACCAATTGGCGAATGAGGCTATAGGCGCGGGAGACATTGTTCCATACATTAATTATTGCCATGACTTGATGAATTTATCGAAAGTGTATCTATATCAGGATTGGAATAGGGCTTGGAATAATGAGACCTCAAAAGGTCAACATTATAGACATATTCAGCAGTCAATCCTAAAGAAACCGTGGTTTAGCAAAATAGTTCTTCCTAAAACTACTACTTCTATTTTATGTAGAATGCGTCTGGGTCATGTTTGTACCCCGGTACATTTGCACAGGATAAATAAAAAACCAGATCCTCTATGTTCTTGTGGTGAATATGGGGATTTGAATCATATTTTCTTTACATGCGCACTTTACGATCGGTCTGACTTTCTTTCCAGTCTTGAATCACTTCGCATTCCATTTCCTACATCCATAAAATGCTTGTTATTTAATATTTCGTACGATATTTATAAAATTATATCTGTGTTCCTTGAAAAAAATGATATTAAGATTTAATATATGTACTTATTATACTTAGTCTATATATTTTACCAAATCCAATCCTTTTTTTTTCCAAATTCCCGACACATCCGTTTTTCCTAATTCCTGGTTTCCCTAACTTTTAATTATCACATAACTTGACATTGGCTAATCTTATGAAAGCCATAAAAAAAAAAAAAAAAAAAATTAACATCAATCTTCTCAAACTAACTCGCGGAAAATTATGGTCAGGTCTTTCGGCTTCTTCATAATGTGCAACACTATATTGCAGAGATTAGTCTTATTCTAAATTAGAACTTATATCTAGCAGATAGGGATTACTTTTGGAAAACTCACGCGGGTCATTAGAGTCGTCCGAGGTGCGGAACGGTTCGATGAGGCGCTCGAAGTACGCCAGCGTCGAGTCTTTCGGCTTCTTCGTAATGTCCGACACCATTTTCAAAGCCGAGTAGTCTATGCGAAACTTCGACAGGAGAGACGCCATGCTGCAGAGTAAAATAAAACATTATATTATACAGGATATCCTCGGCCACCTCACAAAGTAAGACTAACTTTTTTATACTTTGATTGTAGTAAACAAACATCTCATGCGCCTGTAAAGTACAGTCACCTGCAATTGTATCTGCTACTATAAAGGCCGCAAAAGTATGTAGCACAATCTTATTTGTACAGTCGAGTTCATAAATATATTATGATAATTTTCAAAGCTTCATAAATATCTGCAAGTACACCCTTAGGACATTGACTATAAGGTGTAAGTGTTACATATTGTATGTGAGTGTACAACTCCAGCGATATTACAAGTGCGCTGTTCTTTAAATGTACAGGAGAATTCATTGTGTTGATTCTTTGAGGGACAAATGCAGGCCATTCGCCGTCAACGCAGTAGTTCCTCGGTGCATTGGATTTATCGCTCAATATATTATTAACTTGTACTATTTCGGATCTCTTGGCCAATTGGGGAAGGTCGTTGGACTGCTCCAGATTCAACCGAGTGGACTATTAGATGCCGCTAACTTCTCTAAACGAAGTTTAACGTCTTGCCCGATCCAAAACAATAGCGGACGAATCAAATATTTAAAAAACTCTTGAGAAGGAGATGGCAACACTTACTTTCTTTCTTCGAGTTCCATCTCAGTGTTTTTGTTGGTGAGAGTGAATACGCGCAGCGGGCATGACGACCAGGCGCGCCGCGTCGACAAGATGTACGGCAGCAGGAGGGTTAAGCCTGCAAAGACAATTAGTAGCGTAAAATTATGTTTATCTCTAAGTGCCATTTCTTCCAAGACTGGCTATCAAAGGCCCGTTTTTAAAAAGTTTGTAACGTGTAAAACAAGTGGAAGCCTCTGTCTAATAAATAGAGAAAAACTGAAACTGTCATAAATCGGCCAAATATAATCACATAATTTTTTGAAAGAGCCCAAACTACCGTTACCATTGGTGGTACAAGTATACGGTCCACGCAGCTATAACGCTTCGCTTTGGCCAGTGATGGTCTAGTAAAGCTTGCTACATATGTAACGATATATCGTAGCGATGTATCTGAGCAAACCAATTTGCGCAGTTTTATTGATCATGTGTATAGTTTCTATTCACTATCGTCAATAAAAATAAACAAATCTAGTGATTGGCCCTACCATGGTATAACCATTGGCAGGGCCAATAAACACAAAGTATAATTATTGGCATGCCAATCATTGTACTCTTGCTATGCCAATAATTGTACCCTGGGGGCCAATGATTGTACTTTTGTCCCATTTTTTGGTTTTTGCATTATATTTCACAATTCGTTGTAAATATATTTATGGTTGTGATTTATTCAAATTCTTAACATTTCTAGGGATAACTTGTCATCAAAAGTTTTACTATTTAGCATCTTATTTGGGAAGGAAAAATGTTGAAACTCGAGGTTCGCCTTAAAGGGCCAATAGTACTGCTTACCCTATGACGAAACGTATCAGATGTGTAGCAAGTGTAACATACCCCCGTCGTCGTACAGCCACCAGACGTCGACGGAGCCGGCCTGGCGCCGCGTGAAGTGTTCCACGGACGTGAAGGACGAGGCTCTGCGCGCCGCCGCGCCGCCCAGCGCGCGCCGCACCGCGCCGCCGAGACCGCCGCCGCTCCTAAACAATAACAGAGGTATGGGCACAGCGGATGCATATCGTTGAGTGTGGTAGGGCACAGCACAACGAATGTCGTCTCGCTCAAAGGAGCAGAGCCCATCTGGGGAAGTACTTCCACCTTACAGAAAACCGCAGTTAAATAACACTAGATATTAAATAATATTTAAAACGGGTCACTCACGTAATTTAGTCGATTTTCGCTCGACATGTTTCGTTATTTACGAAGAACGTCATCAGGAGCGACCACCCGCGACCGAGGCAAGAAAAGAAGAGAAGAGGAGGGAAAATCGACTAAATTACGTGAGTGACCCGTTTTAAATATTATTTAATATGTTCGAGTCTCACGAGAGTTTTATAGTTAAAATAACACTAGACCCTACTCATAGTGTTGTGTTTCTGTTGGTGAGTAAGGTCGCCAGAGCTCCAAGAGAATTCGCTGTGTTGACAGCTGAGGACCGACGGAGCCCGTTTGGCTGTCAACACAGCGAATCCTCCTTTTTTTTAAGGGTCGGCAACGCGCATGTAACACCCCTGGTGTGGCAGGCGTCCATAGGCTACGGTGATCACATACCATCAGGCGGGCCTTATGCTTGTTTGTCACCGTCGTAGTATTAAAAAAAATACAAATATTGGTACAACTCAATGACGACCACGAGTGAATTTACCGCTAAAGGCGCTACTGGGACGGTAGGTCTGGCGGGAAACTTTCAAACGAGACATGCAAAACAGATAACAGGCACTGCCTGGTGAGCGTAAATACGATAGTCTATATTAAATTAAGTGCCGTGAACCTACTAGATAGATTCCCTGTTCCTTTAATAATTTATCCGTATCTCTTTCCTCAGCAATGTGAACAAGAAATCGAAATGATGCTTGGTGACAAAACTTGTTTTTGAGTCTTTTATAATAGGTAACTAAAATAAGTGGATTTACCTCTCCTTCTTTTCGCCATTAGCAGGCTTATTCGCGGCGGCGTTGGGGTCGGCCGACACCGCCGCGCGCCGCAGCTGCGGGGAACCGAGCGACACGTCCGACATGCTGCTACCTGTGCCATTTCATCAAGTTTTATTTTTAGTCTCACAACCCAAATAGATAGATAGATAATTACTTTATTCATTCCCACAACATACATGGCATCAACAGAAAACAAAACTAGAAGAACTTTACAAAAAGCATATAACTTAAAAACTAAAAACCATTACAACAATTTGCACATTTGTATTTAAGCCATGTGTCGTGGCAGAGAAAAGGCGCCGGCTCAGCATGGTGATGCGGCAAGCCACATCACTGGTATTCTGCCAGTACCAAATTTGGTAAATATCAAATGATATTTCGTACATAAGTGTTAAGCTTTAGAGTATCGTACTCATTGGTACGAGCCGGGTGTTGAACCTATGACCTTCGAATTGAAAGCCGCCCGCTGGGCCACCAACGCTCGCATTTTCGCTCACAGTTCACATTTTCGCATACCGTGCGCTATTCGTAGCTTCTATGATCCCGGCCTATTATAGCTAACGGAAACATTCATGAATCAAAGTAGATGAAAAGAAAAATGAATATGAATAGCGTGAACTACGAGATAAGTCAATATCTGTGTAGTATTCGTCGGTTTGAATTCTGACATTTGTGACTGCTACTAAGCAAGTGCCTTCGTTTGCCTAGCAAGCTACAGAATTTCAAGTTTAATGAAGCTGGTCGGAAGATGCTAAGAACTTACCTCTCGAATGTGTGTTCAGACTCTCTGTCGACTTGGACTCCTTACCGGTGTCTCCCATGGATCCTGGAGAACGTGTTAGCATTGTACAATGAACATTGTGTTATATACGAGTGACATGTGTAATGGGCTAATGGCAGTTTAGACACTAAATGATTGTTTTTGACAAACATAAACAATTTAGCATGATATCCTTCCACCTGTATGATCGAAACATTAAATACTATAAAATACAATTTTAAGCTAACATGGTCATTTGCATTATAACTAATATTTAAAACGGGATAAGTACCATGTATGTTTGTTTTATTGAGCACCCTGTTGCAAACGCCATGTTCACGGAGTAAACGAAATATAGGGTGCTCAATAAAACAAGCATACTTGGTAATTATCTCGTTTTAAATATTAGTTATGAATACCTACTATAATAGTACATTACATACCAAGGCCGTTTAAGTGGGAAATGCCTCGGATTGCATGTAATTGTCGGCCGAGGCGAAGCCGAGGTCGACTAACATGTGATCCGAGGCTTTCCCATTTACCGGCCGAGGTTTGTATACTATTTTTCAGCCCGACGGAGCCGACAGGCGGCAATTTAGTTTTGCGTAAAGTGGCGCTTACCGGCCGGAGGACTGAAAATTCTATTATTATATCACTGTCGCATAAACTACTATTGGGTACGGCTAGCGTTCATACAAACTGAGCATCGTTCACTGGGGCCACTTCCATACGTGTAGATTTGCTCACGCCCCACTCGACTCGCAAAACTCGCCGCTCCAAAGGGCACAGTTTAGATCCTTAGATTTGAACGCACATCGCAGCTCATGTACTTACGTGTTAGTACTTAAGGTACTTACGGGTCAGTGTGGTGAGGTCCTTAGCGTTCATATCGTGTAGATAGGCTTGCAAGTCGTCGTCGAGTGCCTCGCTTGTATACTGTCCGCCTTCCACCCGCAGGATCGCTATCGCCATGTGGACGTCCAGTGCTTTGCTGTTTCGAGCGGTACGGTTACAATTAATAGCCGGACATTATGTTCGGGCATATCTGCCTTATCTGCTAGTGTGATAAATTTGTAAGTAAGTAAGTAACACTTTATTGTACAGAAACACAGTTGAAATTTGTCTGGAGGACATACCCGCTATGCAGATCCAACGGATTGCCCGAACGAATATGGCCGGCAAGTATGCATATTTTTTACAAAAATTGTTTATTAATGGTTAAAAAAGTTTTAAAGTACAGTTATCCACAGCAGTAAAGCTGAATAAATTTATAAATAAAAGATTTTTATTAGGAGATATCACATCCTTAGCTATTAGCTTTACAGCTTATAAGTCAGAATAAAAAAGTTACCTAGCGTAAGTTTGTATTTAAGAATTCCAAATTAATAACGATTCTGAGTGTTTTATATGTATAGACGCAATTGTTATGTGTGCCATCTCTCGAAATGGCGATATAATACTTAAATACGATGATTAAATGCACTTACTGCATAACTTCCACGTAGTCAACAATTTCGGAACGGTCACAGTCAAGCCAGTTCTCCTTGAAGCCCATCATCAGAATGTTCGGCTTCAGCTTACCAAGGCCACTCGTCTACAAAAAAAAACATTTTCAAAATAGGAAGACAAATATAAGCAATTATTCAAATATTACACAACATAAACTCACGTACATTAATACAGATTTCTAAGGGGTAGTCATACTGCTCCAGTTCAGTGCCACTTCTAACAATTAAAGGGATAAAAGATAACGAATATTGTGATATTGCAGTGACAGGTTGTTAGCAGGGCCTATACGAAAATCGAACGATTGCGGGTTTGTATCTCCATCTCTGTCACACTTGCATATTCGATCAATGCCAATATTTGATCTTCGTGGTAGCCATGCTGATCGCCCACAATACGTTTGAACTCATATCACACAGTTGACAACTATGACACCCGGGAGGAACGGTGTGGTGAAATTCTTAACCCACACGGGGGTCAATATTCAAAAGATTTATTTTATCGGTTATTGAACCCGAAACACAGTATAAGGAAGATGTTTTTTTACCCAGTCCTATTTCGATTTTTTTTAATCTCATTCGGAATTCAAAATGTGTTCCCAGGGGACGGTCGGATCCGTCTCTTAGCAAACATGCTTAAAGCTGCTTACATCTACCGCGTTGTCACTTGTTTTTCCTGAGATCCGCTCAATGTATTGTTAGAAGATAGAGTACACGGTATAATTCGGCGTACACACTGTCCACTGCCTAAAAGGTATACCTGTATAAGCGCACTGGCGCCATCTTTGAAGCTGACGTCATCGACCAAGCTGTAGAATGCCTTGATCTTGCGTTTATTGAACCAGTGGTAGGCGCGATCCGAGAGCGCTTCACGGGCACGATGGCTTACTTGATTCTGTTGTAAAACAAGATTTATATAATTTTTTTAAACCTATTCGGTAATAAGGCGAATAATGTCTACAACTAACTCATTTGTTACTCAATTTATGATCAAAAACTATACTTACAGGTACGATATGCCCGCACAGCATCAGCGACAGGCCTTTAGTCAGGAGATACGTGAAGTCCGTCAGAATGGGCCTCTCACCCGGGAATCCGGTTAGCACCAATATTTGTGGCCTGCGAGATAAAATACAAAATAATCGAAGTGCGTTCCACGTTTGTCACATTTCTCGTCAATAGATCTGACAAATTGCTAAGCTACAACATCGTCTTCCTTGCGTCATGATCCTCGGGATTGAGAGTCGAGACCTCCATCCCTTCTGCATCACTTTCTCACGGAAGATATTTGTTCAACTTTTTCTGAGACTTATAGAGTCAAGCGCGGAGCAGATCTGATAAGACTAACGTATAGGGCTGCCTCTATGGCCGATAACACGAAAATCGAACGATTGCGGATTTATATCTTTTATATTTATACCATCTCTGTCACACTTGCATATTGGAGTGACAAAGAGGTTTTCCCGTCAATGCCAATTTTCGTGGTAGGCATGCAGATCTTTTTCACTTCTCCTATCGGAAAACGAGTGATTTGTAGCCCGTTTGCAGGGATCAAAGCTGCATTTCGTTCCCTATCAAGATATTTTTTTTAAATGTTCATTTCTGCCCGGCTGACAGGGAACAAAATTGAATTTTGTTCCCTGGTATCAAGTTTCTAAGTTGGTAGCAACGCACGGAATAAACATTATCAACGGCTGAAAAAAAAACATAGTATTTATGTAGCGCGTTAGCAGATATTGGACGGTGCGATTTTGTCCGGCCCGATCCCTCGTATCCTTCGATTCCCTAAATTCCCTTTCTTATATTACTGAGACCGAAACATGGGACCGTGCCCGACGTAACGTGCAGTCTAATACCGCTCATTAAAAAAAAGTAGGTACCATAGACACAGTGAAAACGGCGGGAATAATGTATTTTTTTAATTAAAAAAAAAATATTGCACTGAAACATACAAGAATAGTTTGAACTTTTCTTCGTATTAATTTCACTTATTTGCTAACTAAAAATGGATTCATCCAGTAGCAGTGATGAAATATTAACTCCAGAGTTCATAAGAAACGAATCACAACAAGTTATCAGTAACCTGCTGCCGGAAAAGTCAAGATTAAAATACTTACAAGCCTATCAAAACTTCTGTGCATGGAAAACATCTAAAGGAGCGAAATCATTTTCTGAGGCGGTTTTTTTAGCATATTTTCAGGAACTGTCTAAAACTAAAAAACCCTCCACTCTTTGGAGTATTTACTCTATGCTGAGATCGACCGTCAGCATGAACAAAGCCATAGAAATCAAAACTTATACAAAATTGATAGCCTACCTAAAGAGACAATCCGAGGGACACAAAGCTAAAAAATCCAAAATTTTATCTGCGGACAATGTTAACACATTTTTAAATGAGGCCCCCGATTACAGCTTTCTGGCTGTAAAAGTAAGTACCTAATACCTAAATTCCAACATAAATCAATATATCATGTTCATTTTATATTACATCGAAACATGCCTTTAATTTGTAACGTCTTTTGCAGGTGGCGTTGATTTTCGGGGTCACTGGTGCATGCCGAGGATTGGAATTGTTAAATATTACTGTAGACGACTTAGAAAATCACTCGGATACATTAATTTTGGTCAATTTAAGAGACACTAAAACCAAAATAGACCGCTCATTTGTCATTCGGGATGACTATGCGAAAATTGTACATAAATATCAGTCCATGCGGCCCAACAACTTTGATAATAAAAGGTTTTTTATAAATTACCAAAATGGCAAGTGCACGAGGCAGGTCATTGGAAAAAATAAAATTAGTCAAATGCCGAAAATTATTGCGCAATATTTGAACCTGCCAAACTCAGAACAGTACACTGGCCATTGTTTCCGCAGGACGTCTGCGACTATCCTGGCTAATTCTGGGGCAGATCTGACTTCCATAAAGCGTCTAGGCGGATGGAAGTCTTCTGCTGTAGCAGAAGGCTATATTGAGGACTCCCTTGAAAATAAAGCCCAAATTAGCCGGCGCATAACGGACAACATAAGAAACAACCGCTGCTTGTCGCCGCAGCCTGGTACTTCAGCCCAAGCACGAGCTGAAGAGGCAGCAGAAATGGCGGCAATGAGTGATGTCAAACCTCAAAGCGCGCCCCTCCCATCATGCCACACCGAAGAAGATCAGTCCACGAATCAAGTGTTACCGGAATCGACACAGAATACACAAATAAACAAAACAAACATTTCATTGCCTAATAAAAATATAAACATTACTCTCCAAAATTGCACAAATTTCACCTTAAACTTTTAGATTTTTATTTACTGTATTTTTAATACATGTGTTTTTTTACTAATCTAATTAAAATTTTGTGTTAATATCTTTCGTTTTTTATTTATATTAATTTTATAGGAGAAGTGAAAAGTAGAGTGTATTACGCGGTAGCAAAATTATTGACACCTCGAGTGACGTAGTTGAATCCCTCACCCTCGATACAATATAGCACTTTGCTCCCTAGTAATACAATCTACTATTACCACCTACTTTGCCGGTCACAATGAGCTTCTCCAGATTGCCACTATCTTTTCTAGCAATGTGACCGAAATATTACAGGATCCTACAGCATGAACAATCGAAAATCTGGAGGACTGACGAAAATAAACCGCTTTCTGCTTCTCGAGTTATTTTAGAGAAGAGTTCGTTTTGCGGAAGCGAAACTTTAGAGAATTGTCAATTTTATTATTGTTCTTAGCATGACTACTAGGGCTTCCAAATACCGGACCTTTCGCGATACCGGTATTAATACCGGAATGGACGGCTTCAATACCGGGATCCCGGGATTTTCCGATAAAAATGGAAACGAAGAAATTTGAAAGTAAAATACTTATTTTCTAAATCTCTTTCTGAGAGAAAATATAATAGTAGCCCTGTTTTGCATGGGGAAACTCGCAATATTTCTAAGCCTTTGAGCAAAACACAAGTGTGAAATAATCACACTTGTGCTTTGGACCATGCGTCAAAATGGCCCCAACAGCAACAAACATGAGAGTTAGGTCGTTGGATAGGTCTTAAAATCGACTTCGTTTAATTCTAAGGCACCAAGTCAAATCCCATTGCAGAACTGAGATATTCATATTTTACGTCATAGTGAATACGAACGATGAATAATCTGTAGATGGGTAATTTAACCTTTTGGAGGGTAGGTAGATTGACTACACAAAGTTTGAGTTTCGCTATACCTGTAGTTCTTGACGTGTTCCGTGACGCGGTTGAGCTGGTGCGCGCCCGACAGCGCCGCCTTGTACGTCTGCGCCTGCGTCGTAGAGCCCCAGTTCACATCTGCATATGAGAAAAAAGGAATGTCAACTCAACTGTACAACTAATAAGATTCAAATTACGATTAGATCATTTTGAACACGGCACTGGCACTGGTCTCGCTCAACACGCGCAATCTGCGTGTTCCGTGCAAGCACCAATGCGAGTGTACATCGATTAATACGTGTACCCAACGTCGACCAAAAAATTCAAAAAAAGTTAAAGACACGTTCCTTATACCGTGTTGGCACTATTAGGGCGAACACGCACAATCTACGTTCTCCGTGGAAGCCCCAATACTAACAATTGTCGAGATTTCGTGCCCTTACCTGGCTTCCTGTAGGAGACAAGCAAATAGAGCGCGAGTAGACACGCGAATGTGACGAGCGCCGTGATCCAAGAGATCACGAACATTATCGCGAGGCACAGCACCGCTCCCAAGAGTGACAGCCACATGTTGTAAAGCTGGAATATTCAAAACATTAAAAAAATTACATTGACACATAAACTTCAGTGTGTGTGATAAAGTCTTAGTAACCGAATGAAGCTTTATGTTTATACTTACTCTGAAAGTAGGCCTCCAACCGACGGGTTTGGCGAGACTCGCGTGGAATGTCGAGAAGTTGATCAACGTATACGCAGCCAGGAAGAAATTGGAAATCAAGGGTGCGATCTGGTTCAAACCACCTGCGAATACAAGATAACGATCGTGAGGAAATTGCTGTTTGTTGATTTGCATTTTTTTTTTGTAAGAAAGGACTTTAGCGGAAATACCAATAAGGGCCAAGGTTGTATTTACAACACTTGCGAGTTCAAGACTCAATAATCGAACGTGCGAGCGAAGCGAATGAGGTCTCCCAATCTACTAGTCACTCCGTCGTTTGTATGTTTGTATATACGTTTGTATGTATTTTTATTCGACGATAACTCGAGTATCGTTAATCGGATCTACGGAACGTACAGTAACGGAGTTACACCTCGAGGTTTAAAGACTGAAAATTAGCTCTCACTCACAACACCGCCTAAAATGTTACCAGAATGTATTCAGTACGTGACATTCGATAAGTTCCCTGTCTCGTTCTTACCCATAAGAATGAATGCAAAAGCGATAAGGAAGGTGAGCACGTATCCGCGGACCGGCTCGTTGTTCTTGCCGTAGCCCTTCGCGAAGAACTCCAAGTACGGGTACAGTTTGTCTTGACATAGTGCCTGGAATAAAACAATAAAAAACCAATCGTAATCAACAAGTAATAAGGGTGCTTTTTGTCCATTAGAGCACGAATAACACATCAATTCGCCGCTAGCGGCGCTAGTGGAACGTGCTTCTGGCAGTTCTTTCATATTGACACAAGACACTTAGACAATACGGTAGCCCCTATAAGCGTGAGACGATAAATTATATTTTTTCACAGAATCAACCACTTCGGCCCCAGTTATTGTTAAGTGGGAATCGGATATTCCTATGGTCATTTGCTTAAAGTTACGTCCGCAAAAATAGTATTTTTTTAAGCTGTTTGATTCTTTATAAAAAAATGATATGACTTTAGAAAAAAAAATTGCAACATCCCGTACAAACTTAACAAATATAGAGTCGGCTTCATTAACATTTAGTATATCTGAACATTACTTAATTAATTACTTCACACAACCCATTTGAATATACTTAAATATTTAGATACGTAATTATATTGGCCTATTAACAAGTCATACCTGAAACACTTTGGGAGCGGAGACAAGGGAAGCTAACGCCGAAGACAGTGTAGCCGCAAAGCATCCTGCGTATATCAGAGGACCGAAGCCAGATACGAGACGTATTACCTGCATAGGGACATAAAAACAAACTGATCAAATCCATAATTATCATCATCAGTACTTAATTAAAGAACTTAAACGATTATCACTATCAAACGCGGCCACTACTTAACACTATTTAACGATGGTAGTGACCCTGCCTGCGAAGCAAGAGGTCCCGGGTTCGAATCCTGGTCACTATTTATATTTGTGTGTTTATCACGAATATTTATGTTCATAAGTTACGGATGTTTTCTATGTATTTAACTATTTATATGTGTCTATCTATTATATATATCGTCGTGTAGTACCCACAACACGAGCCTTTTTGAGCTTTTCGTGGGACTAGGTCGATTTGTGTACGACAATGCCTCTACTAAAATACGGGTTTTTTTTTTATGGAAAGGGTCTCAGAGTCCGGTTCTATCTGTTCATGCTACCCTTATATGAAGTCCGCCAAGTCTGACATCCACTAGAACATGTTCTGGTGGACATGAGGTGATATCCCGAAACATGCAGATTATTCTTAGACCTTACATCTACCATCCTGTCACACTAAACTTCCGAAAATAATGTTACTTTGCTATTTCATCAAACGTGCTAGTCAATTGTGCCAATCCGTTATAGCTACTTGCGTAGTTTTTGCATGCAATTAATTCTCCCACCCTCCCGCCGCAAAAAATAAATACGCAAATAAATATAACAAGCCACCACCAATAATAAAAAAACTCGACACATGTTTCGCCTCTCTATGAGGCATCTACAGATGCAGGAGATGTTGTCGGTCTGGCGTCCAACAAGTGAATTTCACTTGAGTAGGTTGGTCCTAATTGACTAAACACGTTTGACGGAATAGCAAAGTGACACTATTGTCGTAATAAATATGGAATTCCGCAAAGTAACGCCTGATTCAATAAATTACAGACTTACATCGTTACTGTGGTGCAAGCCATACAGGCAGGTCTGGTTAGCGCAGGCCCCCATGGTCCAGTTGGCAACGTCGTCGATGTTCCCTGTGGCTTCCCGTAGCACAGTCCAGCCCACGATCACGGCGATTAACAGGTATGATATGGTCGTTAGTAGAATAGCCAGGATAGTGCCTTTTGGAATCGATTTTTGTGGGTCCTGAAAACCAAAGTTTGTTTAATGCTTACTAAAGCATTGATCAAATTGCACGCATGTCACTATTCTAGTTGCCACATCCCTAGGGCGTCAATTGGACTGTCACCATGAATAATGCGCGTTCCCGCGCCTCTCGTGTGATATTAGCAAATATTATTAAAATCCCTGTCGTAACTTGATTAAAACGTGTATTTAAATGGTGTCTGGTGTTTTTATCCCACCAAAGATAAATTGTGCTTGTTTTTATAACTATAGTAAAAGACATAATTATAATTAAAGGTACCACTTTGTTCGTTGCTGATAGGGTTCATTTATTAATTAATTTTTATGGCTAGATAAACTCTGTGCTAGACTCGGGCTGTGGTGTAGGGTTAGAACCGGCAGTAGCTTTATTTTTGACGTTCATAGCGTAGTATTAACGGCCGGTCCAACGGACTATCTTAGGATCCATACTGACAGTTAGATTAGTCGATTACCTTAAGATCACCGGAGATATTAGCACCAGCAAGGATCCCAGTGGCCGCGGGGAAGAATATTGAGAACACGGAGAAGAAGGAATGGTCCACGCCTTCGTAGAACTTGTAATCGGGGCCCATGTTGCTTTTTAATACCGTCACTGAAAAAAAACAATTGTCATATTACAATTTTTAAGCCAGAATTGAATCATTTATTTATGATATTAAACAAAAAAAAACAATTTAATGTCAGATAAGTTTCGAAACCGTAAGCTAGCCAATCGAGACAACTGTTCGAGCAAGATAAGTTCCGACATACAGTTCCGACGGGAAAACATTCACTACATCATCATCTACAGCAACAGTATATGGGCTTTAGCCTCATCCGTACCTACCCAATGAAGAGTAAATGATTATAAATTAACCATAAGGTAATGCCATTACTATGACTCACTGAAGATGAACCTGATCGTAATTATTTTATTTTATTTTTAAGGTTCACCAACAATTGTTGACATCAGTACATTCAAATTTTTTAACTATGCGAGGAAGGATGTCACAATCACTTAATTGTAATGAAGTAATGAGATAAGGAAGGAGTTCACAATCTGTGCGCCGCTGCGCTCTGGGGCGCCGCAATACCTATTTATTTATATGTATTTAATCTTTATTGCACAAAAGAAAATAAAAAAAGTTCAAAAGGCTTCAAACTTATTGCTATAAGGCCATTAATTTCTAATAATGTAGCTAGGTTGGAGCGCCGTGACAAAACTTTAAAGTCGCTAGTTGGCCGTGGATTGTAAAAGGTTGGGAACCCCTGATATAAGGTCTACATTGTCCTTACTGTTGTACCCAACGAAGCCTTGTGCAATCTCCTCGTCGCTTTTCGGGCCCACGATAGAACCGATAAGGAAATTCGCAATGGCGGCCAGGAGTATGAACAGCAACACTATTTGGGCTTTGGCCTCCCACTCCATGCCAACCATCACGATGCCTGTTAGCAGGACGATGGTGATGCAGCCGTAGATTGTTTGGTCCTGAAATAATAATTAAAAAAAATAGTGTAAATCCAACACATAAACGAGTGAAAAATACACAGCTGGTCAAGTAAGTTCTGCCGGTATTTTCTCGGTTCAGAGGTTAGAAACTTTGTAGCATTATGCACATCATAAAGTGAATAGGGATGACGACTCGGTTGAAAAACTATCATTCTATTTATACATATTTTTCTCTATTTCAAAAAGTTCCGGGGTAGGGAATTGTGACACTAGTATGAGTATTGAGTTTCACTTTGTTGTCCGTCCGTCCGTCCGTCCATCGTCCGTCCGTCCGTCTGTCTGTCTGTCAAGACCCTTTATCTCAGGAACGCGTAGAGGTAGCAAGTTGAAATTAATAGCAAATACACAGGTCTGCGGTCCCTTTAAGCTGCGAAAAATCCAAACCTCTAGGTCAACGCAATCAAAAGATACGGCCGGTTATGTACCTTCCCCATATAGGGTACTTCCCGTTGATCTAGAATCACGAAATTTGGCAAAAAGCAAGAACTTGTAGCACAATTACAGGAGATAATCCAAAAACCGTATAATTGCCGATCACTGAGAGTTCCGTGCTACCTTGATGCGGAACCCTCGATGGGCGAATCCGACTCGCACTTGGCCGGTTTTTTTTTATATTTGACCTACATAAGGAAAATACGTGTGAGTGTGTTATTTTTATTGTAGAACTGTTCTCGTGAACATGGCGGTTGCAATGTCGCCGAAACATCGGGAACACAATTTAAATAAAAAACCGTAGTAACCCGTGTTATTAGTAAGAATGCTTAAAATCCGCATAATTAATTAACTTTAAAATTGTATAATGTAGGTACTAAATATTACAAATGCATTAATAAAACAATATTGCAGTCGATTTTATGTTTCCCCATTTCAGATAACATAACAATATCTTAACAACTATACGTGCAAAAAACTAAGTTTCTAATAAAGTAACACATAACTAAAATAGTTACGTGTTACTTTATGAAAACATTGGTTCATATACAGCACATGTACTAAGAATGTTGTAATAAAATTCAAATTACAATTGTAAAGCACGAATCAAATCATTTATTAAATGTAATAAATGTTTTGATTCATGTTTTTTGTTTTTTAAGTAGTCACACTACTATATATAAATTATAAATTGAAAGAGATGTCATATACTATAGAAAAAGTGAGCAGGGCTGGGATCGAACCAGCGACCTCCTGCTTTCGCGCAGACGCCCTTACCACTGGGCTGCCCGATCACGGCCGTCGCTGTCGTCGAAAGCAGAAAGTGGCTGGTTCGATCCCAGCCCTGCTCACCTGGGGCCTTGGTCACTTTTCCTCTAGTATATGACATCGCTTTCAATTTATAAAATTCAAATTTTTCAAACAATCGTCCATTCCTAAGACGTAAATAGACGTAAATGAAATTATGAACAGCGTTCGAGTGAGTCGACTTTAATGTATGACTAACGGGAGGGAAAGAGCCATAAACGGGTCAAGCTTACCATGCTGCTAATAATCTAGGAGACCACGGACGTGGTGCAAGCGTGCAAGCGACGACGTCTGCTTAGCTTTATTTATATATCATTCGACGTTCAAAAGTGCATTGTAACATGCCTACTTGAAAAATAAATATTTTGATTTTGTTTTTTTTTTGCAAGACATTTTATTTTTAGATAAATGACATTTAGATAAATTTCTAACGAGAGAAAAAGAAAAAAAAAAGAAAGAAAAATAATTTATTGTCACAAAAAAAAACATATTCCATTAATATTAAACAAAGACTTATTACACTCTAGACTAAACCTAAACATTATTTATTTTTCATCACACCTGCTCGTAATCGTAGTCGTATTATATGCAAGCATACTTAGACTTAAAGAGCTGTATTAATCCCATGGTTTTAAAGGATTCTCATACTACTTTACCGCCCGCCCGGAGCTCCCCGAGCACCCGCCCCCCACGCGCTCGCAGCACGCAGTCACTCCGGAGTACTGTGGACTGTGCAACTACACTACCGCTAACCATTATTGTTTCTTTACCTGTCTAGAAAGTTTATTTATTTCCTCGCAAATGTGATGAAAAACATTGTGTGTACCACGGGCAGTAAGGGGATTACTAACTCGGGTCATTAATATTAATAGACCCTCGTAAGTAATGCCCTTCTTACCGCCCTAGATGCACAATGTACTATTATTTAAAAAAGGACAGTGTGACAAAAGGACTGTCTCAGCTATGTGCTGGAAAGCTCGCCTCTACGGCGTGGTTCCAGCGCTGGTTTTCAGCCTGCCCGAAACTGTGTGTGTGAAAAGAGACTTGCCAAGGTCTTATCAATCCTTTTGTCTCCTCTTTTCTAGCCCGACCACGGGCCACGGGCACACCGCAAGTGACGAGTTAGAGCGATACGGTTTGGTGTGTGCCTAACAGGAGGGAAAGAGACTTAAGAACACGACTCGGGTATGAGCGTGATGACCGACTCTCCGAACCCAACCACGTTATGTACGTGGTACGCGCAAGGAAGAGCGTCCAGGATAGTTAGATACAAATCTTACAGGAGGAAAAGAGACTTACCCAGGCCTTGTCGACCATGTACGAAGACTCAGGTATGAGCGTGATGAGCGACTCGCCGAACCCGACCACGTACATCGCACACGCGACGGCATTCGCCATTGAAAATATAAGACCGATGCTACCGCCGAATTCGGGGCCGAGCGAGCGGGATATCATGTAGTACGTGCCTCCTAGAAAGAAAGAGGAAGACGTTTAGGCACACATATCCGTTTAATCACAAGGAAGACACAATTTAAACACTGAATTAAAAAAATAACACGCGTAAGGTAAGTATGTAAGTTTTTAAGATTTTTAGGGTAAGAATTAACTACATACTTTGGTTCATTCAAAATCAGGCTCTTGGTACGGTTGCTGATGTCATCTTATTTGTTCTTCAGGGAACATCTGGGGTGCATTAATTAGTTGGCCAAGCGGATTCCAGGCTCCCATAGCGTTGGCGCTGTAAAGTCGACTTACCTCCCTTGATGACACCATTAGTACTGATGGCAGACATGGAGAGCGCCGTGATGGTGGTGACCACAGACGTCGTCATGATGAGCAGAATTGACTGCGCTGCCAACGAAAAGTTAACATTAAAACACGGTTATAAGTACACATTTGTTACTTTTAAGAGGTCCTCTGTTATACTATCGACGAACTAATCAACTCAGAAGAATACTATCAAAATTTGTATTAGAATTTTTATATACGTCGAAATTAAAAAAAAACCTCATTAGGTAACAGATGGTGTTAGCTTGATGTGGGGTCACATCCCAGTCAGACAGCTACTAAACCAGCTTCCCAAATCGGGATAGTTTAGATCCCGTCTACACTAAGTTTCCTAGATTTAGAGCACAGATTGTGAAAGTGTTAAGTACACATCATAATTTCTAGTAGTAGATAGATAATTAAAAGATTCGTGAGACCTAATCGGTGTAGACTCAACCCTGACTCAACCTCAACCAAATTGCACAACTTCTCAAATCAGCGCTGCAATTAATCGATTCGATTCGATAAAATGACGCTACCTGAATCAATTTCGCATCATTTAAAAGCTATTACTTAACGTTTGTCAGATCCCTCTTATTTCCCATTTTTCTCTGTGCGGCGGAAACCTGGACGCTCAGGGGAACCCAGAAGAAGAAAGTACGCATCTCGAAACTTTTTTGCAGCATAAGAACTTCGGAGTGAGACTTGTGTCTTTTTACGTGTAATGTTTTTGATTGGATCTCATATCTTTTTGTAGGCAGACCATCTTTTTTATACATGCATCCGATAATTTTATACTGACATTGTAGTATTGTTGAGCCTATTACCTACCTGTAGGTATGACATTTACATAAACTACATAAGTAACGTTGTAATCGTACCTATGTAGTTACTTACATATGCAGTTGGTAACACTTTTCAATTTTTTTTAAATTTTAAGGTTTTTGATGATCGGTGAGTAACTGACCAAACTAAAGAACTTTGACGTACGATAGTTCTTAAACTACACTTCAACTTTAATGTTATTGAGAATATATCTACGTCATATTATAGCCAACATATATATGTCACTGAAAATTCAGGATTCTAGTCTCAACTGCTTCGAGAAAACGATGGTACGCCCGTGCCCTTTTTTTTGCTCAACTTGTTGGGAGCACGGGTGCCGTCAGATATCCAAAAATCCACTGGCTGTAATGTCATAGGTACGATAAATAAATGAAAAAAATCAGACGAATTGAGAACCTCCTGCTTTAGAAATATTGAAGTCGGTTGAAAAGGTTGAAAAACACTCATATTACTACATAATTCACCTATTTTTGTTCGCCCACTCATATTAAACACCATCATAAATAAATATACTGTACGCTGAATCTTGATACGAAAGACGTCATGTGCCTGAACGGACTTCCAAATTTAGCCTATTACAACACCCCTAAAGTATATCTTCGAACACATCAACGTAAATATGCGCAAACAGTATTTACCTTAAAACCTTGAATTTCCGTAGCATTTCATGTCAATATTGGTTACAGTACATTGAACAGAAAAGCGTTTTTCACACCGCTTATTAGAAAAAGTAATTATTACTTATTAGAAAAAGTAAACAGTATCATGATGACCACGACCACTCTGTCAAGAGTGATACGCAGAAGAAGAAGAATTAGAAAAAGGTTTTTTCTTGCATCGTGGATCAAAGTGGCACTTTTCTGTTCAAGGACCACACAGTTTTTCTTTTTCGAACATTATATCTGGTGGCATCATGTTGTTGGTATGATGCTGCTTTAGTTATTTCCGGTTTTGTTTATTTTTCTACTAATTGGTGTGAAAAGCATGTGGTCACACGGTATCAAAATCCCATTGTATCATACAACTTACTCGTAACAAACACAACTAGATGTAGTGTATGCACATCAATTACTTGTCAACCAAAACACTACAATTATTATCAAAGCTATTTTGATGTCCATTAGTTTGATTGTAATCCATTTTATATGGTTACATATTCCCTTGGCACTACGTAACCTAGATTGTTGTCTGTTTGAATCGCCTCCTAAAGGCCATAGTCCATTAGTACAATGAATTATTAAGTTATTTTTAATTAAGTACTCAAAATTCGTATTAAAACAAAAGGAATTTAACTTTCTACCCTGACGTAGGTATTCAAATAATACCTATACTGCTAATTTATTAGCCAAATCATGAAATATTATAAAACACAATATCGCTTTTATAAGTATTAAGAAGAATCGCATTTCGTTAGCGTGTCTCTCGAGGAATGTGCCTACAAAGGAAATTCAACCATAAGATCAAATCTGGTTGGCTTTAGGGGGATAAACAGTGTCCAAATGCTACATACCCACGCCAGCCTGGCCAACCACCCAAGAGAGCCGCAGGAACAGCATCACGCCCCAAATGTTGAGAAGACATCGCATCAGTACTCCTTTGATCCAGCCGAACTTCATGTTGGAGCTGGGCAGCACCGGACCCTCGGCGTCTTTCTCCATGGTCTGACCTGGCTGGAAATAACGTTTCGTGAGAAGTGTCTTTTTAAATATTTGAGGGCTTTAGAAAAGTAAATTGAGCATACAAGCGTACGAACGCAGTTTTCTTTAAGCTAGTAGTGTTTCCATGCCGCCTTAGCATATGCTAACTAGTCGTGCTAGAAAATATATATTTAAAAGTCAGGAGGTTTCATACAAAGACTACTACTAGACGTTCGGCCATTTTTCCAGACAGCTTTATATAGGGACAACTTTTGAGCCTTATTATGTAGGTACAGTCATGTATAAAATATACAGATTTTACTCAAAAATATGTCCACAGCATCTTATTCCATTGTAATAAGAGCATAGTAGGTCCCATTCTATATCTATGGTCCGAATAGTTTACAGTTTGAGGCATAAGGGCTTCAGTATATCCCAAACCATGGCATAATAAATAATTACCGTATTCATGCGACGCACCACAACCCAAGTGGGCGTACCTAACAAGATTTACGGCTGACTCATCTACCGTTGCAATAATCAATGCATTCATCAAAAGGTTAACAGATCATATGGCGAGTTATCTTAATTAGTGGAGCGAACTGAGGCCCGGGTCAATAGGTTGCCATACCGCATAAGCACATTGTTAATTAAAACTGAAGTGTCGGCAAGATATTATTAACTGATGATGCAAAATTGCGCGTGGGTAGGCGGTAGGCTAGCGCGCCCTGTAGCCCAGGCTACGGAATCTCCTCTATAGTTATATTGGCTCTACTGTGTCGCAGATGGTAGTAGTTATGGACTGCTGGACAAAAAACCCCTATTATTTTTCAAATACCTATCCTTATACACTTTAGGGTTGAAACGAAAAAAAAAACAGTTCCCACTTTACGTGTCACCCCTATTTTACCACTTTTTCGGCATGATTGATATGTAAGCATATTTATACCATATTACAGATTTCTAGTACTAACGGTTACTGAGCTAAGTCGCAGACGGACGGACGGACGGACAGACACAGACAAAACGAATCTATAAGGGTTCCTAGTTGACTACGGAACCCTTATAAAAGGCAGGACCTAAAGGAGCGTGACGTAAGCGGTACTAAGGGCGACACTGGTGCGTTCAATCGGAATTCCCAGGGCCGGTCTCATTCTCTGATTGGAACGAAGAGGGCCAAAGGGTTTTTGCGAGTGAGAGTCCGACATAGTTTCTGCACTGTCCCTGCGGTGCACGTTTTTATTACACCGTAATGGGGCCTCATTACGGTGTAATAAAAGCGTAATACCGTATTTATGACACTATTTTTGTCGATAAATATATTTGCACTGTGCATAAAATCGTAGATACTTATTCTTACATAATGTATGGTTGCAATACTTTTATTGAATATAACCTATTGTACAGTTTAAGTATGGACGATTAGCTATTGTTGTAATATATAAAATAATTATTAATTACCTGCCCAAGTACCTTACGATCACGATAAATCAAATCAAATGACATTATTTATTAAGCTAAAATAGTTAGTAATTCGCATCGTGTTCGTCTCCATACAGAACTCGCTCGCAAATCGCAAATGTGATAACGCTCTTAGGAGCGTGCCAGATATTCCTGCGGCCTTCATAGTAGAAGATATGTAGTACTGTTGCTAGTATCTATTTTCCGTATTCTGTACATACCTTACATTTAACGAATACAGTGGTGTATTTCAAGATAAGTTCTTATTTGTAGGTAAATAAATCAAATCTTAAATACGGCTCGACGAAATACGACGATGAAATATAGGCACGACGAACCCCCGTCCATTTGCATATTTTAGTTAAGATTATTCACATGCACATCGATCGTAACACACGATGTCAAACCTCCTTAACCATATAAAGGTCACCACTTACTCTTAAACGTATCAAACGAAGACAATTAGCTAATGAGCCCCGTAATAGCCATTACCGGTACCTGTACGTCAGTTGGTAAGTAGATAATCTGTATTATCCCATAAGTCGGCTTACGTATGGCGATGTGGCGTATATTTTTGCCACCCGTTCTTCAGTTTCAGGATAAACAATAAGGTTAGACAAACGCGTTTATTGGTAGCCATAGAATAGTGAAACAGACTGTTTTGAGACGGCTACGATAAAACAATACAAAAGAGTTGATCTTCAGCCGGGGCAACGCTTCCCGGGTGAAATGCCTGTTGACAATGTTGACTGTCTCTCTCTCTCCCCTAAGGTGTCAGATAGTGACGTACTCACCTTCCTAGACAGAGAGGCGTTATGCAGCTCGTCGAGAGTGGGCCGGGGCGCGGCGTGCAGGGACAACACGTTTCTGTAGTTGTCCAGCCGGGGCAACGCTTCTCGGGTGAAATGCCTGTAGACAATGTTAGTATTAGCTTTACTAAAAACAGGAGTAATTCAAATGCCTACATTGCCTACATATTTAGGAACAATTGATCCTTTTCAATCTCTTATGAGGTACCAACAATGTGGCTCGTTTAATCGTAGTAGTCGTAAGTCGAAGGTAGAAAGGCACATATTTCGTTACTGCTTGATCTGAGTTTTTGTCAGTTGATCATCGGTGGAAATCTGCACTACTAGTACTGCAGCAGTACTGGCAGTGCAGGTGTAGACAGCATTAATAGAAATCCGGATTTTGGTGTGGTATTTATGGATAATCAATAATGTTTTTTTTCCTAGCCTATCTAGTCCCACAAAGGCCCTTGGATCCCCTCCCTATATTGCGTATGTACAGGCCAGTTGTGGACTACATTAGCCCACCTATCCGAATGCATGCGGTAGACGTGGCCGGCCTAGTCCCACTTAAACCTGGCAGTCTTCTCACCTACATCAGCTATGCGTGTTTTGGAACGCAATTATTATTTATTTCAAAAACAGTTTACAGCATAACACTTAAAACCAAAGCACTGCAACCAATAAACACAAAAAAAAGAAATACATGTAAAACTTAAGCCCTACTTTTTAATTTAGGCGACCTAGTTGGCGTGGATCCTTTGCATCGCCTGATCAGGTGTAGGATTCGGCAGGTTGCCCCGGAACCGCCGAAACACGACACTCTTCGGCGCTGTACTTTTAGTACGGTCATCGCTCTTGAAATTTGACGCCGCCGACCGAGTTAGAGCATTTTTCCGCAAATCGATGACTTCGTTACGTAACTCGGCTTTTGTAACTTGGGCCGCTACAAACTTCTAGATAACTTCAGCTAAACTTGTTTTTAGGGTCACGACATCCTTGAACAAGCAGCGAACGTCGACTTGGTCCGGAAAATCAGACGGCAGGCTAGAGGCACTCGTCGCCACAAATTCCGGAACCCGCTCCTTATTCTCCCTCCAGATCTTCATCCTGAAGGGTTTTTTCCCAGATACATCCCCTCTTCGGTGAGTATGGCATAGGCATGCAATCAGCTGGATTGCATACAGCCGATGCAACGGAATGTATAAAGATGAGTACCTAATAGAAATGCCGAGCATTCCACAAGGTCGACCAAAGTCCAAGGTCTCATAAACAACAAAGGAAACATATGAATATTATTACTCGTCTTTAACATTCCAAGCCCAACATATGGCAATAAGGTAACAGATGTAAACTAGTATAAATAGCAGTGTCTCTACTAATAAAGCGCTCATTACTTAACCGACATTGGTGTGTATACTTTCTACCCTGAACGTCCCTCACTATATGGCGACCCTACCAGCTGGGCTGCTGGAGCAGCCCTTGTGTTCTTGACTTCTGAGAAGCCTCAACGAAGACCACCTGTATCCACCATCCTGCATCTGCATACCATCAAGCGACCTACATATTAACGTACTTGCGGCGCAGAAATATAAAAATGGGAGGACCGTACTCAGCTTCAGCCCAGTCCACTCGGTACACGATGACCGTAACTATAATAATTCGCGAGAGCCCGACACCAAGAACAGTACGGTGGACCAGACAAACAACCACAACCAACCAACATCAATCCCGCCGAATCACGATGATCAACCGCACCACGGCCAAAGCAGAACTTCACCTGGCCAACCCTTCGCGAAAGCAAAACCACGCAAGAAAGAAGTTTGCTACAGCCGAACGAGCAGGATCAAGGGGCGCAACAGGAACCAGACCAAAGACGAAGAAATAACCACTACATCCAATCAAGTAAGCGAACTATAAAATAATGTTAGTAGCACCAACTTTTTTTTCTTCTCTTTTTAAATTATGTAAAAGTTTACGGCAACTTGATGACGAAACATTTAGGCATATAAGATTAATAAAATAAAATAAAAGAGTTAATTCTCACGAATTAAGGATAACTAAGATTTCTTTTTAATGCAAACTCTTCCAAGTGTTATAAAATACTTTTATTCAATAATATAAAATAAAAAAATAATTATCAGGACGTGAAAAAAATATATATATAAAGGAACAATAGGTATGATTATGACGCGTTACTTACATAACTATCTCTAAGGAACAAATATTATCGACAAGATTAAAGGCGTGGGTGCATTCCACTTACATTTATTCCAGACAACAATTTAACTAATAATAAAACTTCATATTTTTTTAGTTTGAATAAAATAAAATAAAAGATTGGTATTTTTTGCAACTTCATTTTCTAATTAATTATTTAACACTAGGTTGTGCCCGCGACTTCGTCGGCGCAATAGCTTTATAAATTGTAGCCTATGTGTTATTCTGATACTTAAGCTATATTATTGTAAAGTTTCATTAAAATCCGTTCAGTAGTTTTTTACGTGAAAGAGTAACAAACATCCATACAAACTTTCGCCTTTATAATATTAGTAGGATTTAAACCATACATATTCATAATTATCATTTCAATAGATTACCTTTAAATAAACATTTTTTTTACAGACCGATAATATATTTCAATAACTTACAAAAAAAAGCAAAATTAATTTGTTTGTCTCGTCAAAATAAAACAATTTACGACATTAAAACGGTTCAAATTTACAATAAAACCCCCTTATCAAGAAAAGGATTATAACCGTTTACAATCAATTCCATTTAAACTATCTGGCATCCAATTTATCATTACAAAATAACTATTTATATTATTATAGTATTCACGCATTATTAAAAACAAACTTAACAAAAAGACGCAGACCCGGAAAAAAATAAATAAAAGAATTACGCTACAAAAACGCTAAAAAAAATATCTATGTATTATATAAAAAATATAATTAAAAATTTTCAGAACATTCATATCTCACACAGTGTCAATAAATCAACGAATATAAGTTTTAAGTTTATTTTTTCAATTTCATTTTATTGTATGACAAATAATACCAATCTTCACGTTTTTGTATCATTTCAATTTAAACAAACAGTACATAATGGAATGCACCTACACCCGTGTCTCCTACGTCACGCGTATCTACTTCAATTACGATAAACTTGCAACGCGTCCTATCTCATTTCAAATTTCATAATCAGCTTAAAGCTTAGTGCAACAAAAATAATAAAAAAAAAACAATAAGAGTAAACAGTTCATTCTTAAGTATAAGTAAAAGACTTAACTAAAATGTTATGTATTAATATAAGAAAGTAACGGGTAATAATATAAGGAAGGGAAAGTCATAGACATCACACTAAGAGAGCTAAATCAAATAAGTGTCGCAACCAACGATTAGCCTGATCACCTAAAAGTTGTTGTGATTCTTTGTTTTACGTTTTTAAAGTGATGAATTCTTTATCTTTCCTTCTCGCAATAATTGGTGCCTCGAGAAGCGCCACTTAGCGAGTATAAAATGTAAGCAGAGTACACCAGGATACAAACCAGGCACGGAACCCTTGAAACCAAAACAGTTCGATTCGAGCGAGCCTCAATCGTAAAGGTCCTTGGGCACTCGGAAAGTCATTGTACACCGATGTGTGAAAAGAACTGCCTGTTAAATAAAAGCGCGCTATAACAAGTAATAATCTTGTATTAATAAAATATAAATGTATGTAAGGTCGGCCGGCCATGCGCGATAATGCGCTGTGTACTCTTGAAAAGAAAAGTGACAAGTATCACGAAGAAGCTTACATAAGTCACAATGCAGCCATGGTACTATGGCTCATTAGTGATTGGCTTCCACGGATCGCGACCGTGAAGTCTAGTATAAAAGCCAATAGTAAAGTATAACTATGGCATATGTTTACCCAAGAAAATAATATATGCACCTATTTGTGCATAAAAACAAAAAATGTATTCTATCCGCGTAAAGTTAGGACTACTAGGAACAAAACTACGTACCAAATAAAATTAATAAGATATAATTATAGCACCATATTAAACTGAATACACGAGGGGTGCAAAGTTAACTAATAAGCTAAAATATAACTCAATAGGCAAAAAAAAATAATCATACATATTATAAATTTTTTGAAATGATACAAAAATATTGATATACGATTCAAAACAAATAGTTGAAAAAAAAATAAACTAAATAACTAAATAAAACAAAAGTATCAGTATCGCAAACTTGTATTTTTTTAATTGACTTTCTACTTATACGTGTTTATTTTGTCACCAACGTATAATAATTATTAATCACCGTAGAGAACTTATTAATTCTACAAAAAAAACGCTATCGCGACACCCAAATGTTACGATGTTAAATTTCAGACCGGAAAACTTCGTACATAACCATAAAATAAAACCCTATTAATTTTAAACTAAATGTCAACGTAATAAGATAAACCACATTCTTAAAACTTACCTATCAACAATCCAATTCATTGCTTCAACACCCAACACATAACACATTTAAATATTGTCTTCTTAAAACAAAATAACAACACCAACTCATCCAATAAGTTAACATAATGTCAGTTCAATCAATCCAAGTCCAAATAATGACAAAAAAAAACACAAAACAATACATTTTCAAAATTGAACGAAAAAGCTGGAACAAAACACACTCATCGCACAAGAAGCAAGTGCGGAATAAATAAATCAAGTATTAGTCAGTATAAACACGTATGAAATAAGATATCAATACCTAACAAATCTTGGTCAGCATATGACACCATCATAATAATAGAAGGTTCACAATCTTTCTTATAAATTAAGTGTAAGCAATAAGATAAAAACAAAATATAAACAATGCATGCCATGCAAAATGGTAAGATATATGATATTTATATGAATCGCACTAGGTAACAGAGATTTTAACCTACTTTAGATATAGTCGAGATCATTTTATTACTATACCACACTATAAATACTATATATATTATGTTGAATTTTACATGATGTGTTAAAAAAAAAATACGCTAAAAAAGGAACTTAAATATTTATAAAGTAAAAATATAATATAAAAATAAATTAATAATGATTAAATACGCCTATCGCATCTTCGGCGGCCCAAGAGTCAGCCTTGAGCGATACAGCGGATTAAACCAGGCAGGCAGTAGAATCCTTGGTGATCGGATCATGGTTTGGTCGAGAACCAACCGTCCCGTGTCCCTTGGACACATGTTAAGTTATGAAGCATAGAAGTGTTAAAAGAAATGCCTGAATGAATAAAAAATATGTATATGTAATAATATATGTAAGTGCTCAAAATAAATAAAAATCAAAATAAATTACCTTGTGTCCTGAACAAAAAAAAAAAAGAAAAAAAGAATATTAAATTAATCCAGTCGGCAGAACCTGCACGTAATAGAGATTTATGTTTTAGATACATCATTTTAATAACCAATTTAATACACATACAATATAAATATGTGTGTATGTAATTATAAAACTAATGACGACAAAGAAATAATAAATAATATATACCTAAATAATAAATACAGATAAAATTAAAATTTAAGAGATAAATATTTACTTTATTCAAAAATGCCTAAATAAACACGATTTGTTAATGACAACCATAAACAATAAATATTAAATACTATATAAGGAATTAAAAATATAATTATCTTTTAGTTATCCAGTTCATATTGTAAGATAATGGTTAAAATAATGCTTCGTCATCAAGCGCATCAAAAAAAAATTCCACTTTAGTAACTATCATAAGTATTTGTAATTAATGCTATATTTTCTTAAAAGTTTAAAGAAATCAGATTTCTTTTATATGTGCGTAACTTTATGTCGAATTAACCCATATTATGCCCAGAAAAAGTAAAGTAAAAAAAAAAGGAAAGTTGTAATATGTTAGAAAGAAATACTAACTAACATCAAAATATTAAAATATTTTTAATTTTACATGTATTAAATCATTACCTTACAAAAGATTACTAAATACTGAAATAAATCAAAAGTGAAAAATTATCAAAAAGAAACTAAAAAAAAAAAAAACCTTTAATTTCTCTAAAATTTATTGTAAAAAAAAAACAAGTAGTTGCATAATATATCACAACAGTTATTTCATTTGAGTTTTATATTTTTGATATTTGTTTAATTTGTTTAGTTTAAAGATATAATTTTAAGTTTACGTTATTTTATATTACATAAAGGGAAACTTAAATCGAAAGATTAAAATTTTTGTAACCAATACCATGTTCAATGTCATATTATTAATTTAACCATTTGTTTGCTAAGTATGTTTAAACCAAAAAAAAAAAAACTATAACCTACTTCCGAAAATAATCCATCAAAATACACAGCGTAAAATATAAATCAGTAATTAGAAACCGCTAATCAGATGTGCTAACACACGCACACCATATAAGGATACCCATCTTTCTTGTGTAAACAACAATGCATCCCATATGTAACGTAAACATAACTCTAAGTGCATGTCTTAAAATATGTCGCAATAAGCAACATATGATCCAGTAGAAATAAAATGTACACCTTATGGAAATTATAAACATATAAGCATAATTTAAGATAAGTACTACTAACCAATATTGTTTAGATGTATGATAAGTACTCATGTAATCAATTTGATAATTAAAAATATATACATATCTATCTAGTATAACTATTAAACTTTAACTACCTACATAACTACTTATGTTTGTTTAATACTTAATTACTGTTTAGAATAATTTAAATACATATAGTTAATCAATACTTAATGATTGTTTAGAATAATGTAAAAACACATGTTTAATCTATACTTTATGTTTGTTTAGACTCATTTTAATACACATGTTTAATCTATATATAAGTACTTTAGTTAAAATCTAGTTAATAATTATAATCTGTAAGTTAAGCCAAAAATTAATCTCTAACCAATTTTTGTCAAAAAAAAAAACGGGGGAGTTATGGCATAGGCATGCAATCAGCTGGATTGCATACAGCCGATGCAACGGAATGTATAAAGATGAGTACCTAATAGAAATGCCGAGCATTCCACAAGGTCGACCAAAGTCCAAGGTCTCATAAACAACAAAGGAAACATATGAATATTATTACTCGTCTTTAACATTCCAAGCCCAACATATGGCAATAAGGTAACAGATGTAAACTAGTATAAATAGCAGTGTCTCTACTAATAAAGCGCTCATTACTTAACCGACATTGGTGTGTATACTTTCTACCCTGAACGTCCCTCACTATATGAGGACCGTATGTATGTGCCGGTAATTCCGAGGGCATGACAGCACCTGCTTAGCTTCACAGATGTGTTCGACGGTGAAATTCGACGCCCGTGAACTCATCTGGACAGCAGTCGCCAAGTTCATCTTTCCTTCCAGCAGCAGCTTCTGTTGCAGCAAGGCGAGGAGCTCGTTCACGATAGGTTGCCTCTGTCTGGAGACACTCATCGCGTCCATTCGTTAGCGGCGGCCGCACCGCGCTAATATCGCAATTAATTAATTACTCGTCAACGCGTCTATGTCGCAGCGCGAATTGCGAACGAATCTTCTTATT
Source organism: Lathronympha strigana (assembly GCA_949128165.1). Taxonomy (NCBI): domain Eukaryota; kingdom Metazoa; phylum Arthropoda; class Insecta; order Lepidoptera; family Tortricidae; genus Lathronympha; species Lathronympha strigana. The sequence continues at coordinate 10,086,605 of OX421915.1, forward strand.
CGTACGAATTATGTACTTAATTGTAATAAATACATTGCTTTATAAAACCTGGAGCTTACCTAAAGCTTTTTCCATATTTGGTGTCAGACGCCGTGAGCGGATCATCGCTCTCCATTCCCGATTCGTTGGACTCCTCCGTCGCCTCATCTTCCGACTTGCCCTGCATCTGCATAAAAAAGAAATGGACATAGGTTAGAGCGATAAAGATTAAACTAACTGACGAAAGGGTACGCTAGACCTGATTGGGATTAGTCCGGTTTCCTCACAATGATTTCCTTCACCAAAAAGCGATTGGTAAATATTAAATACTGTAACGGTTTGCTATCAAACCTTTGTGTAAACTCTCGCTCGTGTCGTGTTATATGTACCTACTGGCCGGTTAGGCAAAACATGATTTTTTAAAGATAGAATTGTCATTGACTTGGAAAAATTAAGGCGGGTTTCTAAATGAAATTCTATTAAAATAATTTAATATTTACCTATATTGTACATTTATGCTACATAACTTGTGAAATATTTTGTAAATAGTTTCACTATTCGTCTGGTTTGCCCCGCTCGGGTGAGTGTTGTGTTATTTACTATACTTTTTCTTATGTTTCCAATATTGTAAAATCTGTGTTGCTTTCTTTTATCTACAAACTTAAATATCTTGTGACTGCCGCATGGGTGAAAACCAAAGCTAACTCATGGGTTCACAACTGCACGCACGCTTCATAGTGACCATCTCGGGAGTGGCAGTCACAAAGTTTTCCGGCTTAAACACTAACCTAGTGATGAATTCTAGGGAGCCAAGCCAGGACTGGGCTTTTATTTGAAACCATGAGGCTGATGCGGCGCACACTCCTGCTCGCTACCGAACGTCCCTTCCTGTCCGGTTGAACCCCATTCCTATCCTGCTGAACAGCTCTAAAGTTCTGATGCAGCGTGTTGCAGGGAAGTGCCCACTAAGAAAGACTTGTTTGTTGGTTTTATTTAATTTTCTTTTCATCTCTACTAGTGACTCAGCTCAGCAATTTAACAACCTACGGCCTAGCTGGCCCTATATTCTGTATTCTATTAGTTCATAAAATCTAAACGTTAATTATACATTGTAAAATTAATTTTCTAAGTAGTTTATTTTCTCTCCTGATCTACTAGTTTCTACCTAAGCTGACGCTAAACGTTACAATACATAAGTTACAAAAAACTCATTGATACGAACCGGCAGGATTTAATTTAAACCTGCAATCCTCGGATTGAAAGTCGCACGGCTTACCGCTGGGCCACCAACGGTTTGCAAGAAGGTATAAGTGACTATACAATCAAATTAAGTTAACATAAAAAAGGTAATAGTTAGTTACGTACCTACTCTGCTCGCTTCCACCTTATTTATATTATATTTATAAAAATAAGACTAGTTACTTATTATTTTGACCGAGTATATATTGTGAAAAACTGATATATATACATGAAGGTTACTAAGCTATACAATGTTTAGTTTAGTTGTATATGTTACTAAGTGCTAACCCGAATTATTTGGTGTACTTACACAAAAATTAAAGTTTTTACATTGCCATGAAAACATACATTGACTTTATTTATGCCAATACTATTTGAATAATGTGGCATCGTAACTAATTCAAACACATGCGTTGGAATGGAACTACGCATTCCAAACACGTGCTAAACAAAACAAGCGTAACGAATAATTAAATTCTTCGTAAATTTTAATTAAGTAAAGGTTAATTTTTTTATGTTCTCATGTGACCATAATATTGTCTTCTGTTACCACGATTGTTGTTCATTGAAATTAAACACTTTAACTAAAACTGAACACCTCGAATGCATCTTCAGTACAAACTTTGCCACAAATATGTCAATCTGCTATCCTGACAAAACACTTGTGCCAAATGCAACGCAATTTAAGTACATATCTGGAATCCGTTATTGCCCATACCGCAGAAGTAGAGCCGGACGTATCACACTGCGTGATTCACATAGAATAAGTGTAGCGATCGCTAACGGGTGTTTTATGTGACTCACATAAAAAAAGCGATCGCCAATTTTGCCAGGCTACACTTAATGTGACCCACGTATGCCCGTCCGTAATGAAGGCAAAGTTTATAAAATAACAGTAAGACCTGCTATGTTGTATGGCTCAGAATGTTAGGCGGTTAAAGAGGCGCATACTAAAAGATATATACCGCCGAAATGAAAACATTGAGATGGTCTTGTGGGGTAACAAAGCATGACAAAGTCAGGAACACGTATATTCGAGGTAGTATGAAAGTAGGCCCCATTCCTGAAAAGCTTAATAAAATTCGATTGAGGTGGTATGGCTACGTGATGCGTAGTAGAGACGATGAGTATGAGGTCAAAAAAGCTTTACGCCATCCAGAAAAGAAAAGAGGGGCAGGGCGCGCTCCGACGACGTGGTGGACCAGTATGACTAAAATCTACCCGACCCGACAACATAAGACAGGACGGCTTGGCGCCACAGAATTAGGAGACCCGACCCCACTTAAAGTGGGATGGAGCAAAGACGAAAGGGAAAAACGCGATTAATTCGTTCTACAGTGTTTAGTTTCTTATGTGACATGAAACATTAGGCTATGGGTATGGGAGTTGACCGGCCAAAAGTCTTTAGCCAAGGAGATTCTATTGCGGAAGTGGCGCTGGATAGGGCACGCTTTAAGAAGGCCAAACAATCATCTATCCAAGCAAGGGCTGACTTCCTTAGAAAGTACTCCTTTTTCCAGGGATTTTCCCTGGAAAAAGGAGTACTTAAAGGTCACCCTCGTGCCACCTGGAGGCGCACAATTGAGAAGGAGCAGCATCAACTGGCCCTGGCTGGACGGAGCTAGAAGAGGTCGCACAGGACCGTGAGCAGTGGAGATCCCTTCTGAGAACTGATGAGGGATAACAGGATGTCATCATGTGACATGATGTGGTATACCCACGAACATAAAAAAATATTCGTTTTTGTACCGGCGCCGTCTTTGCTTTTCTTTGATGATTTTGGTACGGAACCCTAAAAAGTACACGGCAAACCCACCACAACAGGAGTAACAGACAAGGGACTACCGCAACCGTCGAGAATCGAAATTTCGATTTTATTAAGTTACGGTTGATTGACGTATGCACGTGGCATCACTTTCGTCGCCACCATATCACGCCATATTATGGAGAGATGTCAAATAAATGAATATTCCACGTTCTGAAACACAATGGTGAAGGTTTTATGGAAAAAATCATTAATGACTTGTTTAAAATCATGCATAACGTAACACTGAAATCAATTATCACGATTTCTTAAATGCGTTAAACATGGGAGCACGACTTCACGGTATTCACGGATTTATTCGAGGACGTCACATAATAAGTGACCATGGTCTTGTGATAATAAATTGAATATTTTTAAGGCTCCCAATACATTTTTAACATCACAGCAATCCTAATACGAACGCGAGAACGCGAGTATCACCCTAGTAAGCGGTGCGACCATCACGTGGTCGCTTAAAACACCTCCACCTACATCAACACACCTACTCAAGCCGAAAAACTAAGAAAAAACTTGCCATAATCGTGTAGTCGCGTTGTATTAGGGCGATGACTTTAGATTTTTAAATAAACTTCATTTCGGTACACCAGTTAAATACAATGCTAAGTACATTATTTACGGGCTTTTTGAAAGCTCTAGTAATTTCCGCTGGACCGATAAAATGAGATATATGATACACGCATCATCTAGCCCCATAACCAGTAATTGTCAAGCAACACAACATTTTATGTGTCTTATTATTGATATTAACACATTGTTTTTATAGACTAATAAGCCGATAGCCGAGGGCTAAACAATGGAACATAAACAACAAAAGCAGGATAACGACGCATTAACCCTTTAATGCTCGTAATACTACGCTATACGCGCGGTAGACAAACAACATAAAGTTAATACGCATGTTGACAAGTGCTTCCAATACCGAGATCTTGAGATTCTTGAGATACCGCTCCCGGTATTTAATTTCTAAATAAATTCGTCGTGTATTTTCAGAGCTTTTTAATCGCCCGATACTTTTATGAAGGGGCAGTACCAGGATTTCAAAGTCCCCGGATACAAAACATCCCGGGATGTAATACTGACATCGGAAGCCTTAACAAGTAATCACGCGGCCCGGTTTTTACAAAAATGAATTGGATGAGCGATGAGCATTAACCAAATTGATTGCATTAGGTATTTCAATTTCAATGGAGAATTCGGTTTATTTTGGAAAGCAAATGATTGAGTTACTTTAGAGAAATCCAAGAACACCAATGAATGTGCCTTTTACAATTGAAGAGTTTTCCGTTCCACAACGATACTATCATCACATTAGAAGATCAGAACCAAAGTCCAATGAGACCTTTGGAAGTAGGTATTCTTTCAAATTAAATATTAATATTTCAAGTCAAATTTCACTTTACGAAGTAGGTAATAGTGGTAAAAAAACAGATACTTAGACTTTAAGAAAGAAGCCGGTTTCTAATTTGGAGACCGGCTCCTTTCTTGAACTCGATTGAGAACCAGACTAAGCTTAGAATTTTTTGGACTGAAACTAAAACTAAGCTTTTTACTGTTCCTCTCCGTCAAACGCAGTTACCAAATTGTAAGGCTATAAGTTATTTTCCAACGTCCTTTCTCTTTTCCACGTATGGTCACATTCACATTCTACAGGACATGTTATAAACTTATAAAATAGCTTAACCACTAACACGTGTATTTAGCTCAATAGCATGTACTTATCATTAACATCAGTGCAACAACATCACTTAAACATAAGATTACTTTGATAGCGATCTAACTACTGTTGAAACTCATCACAGTGCACTTTTTGAATGATTTACGCAACATTGTTTCGTGCACGACTATTTATCTCGATCTTGACGTAGTTGAGTCTGCAAAAAATGCAAATTTGTGAAATATTGGCTAGCGTGGCGGAAGTGTAGCGACGACAACGCACGAATTTTAAAGAATTTGTTGTCAGGGGTGAACATTGTCATACTTTAGGAGGATAGCTTTATTCCCTGATTATGCCATGGCTTAAAGAGCCTGGCATCCGCGGTGGCAACCTTTGGAGGACAGCGATTGTCAAAACTCTAAAAGGCATTTTCAGAAAAAAGTGCATCATTTTAAAGAAAATGGGTCCTCGATTTTCCATACAAAAAATAATTGTCAGTGTCGTAACGGCCCATACAAAATGTATGAAAAAATTCTTTACGAGACTGACCAAAGAAATTGACACTCTTTTTCTTGTTTTAAATCAATAGTACTCGTGATTCTGGTTATAAAAAACCCAAAACTTCCTATATGTATTTAAAAAAAAAGAAAATGGTACACTATTTTTGAAAATGCCCTAAAAAGTAATATTTTTATATTTAAGGTTTATTGTTCATATTTAAGGGATCAAAGGGCGCAAAGTGAATAAGAATGAGCTTTACGCAATACAGAAATGTATGTGCGATGGATTTATCAAGATCCTCGTTAGTAATGCTTAGGGCAAAGCAACAATTTTGCACGGCAACACGGCAGCCAATTGGCTCAATCAAACGTCGACTTTAAACACTGTTTGAGTAGCTAAATTATTTCGCGGCATTAAGTACGGACTACCATCTGATATCGCCACCTTACCACTAGCTTATGCAGGGCATTGCGACTGGCATTTTTATAGTGTCGATTTTTGCCACGGCTCAAGGAGTCCGGGATCCTCTTGGTAACCTAACCTAGCACTAGCCTAATGTACTATTAGCTTAAAGTTCTAGGATAACAAATAATAGGCAATCCTAACAAGGTTTAGTTTTCCTTTAGGTGTTGGTGGTGTAGCCAATCTTAGCTAAGAGGCGAACCATTACTCCATTAGGATACAACCACAGTTTTTTTTTAATTCTGGTGACAATAATTTGTGATATTGCAACCAAGAATGGATTATTGATACAGTACCTATGTTGCACCAGTAGGCTAGTACGGATTATCATGAGCAATGAACTAACTTCATATAAAGTACTAAGAGCACGACCGCTGGTTCAGCAGACGCGATTTCATTGCATTCTTCCCAATTATGAATGAGCGATACAATCACCGTCGAAAGTTAATCAGTACCCCGTCACTTTTAATTAATTAAAAGGCCAACATTTTAACTGTACTTTACACTTATGTACAGTCAACCAATTGGAAACCTAGGCCACTGTAGGACTATGTCATAGTGACGCTATAAATCAGATTGTAAGAAATCTCTAACTGCTTGTCATTTTGACATGGTTCTAGAGTGGCCTAGGGTTCCAATTGGTTGACTGTACCTAAGCATTTATTTAAATTACGACCAAGCATTTCTATTTTTCATAATTCACGAAAAACAATATAACGGGTTTTATAAACTCCAGTCGGGATATAATGTTGATGTACATAAAGTAGACGTTTCGTCAGAAGACGTCGGAATTCAAGAAGACCCGTATCTATTTCTTCATCTTTTAAAATAACTGAACTAATTCACCTTATCATCAGATCCCAGCTGAAACTCCAAAGTCCAAAAATAACCTTTAATATAAATCTCATAAGCTTTCATTTCAACCGGTAGATTTTACGAGCTAAATTTAGTCAGTCTAAATATAGTCACACTTGAACCTTGTTAACGCGGACAATGCTGACAAGTAAAATGTCCTTTTAGGATAACGAGCAGAGGTGTTAAGCGCTAGATTGTCTGGATTCTGTCTGCCTACTTGAGTTTTAGGCTAAAGGAGTCACTTCGACGTGACATGCATGAATGAACTTGATAATACGGTCATATCAGTGCCCAAAACTGCTCAGTTTTATGCCGCTTTTAGCTATTAAGAGGTTTGAAGATAATAAAATTGCGGTTTGCAATAACAGGTTGCTAGCCCCAGCCCCACAAGGCCGACAACTGACTTGAACCCATATCCCACAGTTGACTTCTACGGTACTCACGGAAGGAAAGGGGGTGGTGAAATTCTCACCACACGGGCAAGTTGTACTACTTTTAGTCTATTATAAAGACCCTGAGACCTTATTTATTTATTTATTAATTTTCCTTCCACGATAAAGTACCAAGTAAAGAAAAGGATTAACACGCCTAGGCAACGGCATTGTGTTTTATTTTGTATTTTGGATGGATGTTTCTTTCACTTATGATATTTTTAGGATTCCGAAGCCTAAATGGCAAAAACGATCCATTTAGAGTTTCGGCCTGTTTGTCCATCCGTATGACACAATTGACACAGCAGTTCTACTCAGTAACGTAAAGCATTATGTTAATTATATTACAATTAGAGGTGCATTTTGTGTGCAACAGTGTCAGTCATTTTAATAAAATGAAAACGGTATGTAGATAACTTGAACATGTGTATTAACAACGCGCCCTTGGTATGTGTAAATATGGTTTATTTATTCATAATGTTTAAAAAAATGCTACTATAAGAGTAAAAGGAATACGCACATCGCGTACAAGGATTCAATAAGAGTGGAAGCTATAAAATGGTAATATTTTTTGCTTGTTTATGCATTTTGAGTACAAAATCTATGTGTGTGTGTATCTAATCTGTGTGTGTACTCCATTAACTCCATTTTTATATCTAATTGTTTTTAACTCATCTGAAGTGCAAATGTCGTATTTATTATGATAATAAATGTCGATACTTGTGCCGAAAATTAATTGGAGTTTATTCCATCTTTACATCAACGCTAACCTCCGTATGTCTTAACTCTTAACCGACATCCACGCGGACGCTGTGTCGGTGTCCCTGACCTCACAATAATCAGTAGCCAATTTGATAATATGGTGTTAAACTTAAATTTGTCCTCATTCCCAATTAACAACGCTATCAATCTTCTATGAAAAGGCATTTCTAAGTTTCTTAACGCAAACTAATCAATCATAGGTACTGTACTGTTAAAGAAAGTTACTATAAATATATTTAAGTATGATTAATTGGTATGTCTAAACCAATAGATGTGACAAATCGTGCAACAAGTTTAGAAACGCCGATGGAAAAAGCCATTTCCACTTTCGAAATGAGCTTATCTCGTTTCATCGGAACCGATTAGAAATGTTTACGCATTGATGGAGTTGTTTGGTATCTATGTAAACAGAAACTAGCATTGTCCTTATGGTGGAAGGCATAAACAAACGCAGCTTGTTTATCTTTTAAAGCTAAGCGAAGAATAGTACAGACGCTATCAGACATATAATCGATTGTACCTCTAAATAAATGCCCATGAATATCGGAAGATATTAGAGGGCATTTTAAAAGATTTTTAACGTTAAAAAAATGCGAACCTTAAGTTATGATAACGAAATGTTCAGTCTCTCGACATAAGAAAAACTCTTAAAATAGCTACTATTTTCACAAAGTCAACCGAGAGAGGTTGAGGATTTCCAACTTTATCAATTTATTTGTTAAACATAAGTTTATCCAGCTGTAGCCAGACGGCTTCTTCGCAACAGGTTACATTTCTAATTTACAAGGTTACAGCTACCAAAAAGGGAGAAATGGCAAACTTTTTTGCAAATACCTAATCTTCAAAAACTCCCAAGCTCATATAGGACGGTGACCATTTGTACCTATTCCGTATTAGAAAAAGTACCTATACCTCATTGGCGATGGCGGAGAGTCAAAACGTTCTTTGGGCAAGCCTGAGTCGTTTTCTCACGCAAGGGAAGCTTCGATCGAAGCTAAGCGAAGAATAGTACAGACGCTATCAGACATATAATCGATTGTACCTCTAAATAAATGCCCATGAATATCGGAAGATATTAGAGGGCATTTTAAAAGATTTTTAACGTTAAAAAAATGCGAACCTTAAGTTATGATAACGAAATGTTCAGTCTCTCGACATAAGAAAAACTCTTAAAATAGCTACTATTTTCACAAAGTCAACCGAGAGAGGTTGAGGATTTCCAACTTTATCAATTTATTTGTTAAACATAAGTTTATCCAGCTGTAGCCAGACGGCTTCTTCGCAACAGGTTACATTTCTAATTTACAAGGTTACAGCTACCAAAAAGGGAGAAATGGCAAACTTTTTTGCAAATACCTAATCTTCAAAAACTCCCAAGCTCATATAGGACGGTGACCATTTGTACCTATTCCGTATTAGAAAAAGTACCTATACCTCATTGGCGATGGCGGAGAGTCAAAACGTTCTTTGGGCAAGCCTGAGTCGTTTTCTCACGCAAGGGAAGCTTCGATCGAGTTCTATGAACGCTCCACCATTGCATACCTATATGTTGACCATTGCTTCAAAAATCCACCAAATTAGAATCACGATTATCAAACGCACAAGATCGCGTGTCAATAAGGACTACCGCGAGTCGATTTTCCGCTAGTGGCGCTAGTGGAACGTGGGTCCTGCGGGAACATTTCAAACGTCACTTTGAAAATTCCCTCATACACTGACACAGGATCCACGCATGAGTGGCGCCGCCTAGTGAGCGACAATACGGTAGCTCCCATTAAGTCAAATTTGTTGCCTGGGTCAACACCAAAATATAGGTGACAAACGAGTCGAAACTGAGTCGATCAGCCAAGATGCCAAGGTGATATTCAAATCGCGCATTGACCTCAAGAAATGATCGCCTGTGCTCAATGAGAGAATTAAAGATAAGTACTTAAGTATTGTCGATGAGACCACCAATTTTGGTGCCATAAAATGTGAACTTTTCGAACTGTTTAATCAAATAGAGAAATCGAAATAAAATCTATTGCGAAAGCAAGCTCTAAAACTGCTGCCGTTCAAAATGTTGTTAAAAAAAAAATATCTCTCTCGCTCATCCTATCGCTTTTAACCCCTTCTGGACCAGAAGACCACGCTCCCCTTTTCGACCGTTTCTCCTCCACGTACAGGCTCCGGTAATCTTTTGAGAAAGCAACAGAACTTAAAATTGGAACCATTTCGACTACATCGTACGTCAATAAGTACGTTCAAATTGCCAAAAAGGGGCACTTAAGTATCTAAGACTATCTTGTTGAAACTAGGTCGGTCCGCCAAGAATCCAGGTGCGTTATTTCAAGCACCCATCCCGCTAAGTGGACCTGCGAGGCTATAGGAAGCGAACGCCGCGAGTGCACTTATCCAATTTGAAACTATTATGATTTATTGGGAGACGGGGCGCCGACGAACGTCTTCGATGTTCGATGGAGGGAAACTGTGGTGTGGGTAAAAGACATTCCGTAAACTTGATGGTGTTTGGACACCAGCTTTGGAGCTATGATCATTATTTAAGACTCATGAATCGGCTTCGTAATGTTTAACTTCATGTTTTGTTATTTTGTATACTAGTAATATTTCTAAATACTTAGCACTACAACAATGCCAGCTCAGCGATCCAAAATCTACTTACTTGAGGCTTTGTTTTGAAGTAGGTCTTTCTCATCACGCGTACGCGGAGCCGAGGCCAACACGCAGAGGCCCTTTCGACAATTTAATGAAATGTAAGGGGTACACCGAGCGGATGTTGCACCTGCCCGAGTCATGGGACGCACGCAGAGGCAGCACCCGCCAGGGTGTATAAGCAAGCTATTGAGATTTAATGGAATCTAAAATATATTGGACTATTAGGACTTGGGGATTTGGATTTGGAGGTGGTTGACTAAATACTGGGTTATAGAGAATAAAATCGGACGTCTGCCTAACAAAATGGTAATCAATTTTATTTCCGGCAAACGGTGACTCGCCCACATAAGATGGGCCCCCACAAAATGCGACATCTAAGATGGCTCGCGGGCAACACCGGTATGAGGGCTCGGGGTAGAGACTAGAGAGGTGTCACTGGACTTTAAACATATAGCCTCGCGGAGGATCCGCGCCCTACGCGCCGCCCCGCGTAGCCGCCGCTCACCTCGGTGTACTGTGGTCTGCGCTACTACACTACCACTAATAATTATTATTTATTTATCTGCCTAGTGAGTTTATCTAGGTCCTCGCAAATGTGATGAAAAACATTGTATGTATCACGGGCGGTACAAGAATTACGAACTCGTGCTAAAATTATATTTATACTGGTTCGTAATTACTTGTTTACCGCCCTTACTATTGCACTATCCTGGAAAGAAAGTCCCATTTTTACCTTACTTTGAACTGAATTTACCTAGACAAGTCATATTTATCCTGTATCCATCTGGCCAAAAGTATCAAGCATGTAGCTTATAGGGATTAGGGATACAAAAAAAAACCGGAAGTGGAAACAAGTTGTCAAGTGTCCCCAGTTAGCTATATATCCTATCGCGTAAAATTGGACGAGCAACGACTCTACCAACTTCAAGTTTTTTATAAAAGAAACCAGTTAAAATTACTTGTTGATAACAATAAGAACCCTACGAATCCGACGCTCCCTTGGGAGAAATATTATCTACCCTGTACGTCGGTGTGGAATAATTTGCGAGGAGTAACATTTATTTATTATTCTTAAAAAACCGGCCAAGTGCGAGTCGGACTGCGCACGAAGGGTTCCCTAACATTATTTTTAAAAACGGCAAAAAATCACGTTTGTTGTATGGGAGCCCCCCTAAAATATTTATTTTATTTTGCTATTTAGTATTTGTTGTTATAGCGGCAATAGAAATACATAATCTGTGATCATAAATTTCAACTGTCTTCCTATCACGGTCCTTGAGATACATACAGTCTGGTGGTGACCAACGGACAGACGGACGGCGGAGCCTTAGTAATAGAGTCCCGTTTTACCTTTTGTGTACCCTAAAAAAAGGAGTAAGTAAGCCATATAATTTAAACTTTCGTGAGTCTACTGACATTACATTGCAACGGTTAACACTCACATATTACGGAAACATGTCACGCCTATTGTGATAAAAATACGTGAGTGTTAACCGTTGCAATTTAAAGGGAGTAAAGTTTTAAGCTTCGCGTGATTATATTTAAAACTAAACAGACGAAAGATTTTGAAGTTCAAATGGAGAATTTTTGAGTATTGCAAACATGTAAGTATGTATAAAATGCAACTTTGCAAGCTGATTTCAAAGGATAAGGAAAACTTTTCTGTTCTGTGGTGAAAAAATCCAGTTTTGTTATCCGGATGTTAGCATGAAAAGCCACAAACGCGGATAAAGAGATACAAACCCACGGATATTCATTGTGTGTACAACATTAGTCGTATTGTTAACAGAAAGCGTATTACCCGCTGTATAAATAGGTAGCTCTATTATTTCAACACCGCTTATCTGTTTAACACGAATTAAAACGATCTAAGTTATGGGAATTCTAATTTACATGGGGCGTTTTAAAGTTGGGAGTAGCTATGGTGTGTTATGGAGAGTACTTATTTAAAGTTTAATTACAGCGATAAGTCGGTTAGACCATATTTGTTTGCGTCGATAGGAAATAAAAAAGTATTTCAGGATTCAACTCAAAATATTTTGACGCAATACCGATAGTAGTAGTAGCTTTTGCAAAATTATACAGCTAACTAAACCAGTTACCCAGCGTCTGTAGAACTCGATCCTCTTTAAGTTATTAGGTTAAAAGGAAGATAAAAAGAATGTATGCAAAATCAGCTCCCGTTTCTCTTTAATACTTATAGTTTACGCGCCGCCAATATATTTTTGTTTTAAGATTTGTTTCGAATTCAAAAGGTAACACAATAGTATTTTCCACAGTATTGGTAATATTAATATGCACTGAAACATCTAAATTTGGTACCCTGCATTCGAGCGAAAAAGTGGTAGAAATGTACCTGACGGATTTTCGGTTTTCGAAATTTCCGGCAGGCTCTCACTTAGGGCCTACTAACATCGAATATCGAATATTCGAAATGCTCGTGTCACATCTCTTTCGCTCTATTTAGGTAATATACAAATGCTTCGTTCGTCTATTTCCCTCTCTATTGCTCTCACATATTTGGGCGACAAAGAGGCAAATAGACGAACGAACGAACGAAGAGATACATGGTAGACCCTCTGACTTCATCGTTCGTAATACGCAAGAGCGATAAAAGTCTCTAACAAAATGCTATAGATTTCGACACGTCATCTATTAGTTGCCTCCCGCTTCCACCCCCAAGTGCGAGCAAGATGCACTGACAGTGCGTTGACGTAGACGTAGACGCTGGCGACCATAGATACCTATCTACAGTAGATTTCAAGCTCGTGGTAAGCACAAAAATAGGCCCTTATCGTCATCATCGAAAATCGATATTTTCGAGCTGCATCTCTATCGCTCCAATATGCTCGAAATGCGATAGAGAGGGAACTGAGAGAGATATAAATTTTCGTTCGTTCGATTTTCGCAAAAAGGCAAGGATGGAAAAAGACGATGATTAAATTGATTAAATTTGTATGTTCGCAGAAGTTCCGCTTGAGTGTATGGATTCGTGAGTACTCTACGTGGACCATTCGTGAGAGACGTGCGTCATATTGGGTTTCCAATGTTCTCATATTTTGTATCTGCAGATAGGTATAGTTTAGCCAGTACTTCTTCTAAATTGAGCACAGTCAGAGAGAATCATCCTGTCTTTTAACCAAGGATTTAAGCATAGTTTTAGATACATACAATTTTCAGGATAAATAATGTCCAAATTATCAAACATAATTAGATTATTACATGATTACAGCATATTGGAGTGCTTAAAATTTATCAGATAATGTCAATGGACCCATGAATTTCATTCCAAAAACCTAAAAGTCTTTCTTTCTAGGTCATGTCTAATGCAATCATCCCAATTTTAGTAAAATTGAGCCGCCTTAGAGGCAACCGTTTGCAGCCCTTTAGGGTGTGTTACTTCAGAGCACTAGAATTGGACAGTGTTATGGAATAGCGAACTAAGCGCCAAAATCCGAAAAAAAAGTTATGAATGCAGGTCGGATATAAATGTGATTATCTATAGTATTGACTATTTCTGTGCTGAAAAATCATGCTTACAGCCTTATTTTAAGGGGTAGAATCAAGCGCCACGTTAAAATATGTATGGCCCTATGCTATGCACGAACTCGTTACGTAAAAACGAATTGAACGCCAAATTTACTTTTACAAATTATAATAAGCTTGTATTCTAAATCGCAAAAACGAGTTAAGCGCCATAAAGATGTTGTTAATTCGTGTTGGTTTAAAGATATCGATTTAACCGCCCTATGATGATGTCATTTAATTTGTTGTTATATTTTTACATTTTTCATTTTGATATAGAAGAAGAAGAATAAACAGAATATATATTTTTTCATGTTGAAAGACATGAAAAGTATCAAGCGGTTTGTTATATTATAATATCTTATGTGTACTAATGAATTATTATTAGTTACAACGCCAATTCTGCCATTTACGAGTATGTTGATTTTTTTGACATTTATAAAAAAAAGTTGATTGCAGTACAAAACTAATTTGTTAGACGGATTAGTCCTACTTATTGTGGAGGAAAACATTGGTGTTGATTTATTTCCAATATAACTATTTACTCAAACATATGGAATTTTATTTTATTCCATTATTCACTTCACCTCTAACAATTTGCATTAAAGAATCTAGCGACAAAATATGTCTCATAGTACGCTACGACGAAATAAATTAACCTCATCGCAGTATTAGTGCAATAAAGAATCAAGCGGAAAAACGTTAATAACTTCGAAACTTTAATAGGTATGGTGTTATTTTTTCAATTTATTTAAATTATGAACAGTTGTATAGGTTCAATGTCAAAACTAGCTTTTTTGCTTTAAAAATGAACTTACAACAACTGATTCAAATTTCCAATCTTTCGAGCTCTTTTTCTCGATTTCAACTATCGCTTGATTGCTTATTTCATAACACTGTCCAATTGGTCTTTCTCCACAATTTTGCTCCACATATCCAAGAATAATCAAGTTCTCCAGATGATGACTAGGCACACTAGAAAGAAGAAGGAAGACAATGACTGCATAATATGCCCAAAGGAGATTAAGGATTACACAATTTGTTCCTCTACAATAAATTTATCATCCATATAAAAGTCATTGTATGGGTGTAAATGTTAATGTGAAGCATTAAAACAATTATTTATAATAAATAAAAATATTATTATAATATTATGAAATATATTTAGTCCCTACATGCTACATGTTTCTGGCATCATAGGATGCCATTATGAACCTTCGAGTACCGTGCACGACGAAGTGAGGGTATTCGTAATTTTATTATAATATTAAGGCATTTTCGGATTTGCATTTGTGGCCACCTGACGAAGCCTGCGTTGTGGATGTTAACACACGAGTTCTTTTTTTTTTGTATTTTTTTTTGTTGGTGTGTTTTAGTTTTAATTTTATTTTTAGGCTTATTATCGTAATTGTGACCAACTTTGTGTGATTTAAGGCATATGTCTCACAATAGTTTAAATTTGATAATAAAAATTTGACAAAAATAAAGTGAGACCCTATAAAAACTTGGGTTTGATTACATTAGTAAAATTGATCTTGGCCAACATATTTATCTCACCTGAAATCTGGTAGCTGACTGCTGATTCCTGAACCGAGACGGCTTCTCAATATCTCTAAAACTGCTCTTTGTTACTGGAGACTTCCTCTGCATCACTACCCCATTGTTCGGCTCCAGCAACTTGTCCTTCTCACCAGGCTCTTTCTTAAACTGCAATCCTTCCGAATCATCTAATTTCACTGTGATATCAGAGGGGTATTGTATCTGGCCGTTTGTAGCTGCCATAGACTTAGCCGAACTTATTTTTCTGAACCGACCGATAATAACATCTTCCTCGTCATCTATGGGCACATTAGGTAAGTTTAGCTTCTCCGGCACCGTTGGATTTGGGTCACTTTTCACCGGGCTCAACTCAATGTCCTTTTCCGGCGAACTCATTTTTACCTCTTTTTACCGGCGTTTTTGTAATGAATATAACTCTGTATTTACGGTAGATTAAAATTCTTTGGACACATTTTGTATAGCGCTGCTAATTTGATGACAAAACTGTCTTATAAGTAATTTGGTGCACTTAATTTTGGTAAAGGTAATCAAAATTTGAAATAAATAAAAACAAGGCTTATGTTAGCGTCAAAGCCATGTTACACAAATATTGAAATGTTTAATATTCGTATCAAAATAAAATGACTTTCTGTCATAAAATTGATAATAAACACTTAAATTTCATAGCACGTGAAAAGGATGCGAAAACGCGCTGCGGACGTCCTATTACGAAGACGGATTTTAAATGAATGAAATGGAAATGACGTGACGTGACGCATCGCATTATGTTTTGTTTGAAGTTTGACGGATCGATTACTAGCTTGAAAATATGTATGAAACACGTTAAGGGATGTACAGACGTTTACGATTATCAGCACAACATCGAGTGTAAATTGGTTATTCCACTCTATCGCACTTTCGTATTTTCTATGTGAGTAGGCAATAGGCTATCTAAGTGTGATGGAGCTACAGTTAGAGTTAGACATATATGTAAGCAGATGAAACAACTTAAAATAAAATGTCAATTTTTCAGTCTTATCTCTCAATATATTCTTTGCTCTCAATCGCATTTGTAAATCTTACATAGAGTCCATGCTAAGTTTCCTAGATTTTGGTAGCACAGGCTGTGACAGTGTTAAGTAATCGTCATAATTTCGTAGAAGTTTGATGTTTAAAATAACACTCTAAAGTTTGAGAGTTCATTTGCCTGGAAGAGATTACGTGGTTTTACATGGCAAAATGTGTTAAATGGGCATATATTATATCATATATGTATATGTCATGATAAAATCCATAATATCAAGGCCATAAGATTATAGATGAAAGTACTTTGTACCTACTTTATCTTTATCGCTTTTGATCTCTGTAATATGTTGTCTCACTCTACTAATCACTCCGTCTAACTCAGTTGTGCTGTTAATTCGCGGGTGTCTGTAGAGCGCTTTTTTATCATTCATTCAATCATTCGTTCCGTTCAGCACGCCTACCACGAAAATTGGCATTGACAGGAAAACCTCTTTGCTTGCTACTCCAATGTGTAAGTGTGACAGAGACGGAGATACGAATCCGCAATCGTTATGGTGCCTCTACATGCTCGGGCTCTCGTATAGATTTTCTTAGTATAGGCCGTGATGTTGTTGAACGAGCGGTAATTCTAAACATGTGTGTGTGTTTACCTGGCTATATTGTTATACTTGTTTTATATCATTTAAATAAATTGATTTGTTATTGATCCATATTTTTCCTTTTGTACTTGCAGCTTTAATTTAAAACACGAGTTTTTTTTTGTCTTACAACGCGTGATGATTTTGATTAAAATTATTATCAGTGGCAACACTACACACTAAAAGAATCTATTTTTTAACTTAAAGGTCTAGTTACCAGGCCATTAAAAAAAAAAGAATCTATTTTTACTCTCTGTCAAATTAATTTTGTTTGCGGGCGGGACCGGTACGGTACGGTTGCGGTGTATCGGTGAAGTTGAAGTAGTTACTTACTTACGTCCTTGAGTAGTCCTTTATTTTATTTAGTTTATGTTACTTTAATAGTTTGTCTCGACATGGGTTTCGATGAAGGAAGAATCGTCCTCGACAGTGATAATGGATCATATTTCGCAGGGCAAACAGTGCATGCAAGATTAGTTTTTGATCAAAATAAGGTGAAAACTTTTCGAGGTAACTATAATCTTTTTTAATTGTGGTTATTGATCTACGTTGTTTTTCGTGCTGCTTTGTAGATAAACTCTCGGAAAATATTTTCCGTCCGCGGTGTTTTTACTTAATGATGGAGCGCATGTATAAAATATATGTATAAATTTTATTATTTGAACAGTTATGACATGAGAATTTTAAACTGATTGTTCAAAATGCCGAAAAATTATCCCCTTCTCCGTTTAATATAAAAAAACAGTACCATGCAGATATGACCCGCTGAACAGCCGCATTACTTAATAACTTTATTAGGTGTACTAAAGTTTGATTTTAATTAGGTGTATACATATTAATAATTTCAGGTATTTACGCAAAAGTTAAAGGTTTCTGCAAAGTCCACTGGACAACTTCACACTCTAGACAAGTACCAGATGGTAGAGGTGGTCATCGTACAGAGCACTACACTGAGACCCATGAATCTCATGAGGTCTATATTGAGAGGAAAGTTTACCTCGTTGGAGGAGAAAGTGGTAAGAACCTTTACATTATTTAATTTAAAATTTATTTAGAATTAGAGAGAGTAAACTGTTGTTTTCTGACATTTCATGATAATGCCACATTACAGTTTACATCCAGGTTTTTGGTTAATTAAAGCATGTTTAATTTTCGTAGTTCTACTCAATGTTGTTAACAATATCACTAGTTAAATTACGATTATTTAATGAACCCCTTAAGCATTTTTACCTTTTCTTGGCTTACAAGAATTTTTATAAGCCGTATGTCACTTCCTCGCCTGAGACAAATGTACCTCTCACATAGGTACTTCACATAGATTTAGACATACTTTATGCTCAGAAAATGTTACACTCTTTTGGCAGTTGTTTAATAAAAATGCCTTTTAAAAAAAACTTTTATTTTAACTAAGTATATGCAGCCTGAATTCATAAAAAGTTAACACTTATTGTCACGGTGTACAGATATTTTATGAGACTTGAAAATGCTCATATATTTATGAACTCAACTGTACCTTTAAAGAAGTGTATTCAATTGTATATTGTTATCAATTGCCTGCCTAAGTAACGGGCCGACAACAGATGCAAAACAAACCTTATTTCCTTATGGTGATGGATAATTTGCATATGTCGTCTGCCAATTGCTCATAGTCATAAGTTAAATAATTCAGTTCAGCCTAATTACCGTGGGATTAGGTATATTTGTGTAAGATTGTCACACATTTTTAATTTTTTTAAATTTAATTTACTGTTTAAAATGTTCATATTCTTTATGGTCCTAATCTATATGAATCCATTTAAAACTTTTAATAATATGTCACCAAGGCAAGACTTGATAAAACATACAAGACCCCATTATTCCTTTGGCGCACCCTTTCTAGGAAATAAATAAGTCACCACAGCAACCACTTAAACAACAAATGTCTTTGATAAAGAATTGCTTGCTTCAAGTGCTTTGTTACATTATCAGATTGTCAACCTTATGTATATGTGTGGTAAGGTATGCAATCGTATGATGAACTGATGAGTATGTGGTTTGTTTATTTCCTTGGCTGTAAGAAAGACTATCTAAGTGAGCATGTTTATGTACATATTTATTATATAACCTCATTGTAAAAATTTCGAAAATCGTTTCATACTCAACTGCACCCTTCTCCAAAACTTATCCAATCACAACATTTTTTTTAAAATCTAAATTGTAATGAAATTGTCTCAGTCGGACTGCCAGTTTTGGTGAATCCATGAACCATTAAGTTGATCTTATGATGGAGACAGAGGTCATTGGATCCCTGTGTTTCAATAAGGGTAGCATTGGGTTTGTTAGTATTGTCCAGATAAGTATTAAGATAAGCTTCTATCAAAATAGCTATTTATGCAACAAGTGCGAAAAGTAGGTGATTTCCGCCGAGTGTAACACGACACGAGACGAGTCAAAAATCATCTTTACGCACGTGTTTCATACAATGTTTTACTATGTATTGAGCGAGTAAATAAATAATTATTATTAACGGTACGGTAGTGTTCATTATAATTGTAGCACAGTACACCGGGGTGAGGGGCGGCTGAGCGCAGCGTGCGGCACGGCGGAACCCTCCGGGTGCCCGCTCCGGTCGTGCGTAAAAGTACTATGGAACCCCATTCCTGCACTAGTACGGAAAGGTGCTACTTTCAGCACCATTTCGCTGCGTTTAAAAACGCACTTTTAGAGCACAGGCACTGTAAATTAAGGTTATTGTTATCAATTTATCAGGGGAACACAAGATACAACCAGGCAAGCATGAATACCCATTTGACTTCCCATTGCCCGCGAACTGCCCATCATCCTTCGAGGGCCAATACGGCCACATCCGATACGAAATCAAGGTGGTGGTTGACCGGGCTTTCAAGACTGACCAGGAGAAGAAGATAAGGTTGACTGTGATAGCGCCGTTGGATCTGAATGCCGATCCGTATTGCGGTGTAAGTGCTTTTTTAATATCCTTGTTATGTGCACCTGAATTTGTGATTCCTGGTATGCCGGCTGGTCCGGATTAGGCTTACCTATATACCACTTGCTAGGTGTGGCAGCAAACGAAAAATGCGATTGCTTTTTTAAAATACGAAAATATCTTTTGAATTAAGTATGAATCATCAAGATCGGTCCACACATTTGGTCTCTAGTTAGCCACAAAGGAACAAACATACTGTATATACTAATAAATACATTAGGTCTTCTTTGCGATGCGCAGTCGGGTAAAAAGGTACCAGCATTTTGCTTCCCGATAAGGGGCTTAAGCCATAAAAATTAATTTCAAAATTAAGCTTATCAACAAGCCACAAAGTTGTCCCCATCACTAAAAAAACCGGCCAAGTGCGAGTCGGACTCGCGCACCGTGGGTTCCGTACAAACTTTATGTTGCAACTTTACCTAGAAATAGAAATTTGAAGTCAGCCACATGTATCGACAGATTGGGTCACTCGTTGGCACGGCATGAAGTTAGTATGCGAGTTTGTTTTTGCTTGATATTTCTTTATCACGTAAACCATTTTTTTTTTTGCACGATATCATATAAATTTAAAGAAAAAAAACAATCTAAGTCGCTTAAATTACAAATTTAGTTCAGAAAAGTTTTTTAATAAAAATTATAACAATGAAGTTAGGGCCAATGGTACATTTTTCCTGTAATATTTAGGATACTTAATATCAAGGTTGTGTAAAAAAAAACATATAATCTTATCATAATCTTCGGACATTAATGGCATTTTTTTCAACATTTTCGTTTATAAATAAAAAAAATCCTTTTAGAAAAAATTATAAACAATTGTTTTAGAATATGCAAATCTAGCCCTTTTTAATGAAATGAATGAAATGAAAAATATTTATTTCGAGTATCAGGTGACTCATAGGTGGTTAGATTACAAACTAAATAACTTAATACCTAATGTTATTCCTTAAAATTATTAATTAGCCTAAATTTCATAGACACTGCTGGAAATGTGTTTATCGCAGCAGTGTCTCATGTACGGGCAGTCTAGTCTGCCCGCTATCAGTTGCAGGATGGGGTTGGGGCTGGCCCGCACCCGGCGCACCAGGGACGTGCACCGCTTTCTCATGGTTGTATGGAAGCAATCCACGAGCGCTTCCGCGAACATCCCTGATGCGCTGCAGAAGCGGGGCAGCCCCGCCAGCACCCGGAACGCGTTGTTGAACTGGACCCGGAGGGCCCCGTAGGCCCGTTGCGTGTAGAACGCCCACAGGCTGCACGTATACAGGGAGGTGCAAAATGCCCTGAATAGAGTTATTTTCACCTCCCTTGTACACCGCGCGAACCTGCGGGAAATCATATTAGCCCTGACCGACAGAGCCCTCCGTTCCCGTTCAATGTCCAAGTTATCCTTGCCATCCGCTGATACAACATGCCCTAAATATTTAAAATATGTCACTCTATGTAGGGGAGTATCATTCAAATAAATGGGGGGCACTTCAGTGATTCGATTTCCTCCGATAGGGTCGAAAACCATAAAATGGCTTTTCGCGACATTGTACTTAAGCCCGTGTGTCAGAGTTAATGATAACCCACATAACCTAGTAACTAAACTTTTAATTTTTGCCCTCTCTTTATTTTTCATTGAAAATAAATAAAAATATATAAATACTCTTCTCTCAATGTGTCTGGATTAACTTCGTTTATAACTGTTCCAAATTTCAAATCGGTAATTAAGTAGTTCGAGATATTGAACGATGTGACAGACGGACAGACAGACTGAGTCCTTTTTTTACCATTTTGGTACGGAACTCTAAAAACGATCAGAAATGTTGAGAAAAATTTGTAAGTAATTATATTGAGTAACACTGGTTTTTATATTTCACGCAAATTGCAGTGTGTTATTATTGTAACAGATAACAGAAACTTGTAAATAACAAAATTTCGCAGAAATCGGAAACAGTGTTACTCGTATCGTGTATGTGCAAAGTGTGTTATCACTATCAGCTCTGGGCTGGTACCACGAAAAGCTAACGATTGCGGATTTGTATGTCCATCTCGGTCACACTTGCATATTAGAGTGACAAAGAGGTTTTCCCGTCAATGCCAATTATCGATGTTCGTGGTAGGCGTGCTGCATTCATATTCATATTATGCCCCAATATATGCTAAATCAGTGCGGGTAAATGAAAGAAAGAAAGAAAAGAAAGAAAATGTAGGTATTTATTCGTGGCACAAATTTACAGGATATAAAAACAATATCAATATCCTCAGCATGGTGCCGGCCTTTTGGCCAGCGCTGATCTTCCGTCGGGGCCATTTGGTGAGACCACGGATGGCGACACAATGACATTAGGAAAAAAGAAAAATAATAATTATTGAATACCATTACGCGATTATCATTTATCGTAATTATTGCACTTATAGTTGCAACTGATTCATCATTGGGGGAATTGCACATGGCTTTCTGTCTGGTTTCTAGTATCAAATATTGCTATACTTGCCAGGACTGGTCACTAGACATTGTTACCTATTCGTTACCATTTGTATTGATTTGGATTTCATTTGGGATTCGGCGATAAAACTATGTTACCGAATTGAAGTTTAACTTCATCACACTCTAATGAATCAGGGTAATAGATAGACGCAACTCGGTCATAAAATGTAATTCATAATAATCAATTTTTAGTCAAAGGTACCACTTTGACAATTGTTGATAAGGTTTTATAAATACTTAATTGGAGTTTTATAATAACATACTGAAGACTCCAACGCATGAGGGAAAAACGTACCTACTGTACTTTAAACCCTATTATAAGTAATACATAATAGATCAACAGGAAAATAAAAAAATAAGTTCCCCTGAGTTCCTCATCTCGGATAACGTCAGAATAAGTACCTTTAATATAACTATTAGGTACACTAAGCGTCACGGAATTTGCACACCTACGGATTTTTCTTTAGCTTCGTTTAGTAGTATCAAAGAGATTGGAAGTCGTAGGGCGACGCGCAGGTTGTCACACTAAAGAGGTCCGTGCTCTATGAGTAGTATGTACTATAGCGTTCAGAATTGCATGCTCAATTTATGAATGAATTCATTCAAAAAGTGCCCATGCAATTCTGAACGCGTGTGTACCTTGTTTTGCTACTGTACGTATCTAGTACAAAGCAAATAGTATACTAATGGCCAGGGGGGAGCGTACAATTCATGCCGGTTTCGTCATAATGACGTGTATAACACCAAGGATGTCTATCAATACGTAATGAGTTAATGACAGATAAAGTCTATCAACGTTCGATTGTAATTCGAACGTAACAGTTCTGACAGTATTCAATGACAGCACTATTCGTTCAAACGTAAAAACTGAAACATACTCTATGAAGCTTGACGTCATTTGTCTGTAATCGGCATGAAATGTACGCTCCCTGCTAATGGCTCTGTGAGCGGACCCCAAAATGGTTGCACCATTAAAAAAAACTGTACTATCAAACCTGCGCTTAAAACTGCACGAGAATCGGTTGAGATGTGACCTGTCGGGGAGGATAGTAAGGACAAACACACTAAAGCATTTTTCGCCAATTTGATTTGGAGATGCGATCCGTAAATCCATTATAAAAAAAGTCTAATGACGTGCTTCTTTGTGTGATAATCTGATAATCAAGTAAAAGCCGGCATAGAAATCGAGCATTGCGTTGCAGGACTTTTAAATTTTAGTATCTCTGCGAAATTCAAACTACGTTTCCGTGTTCCGCTATAATACTTTCTAATTTTGCGTGCTTTTACTAAAAGTTAGCTCGAAAATAACATAACATTATTCCACAGGAGCCAATTGAGATCGAGATGAGCAACACCTACTGCTGCTGCTGCATGAGCCGTGGGGCTTGCGAGACCCTGGTCAAACTGCCGAAAGGTGGCTATTGCCCGGGCCAAACCATTCCAATTGAAGTCAGTTGCCAAAACCATGGCAATGTGGACATCGAGACTCTCTCCTTTGCTATAGAACAGGTAACCATAACTAATAGATGGAATTCTAGTGAGACGGCAAAAAGAGGCTTTTGCATAGGGCAGACAGTGCCACAATTGGTGCACATTGAATAATGTGGATATCTACCTCATATCCTTCCCTACTGAGCAGGTAAATATGAGTCATGAATGATAATATTTGTTCGATAAGCTGTCTTGCGTCAGGTCAAGTGATCGTAAGAAGGGTGTCGTGCAATTGCTGACGCCGCGCCATGCATAGGCCGCTTTTCGAGGAAGTTTTCGTTATTCGGCATCTCGATGCTGGAACAATATTCCACTGCCGTTGAGGAATTTGCAAAGTAGCCATAACTTGATAAAAATAAAAAAGTTTATGCTCACCAACATAATGAGGAAAACTGCAGAGTCGATACAAGTTGCTTGTAATGTATAGGTTAGTTTTCTGGTTTTCCTAATGCATACCTGGTATTATGATTTTTCTTAATTGTTAGGTGCTGGTTGTTAAGTGCTTTGTTTTTGTCCGCCATTTTCTAATAACAGCACTGTAAGTATTTGTAACTGGTAACCTTTCTCCGGAATCACATTATCGCGTCAATGATCTGTTCTGTGGTTTTTGGTTGTTTTATTTTTGATTTATTAAGCGTCTTTGTTATGTTATGATATTTTAATCTTTGTTACCTGCCGAGATCGCTCACTAGACGGTCCCATCGGACGATCAGCGCTGGCCAACGCTAGCAACATGCTGAGATGGGACAATTTTCGTGACACTTGTGCTATTGTTTTTGTGTGTATATTTGTTCTAGTGTTATGAATTATAATGAAACTCTAGTGAAACTGCCAAAGGTGGCAATAGCTCAGGCCAGGCCTAGTACAGTCAGATCTATAAATATCTTTACACTTCGGAACTTATTACAGGGGAAGAAGGGTCAAAATTGAATACAGATGCATATATATTTATGAAGCCGACTGTACCACGAAAATCGAACGATCGAATATTTGTATCTCCCTCTCGAGTGACAAACTGACAAAGAAGTTTTACCGGCTATGACAATTTTTGATGTTCATGGTAGGCCTGCTGACGTGCTGACCCTTCAGCAATGTGGATATTGAGACAGTCTCATTAAAGGTGTTTGTAGGAACCAGTCTAAAAAATAAAAATAGCCTTTATCCTCCTTCGGTATAGAACCAGTAACTATAACGCATAGATTAAAGTCTAGTGAACTGTCAAAAGGTGGCTATTGCCCGGGCCGACCATACCTATTGAAGCTGCGAAGACTACGGCAATGTGGATGTACGGGATATTTCTTTAGAACATATAAGTAACTGAAGCTGTTAGAAAAACTTGCCCAAATGTGATTATTTTAGTAAAAGGTACTTTGGTACTTTGTCGATTGTCGATAAGGCGCTAATGCCACAAATATTGATTTAGAAATAAACCTTTCCAGCAATCGACAACATGATACCTTTTGCTAAAAACAAGCACAAATGAGGCTACGGCCTATAGATAAATGTATCATTGTTACGGTGTACATAAAGAATACAGAATACCCGACCTTGTAATATCCGGATCGCAATGTGTTGGGTCAATCCGCGGCAAGAGTAACGTGAGTCACCGTTTAATTGTATGTTCCTTTCCTTGTATTCATGATGCAAATTCAAGTGATAATTTATCTCTAAAGAAGTGTTACTTTCCCTAGATATATCTTGAACCATACATTTGCATCCGTAATTCAAATAAACACACATTGAAGCGTGACTCGCGTTACTTTTACGTGAACTGACACTGTTGCTGAGTTAAACCTAATACATAGGTAACATACGCAACGTGTCAATTTACACAGACGCTGATACAGCAAAGCTTATCAAATCAAGTGCACTTGTAAATGAGAATCATACATTACAATCATACATACAAAATTAAAAACCACCTTCTTGCTGATATTTGCGAATCAATTTAAAAAGATTTTTTTAATACTTTGATTTGATTTTATTGATATCAAGACATTATTTATAACATTTTGAAGGGTTGCAATAAATTAGTTGCAAGACGAAGACATATGAAGTGGACACTTGAAACTAATGGCGTCAGGCAGTTTTTGAAACGTCTGAATGTGGGCTATTGGGCTGTTTCGGGAATTGATTAAGCTTGATGTTTTTGTATAGATAGTTGTGGAGTGCATTGGACAATCTGTTTTGAGAATCTTTCGGAAACAGTCGCAACCAACATACTACATTGCGCCTCGCGATATTAACCGTCTCGCGTTAATACCTATGCCTTTGGTACTATCTACTATCTAGATTACCTAAACCTAACTGTTCGTTCCGACATATATATTCAATTGAAACGATTTTATGTATTTTAGATCCAATAAACACTTCAGGAATGAAGATCGCGACTAAATAGGAGACACATGTTTGATCTCTTGAAAAGTGAAAATTTACATATCTTGAATGAATAACTGTGTGCCTTGAAATATTGACCTTAGTACAATAAAGGCTGTAGGTAGGTACACTAATGACCAAAGATAAAAAAATATACCTACGTTTGTTTATAATAAAAAATAGTTGATTTGACTTCTAAATGAAATCAAAAAACCAAAAAAAATTAAAAAATATGTTTTGGCCGCGCAGTTTCTTTAATTACCCTTATGTGCCTCGATGGGTGAGTCCGACTCGCATTTGGTCGTTTTTTTTGTTCTAAAACCAGGCCGGTCGGTGATAGTGCGATCTTGTTCACTCTGTGCGCTGGCTTGTCTATTGTCTGCCTCTTAAGGGTTCGTCTTATCGGGGCATTCCAGAAACAAGGTTGGAATGTTATCGCGTAACCTCTTTGTATACCCTCTGCCCTTTGGGATTTTATTAATTAATAGCCATGGTAAATTCCAACTGAAACATCAATTGAACTTGCGAGGAATAGTTACGATATTTAAACGGCCTCCTAGCCTAGTTGGTAGTAACCCTGCCTACGAAGCAGGAGGTCCCGGGTTCGAATCGTGGTCAGGGCATTTATTTGTGTGTTTATCACGAATATTTGTTCCTGAGTTATGGATGTTTTCTATGTATTTAAGTATTTATATGTATCTATATATTATATATATCGTCGTCTAGTACCCACAACACAAGCCTTATTGGGCTTAATGTGGGACTAAGTCGATTTGTGTAAAATTATCCCTAAAAAAAAAGATAAAAAACCAGTGTCAGAGCCCCTCATTTTGATTTTTAATTATATACCTACCCTATGACACTCCCACGCCTAAAATGAATCTGCTAACCGTTCATTATACGTTGGGATTTCCATAGTGGGTATGTCCCCCAGACAAATTTGCTATACATCGATTGACAGATCCGGCGGATATGCCCGAACGTATATAGCCGGCTAAAGACAATGCAACATGTCAAACAATGTAGATTAAATTGTAACTATTGTAAGGCGTGACAAAAGATACCGACTTACATACCTGCAAAACATGCCCCTCTCCCATGGTCCCCAAAATGTATTCTTTGTCCCATGTAGTCAGTACAAAAATTAAAGATATTAATGCTCCAATGTCCTTATGTTGACCATGTCCTCATTTTCGAAAAACTAGTTTAGGTCGGTAAAGAGAAATCGTATACGCTGTAGATTATGCGATGGCCCTTTCGAATTAAAAGCCGTTACAAAGCAACTTGTATCTACCCAACGTATAGTCTCCATCTAAAATATAATTATATACTTACCTACCTACTGTAAATATCTTCTCATGAAGCTAGCATTATACAGGGAGTTCTATGATAATATTAATTCTGTCAATTCGGCCTGATATCTTTTTAATTTTTTCGATAGCTACATAATAATTTAAATGCAGATCCCTAGAGCAAAAACCCAAAGAAATGTACTCAATTCAACAATAGCGTCTAAGGTCAAGGATTAAGTAAGTAGAAAAACCTTATTTACTTACACATCAATCCATTGGAATTGTGAGTTCCTTTTATATTAAAAAATGGTTGCCTGTAAAGTCGGTATACGGGCGAAAGTTTTACGTGACAACGACTTTGAGTGGTAAAATACTGTGCTCGAGTGGAAGGGACGCGTGCCTTTCACTTTTTATGTCTGTCTCTCTCGCTCTTAGGCGGGCTAACCATGCCCGAGTGGAAGGGACGCGTGCCTCTCACTCGCTCTCATTGTGAGCGCATAACGTGAGCGGAGCGTAACGCAGTTTCTTGAAGTGTCACCCGGCAAACCAATTTATAAGACGTTGTCACGTCAAAACCGGCCGGTTTGTTTAGCGGCATTAGAAATACGTA
This sequence comes from Lathronympha strigana, assembly GCA_949128165.1. Classification (NCBI taxonomy): domain Eukaryota; kingdom Metazoa; phylum Arthropoda; class Insecta; order Lepidoptera; family Tortricidae; genus Lathronympha; species Lathronympha strigana. The sequence continues at coordinate 10,114,924 of OX421915.1, forward strand.
ATCTGTAAAAATTACAACTGTTTATCTATCACGGTTCTTTAGATACAGCCTGGTGACGGACGAACGAACAGACGGACGGCGGAGCCTTAGTAATAGGGTCCCTCCCGTTTTACCCTTTGGGTAGGGAACCCTAAAAATGATTAATTGTTTACCTACATACCACACTTACACACGAATATGTGATATGATATGATACAATATCACTCGTATCTATTCCCATTGCCTAAAAATAAATATTTACCCCGCTAGAAATAAATATTTACCGGCTAAGCTTTTGGTAGCTCATCAGTCATCGTCATCGGTACGGTAGAGCTTATGGCACCAGTGGCCCGAGTCGGGCCTAGCTCTGTGCACTGCCATAAGCTCTACCGTACCGATGAGCTACCAAAAGCTTAGCCGGTAGGCCCGAGGCGGCAATTTACATCAAATCTCGATATAACATTACTTTGAGATTAAGAGAGGTATGGGCACAGCGGATGCATATCGTTTAGTGTGGTAGGGCACAGCACAACGAATGCCGTCTCGCTCAAATCTGGAGCAGAGCCCATCTGGGGAAGTACCTCCACTTTACAGAAAACCGCAGTTCAATAACACTAAACCCTACTCATAGTGTTGTGTTTCTGTTGATGAGTAAGGTCGCCAGAGCTCCAAGAGGATTCACTGTGTTGACAGCTGGGGACCCACGGAGTAAAGCTAGCCGCTTTAGCTGTCAACACAGCGAATCCTCCTTTTTTTAAAGGGTCGGCAACGCGCATGTATCCCCTCTGGAGTTGCAGGCGTCCGTAGGCTACGGTGACCGCTTACCATCAGGCGGGCCGTATGCTTGTTTGTCACCGTCGTAGTATTAAAAAAAAATTAGTTCACCCAAAATTTTGACACCCTGCTTATTCAACCAGTATAAATAGCGAAAATACGTCACAATTGTCTGGCTGGAGGTCGTAGATTGTAATTTTATTCATTTGGCGAACGTGTTTTTTTTTGTGGCGATGACGTCACCCTGACGACAGTGCTCACAATGTGTGGTTTGAAACAAAGATAGTACCTAGAGTACATATATTAATTACTTTAATTAGCAAATGATGACGTAAAATAAGAGACTAATTCTTAACATAGCTTTAATCCACATAAAAAAGAATGTGTTTTTCGAGTAGAACTATTTATAGATTTCGATATGTCCGTATCTGGGTAGGGTTTGGCCTTGAATCGCAAAAATGATTTTGTTTGAGAATTTGCGGCGTGTTCAAAGGTTACTAAGAATTTAAACATGTAGACAAGTAGAGCGGTGTGATTTCGATTCCGAGAAGTATGGCGCCGTAATTATGCTTAATATGTTATTTGCAAAAATGACACATGTTCATATTATCTAAATATCTTTTTTTACCATGGTAAATGAGTGAGTACTTAAATACAGGTTCTGTCGGCCTAACATTTACTTACTTCTACGTATGTGCTTTGATTTACCATAAGCTCTTTTTAGTACAGCCCCCTTACCATGACGTCTTAACGCGATTCAGTTAAGGTTATCTGGAAAAAATCGCTTTTTAGCAATAAGGCCGCCTGTTTTTTGCCTCTGTGATAATGAAATGTTTTTACCTTGTAAATGTTTTCTTGTATGTACTGAGATGTGCAATAAAGAGTATTCTAATTTCTATCTATCAATTTGAGTCGCTGCCATACAACTGAGCACAGTTAAGAACCTAAACTGAATCGCGTTAAGACGTCATGGAAAGGCGTGGCGGCGTGGTGTATTCAATAAAGAACCATAACTTTACCGTCTAGGCGTCTACATAGCACCTATGAGAAGTGAAAATGTATTAAAAATACTCACAAACTTAACGTTTTCAGCACACAGTCTTCCACGCGTCTCACAAGCCCGGTACAAAGAGCGAAGAAGACACAGTGGCTAAGCTAAAGAAGGGCCCCATACCTGGCAACACCTCCCGAACCTGGACCGTGGAGATGGACATGCCTTCCATGAACCTGTATAACGTCGCCGCCTGCCGGTACATCGATATCGACTATGTATTCGTGGTAAGGATACTTACCCTAAGGGTGACCCTTTTGTCTTAATTCAAATATCCTCGGCCCAAACTGCAAGTAAGACACAGTGGCCAAGCTAAAGAAGGGCCCCATACCTGGCAACTCGTTTCGCACATGGACCTTGGAAAAGGAGATGCCTACTATGGATCTGCATAACGTACCTGCCTGCTGGTATACCAGCATTTTTTTACATCGACTTCACATTAACATTCGCAGTAAGCTAAACCCTAAAAGGGTAACCGTTTGTATCTTAATGCAACCCTATTTGTAATATTGGCGTGTAGCACCCAATTTACAGCATGACTGAACTGCACATATTGAGCCTCTTCCTAGATTAAGTACTGCAGAATAGGTCCACATACTTTTTGTTCCTGAGTCATGGATGTTTTCTATGTATTAATGTATTTTTATATTATATATATCGTTGTCTAAGTACCCGTAACACAAGCCTTCTTGAGCTTACTGCGGGACTTAGTCAATTTGTGTAAGAATGTCCTATAATATTTATTTATTATTTTAAACTTCATTATTTTATTTTAATTTACCTATTCGCTACTTTTCCGCAGGTCAAAGTATCGCCAGATGGCTGCCACGAAGACTCCAAAGAACGACGCCGGATTGTCATTGGCAACATCCCCCTCCGAGGCTACCAAGACGACATCCCCAACCCAATGCAACACCAAATGCCGATGCAGATAGAAAACTACCAAAACGCTGCACACTTCGGGCCCGTCGTCAATCAACCTATGCCAAACGTGGCGCCTTACCCTGGCGCTTACCCAGCACCTAACCCTTATCCTGTCGCTAATTCACCTTACCGTGATAACCCGTACCCTAGTGGTAACCCATACCCTGGTGCTAATCCCCCGTACCCGAATGCGAGTCCGTACCCCAGCCCGCAGGGTCCATATCCGAATTCTCCATACCCTGGCGGTGCTCAGCACGTGTCGCCATACCCGCCGCCGTACTCAGCTGTGCCTTCGCTGCCGCCCGGCACTAATGTGCCGTATCCTACGGGGGTGAGTATGAGTACCTATCATTAGATAGGTTTGCTTGTACACATTTTAATAGACTTTCACATATTTCAATAAACATTAAATTAGTTTTCATGTAATGATCGAAATATAGAGTATAACATGTCAATCGAAATGAAAAAACATCGTCTTAAAATCGATTAAAAACACGAAACAATTTTATTCTTTGCATTTTCTTGGCTTGGCATTGAAGATATGAAATATTTTTTCAGCCTACCAGCCCATTCGTCAACGCAAGCGCCCCCGGCCTGGTCCCAGCGACGCCAGATTCTAACGAGAAAAGTAAGTCACCGTATTATTTGTACTAGCAACCACTACACTTCTCAATGTACAACTTAAGACAGACAAAATATACGGCCTCCTAGCCTAGTCGGTATTGACCCTGTCTACGAAGCAGGAGGTCCCAGGTTCAAATCCCGGTCAGGCCATTTATTTGTGTGTTTATCACGAATATTTTTTCCTGAGTTATGGATGTGTTCTATGTATTTAAGTATTTATTTGTATCGATCTATTATATATTTCGTTGTCTAGATTTGTGTTAGATTGCCCCATTATATTTATTGATTATTTATTTAAAAATAGTATCCGACCGTCGTGTCATTATTTAAGTTTGCACACGACCATCTAGGGCGGTTTTGATGTTAATATGTTGACATGCCCTCAAATAGGTACGAGTATCTAACCTATTTCGCGAAGTACCTACCGACGATATGCGATATATCGTTCTAAAATCCGAAAGTTCCTCCAAAAGGAAGGGATCCTTGAAGCTCACAGTATAATAAACCGAAATGTTTTTATTTTTCAGAAAACCCAATAGATGACAGCCTCAACCCCCCTTTCAACCCTAGCTTTAAACCCTAAAACTACGAGAAGAATGATTGCAAATTATACTTAGGTGTAGCTTACCTGAGCAGGAGCATTACACGAGTATGTCGTTTACATGACGCGATTTTTTTAATACTTCAGGGTGCGTAGCCAAGATGCCAATCGCTCACGCTCAGTCGCTAACGAAACGCAACTGTCATTGTCACACTAATAAGGAAGAGTGATAGAGAGAGGTAGCTGCGATAAGTTATTAAGCGTGAGCGATTGGCAAGTTAAGAAAGTGATTTTGTGTCTGGTAATATATGTCTATTCAATATTCATGGCTTGGCTAACAATTTGGTAGTATATTCTCGAGATTTACAGATTTGATTGAAGTAGCTGGTATACAAAGCGAAAGCGTCACGTAAGCATCATTCTCGTGGAATGCACCAGCGGCGTCACAAAAACTATATTTTTTAAGAATTTAGTCCTAGAGCTAAGGGATTTTAAGTAAGTCAAAACAAATTTACATCCCTGGAATACTTAATTATACTTTAAAGGGCAGCATGTATTTTAAAGCAATTTCTAGTTCGATTATAGCATCTTTGGCATAGGTACCATGCCTAAACGCTAATTCCTTTGAACGCCATTCGGCGAAGGAATATGCCGTGGGACGCCAGTCCCCCGTAAGTCCTTATTGCATTGGCGAAGCTGTCGGTGGTAGCCGTCATTGGCCACAGTGGCAAGGCAAGATTTCCCGATGACGGCCACAGCCGAATGACAACTGTCATTGCTATGCTGGAACTAGAAGTTTCTACCTATGGTGCTTTTCCTGTTGTATGGGCTACTTATAAATGGCTATTTCTACTTATTGTATACGTATGATTTGCATGTGGTATAAAAACTATTGTTAGTAATAAGGATGTTAGAAATATAAGAGGTGCCAGTTATTGACAAAATCAAGATTTAAAAGACTTGGAAGGTTTACAATTTAAAAGCGCGATGTTCTGATTATGCCTCTCAGTGTTAATCTTGTAGAAATTCACTTAGATTGGAGAATTTTACATTAATATAACTTGGTTTTTGATGTTTTTAAATTAGGTAACAGTATAGCGAATTGTGATCTCGTGGGTTATGATTATGAGATTGGATAGATTTGAGAAACTTTCGCGTCTTCCATCAACTATACGAAATAATTATGCGCAAAATTATATAAATAAATATAATGCGTGTTGTGAGTTAAAGGCAATTTCAGCAGACTACATATAACACTTCACATACGTATATAAATAAACCAGGGATGTTGTGGATATTCGCATCCGCGACCGCGGATCTTTCGCATCATTTTTTAAATCCGGATCCGCCTCCGCATCAATCCATGCGAAGCTTATGCGGATGCGGATGTGGAACTAGTGGGTACAGGAACGTCTCGGCGACGGGTTAGCGCTAGGTAAAGTAGGCAATTTCACCATTACCCAATAGGAATATTGTTACGTTTTCGTAATTCGTCGATCGAGCTCTCACGTCCTTAAAGAATAGCGAGAAAAAAAGACGAGTTAGATTCCTGTTATTTATTTTCGAGTAAATAGTATAAATTTTTAATTTTTGGGGAGTTTTATGTAAATCTTACATCCGCACCCGTGGATGTGAGCCTATTAAAATCAATCAAAAAATCAGCATCGCAACATCCCTGAAATAAACACTAAATGTTGCCTGGAATGCCGTAGAGTCTACGGCTCGAAGTTATCTCAAACTCACTACACAACCATAATAACGAGATAATAAGAATTGTGCCATTATTACGTTTACAAAATAAATACGTTCTTGTAAAATTGCCTTCCTCTAAAGGACAAAATGTGCCTTCACTGATCTTTACCTCATTAGAGTCATTAGTAAGATTACAAGATTTTATATTAAAAAAAACGAATTAATTAATAATACTATTTACCCAGCATAGTACTACATACTTGCAATGTTGAATAAGATATTGTTATACTACAATTGTTATTAGTTATAAACATCATACGCTTAAAATGCTATTTTAAGTTTAAGAGTGAAGACCTCAGATTATTGTTAATATTCTACTTATGTATTCTTATATGAAGGCTTTATTTTAAAGTGATAAGTACGTTTTCTAGCATTTTGATATTTGAATAATGATTTTATTTTATTATGATGTTAATGAGTACGAGCATTTAATTTTTATAAGAAAGACATTTTACCTATGTATGTGAAAATTTGAGATTTAATAAAAGCTTATTCAAAAACCGCATTTTATTTATCACATGAAATAAAAGTAGGTCATCTCAGCAGACCTCTTTTCCATAAGTTTAAAATTCTCCCCTTGGCTTCCATGTATATATTGAAAGCTTGCCTATTTACCAATAGCCACCCAGAATATTTAAAAAAACGAGAAGAGATGTTTGGAAACGAGGTACGAGGCCAGTATAAAGATATGCTATACCAGCCAGCATGTAAATCTGATATTTATAAGAAGAATGCCTTTAATATGTGTATAGATTTGTTTAATAACCTCCCTCATGACTTGCGAATGTTGCATGGAAATAAATTTAAAATAGAACTGACTAAGTGGCTACATAATCATTGTTTTTATACTGTTAAAGACTATTTAGATTTCAAATTATGTGTAAAAAAATTGTGACATAACTTTGACATCCCAATCTATTTTTTTTTATTTTTCGCTGTGTAATTTATTATTAATTTAATTTAATTTTGGTTTTACTTTATCTGCAACAACATTATTTGATTATTCAATTCAATTCAATTTATTTATTTGAATAAATAAGGGTACATACAGATGATATAAAATATGAGCTCTCAATCCTTATTTTACCATAATATGGCGTACAAATATTAATTCGTTAATTATAATTAACCTATATTTAAATTCATGCGCATGCATTCTTATAATAATTATGGCACATAATAATTTACAATGTCAAGGTAATACTAGAATTTAATAAATAACTTATGTCCTAAAGATTAATAATAAATAATTCAAAATAATAAGCAACTCATAAATCACAACTTGTCTGAAACTCATCAATAGAATAATAGCAATTTTCTACTAAGTGGCTATACAATTTCTTTTTAAATAAATTAAATGGCATTTCCTTAAAACTATCGGTTAAACAATTGAATATTTGTACTGCCATTCCGCAGACATTATTTTTAACGAGTGCTAGATTTGCTTTAGGCATCAAAAGTTTATTCCTATAAGCACTTCGTTGTGATGTCATAGTAATAGTCTTAAAGTAATCTGGGTGGTTTCTGACAAAAATACACATTTCGTATATGTACATGGAGGGTAATGTCAATACTTTTTTTGCTTTTAAACAATGGTCTACAGTGTTCAAGGAAGTCGGCTCCATACCTGATTATTATTGATTTTATTGTTTTTTTTTGCATGTTGGCTTTATGTCGACTGAATAATGATACTAAACTATCTTTTAAGACCTAATTGTAACGTATTCTAGCAAATAAATATTTCTATTTCATTAATAAATCAATAATTTATTTGCAGATTAATAATTGATAATATACAGGAAATATTCCAAATAAAGAACATGTATAATTGTATAAATCTTATTTAATATAATTTTCATTATGCAACATAGCACCTTTTTCATGGCACATACAAACATTAGGACTTACATAAATCATAATATTCATAATTATCATTTTAATCAGTTCAAAGTACACTATTAAGTCTATTAATTATTGTAAATAATGTAACAATAGTAACTCACAAAGGCCTCAATCTTATAATACAAATGTAAGTACCTTACAAAATAACTTCGCGTTCGAAATCCTTAAACATTTAAAAATGCAAATGAGGTAGTCCAACAGGAATACTTGTTTTCTTTAAAATGGTTATGAAATTATTTATATGAAATAAACTTGCTATAATATAACAATATGTATTAAAGACAAATGTGAATAAATTATCATATAGAGTCAAACCACCACGCAATCTCTTCGAAGCAAATTAACTGTCTTATAGCTGGGCATTAACTCGTTAATCCGTTAATCGTTAATTAACGAAGTTAACATTTTCATTAACGGATTAACTTTTAAGTTAACTTTAGAATTTGTTAACGGACTCATTAACTTCCGTTAAGTTTTCCCAAGTCCGTTAATCGTTAATCCAGTTTGAAAATACTTACCAATAATTTTTAAGAAAAAAAAACCGACTTCATTTGGTTCCCGGTAAAAGTGAAATTTTAAATTTGTTTGAGTTAGCCAGTTTACTTCACAAATATCCAATACACCGCACGTGTAAGATTGAAAATTGAGGAGCTTTCTTAATGTCCCAGGGCTTCCATCATTACATGCGAAGTATATTCAAACGGAACTCCCTTGTATAATAAAACAAACAAAATAACAATGTGTTAAATTGGATGACAGACTGTAAATTATCGAGCAGTTTCAATATGCCATCCCTGATTATCAACATCAGGTACACTCCAGCAAAATGATAGCCACAGTAAGAAAATGCCTAAGCTAATTATGAACACCCTCTAATCACAATAAACGTGCCGTTCAAATTTGAGGAGTTCTCTGAATTCTTCAAGAACTCCATCATCAGACTAGAAATCAAATCAAAAAGATGAATGTCACAACTAGGATAATAAGTAGAGCTAGGTTTATTGACCAGTTCCACTTTGCCATCCCTGGTCTTCATCAAAATGTTGGCTCCCCCAAAACAATGTTTTAGTTACTTAAGGAAAACCTCAAATCAGAATGCATGTGCCGTTAAAATTTGAGGAGTTCCCTCAATCCCTCATGAATTCCATCATCAAAATAGAACTATAATCAAATAGGACTATCCTGAAGGTATTTCTTTACAAAGAAAAGATGAATGTCTCAAATCGGATGATAGAGCTGGAAATTACCAAGCAGTTCCACTTTGTCATCCCTGGTCTTCATCATCAGGTCCACTCCACCAAATTGATGATGTTCGTAAAGAAATGCTCGAGTGTCTTAAGAAACTACCCAAATCATCATGCATGTGCCTTTCAAATTTGAGGAGTTCCCTCAGTTCCTCATGGATCCCATCATCAGAAATTGATTTTGAAAAAAACGGGACAAACCTGGAACCATCTATTTTCAGACAAAAAAATATTTTATTAAATCGGATGATAGTCATGGGAATTACCAAGCAGTTCCACTTTGCCATCCCTGGTCTCCATTATCAGATCCACTCCACCAAATTGATGATTTTCGTAAAGAAATGATCGAGTTTCTTAAGAAATCACCCAAATCAGCATGCATGTGCCTTTCAAATTTGAGGAGTTCCCTCAGTTCCTCATGGATCCCATCATCAGAAATCGATTTTGAAAAAAACGGGACCAATCTGGAAACATCTACTTTCAGAAAACAAAAAAAAAATTGAAATCGGTTCAGTAATGACGGAGTTCTGAGGTAACATACATTAGAAAAAAAAATAAAAATAAAAAAAATTCAGACGAATTGAGAACCTCCTCCTTTAGAAATATTGAAGTCGGTTGAAAAGATACCGCACATACCGCGCCACGCGGCAAAAAACCTGTTTCCACCCGACTACAAATTTTCAAAAATGAAGAATTTCTCAATTCATGTGATTTTTTTATTATTACTCTTTATTTTTATTTTATTTTTATGTTATTTACGTCAGAACTCCGTCGATACTGAACCGATTTTAAATTATCCATGGTGGTTGCAGATTGGTCACATTTTTTTCAAAATTCATTTCTGATAATGGGATCCATGAGAAGTTGAGGGAACTCTTCAATTTTAATAGGCTTATACATGATGATTTGGGACTGTTTATTGTATAAAAAAACAACATAGGCAATACAATTAAACTTAGTGTTAATCTTTACATTTTAAGATTATATTAAGAAACTTAATCATTTTTTTACGAAAAACTATCAATTTGGTGGAGTGGAGCTGATGATGGAGCCCAGGGATGGCAAAGTGGAACTGTCTGTTAATTCCCATCCTATGAGACATTCATATTTTGAATTCATGGAATTCATGAAGAAATTAAAGAACTCCTCAAATTTTAACGGCACATATATGATTTGAGGGTTTCCTTATAAGGGCATATTTTTATTTTGTTGTCCGCCCATAAACTTGAAACATTTTTTTGAGGGTTACCAACATTTTGGTGGAATGTACCTGATGATGAAGACCAGGGATGGCAAAGTGGAATTGGTCGGTAAACACAGACATTCATCTTTTTGATTTGATTTATATTCTGATGATGGAGTTCTTGAGAAATTCAGACAACCTTCAAATTTGAACGGCACGTCCAACGTGATTGGAGGGTTTTCATAATTAGTTGGGGTATTTTCTTAATCAAGCCATCAATTTGCTGCAGTGGACCTGATTTTGAACACCAGGGATGGCATATTCAAACTGCTCGATAATTTCTAGCTCTGTCCTCCAACTTGAGACATTGTTATTTTGTCTGTGACCTCGGTGAGGTCTACAAGAGTTGCATTTGATTTTACTACAGATCAAATGATGGAAGCCATGAGACATTAAGAAAACTCCTGAATTTCCAAAGGTACTCGGATAGTAAATTGGATATTTTTGAAGGAAACTGATTAACTATAAGTTGTAGATCACTAACTCAAAGTTGCCCTTTTACCACGTGTTAACGGATTAACGATTAACGTTAACTTCCGTTAAGTCTTTCGAAAAGTAGCGCTTTAACGATTAACGAAGTTAACTTTTTTTGTAACGGATTAGCGATTAACGAAGTTAACTGTTTGATTAATGGTGCCCAGCTCTGTGTCTTACTTTAAAGTATTATTTTAAACGTCAAACTTTTATTTAACAATTAATTTATGATGTTTACTTAACACTTTCACAATCTGTGCTATCAAAATCTAGAAATTTAGCATAGTCTGACTCTAATATTAAATTGTCAATTACACATAAATCTGCTAGCCATAAAAACAAATTCGTCTCAATTAGTGCTTTCTAAACAAGTTAAACGACGGATCTTCTTACATTAAATGTACCTACACCAAGTTATAAACTATGTCTAGAGTACTCAGACTTTTTTGTGTAGATTTTATTATTTTTAACGATTCTAAACCCTAACTGAGTCGGGGATAAACAATTTATTTATTTCAGCTTTTATATAGCTATACCTACCTATATCGTTAGGCTGACCGGATATCATATACTGGGTGTGTCCGGCCATGGGGCTATTAATCTAAGGCTTGATTGTATGTACTCTCCAAACTGAGCATCTTTTACTTATAGGATCAACCCCGAATCGACCAAAAAAAATTGCCTGGTTTTACATACATTTCGGCAAATCAAATATTAACATTTTGTATGGGTACATTGGGGTCAGCGAAATGTTTGGTCCCATAGTAAAACATACTCAGTTTGAGGAGTAAATGCAAACCTTTTATTTAAAGCCCCATCGTCAGAGACACCCAGTATATTATCCAGACACTGTAACTCAATTTAGACTGACTGATAAGTGATAACTAACACGGAATGAATCACATTAACTAGGTATTTTACATAATATCTTTGAAGACTTAGGATAAAGTAATAACGGAGACGCGAGAAAGACTGATAAATAATATCCAGATAGAGTGATTAATTTATTACATTGGCTAAACAATTTAATGATTTCGTACCTGTAATAACTATTTAGTTATTAAAACTGACTAAAAGGTTTAGGTACCTACTATCGCTTTCAGAATCGTAAGGGCAATTTATGAATGAATTCATTCATAAATTGCCCATACACTTATGAACGCGTGTGTACATAAGTAACCCTTTCTGCATATGGGTTACCAAGCAGGGCTATATTAATTATTGTGCATTATAGTAATGTAATAATATAATCCGTAATGTTTGAATAAAAATATTATACTCTTATTATATTAAAAAGCTTCCAAAAATACGCAATTAAATACACTTTGCGTTTATATCAAGGGGTTTACGTTACTAGGTTACAAAAGTTACATCTCACAATATTCGAACATGTCCCTGAAACTAACATTCATACTGGTGATACTAACTGTGACTTTTCGTTTTCGAAGATACCCTGCTGCCGCTTAGCAGTCGCCATCAAATATAATAGAAATAGGCCGAGGTGCTCAAAATATCTGAACAAGCACTATAACGCTTTGACAATGACATGACAGGTGTGCTCAGATATTTGTAAACACCCTAACCGCTCATATACCATGTGGGCCTTGTAACAAAAGCAAAAAAGATTATCGTAGCTACTACGAGTACCTTTTACGATCTCACTTTGGTGAAAACCTTCAGAATACGTAATTTTTAAAAGTTGTTGAACTAAAGTTGTTAGATTAGAGGATTACCTACGATACATTTTTTTGCTCCTGTCTTGGGGCCCACGCGGTGTATCTGATACTTACTCTGGAGGCGCGCTTGGGTTGTAAGGGGTAGGGGCTCCCGTGGCAGGGGGGTAAACTGGACTGGCTACAAAACCGATCACAGGGCCAGTAGGGTTAGCAGGATAGGGAGGGTTGCCTCCAGGGTATGGTGGATTCGCGCCAGGGTATGGCGGGCTCACGCCAGTGGTAGGGTTAACACCGGGATAAGGTGGATTAGCGCCAGGGTACGCCGGGTTTGCGCCAGGATATGAATTACCGCCAGGGTAAGGTGTATTATTTTGACCAGGGTAAGGGTAACCCGCTGGCGGAGCATAACTGCCAGGGTAAGCACTAACAGTAATATTAGAAATAACTTGTATAGTCTGAGAAGGATAAACGTAAGGTGGTATTTCTATAGGCGGTTCCCCTGGATGCGGTATAGGGCCTTTGGGTAAATCGCTTTGTAACGGATGCTGATAATCGCCGCCTACCATCTCTCGTATGGGAATTTGGCCTAAACAAATTTCCGTTTCGTCTTCTAGGTCATCGTTGCAGCCGCTGAGTAATAGTTTCAGCTGAAAATACAAAATTGATTAGGGAAATAGACACTTATCTCATGTAGAAAAGACTAGTAGAGTACGATGACTATAAATTACATAAAAGTCAACCATGTCTTTTTAAATTTTATGCGTATAGGCGTATTTAAAGTTTTGGCGCCCTGTACACAGCCCTATACAGGGCAACATCGAAAATTGGTGATGACGGGAAAACCTCTTTGTCACTACAATATGCAAATATGACATAGATGGAGATACTAGGAGAGTATAGGATATAGGCTACCTATACCTAGGTACTTCGTTTTGCGAAAGTAAAAAGCTCCCGAGGGCGTCGTCGCCGCCCGTTGCAGCAGGGATATTGTGGATATTCGCACCCGCAACCGCGGATCATCCGCATTATTTTCTCCACCGGCATCCGCCTGCGCATCAAATCGATGTGGAGCTTATGCGGATACGGAAGTAGAACAAGTCGGTACAGAAACGACTCGGCGACGTGCACCACCGTGCATTGCACCATTACCCGTAGGAATACCTATTGTTACGTTATTGAGATTAAACAGTTTTGAACACTCGCAAAAAACAATTGACGCTCTCTCCCCTAGGGTTGCCTAAGATTAGAAATATTATTTATTTATTTAACAAGAACGGTCATTATATAATACTGGTGACTGGCGCGCTGCCACGCGCGGGTTGTTTGATCAGCCTGTTATAATTATGTGTCGGTACCGACACAAGACAAACTACAATCGGTTCGAGTTCCGGCCTTACCTTAAAAAAGTAACCCACTTTGATAGTATTACAATTCTGCGTAACAACCGCTATTAGGGCCGGTATCTCGAAGTCATGTTCAAAGTTTCTCCTCGTTTTGGCGGGGACGGCGCCAGCCTTGGTGTATTGGAGTCTGGTTTCCGGTTCCTCTTTCTTTGAAGGTGGATCCGTGCTGAAGTATTTCACCCTCTGTGGGAGATAGGTAAGATTTGATATATAATAACGGTAACAAAGTTACGGCTCGCAGCTGGGCCTTATGCCGTCGAAATAAGGTTTCGGAAATGTTTTTTAGGCAGAGACGAAACTAAGTTGTATAAGAGGATTAGAAGATAACCCCGTCTTGTGAACTCAAAGTCTCATTAATAGTGCCAGTCAAGTACTTATGTCAAAAAGTAGCCTAAAAATCCTCAGGTCATTTGTGCATGAGCCCAATAAAAACTTCATTCAAGTCAGTTCAATCAGTGATGTTTTTCTTTTCCTAAAGCTAATATTCTAAGAAGCGCACTTCTCGTAAGTATAAGGTTGTAATGTAAGGAAAAAACATAATTTTCCTCTTGCAACGTCACCTTCACTACATGCAACAGCAGAGTTACTAATGAATGGGAGCATGTTAATCATCGCGTAGTTTCAATGCTGTAAAATAATTTAATAAATACAGGAAACTGAATGGATTCTCAACCAACTGAAGATCAAAACCAGACTAACCACTATCTGTTACCAACGAGTACTAAAGCCCTAGCACAAGATAGCATAGCTCGAGAAAGACAACTGTCATTGTCTAATACGAACAGTTAGAAAATGACAGGTAGGTATATTTTTCTCGACCGCGAGATACTGTCGCAGAACTCTTGTGCTAGGGCTACTGTGGGCAACTTTGGACATAGCGCCCGTACCGGATAACTTAGATAAGTTGGTTGTGGACAAGGTTGATAGGAAAAGACACAGGGGCCATTCCCTATTCATTGGCTGACCAAATAGAAGACGATCATACCCACAGCCCACAAGCCGAAGGTAGAGCAGGTGTAAGAGTCCGTTTATTATTGGCGAAACCAGCTCCAAATCCTACATTGGTCCTTCGAGCCGGATCTGAACCAGCGACGTGCAATTTATTCCAATAACGTTTGACAAGAGTGACATACTTAAACAAAAGTAAAAACTTAGTAAAAACTATTGTACTTATATAAGAAAGCCGTCATCTACAGCAGAATTAAAACACTTTCACCGTCTTAGTAAAGGTATTTCATGAAAGGTACGACCTTGAGGTCGATGTCGATGAAGAAGGAGGAAACTGGAATGCGTAAGAAATAAGAGTTTCTTATTTTGGCGATTCGGTAATCGCTTTGCAGTCCACTAATATGGGGTTGTAGAATACTTATGGGAAGACGCACTGGTTGTTGGAAATCCTTGAAGGCAGCTTTTTCCAACGAGGTTGTTCATGATCATACCTGGACCAGCTCAAACTGCATTTTCGTAATTTCCGCGGAGCTCTGGTTATCAGCTTTGATCGAGATGGGGACAGTCATGCCAGGGGCAAAGCCGGTGGCGGGCAGCGTCACGGTCACATTCAGGACCCCTGATCCGCAAAAGCAGGAGCTGATGACTTCTTCGAAGACCGTCTCATTTGCTACCTGGATGGAATAAACAATTAAGAAAATCACTAAGTCACTAAGAAGTCTTGGAAATAAAAGTATGACTCGTACTAAAAAGTTTCTTACCTGCATCTCGGGATTAAGATTCAAATCGAGGGGCACCACAACTTCAAAATCCTGTTCCAGTTCCTCACTCTCGCCGCCATCATGGTACTCGAGGACTGCCTGTAACATTCCTTAATAATACTAACAGAAAAACTTATAGAGGTGTGGGCGTCTCTCGGAAACTGCTCGCATGCATAGTGGCCTGCTGGCCTGGCTACATCCTTACGCGAAAAGCGGTAGCAGCATGCAGTGGCACAAAGGTGAGAGTAAGATTATGCGCTTTGGCCTTTCGTCACTACTGCTAGCCTACACCTATTGTAATAAAAAATACGTGAGTGTTAACCTTTGCAATTAAATTTAATGACAGCTAGCAGGGTTAAAAAAACACCAGCACAGTCTGTGCTGGTGTTTTTCGGTGAGGCCTGTGCTGCACAGGCCTCACCTCACTGTATGCAGACGTGGGAGAGAGGTTTCCCTCAACAAATGTTACAAAATAAAATCAGCCAGGGATAAACGTAATCTTATTCTTCTTTCAACGTGACCATACGATGACTGCTCCACAAAGAGCAATCTGAAAAAGAATCCATATTTACCTTAACAAAGTAGTAAATAGTTCTCTCTTCATCATCATCGCCTGTTCCGAAGCTAGATGGTACCGTCGGCGGTATTTGGAATCGGAACGGGATCTCGTGTCTGCCTACCTGCAGCTGAGATACACCTGGGAGGGACAAAATTGAGCTTAATGCCTATGCAAGAAGAATCAAAACCTATCAATATAAATATGGAATAAAAAATATCAATCTTAACCTCTAAGCATGAAGGTGTGTTAAAGTTTTTAAAGGGTCGGCAACGCGCAAGTGACACCCCTGGAGTTGCAGGCGTTCATAAGCTACGGTGACCGCTTACCATCAGGCGGGCCGTATGCTTGTTTGTCACCGTCGTAGTATTTAAAAAAAAAGGTTCTAATTGTGATTAAGCTAAAAATGAAAAGCAAAACAAAATTAATGTTTCTCTATTGATCTCAGTTAGATACTCATCATCTTCCTAGCATTTTTATGGCTTCTCTCTCAGGCAGCCTGAGGAGCAGGAACCTCATCAAAAAATAAGGTTTTCACTTCAATTTAATTTTTTTGTTTGTACTAGATTTTATTTTTTATCTAATGAGTGATGATGACTCCAGGAACAGACAAACCTCTACCATTTTGAAAGTCATTTTCTGAAGTAATTTCAAATGGGATTTATTAAACTCGTAAGTTTAGTACCTTCAACCTTGAGCAGCAGAATTACACTTACCAACACCTCCACAGACACATTGCTCAACATGGAAGAACACTTCTTCACCACCATACTGTATGTTATTGTAGCTCCGTACTCCGTCATACTCTTCCACTTCCTGTTCCTCCCAGCTCACATTTGCTTCCCCATGGAACACTAGGTTGATGGCTAAGAAACAAAAAAAACATACAGCAGAGTTTAGCGAGTTGTATGTAACCAAAGTAAAATTGTTACTTTTTTATATAAACAAACCTCCGTTCCTAACTTTTAATAGCATATACTAACTTATGACACTAGTAGTTCAGAACATTTTAATAGGGAAAGTCCAGTAAGTACTTAAGAGCGGAGTGAAAAATAATATTTTCACTACATCTGCTCGGAAAGATCTCTTATAGGTAATAAACAGTAAAAAAAACCAGAGATGCTCAACAACATTTTTAATGGCTAACTAGCACAGTAGATAGCTAGCATAGGTAGCTCCATTTGTACAGTAGGGTTTATTGGGATAATTTTGAATGTTGGAGAACACAAGGTAATTTCTAAATGATACTTTGGAGATGGTTTTATGGTTGATTGTCTTGTGATTTTCGAAATTACCGCAATGCACCTAAAGTTTGTTGTACCATACAATCAGTAATGGAAAATATTTTAACAAAACCAAAATTGTTTTTACAATTTTTTTTATTTATAGCTGTTCAGAGTTGGTATAGCTATTTTAGACCTTATACCCTCATTCAAAGGTACAAATTAAAGTGGATTAATTACATCTGTCAATTTAAAACAAAAGTTCATATATTTACCCTTGAACCGAAGAGGTTGATTGATTCCAAACTCAAGTTTGCCAGACAGTACTTGCCCGGCATAGTAAATGTTCCGCTCCTCATCCAAGACTATACTTCCATTCAAAAATCCAGACATCGGAACAGGCTCTTACCTAAAAAAAACTACGTGATTCATTTTCCTAATTTAAATTCTTATCACTTATCAGTCGTCACTTACACACAAACCTGCAACTTGAAAGTCAGTATTACTTACGTATGCTTGTATCAGAAAACTTATCGGATCCCCGATAAATTATGTATCATAAACACTGAAGTTTTAAAGTTTTAGTTTTTACACGTAACTCAGCTCACCCGCCTACAACACCCAGCCCAAAAAATAACCAAACAGTATCATAAATTTCTTTCGGCAAGCAAAGATAATAGTACAAAATTGTGCTTTATGTCCTTAAAACTTGGTTTAAATCAGATTGAGGAGAGAAAGAAATAAGCACAGTCCGTCCACTTTGAAAACTTGTTACTGCTGTTGACAATGACAGCTGTCAGTGACAGCTGGCTGTCACTGTCATTTGACTGATGTAGTTATGAGCAATAGCAACAAAATGGATCGATATTATTAGCAAATTAATTTTAATCGGCTCTAATAAATTCATTAGTTAAACTGGAGTAAATAATAAATCTATTTGTAAGTATAGCACATTTGTTATTTGAAAAAAAAAGTGACAGCTAGCAAAAGTCGTCACAAATCTGTAGATTTTCAAGGTGATATTCCTGACGTGGGATCGGGCACCTACATACAATTAACTCAATTTACCGGTTAATAATTTCAGTTAATTGGAAACCGTGGCAATTTGACGTGTTCTAAATTTAATTCATTTAATCGTATCAGTTAGGAATATGTTATATAAGTATTTGCCTTTTTGAAGCCTTTCAAAATTATGATATTGTAGAGGTTACATTGGTTACATACATTTCTGTCGAGACATAGCGATTTCATGATTCTAGCGATTAATCGATTTTTATTGCAAGAACTACAAATTTAACATTTCGTTCCACACAAACGTTGTTTATGGTAGTGACTATGTACAAATAAAATTAGAAGGTAAAGTAAAAAAAGTGCAAGTCCAAATACAATTTATACAATAATTAAAAAGCAGGTCTGTAGTTTTCATAGTCCTCTTAGTCTTTCAAGTAGGGGATAATTGTATGGGAAAACCGGTTTTGGATCCCCTACTTTCAAGTAAAGATGGCCGATGGGCCGATTACGGAATTTGGCGAATACGAATATTCGGCCGAACATTCGGGTAAAATCTTAAGGCGGAACTTCACTGCAGTATGCGGGTTCGCGTATTTGCTGTGTTTGGCCGAATAGACGATGTGTGGAGGGCTTATTCACCTATATTCTTGAATATTTGCTCGAACATCCCGAACACCCAAATGCCAAACTCGCCTGTTGGCACCCAAGTGTGGAAGTCGTATTCGTGGTGTTCGGACTCCAACACGAATATTTGGCAAACACGGCAGACCCAACGCGAACCCCAAACTTGCAGTGAAGTGCGACTCATTACCGAACTGAATATTCGTGCGCCATGTCGTTAGAAACAGGTTTTGACTTTTGAATTTTTTGATACAGGTCTGCGCTCACCGCACCTTTTCTTTCTTAAGCTACAATTTTTTTACAAAATAATTGTATTTATATGTTGACGCATATATATTTCTTTTTGGTTTGGATGGCATTCTTCTTCTTCCTAGCGTTTTTCCGGCTTATTCCTCGGCTCAGGCAGCCTGACGTCCGCTTTGGCAACTAATCCCAAGGATTGACGAGGACGCCTTAACTTTAACCGCAATGGACGATGGACTCTGCCACCGGCTTGGAAACCAGTGCTTCCTAGAGTGAACGTGATTTGTGTGGTGACGAAAAGTGACGATTCAGTGGACACGGTTAGTTCGGTGTGCTTGTTGTTGATCCCGTCAGACGATCCGACAATTCAGACTCCCGCAACGACGACGCTGGATTGCCTGAATCCGCCCGCTTCGGCGCGCGCGACCCGTTACGTACGCCGGTCTCGGGCAGTGATGCCCGAGCCGCGAAGGTGACAACACCACTCTGTCTGTCCGACGATGACATGACTGCCCGATACAGTCGAAACATGTCACGCCTATTGAGATAAAAATCTCTTCTTCTACGTCGCAACCTCATGACTGAGGATCGTGACCACCATAAGTCGCTTTCCGTTGAAGTGCACTCCAGGCTGATCGGTCTTCTGCCTTCCTTAGGGATCCTTGGAAGGAGTCATTTGTGACTTCCAGAAGTTCCAGAATCGCGTCTGACCATCTGGTGGGTATCCTGCCGCGACTCCGCTTGCCCTCTACATGTCCGGAAAGCATCAGTAATTCTAGGCTGTCTGATTCCCGTCTGGCCAAGTGCCCAAAAAACCCCAGATCGTGGAGAGGCGGGATGATATACTCAGCTCAGCTAGAATAGAATAGATACATTAGTGCGATGCGCTGTCCAAGATATTCCCAACATTTTGCGCCAACACCACATTTCGAATGCGTCTATTCTAGCCTTTGTTCGTGCTTTAAGAGTCCACGTTTCTGCACCGTAGAGGAATATGGAGAAGATCAGAGTGCGCATAAGGCGTATTTTGGTACTGCGCTTGACGTTTTTGCTCCTCCATACTTTCTCCAGACGCTTGACAACTGATTTACCCATTTGTGCCCGCCGTATCACTTCCTTATCGCAGTCGCCATTGCTGCTGATAAGTGACCCCAAGTAGACGAACTGCTGTCCGGACCGATACGACCTTCAAACCTTCAAGAAAAGAGCGTACTCCCACCTTAAAGGCCGGCAACGCACTTGCGACACCTCTGGTGTTGCGGGTGTCCATGGACGACGTTAATCGCTTACCATCAGGCGATTCGTTTGCTCGTTTGCCACCTATAGCATAAAAAAAACAGTATCCAGATCCCGCAGTTCATTTGTTCGTTGAACCTGGTCAGTTCGGTTGATAAACATCAGTTTTGTCTTACTCCGGTTGATGAGGTGACCGTATTCTGCGCTTACGTGTTCTATCTTGTGCAGTAGTATCGAGAGTTCAGTTTCACTAGCGCCAATTATCGTGGTGTCGTCGGCAAACCGCAAGTTATTTGTTCGTTGCCCACCGATGCGTACGCCTCCGTTCCAGTCCTCTAGAACATGTCGCATAATGTTCTCACCTACTAGGTTGAACAACTGAGGGGACAATATGCACCCTTGCTAAACACCTCTCTCTGATTTGAAAGGCTGCGATACTGCGTCCGCTATTCGTACTCTGGAGTTGGCATCTAAGTACAGGTTCTGCACGAGGAACACCAGGTGTCGTGGTATACCCATTTCTATCAGCACTTCGAACATCTTAGACCAGCTTATGCAGTCGAAAGCCTTCGCGTAGTCGATGAAGCACATCACCATCGGCACGTTGTATTCTCTGCACTTTTCTATGAGCTGTCTCACGTTCATACGTGCTCGCGCGTGCCCCTGCACTTCACAAAACCGGCTTGTTCTTTCGCGATTTGCTTGCTAATAAAGTGCTCCAGTCGCTTGTTGATGATGTGTAAGAGAACTTTGCCCGCATGCGAGATAAGGGAAATGGTCCTATAGTTCTCACATTTAAGAGTGGATCCCTTCTTATGCAGGGGGATTATGGTCGATTCTGTCCAATCCTCTGGCCAACTCGCCAACTACCTGTCCACCAGACTTTTTGGCATATAATGTGCAGAATTTTATTGCCATCTGTACCTAAGCGCTTGATCATCTGCGCGGTAAGACCATCCCTGCCACAAGCTTTCCGTTTGAGTTTCGCGATTGCGCTTTCCACTTCGCTTAGTAAGATGTCAGAAGGCCTACCACGAACCACGAACGAAGTTTCCCCTCTCTGTCGCACTTGAGTGAGAAATCACAAGTGCGAAAGGGAGGTATACTTTCGTTCGCGGTTCGTGGTAGGCGCTCTGGTTCCCTTACTACGTAGTCAAGTCTACTACTCAAACTTCTATCGGTGTTAGCTGTGACAATAATTTCTCCACCTGTCTAGCACAAGCTCTGTTTCCATGATGGGGTTTCCGCTCTCGTCACCTATTTATTGCCCATGTTTTTGGTTTATGATCTTTGGCAAGCATTCTCACTTTCATGAACATATCCTTAGCGTGTGCTGCATTAAGGTACAGTTCAACGTCGTCACATATAGAGTCTATGAACTTGTTCCTATCCTCTCTACAAAGACGCTGCACCCGCGAGTTCAACGGGAGCTACCGTATTGTCGCTCACCAGGCGGCGCCACTCATACGTGGGTCCTGTGTTAGTATGAGAGAATTGTGAAAGTGACGTTTGAAATGTTCCCGTAGGACCCACGTTCCACTAGCGCCCCTAGCGGAAAATTGACTCGCGGTAGTCCTCATTGGGCGTACTCTTGTCGCTCTTCTTCTGTGGACATTCCTTGCAGCTTCAAAGCTTTCCTTCTTTCGATAGCGTTCCACGTAGCGTCAAAAGGGTCTATATCTAATGAACGTAGCCTGGTTGAGACTTTATCTTCAAAAGGCTTCTCTGCGCTTTCCGACATTTTAATTACTCTCGTGAATTTTTGTTGTTTAACCACTTTAAGCCGCGTTCTGAAAACAGCAGTCAGCAGTTGGTGATCGCTGCCACAATCCGCCCCAGGTCGGGTCTTTATGTCGAGAATTGACGATCGCCACCTTTTCCCCACAATGACGTAGTCAATCTGGTTCCGGTGACCCGTTGGAGACTGCCAGGTATAGAGTCGCCGGGGGTGTTGCTCAAACCACGAGTTCATAATGGTGAGGCCGTGTTCCGCACAGAAGTCCAACAGTCGCTCTCCACGTTCGTTTCGCGACCCGAGACCGAATTTGCCCACAATCTCTCTCAGGTGGTCATCCAGTCGAGTACTGCCGATTACTTGGTATATCCGGGTATAGTCTTTCGAGATCGTTGTAGAACTGAGTAATTATTTCCTCTAAAGCAGCAGATGTTGGGGCGTACACTTGTATAAAGTTTATGGGATTAGGGTGGGCAGCAATTTTGAGTGAGGCAATTCTGTCACTCAAGGCATTGTACCCTATTATCTTGTTTCTCAGTTGTTTGGAAACAAGAAAGCCCACTCCGCTAAAGCTGTTATCTTGACTACCGGCATTTATTCTGAGGATACCGTTGGATGTTATGTAGTGTCCGTTTTCCTTGAAATGCGTCTCACTCAGACCTAGCACATCCAGGCCGTATCTTTCCATCTCGCGCTCAATCATCTCCACCTTACCGGCCATCTTCATTCCGCGCACATTCCAGGGGCCAACCTTTAGCACACTCCCCTTCATTTTCAGTCGACTTGTATGTGGTGAAATCTGTTCAGCAGTAGCCCAGTTTCTGCAAGGAGCCTGCGGACGAACACGCTTACAGCCGGTAGCCAATTTCACATCAGGAGACTCGGAACCGCCCTGGCGCCGGGCGTCAGCCGGATCGCATGACAAATCGCATATTTTCACATTCAAACTCATGGTGGTTTTCTTGGGATCTTTTTTAGTTACTTACGGTCGTTTCCCGTTCCGTTCCGTACCAGACTTTCTAGAGGTTATTTGGTCCTCAAGGCCGCTGTCGCCTCATCCAACCAGTTGCCCGGCCAGGAGTATGGTTATACCGCCATTTGCTCGGTGAGACTTTTAGGGGGTGTCCCAAGGCTTCTGTAAGCCTATGTGGTTTCATACGGAGTGACCTTCTCCGGCCTGTTGGTCCGCGGGAACTATTTTATTTCATTCCTACTTCCTACCCTGCTACAATGAAGTAGGTGGGCGTGCCCCTATCCGCCATCTGGGGACGCGTCTCCTAGGAGTGAGGCTTTCCCGAAGACGAAGAGATAAAAATACGTGAGTTTTAATCGTTGCAATTTAATGACAGTATTTACCCACGAAAGTTTAAATTAGGTATATGATTGGAAAACTTACCGAATATTCCGAATACCACATAGGTATTTTTTTTATTTTAAAGCTTTTGTTATTTCAAAAGGGTCAGGGGCACAAATATGAATATCGACAATACCGACCTTCATGACAAAAAAAGATAGATACTCCATCAAAACAATAAGGGCCGCCACTCACGTCCAGAGTCAGAGTATGAATTTCATAATCTTAATATTCTTAATTCATAATAATATTATAAATTCATAACGCACGGAATTACATACAATTTTATCAGTAATAATTCAGTATGAATTCATACTCTGGTTCCGGACATGTGTGGCCACCCTTAGCTATTGATCACACGCGTTCTGATTTTTTCAAATTATCAACCGACTTCAATATTTCAAAAGGAGGAGGTTCTCAATTCGTCAGTTTTTTTTTTAATGGATGTTCACTCATAACTCCGTCATTACTGAACCGATTTGAATTTTTTTTTTGTTTTCTGAAAGTAGACGGTTCCTGGTTGGTCCCGTTTTTTTTCAAAATCCATTTCTGATGATGGGATCCATGAGGAACTGAGGGAACTCCTCAAATTTAAAAGGCACATGCATGCTGATTTGGGTGATTTCTTAAGAAACTCGAGCATTTCTTTACGAAAATCATCAATTTGGTGGAGTGGACCTGATGATGAAGACCAGGGATGGCAAAGTGGAACTGCTTCGTAATTCTCAGGACTATGATCCGATTTTAAAAAATATTTTTTTGTCTGTATATAGATGGTTTCAGGATTGTCCCGTTTTTTTCAAAATCAATTTCTGATGATGGGATCCATGAGGAACTGAGGGAACTACTCAAATTTGAAAGGCACATGCATGATGATTTGGGTAGTTTCTTAAGACACTCGAGCATTTCTTTACGAACATCATCAATTTGGTGGAGTGGACCTGATGATGAAGACCAGGGATGTCAAAGTGGAACTGCTTGGTAATTCCCAGGACTATCGTCCGATTTTAAAAAATATTTTTTTTTCTGAAAATAGATGGTTCCAGATTTGTTCCGTTTTTTTCAAAATCAATTTCTGATGATGGGATCCATGAGGAACCGAGGGAACTCCTCAAATTTGAAAGGCACATGCATGATGATTTGGGTAGTTTCTTAAGACACTCGAGCATTTCTTTACGAACATCATCAATTTGGTGGAGTGGACCTGATGATGAAGACCAGGGATGGCAAAGTGGAACTGCTTGTTAATTCCCAGCTCTATCATCCGATTTGAGACATTCATCTTTTCTTTGTAAAGAAATACCTTCAAGATAGTCCTATTTGATTATAGTTCTATTTTGATGATGGGCTTCATGAGGGATTGAGAGAACTCCTCAAATTTTAACGGCACATGCATTCTGATTTGAGGGTTTCCTTAAGTAACTAAAACAGTGTTTTGGCAGAGCCAAAATTTTGATGAACTTGATCTGATGATGAAGACCAGGGATCGCAAAGTGGAACTGGTTAATAAACCTAGCTCTACTTATTATCCTAGTTGTGACATTCATCTTTTTGATTTGATTTATATTCTGATGATGGAGTTCTAGAAGAATTCAGAGAACTCTTCAAATTTGAACGGCAGGTTAATTGTGATTAGAGGGTGTTCATAATTAGCTTAGGCATTTTCTTACTGTGGCCATCATTTTGCTGGAGTGGACCTGATGTTGATAATCAGGGATGGCATAATGAATATGCTCGTTAATTTACAGTCTGTCATCCAATTTAACACATTGTTATTTTGTTTGTTTAAAGGTCTACAAGGGAGTTCCGTTTGATTATACTTCAAATGTAATGATGGAAGCCCTAGGACATTAAGAAAGCTCCTCAATTTTCAATCGTACACGTGCGGTGTATTGGATATTTGTGAAGTAAACTGGCTAACTCAAACTTCACTTTTACCGGGAACCAAATGAAGTCGGTTTTTTTTTCTTAAAAATTATGAATCTCTCAGATTGATCTGATTTCGGACGTGTGTGGCTGGCTGGGAAAAGGACATCATCATATGAATTCATACTCTGATAATAATTGTATTTATATTTTGACGCAATTTCTAAAATATTAATTATAAATACTTACCCATATAAATGTGTAGAAAAAATAACCGACGCGTCCTCTGTATTTCGAATTTAGCTCGCGCTCGAGGCTTTCTAGATGAGGTCAAGTGCGAATCGGCTTCAACAAAGCGGGTTGTGGTCTATTCTGTATATACAATGTGAAAACCACTCTTAAAGCACACTAGTCTTGTGGTCCCTATGCGAACGGACGAAGGTTTAATTTAGCTTGACTTGGCGGTATACCTTAATTGGTACGGTTAGTATTGCGTGTACGTGTGTGGCTGTGAGCGAAGATTTCATTTAGAGGGTTCCGTAAGTTCTGCTTGCTGGTTTGATTTGTAGTTTATGTAGCAATGCAATTACTTAGGTACATTTTTCTTTTTATCAATTTTAGCCCGTCATTATAGGTCATAATTTATTTTATTTTATTTTATTTATTCCTTAAAATTAACACTAACAGACAGGCTAAACATGTTAATCATACAGGAGGATAATAATTAATTTGTACTAAGATACTTAGGACTAGAGCAGTGGTTTACAAAAAATCACAGTTCTATGGAACTTGAAGTCGTGATAGACTCCAGGTATCGGCAGCTAATAGCCAGGAATTGAGACTCAGTGCTATGAAACATATCCAGTTTGCTGTCGCTGTCCAGTATATCGTACAATGTAGGTACAAGCGAAGCAGATTTTTTTTTAAACAAGGAAAAAAATTTAAATTACTAATCTTCAGCCTACACTAGAGGGCCTATCCTATAATTAGAACCATAACTTCATAGTAATATAATTAGAACCATAACTTAATAGTATAGTACCTATGTGTCGATTTTGTAAGTTGGCGAGGTACTAAACTGGCATCGGCTCATTTTTGTGTCTGTGTGTGTGTTTTAAACATAGATCACGGCAGGTGTCCTGGTCTCATCCATAGCGCCGGTTACCCTGCTCTTTAGCATCTCAACCAACCGCTCTTTAGCAATTTACCCAATAGGTACTTAGCACATGTCTTTTTTTTCATAAGGTGCAGTAGTCCCTTTAGTGGGGCTTGATGTTCTTTGGTGCACTGTTAATACAATTATAGTACATGTTACAGCCTACAGGGATAATCTTTGGTTCCAATTCACTCCCACCAAGAAGCAAGTTCAATCGTTGTATATAAAAAGGTAAATTAAAGTGGAAACTCGTGTTATTTACGACTACGTGGAAGAAAGACATAATGATACAAACAAAGGTACACAAACACAACGAGGAACTGGAAATGGTGAACGAATTAAACTATCTGGGAATTCTGGTAGTAACACTAAACAAGATTCCATATATAAAACCCACATAAAGGAGCAGACAGCCAAAGCAATAAGAATGCTGCACCAATGCAAGAGGGCGGTGGGAAGGAAATGGGGGCTAAAGCCTGGAATGACTGAATGTATATATAAGGCAATCATACTCCCTATGATGTATCACATGCACGCTTGTAATCGAGAATAAATTCAAGAAATTTCTCGGGAAGGAAAAGAAATTGTAGCACTGAATGTTTAGAAGTTGTGGTAGAAACTAAACAATTAAGCCAATAGCTGTAAATAATATAAGCCGAAACTATCTCAGTTTCTTGACAATCATATTTGAAAACAGAAGTACTTTTCTCTCAAATATTCTATCCGCAAATTTTCTTAGAGCAAATTGTCATAGAAAATCTTTCCGAGAATTTTCTCGGAAATTCTCGGGAACAAAGAGCGTTTCGCTTTTAGAATCGGATAAATGGTTCGAATCGCAATCGCTGATGTTGACAGCAGCTATGAGAACTACCCCTACGCAGGCAATGGAGGTAATATAATGCATGAAGGAATGAAGCAACTACACATCGAGGTAAACGAAAAAAACCACTGAGTATACGATGAAAGCTTGTAAGGAATGGAGAAGAAACTGTGTGGATACAAGGACACGCGCAGATACAAAAAGAAGCGCCGTCCAGAGGCCTATTGCATAATGACTTGTAATATTAGCGGAAGTCTCTTTTCAATCCCTTTTATTGGAAAGACAGTTCCGCGAATATTACAAGTTACATATGATTATGAAATTGACCCCAGTATGGAAATGTTCATTGCAAACAATTACCTAATGAAGAGGAAGGAGATATTTGTCAAGAAATACAAAATACATATAGGAGAAAGAGAACACTGGAAAGTAGAGGTCGATCACCCAACGATAATCTGTTATACGGATGGCCCGAGAAAGAGCTTGACTCAACTATCGGGAACCCGTTTTGTTATACCTAAGATTGGGGAAAAGGTATCAATACTACCACTGGGCAGATTTGCTACATATGTATATAGTGTGTTTCAGGGAGAAGTACCTATGTGCGATAATGAGATGCGCAGAAATCATCAAGAAGAGCAGTCAACATGCTGACGCGGCGGTAGCAATATACACAGACAGCCAGGCAGCGCTTAAAGCACTGAAAAAGGCATCAGAGTCAAGAGTGTAAAAATGGGTTGAATAGGATAGGAGTGGACAGAAAGGTCACGGTGGCATGGGTACCAGGTCATCAGGGAGTAAAGGGAATGAGAAGGCAGACGAGCTGGTAAGGGAAGGGGTGGATTAGGAGCATACAGGTACCAGCCAAACCAATATCAGCGGAAGTAACGAAAAAGAGAGAGAGAGAGTGGAAAGAGAAAACCAGCTGCAGGTAATTCAGAATTCTAGGCAATAGGCAATTGATAAGAAAAATCTAAGAATATCGACTGGACACAATACAGTTATTATACATTTTACGATACTAGGTATAAGTTAGGGTCTCCTTCTGTCCGCACGGCGGTAAGGAGGATACCAGTAAGCAATAAGCATGTACTTGCAGAATGTGCTATGTATACAGCAGCATGATATATCGTATTCAGTAAAATAAAAACACACTGGATGAAACCGAACTAAAGGATATCAAACTAAAAGATGTCCTTCTCTTCTGCTGGAAAACGATACGATTTGAAGAGGAATGTAGGATGGGAAGAGAGCCGGGTCAGTAAACCTGCAGCGATTTGAAGAGGAATGTAGGATGGGAAGACAGCCGGGTCAGTAACCTGCAGCTCAATCAATTATTTGATATATTATTATTAACCTAGTGGTTGACTTAAGTTTAGGCACAAATATTAATAATTAATAATTTTTAAGAAAAAAAAACCGACTTCATTTGGTTCCCGGTAAAAGTGAAATTAAGAATTTGTTTGAGTTAGCCAGTTTACTTCACAAATATCCAATACACCGCACGTGTACGATTGAAAATTGAGGAGCTTTCTTAATGTCCTAGGGCTTCCATCATTACATTTGAAGTATAATCAAACGGAACTCCCTTGTAGACCTTTAAACAAACAAAATAACAATGTGTTAAATTGGATGACAGACTGTAAATTAACGAGCATATTCATTATGCCATCCCTGATTATCAACATCAGGTCCACTCCAGCAAAATGATGGCCACAGTAAGAAAATGCCTAAGCTAATTATGAACACCCTCTAATCACAATTAACCTGCCGTTCAAATTTGAAGAGTTCTCTGAATTCTTCTAGAACTCCATCATCAGAATATAAATCAAATCAAAAAGATGAATGTCACAACTAGGATAATAAGTAGAGCTAGGTTTATTAACCAGTTCCACTTTGCGATCCCTGGTCTTCATCATCAGATCCAGTTCATCAAAATTTTGGCTCCGCCAAAACACTGTTTTAGTTACTTAAGGAAACCCTCAAATCAGAATGCATGTGCCGTTAAAATTTCATGAAGCCCATCATCAAAATAGAACTATAATCAAATAGGACTATCTTGAAGGTATTTATTTACAAAGAAAAGATGAATGTCTCAAATCGGATGACAGAGCTGGGAATTAACAAGCAGTTCCACTTTGCCATCCCTGGTCTTCATCATCAGGTCCACTCCACCAAATTGATGATGTTCGTAAAGAAATGCTCGAGTGTCTTAAGAAACTACCCAAATCATCATGCATGTGCCTTTCAAATTTGAGGAGTTCCCTCAGTTCCTCATGGATCCCATCATCAGAAATTGATTTTGAAAAAAACGGAACAAATCTGGAACTATCTATTTTCCGAAAAAAAAATAATTTTTAAAATCGGACGATAGTCCTGGGAATTACCAAGCAGTTCCACTTTGACATCCCTGGTCTTCATCATCAGGTCCACTCCACCAAATTGATGATGTTCGTAAAGAAATGCTCGAGTGTCTTAAGAAACTACCCAAATCATCATGCATATGCCTTTCAAATTTGAGTAGTTCCCTCAGTTCCTCATGGATCCCATCATCAGAAATTGATTTTGAAAAAAACGGGACAATCCTGAAACCATCTATATACAGACAAAAAAATATTTTTTAAAATCGGATCATAGTCCTGAGAATTACGAAGCAGTTCCACTTTGCCATCCCTGGTCTTCATCATCAGGTCCACTCCACCAAATTGATGATTTTCGTAAAGAAATGCTCGAGTTTCTTAAGAAATCACCCAAATCAGCATGCATGTGCCTTTCAAATTTGAGGAGTTCCCTCAGTTCCTCATGGATCCCATCATCAGAAATGGATTTTGAAAAAAAACGGGACCAACCAGGAACCGTCTACTTTCAGAAAACAAAAAAAAAATTCAAATCGGTTCAGTAATGACGGAGTTATGAGTGAACATCCATTAAAAAAAAAAACAGACGAATTGAGAACCTCCTCCTTTTGAAATATTGAAGTCGGTTGATAAATAACTATTGTGGGATCTTAATCTTACACAAAACAAATCTACCTAGTTCCACGGTAAGCTCAATAAGGCTTGTGTTGTGGGTACTAGATGACGAAATATACGGTAGATAAATACACATAAATACTTAAATACATAGAAAACATTCATAACTGACGAACAAATATTCGTGATAAACACACAAATAAATGCCCTGACCAGCATTCGAACCCACAGCAGGGTCACTACCAACTAGGCTAGGAGGCGGTTAAAAATATGCAGATACCTAGAGAACGACCGAAGTTTGAATTAAAGGGCTCATCCATTAATTATGACACACGTATGAGGGAGAGGATCTTGAAAGCGTGACATATTGTGACAAGGAGGCAGGGGTTCCAAATTTCGTGACGTCACATACAAAATTTTATACTTATACTGGTGGTTTGCCCCGACCCCGAACATGAACTCGCGACCCCTATATCTTGGCAGCCCCTTACCGATTTGGCTCATATTCGAACTTAAAAATTACATTTATCTCATCTAAAGCCACCTGCCAAATTTCACGACGATCCGATCAACGATACTCGAGTTTTCATCGAACAACCATAAATACATAAAAACATATATACAAACATACATACAAATGACGAAGTGTTCAAGTAGTTTGGAATAACTCCGCTCGCTACTTCATTAAACATACATACAATCGACGGATTGTCCAAGTAGACTGGGAGAACTCCATGAGACTCATGGCATGGCAACTTATGGTACGCACACGCACACAAGTAAATTGGGAGAACTCAGTCGCTTCGCTCACTCGTTCGAAAACTTGATTTGCTGTGACTTGTACCAGTTGACATCAACGGAACCCTAATAGATATGAACCGACTAATTAGCATAAACCTTAATGCAAATCCATAGTTTTAATAATAAAACATTAGTTTTCGGATATTTTTTTTCGGACCCCTAAATTATAAAAAAAAGTCAATTAAGAATATTAAAAATTTTAACCAACTTAATGGCACAATGAACCTAAAATTAAAAAAACGCCAAAAACCGGTGGTGAGGAGGTATCCAACGATAAAGTAGGTTAAAGTGCTTACGTAAGCTTGTAATTACATTATATACCTACCTACGTTCTCTTTACGTTCATAGTAAAATACCTAAACATTTGACATCTACTTTTTAGTAGTTGCTATCTCTCTCACTCATGCTGGGAATTATTGTTCAAGGAATGCGCGCGTCGGCAAGTCTCGGTACACCCAGGACGTAAAGTTCAAGTCTAACACCTCTCCTTATCACGTGCACCTTAACGTAATGCGATAGAGTTGATTTTTGGTCACTCCGTGGCGTAGACACCGACTTATCAACAAGCGATCACCCTCACGAGACTTCATGTGGTGACTACTTTGTAAAAGTACATTCATAAATTTTATTATTACTGAATTCGATAGTTTTGAGGTTTTTCTTGCATTTACACAGTGTGTTGGGATCAAACTTTTTAATGGATATTTTTATAAATATTGATGGAAGGTTTTTAATGACTTTTAAGCCGTTTTAGTCTATAAATAGATTGATAAATAAAGGAACTAAATGAAAAGACCTTGAGAAGAAGTCTCGTGGGGAGTGACGCTACGTCATCGACGGGAAGTTTTGCAGTTATGTATGACCGCCAGCAGTTGCCTGATTGGCCAACAAAGCCTCGACGGCGGCCATTTTGTTTGCTTCTGAGTCACCAAAAGGTGAAAAATGTACGGAATTACTGAGCACTCCCCACGAGACTTCACAACGGTATTGGGCATTTCCCTCGTGAACACAAAATTTGGGTTTCATGTTCCCTACCCACCACAGCGTGGATAAAATAATAATATTCTTCATGGGATATATTTTAAAAAACTTCGCAAACTTTATTTACCTCAATTCCTTATTCGACAGAAAAGTGGTTTTCATAAGTTGAGAGACTCAAAGTTGCAATAAACTCTGTTTTCCAGCACAAGTTCGGTCGGCTGGTAGATGTAGCTCGGAGACCTCATTGGACTCGAAAGAAATAAATCGTGCAAGAAATGTGTCTCTGAGATTGATAATACCAATAAATACATGTGTTTTACCTATCTGTCAAAATAATAGTGAAGTGATCAGTGTACGTTGAGGATTGTTTACGTAGATGTTGACTGAGATTTGTCAACGCGGTGCGGCAGGATGTAGCCCGAAGTTTACGCGGGCTTGAAGAGTGGATTAAATAGGTTTCCTTTTTATTTAGAGGTGTCGACCGGCCGCTAAAATGTCAGAAACGACTATGGTGAAAGTGAAGACGGAACGGCCTGATGAGGCGGAGATTCGGGAGCTCGCCGCAAAGATGGTGGAGGCGAACAAGGCGAAGGCGCTAGCGGCGTCGGTCGCGGCGGCACGGCCGGGGCCTGGCGCGCTGGCTACGGCGCCGCCCGGTGCCGGTGGGCAGCTGGGCATCCTCAACTTCCTCACCCGCAAGACCGGCGCGCCGCCCGATACGCGGCCGCCTGTCGACCCCGAGAAGAAGACCCCCGCCCCAGATGAAGCGAGCTGGAAAGGCCACTTCGGCTGGGACATGCTGGGCAAGTGTCATATCCCCTACATTTACCGGTCTGGGGAGAAATACGTGGCCGTCAGAATGGTAGAAATCAAATTATTAAACAAGTACCTGAATTACCTTCATGCAGACATTTACTCCTGTACTTGTATACGGAGTTACTATATAACAGAGATAGAAGCACGGCTCCTAAATGAAATAAACAGCAGGCACTGCGATGGCCAGTTTGGTAGAGATGCCTTTACACAGAAGGACCTAGTAGTTCGGTTATCAGACGCTTATGAATTTTATAACTTCTTAGATGTATGTTACAATAAGTTACTAAGAGGCACAACAAATAGTAAAGACAAGTGTGGGTTTATCAGAATAAACAAGGAATCAGTAGTGCCATACACAGTGCGAGATGGACAGAAGTTTGTACCCTTGTTTTATTTTGAAGGTGAAACGGACAATCTTAAATTAAAAGCGGACCAGTTGAAGGGTTGGGACTTGTCATACTTGAAATTCTGCTGCAAAGTGCAAGGGATCCGGAATGAACTGTTTGCCAGTGAGACATGCTCAGTGATAAGTCTGTCGGACATTAAAAGCTACTTCCCGCCGGGGACGGAGTTTGAAGAATACTGGCCCAACAAAGTTGTGGACTCGCAGCTCCTGATTTCTGCCAAGGGTGAGATATTTGATTATTATTTTACTGCAATTATAACAATATTTAATGTACGATTAATCTACACTTACAATATTTTATTTACATTGATTTGTGTCTGATTTATATTATTAGGTAGCTTTTGCAACTAAGTAGTATTTAAGTTAATTGAGTAGTATTTCATTTTTTTACATTTCTTTGATGGCACCTATTTTCGTCAGAATCTAACGATGGTTGACTATCAACAAATGTGTTTGATTTTAGTAAAAAGTACCACATTGCCTTTTGTTGATAAGGTTCATTTCTAAATGAATCTTTTTGGCATTAGCGCCTTATATGCTAGTGACAAAGTGGCACTATTATAGTGGTACTAAAAACAATCACAAATTATGGGTAACTAACTAACTGACGAGACATAAGAGGCATTTTGTTGCACTCTGTGCTAAAACAAAATGTGTCTCTCTATAATAATAAGCCCCTTTATTCGGGGTCAGAGACTATTTATAGAATGTCTCTTAGTTCGGCGTGCCGATTGGCAAAGGCCTCCTCCAACTCCTTCCACTGTGGTCTGTCCTGCGTGACCCTTCTCCAATTTGGAGAGCCAGGCTCTGATCATGCCCAATTAGTATTGATTTTTTTGTGCACCTCCACTACAACAATTTTGTGCTGTATTTCTGTATATTACAAAAAAAGTTAATATATTGGTGTATTATTGAATTCATTATCTTATTAATTAATGCAATAGCATTATCTCTCTCTTATTGTCTGTTACCGCAATTATTATTAATTGAAATTAAACACTTTATGGATTTATCGCGTTTATTGTCACCATGACGCTAAAGCTGTTTGTAGTGCTGTAAAGTAAAGGGCTCGAAACGTAGGGTCATGGTGTTAATAAATGCGATAAAGCCATTTTTAAAGCATTTGATTTCAATTATCTCTCTCTTATTAATTCAACCTTTGTCTCTATTTTAAATGTTTTATCCTTTATTTTATTATGCATTCCTGTATAACATAAACACACAATTATTATTTGATATTAATGATTTTTTTTTTTTTTATTTTTTTTATTATTCGTAGCCTACTAAGTTGTGTCCCACTGCTGGGCAAAGGCCTCCCCTCTGCTCCGCCACTCGTCACGGCTTAGTGCATGCTCACGCCAATCGCTACAAAATGAGTCTAGGTCATCCCGCCATCTCCTTTTTGGTCTGCCCCTGCTCCGCCCGCCCTCCGGGGTCCAATTTGTAGCCAATTTCGCCCATCGCTCCGGGTGCATGCGGCAGAGATGTCCAGCCCAATCCCACTTAATGAAAATGGCATGCAATATTTGGCTATGCTACAATATTAATATTAGGATGCCGTTGTCTTGCTAGGGATACCTTATGGGGCTCTAGGAAGTATGTAAGCAATATTGATATACCTACATCCTAATTGATTTGAAATTGACAAGAAACAAGTTAACCCCAAGGGTCATAATTGTATATATATTAACAAACCTTTGCTCCACTCCCTACATGTAATTTAAAGTACCTTACCAATGTGTTTTTCAGAATGTTTTTTTAATAGTCTCACACTTGTCATTCTCCAATAGTTAGTCACCAAAACTTCTTATTTTGGCACTGAATTCTTGGAAACTTTTTAAACATTTTGAATGGCTTTTTTATTGGCTGTATAGATTGATTCACGAAAGCTGGCGCGGAAAATGTATGAACCTGTCATTAATTTCATAGACATTCTGCGTCAGCTTTCATGAATCGATCTGTACCACACTTGATACTTCTGCACACATTTAGCGATACCTTTGATGTCTCTTTTGTACAGTCTCATTTCAACAATATGTGTTGTACACCTTAATTCCTTGTAATAAGGTGTAAAATTGTACACTATATAAGATTTTAAGCTAACATGGTCATTTACACTATAGTTACTATTTAAAACGAGATATTTACCATCAAAACAAACACCATGAAAACAAATGTACATGGTAAATATCTCGTTTTAAATAGTAACTATAGTGTAAATTGTACACTATTACGAACTCCAGCATACCTACATCACCAAAGGATTAATATAGTAGGGCTAGGAGCAAAGTCAGATGGGCATAAATAAGGGCTTACAATTATTTATAATGCCATTGTATATTTTATAGATTTCATGAATTGGATTAAGGTCTGCTTCTTTTCTGAGGGAAAGGAATAAGCTAATTTATAAAGCATTGTAATATCTACCATGTACTATTCAGTATTATGGACTGATTCCCTAAGGAATCACCAGCATATTTGTGACACCATGTATATATACGCCCTTAAACGGATCACCTACATTTTCGTTACACCCTGTATATGTCACCGTAGAATTAATGTTAATTAGAGTACCATTAGTTTATAAACTAAAGCGCGAAATTGTAAACAGACGGACAGGTTAGTTTATAATATTCCTAGTCAAATAATAATCTGTAGGGAGTTAACAATTTAACAGTGACATATATGACACAAAAGTCACATCACATAGGTCAAATAAATGTCTAAAATTCCACTGGAGTATTGTTACCCTAGTGCCCTTTTAGGAAAACCGATTATCTCTGCATCAATACAGTTTTAACTTTTCAAACAAAGCAATCAATTGAAACAAATATCTAGTAGGTAGGTACAAAATTTTAGGGATGTACCGCGATCCCATAGAATAGCCGTCTTATCTATCATAAGTTTTATCTCTCTATGGTTCCGAACTTCCGAAGGGGTGGGTAACTACTCCAGGTTCGGATGTTGACAAAACGAATGACAGTGACAAATAAACAAAGAAGATCAATCATTTACATTTTCAACATAATACTTTTTACAAATTATTTTTAGATACCTACCTAGGACATGATTGAAAATATTATCATTATTTTACTATCATCCACAAAGTTAAGTGGTCATTTGACAGCCTTATTGCAACAAGATAAAGTCTACCAATGGGTATGTGTGTTGTAGGTGGCGCCACGGCTTCCCGCCACTAAGCGTCATCACTTCCGCGTAATACCATAACGCCATCTAGTGAAACTTTATTTAAGGTGGAGTTTATGTACCATCATCTGCGCCATCTACAGCTATGATGAAAAACTCGGTACAGAGTTAGCTGTAGTCCCATAAGGACGATGGTTTTGTCTGTTTCCCGCCAACAGGGTTATGTACTTTAACGGTAATAAAAACAAAAGCCACACTATTTGGGCTTAATCAGCCGGACTGGCAATGTCTGTCATTATCTATACAATAACGTCTGATGATTTTTACGGGGCAGAGGCACGTAAATTGTATGGCTATTCGTACCTAACGTACAAATGGCTGTGTCAGACAAACGTCAGTCCATACATTTTCATAAGACACACTTTCATACAATGAGTATGAAAGTGTGTCTTATGCATTCGGCAGAGGGGTAGGCTTGTCAATTGTTACCCCATCTGATTTTATACTCAAAAATTTAAATAGCCGAAATGTAGGATTTAAAAGTAAAGCGGTCTTCGCATTATATGCGGATCCGCAGACTGCATGCAGTTTCGGTGTGTTCTATATATGAAGGGATTGCTGTATGTGTGTATCTGTATGCATAGCAGTTATACATATAGATGTCTCGCTCACGCGTGTGTGTGATTACAGCGTAAAACAGTGGCTTGGTGGCACACTCACTGTGCTCCCGCGGTGACCTTCAGCCCCACCCTGGCCTCCTAGTCTAAAACATTTACTATGAAACTCTATAATTAATAAAAAATCGCCTCTTAAGCTCCAGCAGCGCAACGCAATAAAGCTGTGGGGCATTGAGGCCCAGCAGGATAATGTCATTCACTTGGTTCTTCGGGTTTAACTTTGTAAGCTCCTGCCGAAACACAGACGTAATTTTAAGGGCTTTGTACAGTATCTACTCCTTTACAGTATTGTTTTAAGTTTACGTCTTTATTACTTAGCTATCTCTGATCTAAACCCACCTTACAGTTGACCCCAAAATAATTGAGCACAAGGCTAAAAGGAAAAAGAAGGTCACTGCACTTTATTAAGTCTCCGTCGCCGGTTTGCACCGTTTGTGAGAGATTTTTCCAGTAATTAAGGTCATGGCGTTACATAAATAATGTACTACACTTCTAGTATATATACTTAGAAATGTAGCGTTGGTATTCTATTATAGTCTCTCTGTCGCATTTAAAGATATGAGTGCGACGGAGAGGCAAAACTTCGTTCCCGGTAGAGCTTTTATTGGCGGGTATCACTGGCGTAAAGTAAGTGAGATTTTCTGTTTATGCTTTAGTAATAAAGAACCACCCCGATCTAATGTGAAGACCGCGTAACTAGTAGCCCTACGTTCGACAGCGACAAATAAATAATACGGACTGTCAATCTCATATTCTCTATCCAAACAGAATCGCGTTACACAACCTTATTGTAAAGCCTGCTAAGTAATTACCGAACACCAACATTTTCAAGAATAAACTTGATAAACATAATAGGAAGAGACAAACCTAGAAGAGGATATCTGGATAAAAAAAACAGGCTTACATCAGTTGTCTTCAACTGCCTGCCTGAATTATATATAATAATAATAATTGAATCTAGTTAGCTATCTACGTGTCATCTAAATATTTCATGAGCATCCTTTGCTTTTTTTCCATAAGTATACAAAGTAGGTACTATTATTGTCTTATCAATTGTGATAATATAAATAACTGCTTCGAGTAGGTTGTGAGGCAGGCTTGCTTCAACCAAAAACTGATCCATCACGCTAGACAGCTGAAAGTGACACAGTTATCTGTGCGACTGAGAGAGTAATATTATAATTTATTTCGTCATCATATTTACCCTTGTATTGTAACAGCTGCGTCTTACGTATAGGGTCTAAATTATACCTACGAATAAGCGCCAAAAATTGTTTACATGACTTTTTTTGTTTTTCTTCTTAGGCTCTTGGTAGAGCTGTTGTCATCAACCGTGCGGTTTGTCGGTGGCACGTAACACAATTCTCCCTTACCTTGTATTCGCCTATCATTAATTTTATTTTTGATATTAAAACATTGCATACGCATTTGTAGTACGTACTTAGTTCGTATTGATATCTTAGACCTTGCTGCACCTACACATAATGTATTTTGCATGAATATTCTTACTTAATATTCTTTATACTTAGCCATACATTGTTGCATTGCAAGTGCTCAAATTTAATGATTTTATTTATAAAAAACAACATGGAACATGGTTTCATGTTCAAGTTCATGGTGTCAACATGGAATCTGCCAGGTAGTTCTTACTAACTTCCTGTGGCTCTACAACCCTTTGTGGGTTTTGGCCTCTTCTACAGTGTTTTTCCACTTGTTCCGATCCTTTGCCTCCTTCGTTCAATTTTTTTATGTCCCATATTCCATAAATCTTCCTTTACACAGTCTATACACCGTTTTGGTCTCTTTTGCTGCGGCTTCCACTTAGTTGATATCGTAATCGCTCTAGAATCCCGCATTCTATAATTCTATTATGTTCTATAACAACATATACATAAACTAAATAGGTCATGGGCTTGCTCGTTTTAAACTATAGTGATGGATGAGTTTTTATAATTTACTTATGATGTCGATGGCCTGCAATCTTTTACTAACGTCTATTTTATCAACGTGGCAGTTTAGTGGGTCGACAAGTATTGATGGTTGCTGTACGCTGTAACCTAATACGAGCTGTTCTTTTCCAGTTTTCTATGTTGTGATGTTAATTTTGAGACAAAGCCCATAGCAATACAATGTAAGTGCTTATTGTATTATATTGCCAATTTACTTGAAAGGGAGTGCCTTTCAAGTAAATTGGCAACGGAAAGTATAATTAGTTTTGTTGATTTTTGCAAAAGAAACTAATTCAAGTTTTCGTAACAAACATTATTGATGGTAGCTAGGTACGCAATAAAGTACGCAAACTTTTTTACATACATATGTGGTTTCACCAAAACTAAGAACGAGCCTACGTACATTATTCACGATACAAAGTTGCAACAAATCAAGGTTTTATAATGATGCTGTAGACGAGGATTCTTCTCTAGTACATATATTAACAAAATGCATAATTTCATTCATGCAAGCTTTGAAGCTTGAAACTACATATACGCAAAAGTCACTTTAGTGTCTTCAAGGCTATATTTTGACCTTGATCTGCTAAAAAACCTTATATTAACAAAATGCATAATTTCATTCATGCAAGCTTTGAAGCTTGAAACTACATATACGCAAAAGTCACTTTAGTGTCTTCAAGGCTATATTTTGACCTTGATCTGCTAAAAAACCTTTCGCGACATACATCCGACAATATTTATAATCCTACAATAAGTGTCAATCCAACGATGTGATAAAAAATTACAATAGCCACTTCATATCATAGTTTTAACATTTCCGCTGCCTGATTTGAAGGGGCCGCCCTGGCGAATCCGCCGCTAGCGTGCAGTGCGTAAATCACTTCCGTGTTGCTCGTGCACAAACAGTTATCGAGCAAAAAGCGCGTTTGCCTGATCTGGACGGACGGTTAAAGTAGTCTGTAGATTCGAAGTCTTACACATTAGTAGTAGTAGTAGTTCTGGCTGGTAAAGACTCATTTTTTGGTTGTGTTCTAGGTTCAATAGCAGGCGGAGGCCAATGGACGCGGGCGCCCCCCGCGCCGCCACCAGGCGTAGCCGCCCAAGGCGCCGGCGTCGGCTTGTCGGGCGCCTCCACCCGAGGTCGACGTCCCAACGCGCAGCGACACGCACCCTCATCCATGCAGATGCCACATGGTGGGATATCTGCGGCAGCAGTGCAGGCGTTGGCTAGTGGGTGGAGTCTGCCTGGGACCCTGACGCAGGCTCAGACGCAGCAGGTGCTGAGGCTGGCCCAGGTGAGCATTCAATTCTATAATCCTCATTATTAGGAACCCTTTGTTTTTAGCGACACCATGGCTCATTGGACTGGTTTAAGTAGGTGGAAACTCGATATAACAAATCACCACCAACGATTTTGCAGTCGATAAATTTATTTGATATCCAAGGCACTGGTCCCACGTCCCACGCAGGCGAGTGATTCCCTCCTCGCTTCCCCTCTTTTTTACTTACACGGGAGCGATTATCTTTTGTTCGTTTCTTGGTCGAGAAAATCAATGATAGCTCATCGCTTTACTCGCGCTTGGTGGGAACAGTTCCTAAATTTTAAAATTCTGATTGTGTAGTTACTTGTGCAGTACTTAATATTGAAAGTGGGTACTGACTGTACAGTGTAGTGTCGGCTAGGCCTATTTTAAGAAATCGGGCAAACCAATTTTGTCTACAGTAACCAAAAAAACCTTATTTTTTCTGATAACACTAATGTCAGATCGGAAAAGACAAAGTATCCCTACTCCTCCAGTGGCAAGCGCTTCTTGGAAAATTAAAGCCCTTGTTATGCTCAGGCGCAAGTAGCCGCACAAGCCCAAGCGGCAGCGCGCTACAGCAACGCCGCAATTGCTGCCGCCGCGGCAGCAATGCCGCAGCACCAACGTGCGCAGCATCAACGGAATGTACAGGTGAGACACTGTTCGTTTCCTCTCTACCTCTAGCAAGATAGGGAGCGTTCAAGTATTACGTAACGCAATTTTTGGACATTTTTGACCCCCCCTCCCCCCCATGTAACGCGCCGTAACGTTTTTCTGTACCCCCCCCCCCCCTCCCCCTAGTAAAACGTTACGTAACCACCACGTGACCATTTTTTTACCTAAAGGCCACAGTTGTGTGGCGTAAGTACCGGAAAGTCGACAAAATACCTTTGTTATTGTTTTAATTGCGTTAATAACATTTGAAATGTCTTGTCTTTAAAAGCAATAGATTTCAAATGTTTTTTTTCTTTTTTGTTCTATACAATTTTTACTACTAATCATAAATTTAATTACGTCGTTTTCCTGACTTGGCCCTTGGCCCTGTCCTTGCACAGAATTTTGCTTTATCCGCCGTTGTTCTTCTTATGCATTCTCCTATTTTAGCGTTTTACTGAAATAAAATAAGATATTTAATTTTTAATAATTTATTTTTACCTTTAGCAATGCAATTACAAACATAAACCTAACTGAAATGGAATATATTTGTCAAAATATAATCGTATTAAAGAATCGAACGAAAACGCAAACATTTAAAATAAAATCAGCCATAATTAAAATAAGTAGATGGTAAAAAAAACAAGTGGAGTTACTGCTCCTCTGTCCACGGGTTTGCCAGCCATTCAGATTCTTTCATTACTGGCATCCGGAGAGCAGATGAAGAGGTTTCCGGAATGGTTAACCCGCTTGCATCAACTTCGTCTTCGTCGAGCCAATCAGCATCCTCAGACGATGTTTCACAGCGGCGCACTATGCAGAGAAGCTCATTTGCCCTTGCAGCAAGTCGCTGTGGCCATACTCAACGTTCACGGCGGTCTTGGGCAGTGTTACCATGCATGCAACGATTGTGCACACTCTTGTGGGATGTGAAATAAATCCCACAGGTTGCACATATTCGTTTGTTTAGTTCGGATTGTACTAATGGGCAAAAAAATCGCAAGGCATCTGCTTAAACCCTTCTAGAGGAGGCGACAGATCAACAGACAACCTCACAAGAAGTGACGAAAACTTGGATAATCCTTTGTCTATCAGACTAGGTACCACGAGCTTGTTTTCGGTTTGAAGGATTGGGCAGGGTGGCGGCAGGAAACTTTTTGGAAAGACAGATTTTAATTCACAACTCAAGCGGGAACAGCAGGATTTATCCGCGCATTTCATAACTTGCAAGAAATACGTACTATTCAATCGGGAATCTCCCGTAAAAAATTAACGAAAAGGGATTCCAACTTGGGAGATTTTAATTCCCTAATTTTTTTAATTAACATTTCAGACCAATCGTTTTTCGTACAATAATCATTACTGTTGTGATGAGAATAAATCTCACAAATAGAAAACATAACACAAT
Source organism: Lathronympha strigana (assembly GCA_949128165.1). NCBI lineage: Eukaryota > Metazoa > Arthropoda > Insecta > Lepidoptera > Tortricidae > Lathronympha > Lathronympha strigana. The sequence continues at coordinate 10,157,159 of OX421915.1, forward strand.
ACAACAGTGTAGGTATTTTGAATATAAAAACAAATATTAGGGGACAATATTTACACAAATCGAACTAGCCCCACAGTGAGCTCAATAAAGGCTTGTGTAATGGGTACTAGACGACGATATATGTAATAGTTATAAATACTAAAATAAATAGAAAACATACCTCAGGAACAAATATTCGTGCTCATCACACAAATGAATGCTCTTACTAGGATTCGAACCAGGTACCTCTAGCTTCGTAGCGTAGGCAGGGTGGCCTATAGCCTTGTGGGTACAAGGCTATAGGCCCGGTAAAATATCAATATATAATTTCTAATATGGCGATTGGAGTTTACGGAGACAGCCGAAGTATAACGAGGCCATCCGAATTGGGGTATTTTTTGTTACCTACTTTACTGGAGTGATGAGAAAATCTTTCACAGCTGTTGATAAATTTTTTTTTTGCTTTTAACATTTGGAGTTAAAAATAATTTAATATCCTGTAAAGCAAGCAAGCAATTTTGTGAAGGTAAAAAAATTTCATGTGGTCTTTCCATCCGATATATTAAGAAAAAAAAAACGTTTTAAAAATGCGTGAGAGAATCTCTCTACGCGACCGTTTTGAAGGGTTAAAAAACAATGTTACGTAACGCGTAGTTCAGACCCCCCCTCCAGCCCCTGTAACGCATCGTAACGTTTTAGAAGACCCCCCCCTCCCCCCAAATGCGTTACGTAATACTTGAACGCTCCCATATGATTTCAGGGAATCATGCGAATGTCCAGGTTGAGAATAGTACATTGTTGGAGAGGCTAAGAAAGTGAGCTATAGATGTACGAACTAGTTTTTTTAAAGTTATGGTCTGGATGCTAGTCTTTAAGCCGAAATCAACCTGTTTGGTTTCTAAGAAGTGAGGTGAAGTTTGTCCTATAAACAACATTTTTAAACCCAAATCTCCAACTATATTGGTGTAGTTAGGTGTTCAACTAAAAACTAAAGCCTACTTTCCAGCTTTGATTCAGACCATCTATTGCCACATTTCCGAGCAGTAATGCGGGCTGTAGGGGATGGGTATAGAGATCTTCAAGAAGTTACGCAAAAACGTTCCAACCCACATTAATTTTTCATTGTAATTAATACCTTATGTTTTAGTAAAAGACAATTGCAAAGCATGAATTAAATCATTTATTATTTATAATAAATGTTTTGATTCATGTTTTTAAGTAGGCACACTACTATATATAAATTATAAATTGAAAGAGATGTCATATACTACAGTAACCCGATCATAGCCCAGTGGTAGGTCCCCACCTTGGTCACTTTTTCTGTAGTATATGACATCTCTTTCAATTTATAAGTAAAAGAAAGTCATTGAAATGGCAGATTCATGTGGATTGGTACATTTTTGCATAACTACGTCCACTTGTACCACGTGGTGCAGAGTTGGTATTTGTTTAATACTGAAGAATAATAGTTAAGACTTGTAGCACCCATGCTCTGGTTGTTCCAACCCCGTCCTCCGTCCACTGTTAGGCAATCTTAATCAAATTTTGTTAAGTTTTTACACCGCCAACCAGGCAGCCACAGACGTGGCATACTTTTAATTATGAATTTTGAAATAGCACCTTAAATATCGATTTTACTCAATGCGTTACTTAATTTATAACACGGTGCTGATTCTAAGAAGCCACGTCATTTGACGGAATCCAATGACGAATAGACAAGATAGATTTACAGTGACGTTCGTGTAATGAAAACGAGGAAAATATTTGTAAACAAATTACCCACACAATACGTGAAGCTTGAAAAGTCTGAAGTTAGAACTCGGTTTCAAAATTAGTAAACACATTCACCGCTGAGCTTCGCTCGTAGCGCTACGGAATGTTTCGAAAATGCTTCGTTAACGCGAAACGAGTGGATTAAAATGGAGAATGACAACAGACGGTCTTATCGCTAAAGAAGTATCTCTTGCAGACAACTTAATGTTAAGATTATGTAAAGGTTATATAATTATTTTAAAATGTCTAAATATCTGGGGAATATTATATTACAAGTTACATAACGTTGTCGCAACCGCGTATAGCAATGTCCATAAGTTGCGATATTTTATTTATCAGTGCGATGTCGTAACTGTTCAGGAACCGGAAATGGTCGCCGAAAAACATCTATTTTCGTAACTCGGTTCGTTTAGTGCCATTCGATTTTTTAACTGTTGCTCAAACGATTGTTCAGTTATGTGTAATTAGGGAATCTTTTGTATAGGTATATGTACTTGTTCAAGATCTAGATAAACTTCTAACTTTAGCGTTTAACAAATTAAATATTGTTTATACAAATCCAATTAACAAAAATATTAAAAATTGCACAAAAACAAACGCCAAATTGCTCTTAGATAGAGCGGTGTCAACAAATATTTAGTCTTACCCTATCTAGTAGTTATTATTTTATATGTAATTTATATTACGTCGTCTATATGCTTTTATTTAATTTCTGCATGGTAATTTTGCACAGAATATATATATAATTCTTTGGGTAAAAAATATGTGTTCTATTTATTATAGACAACAGTGTCCAAGTCTTTGACACTGTATCATTTTATCTAAGTATGTATAATACTTATAACCAGACTATTCTATTATTTGTATATTAATTGAAGTCTCATTTAAAAATATGTTCGTGATATGCGAACTCCATCATCCAGAACATCCTTTTTTTGTAGTCTTTTGAATGTTTGTTTTTATGATTTATTCCAGTTTCCGAACAGTGCAATAACAATGGCGATGGGACAGCAACCGCCTCCGCCCCTCGTAAGGAGTACGGCCAACACATCTACCATGAAGTGAGCATTTTATATTTTTGTAGTGCTATCATAAGAACAGCCTGTTTAAAAAAATATGAATGTATTTAGTCGTATATCGCGCCCTAGCATAATTTCGCGCAAGAAGCGCGAGTCCATACATCAAGTCATGTGTGCTTTTCCACACTTAATCCAAAAATAATGCCATGCGCGTGAAAAAAAAAATTTCTAAATTTTTATCAATAATGAAAGCCCATGTCAAGTTGCATCATGCTGCTTGATCTAATCACTTGTTTATATGATGGGAGATAAGTGAGATGAGACCTCATTTATTTTATATACTCAAGAATGTTTTTCTTATTGACGATCTAAACCACAGGCTGTTCTTAAAAAATAAATCCATTCGCCATTGTCTTGACACTGAAGCCATAAACAAGGACATTTTGTTTTTTTTTACTGCACGATATTTTCTAAAGCAATTTGGCAATAGATTATCTGAATGTCTAGAGGTCATATTTAAAAATAGAGTTGAAATATATTTGGGTGGTTATTATTAATATTTTAGTATATTATGTTCTAAAATAGATCTTTTGAGATGACTTTTCTTTGAAGTATTTCATTTCCACAGTGTTTATCTGATTATTGCGTACAAAGAAAACAAATGAGCATTCTTTGTTAATACATAAATATTAATAAATAAAAATATCTATTTGTTTTATTTTAATATCCAATAAGTATTCTAAAATCTAATCAACTAATCCAGAAACTAGGCTGGAAATTGTTGAAACTTTCAAATGTCCTAAGATTTAATTATCCAAATCCATCAAAAATACTTTCATACTGTGATGACAAAATGAGTGCAAAACAAACAAAAATTAAACTTATCAGAAATTACTTTTATCAGTTTATTAATTAAGTGTATTTTTCAGTGTACCCCCGCAAGTGACCGGGTCGATGAATGGCCACTCAACCTCTCACGCCGTGGACAATCGCAAGCGTCTTACTCCGATAACAGAAATCAATATTACTGGCAACCATACGCCGTATAAGGTAAGCCATTCCGTGAAACGATTTAACAGAGAACCTACAGTTGCACATAATACAAACATTAACCAACACCTTTAACCATCAGACCATTGGCAGAACTTATGCAGTAGCAATACGAGTAGCCATCAAAAATGGTCAAGTGTTGGTCCAAATTGGCGCAAAATCAGGTGATAGATCCGCCGATTGGTTTTTAATATAAAGCTAGACTTACTTATTATAAACCAGGACTACTACTAGGGCTAGGACTTAGTATATTCATCTGGGGATGAATATAGGAGAGAAAGGTCTCTTTTTCATCTTATATCTTTAGTGACTTCTACATTAATTACTTATCTGCATTAAATTTCTTATAAATTATGTCTAAACATTTTTCGTCTAATGTGTAAAACAAATTATTTGGTCTGATTTCTTTAATTTTCCCACATTAGTTATTGTCAACAATGTCAACCATTGATATGATTTTGGCGGGCGGGAAGTCAGCTTTCTTCTTTTATTTGCAGTCAGCCCTTACGAGTCAAACCACGGTATCTCTGCCAAACAAATGCACTGTCAAACTTTAGTGTTAATTTAAACTTCAAAAATGTATGAAATTATGACGTTTTCTAAACACTTTCACTGTTTGTGCTATCAAAAGCTACCCATATACATTTTGAATTTGGCCCGATTTTTAAAAGACTGAGTACTGCAAATTGCCAAGTTTATCTTGAAATAAGTGACTAAATTAAACTCTTTATGCAGGTTCAAAAAGCGCTGGTGGAGAATACAATGGTACCATGCATCAACGCCAAGCCCTACCAGTACACAGAGCTGCTGATGACGCTCCCGGACCTCGCCAGCCACTTCTTCCCGCGCGTGCAGCTCGCCACTTGCCGGGCCATGCTGGACGCGCTCGGACTCACTCTTTACAAGCCCAACTCGTTAGTACATCTGAATTTCAATGTTCCGAGATTTATAGCATCTCCGGTTTGATCAATCAGTGGGTGAAGTGTCAATGTCAAGTTCATTATTCCGATTTGGACTACGAGGTCGTAGGCTCTTCGATGCGCACGGTTCCAAGAGGTATAATCGACAGTTTCAGCACGGTTATCACGCTGATGCGGATCCGTACACCGTTTCGGTGAGCGGAATAGCGATATGCTCGCACACCGATATTAGCTCGCAATTATCCGCAGATCGTAATCCAATGCCAACACCGCATTAGCCTACTTCCATTTTGTTCTGATCTGATCTGATGATTTGACACTTGCGCTCGGCCATTCGACCAGCCATTTAACGGCCTCCTAGCCTAGTCGGTAGTGACCCTGCCTACGAAGCAGGAGGTCCCGGGTTCGAATCCTGGTCAGGGCATTTATTTGTGCGTTTATCGCGAATATTTGTTCCTGGGTTATGGATGTTTTCTATGTATTTAAGTATTTATATGTATCTGTCTATTATATACATCGTCGCCTAGTACCCACAACACGAGCCTTATTGAGCTTACCGCGGGACTAGGTCGATTTGTGTAAGATTGTCCTATAATATTTATTTATTTATTTCAGCGGACTAAATTCGCTTTTTTTGAGCAATATGGATATCGACTTACACCTCACTCTCGTTTCCAGAACGCAACTCCAAGTCCTGAGAAACTCGGGCAAGTGCAAATCGGCAGCAGCGGGTGAGAACGGCATGGCGCTGGTGCAGATCCGCGACGTCATGCAGCACATGCCGCAGTTCAAGTACATGCTGCGCTCCGGCCTCGCCGCCGACGAGCCGCCGCCGCCGCAGCACCAGCCGCGCCCCGCGCACAACCCGCAGCACCCCAACACGCACGCCAAGCGCGCCAGGGCCAACTAGCTACCCACATACCGGGAGCTTTCAGGGGACCATCTAACATGAGGAGACGCACCGGCGCCGCCTAGACAGACAACACTCAGAAGATATGCAATAGGCTAGACGACTGAAAAAATCTATTTACTCCGTCTTTTAGATTACTAAAAAATATTGTACACGTATTTTTTCTTTTGTTCGTCAAATCAAAAATGACAAAAATACAGTGCGTTCAAGTTTCGCGTAATGTCACTCCTAGGTACAATTCTTACCTAGGGATGACGTCACGAGCCCCCACCCCGGAACTTTGATGCTCTTTAACTTCGTCAATTTTAGTTAAATTGAAAAAGGAAAAAATACGTGTCTAATAATTTTAGATAATCTAACTGACGGACTAATTAGAATAATAGTTTTACAACCTAGTCGTCATCCCTATTATGCATACCTCACTAACATTCTGAGGGCCTCATTATATGGTCACAGTTGATAAGTTACTTCGTGACTGTATCAGGGCGAACCAGCCAGGAACACCAGAACCGGTTTAAAGACGCGTAATTTGATAATTCAAGGAGGGCCTTTGAATCAAGGAAGCCAATGGGATGTAATTTTCGATATCAATGAACTTGAATATGTCAAGAGACCTAAACAAAACTGTATAGTTCTAAACCACATTGAAGAAAAAAGAAAAACTTTTCTACTCTGAACATTTTTTTAAATGTTCTCATAATGGTAAATATTTTTTAGCAAAAAATACATGAACAGTCGGTGTGCTGAAGCAAATACGTAAAGGACACAAAACATTTCGAACATCAGTGCCTCTATCAGTCAATGGGGAAGTGAGTATTATTGTTGTAGTAATAGCAATATTATTTCTATGTGGATAAACAAATGCTTAGCTATAAGCAAGTGCCTAATGTTGGAAAGGAAAGCGGATTCTGGAGCTATTGTTTAAATAGCGACTGATGGTAGTTATGGACTAGACAAGTGATGGGGCTTCCTGTGTTGGTGCGGACTACTTTATGGTAAAACGAATATGACTGTATGGTACTAGGATAGTGTCAAATACGCCATTAAGTGATGTGTAAGTACCATATTGGTAATTGATACTATAGGACACTATAGGTAATTAAAATTATAGGTGATTTTGAAATTGATTTATATCTTTTTAATAAAGTATAGACATCACTTTATATTTGGCGTATGGATGAGAGTGTCTAACTTAATTCTCACCAGTGATTTAAAATTACAGATAAATCAATATATCATTAGAAATTGTCAATTTTCAATAAGTTGTACAAATTGTATCATACTCTTATTGTTAATCAGATCTTTTAGCATATGTAATGATACTATTTAATAGAAGACTGAAATTTATTTTTACTTATTTCTTACGGAAAGTGTAAATTGTATCGAGTTTTGTTTTGTACGCGAGTTTATTTAGAGTTCTTACAATTCTTGTAAATATTTAAGTTAGTTTGGAACTGCTTCTGCAGCATTGTTGTTTGGGCAATATGTGTTTAGTTAAATGAAAATCTCTAGAATACCGTTAAAATAGAGCATATTAATATATTTATTGTGTAATGTATTTCTAGGTTTTAACTCAAATGCTTGGGCATCACAAGTAGTTTTAAACGAATTCACTCACAAATTCGATAGGAACAAATTATAATGTTTTGAATGTATTTATTCATTCGGCGCCACAAACTGTAAATTCTATTATAAAAAATTACGGATAACACTTACAACAATGGTTGGGGATGATCCTGTCTGATGATTTCAAAAACATGTCGCGCGTAGTGACTAAAATACGTGAGTATCATCCATAATTTATTATAATGTAAATTCTACTTATAAATAATGTAATTCAAAAATGCAGCTAAATATAAAAATCTGCATTGTTTTTAGTTGCAACATAGGACTACAAATACGTCATACGTGGATACCCTGTACTTTTTGCAAATTAAAAGACAAGTTATAGAATCTGATATGGAACGTTCATTAAATTTAAAATGACCTTTCAAACAACATAAATTAAGTTTGTGGTGTTTAGAATCGGCATTTACATTTTATTCTCTATCCGCCAATAAAATGAAATGTTGGAAAATTGACGAACCAACTAAACTGCCTATTTTATATTCAAAATACAAAAAAATATTCTGCAAGTAGGCCTCAAGGGCACTTTTATATATTAGTATACTTGTAGTGCAATTAGCTTAAAATATTTTATGTGGAACATGTGAAATGGACTTACAAATTGGTGTAACCTAACAACAATAGAAATAAAATAACTGAACATTGACTCAAAACAGCTGAATTCAATTTGTATGTTTAAAAAAAATGGTTTTTAATTTCTTTGCTTACTGACTGGCCATTAAGCAATGAATTAGTTTTAAATATACCATAAGGGAATGTATATCCAGAACGTTGGTTCCTATAGGCTTACAATGTAGGTAATACAACCCTCGAAGTTTCTATTCACAACTTAATTTATATGACTGTTAGTATTTCTAGATTATTATGGGTAGATGGACCAGTATAGTTTAGCTAGATGGCTTTGTATGACATCCAAGCATAAACATATATTATATTTATGATACAATTTCAACAAGACAATGCAAAATCACGGAGAATCGGGAAACGAAATGAAACTACATTCTTTTTTGACATTTCATAGTTGGCCATAGTAAAGGTTGAAAAACAAATACATCTCGTATTTTTCTCATACACTTAAAATATGACCCGTTTTTATTGCTCGGGAGTATATATAAATTAATCTAGCTAAACTGGTAATAGCTGGACAGTCAGGCTTATTCACCTTTATGACAAATGATAATAAAAATTGTAAAGGAAAAAAATGACATTTTGTTTTAACTCGTTTTTTTATACCTTCATGCATAGACTACGTCTATGCGGAGTAGGCAGTGACTATGGCACATATTACACTATGCCCTACAGGATCATATCTCTGATCATAGATTGTAATCTATGCCGCCCTTATTTTTTCGCGTTGGAAAAAAAGGGAGGCATGCATATAGGTCTATTATCTAAGATATTTGATAATGTTATATGGCCCAATGAAAGCGCCTTACTTGACGTAGCACTTGGCGTGGAAATGTGGTCAGAAGTGAAACTTCTGTCATCTGTCATATTGGTAAATTAAGCTGAATTGCTACCCCTGTAAATTTGTACAGACATTTAGCATCTACATCTAATTGTCTCCTTACTAATATTAAAAAATAACACTCAAGAGTGGAAGATAATCCTAGAAGGTGTTCTTCGTACCTGGCATCATTATACCTGTTATGTACAATGTAGTTTTAACATATACATATTGCTATGCTGAATATTGTATACCAATAACAAAGTTTAGTTACTTAAGCCGGGTTTATATTACGCGGGGCAGCGTTTGCCTCGCGAGATGGCTCAAGCGCTTCCCCGGTTGCACTCACTGCGCGTAGTGTTTATCTGGCTTTATACTTAATGTGTAGATATGGTTTTAGACGAATAAACATGGATATATATTATACAATTTGAAGCTGGTATATGGCTTATAAGTTTATAAAATGTACATAATTCTTACACTGCCACTGTCTTGTTGAAGAAACATACAATAAAATTGTTAATTTTATTTGAATGTACTATCGGCCCAATTAAATCCTGACCCACCATGGAACTGTGTCATATTGACATCTAAAGTCAAATGCTAAGTAAAATCATACATGACGTTACTGTGATACAGTTCTATGGTGGGTCAGGACAGGAATCAGGATTCAATTGGGTTGATAGTACATTATTGCTATGTGTGCTTTTAGAGGCTAGCGGGCTCGTATCAAGTCATGTTTACACTTGTCTAAGTGTTGCATACTGCATTTAGCTAAGCCTAAATTCTAACAGTATTTTGATGGGTGTAGAAATGGCTTACTTTCGAAAGTCACATAAATTTTTGTAAAATTTATATGTGCCTTTTCGGTTGTCTTAAAAGGGGGAAATGCTTTACCTTGTCATATCTAAATAATAATGAATGCAATAACTCTAATTTTGTAGCTTCATCGTCTGTAACTTTTACCTAAATTTGACAAGATAACTGCGGTGTCAAATTCATTTATGACAAATTGCTTTAGCATAATAATCTTAACTCGACATAAGCAAATAAACAGTATTCAATATGTGACCATGTACATAATAGCTGATAAATCTATTTTTTATTAGTAAGGAGTAATTATATTTTGGAATAGAGCTGTATAAATCTGAGCTGATTTATTTATGATAGCCTAAGTCTATTTCATATGTTATAGCGTCGAGTGACAACCCTAGGCGCCAGCTGTCATAATTTATACGATACAAAATTGAATACACACCAATTTCAACATACACATGTTGCATTGATAAATTATGTTTGATCTCCGATACGGTTGTGCATCTAGGGTTGCTCTTGATATGTTTTATCAATTGTAAATTGCATTTTACGCAATAGCTCTACACATTAAACGTGTCGTTTGTGAGTAATTGATTCTGTATTTAAAATATAAAAGGATTATTTATATATTTTGAGTGTTATTTCATAGCTGGTTCTCACCTGTGTTAATCGGCGCCCTCCTTAATACTTATCCATAGGGTAACTAATATATATTGAGATACTAATCAGTAGTGTAGGTGAAGCAAAACTTCGCTCGACAGGCTCGAGTCCATATGTCAAGTCGCGCTTGATGTATAAAGTACCTTTCGACAAAATATACTAATGCTGGACTGCTTGCGCCATAGAAAGTTGAAATGTTGCGTAGCCCTGTGTGCTTATCGCGATTAAAGGTACCGTTAGCGACTCTGAGATGTAACTAACGCCTGCGTATTATATTCTTTGTGACTGACGTGATTAGAAAAGAATCCTTAATTGTCATTTGCTTGCGGAGAATATACGTCTTAGCGGATGCTACGCCTGATTAACAATGGTTTAGCGGTATTCAATCTGCCGAAATAAATCTTCGGGGATAGTGCAATACCGCGTAACTAACAAAGTCCATAAAGTTCAATATTCAAACAACTGACAAGATTATTGTACTCTATTGCACTATCCCCGACGAAATGACGCCATAAAAGTGCAGCAGTTGCGACTCTTTTTCATACTCTTGTTTAGAACGTTACGTTCTGTAAGTGCCAACAGCCTATATACTTTTAACAGTGTTGTTACGAGTAGTTCTGTGTATGAATTTCACACTTAATGTTTACGTTAGTAAGCTTTGTTTCGTACGAAATATTTATGGTTTTGTATCATCATCAATGCAAGTTCGCTAATCTCTATGCACCAGCTTCTTCCTCTAGACCGCATCCAACGGAGAGCAGCTCGAATTGTCAACTGCCAACGTATTTCTGATCGGCTTGATCCCTTGGCGCTGCGTAGAGATGTGGCCTCACTCTGCATTTTCTATCGCATGTATTATGGGGAGTGTTCCGAGGAATTGTTCGGATTAATCCCTGCCGCTTCTTTCCGCCATCGCCCTACCGCGACAATATTTCCACTCTCACCATTTAGATGGTTGGCAGTCCTCAACTGTGCGCTTTTCCCGAAACTTCCTGCCTCGCACAGCTAAACTGTGGAACGAACTGTCGCCAGCGGTGTTTCCGGACCGATACGACCTTCAAACCTTCAAGAAAAGAGCGTACTCCCACCTTAAAGGCCGGCAACGCACTTGCGACACCTCTGGTGTTGCGGGTGTCCATGGACGACGTTAATCGCTTACCATCAGGCGATTCGTTTGCTCGTTTGCCACCTATAGCATAAAAAAAAAACGAATGAGAACAGATCCTGGTCAAACTATGTTATTAGTTAAATAAGAAATAAACACGAAAGAGTTGAACCATGAGTTCGAGTGTTTCCGAGTATTCGAGTTGGTATGGTATTGATATCGATACAAGACAAGACGTGGGTTAAGTTGACTTGACTGAGTTGTGGCAATAAAATTAACTGTTTCCACTTGACATATTTGGTTACCGCTCAATTCTTTAGACCAATCACGGTGAATTCCGGTTTTCAGGGTTCCGTCATTCTAACAGAGGGCTGTCTTCAAAGAGTAAAGTAAGTATAATAGGCTGTCTTACAATGAGGACAACCGAACCGCGAGTCGATTTTCCGCTAGGGGCGCTAGTGGAACGTGGGTCCTGCGGGAACATTTCGAACGTCACTTTGACAATTCTTCCATATAGACAGTGGACCCACGCATGAGTGGCGCCTTCTGGTGAGCGACAATACGGTAGCTCCCATTCATTCTGGGTCTATACCACGATCTATCTCCGTCTCTGTCTCACTTGCCCATTGGAGTGACAAAGAGGTTTTCTCGTCAATGCCAATTTTCGATGTTCGTGGTAGGCATGCAGTACTGTCAGTGTCATACCACAGAATAAATAATAGTACAAGTACAGAAGACCCTCTGTTTTGATGTTCACGAATGCCGCCTTTTTACGTGCCTATTAATTATTATTAGCACGGACCGCACGCGAGCCGCGCTGTCATTGAGTTCTATTGCCCGGCGCGAAGGTCGATATTACTCCGCACCTTGCCGAAGATAGGGTTGTCATTTTTTTAAACGACGTCGGTGGAAAACAAGCGTACGGTCCGCCTGATCATAAGCGGATACGGTAGCTTTGCACTATTATCTATTCTGTGGCGCAAGTATCGACTATGTCATAAACGAATACTTACGCGAATTATAAATATTAGATAGCACGCGTGGTATATCTACATGCATAAATTATTACACTTAACAGCTACTTAGGTAAATAACACCGAAAACATAACAGGCTTGTGACCGCGAACCGTACCAAAGATCGTAAAGTCTATCCCCGTCTCTGTCACACCTACTATTCCAGGGACAGAGACGGAGATAGACTTTACGATCTTCGTTACGGTTCGCGGTCTCACGCCAGTTGTACTATTATTTATTCTGTGGCCAGGTGTAAATGAGTCCAATTGTACCGATTAAATCACGATCTCGGGATTTTCGTTTGATGTATACATATATAATAGATATGCCGTTGACAGATACCTATTTAATTCAAGTATAACACTGTGCTGTTGGGGTATTTACTTGATTCTTGTGTTCGATTTAGAAGATGTCACAATTCCTGAGGCCTGTAAAGTGTAACTTGCCTCTACAAGATGCTGGGGTCTACAGGCTTGACTGTGAATGTGGTCTATCATACGTTGGGCAAACAAAGCGTAGCATATCAACCAGGGTGAAGGAACATATAGCCGATGTCAAGCATCGTCGACCAAGGTCTGCAGTCTGGGAACATGTCTCTGATAAGCCTAATCATTCAATTAAATTTGACAAACCTCTGGTCCTCGCCAAGGAGAAGCGTTACATTCCCAGGATGCTGCGCGAGGCTATTGAAATCAAGAAGGTCCCTAATTTCAATAGAGAGGATGGCTTTTCGGTACCACCAGCTTGGGATCCTGTTTTACATCTCATCAAGGATCAAGCACGACACAGAACTGGAAGACCTTAATGTGGACTTTGTTTGAAAAGATTGAAAACGGATAAAAGAGGCAAAATGGGGTAGTTTTCTTGTCGCTTCTTTCTGCTCCATAAGCCAGTTAGGGAAGCGTTCGTAAGTTGTATGTATGTTAATCCTCACAGGGTTTAAACATTTTAATTTTAATTATAGAATGCCCTTCAGGCTATGTATTACTAGCTTTATAAGCCCCTCTGGGCATTGTAGACCAACCTTTGTTTTTTAAATTTTTATATTTTTGTATGTAGGTAGTTTGCACAAGTAACTTTTTTGATTGACGGGGAGAATTCGCATTCTCTCAGTCATCATCTTAACCCTGTGAAAACGAGTGCTGTAAAGGGCTCGAAACGTAGGATCATGGTGTTAATAAACGCGATTAATCCGTTCTAAAGTGTTTAATTTCAATGAATAACAATCGCGGTAACAGAAGACAATATTAAGAATAATGTTGTGAAGAAGTGGATTGATATATGGACAAAAGACAGAGAGCAAAAGGGAAAGTGGTACGCTAGTATTCAATCTGACTTACCTGGAAAGCCTTGGTATGAGAAGATTAAGTTCCGGAGTCGCAACTTCATAACCACCATCAATAGACTCAGATTTGGTCACAACTGTGCACCAGCGCACTTGGCAAGATTTTCGATTATACCCGATGGCACGTGCCCTCATTGCCAGAATGGCAGCGTGGGAGATATTGAACACCTTATATTTCAATGCCAATCTTTTGCATTCGATAGACTTATCCTCGCATGTGAATTAAGTGAAGTGTTTAATAATAATGTCCCCCGCCGCTTAACTGACATTCTTCAAAATGTTGACAGTTACGTTCCGTTATTTAAGTATATCAAAAATACACAATTGAAGATTTAAAGTGAAGTGTTTAACAAAATGACAAGCGCATATCTGCTACATAACTCTAAAAAGAAGTGGTTCAAATAACAAAATAAAGACTTGGCTTAAAGGACTAGTATCCAGGCCACAATCTTTAAAAAAAAATAATTATTTAATGTCATTATGTCATTCGCCTATAGAAAATGGAGAAATAGGAGAATTTCTTATTGAAGAATTAACTTTCTTTCTTTCCGACTTTATTTTAGATTAACTATAGTGAATAGTGTTAACGTGTTGTTAAAATAGCAACTAAAAACTCCCTTCCTATTCTTAAGCAGCGTGAACGATGGGCGCAATTCAATACTTTGGTCATTTCATAAGTAGCTTTCATTACATTGTATTTTAGTATTTAAGAATTAGGGTTTCGTCTTGTTTCATTCCATATAACATGATTGTAATTGTAACTTTCTTACCATTGTATTGCCATTCATTGCGTAGGTGTTCGTAATAGGTTTCGGTTAGGTTATTAAGTTATTATTAACAATGAGTATCCAAGTGTGTAGGGACGCTTCAGATGCTGTGGTGCTATATCTGCCCCAGCGTTTGTATCTGAAGGCGTTCGCAAAGCTAAACATTTCTGTCCAGCTCCCAGTTCACAAGATTCACGGCAAGTCCATCTCCAATTGGGAATTAATGGAGAAATTGAGAAAAATGATCCAACCTGACACGTTTTCGATTCTAAAAGTGTCTAAGCATAGTTCAGAAGTAATAAGATTCGATGCCGAGTTAGAACAGCCAGATAAACTCGAGCGGGTGCTCGCGAGACTCGACGACCGAATAGTGCAGTTAAATGATTATCCAGAACCCCTCAAAGTGAAAGTATCCGAAGCAAAATCAGAGTTCCCTAGTCGACATTCTTGGGATTCGTTTTTCCGTGATGCTACTGACATGGATGAAATGAAACCTGGTGAACGGCCTGATACAATACACATATGTAATATTCCAATCCGTTGGTTTGTACATGAACGTGACCGTGATGCTGATGCACCGCCTTCAGAACATGTATTGAAAAAAGCATTTGAGAAGTTTGGCAACATTCGACAAGTGGATATCCCTATAGCAGACCCTTTTCGTCTTCAAATGAAATCTGCTATGCGGGGAATCACAACCCCACCCTCAGATCAAGCTTTATACTTTGAAGCTTATATTCAGTTTCATGAATATGTTGGCTTTGTTCGGTGCATGGATGCTCTTCGAGGCCGGAAGTTGCTAAGGAAGAAAGATGACATAGCAGAATGGTGTGGTATTAAAGTAGATTTTGATAAGACAAAGCATATGACGGATGCAGCAGTGAAACGGAGGGCCATTGTGAGGGAACGCTTGTCCTCTAGACAGAGAGCCAAAGAGGATGAGGAGAAGGCTGAAAAAGAGAAGACCACTAAAAGAGAAGCTAAAGAAAGGTGAGATTGAAATATTTAATTACATTTCTAAACAAATAAATTCATATAAAGGTACCTAATATAACTCACGGTTTATAACGTTGATACTTGGTATCTCCGTTACTCACCGGGTACCTCAGCGTTGGCATGAAACTCTATTTAAAAATAATCCTCAGGGCGCCTCTGTGTTGGGATGTAAATGATAAAATTTAGTGCATTAGGAGAAAGTCTTTAATTAATATTCACTGGGTCACAGCTAAACAGATTGTCAAACGACGTTAAGTCCAAGTTCGTATCAAATAGGTATCAACTAACCTGGATCAATTCACATAACACTCGCGATCACATATTCTTACGAATTACGGGATACCGCACGTCGACGCCGATGCCTCAAGGATGCAAGCCAGTAGCGTGGACCGCCAGCTCGTGCACCATGCGCAGTCCGGAAGCTCACACTCTGCTCAAAAGCCTCGTCCAATGGTCTCGTGCTCGTAAATTAATCCTAAGGACCCCTATAACAAGGTACACCCAGCTATAGAACCAAAGAAATCTTGCAGTATGTACTTACAGTTTGGGATTTTTATATCTTCATTAATGCGTTGACATTCTCCTAATTAATTATTGCTAAGCTTTATGGTTTCATTGCTAAACGCCGCCAGTAGGGCTCCGATACTTGTATTTCGCCATATTTCCTTTGTCTGAATTCTATATTAAGTGCGTGCGTGTCCGTATCGTTTTGCGATCCGCCTCCAAAAGAAAGCCTCTAACCGCGCGCTCTTCTGAGTGAATCACGCGGTGGAATTTGGAACTAATTACTAATAAATTACTTTGTTCACTCATCTGCAATATCTATAGCGCGCATGGATTGTGTGAGCTTGAACACTGGTTAGTACTTCGTCGCGCATAGAGATGGCGCTGTAATAAACTATTGATTTTATCTATGGATCTTTTTGTTTAGGTATTTTTTACAAGGAACGAATTACTACGTTACAGGTTTTGGGGTCCTAGCACAGGCTCAGGTTAGGATTCGCGATGACAGACTGGCTTTTCACAACTACCTCACTTTGTGCACACATGTCAAAAGTCTACCCTCATTGTCTATACATAACAGTACCACTACTTACTAATTACCTAAATGACAAGACTTCAGTGTAAAGTTGTAAACCCTTTAAATAAATAGAAGTTCTGATCAGATTTTTCTAACATTTTGTGCACTGCATTGCCTTTTAAGTCTCATTTCTCAATTTTCTTTAACTATAATGTTGTAAGGTAGATTAGGTATGATTGATTGATTACCAAGTTATTAGGCGGGTTCACACAGAGCAAGCCGCTAGTGAGGAAATGGCCATACGAAGCAGCTCTGGCTAGATCTGTATAGACACGTCTCGCGCAGGGTCAACACACGCGCAGCTGTAACGCCTCAGGTTGTGGACCCGCCTATTCGCATTTAAGTTTTTTAACACACAAGCTTTCCTGCATACATTATATCTATTCCAGACAAAAAGAAACCGTCTCACGTATAATTTTTCACTCTTTAAGACAAACATACGAGCGAGGAGAGCAGGAGAAACTGCAGAAGATGCGAGAGCGAGAGGAAAGAAGGAAGAAGAAACAGCTAGCAAAGCTTATGCAGCGGGACGATGTGGACCTCAATGGAAAGGTTGCCGAAGAGAGGAAGAAGTTACTGGAAGCTCAGAAGAAGCTGCAGGCTATGCGGCTGATTGAGGAACTGTTTAAAAGGATTGAGGTAAGAAACAATATTTGTATATTGTGGAGGTTAAAGAAATGGGTGTGGTATTTATAACATTTATGTTACAAACTAGTGCCATGCTGCTGTGAAGTCAGATGTCGGGGCTTTTACCCTTTTTACGGTTCCGTGACACAAAAGGAAAAAAAGGGAACTTTTAAAGGATCACTTTGTTGTCCTTTGTCCGTCCATCCGTCTATCTGTCAAGACCCTTTATCTCGGGAACGCGTATAGGTAGCAAATTGAAATTAATACCACATACACAGGTCTGCAGTCCCTTGAAGGTGTGAAAAAACCAAACCTCTACGTCAACGCAATCAAAAGATAGGGCTGTTTATGTCGCATTTTCTATACATTTGCAATGGGAATAAAAGTGTATAGGGTACTTCCCATTGACCTTGGGGAAATTTGGCAAAAAGCATGAGCACAAGTACAGGAAAAAATCCGAAAACCGTATGATTCTCGCACACTGAGAGTTCCGTGCCACCAGTATTTTTGAATACCTAAGGTCATAAATGGCCCAGCATCCTTTGTGAGGAACCCTCTGTGGGCGAGTCCGACGTGCACTCGGCCAGTTTTTTTTAACTAAGGTGTGTGTGTGTATTCTGTTTCCTTTCTACGTGACGTCACATCACGCACAGAATGCTACACTTTTAAGACGAGAAGTGACATGGCGTCACGAGACTGCTTCTGATTTTGACGATTCTCTTACCGCCTTATTCATAAAAAAGTTAAACAAAGCTTTAGTTAAATTATGTTTTCTCCCATTCTGACAAACGCGATTGTCAAAGTCACAGATAAGGACAAACAATAATTTAGCTAAACTGTTGTTGAAGTGCGTTTATGAATAACGCCATTAGTCTTTGTTTTATTGAGTTTAATCTGCTATCTGGTTTTACTGAAAAAACAATTGATATTTTTTGATGGACTTTAAATTTCATTATGTTGTGTTTACTTTAGCTTCGGCCAGACCTCCAAATAAACGGTCGTGCAGCACCGGGCGAGCGCGCCGCGCGGGCGCGGGTTGTGGACCGCTGCAAGCGCCGCTTCGAAGAGGCCTTACAGTCCGCCAGGGATCGCTTCCAGCAAGCTTTAGATGGTCAGTCTCGCTATATTTCATCATCATCATAATCATCATCATTTCAGCCGGAAGACGTCCACTGCTGGACATAGGCCTCCCCCAAAGATTTCCACAATGACCGGTCCTGCGCCACCCGCATCCAGCGGACTCCTGCGACCTTCACCAGGTCATCAGTCCACCTTGCGGGGGGCCTACCCACGCTGCGCCTTCCGGTACGCGGTCGCCACTCGAGAACCTTTCCGCCCCAACGGCCATCGGTTCTACGTGCAATGAGCCCCGCCCAATGCCACTTAAGTTTAGCGATTCGGAGAGCTATATCGGTTACTTTTAGTTCGCTATATTTAGTTCGATAAATCTGCTTTGCAATTAACTTAAACAACCACAGATACAATAAGTTCAATACAGCGGTAAGGCGTGCGACTGAAGGATTCGGTGAAGTAAAACATCGTGAGTAAACACTAATCCCAATAAGGCCTAGTTTACACTCTGGGGCCCTTCCAGGGCAGATGGCAGTCACTTTCTTACGACTAGATTAGTTGCCAACGCGGACCCTAGGCTCCCTGAACCGTGGCTTACGCCGGGAAAACGCTAGGATAAAGAATAAGTTCTTAACTATCATTTTAATTCTAATCGAGTTCTTCAGACAATATTTTGCATTAAAATGCGGCTCCATTCACAGGTCGTATAGTCCTCCGCACAGCGCTGGAAACCAAGAAGCCCCGTCGTTCGTTGTCGCCGTCGTCCGTCTCGTCGGAAGAGCGGCCGCGGCGTGGCGTCAAAATAGAGAAGATGACTACGCCCGAGAGAGAGCTCGAGTACAACAAAGCTGCCAGTAAGTTACAAATGGGCGTTTTTTTTAGGGTCTTCTATTTTTCTTCTGTACTTGTGCTACAAGCTCTTGCTTTTTGCGAAATTTTGTGATTCTAGGTCAATGGAAAGTACCCTATACATTTTGATCCATTGCCAATGTATGGGAAATGCGCCATAAACGGCTGTATCTTTTGATTGCGTTGACGTAGAGGTTTGGTTTTTTCGCATCTTCAAGGGAACGCAGACCTGTGTATGTAGCATTAATTTCAACTTGCTACCTTTACGCGTTCCCGAGATGAAGGGGCTTGACAGACAGACGGACGGGTGGACAACGAAGTGAGGATGTAAGGGTTCCGTTTAAAAATGTATGGAAATTTTAGGACACTTTCTCCTACTACTTTTATCGTAGTTCCTGCAATGATTGCCATTATATCGATTTTTATTCTACTAGTAAACTGTATAATGAAACTTGATATAATAGCATTATTAATAATAAAAGGTTCAATCTAATGAAATGGATAAATAATTAGAAAAAAGTACGTAAATGTACGAATTTCTTATTTTTCCTTAGTAAACTATTGAAAATGGATCAAACATCATTCATAAATTAGCAATAGAATTAATCATAAAAATAATTGAACACCTGTATGAAATTAAACTAAAACGGTTAATAATGATAAATGTTGTATGAAAAAGCGATGGAATCACAACATATAAAACATATAAAATCTGAAAACTATTCATTGTAATGGCCGGTTTTTCTTACTCACGTAAATTATGCAAGCTGTATCTATTATCTCGAATTTTGTTTCAGGCATGTACGGGATGGCGCCGTACGGCTTCGGGTACCCGTTTGCCGCCGTGCCGCCGCCCGGATACCCGTTCGCTCAGAGTATGGGTATCATTACGTTACTACTGGACTGTTACATCAGTGTCGCTTGCCAACTCTACTTTTGCAGTGAAACCTCGACAACGCGGCATGTCGATGGTCGGGCGCTTAAGTGAAGAACCAAAGGATCGTTCCAAAACTAAACGCTGCACTATGACTCTTGAAAATGGTTAAAAATCTAGAAAAAATGTTTTAGCGTACCGTAAAACCACCCAACTATGGTCCAAAATCTTCTAATTATGGTCCAAAAATCACTCTAGTATCTATGTTTTGATGTGACTATTATTTAAAAGAATCAGTTCTATGGCAAAACAATAGTAAATTGTGAAATAAGCTCACGCAAAATATAAAATAACTTATTGGTATCACCCCCGGGCTGTCGCAGAAACTGAGACAGCTGAAAAGGCCCCAGCTCCGTCTCCTGACCGGCGCCATAACAGGTCATGCCTTATTCAACAAACACTTGCATACTTTGCGTGTTACAGACAGCGCACTCTGCAGGGCCTGCTTGGAGGCAGAAGAAACAGCCACCCACGTCATCATCGAATGCACTGGGGTAGCAAACTACCGGGCACAATACCTCGGTACACCGAGGTCTCTCCCGGAAGTCGTCGGCAACATTAAGGGTCTGCTAGGCTTCCTGGAAGAGCTGGGTTGGCAGGAGTAGTGCCGGCAACCCACCACGCAAAATAGGCGCATCATTTGACGTCGAGTTGCGGAAACTAGCCCGCGTATACCTATAACCTATAACTTATTGGTATTGATGTTTAATTACGTTGGACCATAGTTGTAGTACTGGACTATAGTTGGGTGGTTTTACAGTAAAGTTTTTCTCAGATGTCCAGAAAGACAAATATATTATGTGTACAGATTTGCTCGTACAAATGGAACGAGCATTCATTTATCTAATTTTAGGTACACGTATCGCTAAAAATCGAGGTGGTTCTGTGACAGAGTTGTGCCGGATTAGCAAGGTTATACTTTTATCTTTCTGAAAATCGTAACATGGTGATGATTTGATGATATTTTGGCATTCAAAACAATATGGTAAAATTATCATGCTAAAACAAAAGTCGGCTTTCTAGTATACGCCCTTCCAGCACGTAGGAAGCTCGTGCGTATTGCTCGAATAGGCCATACGCTTACGCTTCTTTGGCGTGGACGGTGTACGCCCTGTTGAGGTGAGGGTCTCAGGCGGTACAGTCGCCATCAGATATATCCGAGCTGGCTCCGATATATCTGATGTTGAGTGTACGTGTACAATTAGTCAAGTCAAAAGAGTAGCAGAAGCGACACTGGTGGATAAATACAGCATATAATTGCAATTGTCCTTTTCAGACCTAAACATACACATTTTTTAAATACTTAAACATGTTATTTCAGTATAAATATTAAATTAAATAAATATTGTGTCCCACGGTAAGCTCAATAAGACTTAAAATATGGGTATTTAAAGTATAGGTTGGGAATGTAAATTAAATTTATTGAAAAAACATGATTAACTACTATTATTTTAATTGTCAGAATTGTTTGTTTCCTTATGCTGCATAGAGTCCGACTAAGCTAAGTTCTTTTTAACTGTTTAAGGGTTATTTGAAACGTCAAACTTCTATGAAATTATGACGTTTACTTAACAATTTCACAGTCTGTGCTATCAAAATAGTTGCAAACTTAGCTTGGTCCGACTCTTATTAATTATCTCTTTAATTACAGCAAAATATGCTGAAAACCCTAATACAATATTATTAGGGTTGTCATCATCTTTACTTTGAACCAAAATTTTGTTTCCAGGATTTTCTAATGATAACTTAATTTTCAGCTGTATCACCCTAAATATGCATAGGAATTGGTCTTTTTGTTGAACGAGATAGTAGTACTAAATAATTATATTTTTTTATTTAACCGATCTTCAGCAAAGCACAGTTAGCACATGACGGCGCGCAAACCATGTCGCGCTCGAGAGTTCTAACTGTTCTGTAGCCCTAGCACAAGACAAAGAGTGCTGCGACATATGTCGCGGACGAGATAGACAACTGTCATTTTCATGTCAAGATGTCAAGTACGCGTTAGGCTTGTGTCGGTCAGGAACTAAGAACTAAATGGAATGAAATCCCATCACGGACCGAAAGGAACTAGTTCCTCGCCAAAAACTTAAATCGGTCCTCGGTCTTTAGTTCAGTTCAGACGGAGCAAAAACCATTTCCGCCATTTAGTTCCGCGCTCTGGGCTAGTACCACGTAAACCGAACGATTGCGGATTTGTATCTCCATCTCTGTCACACTTGCATATTAGAGTGACAAAAGGTTTTTCCGTCAAAGCCCATTTTCGATGTTTGTGGTAGGCCCGCTGTATAGACCTAAACCGGTTACTCATTCCCAGACGTCAAAATGCGCACTGAACTAAACGAACTAAAGACCTAAAGACCGAACCAGTTCCTTTGACCGATTGAATGAGATGGGAGCGCTCCGTTCAAAGACCGAGCGGGCACAACTCTAGTACGTGTTCAAAGCCAAAATTCCTCAATCACTCAAGACTAAGGTGTTCCACGAATGCGTAC
This sequence comes from Lathronympha strigana, assembly GCA_949128165.1. Lineage (NCBI taxonomy): Eukaryota > Metazoa > Arthropoda > Insecta > Lepidoptera > Tortricidae > Lathronympha > Lathronympha strigana. The sequence continues at coordinate 10,179,643 of OX421915.1, forward strand.
TGCCCGCCATGATTTACTTGCGAAACGTGGACACTGACAATGAGCACAATGAACAGGCTTAAAGTTGCTCAAAAAGCCATGGAACGCAGCCTGCTCGGTGTAGCTCTCCGCGACAGAGTCCGAAACGAAGAGATCCGACAAGGACCAGAGTAGACATCGGTCAACGGTTTGTTACTCTGAAATTGGCCTGGACTGGACACGTATGTGGGCGAGACGACGAGATCTAACAGACGCGTTGACAGCCTCGTTCTAAAAGACCGGAACCTTGCTGGCCCTCTCTAGATGAGAGAAACAATAAATCGAGCAATGTGAAAGAGAATCGGAGAGGCGTATGCTCAACAGTGGGCGTATAGATGCTGAAGAAGACTTATGCTAGGCTACTGATTAGACAGGTATCTCTCTCAAGCGCCATACAACCCCACACCGTCATATGCTAACCGTGTTCGCAGTCAAACTGTGCGCTGTTCGAGCCTCTGTGATTCACGTACTAACGTATCTGGGTTGTCGCAGCATCGATGTACTACCCAGTGCGGGGCCAGTACTACCCCCCGCCGGACGGCTACCGGCGGCCGCGGGGGCGCGGGCGCGGGCGCGGGCGCGGGCGCGGCGTGCGCATGCCGTACTTCGAGGGGCCCGACGCGTCGCAACAGTACTACAAGTATGTCTTAGTGCAAACGAATAAGGTTGAAGTTAGCGTGGACAGTCATGAAAATTAATTATAAAAAAATATATATATATTTATTTCAGATCAGTGATCCATAATATGTTAGTACTTATACTCTCGACTTAATAACAATGTTAGTTTGATCATACCGATACATAAAATCATAAAAGTAAACAAAAACAAAAACGTCCGCGACTACCTATTTGGCCCTTCCAATGGCAACTTCGATTCAGTATTTGCCATTGGAAGGGCGAAATAGGTCATCATCATCATCATTTCAGCCGAAAGACGTCCACTGCTGGACATAGGCCTCCCCTAAAGATTTCCACAATGACCGGTCCTGCGCCACCCGCATCCAGCGGACTCCTGCGACCTTCACCAGGTCATCAGTCCACCTTGCGGGGGGCCTACCCACGCTGCGCCTTCCGGTACGCGGTCGCCACTCGAGAACCTTTCCGCCCCAACGGCCATCGGTTCTACGTGCAATGTGCCCCGCCCACTGCCACTTAAGTTTAGCGATTCGGAGAGCTATATCGGTTACTTTGGTTCTGCTGCGGATGGTCTCATTTCTGATACGATCTCGCAGAGAGACTCCTAGCATAGCTCTCTCCATCGCCCTTTGGGTGACTTTGAGCCTTCTTTCATATTTTGACCCCTCGATACGCTAACGCGATCGAGAAGTTAATGTCGTACAATTTTTATACTAGGCCTTCAGGTGTGACGAAGTCTATATTAAGTTTTCTTTCTACAGGTACTTCAAAAGGCTAACAGAGAACGAGCATCGCAACGAGCACGACGACCGCCTCCGCTCCCGCTCTCGTTCCCGCTCCCGGCGACGCTCGTACTCGCGGTCAAGGTCACGCTCCAGGTTGAGGTACTTAAACCTTTCTACGGGTATTTCAATATGCTAAGAGAAAAACGAGCACGACGACCGCCTCCGCTCCCGCCATCGCTCGTACTTGTGGTCAAGGTCACACTCCAGGTCGAGTACTTAAACATTTCTACGGGTACTTCAAAAAGCTAACAGAGAACGAGCACGACGACCGCTTCCGCTCCCGCTCTCACCATCGCTCGTAATCGTGGTCAAGGTCACTCTCCAGGTCGAGGAACTTAAACATTTCTACGGGTACTTCAAAAAGCTAACAGAGAACGAGCACGACGGCCGCCTCGCGTACTCGCAGTCAAGGTCACGCTCCAAGTCGAGGTACTTCAACCTTTCTAGGAGTACTTCAAAAAGCTAACAGAGAACGAGCACATCGACCGCCTTCGCTCGCACTCCCGCTGTCATTACCTGTGACCTGTGACCCTGGTCGAGGTACTATTTATTCTAGGTTTTACGAAATGAGAAAGAGGGATGAAACGTTAAATTATTTAAAGAAACTTAAAACTAACTTTTATACATACATAGAAATCGACAGCGCAAAAATGTATCATTTTAACATTCATCACACCATTCATGACCCCCACTACGGCCACGACTGAGACGAATATAATCACACGTCTTAGCAGTGATGGATTAGCCATATAGTAAGTAGTAAATGTTGCGGGCGCCGCGCATTTCGAGGCCCCGCGGGCATTTCACCAACAAAATGTAACCTTTTTATAGAATTTGCTACGGGCCTTCGTGATGCCTTAATCCGCCACTGCCTGTTATAATTCTTCTAATATCATAGGTGTAGGTTGAAAAATATAAAGACCGTATCGTAAATTATGGAAACAACTTTACTTGGCCATTCATTTGTTGTATTTTATTTTTATTTAAAAATTACAGATGTGTTTAATTAGTGCTTTATTAAGGTACCAATTACATCTTGTGAGTTCCATGTAAAGCATATGGTTTAGACAAAATTGACTCAATAGTCCCGAGCAACAAAAATGAGCTTGAACAAATACTATAAACAAATTTACGGTATGCGAACTAAGCGATGTTATAGCAAAAAAAATCGTACTATGCAAACCGCAACGACACATGATTTGTAAAGCGAAATATCTGGTCATAGTCTAATCATATTGTTTTTGTTAAAAAATATAAGAATCTGAATCTGTGTTACGGTGGCCGTTTAGAGAATATGGCGTATTACTAACGCACCTCCGAGTCTGACTTTAATATCGAATATATCTATCATGTAGCGTTTCTATCGACCTGCTCTAGCGACTAGCTAAAGAATGTGGATTTTGATTTTCGCTTATATCTCAGGTCACGGTCCCGCCGCCGCTCCTACACGAGGTCAAGGTCGAGGTCACGCAGAAGCAGGAGTAGGAGAAGAAGTAGGAGTAAGAGCAGAAGTCGACGATCCAGGTAAATACTGTTTGTAGGTTTAAAGAAAGAAAGGAAAAGTGGAAAAACTCATGGCCTCATACCGCTCTACCATCTGAGCTACCGTCTCCTTACTTTGGTATCGTTCGCTTATAATTATTTTTAATTTCTTAGCAGACACGACCCTGCTTAAAAAATGAAAATATTTATTGGTTTAAAGGGTAAGGACTGGGCCTTAGAAGCTGACTTCTACTTGTGTTCAAGGTGAAGGTCGAATATTAACCTTTCGAGATCCGTACGTCAAAAATCTACACGCAATTTTTAATCGTGACACTAATTAATTGAGGTCTCATTTAAATTGTCAAGCTGGCTCCCCAGGGAGCCGGCGGGCCTTGAATATGAGCTTATGTCTATGGCCATGCAGAAGCCATTTGCTTTGTAAACCATAGATGTGAAGATCACGTAGTCGCTTTTACATGTGCGTGTTCAAGGTCAAGGTAAATTAATAAGGAAGCAGGGCTAGAGGCCTATACTGAAGGTCGCGAAAGAGAAGCATCTATTTATGTCGTTTTTTTTTCTTGTACGTCGACTCGGAAAATGCCTTATATTATTATTATCGTATGGCTTTATTTAGTTAAAAAACACAAATATTACAAAAAAGTCATAATAAAAATATTAAAAAACAATTACAATTACAGTTTTAAATCTAGGTTAGACAGCCAAACCCTGGCGTCCGCAGTGAGGTCGTATAAATCGCTGAGGTCTCCTGAGAAAAGTCTTGCGGGGCATTCCTTCACGATGTGGGTCGTCGTTTGATCTGGCGCTCCGCAGTCACAATTTGGTGGTAATTGGTCCGAATCTACCTCCTTGGGGTCCACCCCGGGCAACGGCTTCCTTGAAGACGGCTAAAAGATTCCGACTGTTCCTGGCAAGCTGAACTCGCTCCTTCTGAGCCTCCCAGCTATATTGTAATAATTTTGGTCTACTAAAAAAAATGCCTTATAAGTAACTTGTCTTTACAGGTCCCACCATTCCCGCTCCCGCTCCCGCTCCCGCTCCCGCCAGTCACGCTCGCGCAGCCGCCGGCGCAGCAAGTCGCGCTCGCCATCCAAACCGCGGGAATCGAAGCCGCAAGACAACGCTGCCCGCCCTCGCTCCAAGAGCTGGTCGCTGCCCCGCGAAGGGAATAAGGAGTGGTCGAAGAGTCCGAAGAAGGATTAGAGCAAGAAAAGACGAGAGATTGAAGAGACGAGATATGAAAGATTGAAGGCAAGAGTTATAAATGTGATTAAAATTTTAATCAGAGAATTAAAGAGATGTGATAGGCCAAACGTAATAATAAGAACAAATACAACTGATTTGTATAAATGTTTCGTTTAATTTTGAAAGCATTCTTTCGAATTCAAAAACATTACTTGATACGAGTAGTGGCGTGATTGGCTGGCTTGCCGCTAGCCGCTAAATCTTAATAGGGATGACGACTAGGTTGAAAAACTATTATTCTAATTAGTCCGTCAGTTAGATTATCTAAAATTAATAAACACGTATTTTTTCCTATTTTAATTTAACTAAAATTGACGAAGATGAAGAGCATCAAAGTTCCGGGGTGGGGGCTTCTGACGTCACTCCTGACACTCCTAGGTAAGAATTGTACCTAGGAGTGTCATTACGCGAAACTTGAACGCACTGTATTTTTGTCATTTTTGATTTGACGAACAAAAGAGAAAATACGTGTACAATATTTTTTTATAATCTAAAAGATGGACTAAATAGATTTTTTCAGTCGTCTAGCCTATTGTGACAGGTCAATTAAACAATTTTTGACAGCAGGATCATTTTAAGAAAAAGTGACAATAAATCCTACTTGAAACCTACATGCTTTAAATTCTACTAGAAAGTAAGTCACATTATTTGTTTAATAGTTGTTATCTTTCATAGAATAATTTTTAAGAAAAAAAACCGACTTCATTTGTCCTTCCCAGTAAAAGTGAAATTTTGAAATTGTTTTAGTCAGCCAGTTTACTTCAAAAATATCCAATTAATGTCTCAGGGTCACCCATCATTACATCTGAAGTAAAATCAAACGGAACTACCTTGTAGACCTTTAAGTTCGGAAGCAAAATAACAATGTGTTAAATTGGATGACAGACTGGAAATTATCGAGCAGTTCCATTATGCCATCCCTGATCATCAAAATCAGGTCACTCCAGCAAAATGATGGCTTCAGTAAGAAAATGCCCAAGCTAATTATGAACACCCTCTAATCACAATCCACGTGCCGTTCAAATTTGAGGAGTTCTCTGAATTAGTCACGAACACTCATCAGAATAAAAATCAAATCAAAAAGATGAATGTCACAACTAGGATAGTATGTTGAGCAAGGTTTATCGACCAGTTCGGCTTTGCCATCCCTGGTCTTCATCATCAGGTCCACTTCACCAAAATGTTGGTCCCCCCCAAAACAATGTTCAAGTTACTTAAGGAAACACTCAAATCACAATGCATGTGTCAATTCCTCATGAATTCCATCATCAGAATAGAACTATAATCAAATAGGACTACCTCGAAGGTATTTCCTTACAAACAAAAGATGAATGGTCTCAAATCGTGTGATAGAGCTGGGAATGACCAAGTAGTTCTACTTTGCCATCCCTTCTTCATCATCAGGTCCTCTCCACCAAAATGATGATTTTAGTGAAGAAATGCTCGAGTGTCTTAAGAAACCACCCAAATCACCTAAATGTACCTTTCAAATTTGAGGAGTTCCTTCAATTGCTTATGGACCCCATCATCAGAAATGGATTTTGAAAACAATGGGACCAATCTGGAACCATCTTCTTTCAGATATTTTTTTTAAATATTGGTTCAGTAATGACGGAGTTCTGAGGTAACAAAAAGGGAATTAATAATAATATTAAAAAATCCTCCTCCTTCTGAAATTGTGAAGTCGGTTCAAAATCTAGGACACTTAGCATACATTGACTCTAGAGGCGATATTCTGTAGTTATTGGTATTGATACTGATATTACTTAGCGTAATTAAAATAAACGCAATCCCGGATGGATAATAATTAAGTAATTCAAACGAGACTAAAAACTAAATATGATAAGGCTAATCTAGGTGTGGGGCCTGCTTAAAATCTCCATTCGCTATTTACGAAATATCTAGAATCTAGTTAACTACCAGTTTACCTATATTAAATACTGCATAATCAAATAAGGTCACACTTTACATTCAAAACATGATAAATGTAAATTGTTAACATCATTTTAAATATCAACATTTTTAATTGCAATGATTGACCAACACGCGTTTTTGCCAGCGATTTCGTACGATAACCTTCTAGGCGTCTACTCCACTATAGGGTAGATACAACTTTTAAAAGGGGCCGATTTTAAATGTGCCGAAGTAAATGTGAAATGTGACAAGTAAAATTTTATACTAGGCCATCTCCTACGAGTATATATATATATATTTTTTTATTTTATTTTTTATTGTAAAAATGTTTACATGACATAACAGTAACAATACCAATGCGTCACGAAACTTAGACTAACAAAATATAAATATAATTATGTACATTAAGTAACTCAATAACTGGTAACAAACAAACAAATTATATAGGAACAGTAAACAAAAATCACTTAGTTCTAGGCGACGCAATAGCATGGCTCCGTTGCGCCGTCTGAACCAGCGGCATGGGATTCGGCAGGTTGCCCCGAAACCGCCGAAACACGATCCCCTTCGGCCAGAAGTCTGCGCTCGCGATGGTGTCCTGCAGCGGCCGCGGTACGCGCACCACAAACGAGCTGAAGTGCACGTAGTGGCGCGACTGCAGCTGCTGCACCCTCAGCGTATAGCCAGTCTTCCGGTGGACATACTCCACCACGTCGTTAGCCACGGCGGAGTAGTGCAAGCGCGACACGTAGAGCGCTCTACTCGGCGTGGCGACCCGTAGACCTGAATTAACAGGCTCGGCCGTGCCTTGCAGAGTCTTACGAGGCGCCCTGCGCGTCTTGCGCTTCCTTTGCACCAGTGTGAATCCCTCCTTATCCACAACGGTGCATGAGATGATTTTAACAGTGTTAGTAGTTCTGTGTATGAATTTGACACTTAATGCTTACGTCAGTAAGCTCTTTTTTCGTACGAAACAGGCTTGTATCATCATCAATGAAAGTTCGCTAATGTCATTCTGACCCACATTTGTTGACGTTTTTGTTCTGCATTGTGTGTCTATTTCTTTTAATAAGTCAATGCTTTTAACACAATTAACTAATTATTACCAATAGGTAGAGCAGGGATCGGCAACCTGTTACCAACCTGTGGAGGCTGGAGGGTAGAGAATAAGCTACATGGATTGTTACTGTTGCTGCTCTATCAAAAAGAGAGTAAGTTTGTAAGATGTCGAGAGTTTCATCAGTAGAAAAGCCTCCACAAGGATGATCACAATACAATAATCGTGCAACACTCTCATAGTTACTAAGGTTTCCCGCGATCTTGAGCAGATGGATGGATGGTCCGTGGAAGCCTTGAAAAGTCAAGGCTACTAACAATACAAGTATATCAGTACATACATCAGTGCGACAATAAAAGACAGATATTTACGGAGGGCGCTACCGAGCTTTAGCAGGCAACATTTATATTGTTTTTCTCATTCTGTCGCATACGTGCGAGCAGTAAGTTGGCTGTTTGACAGGATGTGTGTTTACGACACTGACATATTTGACAAGAAAACATGCAGGTGTTGCAACTGTGGTTTGTGTTTGTTTAGTTCCACTTTATTTAATTTTGTACCAAACTGCCGAACTGTATAGAGTCCGTCTATGCTAAGTTTCATCGATTTTGATACCACAGACTGAAAGTGTACGTCATAATTTCATGAAGTTTGACGTTTAAAATAACACTTTAAAGTTTGACAGTTCATTTGCTTGGAAGAGATAACGTGGTTTGACTCTAGTGCTGTATAAAAATAAAAAAAATAAAGTATAATTTGTTTATTGAACAACGCATTAGTTGTCGGCGACTTGGTCGATGATGATGACGGGCGTATGCTCAGGCGCGGGCGCGGGCGCGGGTGCAGCGCGGCTGAAGTCCAGACCGGTCATGCCGGCGATCCAGTTGATTTGGCCACTGACACGGACGAACACTGCGCAAGGAATTTTATTTATTTATTTATTTCATAACATTTATACCTTACAGCTAGGCCAAAACGGTACAAACTTATAAATATATATTAATCCAATCTAAAGTCTTAAACTATAGTACTCGCAGGCATCTCACACTCTGCTACCTTCCTGCACTCTATCATCAGTCGCCCCGTCGAACTCGCAAACAGATGTTTGTATCAAAACAGACTATGAATGGTAAAGTGTTAGTGAACATGAAATTCAGAGTCTTTCGCTTCCGTTAGCCTTCTAGAAGACGGCCTTGCAATGAGTCTGACAACCACAGGCTGCAAATATTAAATTTATTTATGTAGGTCTCTTTTTTTCGTTTGAAAAAAATAGGGAGACAAGGATTTAGGTACATACCTGTACCTAAATCCTTGTCTCCCTCTATGGCGTTCAAAATGGCATGGGCAGTTTATGAATTAAGCGAGTGTAGAGCGTCCAATGGTGACCTCTTTGGGGATTGTGATTGCTAACCATTCCATTTTTCTATAAACCAGATGTTTTTGACCTTCTAATTCCCCTAGTTTTAGCCGTCGGGCATATCCGCCGCATCTACCAATAAATGTATGGTAATTTTGTCATAGCCACTGTGGAGATCCGACGGATTACCCGAACGCTTTTAGTATTTGGCACATAGTTACTTTAGTGTTTCACGGTAAATAGGAGCCACTTTTTCTATTAAGGTGATTAGAAAATACAATCCCCCAATGAGGGCGCCACGGGACGGTCGGTGGAACTGTGGTCGGCGGGCTGGCGGTTCGGAGCAAGAGAGAGGAAGAGGTGTTAGCCATAATGTGAACACTTTTGAAGGTTACAAAATGTTCACATTATTTCAACACCACGTCTGCTTATCAGACTATTAAGCAGACGTGGGCGACGTAGCGCCAGCAGTAGCATCTGCTGCTATTGCTGGCTGTACCAACACGTATATATGAAATAAATATATTACCAGCTTCATCTCTGAATTCGCCGGGGTGAGACAGCAAACCGAGCAGGACTCCGTCGCTGGCGAGAGGAGCGCCGCTGTCAAACTGTAACAATGTCACCATAATTTAATAGAGCCGGGAACATTTATTATTTATAAAAAAAAAATCGACATGGGACGGACAACTCGTACCCATATCGGAATCTTTCGCTTGCTAAGGTTTAAAAATATTAGAGGCTATCTCAAACAATACATAGGAAACCAATTGAAATGTAATTATAGTAGAACCTCGATTATCCGAACCCTCAATTATCTGAACGCTACCTTAGTTTATTTATCGGAACGCTCAGTTATCCAAACGCACTTGATCATACACTTACCTATTATGAAATATATATTGACGAAACCTGTGTTGTGGATTGTTTAAGGCATGTGCCCTTTTTTTACTCAATATATATATATATATATATATATTTTCTTAAATGATAAATACTTTGTGAGTACTGGGCAAAGGTACAACATCAAGAATATCACAAACATATCAATAAATGTATACTAACACAAAATGGACCATGTTGTCTGAAATAAAATATTTGAATTTGAATAAAAAATTATGAAATTTCTTTTGTCTATCGGAATTTCAGAGAGAAGAAACTTCCAACAAAACTACATGAACAACCTATCCTACATATAGGTACTATACGTATACTGTTTTTCTACTTTAAGGTGTTGTTGTCTTAGGTCTTGTCCCAAAAACCCCAGATTATCGATTATCGTAACTAGACTCTGAGACCGAGTTTGGTTTGGTTTGGATAATCGAGGTTCTACTGTGTAACGAATAAAATTGTGTGGTTTTAAAATATCTACAATTTAAGAAATAACTATTTTGCTGAACATTACCTTAGTAATCGGGATACGATCGCCTTCATAGACGACTTCCTGGGGGTTTTCCACCACGGCGGTCACGTCCCAGCAGTTGAGCCATTCACCAGCGGCTGGCAACACATTACGATAGTATATAGTAAATATTTTTTACTGACTATTTTGGTTATGGAGACAAATAAATAGACAGTTACATACACAGGGACGGATCCGGTATACCCTTTCCAAAGTCGTGGAGACAAGCAAAAACGCATTTATTAGGCCATGCGCGTAAAACGGGTTCATATGGGTTTGGGTTTTAATTTTTTTTGCGATTATGAGCAGTAATATCATTTAATCTGTATGTCAATCATATATAATATACCTATGATAACTGCTAATTATATTCATTATCATACTTAATCATTTCTTAGCTGTTTCCGGCCACAGCGACTGCGTTCTAGCGCTGAGAGCGTCACTAGGTCACTACTGAGGTCTTAGGTGTCTGACGTATCCACAAAACAGAGAGACTAGTCTCTTTGTTTTGTGGACGTATCCAAATTATCCAATGTTTGCAGTATGCGTTCGCACACATTTGTCCTCGCTTTTAAACTTAGGTAACGTACCAAGTGTAGCAACTAATCAAATTTAGTGCGAAGGAGTCGCATGTGATCCGGATCGAAGTTCTTACTTTTATTTTTACTTTAACTTTTACTACGCACTTCTTTTCGTTTGCGTTTGGTCCGTTTCGTGCTCCTCGTGGAAATACAGAGCTTAACAGCTATAGGTACTTACTGTCGGGCCGCTCTTCTCCGTAGCTGCAGTAGCTGGCACGGACAGGGAACTCGTTGGCGCCGGCGAGGGCAATCACGGCGATGTTCTCTGCAATGAAACCACTGCGTTATATGCTTATCTCTTTCCATAATTCCACTATTATGGAGACATATGAGGACGATAATATAACATAAAACCTGTCGGAATGCTGATGGTTATCAAAGAGCTTATTTTGGGCGCACGAGATTCTATTAAGATCTAAAATAAGTAGAAAAGAAAAATGAATGGACAGGAAATCCAAAAAGTTGAGAAAGTTTAAAAACCTTACTTTCCTCCCAATAAGGTTATTTTTAGCTAGCTGCCGAAAGTAGGGCCGTTTGACAAGCGCAGGAATGTATGTGTTTTTTTTAATGCTAATATTTATTACCAGGTTTTTTATATAAGTCACGGAAGTGACATAATAGTTACCTAAGTTAAGTAGTGGTCTATACTGGCGCAAAAATATCTCGTTGGGTTTTTAAAACGTTTTGTGTTTCACTTACCGCTAAGGTCAACGACACGGTTAAGGTTGATGAGGGCGACGTTGTTTCGGTTGCTCACCGGATTCCAGTCGGAGTTGGGGATGGCCGCGCTAGCCTCGTAGACGCGCTCAGGGCGGATCACTTCTGGGGCTCCCAGGCGGATCCAGACAAAACGGATGCTGTAGGTATCGTCAAATTAGTTTTATGTCGGTATATCAATATGTGTTTACGCGATCTCAATTTCTTATAAAAGGTATCAATTTGATTGTTCGGACAAAAATAACTGTGAAATATGCTAACAAGTTTTATAACAATAAGACTTCTTACAGGTTGACGCAGTCAGCGGTGGTAAGAACCCAGCTCTCAGAGATGAGGGAACCAACGCATGACTCTAGGAAGCCGCTGGTGGAGGTAGCCAGACGGAGGTGCGCCACCCATGGATTCTCACCCAAGGCGGCTGGAGTTCCTTCTTTGCCCACGCTGTTCACCACTGTGGGAAGTACCATGATTAAAAATTTGTTGAGGCAAGAAAACTAGGAAAGGAATGCCTCTGTTTGCAAAGTGAAGACAATGTACATATTTTGCGAATCGTGCCGTACCTACTAAAACCGGCCTCAAATGAAACTAGCTTACATACATGAGCTTACATTTAAATATGCTTATGATGCATACATATATGGGCGATAAAAAACCAAACTATAGCTATAGAGCGAACAAAGCGTTGTAGGTACTTTGATCAATCAATTGATGAGTCAATGTGGGCTACTGACTTAAAGAATGGCTTCGTTCTTTCGTTAGAATATAATTTGACTTTGTATCGCTTATATATGCTCAAGTGATAAGAATTTCAAATAACGAAATTTCGATGATTCGGTCTTGACGGACGCCTTGTAAAACAGACCACTAGGAGAAGACTAAACCCAGTTTCAGACAGACGGACGAAGGAACAAACTGAATGAAAATGTACGGAATGGAAATAAAATCTGCTTACCCTGAACGGCGGTGCTACGGCCCTGTAACAAATTTATTTAGATCAGTAATGGATAATTTTGTACTAGCTAACACAAATTACACTTTTGACAGTTGACAATAGACAAAGATGAATTTTATTCAGCAGGAAAGCTTTGAGGAGTTAAAGATACTGTGAAGAAACTGGATGTAATGAATACACTTATGTTACTATGCCTGTTGTTTGCCTCTTTTTCATGTGTAATCTATACCAGTTTGTGTTATTTTTGTTGTTTTGAGGTGCAATAAAGAGTTATTGTATTGTATTGTATTGTTACTATATGTATGTATTGTTACTACGTATTGTTTGTCAAAGCGGCCCTCAGGCTTACGCCGGGAAAACGCTAGGAAAGGAAGAAGATCTCTGTAACTATAGAGTTCATCAAATACCTACTACGCCGGAGAAACATCAAACTGCTGATTCCTATAAAACTCCTTCTCAAAACTTTGCTGAACTTTAATAATCCATATAACTCTTGGTCAACATTCATGGCCATCCCACCATCCGACCCATCCGACCATTCGCAGAAGAAAACCCTTTGAACGACTTCGTCGTTCTCTGAACAGCTCCTATAACTAAATACAGGTTTAAAATCTACCTCTTAAACTTAAACCTGTTTTTTAATTTAAAAAAATAACAATAATTGGCAATATTTATTTAAAAGTTAAAAATAAAAGCTTAAATTGAATAAAATTCCGAAACCCAAACCCATTCATGGGGTTTTAGGGAACTAACATTTCTGGATTCTTATGAAGATCGTGAAATAATTAATACCAGTACCTACTGTAATAGGTAAGTAAGTAAGTATATTTAATATCAGTACTGTAATAGGTAAGTATTGATATTGTCAACTTCATCAAAACATACGTATACCCAGGTAGGTACTTCATTCCGCCACTAATTCATAAGCAGCTTAGCCATGATAAATGATAACACATATCGCTCAATCAATTGGTTATCTTAACAGTGCTTAATCATTAATCAACGTGGGATTTTCCCCATTAAAATTTAGGGGATTACTGGGAATAAATTTGCCGCTAGGGGCGCTAGTGGACCGTGGGTACGGCGGGATACTTTCAAACGTCACTTGGTTTCGCGCCAAATTAGTTAAGTTTTCATTGACACAATACGCATGAGTGGCGCTGCATGGAGAGCCCCATTGCCCAAGTTGACCAACTTTAGTTGATCAATCAATTTATCAAGGATTTTGACGTCACTGACGTTTCCTGCGATAATGCCGCACTCCATGTTTGATGAATCGCGTCAGAGTCAAACCACGTTATTTATTCCAAGCAAACGAACTGTCAAACTTGACAGTGTTATTTTAAACGTCAAACTTCAATGATATTATGACGTTTACTTAACACTTTCACAGTTTGTGCCATCAAAATTAGGAAACTTAGCATAGACAGACCTTGTGCGTTCTGTACCGTGTTGTTTGTGGTCAATTATATGCAGGGCCAAAGGTCTTGACTTTACTTGACGTAAATAGTATCTCTATAACCAGGAATTGCCTCACTTTAAGTAAGTACGCAGTAATCTGAATAAAGAACCCGCACGGAAAAATTTCATTTACCAGAACCAAAAGAGTAACCAAAAGATTTTTGAAACAAAATACGCTTTTTCAGAACACGCCGCCTTGTTTCCTGTTCCCCGTCTTAGGCTTTTTCCTTGATTTGACAGTTCGCCGCGGGCCGACAAGGATTGCGTCGCAAATGGCTTTGAGATTGAGAATCGCGATGTTGGGTAGTTAGGCGAGCTTGAGTGTTCAGATTTTAACAATCTCAACAGGAGTTGTTGCAATGATACCTACGAACTTGTCGGGCCTGTGTGCGTACCATGAGTTGTTTTCGATTGCGACGCATGTTAAGCACACAGGAAATCTATCGCTTTTCTTAGGTATGCGAGCTCTATCGACCAATGAAACAGCGCCCTTTGACCGCCGTAGTTGGCTCTGGCGGTCATCGGAAAGTCTTGCCACGGACGCCAACGATAGCTACAGCCGACAGCTTTGCCAATTAGGACTTACGGGGGACTCCGACCTCCGTAAAGTTCAATTTCGCTTAAATAATCGTGACCGCCTGGTTTCCGGGGGCACGCGACACATTTCTTTTCCGTCTGGCGTCCAATATCTAATTTCACTTTTGCGGATGTCTACGAGATGCTGCGAGTCGTGTGGAGTGCGTATTATATCAATAAACGAATTAAGGTTAGATTTATGGAGTTCGAATAGGCCTCCTCGTTACGCTTACGGTATGTAAAAGCAGTTGAGTTTAAAAATTCGGCTTTGATGTTGGATTTACTTTTATTTCTTCTTACAAAAAAATGGAAAGAAATACCTATGTCGCACCTAGTTACAATAAAATAAAATATAATATTATCATCATTATAGCGAGCTAATCTTTTATTAAAGCGAGCTAATCTAGAAACGATAGGTACCTAATAAGCTCCAATGTGCGTACCAATACCAAGAGTGGTTTTCGATTGCGACTGCAGCATTCGAAAGTATGTCCGTGTCGCTCCTACCACTACTCTGGTAGGAGCGAGACGGACATACTGTCGAATGCCGCAGTTGCAATCGAATGCAACTCATGGTACGCACACAAGTCTTGTATTTTGGTTGGATCCTACAAGACGAGATTCGAAACCAACGTTCCAACTTCGTAGGAAAGGTCACTACCATATAGGATAATACTATATAAGAGACCGTTATTATTTAAGATCTTTAGGACACACAACGAATGAAGTAAAATAGCCTCATTCTACATTGCTTTGGAATAGTATCGCAACATGGGAAATGGCCAATATTGATACATTAACAGGGCAGCCGCCGCTTTTGCCGGGAAACAACGCAGTTCAATTTAAACTGTTAGTACTCAGGTCACTTTTTCTTTCCTACAATTGACTAATTTATCCGACGTTCGAGATTACACCGTTTCTTACTGTAAGACCAACTTAGGTTAAGAATAGTGTTGTGCCGTTCCCGGATATCCCCACGGTAGAGAATATTCCCTTAGGGGATATTTCCCCGAATATACCGGGGAGGCAGATCACTAGGTAAGAATCATACCTGAGCAGCAGCAACCACACAAAGCAGAACTATAGCGAGTTTCATTTTGATGCCCTGCTGTCCAACTAGCAACTGAAGTGTTAATTAAGAATAGCACTAATTATACTTCGATAGTTTATCGCGAACGTCACTTGTTATCTGACGATAACAGGGATTATACGGCTGTTAATCCACCGATAATTCGTAATTAAATACTATCATGAGATTAGTATGATTATTTGTTTCATTGATAAAGTCATTTTTACTGTTAATTTGTGTGTAATTTTTTAATGCCAATTTCGAGCTTAACAGAAGATCTTTACATTTTCGTAGTGCCTATGATGTTATTCCAGCTTTTGGAATAGGTAGATTTTTTTGCAAGGCTAGCTTTTTATTACTTTTAGATGTCGTTTTTTTACGTTACACCTATAATTTTATTATATTTCCCCTAATTTTCCTTCATTTGATAGGCTAATACATTTTATCCGTACAGGGTTTTAATTGAATAAAATATTTTTATTAGTACTCGTAAGTATGTCATTCCATGGACAAGCTTTTTCAATTTCCATCTTTGGCAATACACCATAACTATGTCTCAATACACCAATCAAAATGTGCAAGTTCGGTTTTATCACGTGTTTCCGAACACGTTCTGAAAAGCAATCGATATCGGATCTTATCTGAAAGAAATAAAGTCGAATTTAACTTTAATCTATTGAGCCATTCACCAAACTGACCGCAGGTCCGTAGTAAGTCGTAATAGAGATTTGTGACCTACAAAATGTACCGTGGCTCTTGACTTTCTCAATTTGTGAAGTATGTGCCAATAAATCTTTATTCGTCAGTACCTAACTGACCTACAAAAGAGCATCAATGGCTAGGTAAGTTTTTTTAGAGGTGGTTTACTTTAGTAAACAATTGGGGGTAGTTGCCGGAGGTAAGTTGACTTGGTAGTCATGAATAGGTAAGTACATTACTTATGTAAGAAAATAACACTGCCCCCTAGAGTCCGACTAAGGTAAGTTGGCATAGATTTTGATAGCACAGACTTAATTTGATAGAAGTTTGACGTATAAAATAACACTTTAAATGTTTGACAGTCCATTTGCTTTTAGGAGATAACACCTATATAATGTTTGAGTACCTATTCAATAGATTGACATCATGTCGAGTCATATTTTTTATACAATGCGGCTTCCAAGATTTATGCTTTATTGATAAATATAACTAAAATATATATTACAGTTAGTTACAAGCTAATGTAACTAAGATTCTGGCGGCATGTCCTTGTTGCATCGATGCTGATACATTGTGCGAGGAAACCGCCAGCTCTTCGGTCATCAGTTACATCAACCAGACGTTTCGTGATTTTTACAAAAAACTTGCATGTGCAGGGAGACCCCATGCACCCAGAGTTTCAACCTCAAATGGTACAAATTTTTTGCAAACTTTTAAATTTTCGGCGCTTTCAGGCACTCTGCCCGCTTTTACATTAGTTTGTTGGAGGTGGAATGGTGCCAGCATGTCTACACACGTAGCATCCCACACTAGCAGGTTAGCATCCGACCTAAACTCCAAGGAACCAAAGACACACCATAGGGTCTCTTGCTATCATCCCTGATAATGCCACACTGGAAATTTTGCGAATTCCTAAACCCCGAATTGAAAAGGGAGGAATGCTTGAGACCAGGAAGGCTCATCCTGCTGAATGTTTAGAATCATCTCTAAACTGATTTTAATAAAACCATCTATAGGGGATAGTAAGATAAAATAAATGTTTGCATATACGGTTAAATTACAAACTTAATTCAGAAATCATTTTGTAAAATTTTTCAAAAACTGTTCAACCAATCAAGTTCAAAATAATTTTCCAATAAAGTTCTTATTAAGTTCTACTATTGTATTTTTTCATATTTTTGAACTAATAGTTCAAAAGTTAGAGGGGACACGTCTTTTTAAACTTCTGGAGCGATTATTTCCGAAAATATTGAGTTTATCAAAAACCCTCATTATTTTTCAAATGCCTATCCAATGATATGTCACACCCTGGGGATGAAACGAAAAAAAAAACCCCAACTTACGTGTACGGGAGGTACCCTAAAAAAATTATAACCACTTTTTATTTTACCACTTTGTTGGCGTGACCGATATACATATTCGTACAAAATTACAGCTTTGTAGTACTTACAGTCACTGAGATTATCCGCGGACGGACGGACAGACAGACAGACTTGGCGAAACTACAAGAGCATAATCGAGTAACACTTCGTGTGACTTTTGATTTTAGATATACCTAGAGTAAGAAATATATTCGGAAAAAGATTCTTCAAATATAGGGGAGCCCAGGAGGCAAAGATAATGTGTCTACTTACTGGATATTAGGAGCCAGATCGTCAAATTTGGGTTGAAATAAAGTTACATATTTAACCCCAATAAACTTGAAATACACACACTCATACAATTAAGTTTAAAAATCGGCACCTTTTAAAAGTTGTATCTACCCTATAGTAGCCCTATAGCCTAGAAGGTTATCGTACGAAATCGCTGGCAAAAACGCGTGTTGAGTGTTGGTCAATCATTGCAATTAATTAAAAATTTTACTATTTTAAATGAGGTCAATAATTAAAAAAAAAATGTCCTTTGAATATAAATAAAGTGTGGCCTAGATTAGGCGGTTTTGGTTAATCGTTATTCGAGCCTTATCATATTTAGTTTTTAATTTCGTTCATTATTCATTCGGGATTGCGTTTATTTTAATTACATTATTTAAGTAATATCAGTACCAATACCAATACCTACAGAATATCGCCTCTAGAGTCAGTCTATGCTAAGTTTCCTAGATTTTAAACCGACTTCACATTTCTAAAGGAGGAGGTTCTCAATTCGTGTAATTTTTTTAATTATTTGTTTTATCACTTTTATCATTATTATTTATGATGTTCAGAACTCCGTCATTAGTCATTACAGAACTGTTTTTAAACATTATTTTTTTATCTGAAAGAAGATGGTTCCAGATTGGTCCCATTGTTTTCAAAATCCGTTTCTGATGATGGGAATTGGGATCCATGTGCAATTGAAGGAACTCCTCAAATTTGAAAGGTACAACATTCATGGTGATTTGAGTGGTTTGGTTTCTTTAAGACACTCGAGCATTTCTTCACTAAAATCATCAAATTGGTGGAGAGGACCTGATGAGGAAGACCAGGGATGGCAAAGTGGAACTAGTGGATAAACCTAGCGCTACGTATTGTCCGAGTTGTGAACTTGTGACATTCATATTTTTGATTTGATTTCTATTCTGATGATAGAGTTCTTGAGGAATTCAGAGAACTCTTCGAATTTAAACGGCACGTGCAATGTATTCATAATTAGCTTGGGCATTTTCTTACTGAAGCCATAATTTTGCTGGAGTGAACCTGATGTTGAAGATCAGGGATGGCATAGTAGAACTGCTCGATAATTTTCAGTCTGTCATCCAATTTGACACATTGTTATTTTGTTTGTGACAATATTTCACAATTAAAAACTGATAAAAATGAACAGAAAACTAATAAGTAATATTATACCTACAACAGGCACGTCACCGGGTAAATAAACCCACCCTGGAAAAAGCCCTGGTAGCGTCACTAGATTTGCCTACTCTACGTATTCATCACGATCAACCTAAAGCTAGAATTACATGACACGTTTTTTAGGAGCCGATTATCGCTTGCCCCTGCCCGTCCATAAGTTCCCTCGACTCCGGTCCTTTTCGTCGATTACACGGGACGAGGCGACCGATCGGCCCCTAAAAACGTGTCATGTAATACTAGTTTTAGCATGCAGCAAGGACTCAATCAGGTTGTATACCTGTCAGTCAATGATGGTGTACAATGCAAACAGTGCAATCCGGGTTAAGATAACCGAACCTTGTGTTAGTTGTGTCGTAAGAATAGACCCCCAGCAGAGACGGACTCGAACGATTTATGAGTATTTTGTGTTACATATAAAGGCAAAACTAAAGTTCTGCTTTAACGTACTGGGGCCTTCCTAAACTGAGTCGCGTTAAGACGTCATGGTAAGGCCCCCAAAGCCAATAAGGTATGCTGCTTGTTGGAGTAGAAATGACCTTATTATACTTACTTACTGTTATTACGCATTAGATTTGAAAATTACGTTTCGGGAGCTGCTCTCGTGGTCCCGGAAAAAGAGTCGCACATTATTCTCTAGCCATATATAAGCTCATAGTATTTTTAAACAGTAAGGCAGGAAAGAAAAGAAACATTAAAAAAAATAGTCAAAATGTTATGTTTGCTAAAAAGTAAGCAAGAAATAAATAATTCAACCTCCTACAAAGCAACGGTCTTATTACCTACCTACCAGAAAACTGCCGAGTAAATCTTATCAACCAAGTTATGAGGTAGGGTTGAAGATGTACTTCATGTTTACTATTGAATTGATTGGAATTAGAGACTCAATGACTCATAGCTAAAGTATAGAATAGCCTGAGATATTCCGGTAATATTAGATCCTATTGCGTCTCTGTTGGACTTTCTCTGTTACAGCATCGCGTTGCGCTAGCATTTGTTAACGCATTCGGCTTTTGAGCACAAACTCGTCGACAGCCGCCATGACATCATTCCAAAGTTTGAGTTTGACCGGTGAATTCGCGAAAATCGCGGTCGTTTTTCCCGCCGCAACAGCGGCTTGAGGTCGCGCGAAATATAAATGTGTTTTTTTTTTGTATTTTTCATAGACGCGTTGAGTGGCAATTGTTTTTTTTTATGGAGTTCACGGTCAGTGCACTTTAAGCGGGATTGCAGTGTGTGTAGTGCATTATTAGTATGCAAATGTTAAATTTTACGATTATAGCATACATAATTGAATAACCAACGTGTTTAAGAACAAAACGACGGCCGGTTATTCGTTAATTTCAAGTGAATGGCTTAATCAGCTACAAATACAAAATGGAAAAAGATTATTTTCAGTTAATGAAATAGCTCAAAAACATCAAAATGTTTGGTTTTAAACGGTCATCTGTGCAATTATTGGTGATTTTATCCTGGTGTTTGCAGGAGTGGACCTTTGATTATGTGGTGCTATGGTATATTTTCGCTTGCGGGACCTGGTTGTCAGGATTGTTGTGTTTGCTGACATACGACCATGACTATTGGTCCGAGAGGGGGGTGTTTTCACCCCCTGCGTGGCCACTCGTCGGCCACATATTGTCTGTGGTCCTTTTTAGGGAGCAAGGAGGAATGTGCTTCCTTAAGATCTACAATAAATACAGACATCTAAAGTTTTTGGGTAAGATTTATATGAAGCATCATTTTATTATATTATTCCCTAACATATTTTATCTAATCGGCGGCTAATTTTTGATGGATTTATGTAAAATTGTCCTAAAATTGTTGTTTATGCGGCATCTTTTTCTGGGTCCTTTGAATTACCAGAATATAATTTAATGTTAAGTACGAAAACAGCGTTTTTTTTCTAACGTTTTCCCGGCTCATGCCACGGCTCAAGGAGCATGAGGTCCGCTTTGGCAATTAATCCCAAGATTTGGCGTTGGCGCTGGTTTTACGACAGCAACGCCATCTGACCTTTGAACCCAGAAGGTAATTTAGGAGGGGGCTAGGGTTTATTAGGATTAGTCTGGATTCCTCACGATGTTTTCCTTTACTGAAAAGCGACTGGTAAATATAAAATGATTTTTCCGAAAAAGTTATCGGTACGAGCCGGGGTTTGAACCCACGACCCGCGACTTTCAGATTGAACACCAACGCACATACGAAAACAGCGCTCCAACAAATTTTATGTGTCTACCACCGGAATAAGATCTGGTTGGCTTGTCCCAGGGATGCTTTATTTGCCCGATACCTACTTGTTGTATAGGAGGGCAAGCGCAAGTCCTCCGGTACATGGACGTCCAAAAGCGTCACTTGAAGAGATGTAATATGAAGCCCTCTCATTGGCGTTTGGCAGCACAGCGACCAGAAAGTTCACCACTATCACCACCCAACAACAAGGTGCGGGAGTTCGATGATCACCGCAAAGTTGACCTTGATATCAAACGCAACCAGCTCAAGGCCCTTCCACCTGCTGCCATCTCTTATTATTATTTATTTATTTAAGCTTTATTGCATAAAACACGAATAAAATTACAAAATGGCGGACTTAATACCTAATTGCATTTTCTAATGTCCGTCTCCCCTGCGAAAATCGGCATACTTTTTTTGTATATAGAAAATGACAGATAATGCCAGTCCAGTTGGTAAAATGGTCTACGAGGTTGGCTCACAATTCGTATGGCGTATACTTTCAGGAACCCACCAGTTCTTCCAGAGGACCCTAGTCATCCTGGATCCAGCTCTCATCAGGCGTGTGTGTGTGACTGACTTCTCACACTTCGTGGACCGTGGCTTCTTTTTCAATGAGGAGGTGGATCCGCTGGCCGGATCAGTGCTTTTTCTACGAGGGCAGGAGTGGCGCAGACTTAGGGCCAAGATATCGCCGATATTCTCGTGAGTATGCCATATACCAGCAGTGAAACATGCATCAATGAACAGCGACGTTTTTAAGCGGGTAGGCATGCCAGGATTGCCAGGTAGTGTTCTCATTTTCAGTAGCTCATTTGGCAGAGCGATGGGCGTGTATCCCAGAGTTGCGAGTTCAAGTCCCGCCCGAAATTTTGGAATTGTACCGGAGGTTACGCAGTCGCGTTCCCGAAACTCTGTCCTATTCCCGAAGCGGTGGAATACCCCAGGGTTTTTAGTCCGTACGAGTCGGCCATTCGGCTACCACTCGGTTTCTTCCGGGCCCAGTGAGATCCGTATATACGACCCATAACGGATTTTCCCTGGGTAAAAAAAAGGCATGCCAGGAAGGACAGATATTACTCCTTTTCTCTCTAAAGTACAGTGCCCTTAAAGTAAAGTGACATGTGGACGAGTATAAACAACTCTTTAATAAATAACAACTTATGGAACTTGAATAATTTGTCGACAATTTTTTTAATTAACTTTGGCAATAGGCATATTCTGTGTAAATTTTAGGTCTCTCTTACGGTTCCTTATATTGAGCCCTGTCGCCCTTTGAAGGAACACTTACTTTTTTTTAATACTCACCCATGTGGTCCACGTGCCACTCATTAAAATACCTATTATGGTCAATTAGGTAAAAGAAAAGTAAACTAGGGGAGACATCGAGAACAAAACTTGTACGCCATGTCGCTCATGTTTGACAGTCTACGTGTACGTACTACAATTTACGGTACAATTTGTAACGTAGCACAGTATAATTTAGATGTTTCTTTACCCAGTAGCCCAGTACCTACTTAGGTCCAACTTCAATCATTTTTTAATTCTCGTTTTAATTTCAAAATTTGTCCCCAGGCGATGGTCTTGGGATCCGGCTCTTAGCAAACATGCTTAAACCTGCTTAAATCTGCCGCGTCGTCACTTTTTTTTTCCGAGATCCGCTCAATTGTTTTGTTCTAAGATGAATTACACGGTATAATTCGGTGTAGGTACATACACTAATTGGAGTACCTATATACCTAACGAGCTGTTTTCCTTTCCAGTCCAAACAAATTAAAAGGAATGTTTCCAATAATAGAGAACACAGCGCAGGAGTTTGTCAAACGCGTCACAGCGCTCCCGAAACCCCATGCCGTGGTAGACTCAGAACGCCTTCTAGGGGGTTATACGGCGGACGCCATAGTGCCGTGCGCGTTTGGCGTCAAGAGCCATGTCATGGATGACGAGAAGGACCCGTTCGCTGTGGCGTTGCACGCCTTTTATGAGATGACGCCGTTTAATCTGTTTGAGAAGTTAGTATGATTTAATTTAAGGCTAGTGCTAGTGTACCCTAAGTTCTATGTAGCCGTAGTCGATATCTCCAGCTAAAGCGACTGTGCGGTTGAGTGCGAAGAAATGAGACCATTTATTCATGACCATGGAATGAGATGCTCAATATACAATGTTGCCTGCTAAACCTCAGTGATGCTCTTCGTAAATGTATACTTTTTTCTGTCGCACTTGTAACATAATCTGATAAAAAATAACACATCTAAAGACACCCTTTCTCCTCTAAACGATTTCACGGTTGCATTTATAGTAAGTAAATACCTATGTAATTTAATACGTTCTCGATATTTCTAGGACCATGAGGCAGTTTTGGCCAGCGTTCTGCATGTTCTTCAGACTGAAGATCATTCCACAGAAGACGCACGACTTCTTCTACAACATCGTTACCAGCGTGCTTCGCGATCGAGAGTATGGTACGTACTTACCTATTTGGAATTTAATTTCTTATGGGTGGGGCTAGGCCAACAGCTTGCGTAGTACCTAAGGTGTACTTTAACTGCCGTGTCATACCCATGTGCCGTAACTTGAGTAAGATTGACGATATGATATGATCATGTAACAAGTCTACTCGTACGAGTAAATTGTATTATTTTCATTGCCTTTACTTACGCGTATACACAAAACAGAAATTTAAATATTGCTTACCAACTCTTTGTACGAGCTTGTCACAAAAGGCTCCTTACCCCTAGCTTTGTGCTTACCATGAGTTGCTCATAACCGTATTCGGTAGCGAATGCGGCATTCGAATGTATGTCCGACTCGCTGCTAGCAATACTCTGGCAGGAGCGAGATGGACATACTTTCGAATGCCGCAGTCGAATACGGTTAATTACAACTCCTGGTAAGCACACTGGTGCGCATGGAGCAAAATTCGATCTGATTTTACTCAAAACTATGTTTGTGATATTGTCTTCTGTTTCCGCGATTGTTATTCATTGAAATTCATCACTTTAGAAAGTATCGCGTGACCCTACGTTTCGAGCCCTTGCATGACTTGACTTGGGACGGGACGGGACGGAAAAATTGATTGACGGGGAGAATTCGCTTTCTCTCAGGTCACGGTGTTAATAAACGCGATTAATCCGTTCTAAAGTGTTTAATTTCTAGGTGCCAAGTGCCAATTGATAGTATCGCAATGCGAGGAAAAAAAAAATAACACTGCTTCAGGCGATATTCGAAATCGTAACTACACACAACGCCCACACACAGTGCTACATGCAATGGGGATTACCGTGAGTCATTGACAAAAGTGTAAAGAAACTTTGACAATTCTTTCATATTGACACAAGACCCACGCATGAGTGGCGCCGCCTATCCCCCGGTCCCCATTAAGCTTCCTAGTGTCATCCGTTAACTGTGAATGCTTCAACCATATCTTATGCGTCTTAAGGCAGCTATCCTAGATTCTCGAGTTCGAGTCTCGCCCGAGGCAGTGATCTATTATCCCTTTATTTAAAATTATAGTGTTGGAATGTAAGCGAGGGGTCTAATAAGCTGTCCTCGGACAGAAGAGGGGATTGCTTGCTTTCTAGGAATTTGTTAGAATAACATCGTTGCGAATATCCGCATTGGTATTCATAAACGATAAACTTCCGGATATTTTGCCGCTTTCGCGTTCTCGGAATAATTTACGCTGTTACAGTGGCAGAACGTTAGGAAATTTATGAATGTTTTTGTCTTGAGTAAAATTAATAAGAAGTAAAAAGTAAAATAATATTTATAAATTGAAAGAGATGCCAAATAGTGACCAAGGCCCCCGGTGAGCAGGGCTGGGAATGGGATCGGACCAGCGACCTCCTGCTTTCGCGGCAGATTTATTACTTACATTTAATAAATGATTTGATTCATGCTTTACAATTGTATAAAATAATATTTATTTTTTCGCATTTTACAGGAGTGCCGAATAAACGGGGCGACTTTATCGACATGATGATGGCTCTAAGGAATGACGACAGAAATAACAACAGGCCAGAAAAGGACGACGAACACGTAGAAATTAGTGAGTGCTATTTTGGATTACTGGTTAAATTGATAAGTTATATTGCGTACATAATCTCTATTTCTTAAACAAGTGCTGATTTACTGATGCCGCTTCGTCGCGCATGGCTCGTAAAATGTATGATTTTTTTATTTAATTTACTCTATGAAATTTTTTAATTATAAAGTAAGTATCTATTCAAAAATATGTTATTGCGGGATTTTCCCACAATTTCGGCATTATCTTGGCCTCTGAAACAAGTTTTTAAGTGTCCCAAATATATCGGTTGGTCACCACAAAGGCAAAAATTTCTGTTAGCGGCGAAATCTTTGCTTTTGGCGAAAAATGAAATTTTAAAAATAAGATTTATGAAATTAACTGCCATCTGGCCTTCCAACCCAGAGGTCCAACTAGGCCTTTTTGGGATTAGTCCGGTTTCCACACAATGTTTTCCTTCACCGAAAAGCGATTGGTAAATAAATATCAAACGATATTTCGTATGTAAGTTCCAAAAAACTCATTTGTACTAGCCGCCAGGATTAGAATCCGCAACCTTCGGATTGAAAGTTGTATGCGCTTACCGCTGGCCACCAACTAACCCAAGTACCAACGTTACCTAAAACCACTGACCACCTAAAAATAGCAGCATACTAAAATTCAGGCCATTTTTTCATTACACTGCCGGCCTTTTCGGGTTTGGTTTCCAAAGCATCCCTATTCAACGGCGACCAGACCAGAGGTCTAAGCGCCGAACAAAATTTACAAAATGGATGGAAATGACGCCTGCCCCAGCGCTCCCATCTGGCAAAAGTCTGTTGTTTTTTGTCCGTGGGTAATCTCCGCCACATTTGCTGGCCATACACCGTAATCCGTATACAATAAGTTGATGCAAAGGGCCCTTTATAAGGTTAAACATATTATTTTTCAGCGGACATGGTCATATCTGCCAACGCTTTCATAATATTTCTCGGAGGTTTCGAGACCACGTCAGCGACGCTCGCCTTTCTACTCCTGGAGTTGGCCGCCCATCCTGAGGTCCAGGAGAAGCTGAGACGGGAGATACTGGAAGTGGTGGGCGAGAGGGAGATGAGCTATGACATGCTACAGGAACTGCCGTATATGGATATGGTTATACAAGGTGAGGCTGCGGAACGTGCAATAATTTGACAAGTGACAGTGACAATTTCACAAGGCTGTGCAAGAATTTTTTTTTGTATTATGGAAATGATAGGGTTCGTTAGAGCAAATTATAAGATCAGTGGCGGAGCGTCAAAATATTGTTTGGGCATGCCGGAGCTGATTGGGCCTGCTTTTTCTTTAAGTTGTTGAGCAAAAATGTGCTAGATTCGCTCAGGTAAAGGAAGCCGGCAGGGATCGAGTTCTATAAATTCTCCGCCACCTGTAAGATAACTTAGGTACTTATTATTTTCTTTGGAACCACAAGGAAATAAAAAGGAATTACGTTAACAACTATAAATTTATGAACTCATCTTCAAAAACATAGGTTTTGGTAAAAAAAAGTGTCTACAGTGTGCGTACCATAGTACCATGAGTTGCATGAGGTGCGTACCATAGTACAATATGACAAAACTTGCCAGTAGGTAATGTAGGTATACTTATTCCTTTTCTTTTCGTGGTTTATTAATGTTTTTATGTATACCCCTACCCCTTTTACCTGCGGAGGTACAGAGCTTTATGTGAGCTTTTATCTCCTCTATTTTCTGACAAGAAAAGGGAGAGAAGTCTACCCACTAAACCCACACCGGCATTTCCATGTTTTATAGGTGAAGGTTGACTGGTAGAGAATGCCGCATGACATTAAGTCTACATTTTGTACATTAAGCTTATTTTTCGGTGCAATAAAGTTTAAATAAATAAATGATAAAGAAATTACTGCTTTTTAATGTTTATTTCAGAGACGTTGAGACTGTATCCTCCATTCCCGAACATACAACGCCTGTGTACCAGAGACTACGTAATACCGGAAACCGGACACATCATTGAGAAAGGGACAGTGGTACTGTTTCCCACTCTTGCCATACAGAGAGATGAGCAGGTAAGTATTTTCAATAATTCGACGGTAGTGAGAAATCGCACGGTTCGTGATGGTAAGCGACCAGCGCAGGCGGTACCGACCCTTTAAGTACGTAGGTATTCAATAATCCTCTAAGTTGACATATTAAGTAAGAGCCATACGTACAGTTGAATTCATAAATATATGGTGACGATAGGGTGTAAGTGTTTACATATTATGCATCCAGCTGCGCAGATATTTCCAATACTTTGCATATTCAAAACAGTACATTAGGTACTCGCGATAAAATATGACTCACCGTTTAATATCTGCCAGCACCCAACCTTTTCCGCATAGTTTCTAATAAAATAAAATAACCAAAACTGTTATGAAACGTGATACATTTTTTTAAAGTGAAAAATATTATTTATAAGGAATAGAACAATTGATTCTGATACTCTATTGTAGATTCACTGACAGAGACAAGACTTCGGTCATTGAGTGGCAATGTGGCGTGAGTCCTTCCTCTTATAGAAGCTTTGAAGCGAACAGAATACGATCTCGCTCGAAACGGTAAATACAGTCAGCTATGAATATACAGGACTTTATTGCCTGAGCATTAAGGTCGTATATACCTACATATTTTTTGCCAGTTTGGCTGTATTCATAACTGTGTGGTTGACTGTACAACGATATTGTTGACTAAGATCAAACGTTTCTTCGTTCTAACAGTAACAGAACAGAGATTTAAATCAAAGAATTTTATCAAACCGCCTGCCATTGCATAAAATACATAATATTATTTGGCTGACCTAGCTAGCGCACGCGACCGAACGAATGTGAACATAAGCATGAAAAGCCATTTTCAATACAGTTGCTCAAAAAGTGCCCTTTTTTTGGCTGTTTTGCGTGCGCAAAGTTTGTTTTTGCGAACTAGTGCTTTTTACTTTTCCAATCTTTTTAAATTTAGTTGTGTTCCAATTCATGATTGCTTACCGAAGTGTATTGTTGTTCGTTAATTTTACCGAGCCGTAATAAAACTAAATACCTACTATTAACGCAATAATATTAAAGATATTGATATTTCATATTTCAATAATTACTTCTTCATAATACTAATGATCATTCATTAAAAATATTAACATTGAAAACTGGAAAACAGTTCTTATAAATCTGTGTGTATGAAACGGAACAGAGCCTACGAAACGTCAGTCAAAGTAGAGGCGTTTTTCAATCAGGTAAACATGTTCGAAGGGCCTATAAGACATAACGATACGATTTGTCACATGCGATTTATTATTTTGATTCTGAGAAACAATTATTATGAGATTGAAAATGAGAAAGTAAAGAAGATAGGATAAACATTTTGAAAATGTTCTTAATATATCAACTGTATTACAACCGTGTCACGGAAATTATAAAAAAAAAACTTTCAATTTGTTCTTATGTATTTTAATTTTTTTCGCATCTGTGTTGAAAAACGTCGTTCGATTCACGTGCGGATATGTCATTTTTCACTTGTCTCGAGTATTGCCACTCGCCTACGGCTCGTGACAAGATACCTCGGGACTCGTGAAGTAATGACATACTTTCCACACTAGCATCGAAATGTACTATTACCTACTTACTTGGAAGGCGCTCTAAAACTAGTTTGGCAGAGCATTTGTTAACCTACACCTACCTATAGATTTTTAGTAATGAGTACCTACTCGTATGTATATAAAACTATTTAAATAAATTAATTTCAAACAACTTGAATAAAACAAAACAATAGAATAAATTAAAAATACACTATCTAAACCTACTTACCTTAAAATTTACCTATAATATGTGTAATCCTTGACATGCGTTTTACCAAATTATTATTCCGAGAATAAGGCTCTCAGATAGTAACGTCAAATTACTATGGGATTTTGACATTAATATCCAAAAGCAAGCGTTACTCTTGGTTAAAAAGTTTGGTCAAATCCAGCCTAAGTATCTATAGTTTAGCTTCTAATTTGGGGAGTAAGTTTAACTGTAAATACTTAAATTCTTTAATTTTTCTTTGTGGTTTGCAGTACTTCAAGTCAGCAGGGACATTTGATCCGGAGCGCTGGAGCGGACCAGCGCCGCCCCCGGGCGTCTACATGCCGTTTGGAGATGGACCTCGCGTCTGCATCGGTCAGTAGAGAGCATGGGCCAACATAATATCAGTGTGCTTCACACTTACCGTGAATTGCACGTAACAGTATTCGATAGCGACTGCGGCATTCGAAAGTATGTCCGTCTCGCTCCTACCACTACTCTAAAAACACTTACCATGAGTTAGGTATACGTAACCGTACTCGATAGCGACTGCGCGAATTCGATAGTGTTTGCATCTCGTTAGGAACGAGCAAAATGCAAACACTATCGAAATAACTTGCTAAGGTATCTTAGTTCGGTAGGTATCATTAAGTTATTTAGTTTAGTTGTTCATCAGAGCTCCCTCCCTTTCTACTAACCAATCCATATAGAAATAGATTGGTTTATTAGAAAACAGTCTCCTTTTACTGAGGTCGCCATTGGTTTTTTCAACCGACTTCAATATTTCACAAAAGGAGGAGGTTCTCAATTCGACTGAATTTTTTTTTTTATTTTTTTTTTTAATGGATGTTCACTCATAACTCCGTCATTACTGAACCGATTTGAATTTTTTTTTTGTTTTCTAAAAGTAGACGGTTCCTGGTTGGTCCCGTTTTTTTCAAAATCCATTTCTGATGATGGGATCCATGAGG
The DNA here is from genome assembly GCA_949128165.1 of Lathronympha strigana. NCBI lineage: Eukaryota > Metazoa > Arthropoda > Insecta > Lepidoptera > Tortricidae > Lathronympha > Lathronympha strigana. Next base: position 10,209,472 of record OX421915.1, read on the forward strand.
AACTGAGGGAACTCCTCAAATTTGAAAGGCACATGCATGCTGATTTGGGTGATTTCTTAAGAAACTCGAGCATTTCTTTACGAAAATCATCAATTTGGTGGAGTGGACCTGATGATGAAGACCAGGGATGGCAAAGTGGAACTGCTTCGTAATTCTCAGGACTATGATCCGATTTAAAAAAATATTTTTTTGTCTGTATATAGATGGTTTCAGGATTGTCTCGTTTTTTTCAAAATCAATTTCTGATGATGGGATCCATGAGGATCTGAGGGAACTCCTCAAATTTGAAAGGCACATGCATGATGATTTGGGTAGTTTCTTAAGACACTCGAGCATTTCTTTACGAATATCATCAATTTGGTGGAGTGGACCTGATGATGAAGACCAGGGATGTCAAAGTGGAACTGCTTGGTAATTCCCAGGACTATCGTCCGATTTAAAAAAATATTTTTTTTTCTGAAAATAGATGGTTCCAGATTTGTTCCGTTTTTTTCAAAATCAATTTCTGATGATGGGATCCATGAGGAACTGAGGGAACTCCTCAAATTTGAAAGGCACATGCATGATGATTTGTGTAGTTTCTTAAGACACTCGAGCATTTCTTTACGAACATCATCAATTTGGTGGAGTGGACCTGATGATGAAGACCAGGGATGGCAAAGTGGAACTGCTTGTTAATTCCCAGCTCTATCATCCGATTTGAGACATTCATCTTTTCTTTGTAAAGAAATACCTTCAAGATAGTCCTATTTGATTATAGTTCTATTTTGATGATGGGCTTCATGAGGGATTGAGAGAACTCCTCAAATTTTAACGGCACATGCATTCTGATTTGAGGGTTTCCTTAAGTAACTAAAACAGTGTTTTGGCGGAGCCAAAATTTTGATGAACTTGATCTGATGATGAAGACCAGGGATCGCAAAGTGGAACTGGTTAATAAACCTAGCTCTACTTATTATCCTAGTTGTGACATTCATCTTTTTGATTTGATTTATATTCTGATGATGGAGTTCTAGAAGAATTCAGAGAACTCTTCAAATTTGAACGGCAGGTTAATTGTGATTAGAGGGTGTTCATAATTAGCTTAGGCATTTTCTTACTATGGCCATCATTTTGCTGGAGTGGACCTGATGTTGATAATCAGGGATGGCATGATGAATATGCTCGTTAATTTACAGTCTGTCATCCAATTTAACACATTGTTATTTTGTTTGTTTAAAGGCCTACAAGGGAGTTCCGTTTGATTATACTTCAAATGTAATGATGGAAGCCCTAGGACATTAAGAAAGCTCCTCAATTTTCGATCGTATACGTGCGGTGTATTGGATATTTGTGAAGTAAACTGGCTAACTCAAACAAATTCTTAATTTCACTTTTACCGGGAACCAAATGAAGTCGGTTTTTTTTTCTTAAAAATTATTTTTATACTACGACGGTGACAAACAAGCATACGGCCCGCCTGATGGTAAGCGGTCACCGTAGCCTATGGACGCTTGCAACTCCAGGGGTGTTACATGCGCGTTGCCGACCCTTTAAAAACTTTAACACTCCTTTTTTTCAGCACCCTCTGGACTTATCAAGCAGAACAATGTAATTATAATAATTGCATAATTCAAACTGTAAAGAATTCCTTGCTTTCATATTATACCGTATATATGCCCCGCTGCTGGGCACAGGCCTCTACTCATGCATGAGAGAAATGGCTATAGTCACCACTTTGGCGTAAAGAATTTTAGAATTTCCTTGCACATAAATACATCTTATAATTCCTTCTGGGTCTATGCAGGCTTCCTCACGGAGTTCTTTCACCGAAACCCAATCATTTCAATTTCATATGATATTCCTACTAAAATCATATAACAAAAAAGTGTTTTGTAGAGAATTTTTAAAAGAATCATAAAAAAATAAGTATTTGTTTCTTTCCAAATTTGGCTGACACAAATGGAGATAAGTGATCGAAGAACCGATGGCCCCTTGTCTTATAATTCTACCTTTAGTGTAATCTATCTTTAGTTATAACGACTCATATCTTGTCAAATATCGATGGAACGCCATTAAACCAATTTATTCGTTTGGTAGTAACGACCCGACAGACATACACACGGATTCATACGTAAATCTTATAGCACCCCTGTTTTTCCGGCAGGACACTTGGAATTTAAAAAAAACTAAAAAAATGACTTTTCAGTCCTCCGGCCGGTAAGCGCCACTTTACGCAAAACTAAATAGCCGCCTCCCGGCTCCGTCGGGCTGAAAAATAGTATACAAACCTCGGCCGGTAAATGGGAAAGCCTCGGATCACATGTTAGTCGACCTCGGCTTCGCCTCGGCCGACAATTACATGGAATCCGAGGCATTTCCCACTTAAACGGCCTTGGTATGTAATGTACTATTATGTTCCTAGTTGTATTATGAATTTATGTAATTGTTGCGAATAGCTCTGATCAATGCCGCAATGCCAGTCGTCGTAACATGAAGTTCCTGATCGCATCATAGAGCGTAAATATGTGTGTACTGTGTACCTATAACTATAAAGTATGCAACTGTACATAATCAGACATTAATAAACTTATGTGGTATTATTATGTAACTTGCGTGTCAGCTCGTTTCAGAAACTTACACATGTATTTTAATGTTCTTAGTAATGTAACACGCCCGGGCGAACGGAACGAAGTTTGGAAAACTCGTAAAAACTCAAAAACTCGCTTTGTCTCAGAGATAAGACCACAGAATAAGTAATAGTACTAAAGTACAGAAGCTTCTCGTTCCTACATTTGACGATTAGCTTGTCAAGCATGCAAATGTCAAGATGACATTTACATTAGGGTTGCCTCCATGCTGTCAGGTGTGTTTGGTGGTACAACATTTGTATAAACATATAAGTAAGAACAAAATATTATTATTTTTATTACGAGAACACGTTTTTATTGATTATTTATCAGTATTGGTATTCATTTGTCTAAGTATAAATTAGTATGCGGTGTTTGAAATAAGTATAAATATATCTGAACACAACCGTGAGGTAATGCGCTTTGTCAAAACCCTGGCATTGTATGCCACCCATGGGCGGATGATTTTGTCTCAACGTAAAACCCTGAGTGACACCCCCCTGATAAGACTAAGCTAGATCGAAAATTTGCACCCAAAAATCATTAAAGAATTAAAGCTCACTATAAACGAGTGCCAATGGTTCCATCCGTAGCATCAGAGGCCAATTGTCTAATTATAATGGGATAATGTTTCTGAATACGCTTATAAAAGTTAACTAAGTATATGCAAATTATGCACCGCCAATATTCACGAAGTTGATCCATATGAAAATTAGTTAACTTAGCAGAGAATTTTACCCGTGAGGATTATGACTAAAAGATTTCATAGTTACTGACAAGCAAAAGCCATAAAAACTATGAGATATACAGTCTGTAAATCTAACACGGGTGAACCTCCTTAACGCTCGGTAGTGTAGTATAGAACAAAATAAATAAGATAGCTTTTACTTAGAATTGCAATAATATTTTTAAGCACACAGAATAATGAGGTCCGCAATGCAGGTAATGAAAACACGATCTCCGTTAAATGCTCGTTGCTCAACGTCAACTTTTAAAATTTCTGTTTACAGTATAGTGCTGCGCTGCAGAAAAAAAAAACATAAATTATAATGGGGTCATATTTAGGTGTCACTTAAAAATACTTTTTAATTATATACCCTAATTAATTATATGTCTAGTTTAATTTATCGTCCATGTTAGAGGTGTAACAAAACAGTCTCGCCGCCTCATTACTTATTTTACTACTAATTATTAATAAGTCCTCTACAAGTATCTAAGCCGCCTCCATTATTTAAATTTTTGGCCCAATAAAAATATGATAAAGTTTAAAAGATACATCAATATAATATCTTGTTTTACGACCAGAATGGGTTACCAGTTAATAAAAAGGGCACCAATTAATAAAAGTTAACAGCTTAATTAAAATCGGACCGTCCGTCCGCGGCTTATTAAGGTTCGCGACTCATTATATTGTGGTATGACACGATATGAACTTAGAAATAATACATAGTTCTACAATTGTTTCAAACGTCACATAGTTTTGCGATATATATTATTATTGACAAATAACAACCGACGAAAATGTTTACTATTACCTACTAAGTAGGTAATAGTATATATAGTAGGTATTATGATTTGTTTACCTAAGTACTTAAATGAGTTTTTTCAATATCCACAGGTAAAAGATTCGCCATGATCCAGATGAAGTGCTGCATAGCACGTCTGCTGCGCGTGGTGCGCGTGTCGCCCGCGCCCCGCTCGCCGCCCCGCACGGAGCCCTTCCGCCCTGACCCGCGCTCACCACTGGCCCTGCACCCTGGTGACTCCATCGTCACCATCAGCCTTGTTACATGATCAAGATAGCACGTCTGCTGCGCGTGGTGAATCCTTTCGCCATGATGCTCGCTGCTAGCTCTGCACCCCGGTGACTACGTCAGCTTCAGCCTTGTTACATGATCATCAATAGCGCGTCTGTTGCACGTGGTCCGTGTGTACCTCGCCGCTCCGCTCACCGCTCCGCTCGCCGCTCCGCTCGCCGCGCCCCGCTCCCTGCGCCGCTCGCCGCCCCGCTCTGAGCCATTGCCCCTGATCCACGCTTGCACTAGTCCTGTATCCTGGAAACTCCACCATCAGTGTCTCTAACATGAGTTGCTATAGATTTCGACACTTTCTGTACAGTTGCATCCCGCTTCTTCAATGCATCTTGCTCGCACGATGCACTGACTAACGACTATAGATATGTACAGTAGATTTCAAACTCGTGGTAAGCACAATGATTCAGCCTTTTACAAAACAAATGCCCTTACTTTCTCTTTCCTCTGAATTATTATTATCAAAATTAAATATCGTCCACGGCATCCAAACTCGGAAACTACTTGGTCATCTCATTCATGCTTAACATAGGTAGTTGTATAAGGAACGTGTCTTGTATTTTTATTTTACGCTTAAAATATTGAAGAATGTGATTTATTACCTATATAAACTTAATATCTACGTAACTAATTGTGTGTAAGGAATTAAAGTACAATCTGAATTTCAACTTCTTTTGTTTTAGTAAAAACCTCTTAGAACATAGGTAACTTCATGACACAACAAAACAAGGCATTGCCGCCAATCATGACGTCATCGGATAGGATAGGAGACATCACTTTTGGTTGGAGTAAGAAAGATTTATATAATTTTGGCTAGTGCGAATGACTCAGCTAACTGTCAGTGACTTCGTCGTTAATCGCCTTAATCGGTTAATAGGAGACGCCCGGGACGATTTCCCCTTGTTGATTCCCACTATGGCTAACTTTTTTTAATTATGTAGGTATATGTAAACAACTATAATATTCAATTTAATTCAATTCAATTCTGTGTGCTCCATACAGATAAACTTCCGTTCTACATAATACATAGGGTACAGGCTGGGACCAGAAATAGGGACAAAATGTTAACAACCTATAGGTTTTCTCTAAAACGATCCTCTCTGATTATTTTTATAACTTTAAAGTTTTGTTATTAAAACTAACCCTAAATCTTATCTTAAAGCAAATAAAATCTTATCATATATGTAGGTCCTAAACCCCGGATAGCACAGGAATTCTATTGTCTCTAAAAGGAGAGAAAACTGTGGACCACAAAAAAGCACACGGATGTTTCAGGAAACTTAGGGGTTGCAGATAATGATCACTTTGTAAATACTTAGGAACACATTAAGCATACAAAAAAGGTGACTTGGCGTACACGACGATGTATTTGCCATGATAGCGTAAACATGTTCCTTATTGTGAGATTAGGAGCAGTGGTAGAAGCGGGAGCGAGTTTCAAAGATGTAATTCTAAATTTACCATTATGACATAGGGAGGTACTTAGGTCTCGAATTCTCATCTTTTACGGACACGTATCAAGACGTGGAGCTTCATCCATTGAGTGCCTGGTGATTCAGGGCAAAATAGACTGTACCAGATCGCGCGGAAGATCCCCCATGAGGACTGACCTAATCAAATCGGCCACCAACTGCCCTCTGGACGAAAACATCAGGCGCGCGGTGGTAAGAGATGAATGGTGCCAAGTGGTTAAGCTTGCCACAGAAGACTCTGCCTCGTGTGTAACGGTATGTTAGGTACACACACATATTACATCGTATCTGATGTCTTGTCTGACGCGATCACGCGACGCGATCTAAAGTTTGTATAAATTTTCGAGGTGTCCCATGCCTTTTGCTGATTTTATCAGTATTATCATATACCTAATACGATACGATCATTTGCATAAAAGGATATATATGTTTACCAATTACCATGGATGTGCAATATAGTACTTATAGTTTCAATTTCGCAGGCACATATACTGCATTCCTACTCTCTTAGATATCGGGTGTCAACTGTCAATTAGGTAATCGCGGTCACACGTGTATTCTTGGCGTGTTACTGTACATCGGATATAGTGTATTTTATAGGTCCACGGTGTTTGTGTTATCGACTCGAGAACTCTACTTCAAAGTGTGAGTAGGTAGAATATAATATATATGTATAAGTACTCGTAGTTACCATATAACATTAATTTTCAAAATATATACAGTAAGAGTAACTTACCTAGAGCCATGTCCTCCCAGGTCCTTGAGCCATTGTACCTAGGATGCTGGCGGCATTTCCACGTTGTATCGCATTGCTGATACGTTGAGCGAGGAAGCCACCAGCTCTTCGGTCACCACTGTCACCAGTAACATCAATCAAACGTTTCGCGATTTCGACGAAAAACTTGCGCGCGCTCGCTCGGAACCCATGGACCAAGAGTTTCGACCCCAAATGGTACAAAATGGTACTCTCTGCCCAGGTTCTTATATTATAGTTACAAAAGAACCACGCAACGGCAACAAAGTAACAATATGCCCACAAAGTTGGGCGTTCTCCATATCTTTATTATCTCATAATTTACCAATACGTGCCCAGAGTTTAGCTCATTATATTCGAAACGGATTAGTTTTTACGACCGCGACCATGAGCGTCATAAGCGCCTTCTGAGCACACGAATACACTATTTAATAAAAAGCAATTTTTAGTAGTTTTATATTTGTTTACATGTTACTGAATTACAACTTGAGCGATTCCCGTAAGGAAACTAGCTGCCTCACGCCGTAAGTCCTACGAAGTGTGCTTACCAATATCGGTACCATGAGTTGCCAATAGAATGACAATCGCTAGCGACTGCGCGATTAGAAAGTATTTGCATCTTGCTCGTTTTTAACTGGTAGAAGGGAGTCGCAAATACTTTCGAATCGCGCAGTCGTTATCGGCTCGTAGCTACGTAAACGTAAAACTCATGGTAACCACAAAGCTCGCTAATTAAATTTATTGGTTTAAGATTATAGTGATTATAGTGGTTTTATTTTTATAGTGTAAATTTATTGGTTGACAGGCCAGTTTCAAACCTATTGAATTTGTTATAATGTTAAATTGTATGGGTCGTAAAATTAATTAGTTCGATATGGGTAGGCAACTACGCAGTTTTCCCAATTATAATATACTAGCTTTTGCCCGCTTGTGCTTTAGTATAAGGAATTAGAAAAAAAAAGACAACTGTCAATGACTGTGAGTGACATTGACAGTTGTCTTTTTTTTTCTAATTCCTTATACTCATTACGGACGAAAGCATTGGGCTCTGTTCAGCCGTTAAACTGAACAAATGTCAACTCGTTCACTTAAAAAAATATTATTAATAAGTAATAGGAAATAAAAATAAAAGAGCCACATTTCCTTGAACTTTAAGACGTCGGCTATCAGGAAAAAATATAATATTCACACCTTCAAAAAACTTTACTTAGCCAATTAGATAAATGTGCGTGGATATCACCAAAGGCACCAAGTACTAGGAACAAGCCATTAATTAATAGAATGTGGTGTGTTATGCCATCATAACTACCTATTTGTAAATATTTTAATTAATGAATAAATCCAATTTTGTATTGTACCATTTTAACCAATTAACTCCGTGCTAGCCAAAATCTGCTTAGCTTTAGTTCCGACACTGCTTTGGATCATAAGACACAAACCCACATACAGACTACTGTAAGAAAACCCATCCGTAGATAAATAATACGGAACCCTAAAAACGCTGTAGGATCAGTAACCAGATACTGATGTAATTACATAAGTACAAGTGTGGCTATACACCATGAACCCAAACCATCCGACTTACTAAAAAAAATCTCGTTTGTATCTGACAATTTTTGTTGCGCCAACTAAGTATCATTGAGCTACATATTGATTTTATTGTGAACTTGTTGTAAAAAATAATACACATTTGCTATGTAGGCTGCTTTCTATACGCTAAATCAGTACATATGTACGTAGTTATGTTTTAGGTATAGAAAATGCGGCCACAAGCTAGTGTCAGCTAATAAAATGTGGCCGCAAGCTACTTACTGTCAGCAAATAAAATAGTACATTTCGATGCTAGTGCGGAAAGTATGTCATTATTTCACGAGTCCCGAGGTATCTTGCCACGAGTCGTAGGCGAGTGGCAATACTCGGGACAAGTGAAAAATGACATATCCGCACGTGAATCGAACGACGTTTTTCAATACAGATGCGAAAAAAATTAAAAAACATAAGAACGAATTTGAAAGTTTTATTATTATTTCCGTGGCACGATTGTAATACAGTTGATATATTAAGAACATCTTCAAAATGTTTATCTTATCTTCTTTACTTTGTCATTTTCAATCTCTTAATCATTATTTCTCATAAACAAAATAATAAATCGCATGTGACAAATCGTATCGTCCGTCATGTCTTATATAGGGCATACGAACATCTTTACCTGATTGAAAAACGCCTCTACTTTGACTGACGTTTCGTTGGCTCTGTTCCGTTTCATACACACAGATTTATAAGAACTGTTTTCAATGTTAATATTTTTAATGAATGATCATTAGTATGATGAAGAAGTAATTATTAAAATATGAAATATCAATATCTTTAATATTATTGCGTTAATAGTAGCTATTTAGTTTTATTACGCCCCGGTAAAGTTAACGAACAATAATACTCTTCGGTAAGCAGTCATGAATTGGAACACAACTAAATTTAAAAAGATTGGAAAAGTAAAAAGCACTAGTTCGCAAAAACAAACTTTGCGCACATAAAACAGCCAAATAAAGGGCACTTTTTGAGCAACTGTATTGAAAAGTATATAACGAGTCATATTAAGCCATAGTTATTCGTTTTAAAAACATGTGGAGTGATAAAAATGGCTGTCAGTAAAAAGGTTAGTGATTAACACTTATTTTAGGTTGATTATTTAAAAAAAATTGAATTTCATTATATATTTAGGTACATTATGACTCATATTATAAACCAACAGTCAACGGTCATAGTCTAAATCAATGCCGCTATTCATATTTCATATAAGTAAATCAAACGTTAACTCTTTCTGATCCGCTCGATGATTGTCTGTGAGTATGTAATTTAAGTTTGTTAGATAGGGAGAAAATATGTATTAAACTATTATATAAGTTAAGTTCTTTTGTTTATGAATTTGGGAGAAGCTAATATAACTAAAACTAATTTAAACTGTCGATGTCGTAGTGTCACGATATACCCTGTCATTCCTGTCAAAGGGATCAGTCTGAAAATCAACGCTGGGTATAAAATATCCTAGCATATGTTGAGACTGGTGCCCTTTTACTAAGCACTAAGTTCGTTTTCTACTACATACCTAACTATTAATAATAATAATATAATACCTACATAGTTAACAATAATAGCGTATACTCAAAGACATTAATTTGTGCCCCACTCTGTTTATAGTCTTATTAAACTATATTGAAATTCAGAGGAAAAGTTTGCGAAATGGTTCACAGATAGAAGACCGCGATACGGTACCTCCTTAATTTTAGGTTATTATATAAGTTTCTGCACCTGCTGGCCTACCACGAACATCGAAAATTGGCATTGACGGGAAAACCTCTTTGTCACTCTAATATGCAAGTGTGACAGAGATGGAGATACAAATCCGCAATCGTTCGATTTTCGGGGTATAGGCCCTGATTGTCCGTACACTTTCTGTGCGTATTAATATCAATAAAATAAAATATAAATAAATTAATTACCATAGCGCACAGAACTTAGACATATTAATATACTTATATCGGGTATGTTTGAAACATCTCGAGCTATTTTGTATTATAGACGTGAGAAACCCGATATACGTAAAATTAATATGTCTAACTCTCACGGGAGTTTTCTATAAAAAAATTCTGTGCGCTATGGTAGTAAATTTATTTATATTTTATTTTATTGATATTAAACACTTTAGAACGTTTCGAGTCCTTTACAGCACTTGTTTTCAAGTGTTTAATTTCAATGAACAACAATTGCAGAAACAGAAGACAATATCATTTAATTTTATTTAATTATTTAATATGTTTTCAATTGTTTTCTTTAAGTTATAAACATGGTTTTGTGCCCATATACCTTAAGGTAATTGAGTCTCTACATTCTATATCTTTATTTCTTACTTTAGATATTCATATAAGTACGATCTATTTAGAATATGTGCTTTGGACTAAAAATAAAAATTGCATCTATCAAACTCTAAAACACCGGGCAAAGGTATCTGGAGGACTGTGTTTTGTTTTCTGCAGGCAGGGTCATTTTGGATTTTATAGTTGCCCATCCGTCACAAAAGTCGATAATTATTTCAGAATATTTTAGCGTTTTGAATAGAACGTTTTCCTTCCGTTCTTTACGAGACCTATTAAATGACGCCATTTTTACAAGTTTACTACGGAGCCCCAAAAAGTACTGATATTAGGCGCTAGGATTTCGTATAACAATGAAATAGTTACTTTTTACAACGCCCCTTTTAAATAAGAACACGTTCTAAATAAAAATAGGTTTCGGTCGCTTTCTTGTATTGTTTTAAAAAGTTTGCCAGCGGTGCCACATGTTACGCAGTCTTTGCAGATGACAAAAGAGTCTTATAAAATGGCCGTTTATTTTTTTGGGCAAGGTCTTATTTATTCTGCAACTGCTTTTCAATTGATTGCCGAAAACTTTTTCATAATATTTTTTCTGTTGTAAGGATGATACTACACTATACTAGGTAGAGTAGGTACATACCTACCGCAGCTCGGTGTCTAAAATAGGTTTCTGCTTCGAAATTATTTTGGGAAAACAAGAAACGTCGTTTACAGAAATGTGTTAAATTAATTTATATGTATCTCGCAGTTACCAATCATGCCAATTACCTGGTTAAGTTAAATTAAGGTTTCAATTTGTTTTCTAATAGAAGCTGAGGCCCGCGGCTTAATCCTCATATATAAATATAAATAAATCCTAATATAAATAAAAATAAATAAAAAAGTAATCGGATTTGAAAAATTAGGCTGCCGTAATTACTGATTCCACGCGGACGGAGTCGCGAGCAAAAGCAAGTTATTGATAAGTACTTATAACAGAAAAAAACGGTTCACTGATATTTTATTCAGCGTTTCAATTACATTTATCAAAGATTCGGTTTCGGTTTCAGCCGAAGAATCAAAACCGAACCTTCAGTTTCGGTTTCTGTTTCGGAAAAAAAATATGTTTCGGTCGGAAACTAGTAGGTACTTAGCATTTTTTGCTCCTTATGACGTTAGGAATGTGTGGTCTACTGGACTACTCTTCCCACAGTGTATAACAAAAAACGGCACTTTTTCGAGCTGTCACATAAATTCGACTTCAATGCAATATTAGTTATTGCGGATGCCGTCTGCTTCATTGACCCTTTGTATGAAAGGGACAACAATACCGGGACGTAGCAGGTACATTCCACTTTAAAAACATACTTAAAGGTCCCAGCATTTAGTTTTTAGTTAGTTACACTTGTGAAGTGAAGCGTGGCTTACTTTAGTTTGAATTTAAAAATAAGAGTCCCAAAAAATTATAAAAGTGTGTTAAAGCCTATTTACTTATAGATTGTTTTAATATAGAAGTTTCAGAAGTACTTATATTATGAAACTGCGAGTTACAGGTGAATATATTATTTTCTTTGTATTTATTTATTATTTAGTTCGTATAATAGGTATAATGTTATGCTTATTATTTTATAAACTAATGGTAGGGATTTGAATGGATCACTAGGGCACCTTTCCAGCGCGTCAATGAACTCTAGTATTAAAAAAAATATATATATAAAAGGTTACTGAGGTCCTGATGTGCTGTGCGATTAAAGAACCTCCTAAGTTGAGGCGATTAAAAATAAATACAATATATATTAAGTTTTAAGATAGGTGATTATATTTTAATTTAATAATGGAAAATACAACTGTAACTTATACCTCTGACCAGAAAAGATACCGGCATAAGAATTCTTGTAGTTTTATTAACATTACATAAAATTGTGGATTTGTAATACATTTTGAATATTACTTACCCCAAACTTTAAACAGCTGTAGGCAATAGTGGTGTGAACCGATATTGCAATTAAATTTAACTATTTAACTATTATTTTTTTCCTTATAAAGTAATTCAATACGTAATGTATCGCTACTTTGTCTTAATGGCGTGACGTCACAGATCACAACTGTCATAGACTCAAATCAAAACCACGTTATCTCTTCCAAGCAAATGATCTGTCAAACTTTAGTGTTATTTTAAACGTCAAACTCCTAAGAAACTATGATGGTGCTTTTACATGCTCGGGCTCTCGGCCGAATGATTCGGCCCACCCTAGTACACGCTCATTCGAGACAGACTATATAGATTAAGTTTAAGCCAGACCATATACAATTTAAGCTTTTTCAGGTAGTTTCAGTGAGTTAAACTGTGTTTTAAATAACTTTGGTTATTGAAACCATTTAAGACACTTTTTAAATAGCTTCACCCGAAGTGAAATTATTTAAGACACCTTTTAACTCAACCAAACTACCTGAAAAAGTACTTAAATTGTCTCTGGTCTGGCTTAAATTTTCTCTATATAGTCTGTCTCGAATGATCGTGTACTAACATGGCCGAAACATTCGGCCGAGAGCCCGAGCATGTAGAGGCACGGTGACGTTTACTTAACAGTTTCACAGTCTGTGCTATCAAAATCTAGGAAACTTAGCCGTCATTCTTACTTAGGGATAACTTTTAACTACTGTCAAATAAGTTTAGGTACTTAAGCAATTACCTACGTTGCTGCTCGAAAACAAATCAGTAATTCATTACGCATTAGTGGTTAAGACTAAAAACCGTTTCTTTTTTCTTTTTTTTTTGCTAGATGACGTGCCAGATTACGTTAAAAGTGATTTTTTTTAAACTAAAAATTCGATTTTTAAGCTTGCCGATTGCCGACCGAGCAAGGATTAAATCATCTCAAACATTTGTTAGGAACTTAATTAGAACGAAAAAAAAAACAATTGTTGATGTAAATAATTTTAAAGAAAAAAAAACCGACTTCAATTGGACTTTCCGGTATAAGTTAAAGTAAGCGAATTATTGCTAATTTATGTTTTTATTTTGTTAATTTTCCTTACATCGTATTTAAAACTTAGGTACATACATATTACTACCAGGGTTCAGCATCAGCTCCATCTTGTGAACTGCTCTCCTAATTGCTCGTTAACATGAGTCGATTAACGAAAACAGCACACGCGTATCTTTCACCAAACCTGAGTTCCACTAGGTACTGGGGTTCAGCACCAGCTCGATCTTGTGAATTTCTCTCCTAATTGCTCGTTAACACGAGTCGAATGACGTGAATAGAAGTCGCGTATGTTGGACCAAATTTGAGTTTCACTAGTCACTGCCAGGGTTCAGCATCAGCTCCATCTTGAGAACCGCTCTCCTAATAGCTCGTTAAAACGAGTTGAATGACGAAAACGGAAATCAAAACAATCAATTTGATATACATTTAACGCAATTATGACCTCAGATTCGTTATATCAAACCTCTTAGATCCCCATGATATCGATATTTGTTAGCATAGGACCAAAAATGAAGAAATTCAAGATGGTGGCCATTTCTCGCCATTTTCACCGCATATTTGTTATAATGAACCTCTCGGACCCTCAGATATCAATTTTTATGAAGATAGGATGAAAACTGAAGAAATTCAATATGGCGGCCATTTTACGCAATTTTTACCTCAGATTTATTATAAAGAATCTCTTGGATCCCCAGATATCGATTTTTGTTAGGATCTGATTAAAAATGAAGAAATTAAAGATGGCGGCCATTTCTTGCAATTTTCACCTCATATTTGTTATAATGAACCTCTCGGACCCTCAGATATCAATTTTTATCATGATAGGATGAAAACTGAAGAAATTTAAGATGGCGGCCATTTTACACAATTATGACCTCAGATTCGTTATAAAGAACCCCTTGGGTCCCCAGATATCGATTTTTGTTAGGATCGGATCAAAAATCAAGAAATTCAAGATGGCGGCCATTTCTCGTAATTTTCATCTCATATTTGTTATATTGAACCTCTCGGACCCTCAGATATCAACTTTTATCAAGATAGGATGAAAACTGAAGAAATTAAAGATGGCGGCCATTTTACGCAATTATTACCTCAGATTCGTTATAAAGAACCTCTTGGATCCCCAGATATCGATTTTTGTTAGGATCAGATCAAAAATGAAGAAATTAAAGATGGCGGCCATTTCTTGCAATTTTCACCTCATATTTGTTATAATGAACCTCTCGGACCCTCAGATATCAATTTTTATCATGATAGAATGAAAACTGAAGAAATTCAAGATGGCGGCCATTTTACGCAATTATGACCTCGGATTCGTTATAAAGAACCTCTTAGATCCCCAGATATCGATTTTTGTTAGGATCTGATCAAAAATGAAGAAATTAAAGATGGCGGCCATTTCTTGCAATTTTCATCTCATATTTGTTATAATGAACCTCTCGGACCCTCAGATATCAATTTTTACCATGATATGATGAAAACTGAAGAAATTCAAGATGGCGGCCCTTTAACGCAATTTTGACCTCAGATTCGTTATAAAGAACCTCTTGGATCCCCAGGTATCGATTTTTGTTAGGGTCGGATCAAAAATAAAGAAATTCAAGATGGCGGCCTTTTCTGACATAAACAGTAAAAATACATAATTATGTTTAAATCAGTTCCCACGTTTCCTTTTGTGACCCCGTGTCAAATCCCCAAAATATTAAAAAAGTAGTAAATATCTTCCGCATAGTTATCAGCTCCATCTTGAGAACTGTTCCTCTAATTGCTCGTTAACACGAGTTGAATGACGAAAACAGAACTCTCGTAAGTCATACCAAACCTGAGTTCCATAAAGTACTGCCAGGGTTCAGCATCAGCTCCATTAATTCCTCATGATATCCATCATCACAATTTAATTAAAATCAAATTGGACTACCTCGAAGGCATTTCGTAACAAACAAAAGATGAATGTCTCAAATCAGAAGATACAGCTGGGGCCCGCGAATTATAGAGCAGTTCCTCTTTGACATCCCTGGTCGTCATCATCAGGTGTGCTCCACCAAACTGGTGGGTTTTGTAAAGAAATGCTCGAGTTTCTCATGAAAATACCCAAATTACTATGCATGTGCCTTTCAAATTTGAGGAGTTCCCTCAGTTCCTCATGGATCCCATCATCAGAACAGGATTTTGAAAAAAACGGGACCAACCTGGAACCATCTACTTAAAGAAACCAAAAAAAAAATTCAAATCGGTTCAGCAATGACGGAGTTCTGAGGTAACATACATTTAAAAATAAAATAAAAATAAAAATAAAAATAAAAAAAATTCAGACGAATTGAGAACCTCCTCCTTGAGAAATATTGAAGTCGGTTGAAAAATCACAAATGCTTTTCAACGGCATTTATTATAAAGGTATACTCTGGCACGTCATCTAGCGAAAAAAAAAAGATTTTTTTTTCTTATTTTACTTCATTACTAGGAATTTTTAATTTTCAATAATCGGCAGAGATCCTTAAAACTTGTTTAAAAAATCCAATAAAAATCAGACGTAGTTTTCATGTCATTGAACACAATAACTGGATGCCGCGTTTTTATATTTAACTCCGACAAAATAAGAACCACCCTACTGCTCAGGTAGTGATCAGTGGCGGAGCGTCAAAATATTTTCTGGGCTCCGGTTTAGCTGATTTTTCCCACTTTTTCGTTGAGTCGTTAATAACGTACGAAATCATTTCATATTTACCAATCGCTTTTCGGTTAAGGAAACCATCGTGAGGAAACCGGACTAATCCCGATAAGGCCTTGTTTACCCTCTGGGTTGGAACGTCAGATGGCAGTCGCTTTCGTAAAACTAACGCCTACGCCAAATCTTGGGATTAGTTGCGAAAGCGGACCGCAGGCTTCCTGAGCCATGGCATAAGGGAAAAAGTTAGAAGGAAGAGACATAAAGTATAGGTCTGTTGACTCGAAAGCGGCAGTAGAGCACCTGAAACAGCTCACATTTCAGTGCCACTTTTAGCAAATAAAGGGTTCACACACACAGACTTGAAGCCATCTTCCACAGTGAACTTCTTCGAAACCAAGATGCATTTATTTATGAATAATAAAAACTGTGATGGAGTAAAATATACATCCGAATTAAAAACGGTTTTTTCGAAGTCGGTTGAAAACACTCCAAGTTTTTGTTTGCTGTGAAATGTTACTCCGTGCCATTCCTGGAACTGTTTTTGTTATGTTAGCACAAAATCAAGTTACTGATCGGCCACAGTCAGCGCATACGTTTCTGCGCTAAGTAATTTGAGATACCTATTCATTACATTATTTATGTAAGTAGCTGCATTAGCTACTATGAACTGACAAACCAAGTTTTATAACTCGATTCGCCTATACTTATAAATGGTTTTTACATATACTTACATCATAACGAAGAGTATGTATGACTATGCTTCTAGATCTTTTATTTCCTATCAATAAAACATATTGTTATTAAGGCATTATTAAGGTAACTTTTTCAGTAAGGTCTGGAACCCTAGTGCTGTGTTGTGATATGATATGAGACTCATTTATTTGATTCGCCTGTTTTATTTAAGTATATTGAGCACTTACATTTATAATCCTGGCTTCAGGTACATTATCCCAAAATTTAAATCATTCTTCTTGAATTCATTCAGTTAATGAAGAAGATCAGACGAAAGATTTAATGTATTCCATGGAAATACGAAATTCGAATAATCCGAGCACCATAAGCTCATAAACATCCGTTTTCTTTTCCGCCAGTTTTCAGCTTCCATGAAAAGGATGTCATAAAAAAAAAACAAAAAGGTTTTTTTCAGTGCACGCTCCTAGACGCTTGCTTTCACGTCACTCGCCAGAGACATTTGCTATCGTAATTGCGATCTGACGCTGTGAATGGCGTGTGTTTGATAAAAGACTCCGTGCGTTCATTCCGCTTGGACACAATATTGTGCGGGATTATCCTTTAATGCTACGTAGATTGCCAATAAACTACCGCCTTTGTAAGGCTCTGCGACATGACAAACGGTTTTTCTAAGCTAAACTAACGTAAGGCCCTTATTACACTATCATATCTATTACCATAGATCTATCATCATCATCATCATATCAGCTATAAGACGTCCACTGCTGAACATAGGCCTCCCATAGATCTATGATCTATATGCCTCCCTTTTTCTCCAATTTAAGAAAAAGGGACAACTTCTTTGGCTTAAAGTCTAGTTACCTGGCCATAAATTTCCAAAAAAAAAAAATCCTTCGAAGTCAATATATTATAAATTGATGTACGAAAACGGGACGGCACTACAATTTTGCCACTTTTAATTTCTACCTTTTTCTGTCGCACTGTAATGTAATGTAATACTGTTTGTGGTTAGTACGTTAAAGTTCAAAGGAACATTATCTAGTGTTTTCCACTATTTTCAAATTCATAAAAACGGTTTATTGATCATTTAAAACGGTTTATTTATCATCAAGATACGTTGAACAGGCAACACTAAGAGACAAAAAATTTACACTTAGGGTTCGATTACACCGTCAGTTATAAACTTATAATCAAAAACATGATCGCGATCAGTGATACACTGCCAGTATTATTATTTGCGGGAATATATACGTTATCGCGGGAAATAAAACCTTTATACACTTTCGTATTACTTTTAGGCAAAGTAAACAAGATTAACAAAAAATATATGCAATCAACTTATATAACTGGAATCTTGAGCTTTACGAGGGTCTCAAGACACGAGAGTTGAACAAACTTTGCCGCCGAGTGTAATACAACATTTTCCCCCTCACTATTGCGAGGAAAATAAAGACTATACATACGATTATAAATCTTATCCACATGTACTAGTTTAAGTTATCTTGAAGAAACCATCAAAATTCAGTTTCAAAATTTGTCATCCAGTAGGTACTTACGCTCCTGGTACTTAAATATTGCCAACAGCTTACCAAGTGCGGGATAAGACTACCAATTTAAGGTGTGACCTCCGTTGGCGCATATTTACTATGGGCATATAGGACTCACTTATACTGGACTGTTGGTAAGTGATAGGAATTAGATCATTTTGCCCGACATGTGGATAAAATGCGTTTTTCCACGCTAGTTTTAAAGGACAAAACAGCGCTTTCCGAGCTAGTGAGGGGAAAAATGTTATTTTTTGGCGGTTGGTACTGTGAGCTACAGAAATGACGATATTCCAGTCAAGTATAAATTAAAAATATTTTTTGGATTTTTAATTTTATACAATATAAATGTAGGTACGAGTAGGTCTATATTTTAAAAATTTAAAACGAAGACTTACTGGCTGCATGTTCGGGTTAAGGGTGCGCTTTCATAATTGAGATGATTATGTTATTCACCGATACCTATACATGTAGTAATTTTATGATAAACTGCGTTTGCTTCGCTCGGCTAAACTGAGTTAATGTGTAAGATTGTCCCACAATAAGTATTTATTTATTTTCATTTTTGATTTATAGTGAGACATAATTTTGAAAAAAAAAACCAGTGTGCTTGCTTACCACAAGTGTGAAACTTACAGTAGAATACTATTATACTCGCTTATAGTCTACGTCAACTCACTGTCAGTGCATCTTGCTCACACTTGATGGTGGCAGCGAGATGCAACTGTAGATAACGAGACGTAAACGACACATCGTTTACTATAGCAACTCGTGGTTAGCGCACATGTTACGCTCCGTGACTGATTATCGTGACAGAGTTACGTTACACACAAAAAAAAAATGCTTGTGAATGAAACAAAAATTATTATCACGGTTTTTTAAATAAGTTGGTTGATATAGTACATTACGATACAAGGGCGAAAAAGAGGAAATTCGCAACGAGTTGCGATAAATTAAAACACGACCGCAGGGAATGTTTTAAATCGACACGACTTTCGAATTACCTCTTCGCACGTGTATTGTACGACGTTTTACAGTACATATGGCGCTTTGAATATTCGACGCAGGCACGTAAAGTGCTCATTATCACCCTAGGGCGGTAAAGTAGCAGAATGTGTAAGGTCAATGACTGACTGTGTTTTATTATTTATTAGTTGCGTAATCGCTGACGAAGCTTTTCTAATTTTTTAAAAACATTTATTTTCGAAATATATACAGTAAGTGTAACTTACCTAACTACCTACCTTAAATCTAAAGTAGGTCCTTGAGGCATTGTACCTAGGATGCTGGCGGCATTTTCTAATTTGTGAATAGTCAGAGAGAATTATACTCACTTTTTCTTTCTCTAGTGCTATAACACTAGAGAAAGAAAAGTGATACTAGAGTAAGTTATATCAGCTGATCAGTATCCTTAAACAAAGATGGATCAAACCATTCGCTGACATGTACCTTTTAAAAATAAAATAATCGCTGTGTTCGTCATAAATCTCAATATCAGATTAAAGCCAAAAGCGAATGAGACCACTTAATTTACTTTCGAACAATAAAGGAATTAGGTACTTAGTCAAACCGATTCATTGTTGTCGGCGTAAGCAAAAATTAAACAGTCTATTTACGGCCCATATTACACTATCAATTATATCTATAATTATAGATCTGTCATGCGTCCCTTTTTCTTAAGTTGGAGAAAAAGGCAGGCTCTATGATCATAGATAATTATAGTTATGCATAGTTATGATAGTAGGTATATGTTCCGTGCGTGATGATCTTCAGGTATTTGATATGACCCTTAACCTGACCGTAAATTGCAGAGATCATTTTAGTGAATGAGTTATTACATACTTAATTATTTATATTCAAATTAAATTACGTGTGATTAAAAACTCACGCTCAATAAAATCATTACGCTCTCTTCTTTATGCCAAAGTCCTCCTCCGTTTCCGCTAAATGGCCAGGAAATGTTAAACCTCCGCCGTGGTACCTACAGAGCTATTATAGAGCATGTTTAACAGTAGCTATACTATTTATTATCAATCAGAGAAGAACTGGGTATAGTTTGGCAAACATAATTATATTCTTTTTTTTGGGTTGAAAAAATGGGGATTCTTATAGTCAGACAAGCCAAGGCTTGGCTTGTCAGACTATAGATATAAACAAAGAAAAAAATCTACTGTCAGACTTGGCTTGCAAGTTGCAAGACTAAGTATATGCCGTATATGATGATGATGAATTTTGATTTCTGTTTATGGTTGACAGGTAGAGAATCCCCAAATGAATTCAGTCCGACTTTTGAACATTTTTTAAAGTGCAATAAAGGTTAAAATAAACTAATAAATTATTCACTTGATTTGATTTTGAATTATCTCTTCCGACGTTTGCGAACAGAATTATTGATCGTGTAAAAGGTCCTTAACAAAGAAGCAAATGACTTTTTTTATTATGACAGGTGTCATATTTAAAAAATTTAAAACTCCGCCAGAATCTTTGGTGATATTGTTTTCGAAAGTCGAAAAATGTGTAATTTATTGCTTGTTATTTAGCATGGGATATAAATGATTTGTGTAGGTAGTAGAATGTAATAATTCTAATAAATCATGGTGTAAAGTAATAGACGAGTTCTTCACCGTGCATACGTGTATATATTGGAGTTGCCGTTTTCAAAGGTGAGCGTTCTTTAATATCAAAAATTGTCTAGCCGATTTGAGCGAAGCGTGGAAAACTCTAAATCTAGGGTTTTCTCAGATATAAGACCAAGCTAGGTCGATTTTTCGCTCCCAAAAAACCGCTACACCAATTTTCTATGAAATCACTAAAGACTTTGCCGATACATGTGTACTTATGTATTGGCAAACCATACACCATACCGTCGTTTAAAGAGATAGATATACGGATAGGTTAATTGGTTGAAGTGTTTTTATCAAAAAGCCTATACAATACATGTATATTCATGAGGTTTACCAGTGTCCAGTCCAGATACAAAATTGTTAATATAGGTACTTATCAACGGCATTCTCATTAAATAAATTATTTGTCTTTGACTTCAGGTTTCTTCATATTTCTACATTATGATTACATTGAATTAACATTGTCATTTTCATATTATATCATTACAAGAAGGTAGTGATTTTGCCAGTTGATGCATGGCAATAGCTTTTCAAATCGCTGTGTAGTCTATTATTCTTATTTGTGTTAATGGTCTCTAGGGCAGAGCTGTGCTTGCATATTACACCATGCATGATTATGCATCCATAATTGGGATATCACAGACAGTTAGTCTAGCCTCCTGCGGGCCACCATACAAAAAAAATGCTATTTTAATTTTAAATCAATGCTGTAAGGAATAAGGTTGAGTGTCTTTTGTTTTAATATCAAATGAAACAAACAAAATGTGACTCTGTTCCAGTACCAATAGTTTAGATTTCATTGAACTAAATTATAGTCATATGGGTAGGACCATGCTCTATGGAGGCTAGGTAACCTGGCATCCAAGTGACTTCAAACTTACTCGTATAGGAATGTATATTTTGTATCGTTCCTGTAGAAAATCCTCCAATAAATTATTTTTAATTTTTAAGCTTATGTTGTAGGCCATGTCATGAGTATATCCAATTTTCCTTTCTTTATAAGACAGCTTAAATGAAATATTGTACATATATTATTATGTTTATAATTTTCAAATATAATACTTATGTAGTCTTTATTGCACAAAATCAAAACTTTAACATACAAAAATGCCGACTTAATGCCATGATGTGGCCTTAACTACCAGTTGTCATTAAGACAAACTGCTTATGCTAGTAAAGCTTAAGAATACAAAACATAAATTATACAACCATGTATCTTACAAGATAATGGGAAATATTGCAAACTAAGTTTGCATCAGTTTCAACCTTTCAAATTACCCTCGGTGACAGAAAATTACAGTTTTTATAATCTGTGATACATGTATATTCGTCACCTTGTTATACAGGGATGCAATTAAAAAAAAAACAAATTTTGTATTTTCGCTGATTGAAAGATAAGCTACCAGTTCACTGCTTAGTGTCAATAAAAGAAACTCAATAAGTACAAATCAATAAACATCCACTCAAGCCATCAAAGTACCTGTAAACAACTTGAAAAACGCCAACAAGAATATGGTTACTAATTTTAAAAAGCGCCTACTCGAATGTTTGTCGCAACGCATCAGAATTCACTGTGCAATTTATACGTCCAGGCGTAAATTATTTTTTACCTGAAGCAGAAGTAGATGTCTCAGCAACACCCCCATGCTGTTGGGGTTAGTGTGACTCGTGAGTCTTCATGACTTAATGATGTTTATGACTGTCTTTGTGTTTTCTTCACAAGTTCTGGTTCTGACCAGACTTGTGTTGCAAAAATTCGCGTTAACGGCCTTTGAGTCGTGCGCCTCGAGAGTCGAGGCTTAAATACTCAGCATTTGCTCTAATTCACAACACTAGTTGGGGTGCGTATAGTCGGGTTCGACATTGGTCTACAACCTTTTGGCATCCAATGTGAATGGGTGTGGTTTGTTGGTCGTCTAGGTATTTGTGACACGACTTTGCGGCGTATGGTGCCTGCCTGGGCCCCGGCTATGGCGTGTAGGTACAGTACCTACCTAGAGATGTGTTTCGTACCAAGTCGGATTCGGTCGATTTAAACCCATTCATTGCTGACGCGTGAAAGTTGGTCTATTGACTGCTTATTTTGTAACAGGAAAAATAATTTCAGGGTTTACTCATATTCATCCCGAAAGGGGTTGAAGTAGGTACGCAGTACGCAGCGTCAAAACGAGTGATGCTAGAAAGTTGTAATTTGCACAGCGGGCTACTCATACAAAGCATACAGATAATAAGAAGTAAGGTTGACATTTTGAACCATAAACCATAAAAAAGGTAATGTTTGTATGGGGAATTGGGGATACTGTATTTTTTAAAGATTTTAAGCTAACATGTTCATTTGCATTACTTATAAGTATTATAACTTATATCTCAAACGGGATATTTACCATGTATGTTTGTTTTATTGAGCACCCGATATTTCGGCACTGTTGCAAGCACCATGTTCACGGAGTAAGCTGCGAGTTTTTAGTTGAGACTACCCACATGCCATAGCGATCTACCCTGTAAGAGGGTTGTGTGTTGCCACAGGCACTGCTGCCGTCTGCTTTCTCACCTTCGACAGCTGAAAAGAAGGTCTGGTATCCAGTGATCCAAAAGTTCACAAATTGAAGAGACTGTTCTGGTAAGAAATGCACGGGTTGTAATTGTGGTGTATCGTGAACATGATCGAGTTTTAAGTGAGAAAGCGGACGGTAGTAGTGCCAGTGACTGCACACAAAATAAACTGAAAAAGCAAAATAATACTGAAGGCCTAGTATAAAAATTGTACGACATTAACTTCTCGACCGCGTTAGCGTATCAAGAGTTCAACTTATGTTTGCCGTTTATTTAAATCATCCGGCAACTTTCATATTTTGACCCCACATTATACTAGGCCTTCTGTGCTTACTGTGCAATGTACTAAACTATTATTTCCAAGCAGAAACGTCTGCAAACGATACAAAATTTCTCAGAAAAAGAGGAAGTGGAAAAATTCATGACCTCAGGTGGGACTCGAACCCGCGATTCTGGGATACCAGCCCACTGCTCTGCCAGAGTCGCAGATTCGACTACCTACCATGCACGTGGACTACTTATATAACGAACACAATATATAATAAGCGACGGGATTTTATTATTATACTCCTTATATTATTTTAGTGTCTAAGAAAATAATTACAAACAAAATTTAATTCTGTGTACGAAGGCGCGGGCAACAGCTAGTAAAACTATAAATATTAAACGGGAAGGCCGAGAAGGACAAGTCCAGTAAGTAGGTACCACGGATTAATAACTAGCATAGATGCCGTACAAAATTGATATACATCCGCCAACCTTAACTTACTTACTAAAAGCACCTGTCAAAAAAAGCTATCCTCTATTGCGTAGGGTGACAACAGGTTTGACTAAGAAATGTCGAAGTGATCTAATTTGATTTGATTGGCTAAGGATGTGCTTTGTCGACTTTTTATATCGATAAATTAGTTCAAAATACTAGTGTAAAGAAAGAAGTGTTTCCTTAAAATATTTTTTTAGTTAAGATTTTTTGTTAAATACAGGTTAGGAATTTGATTTATGTTCCTACCATTTCACACCTTGTCACAGTGAAAATCAATATCATAGCCGCCAGGGATCTGATTTTATTGCCACTGTGTCAAGGTACGAAATTTATAATTTACTAAATTTGAATTTTGAGCATACTCAGCTCAGCTGTGAATCTTATAAGTCCGATTCGGCCTATTTACTAGAGAAATCCATCAATTTCGCATTTCCTCATCCTTTGGAAAACTCAGTAACTAACTGGTAAATAAGGTTAATCAATCAATATCGTTATTCGTAGATAGGTAACCATAGCCAAGCTATATGTATGAATATTGTTTTGGATCTTGTATGCACTACCTATTGTACCTATACTACCTAAACACATAACATAACACTTGAAAAAGGCGCAATTTAAAAATTGTTGACTAAAACTAAAAGTCCATAAAATTCATCGTACTATACGTGGTTAACGGCTCCGACATACGTGTTCAAAGTAAACACATTGTATGTCGATAGTTACACACCACAACACTATGTGAAAAACAAAACCTTTTATAGTTTGCTAAAAGATTCTATAATACCTGAAAATATAGACATAGAATTGAATGCAGTTATACTTACTTATATAAAAAACTAATATGTATTATCATATTTAGACTAGGATCCTTACATTAAAATCATCAAAATTTATCAACACTTACCGATGAAAAGATACGGCCTCGTCCGAATTTTCTTTCTTTCCTGTATGGGATAAACAATCTTCAAACGCACAAGACATATTACAAAAATAATATTTTATTCGTTAAATCTTTTCTTGAATTGCTTTTTCACAATTTTATTGCGTATTAACCACAGAATTTTAAAATTTGTGTGATTTCCCGCGAAATTCGTTTAAAGATTTTGACGTGACTACTATGCGACCAAGTTAAGTTGTAATGCGTTGACATCGACGAGTACCTAAATTAGAATGATGTATTTAATTTGGTTGCATTATGAAATTTATGAATTGCATCAATTTGACATTTCTGAGTTCAACCTGTTGTCAACCTACGAAATGGAAGAAATAACAAGCATACATACATCTCTTTTTGACACATTATTTAATTGTGTATGTGTTTTTCGCTTGTTATAACGGGAGCTTGGTAGATACTTAGACCTGGCTCATGAGCTAACCGCCATGTGGGATGTTGACCCGACGATCATTGTCCCGAATGTCCCGATAGTCATTTCAGCGAACGGTCTCATAGCGAAGAGTCTCGCCAACATCTTTAGTCTCGCTAGGTGGCTGTATCATGGGTCAGATACAAAAAGTGGTACCTAATCCTCGACACGGCGCGCATAGTTCGGCGGTTCCCTTGCAAACCCTATTCCCTTCCCTGCGGCCCTAACAGCCGGCAGCCTGGGCCCTAACAGCCGGCAGCCTGGGCCCTGCTCCGTGGCCGGCGGCACTTTAGGTTAGGGTTTTTATAATGTGTTTGTTTTTTTTTCTAAACTAACGTAAGAAAGAAAATGGTTTCGGTAAGTTATTACGATTACGACATTTGGAATTGTATAATGATGATTGTACGTTGATAGAAAATTTAAATATGAGTCGACATTACCTATGTCAAAAAAATATCGAATTAAACGTAAAATTCTCAAAATAAAACATTATACTAGAGGTCATGATTTATGCTGTTATATTAGTCATAAATACGTAAGAAATAAAACTAAATTCAAAGATTTTTTTTAATTTGCCTGTGAATCGAACCGACCAAAAATAATTTAATAATATAAAATACTGGCTATTTTATTCCATTAGTCGATTCAATTAATGTAAATGTAAATATTCTCCAAGAAACATTAGATCGTATTCGCCTGTCGAACATAATATCTATTAAGGGGCTACCCGGCATATTTCACTGCTTTTAAAGTGAATAGGCTTTGTTCAGCTCCAAGCACAACGCTTGAAAAAAATATATAATGTAGCTAAGTATTTGGTCTACATTTGGTTTTACTAAATTGTCGAAAAACATAATACATCAAGAAAAAAAAACCGTAAACCCTTTTTTCTACCTTAAATCTGTATCTACTCCCTTATTATGCATCGTAAGTACAAGAAACTAAGACAAGCAGTATATATTTATGTTTACTTTAAACGCATCTACTGATTTTTGGATAGGTTTTGTACTTTTCGAGAAAAAAGCGATTACACGCATTTTTCCGAAAACGCTGGCTCGAGACGAGATGCGTGCGCGGGCGACGGGGACCAGTCGTGTAAGATGGCACTAGCAGTTTATAGGGTTGCGTCCTAGTACAAGCACTCTTCCTAAGTGACGACTTATGCTTATTGACGTATTGTATAACCGGTGAGGAAAGGAAGCGGTAGGGGAAGAAAGCTCAAATCGCCGAGGTCATTGGGATAGGGGACGGCCTTAAATCGAAATTTAGTATATAGCTATAGTCTGTACTTTTAGGCATGAAAAAAAATGTAAACAAAAAACCACGTTACTCAAGTGTTGGGCTAATGAAGTAATGACATATGTAATTCCATTATGATGACGGATACGAAATGCTGTCACCTCATTGGCCAAATTATCAAGTCACGTGGTTGTGTTTGTTTATATTTTTTAAATACATAAAAGTAAAGACTATGGTATTGTAAACTTTCAACTAGTAAAACAGGTGTTAGGCATAATTTTGTTACTTATTAAAAAAAGATGAAGAAAGTTTCTATCAAAATTAAAGGAATGTTTCCTTTAATTATAATGAGTAGCTAGCTAGCTGCTTAAGGTTTTTAGGCACTTTTCCACCAGGGTGTATTATTTTTTCCACTCTGTGTGGTACCTAAGTTCAATCGTCTCAATATAAAATTTGATCAATATAAAGTTAACACATATTTTAATCGATTTAATTACAAAGAAAATATGTGATTGTTGCAGGTTTTACCAACATGTCAAATATGAATGATGACGCCGATGACGAATATTTAGATGATCCTATCTCATTGATGACTGTTGAGGATATAAAAACAGAAATATGTGATGATGAAGGTAATTACTAACTAGGAGTTGTTTTTGCCAGAACAATATAAATCGCTGATGATTAGTAATCGGAATTGTGTGAGCTATAGGGTTATTCCCAAGTAGTTAAAAACATAATGAGTTATTGATCCAACAAATGAGTTGGTGATAAATACTGAGAATAACCCACTTAAGCTCACCCAGTTACGATCACTGTTGTTGATGCTCTGGCGATAAGTAGTAGGTTAGTAAAAGTCTTCCATATGTTGATGCAAAAAATAAATTGGGGATGGTAACATTATAGTGATATTAACTAGATATCCGTTTTTTTGTTGGATTAATCTAGTATGTTTTTGTTCTGTAGATCAGATCATTGACGTTAGCTCAGACGACGAGGAAACATTCCCTTCAGCCTATGGGAAGAAGAACTTCGTTCTGCCGGTAACATTCTTTGACATATCTAGAAACGTCAGACTGCTCAACAAGTGTAAGCCATTGAGCATCCGAATTGTCGACTGCAAACAACATCCCACACACGATACCAAAAATCAGGAGAAATGTAGAAATAAGTCAGATGAAAATTGTTTAGAAGAAGAAAATAAATGCAACGACGTAAGTCAATCTACCCCGATTAATGATAAAAGGAATGATGATGTGAGTATTACTAGTACAACAGAAAAAATATATAAAAAACAAGAAGCAGAGAAGAATAAGGAAACTCGTCCGAATAAAAAAAAGGCAAATATTGTAAGTATCAATAATGTCAGTGAAAAAGATGTTAGTAAACAAGAAGGAGTGAAGAAACGTCGAATGCATAGGGGTGATTCTTTTTATGAGAAACTAAAAATGCGCAAAGAAGAGAGGAAACGTAGTGCTCTTAAATGTAAAGATTTAAGCCAAGTTGATTTCAAAAAAAATATAGGGCTTGTGGGATTAAAAATTACTGACAGTATTTTCAAACAAATTGTGGATTCAGAAAAAGCCTTGATCAATACTCAATGCGACTGTGTTGAAAACAAATCCAAAGAAAAAAATACAAATGATTCAGATAAACTATTACCTACTACAGAAACTGTCGCTTCTGAAGATAAGGATCACAGAAATGGTGTAGAAGAAGCGTTGACTATAAGTAACCGAGTATGTGTTGAAAAAATATGCAAAGAAAATAATGAAAAACATGTAAGCGAGTTAGAAAATACATTACTATTTACAACAAAAACTAACTCTCGTGACGGTGAAAATACGGAAAAGTTAATAAAAGTCGTGGAAAATGTGTCTATCAAGAAAAGTACATGTATGGAAAATAAAAACAATGGAAAGAAGAACGTTGATAAAGATAAAGCCAACAATAAAATTGACACTGACAAAAATAAACCTACAGAAAAAAGTGAAAGTATTGCCGAAAAGACATGTATTCTAACGAAATCTATTGTAGTGAAACTTAAGGAAAACATTCCAAATAATGCTGTAGAAGCATCAGAAAGAAGTTCCAGTAACTCTACAAAAGAAAAGTCTAAACAAGTGAGTAATAAGTACATGAAAAAAGTTGGCGCTGCTTTAGATTATCTCGGAACGTCTCTCATACCACTTACAAATACTCATACAGCAAATAAGACTAAAAATGCTAACGTACAGCATAACTCTAAAATTGACAGTATTGAAGCATATATAACCCAGGCTAATTTGCAAGACAAATTAGGTAATAATAAGGAAGGGAGCAAAATACAATGTAGTTTAAAAATAGCAAGTAATAATGTTATTGAAAAGGTTCTTAAATTTAAGAATAAGAATACTAAACCTAATGATAAAAATACAACGATCGCAGCTGTCCACCAAAATATAAAGGAAGCACATACTAAAGTTGATCAAATAGCTACTAATATTAATTTAAAACGAAGTAAACACAACATTGATGGCTTCCGTGCCACTTCCGATAAAGGCAAACTGCAAAGTATCAGTGCGTGTAGTCAAGAAGTTGATCATGAAAGAAAACGAGCTGAGAAAGCTGTTAAAGACGCTAACAGAGACCAGGCCGGACCTAACTCTCCTGTCATACCTTGTACTACCATTACCTTTAGAGCTGTCCCGCCTAAATTGATCACAAAAGATCCTTTAGCTAACATAGTAAATGAAGAGCAGGAAAGTGCAATTTTATCAATTACTGCGCAAACCAACACCAAAAAGTTATCGAAACATGTCAATATAGCTGAACCTGGAAGTACTCCTAGTAATGATCAAAAACAATCTTACATTCCCAAAATTATTTCTACGAATCAAGCAGATTCGAGCAACTCCAAATGTACGGTCACTGCAAATCATAACGAACCTGTCGTGCCCAACGCAGGTCTTAGAACGAGTTGCGATATGAAAGGCACTTTGACGTGTAATCCGAACACAACATCTAATATTAAAACATTGAAACTCACTGAATCCAAATATTTTAACAGTAATACAGCGGCTCCTTCTAGCAGTTTCCTTAATGACATTTTAGCTGTGACTGAACGCTCACTGTCCGACCAGAATATTTCTAAAATGACCCCGTTGAAGGAAGCGGACTTAATAAACAAACAACATATAGCAATTAAATCAAATATTTCTACTGAAAATCGGGCAATTAACGGATTCATTGATAACCAAGCGAAACTTAATCCGCAGACTAATACACCTTCTACCTCCCAAATACCTTCCCGATTTTCTGGGAATAACGCCATAATTCTTAGGAGGTCACTTTGTCCTCAATTTCGGCAACCAAGCTATCCTCCAAGTCAAGGACACCCTATTCAAACAGTGGTTAATTGCAGACTTCAGTATCAACCTGTGCAACCTGGACCGAGACCGATGCGATTTCATCACCCGCCACCGTGTCCACCACCACCACCCCCACCATCACCGCCTAATAATTACCAGAACCTTACACAAGTCAGGCCTATGTCCCCAAGGTTTACATATTTACGAGGAATGGAAACGGGTTTCAACCGTTGGCGTTTCTATAATCCTCCCGTCCCTCCCATTTCTCGGCCTCCAACATTAGTTTCGAGACCTCTGAGCCCGCAAGTCGATAAAAATTCTTTCATTGGGAACACAGCTAACGGTGATCCGATCAAAAAAATTAACTTGCCCGCGGTAACTAACACCGTTGGAGACAAACAGAAGATGCTGGACGAATTAAACAATGCAATGATCCGTCCGAGTCCGAAACTAACAAATAATAAGAACGGGGTCCCATCCAACCATCTTAAGCGTAAGACTGATGCCGTACCTTTGGACCCCGCAACTCCAAAACATTCAAGACCTGGCCCTTTGTCTAAGAAAAAAAATCTAACCACCGATTTGAATACTATCAAAACTCCTGACAAATTGTCTCCCAAAAAGGGATATTCGCCCCCGATTTTACCCATATTTACATACCAAGAATCATTCAAATTATTTTCTCCAATAAATAGTAAAAACATTGCCCCCACCGGTAAACAAAATCATACACCGTTCAAACGAACATCATCTACAGGAACTATTCAATTTGATAAGGATCACAAAAAACTACCCCATCAGGATAATGGGAAAGAAGATAAGGCTAAGAAGATATCGTTTGAAGATTACAGAAAGAGAGCTAAAAAGGATGATGGTGACAGAATAGATATTTATAAAGTGAAAAAACATTACGCAACAGATGATTTTAACCAGGATCAGGGTTATGACTCTGATTCTACTGTTAAATTGTAGTTGGTTATTTTAACTGTTGCTATATTTCAAGCGACTGGATTTTACTCAAGATGATTTATTTTATTTTATTATTTTTGACCAGTGCTTAATTTTTTTTATACGTGGAATATTCGTATTATAAGAGAAAAAATACCTTTTTTTATTTGTGTTAAATTCGCATATAATTTTATGTGATTCGTTTCTGTGCTACAATAAAGATTTAATTTTTTTTAAGCTTTATTTAGACACAGCCACGAAATTGTGTTTTATAAATCCAAACGGACCTCGCAGATTGCTTTAATATAGGCTGAATTTACTAACACAAATTTAATTGTTAAGAACATAGAACTTGTCTATCGCGAATGTGTACAAAACGCGAAAGTTTAAAGTGTTATTTAATTGTGTCAGTGAATTTTTGCAACTTGAACTTTAGTAGTATGTTATGTTTTATCTTAAATTACACATTTCGTATGATTGGTAGATTTCATTCCTGTTTTAGCAGATTCCTGAGTCATACGGATGTTTTTAGATAAGTTTGAAAATAAAGTATCTAGTTTTATGAGTAAACTTGGATCTTTATCAGTGGTTTTAAGATTAAATTGTGCTGAATCTGGAATCTCGTAACATCGGATTGTAATTGTGGCTTTAACAAAACTTGCACGTAGATAAATCCTGTAGATGACGTTTTATTTTATGCAAATAAGTTGTTCTATTTTGTAAGAGATTATTTTGTAAGAAATAATAATTATTTTATTGCTTATTAAAGCCCGAACTAGGATAACACGTGCAGCACATTGATAAGCCTTGCTGTGCCGCATCCGTTGTGATTGGATTTTGTTTATGTAACTGCCACGCGTATCATACGCCCTTTTCTTCCGCCATTCGTCCTTTTTTTAAGTATCTATCTTTTTTTGTAAAAATGAGATGTTGAGAAATGATTAGAATTTCTGGTCTTTTTTTAATTATTTTACAAACTGGTTTACCAGATTGTTGATTGTGCTGCCAGATAATGTTTACATCTAGGACCTTCTACTCAAACTGGGTATCCCTGGGTATGCGTGGGATTTTGTTGTAGATAAATATCAACCTGAAAAATTTACCCATGGGATGACGTTAGAATATTTCTTCATCTCTTTCTACTAGATGATTCCCTTTATTCTGCAACTGCTCAATCCAACGTTACAACTACACTGAAAAGAATCATCCTGCAGAATGAGATGGCAATTACATGACGTCACTCAACAAAATGAGTTCATAGGAACATCTAATGAAACTATTGTTAGAACGTACATAATTTTAATCATTGGATTTACTTATTTTGTGTGTATCTGAATGTATCGTAGCATCTTGTGTTGGGCAGCTTACCTCATAAACAATTGACGGTCTAAGTAATTACATAAGCCCTTTTACGCAATATTCAATTTTCTAGGGAGGTATGTTTTCGTTAAAAACTAGACTATGTTTAAAGTGAAAAATAACTTTTCAAAGATTAACGTACCAATATGTACCTACTTTTTCTCTTTAAGTCGGAGAATTATCTTAAAAAAAGTGTCTTTTAATTTATTTCATTGTTTTGTACCAAAGATGAATGGTGTTACGTGTATTAAGACTGTCAAATATTATACGAAGTGTTGATTAAAGATTGCATTTTGATTTATAAACTAAATAAACCTAATACCTGATATTGAAGTAAGCATAGATTTTGTGTTAAATTAGTGAAGTGCAACGCAGCGTAAACCGAGGTACGGCAGGGCAGATAATTTAGAGGAATTTCCTTAGCCGCTCACTGACGAGGAAAAAATCCCTCACGATACCGCCTCGCCTGTTAGACCGGGGTTAGCGGCCGGAACAGCACAGTATGCCCGCGTGCAATGCCCAGGCCCAGTACATTGCCTGTGGAATGTGGGCAACGATTGACACTACTACTAAGATTCACATGCACCAACCAGCCAAATAACTCTGAATTAACCGGTAAGTTATGTATTTTATAAACGCTTTAACGTAGTTGCCTAACCCCTGATGGTGCAAATAGCCCAATACCTACTTTTCTCATAAATGTAATTAATAAATTGGGTAGTATGCAATCCAGCAACTGATAGTCAAATTAATACATTTTGTGTTTGTTATCGTTTTTAGGGGTCCGTACCAAAATGGAAAAGAGCAACCTTTATGGCGACGCTCTGTCTGTCCGTCTGTCTGTCACGTCTTTGAATATATCGGGAACTACTTAAGGTATCGATGTGTGGAATAGTTAAAAAGAAGGCTAACTCAGACGCATACAAAGTAAAACTATTGAACACATGTTTTTAATTTCCATGAAAAGTGCCTGATGTTATGATGGGGGCCAAAAATTAAATGTTAAGTACGATTCTCGAAAGATGGCGCGGAAAATGTGTGAAACTGTCATTAATTTCATAGACATTCGGTGCCAGGTCTCGTGAATCGATGTGTAACTAGAACTTAATGTACATAATTATAGCAGTCCCCTCGTGTGAAGATACCAACAGTTGAGCGTAGGCCTGCTGTTTTGCCTTTTGTCAGAGGAGTTACGGACAGGATCAGCCACATCTTGAGGCGTGCTTCTATCAAGACCTATTTTAAGCCGTTGAAGAAGATGTCACAATTCCTGAGGCCTGTAAAGTGTAACCTGCCTCTACAAGATGCTGGGGTCTACAGGCTTGACTGTGAATGTGGTCTATCATACGTTGGGCAAACAAAGCGTAGCATATCAACCAGGGTGAAGGAACATATAGCTGACGTCAAGCATCGTCGACCAAGGTCTGCAGTCTGGGAACATGTCTCTGATAAGCCTAATCATTCAATTAAATTTGACAAACCTCTGGTCCTCGCCAAGGAGAAGCGCTACATTTCCCAGGATGCTGCGCGAGGCTATTGAAATCAAGAAGGTCCCTAATTTCAATGGAGAGGATGGCTTTTCGGTATCTACCACCAGCTTGGGATCCTGTTTTACATCTCATCAAGGATCAAGCACGACACAGAACTGGAAGACCTTAGTGTGGACTTTGTTTGAAAAGATTGAAAACGGATAAAAGAGGCAAAATGGGGTAGTTTTCTTGTCGCTTCTTTCTGCTCCATATGCCAGTTAGGGAAGCGTTCGTAAGTTGTATGTATGTTAATCCTCACAGGGTTTAAACATTTTTTATTTTAATTATAGAATGCCCTTCAGGCTATGTATTACTAGCTTTATAAGCCCCTCTGGGCATTGTAGACCAACCTTTGTTTTTATTTTTAAATTATTTTTTATATTTTTGTATGTAGGTAGTTTGCACAAGTAACTTTTTTGATTGACGGGGAGAATTCGCATTCTCTCAGTCATCATCTTAACCCTGTGAAAACGAGTGCTGTAAAGGGCTCGAAACGTAGGATCATGGTGTTAATAAACGCGATTAATCCGTTCTAAAGTGTTTAATTTCAATGAATAACAATCGCGGTAACAGAAGACAATATTACATAATTATATTTCTATTTTGTTAGTCTAAGTTTTGTGACGCATTGGTATTGTTACTGTTGTCATGTAAACATTTTTACAATAAAAATAAAAATAAAATAAAAATCATGTGGAGTATCATTAGAAAGAGCTTGCACACTCTAAAACATATTTTTATATTTTTTTTACAATGATTAAATTTCGATGTATGATGGTTATGTGTGTGATGGTGTGTAGGGAACCCTCGGTGCGCGAGTCTGACTCGCACATGGCCGGTTTTTTAAAATAAAGGTCAATTGTTGATAATAGTTATTTATTATACAAGGGGGCAAAGTTGTAGTTTAACTCTCGGGCTTATATTGAGCCCCAAGCAAGCGAAAGATTCCAAAATTGAGTCACGAGCGTAGCGAGTGGTTCAATAACTGGAATCTTGAGCATTGCGAGGGTGTCAACTGTCAAGGCACGAGAGTTGAACAAACTTTGCCGCCGAGTGTAATACAACATTTTCCCCCTCACTATCGCGAGGAAAATAAAGACTACATACGATTACAAATCGTATCCACATGCAAGTTATCTTGGAAAAACCATTCAACATTAAATTTCGAAATTTGTCATAGAGTACGCTTACCAAGCTTACCAAGTGCGGGATAAATTCAAATTCAAATATTTTAATTCAGATTCGTGAGTCCATATATTGTTAGTTACATTTTTTTACTTAAGAGCTATGTTAGGATACCTACAATAAAAATTCTTAATTCTTAAAACTACACTACTAACTAACTACTTCGGTCACTACTACTTGACATATGTCAAAGTAGTAGTGACCTTCCCCATCCAATGCCACATTATGGGGCAACTGAATCTATCAGCAATTACTTTCAGAATGCTGTTTTGACTCTCCCTTATGCGACCCATCAGAGATGCGACTTTTTTGCGCATGATCGCATGAAAATCGTCGGTGTGCCTTTGTGCAAACATTTCTGATGCACTGCACCACTTAGGGAGTCTCAACAGCATTCTGAAGGCATTGTTGTACTGAATGCGAAGACTTTACCTATTTAAAGTGTGACCTCCGATTGCACATATTTACAATGGCCATATAGGACTCACTTATACTGGACGGGTGGTAAGTGATAGGAATTAGAGCAAGGTCAAATTACTTTCCCCACATGTGGATAAAATGCGTTTTTCCACGCTAGTATTAAAGGACAAAACAGCGCTTTGCGAGCTTAGTGAGGGGAAAAGTTCCTTTCTAATTGAATATTTATGGCATTAGCGCCTTATCGGCTAGTGACAAAGTGGTACCTTCACGATCACACTTGTCATTCTAAGATTTCTAATAGACCCTTAAACTGAATACAACTTCTCTAGCGGTCTTTTGTTATTAAAATAGGCAGCCATTTTGCTCAGTTCTCCACGGGGATCTCCTATAGCACAATCGTAGCGTTTAAGTTTCAGTTTAAGGCGCCAGACAATGACGGCGTAGTTTGGCATAAATTATAAAGGGGTTTAGTTGAAATAACGCGTAGCTGTATGCAAATCCTTTTGCGAGTGTCTCGGGTTACCTCAAACAATTAGGTACGGCGCTCTTAATGTCTTCATAGAGCTTGCTCCTACGAAATTCTCGTTGGATTTCGGGTTTCAAAAACGGTGTAAGAATTATGACTTGGTCTGAATGAATTCGAATAAAAATATAGTAGGTAGGTACGAATAAAAAAAACCAGCCAAGTGCGAGTCCGTATAAACTTCATGTTGCAACTACACCTAGAAGTAGAAATTTGACGTCAGCCACATGTATCGACAGATTGAGTCAGTCGTTTGTACGGCATGGAGTTAGTATGCGAGTTTGTTTTTCCGTGATATTTTTTATGACATAAACCAATTTATTTAACTCCCGGCGAACTTCATAAGGTCATTTGTCCATCTTGTGGGTGGACGACCTATCCTGCATTATCCAAGCTGTGGTGTCCACCCGAGCACTTTTCGACCTCGGTCTTTTCTACGGATCTCCTCATTTCTGATTCGATCGCGTAGAGAAACTCCGAGCATAGGTCTCTCCATAGCTCGTTGAGCGACTTTGAGTTTTGAGATGAGGCCGATGGTGAAGGACCACGTTTCGGCGCAGTCATCACCGCATCAGCCGCCGATGCAGGCCGCCGCCATTATCTCTTCTTAAGAACTAGTTATTATACATATAATCTGTGGCCGAGCGACAGTTTCCGCCGCAGCAATCACAAATATGAAGTGAGCCTTGAGGTGTAGGTTGAGCTCTACGGTGTTTTGAACCAGACTTAGTCATTTTCCTCTCTTTTTTTGAGGTCGCGCCCTAGCGCCACCTTATACAAGTTTTTTTAGTAATTAATGGTAAACCTACTCGAAAGTAATTCAGTTACAAAAAGTGATCGAAACAATGGGTAACCAGGTTAACTTTATTAAAGGCGAGCAGTGAAGAAGCGATCTATGGAATATAGTTTGGTGCGGCAGTAACCATATTTAAGGCTTGTAAACTGTGAGAAGAGAGTGGCAGCTAGATGCCTTTGAGCTGGTCGTAGTCGTAAGTTATATTTCACATACCCTGACCTCCATATAGATTACTGTCCCATAGGCATAACATCTTACTTTTTTCATAACTTTCAGTCAGGTCTTGGGAATAGTTGAATGTGGACATCTTCTGAATTCATACCGAAATTGTTTACGGTGTATGCATTGACTATGTAAGGGCCGCTTGCACCAATTAACCCGGAGTAAACTGTCAAA
Source organism: Lathronympha strigana (assembly GCA_949128165.1). NCBI lineage: Eukaryota > Metazoa > Arthropoda > Insecta > Lepidoptera > Tortricidae > Lathronympha > Lathronympha strigana. The sequence continues at coordinate 10,246,913 of OX421915.1, forward strand.
TTCCGTACTAAAAACGCTTAAACTTAGGTTAGTAGGCTAACCCTGTTTGGTGCAAATGGCCCTAAGTGGAGTGGGAGATATACCACACACTACAGCCTGGTTATAAAACAAAAGAGGGTTGGAAACTACTTTATTGAGTACAGTTTCAGATGCATCTACTCTATCTACTCAACAGATGTCGTCGCGCAATCAAAGTAGGGTGTCTCACTGCCTGACCAAACGGAAGGAAAGTGACGCTCAAGTCATCTATTCACAATTGAAACATCAGTTTTCTGGATGATTTGGAACTTCTATAGGTTGTTGCCATAAACACGCTGCAATTTCCCCGAAATCTTGTGAAACCAAAACCACAAGCGCTCCATACATTACGAGAGCAAACCTCGAACTTTAAAAGAAGCCATGCAAGAGGGCAGCATTAGGATTCCACCCGTGCGCTAATGGAGCGGCGCAGGTGGACGTAAAGTCTGGCATTAGGGCAGAATTTGGACAAATGACTGTCCGACTTTTTTGTTAATGAAATATTAAATGGTTGCTTCTTTTGCTCGCAACCGTTAAACCGTTCCGTTGCAAAAATTATGTTGCATTTTTTAAATGATTTAAGCCCATGTGTGTTTTTGTTTTTTCATTAGGTACCTAGTGATTTCCTTTAGTCAGCAGACGTCTTAACCAGTGATCAGAATTAGGTGAGCTAAAATACCTATTCTTCGCAGGAGTAGAGTGATTAAACGGCCCCCTATAGCCTAGTTGATATAGTGACTGCCTACGAAGCAGGATGTCCCGAGTTCGATATCTGGTCAGGGGATTTATTTGTGTGTTTATCGTGAATATTTGTTCCTGAGTTATGAATGTTATGCTAGTGAATAAGATGTACCTAAGTAACTGTAGAAAATGAAAATGACGTGTAAAATGTAAATTTTATTAATAAATATTTGTATTGTATTGTATTGTATGGATGTTTTCTATATATTTAAGTATTTATATATGTCTGTCTCTTATATATATCGTCTAGTACTTATAAGTCCCATAGCACAAGCCTTATTGAGCTTACTGTAGGTCGATTTGCCTTCGTTCGCGGATAATATTGGTTTGGTGGGAATCATTTTGGAAATGATCAGTTTTTACAATATCAAAATAATATACAATACTTACTGCTTTAGTTTCTTAATAAGTACAATTAATGCAAAATGTTGTTTAAATTTATATGTCTCCCTATTTTTTTCATACCGAAAAAAGGGACGCACATAGTTAAAAAAAAATACTGCAGCCTTGGCTTGCTTTCTTATATACTTTCCTATATACTTTCTTATGTCTAGTCCTTTTTACTAATAAATTACACTAATTGTTACGACAAGTATCTACCGGAATAAATATCGAATACTTTGTGCTGGAGTTAATAGTACATTATTGCAGAGGCCGGGAAACCGAATTTCGTGGATGAGTATTTTTTGTCGGACGAAGCGAAGCTGAGTCTGACAATTACATACGAATCCACGAAATTCTATTTCCGTCCGAGGCATATATAGTGCTTTTCTCCAAACATGAAAGGAAATAAAATGTATTCTTGCATAAGATTTGAAAGGAAAAATAGGTTCCCGCCTAAACTTTCTTTTAATGCACAGTTGTGTTCATAAAAAAAGTTGAAATGTCTTTAGTTTTATTAAGCCGTATCTGGGCATTTTCACTAAATCGTGCACCTGGATCAAAATTATGAGTTTTAAAAATAACCTGTTTTTATGGTAAATGTTCTTATCTAAAATGAAGTTTATTTTCTAAAGTTAATAAAACTGTGATGAGTCCCACATAAATACGCTTAGTTTTTTATTTATTGATAAACAAACGTGACAGTGTAGTCCAGAGCGGTCAGTTTTGTAACAATGTATATTTTGTTGACACGCTTTAACTACAAAAGTAATTAGCTATATTTTGCATTTGTTTTGCTGCAAATTACTTATGTTTTCTTCTAAACAGGTCGTTTTATAAAACAAACAGCTTATATTGCTTGAAAATAAATTTTAAGGTCAGTTTTATAACGATTGATACCATTATGTTATTTATTTTGTTTATTTCTGTCAACATTTCGAAAATATCGTTCTGAGTTGCATTTGTTTTAAATGTATATTTTAGATAGTTCACGATTAAAAAGAAACGTTGGGTTTTAAGCGTGTAGAAAACGAAATAGAGACCAAAGAAAGCAACTGAGCAAGTGGGACAGTTACAAAACTGACAAGCTGAAAATTATTAGGCTGGGGTTACATGATGCGGATAGGTAATGAAAAAACTGTAAATATATTAATTTGTTTTATTATAGGACTGCGGTAATTATTTAGGAACATAATGAGTCTTTGAATTGGTTAAGTATGTTAAACTTATCAATGATTAATACTTCAATTCACTTAATTTAGGCACATTCAGATTCAGATTTATTTATTTCATAATACAATATTACATTATAAATTGCAGGCATGTCAATCTACAAGTATTCATATTATGATCGTCAGAATAGGTATAAGAGTATAAATCAAATCATTACAAGATATAAAATTTCATACAATGTCACAATAGTATCTCCTGTAGTGGATCGTCAAAATCTATGCATCATTTATATATTCATTCATAGAATATAATGGATTATCCAACAACAAAATCTCTTTGGCATCTTTTCTGGGAATAACTGTATCTGCCTACTAAGAGTCTAACTAAAACTAAAATTTATTTAACAATCGTCAATACTTTGATAAAATCTCCTATCACGACCAAAAGATCAAATTGTATATAAAAATTAAAGTTAAAATGCCCTATGTATTCAACTCATGCATTGTTCCTACATTATTTTACAAAATACTGACGATATCGAGATTTCGAATGGAAGGCCCATGTAATACCACCCTAATGAAGTCAGGTTTGTAACATTGTAGGTCAGCCTATACGTAACGGAGCGATTTGTTACAAACCTGACGTCACGTTTTTCTACTTAACTACAGTCATAATTTAACACTGAACTCATCTTACATAATATAACTTTTATTTTTATAAAAAACAGTTGCCAGCTTGCCAATTTCCACCTATAATATATGAACAGTATGTAAAAGCTAATATAATTTAAGAAAATTGATCACAAACCTGACTGACGAAACGTATACGGTCTGCAGTCCACTGACACAGCTTCACTCCACAACGTCCTGCCTCGTACTGGCGGTGTAAAATTGTTTGCCGACTGATCACGTGTCATTAATGTTGCAATTCCCAAAATTTCATTTGGATTGGTAGAAATTTCAATGTAGTTTTGATCGTTACAAACCTGACGTGTCAGGTGGCATCAGTTTCAAGCGATGTTATTTAAATTTAGTTTTTAATTCAAAAGCAGCAAGATTCAATTTATAACTTTGTTCATGTCCCCCGTAAGACCCTTTATATTCTAGGTAACATTTAAACTCAACAGCTTTAGTAGAAAAACATTGCACGTTGTGACTTGCAAAACCACGAAGTAAGGGTGGGACACGTTAAAAACCGGTATCTTGGCTGTTTAAAAAATATACTATAATTATATTATGCTTATCTTAACTAAAACTTTTGTCGAAACTATTAGTTAAATATGTGTTCTATAAGTATAAATTATTACAATTAGAATAAAATAATACTTAACGGAGTAAACAAAGATTAAACACGTGGGACATCATAAAAATGGGGGGTGTCCCTAAAAGTGAAATTGCCCATCTACACGAACACGACCTTGCACAGTGAGCCGTATGCAACTCGCGATAGAACGAGACAACCAAGCATTTGATCTCCTTCTCTCTAGAACTACTACACTAGGTACTACAAAAGCAGCCCAGCCGGGCATTTTTAAGCACGATAAATAATCAGATTGACAATTTGATGTCAATCAGATTGTCCCGACTGTGCAGACCGTTTGGTCGCGGCCAAGTCGCGGCTAACGTATATTTGGCTGTTTGCAATATTGATAGTCCAAATATTGATTTAAAAAGTAAAAAACAATACAGTAATGGATTTTAGTACAACTTCCTGGCCGCTAAAACGGTAAAATAATGAATTAGATTTTTTTTAATTTGAGTCGGTACATAAGGAGGTTCTTTTCGTACCAATTTTACTACATTAATGTGAACATTTCCGAGCACATTGGAGAAAAAGAAATAACCCGTTTGTAATTATGTCCTCTCGCGAGGAATATGTATTTTAGCTCACCTAATTCCGTCACTGGTCTTAATGTAGCACAAAAAAAGAACGCTGCAAAATTGTACCTAAAGCGACTCTCTGTTAGCAACTTCCGTCCTTTCTGTTCGAAATGTTCAGTTGTTTCAAAATGCTGCTGTAGCTAAACTAAACTTGCCCTAAATGTTACACTTATAAAAATATTTTAAAGTTTTAATAAAATTTGAAACGGTATTCAAATCGACGCTTCGCCAGCATCCTGTAATATCACCCACGCTTTAGTTTGGCTCAAATTGTTTTACAAGAAAGGCACACGCCGGATATTAAAGAAAACTTATAAACTATTTATTCAGTATTATTCGTGAAATAGTCTCGGCTGATAGCAGATATAAAGTAGAATATTAATTGAACTTTCAAAATTGTTGGTGGTAGGTATTTCCTTTTAGAATACTCCAGACCATTAACATTGGAGACTTATCAAATTCTATCATCATATCAGCCATAAGACGTCCACTGCTGAACACAGGCCTCCTCTTTGGACCTCTATATGTACCGGTTGAAAGCGACCTGCATCCAGCGTCTCTCGGCGACCTTCATAGGGTCATCTGTCCATGTTGTGGGTGGGCGTCCTACGCTGCGTTTGCCAAGCCGTGGCCTCCACCTGAGCACTTTTCGACCCCAGTGGCCATCTGCTCTGCGTGCAATGTGGCATGCCCATAGCCATTTCAGCTTGCTAATCCGAAGTTGATAATTCAGATTCTATACTATTAACATTTTAGGAGAGATCGTTATATTTGGGAGACGGGGGCCACGTAGGAAGAGTCGATAAGGTCGTTAAACTAAGGTGTTTATGTGGTGGACATCTGTTGCACTAAATGGCCATAATTAAATAACCAGTTGTAGACTTATCGAGATTTGTCTATGTATGACAATTATAGCGAAGCGTGTTTTGGAATGCTTTTGTAGGAATCTTCAGGATTGTTGGGAACACATTCAATTAAAATCCGAACGATGATTGTTAATTAAAGCTGTATTGTCTTAAGAAATACAGTACATGTATCAAAGGAAGTTTGCTCTGAGCCTATACCTATCGTCGTGAGCCGGGGAGTGCCGTGTACAAGGGCCTGGCCACAAGTCCACGGTGCGGTGCCGCCACAGTGAAACTGCACGGCGACGTGCCGTGGCACGGTGCCTTTAGATGTAGACTTTTTAATTTCACTAGTGCAAGAACTATTATACCCAATATCTTCGTTTCTGTTTTTTTTGTAGAATTACGTGATTCGCGGTTTATATCATGCCAAAACTGTATACTTGAATATATTTGGAACGACAAGTGTTTTGTATATTTTGCGATAATTACTACAACGATCTACATAAATTGTCGCCATTTTTATGAATTATTTAGCTCGTGCGAACCACGGCCGGTAATCTTCATAGTACGTATACATTTCATTAGCCATTAAAGACTTTGGTACTATCTGTGGTGCAATTTTAGAATATGACAGTAACCGCCACCACACATTGTTGCACACATGTTTAATGTTTTGCCTCTCGCTCGCACCGAAGCAAAATTTAACTGGTGCGAGCGAGAGCCAAAACGAAAATATTCACAGTGTAGAGCTATCCAAACGAATATGCTTGTAAATATTTGATTTCCTTACAACAAATCTTAAATAAGCCAAGAACTCGCATAAAGAGGCTGAATGTACACGCCTTTACCTACAAATGCCATCCATAAATAAAAAAAAGTTACTGTCATGTTCTAAAATCGGTGCTCCTTATTCGCTAAATTATTTATAGGGAGTTGTTCGTCTGATTCGTAGTATCTCTATATAGTTTGTGGTGCGAGCTAAGCCGATGTGGTGGGCTGGCGGTGCCGTATCACGGTGTGGCGGCACCGCGATCATTCATGGCTGATCCGCGCAAGGAAACAGCTCCTGATTGGTCGTTAGCATAGCTGCCAATTAGGTACGGGAAAATAGGGATGCGAACTTAATCAGTTGTACCTCACTGGAACAGTGGCACCACACTTTCTTAGAAATCAGCAAATGCAGCAATTACGAACTCTGGAGTGCGATACGCACAGTCAACTAATTGGAACCCTTGGCCACTGTAGAACTATGTCATAGTGATACTATAAGAAATCTCTTACTGCTTGTCATTTTGACATGGTTTTAGAGTGGTCAATTTCCGCGGATTTGTCATTTCTGCCGATTTAGTAGCTTTAATCACACCTTTGTAAAAGTGTTGAGTACCTCGCTGATTTCCATTTTTTTATTGCGTACCTATAAAGCGAGATTCGCCAGCTTCCGAGAAAAACAAACAACAGCCCACGCCCATGCCGCCTGATTGCGAAACTTTCGTGCTTTTACTGCGAACTGCAAGTACCTACTGCAATGACGAAACTTCAACTAGGTAAGTTTCTACTCGTAAATATGGGGTGTAGGTATTTGTGGCGGAGCGTCAACGTTTCCTTTGGGAAAGCCGGAGCTGATTTGGCCTGCTTTTTCTTTGAGTCGTTATGAAAAATGTGCTAGATTCGCTCACGCAATGGAAGCTGGCAGGAATCGAGTTCTATGAACGCCCCGCCACTGAGGTATTACGTGAACAAAATCGTTTCTCGGAAAAAATGTCATCAGGTAAGTAAGTTACTTATAATAAAATTACCTATAATAAAGAAGTTGATTGCGGTAATTTTTAAGATGACTCACGGTGGGCTGGGACGTGGCCGGGCCGGGCCGGGCCTAATGTGTCCGTTTCTATAGAAAGCGTCACTTGATCTCCAAGCTATCACGCGATGCTTTTTAGGGTTCCGTACCCAAACGGGACTCTATTACTAAGGCTCCACCGTCCGTCTGTCAAGAACCGTGATAGGTAAACAGTTGAAATGTTCGCAGATTATCTATGTATTTGTATTGCCGCTTTAATAACAAATACTAAAAATAATTAAGGGTGCTTCCACACAACTAACGTTTAAAAAAAATAATGGTACGGAACCCTTCGTGCGCGAGTCCGACTTGCACTTGGCCGGTTTTATAGAATTTGACACATCGGCATAGCCCGGATATCTAATCCTGCATCATCCTGAATTCAATAACTCGGCAAGATTTTCCACCTTGCGAAATTTTATATTCCCATGGGAGATTGGCTCATCGAGCTAACCAAAGTAGGTGTTAAGTAGGCTGTACCTATTCATACTTTGCCATCGTCATCGCCATCTATTGACAAACAGAGTCTGCCACACTATATTAAACTTATTAATACTACATCTCTAAATTTCTCTCTTTCTCTCTTACTCCATGAAACTCAACTCCGCTGGTATGGACTCTATGAAACTCAACTCTGCTGGTATGGACTCTATGGAACTCAACTCCGCTGGTATGGACTCCATGAAACTCAACTCAGCTGGTATGGTCTCTATGAAACTCAACTCCGCTGGTATGGAATCCATGAAACTCAACTCCACTGGTATGGACTCCATGAAAACTCAACTCAGCTGGTATGGTCTCCATGAAACTCATCTCCGCTGGTATGGGCTCCATGAAATTCAACACAGGCAAACAACCTCGAGGAAGCCCCAAAGCTACTTGGTGGAGAAACCTGGAAAAACTTAGTAATTCTATACCAGCAAGCTACCTCGATAGAGGGTTTTAAGTACGCACTGGAAGCGTGGTTTCCTCAACAGCAAGCCTTTAGTTTTTTTTTGACGTGACAACGTCTTAAATTAGGTTGCGGCTGGGAGTCACTTATGAAAAAGTGTAACGCTCGGTAACGTTACGATGAGTCACCGAACGAGAGAGAGGCCCGCCGAATGCCTTGCGTCTCTCTCCCACTCAACTATGATCGGTCTGCCGCGCGCGCAGCACTAGAGAATTAGGCGCATTGAATCGGCGCATGCTTGTGTCTCTGTCTTTGTCTTTCTCGAACGTTGATAGTGTTAAGTAAGTTCCTATTGTGCAATTTAATTATATTCATATCAATAAATATTCTACCGAGAAAAAGACGTTGTCACGTAAAATCTTCGCCCGTAAAACCGACTTTACAGGCAACCATTTTTTTTTCAATAAGCCTAGAGACAGGTGCGGGCTGAAAAACAGCGCTGTGGAGCTAACCAGGCTCGCAGCAAATGCTGAGTCCTGGACCTTTTGTCGAACTTTTGTAGTCTTAGTTTTTGTTATGCTTTTCTTGTATGTCTTTCTCTTGTGTGTTGTGTTACTTATTTTCGACAATAAACGAATTTTGATTTTATTTTTTATTTTATAGAGGGAGCTGGAAGAAACATTCAGAGGGCCGACCCCAAATAATATCGGAAAAGGCACAGACAACAGAAGAGCACTACATCTCTAATGTAAAACACGTAAAAAAGTTTGAAACTGTTAAAAATTAAGGGCGCCTTACGAAAACAAGTAGGTATAGGTACTGATGTATTAGACATTTGTAAATTCTGTAATTTAGCGCATTTACCAATCAATATTAAATACCAACCCAAAGACAATATACTTACCATCAATAAAAGCTTGAATCGTGGAGGCATCATTGTCTGTCAGTATCTCAAGGCGGCAGGCCTCGAGAAATCATTTCTTATTTTCCCCGGACGAGTAAATCGGATTTGCTTAATTGACGAGTTCGGACTATCGATTGTTAGGCGACTTACCCACTGTCTTGGTTGTCTGATGTTTTGGTATAAAAATGACTATAGAGGCATGCCTGTTAAACATAACCTTATCGTTTCTCATGGTCAGTGATTTAAATTTTCATATCTAGTCGGGTTTAAAATCGCTTTTCCAGCCGTAAAGCCTTTTACTTTCATTTAGAATGTTATTCTTTATATTTGGGTAAAAATATAAGCATCATCTGTTCGAATATTGATTTGATTTATCCATAAACACCTATTCTACCCATTCATCTACATACAATTCATAGAAAAGGATTACAAAGTGGACAGGGTTAAATAAGACAAATAAACATCATTTGTATTTGAGTAGTTCACAAATAATATCTGATTATCGTAAAGTTTTTACCATATTATCGAATAACGGGTTCAAATAGGGGCTAGCGTACGCTATTATAGTCCATTTCGAATATTGATTCAGCTGCCAACACTTCCACGAATCTACATCCATTTTGCAGAAAAAGATAGTGTACTCTCGGCGCCTGCGGCCGACGCATTTGCATTTTAACCGTCACACACTCCACAAAAGGGTTCCGTGGAACACATATTACATAGAGGGTGGAAAGGCACGACGATCCTTTCCGCAAAAGGATGGATGTTTAGATTTAGTACTGTATTTCCTCTAAAGAAACTAGGCTCATATTCCTAAGCGTTTTTAAGTTATATGCAGTTAACTTTTAATGCAAAATACTGCAAGTGACAACCCTCATTAGGTTCAGTAACATTTAACAATAACACAAGGGTCAGTGACTTTTACCAAAACAACATTAATTAATTTTAATATTTTTACTGATTGTTCGTAACAAAAATCTAAACATTACGAATCGATTCTCCATCACTTAAACTAACCCCCCTTTGCGAGAAGGATCGTCGTGTCTTTCCAGCCTGTATATCGCCGCTTTTCGTAGAAGTTCTAAAATTCAAACATGGTTACGGCGAATACATTGTAACACTGCATTCTGTAGTATATGACATCTCAATTTATAATTTATGTATAGTAGTGTGCCTACTTAAATACATGAATCAAAACATTTATTATAAATAATAAATGATTTAATTCATGCTTAACAATTGTACAGTATGGTGGCGCTATATCTCGGTTCTAGTTGAAAATAATCTGTAAAGATTATCTAGAGGGCAGTACTGGACGCAAGTCTGAGATGTAGGATGGGCGAAACGCACCTTAAATGTTTAAAATAAGAAAGGATTGCATATACTTAGGAAATGTCTTACTCTGGTCTGTTGCTCTGGTTGAGTAATTAAACGAATGGAGATGACACCACATAGCGCTACCAACTGATACGTTTGAAGTCGGTACCAAGCCAAAACGCTATTCAATGCAGAAGCGGTTAATTTAATAATGCATACCATTTTTTTAATTTTCTACAATATGTGTCGTAAAGTTATCAACCCAAAATGCCATTCGTTTTTGTACGATGTGTTAGTAGTTTGCGTTTTTCGTGGGACAGTGAGACTTGGGTCGTCGTTAATGCGCGGCCTTATTTCACGCGCTGTGGATTTCTTCAGAAAACTGCCGAATTAGGAATCTTGGGTCTACACGTGGGCACTCAATTCGTAAGCCGACAGGGTCTAATACGGTAAGCTAATAAGCTTATGTAGGCCATGAGGGATTGTATTGAACTTCCAAAGCTTGCTAATTCAAAAATACACTGAAGTTTATGATAACACCTAATTGAGTTTGATTTAAATACTTTAACTTGTGCTATCAATCTGCGATACGTTGTTAGCTAATTTGTTGTATGCTGTGCGGTGCCTGGCTTAAAGGAATCTAATTAAACTCTCTTGCTTGACGCTGATAAACGCCGCTAATATAGCGAATGCTTTAGACGTTGTAAAGTATAATTACAAGTGCTCGACGCTGCACTAATATTCGACATGGGCACTTTATGTCAAAGTGACAAAGTCTAAATTCGAATATCAAAAATCTGCGTTGTTCAAATTTAAACTATATGTACTTCTACCTAACTACGTGAGTTACGGTGTGTTGCGGTTCACAATTTAACGACACAAAAGAAATGCTACTTTATTTGATTTAAGCAATTTGTCACTGAGTAGCACAAAGTTGCATTTTGAGCTGCCCTATTTCCTCTACCAAATTCATTCATTGGTCTGTTACATCTATAAAACATTATCTAAGCAGCGTCCGTTTAGATCTGGCACTTACGGGAGTGGCTGATTAGGCCCATAAGGGAGCGACAGCTACGACCGCACTTCGCACAAGTAAATGCCGTATTCGGTGACCTGGGCGGAAGAGCAGCGCGCTGGTGTCTCAAATCCCGCCCAGGCCCAGCAGATATCAGTGCGCCCTCTTCCTCGCCACCAGGAGATAATAGACAGATCTCATTCCATTCCATTCTCGTTCCAGCAGTGGACGTGTTTTGAAATGATGATGATGAGGACAATTAAGAGTATTATTAAGTCCCTATGTGTACCTATGTTACATAGTAATACTCTTCGTTATGTTTGTAAACAAATCATTGCGACGGGGCTACGCTACGCGGCGAAGATACGATACGCCAAAATGATGCAAGTGAGGACCCAGCTTAAATTACTTTTTAACTTTCAACCCTTATCAAAGCGTCATTGCAAAATAAGTAATAACAGCTGCTCATACTCTGTAAACATCTACATTACAGTAAACAGCTATACATTATTTATAAATGTTTGCTTAGGACCCTTTCCTTATTTTAACGTACTCATGTTTCACTTGCGTAGCTAAATAACCTCGATAAATAAAAATAAATTTCATTCTGGCAATATCATTTTGCCAGAAAGTAATAAAAATTAAATAAATAGCCATACCCATCCCCAGAACAATCGGCAGAATATTTTTTATTGAAAACTTCAAAGCTTACTCCCGTTGTCTATGATCTAAGGTGAAAATGGATCTAGCTTGGTCTTATCTCTGAGAAAACGCGCATATTCCAAATTACTACTAATTCTAGGATTAGCCGTAGGTGCTAATTTAAGAAAGCGATTGCCATCTGACCTTCCACCTCAAAGAGTAAACTAGGACTTATTACGATTAGTCTGGTTTTCTCACGATGTTTGCCTTCATTGAAAAGCGAATGGTAAATATAAATAAATAAATAAATAAATATTATAGGACAATCTTACACAAATCGACCTAGTCCCACAGTAAGCTCAATAAGGCTTGTGTTGTGTATATGTATAATAGATAGATACATATAAATACTTAAATACATAGAAAACATCCATAACTCAGGAACAAATATTTGTGATAAACACACAAATAAATGCCCTGACCAGGATTCGAACCCGGGACCTCCTGCTTCGTAGGCAGGGTCACTATCACTACCGACTAGGCTAGGAGGCCGTCGGAACTATGTACGAAATATCAAATGATATTTCGTACATAGTTCCGAAAAACTCATTAGTACAAGCCGGGGTTTGAACTCGCGAACTTCGATTTGAAAGTCGCACGCTCTTACCGCTGGGCTACCAACGCTCTCGCTCAGTCGCCCAGTGTGATTACCGTGGCCGTATTCGATAGCGACTGCGGCGTTAGGGGGTATGTCCATCTCGCTTCTGCCAGATTAATGGTAGGAGCGAGATGGACATACTGTCGAGCGTCGCAGTCGCTATCGAATATAGTTGCGTACAACTCATGGTAAGCACACAGGAGTTACGTTATTGGCCGAACGGCTGGGTTACGTGTCTTTTTCCAGATGGAATACACAAAACGTGTACATAATAATAGGTGAAAATGACTAACCGCCTACCAATGTTATAATTGAAAGAAAAGTGAAAAAAATCCCCGCGTCGTGCAGGATTCGAACAAGCGACCTGTCTGAACACCGATCCCCCTCCTTACCATTAGGTTCAGTTTAGGCTCAGTTGTATGGAAGCGACTCAGTTTAGGTAGTCAACTGAATCGCGTTAAGACGTCATGGTAAGGCCTCAGATCACTCTGTCTATTGAGCTATCGACGCCTGGCGAATATTTCCACTATTTCTTTCATTTGGTTACACCAATTATAAAATTGTTAATTTTGTCCGCAGACGTATCTGCTTAAATCATAATTAATTTAGGCGCATACCGTTCAATGTTGATATTTCCAAGGGTTTAGATCATTTATTCACATTTCGATAAAACGTTTTTGTTTACACAAACACGGAGATATAAATCGAATTTGAAATAAAATAGCCGCAGGCTTAAAAGGAGATACATATATACTTATAAAACAAGATTCCGACGAATGGAACGTCCTTGTTTCCATCTGTATCTGTCCATATACTTTAACCATTTACCTATTATCATAAAGCAATAGCAGTAATAAGATAAAGGGTAAGATAAATTAATTTTAGTTCAAGTGCGAAGGAGACTGTGCCGCGGATGCATATACTAGTGGAGCGTATTACAGCTATGCTGATTGCTGATTCTTGCCATCCGAGTATGGTACCATACGAGTATCATCGTTCTAAAATATTTCTCAGTTCATGAAATTGTCCCAGCCTGTATCTTACGTCACTAGGTGCGCAACGCGATGACCAGTCGCAATCAGATATATAGGATTGGGCAAAGCGCTCAAAGATATCCGAACAAGCGTTTTAATGCCTTGACAATAGAGGCGCGCTCACATATATGTGAGCACCTTGTCCGCTCTGATATATGATGATGGCTGACCAAACCGCAAGAAGCTAACGTCAGAATGATAAATCGAGCATGTGTCAAGGGTCAAAGCTACAAATCAAATTGATTCACTGCATGTAATAACTCGGGGAACTCTGTGAACCTACATCTGACCTTTTCTCGCTGACAATAAATAATGGAATGAAAAACAATGGTTGGCTATGCTAGTATTGGTTTGGAAGTTAGGACTCTACATAAGATATAAAATGTTGACGCGATTTTTCAGACGAAAATACAAAATGATATTTTTTTTAACAGGGAATATGAAAACACAGGGACAGGGAAAATGATACGAGGGTATTTTGTAGGCCACGAGATATAACTACATAACATATAATAACGTTCACAAGATACCTATAATTAACGTTTGCTATAAAATCAAAATCAATATTTTTATTAGGAATAACGGTAAATTAACATAATACTCATTTCGTATAATGTTTTTTTTATATAACACTCAAATACTCTATATTCCGTTTTTATAACATAGGTACATAACGTGTATCGATCATAGTATATACTATTTTTTTGTATAACGATCATAAAATATAATAGCGTATGATATACTAAAAAGGTTAGAACTACCCGTATACAAAACAAACTGCTGCCAGGTTAGGTTAGGTTTATTAGAACTGTGACCCCTACAGAAATCAAATTGCTGATAGAATTGTAGTTTAGGTTAGGTTAGGACTGCGACCATTACAGAAAACAGACTGCTGCCAGAAAAGTAGCTTAGGTTAGGTTAGAAATGCTCTACGCACACTTCTACTGTACGTAGAGCAGCCGCCACGGCCGGACACGGACTGTTCCGAAATATGTCGAACTATTTTTGACTTTATTGACGTAAGTAACCCAATGTAAGTATTTTAGTATTAAACGAGTTCTTAACAGCATGCTACTTATACAGTGTGTAAATCTAATACGGGCGAACCTCTTAACGGTGGTTAGTATATGACATAAGAAATGTAATTAGGTAACTTTTAAATGGAATTGCAGTTAAAATTTTATCCATACAAAATAATTCGGCCCGCAATGTAATGCAAACACACTCGCCTTTTAAACATCCGTTGACAACTGTCAGCGTCAAATTGTTTATAGTACATTGCTGCTGAAAATTTTATAAAAAAAATAATTATGGGGTCATAATTAAGTGTAACTTAAAAATATGTTTTAATTATTGATAACAATAATGAATTGTATGTTTGGTTAAATTTATCGCCCGTATTAGACTTACACACTGTATAAAGCCCCTTTTATTGAAATACACGTAGAGCGCGAAACGCGTTCAAACCATAGCAAAGGACAAAAATACTTAGAAACAAGTGAAATGTTACGTCATTAGCAACTCGCTAGCTAATATTTTATGGCGAAATAGCATCTGCTTCCAGCACGTAAAAATAACATTTTGCTGAAGCTCTGGCATGGTTTACAACCCTTCACAGCAATCATGATAATAGCTTTTATAATAAAAAAATAATACGGCTTTTTTACACTTTAATTAGTGAGATGAGTGAAATGTCACGTTAGCGGCAACTCGCAAGTGCCTTAGTGCGCCTAAAGATGTAGTGCATAATGTTGTGCCCTTACATTTTCTCGAAAACGCTGGTATTTGTCATGCTACTATAATCGAGCTCTGTACTTTTAGTACTGACACTGACTGAAAACTGAAATAGCATGACACAGTCGGGCGTTTCCATGAAAATACGAGAGCAGATGATTATGCATTAGCTAATTCATATTCAATGGCGTAATGGCATCCGCTTCCAGCAAAAATAACATGGTGACCCTCGCGCCGGCTTTCTCGCGCAAAGAATCTCTATTGCGATTCAGCGCGGGAATGCCGCTTGCGTGATGGGCACACTGCCTAGCGGTCCGGCTTTAAGTTTGTAGGTAATGTTTTTCTATTTTTAAGGCTTAGATTTATCAACTGTGATAATGTTAAATAAATTACTATTTTTTGCTAACTATAACTTTGAATGCAGTCTCCATTAAAAAAAAAATGTACCCTAGGGCTTGACTACACTTTGATTAGTGATTAGTGTAACAAATGTATACGACCTTGTACCAATTACTGATCAAAGTGTAAACAGGGACCTTATTCGAACTGTTACTACTATACCATTGTTACATTTGACAGAGGTAGATATCCTCTGCGTTTGAAGAATGGAAAATGACAAATCGCCGGAAATTCACATCCATACGTCAGTTTGGGTACGTCGAATCGCACTCCAAGCCCCTAAAGATGACTCACACTAGCACCGGACGGGACGGGGCGGGACGGGAAAATCTGTCAATTTCTATTGAAAAAATCACGTGATAGCTCGGAGCCCTCGCATGTCACGTGACGCTTTCTATAGAAATTTACAGATTTTCCCGTCCCGTTCTAGTGTGAGTCATCCTTTAAATCAAGAATAGTCCTTGGTATAGTGGTAATAGTCCGAAGTGAGTCGATCCTTTATCCGTAATTTTATCGTAGGTAAATTCTTGGCAGTTATCCTTCCCGCACTTTACAGAGCTTACAAATTATCAACGCCCCTGTATCGCGCTAGCGAAAAAGCTTTTTAGAAAAGTTTCGTAATAAAAGTCCACAATTAATTAAGTTAATTACTATTCACGGCGGGTTCAGCGTTCTACAATTACAAATAGAACTTTCTGCGGGTAGTCTGAAGTTTCAAGTGTCGACTGTAACTGCTATAGTACGGGGGCTGGCGGTCGTTTTCAACGATGTCGTCGTTGGAATGGTCACATACGTACACACGCGTTTAAAATTGCATGGGCCGTTTATAAATGAATTCATTCATAAATTGTCCATGCAATTTTGAATACGATAGGACATGTTATAGTTGATAGATTAAAAAATATAAGATGATAACATTACATGTTTGCAGCGGTGCTAGAGACATAATGGCACAGAACATCGAAGAATGCCTAATCAGAATAAAGTACCTACTACTTTACATTTTTCGTTCAAATTAAGACCATATTGATAGTCACTTTCTATTCTCCTCTTTTTAAATTCCTATTTGATTTTGCAAAAAAAAAACAAGCTAACGAGCGAGAACGTGATACAATTTTTGCATTAAAATTATTAAATATTCTAGGAAGTACGATGGCAGTCAGACCTCATACCATAACAATTAGTTCCGCTGTAGCAATGCGCAGTCGACGCTAGAACCGTACGTAATCGTGACGGATCCGAAACGATTACGATATGATACAGAGAAACCGCGAATAAGGATTTCCTATGTACAAAATCATAAGTGTGACAGAGACAAAACTTCGTTCCCGGTTGATGTCGACAAAACCTATCTTGGTCGTTACTTATTTACCCGGTTGCCGAAAAAAAGGAGGAATTGCTATGCCATCCTCATCGCCACTGTTATTCTCGAAAAAGGAAGTCGAAGACGGAGAGAAATCAAACCCCGGCTATAGTAGATGTTAGAACCACGTTTTATAATAATACTAGCGACCCGCCCCCCGGCTTCGCACGGGTTATTATTATACATATAAACCTTCCTCCTCAATCACTCTATCTATTAAAAAAAATCGCATCAAAATCCGTTGCGTAATTTTAAAGATTTAAGCATACATAGGGATATAGGGACAGAGAAAGCGACTTTGTTTTATACTATGTAGTGATGTTTACACCTGAACAATAACACTGGCTCGGCAATGTCCACTGTATTTGCCAACAACTTCACTCCCTCTTACTCGTATAAGCCATATACAAATGCAAAGAAAAAGAAGGCCAAAGGTAAAGAAAAAAACCGGCCAAGTGCGAGTCGGACTCGCCCACCGAGGGTTCCGCACAAAGGATGCTCCCCATTTATGACCTTAGGTAGGTACATAAGAATACTGGTGACACGGAATTCTCAGTGTACGAAAATTATACGGTTCTCGGATTTTTTTCCTGTACTTGTGCTACACGCTCTTGCTTTTTGCCTGTGATTGTAGGTCAACGGGAGGTATGCGACATAATGGCTGTATCTTATGATTGCGCTGACGTAGAGGTTTGGTTTTTTCACAGTTTTAAGGGACTGCAGACCTGTGTATGAGGTATTGATTTAAACATGCTACCTCTAAGCATTCCCGAGATAAAGGGTCTTGACAGACAGACGGACGGACGGACGGACAACAAAGTTATCCTATAACGGTTCCGTTTTTCCTTTTGAGGTACGGAATCTATAATAGTACATTACTGCAGAGGCCGTGAAGTAAAAGATCGCAGGACGAGTGTGTGGATTGAACAAGTCCTGCAATCTCTCTTCCGGCCGAGGCAGGCTTGTATAGTGCTTTTATCAAACATTGTGAGGAAATATTAAAATTAAAATAACTACTAGGTAAATAGTTAATAAGGAAAAAATTTTTAATTTGCTACCTTTCTTTTTTAAAGATACCATTTGAATGAGCTATTCGAGCACCATGTTTAGCCGCACATAAATATACATAGAAACATAGAATTTGTTTTTTTAATGTCGCAAGTATCTAGTGGTCGTTGGCTGTATGTAATTTTTCCTTTGTCAGTTTAGTGTTAGTACGCAAATTAAAAAAGTTAGAGCAGCGGACAATAATGTTTCGTTCATACTTACGCCATACATTACTTCACGGCCTCCGGCCAAGAAGTAAATGGGGGGAGCCGTAAACAAGAAACTTCATGTCTTTATTTCGTGACATAAATGCATACATTTCCGATCATGTTTGAGAAAAACTATTTATCATCACCATTATCAGCCAAAAGACATCCACTGCTGGACATAGGCCTCCCCAGAGAATGCCACACCATCAGTGGATTCTCGCCACCTTTACATGGACATCACATCAGTCCATATTGTGAATAGGCTTCCCTCGCAGAAAAAAGTTAATCGGGATATGCAGTATTATGTGCGTTATTATTCAAATCATGTCGGAGTCTTTCCGTAGTCGTAAGCTGTTAAATTAAGTTCAAAACAGATGCAATTAAAACGGTAGGTACTTGTATGGAATTTTACGGAAAACAAATATAACAAAGTTAATGAAAATGTTGGTGTATCGCACAAAATATACGAAACACGTGTCGAGAGCAAAAACTGGAAATTTAATATTCATAAAAGAATAGAGTTAAATTCTGCATTCGCAAGAGACGAGTGTAAATGCAAGGAAGATGTTTATTTTACCACCAGACAAGTCTTTCGCGTGCTCTCGAGGGTTTCTGTGTGAATTTTAAATTTTAATGCACTATTATTGCATTATTTTAAGTAGAGGGATGCTACGTCCTTGTTGTTTGTAACAACTGCATGATTTATTAGAATTACAAGTTATACATATGTTATGAAGTGACTTTCTGCCGAGTGAACGAACGTTTCTATCAATATTGCCGTTGACTAGAGATGCAACGGATATTGGTTTGGTCGGATAACGGATATCCGGCTTTCGTGTCCGCCGAATATCCGGTATCCGGCCTAAAGTTATTTAAATCTACCAAATTCATTCAGGCGGGTGCCATCGGAAACTTTCCACTGAATTACGAAAATTCCATACGATTTCGTAACTCAGTGGAAAAAAATGTGGGACATACTTTGAAATTGGGTCTATCTTGAAGAGAATAAGGAACTCTACCTACCCACCAAATTTCATTCAAATCTGACGCGAAAAAAAAACGACAATAAAATAAAAATATGCCCATAAAGCTGAAATGTACCCACGCGTTCATAAGTGCATGGGCAATTTATGAATGAATTTATTCATAAACTACCTAATCTATCGTTACAGCCACAAGACCAGAAGACAATCGATTCAAGTAGATACGAAGATTTCCATAGGTCTGATTTTTGATTTTCTTCAAAAAAGACGTAAAATTTCGGATTTTTAATTTATAAATTGGTACACGTATTATTCAAATTAAGACACTTCCTTTGATTATTAAAAGATTTAAACATGCATTTTTTCTTTGGTTCGTCAAAAAAAATTACGCAAATACAGTGCGGTCAAAATTCGCTCGACGTCGACGTCTAAATTACTTAGGTACAATTCTTACCTAATAGTAACGGCACCAGCTTGGAACTTTGATGCTCTTCATCTTCGTCAATTTTAGTTGCCTTGAAAATGGAAAAAAATACGTGTCGGACAATTTTGGATAGTCTAAATAGAACTTTATTCAACGTCGTCATTCCTATAGCAAAGTAACAAGTTATTCACAAACGAATACTAAAATTGTGCATTCCGCCCATACAGGAGTGCAGCGTGTTTATTCTACCATCGCGGAGTGTCGCGAGCATCGTCGGGGGCAACGTGAATTTTAACATGCGCCGTTTTTCATACTGCCCGTTTATTTATTTGGAAGTCCGAAGTGTGAGTAGCTCTTTTAGGCGTATTTCATGGTTTAAACGTCTAATTTACTACTTATTCTGTAGCATGCAACTGTTGTTCTAATACCTAGGTATGAATTTGTCATTTACAAAATCTTTGAGTATAATCCGCCGGACTTGCAATTTCTGTCATTTTCTATAAAAAAGTACCGATCTTTGAGCGGGAGGGGATCGTCAACGTAACATACAAATAACTATGTCAGATAAACGTCAGTTCATGCAATGAATTGTGATTGTTTATCATATGCATTCGGCAGAGGGGTAGGCATGTCAGTGTCAATTGCTACCCCGTCTGGGTGAATACTCAAAGGACCAAACAGAAGAATGTCAATGACTAAGATAAGGTAATAACAACTTAAAATGAGTTCCCCTATTAATGTTTCACAATTCAGCTACGCTCACAATGCTACGGCGTAGCCGATAACATTTCCGGTACAACAGTAGCGAAAATGCTTCGTAGAGGCAAAATAACAACGTGTCGTGATCAGCACTGAATGAGTTAACAGACACAGTAAGGCCCACTTGTACCACCCAGGGTTAGTCGCTTACCTGGAGTTAAGCTGTCAAATTCCATACAAAAAAACGCTTAACTCCAGCTTATGTGGCTAACCGCGGGTGGTGCAAGTAGGCCTAAGTATAGTCTGACAACCACAAGTCGCAGTAGTTTATTTTTAATTTACATGATAAATAAGGGAAAAACATACATTTCAGAAAAAGTCTACTGCGGCCTGTGGTGTCAGACTATAATTGCCGTACTTTTCAAGCAAAGTAGGTAAGACTTATTCACAAACGAACACTCAATTTGTAGATTCTGCCCATACAGGAGCGCAGCATGTTTATTCTACCATTGCATCGCAGAGTGCCGCGACTCGCAAGCACCGTCGGCGGGCTGCGTGAATTTTAACATGCGCACTTTAAGAATAACTTACGCTAGACCGGGCCGTGCGACGATGAGTCAGTTTCTGTACAAAGTGTCACTTGATTTCCGAGCTATGATTCCGAGATATCACTTGAATGTGTAAAAATTTACCCGGTTCGGCCAGGCCTATGAAACTCTCCGCGTGAACACGAATCGATCGTCTTTTGTCTTGAGTCGGTACCGACTCACGGGCTCTCCAAAGTCCTAATCGTTGGCAACCCTAACGTTGTGCGGGTATGAGCGGGGTCGAGCGTCAATTGATTTTGGCGTAGTATTCAAATTGCTTTGTTTTAGCTTTTTCTATGAGAGATAAATATGATCTGTTCTTAAGTACTATATATTATAATCTTGTTATTACTATTTAAAACGAGATGTTTACCATGTATGTGAGCTCTTGATATTTCGGCGCTGTTACAAGCACCATGTTGACGTTGTAACTGATTTACTGCGAATTTTTATTTGTGGTCTACCCGTACGCCGTTATGATCTTACCCTTTTACGGGTTCGATTTTTTGCGCGGTCACTGGCGTCACTGCCACTACTACCGTCCGTATACATGGTAAATATCTTAGCTTAAAATAGTTTATTATATAATCTGTGATTCGGCCCGGTTCCGAGCCGTTTAAGATGAGTTTCTCTTTGTGCTATACGAAGGGCGTAGGTGGCAGGCGGTTAATGTATACTTAGGTTGTAATGTACATTGATATGGGCGTTATTTTGTTTAGCCTGGACTGTTTTTGTCCTTTATTTGGCAACCGCAATAAATTTAACACATCCAGTTGGGATACTAGGGCTCGTGCACTAATCACACCAGGGCTTTTTGACAAATTTTGTTCACACGCCAATAGTAACAACCGTTGATTGTATGCATTCACAAGATTATTTTAGTTGCACAGCTTATATGCTTCTAATAGCCGGGTGGTCATAAATCTGCGATTTAAGGCAAATGAAAAACCTAATGCATCTAAACATAAAAAAATGTGTCCACATGAAATTTACTCGTAAGCAAAATATAACGCAGTCAGTTTACAATATAAATGGCTGCATACTAGAGGAAGTTGAAAGCATTCGAGATCTTGGAGTCTTCTTTGACAGTAAATTGACTTTCATCCCTCACATAGAAAATGTAGTCAAGAAAGCATCCATGACCCTAGGCTTTCTTATGCGAAACAGTAAATCTTTCAAGCGCAGTGCAACCAAAATACTACTCTATAACAGTTTGGTAAGAAGTATTTTAGAATATTGCAGCGTCGTCTGGCGGCCACATTATGCTTCTCACTCCTTACGGTTAGAGTGGATACAAAAGAGTTTTACTCGTCATTTGGCTTTTCAGGCACGTGTTGTAGCCAAAAGATCGATATCCTATACAAAAAACTGCGACATTTTAAAATGGATTCACTGGAACACCGACGGGTGATCTTAGATGCAACATTCCTGCACAAATTAGTAAACCATGTTATAGATTGTCCACAACTACTATTACTGCTAAATTTCCGCGCTCCTTCTCGTTATCCCAGAAATCCTATCACCCCTTTATACCCGCCTCTCAGAGGATCAGAATCAGGTGCTAACTCCCCGATACACAGACTTTGTAAAATTGCCAATGGTTGCAGTGACATGGCGGATATGCACTTTGATTCGCTTAAAACATTTATAAAAAGTGTACCAAAGTGTTTTTTACAAAATTAAGTCAAGTTTCCTTACACTGGCGCTGAATATATTTAAATAAATGTATTATTTTTAAGCAGAATTTAACTTTAATTTAACTTAAAGTGTATTCTATTTATAATCTAAAATGTGTATTGTTATAGTTTTTTTTTAATCTATAGATTGTTATAGTTGTTAATACCTATCCAGAATGTTGTGCATGCGGTGTTTTACCTATAAGTAATTGTGACACCACTCCTTAAATATGTTTGAGCTTTGTAAGTAAGTGTATGTATTGATGTCAATAATTGTTGGTGAAACTTAAAAAAAAAAAAGGAAATTCCTTTTGCATACTGAGACGTTTCGACTCATACATTGGTTGAGAAGGGAAGCCACTCAAAATTTTAATGTAAAATTTTGATTTAAGGTGAAAAAAAGTTCATAATTTGCCGTATAATAAAAGGCTTACCGTAGGGGCCCTGAGTTTTAGAAACGGATCTCTAGGTAGGAAAGAAGGCTTGTACAGTTTCCTCGTGTCCACTAATTCTATTTCCGGCTAGTTTTAAAATAGCTTTCCGTACATAGGGGAGCGCCACATAATATTGCTTGATAACATCAAACGGTTCTCGGTTTCTAGAACACAAAGGCTGTTTACATGACGCTGGAAGAGGCGTATGACATTATAAGTATTCTAAATAAATGGTTTTGGGATTTAGCCAGTAGTAAAATATTGTTAAGGATAACGTACACGAACCCACCAAGGTAAAATAAGCAGTTATGCGGTTTTGGTTCTCTTTTTATGTGGGGGGGCTCTGCCCCCGAACTTTCATTAGTGGCTATGTTATGCTTTCGTATTCTACAAAATGCTACAAATTAACCCACTAAAGTCAATTAATCAGTAATGCGGTTTTGTATTATTTTTTATGCGGGGGGCTCTGCCCCCTAATTTTCATTGGTGGCATATTTTGGTGGTATATATTACAGGTTCTGTATGGGCCAGTTAGCCTATACACTTGCTGTTTAAGGTTGATTATGTTGAGATGATGCAGACACGGAGTTTGAGTTAAGTTAAGTTTATTAAACGTATATACTGGTTACAAGTTAATAAGTTAGTTGACTTTTCCTTCAATTGATGCGTCTCGTATGCTAGTTAGGTATATACTGTCTTATGAATAATATGTTTAAAGGTAGCCTAAAGTAGGTCGCAACGTAAACGGAAAATATGTACAGTAGTGAACTGTACATGCTGGCAACCCCAAAAGAAAAGAAAACTTAAGATAGTTGTCAATAGAAGGAAAAGCCATTACAAAATAAAATTCAAATTAATCGAAGTTGAATGCCACGTTGTCGTTGGACGCGAGATGTGGAGTCGGGCGCGGTGCGGGGCTGCTCGTCGATCTCGCTCTCGCTTGTGGCCGGCTTCTCTCCTCTGGTATCGGTTGTAGTTCTATATCCTCGTAGTGAGGCTTCACTGATTGCAGTGAGCAATGCTTACGCTTCCTTAGATTACATAGATGAGGATAGCGTCTTCCCACTCCCCAAAGAATGGCAACTAAGATAGCTGCTGCCAGCAAAAGGTAGCTGACGGCATATTGATGAATGTCATGAGTAGTGAGAGATGTAGGTAAGTTTTGTTCCTTATTCTTCTCGTATAATATTCTTCGGTCTATTTCTTCAGTGTCAGCATCCTGATGTTCAGCGTGGTACAGATGTGGGATGCTGTGATAGGTCAAGTTTGCAATGCGATTGATCGACGATGTTACGGAGGGCACGTTGATTTCGTAGTCGATCTTCACCTTACTGTTGTATTGGTTAAGTGAGTGAATAGTTAGGTATTTAGATTGCAGTATGCAGCCATGTGCTAAAGTAACTATTCCGGATGACGTCATAGTGTGTGACGTTACATCTTCTTCACATATAGCTCGTAGCGTACAGGTATCACAACAAATAGCGAGCCAGCTGTTCGGTGAGTGTAACTCGATCCAGGTGTCCTTGCATGACGTGTGCGTTACGTCACAGGGCGAACTCGTGCGATGACTTATTAGTTTTGCCTCGCATGGAATATTTTCATTGTGAAGATTGAACACAGGCAAGTTTTTGTTACATATGAAGTTGTCGAGTTTCAGTTGGGTGCATTGTTGTAGGTCATCTTCCTTAAGCGAAATGTAGTTATTTTTCTGAAAGTTGACGGCTATGTATCTGGCGCTAGTTTGCACGATGATAGTTTCATGGGCCGACTTGACAGGCAGCGGTACGGCACGATGTAGCGTGTATTCTTCGTCCGAAATCAGTGGTATATGAAGTTCGAACAGGAAATATTGGTCGGTGACTCGGGCTTTAACGTAGAGTAGCTTGTATAAGTCCTTGATGTCTTCACGAATATTGTTTACAGGCAACGATATGGTTCTAGGAAGCTTTCCTGCGATAATGTTCATTTGTTCAATCAAGTTGACCGGCGTCACAAGGTGGACGTCGATGTGACCCTTGTAGACATCAGTTAAAGTGTTAAAGAGCATTTCTTGCATGTTCTTTAAGTTGTTGATAAGTAGGTATGCTGATAGTGCGGCTGAGTTGAAGTAACTGGTGGCCATGGCAATTTCCACTGCAGATTCAATTTTTGCCAAGTTTATGTTTGTTTCGTTCATGAACGTTTCAATGACGTTGAATTGTTGCATGATGTTGGCTTCATTTTTCTTTAAAACCGTGTTTTCTAACTCAACGATAGATGTTTGGTTTTTTATGAGTTCGAGCAAGTAGTTTTCATTGTTATGCACAGCTTCTATGTCGTTTTTATATTTTTCGGCGAAACGCTGGTCTAGAATCCCGAATAGACTGTTAGTTAAATACCCAACACCATCCATGAGCCCTCGTTTCTTCCTGTTAGTTAAATGTTTGTGTGGGGCGAGTAGCATGGCGTTGTTGTGCTGCAGGAGATCCATTTCGTGATAAAGTTGGTTAAGGGTAGTTTTGCAATATCTTGGGTCCGTCTTCTGACACCAATCTTCCACTCCGTGCAGATAAGTTTCAATACGACGAACTCCTTCCCAATAGTTAGTTAGATTATAGTACATAAGTAATGTCCATTTGTTATGTATAACTTGTAGCTTGCCAATTGTGTCGTAATATATGGGTCGCTCAGGTTCAATGTTCGTAATAAGCGCTGTCAGCGCTGACGACGGCGCGTCGGTGGTATGTGCCCCTGAACTGAGGGCACATATAGTTATCAAGTTTGTAAACAATGTAAGAAAACATTGTTTGGTTTTTTGAGTTCTTCTAGGATATCTTGCAGTTTTCTTTATGTTAGTTTTTTCGGTTTCCTTGGTTCCCAATGCTGGCTTGTCTTCAGGCTTCATTGGTAAGGGCGAAAGTTTGACAATTGGGCGCTTGAGAGTTGAGTTTTGAGTTTTTATAGTTGTTACACGAGTTAATCCGTCGGCGCCAGGGTGAACGTCTATGACCCGGCCTAGGGCCCATTTACCCGGCGGCAAGTTGTCCTCTTTCACAAGAACGATGTCGTCCTTTTCAATATTCTTGGTAGGGTTGTTCCATTTGCTTCGACGCTGAAGTTGAGTTAAATAGTCATATGACCAAGCTTTCCAGAATCGTTGCGTCATATGTTCAATGAGTTGCCATCTTCTTCGCAGATCGATGCTTTTGGTGTCGCTATGGTCTGAGTGCGGTAGAGACAGTGTAGCTGAGCCGGTCAAAAAGTGTCCCGGCGTTAAACAGTTGTAAAATTCATCAAGGTCCTCTGTAAGAGGGCAGAGTGGCCTTGAATTCAAACAGGCTTCGATTTTTGCCAGCAGCGAGGCAAATTCTTCGTAGGTTAGTTTCTGTTCCCCGAGTACCCTTTTTAAGTGGTACTTTAATGATTTTACTGCAGCTTCCCAAATACCACCGCCGCTGGGCCAGGCAGGGGCGTTGAAGTGCCATTCCACCTCTAGTTTTCCAATTTTATCGAAAAAGCTTGAGTTAATGAGCATTTGCTTGAATTGTTCGAACTCTTGACGCATAATCTTCGATGAGCCAATAAAGTTTGTGCCGCAGTCAGAATAAACATGTTTAGGCGTGCCTCGGCGGGCGCATAATCGCTCAAAAGCAGCCAAAAAAGTTTCAGCGCTCATGTCCGAGGTAAGTTCTATGTGCACAGCCTTTGTCGCCAAGCACACGAAGACAACGATATATCCCTTCGTTGTTTTTACACCTCGTCCTTTGTTAATTTTGACCTCTACGCTACCCGTGAAATCTACGCCGGTGTGCGTAAATGGCCTTGAAGGGTTGGTTCTGTGCGGGGGCAGGTCCGCCATTAGTTGATGAGTGTTCGACGGTTTGAATCGGTGGCAGCGTACGCAGTGTCGTAGTTGATCCTTTACCGCCCTGGTCCCACTGATGATCCAATAGCGCTGCCTTATGTAGTTAAGGGCTGCGCGTGCTCCGCCGTGTAAAGTTGTCATATGCCCGTGATGAATGACGAGATGAGTCATGCGCCCCTTCCTGGGCAGAATAACTGGATTCTTCATTCCAGGGGGCAAGTTGGAGTTATTCAACCGTCCGCCTACTCGAATTAGTCCCTTTTCATCCAAGTAAGGCTTCAGTGTATATATCTTGCTTTGTTTCGATACAGGTTTATTTTTTGATAGTAACTTATATTCATTACCAAATGCCTCTTTTTGTACGCACTTGGTTAAAAGTTCATTAGCAGCGAGCAATTCACTCGCAGTTAAATAGCTGGTGTCAGCTTTTTGCTTGCGCCGCAAGGTTGCAGTAAATCGCAGTATCCATGCGGTGACTCGTATTACCCGTGTCAATGAGCTGTGTTTATTGAGCAGGTCATTTATTATGAAGTTATTTTCGTGCTTTGTAGCTAGGGCTGCCTCTTCGTTTTTTGAGGTACCCAAGTCAGTTGTAAAATGACAATTCAAGTTTTCCAGTTCGTCTTTCTGGCCAATTTGCTCAAGTGACGGTCCATGCCACCAGCTGTCGAAGTTAATTAGTTTGCTCGGGTACATGCCTCTTGAAGCGCAGTCACTCGGGTTGTGTTCAGATTTTATGTATTTCCATTTGTCTGCCGGTATTATTTGTTTGATTTTCGTAACTCGGTTGGCCACGTACTTTTCCCAACGTGACGCATCTCCCTGCAGCCAAGCGAGAGTTACTTGAGAGTCGCAGAATGCTCGTATAGTTATATCATATTCTTTGTACGCTTCCATAACCTTTTTCATAAGTTGAGATAGCAGAAGGGTTCCACATAGCTCTAGTTTTGGTAGTGTAGTTTTTTGCGATATGGGGGCAACCCTAGTCTTCGCTGCTAGTAGAGTTGTTCGCGGCTTCCCATTTTCGTCCTTTATCCGAGCGTAAATAACGCAAGCAAATGCTTTCTCGCTTGCATCGGAGAAGCCTAAAAGTTCTAGTTGCTTTGATGTCCCGCCGATCCATCTGTTGAGCTTGACATTTGTTAGTAGCGGTAGTTCGGTTTTCAGTTTCAGCCATTCTTCTTGAATGTCTTGAGGCAGAGTTTGATCCCATGAGATATTATTGCTGGTCCAAACCTTTTGGAATATTAGTTTTGCTGTTACAGTGACTGGACTATCCAACTGGACTAGCCCAGTGGGTCATACAGGCGCGATATTTCTGATAGTAGAGTTCGTTTCGTTAATTTTACTGCAGGTTTGCTCTGCAGGTCCCAGTTGAGTAAGAATGTGTCTGAGTTAGGATTCCAGCCTAGTCCCAAAGTTTTCATGGACTCTTCGCGTTTGAAGTCAAATACTTGTCTTGAAATTTGATCTTCAGTTAAGTTTTCAAGTAGAGATGGATCGTTTGCTGACCATTTCCGTAAATTCATGCCGGCGCCCTTGAGTAAGTCTATTAGCGAAGCTTGTAGGTGCCTCGCGTCTTCAATTGAGTTGCGGCCGCTGATAAGGTCGTCGACGTAAAATTCATTTTTCAGTGCTTCGGCAGCTTCGGGATATTTGTGCCCGTCATCAGTGGCTAATTGCTTGAGAGTTCTTATTGCTAGCCATGGTGCACATTTTTGACCATAAGTTAGTGTGCAAAGTTGATATTCCTGAAGTTTTTCAGAGGGCGAGTTTCGCCAGATTATCTTCTGGAGATGTTGTTGATCTTCAGAGACCCAAATACACCTGTACATCATCTGGATGTCTGCACAAAAGGCATATTTGTAGGACCTCCATTTAAGTAGCAGCGCCTGAATGTCCTTTTGTAGGTTAGGACCTTTTTCTTGTAGGCTGTTTAGGCTGTAGCCGCTGCTCGTTTTTTGAGAGCAGTTAAAAACAACCCTTAGTTTTGTGGTCATGGCGTTTTCTCTTAACACGCCATGATGAGGGTGAAAACAGTCTTGAGCTGAAAGCGTAGTTGAAAGTTTCATGTGTTGCAAGTCGGAATATTCTTTTATGAACTCCCTGTACATTGCTGCAAGTTTAGTTTGTTTTTGTAGTCTGCGTTCAAGTTGTAGGAACTGAGAGATAGCAATTTGCTTGGAATTTCCCAGTTTTTCCTCGTAGTTAGCGCTTAGCGGCATTTTCACGATGTACTTTCCATCGGAGCCTCGCTGGACAGTTTGTTGATAGTGAGTTTCGCATGGATCGTCTTGAGAGGTATCCTCGTCGTTTTGGGTTATATCTTCTGTTTCCCAAAACTTTGTAAGCTCTTCCATGTTGACTAAAGTTACGTGGCAGTTTAAAGACTGAAATTTCGTCTGGTTTCCACTTATAATCCACCCGAAATGGGTTTGTTGCGCAATTGGATCCCGTTTGCCGCCTTTCAGCAATCCATCCATGATAGCGTCGGCGTAAACGTGCGCCCCAAGTAGCAGGTCTATAGGGCGTGACATGTTAAAGTCAGGATCCGCTAGTTTCAAGTTTTCTAAATGCGGCCAGTTTCCTTTCGTGAACGTAGCGCTTGGCAAGTTTCTAGTTATTTTGTTGACAATGAATGCTTTAGTTTGACATGTATGATCGGAGTGCAAGGACTTGCAAGTAAATTCCGTTATTCCTTTGCAGCTCAATGTTCCGATTCCATGTATAGTTCCAGTTAGCTTTCTCCTGGTTAGTTTGAGTTGCTGTGCGGCGTTTTCAGTTATAAGATTCAGCTGAGACCCCTGGTCCAGCAGTGCGCGAAGTGTTATAAGTGTCCCATCGCGAGACTTAAGTTGAAGTTGAACCGTAGTTAGAAGGACCTCGTCATCCTCCATAGCTATATGATGGCTCGATTGTTGTTGAGTTGAAGATGTTGAAGTTGATGGTTTAGGCTCGTGGTTATATTTTCTATAATTAGAAGTTGTTTGTTTCATTATTGTATTGTGCAATAATGAGTGATGTTTCAAGTTGCATTCTTTGCAAGTTTTGTTGGATCTGCATTCCTTGTCCCCGTGACTGAATAGGCAATTCTTGCAAACATGTAATTTCGCAACCGTACTGTTTCGCTGCGGTGTATCTAGGTCGATAAACTTCTGACATTGCATCAACACATGTTCTCCGTTGCAAAGTGGACATTGACCGCCGATTGCGTGATATGTTTTGAAGTTATTCTTGAAATAGTTGAAGTTATTGTAGTTACTTTTCTTGGCCTGATGCTCCTTGTTGAAAGTTTTCAGTGATGCTGGCTTTTGCTGGGGGGCGGCGTCCTTCTTAGCGCGTTTCATGGTTTCGTAAGCCATGAATTTGCTCTCGAGAAAGAAAAGAAAGTCGCTTAGGACCGGAACTTCCCTGTGATCTTGTAGGTCCCGGACGTAGTCGCTGTGCGTGGCGGTGTCCAATTTCAAAGTCATTAAATGCACGATGATAGGATCCCAAGTTTTGATGTCCAAGCCGATGTTTGTTAATCCGCTCAGGCACTCAGTTATGACGTCATGCATTTTCTTCAAATTGTAGGCGTCTGGTTGTTGAATAGTTGGTAAATTGAGCATAGTATTCATGTACGAGATAAATTGAAGCCGCCGATTATCATATCGTTGATTCAAGATATCCCAGCATGATCTGTAGTTGTCGGCGTTTATTGTGAGATGCTGTACCAGTCTCTCTGCCTCCCCTCGAAGTTTAGTTTTGAGATGCTGCATCTTTTGAGCCTTGTTGATTGCTGGGTTGTTATGGACCGTTTCTATAAAAAGATCCTTGAAAGAAATCCATTGGTTGTAGTTTCCCGAGAATTCAGGTATAGTTATGCGCGGCGCCGTTTTTTCATAGTGCAGAGATGACCATATCTTGCTGCTAAGTTCCTTTCGCATCGAGTCGTACCGGCTCTCTATGTCAACGAAAGTTTGGTAGTAATTTCCATGGGAGCCTTTGAGTAAGCCATCTATCTCCCAGTGTAGTTTATCTATATCTGACCACTTTGATTTTAAGATGGAAAGATTATCTTCCAGTTCCCATTTTTCATTGTTAGAGGCAATATCGATTTTCGACATAGCTCTATCGATTGCCTTGAAGTTACATTCCTGCTTGCCTAGAAGCTGGATGACGTTATCGATTCCCTCATCTGAATCTTCTAAGATGCCCGTCAAGTCGAACTTGACTGAACTCTTCGCGTCCGTTATTGTCTGCATTAAGTTGAGTATATCCGCCTTAGTGACATCGTACATAGTTTTAGTTTTGCCGTAGATGTCCTCTAGGAAGTAGTTAATATTCTTGTCCTCGATTTCCCGTTCAATAATAGCATGTTGGCTCTCGAAATCCCCCCACAGGGCATCGAGATTAGTTAGCCGCTTGTTTAAATAGTCGTGATTTTTTCTGGCCGCTGAGTCTTTCTTGTAGTTGGTACACACAGTTTTGATGTTTTCAAAGCAGGTTTGTTGTTGTTGAAGTAGCTTACTCATGGTGAGTTGAAAGTTAAAGTTGAGCTTGAAGTTAGTTTGAGATGAGGTACAGTTGAAGTTAAAGTTAGCTTGTGTTGATCTTGAGACGAAGTAAAGTTGCTTGAGACGAAGTTAAGTTGTAGTTGAAGTTAATTTGAGTTAAGTTGTAGTTGAAGTTAATTACCGACGGCAACGCTGGAAGTCTTCTCAGTAGTTAACCGACGATATGTAGTTAGGTTCCCTCCGAATGCCTTGTCCACAAGTACTAGCGCTTCCGACCCCTATTTTCGATCTATGTGCCTTCTCAATTCACTGGTGGAACCCGCTTGTGGGAAGCCAGCGAACCGATTCACTATCGAAATAGAGACAAAAAACACTAAATACCTGTTTTTGATGCCGCAGGACCCGGAGAGGTTCGAAGGACCATAAAATGTATGGGCCAGTTAGCCTATACACTTGCTGTTTAAGGTTGATTATGTTGAGATGATGCAGACACGGAGTTTGAGTTAAGTTAAGTTTATTAAACGTATATACTGGTTACAAGTTAATAAGTTAGTTGACTTTTCCTTCAATTGATGCGTCTCGTATGCTAGTTAGGTATATACTGTCTTATGAATAATATGTTTAAAGGTAGCCTAAAGTAGGTCGCAACGTAAACGGAAAATATGTACAGTAGTGAACTGTACAGGTTCCAAAAAAAATCTATACATATGTGACAATAAATATAACACGACGCTATAGAATGTTTTGTTTATGATGTGATGAGATGAGTAAATAATGAGATGACACATACAAAGATACAAAGAGGTAAACCTTAAACCCTTAGTATAAATGGAACAAGGGCAAGCCGAGTAGAGATGTTATGTCAATGTTTCGTTTTCAAACCTAAACTTCACGTTTCATCTCAATCTTCATGTATCTACTAATCCTCAACATCGTAACATCTTCTTAAGCCGTCCCACTTGGCTAAAGCCCAGAATTGCAGCCCATATCCTATTCCTACCATCTTTGATTTATTCATACTCAAAACCTGCCAAAACAGTCACCAAACTGGGTCTCAACTTAATTATTTACGATTTTAAGTTGATAGTTATTAATTTATTGCTTTGGAAAACAAACATTTTGCATGAATCAAAAAAGTTTAAGATTTATGTTGTAAAGTTGAGTTTTATTTAAATTTACTGGTTCCCTTTGGGTTAAAAATGTATTAGTATTGTGAATTTCTGAGAGGAAAATATTTATATTATACTTACGTCTGATTGTATGTATGAGGGATTTATCTAGCAAACAATAGCTGAGACATTCTTACTACATACATACATAGTGGAAAAAACTATTTATTTTAAATAACTATTTCAAATATAACTAAAACAATATATACAGTAATTTACAAGCTACCTACCTAAAAGGCCCTTGAGACATTGTACCTAGCCCTGCTGGCGGCATTTCCTCGCATTCCCAGATACGTTGTGCGATGAAGTCACCAGGTCCTCGGCTACCAGTTACATCAACCAGACGTTCAACTAAAAACTTGCGTGCGCTGGGACCCATGGATCTAGAGTTTCAACCCCAAATGGTGGTATTTGCTCAGACTCTTATTAGTACGTACATATATTTGTACGAATGTTTGTCCCAGATGCACTGGTGTTCGAGCGGAAAGGCGCTAGACTTGCAATCCGAAGGTTTCGGGTGCAAATCCCGCCGACTCGTACCAATGAATGTAGGTTCCAAAACTGAATGTTTTGGTACTTGGGCCGTTCTCCTATTTTACCGATAATGATCTGTTCGCGTTGAAAATGACTAATTTATGTTTTTTATAAGTGGTAAATGCCCAAAACTTTAGTTTCCCCCGAAAGTCTTGACCGAATGTCTCGTGAAACCATTTAGATTATCTTTGTGAATAACGAACGAATGAATTAATGAATGTTTAGTTAGTTTCATAGTTTATTATTTATATTGAGATGACACCTGTCACCTTATCGAAGCTATTTAAGACAACTTTTAACTCACCCAAACTACATGAAAAAGCTTAAATTGCCTCTGGTCCGAGCCTCGCCCGAGATTCTCGAATGACTGTGTACAGGGTTGCATTTTTTATAAGTGGTAAATGCCCAAAACTTTAGTTTACCTTATCAGTACAGTTGTCACGTTACGTATTCTCCCGTAACTAACGTTAAGGAGAATACGTAACTTAGAGTAAGGAAAGGAAGAAAAAGAAAGAAAGTTAGGGTTAGGGTTCTTTATTTTCAGCCGGTAAACAGAAGGTCACTATGGCGGTAAGTACGGTGTTAAGCTGGAGCAGATTCGGTCAGGATGTAGAAGAAGAGTCAGTCAGCAGCGGGCGAAGTAGTTCCGGATGGCGTGAGTTCCAAGACAGGTAACCAGGAAACGGCTACCGGGGTTTTATACCCCAGCTCGAGAATTTAGAATTGTTAAATTTAAATTTAAATATTTACAAAGTACCAGTATTAAACATCAAACAAACTTATTTAAATGTAGAAAACCTAAACTGCATGGTAAGAAATTTAGAAATTGACAATTTACGACAAAGTATGTAACCATGGATACTTATAAATAGATATATCAAAAAGTGTAAACAAACGGGAAAATATGATAAATTTCACAAAAATAAGCTGTTATCCTTGAAAAGGAAGAATGTTATACATATAAGCCGGTAAGCCGCTAGGAGATTTTAGGTCAAACCATTGTGTGAAAGGTTTTACGTATTGAAGTTAATAACAGGATTCTTTCAGATCTTCAAAAAGCAGCTTAATCAACTATAAAATAGCATAAACATACAATGAACTGAAAGATAAGTGCAAGGAATAGAGCTAGAAAGTCGCTAAATGAATCCGAAGCTTACAAGAAACATAAGGTAATGCTACACAGTATACTTATTACTACCGGTTTGGGCCAGCGTGGATACTAAAGTCTAAACCCTCTCGCGTTTGAGAGGAGTCCTATGCCCAGCAGTGGAACGTATCAATCTCGGTCTTATCATTTGTCCGAGATGTTACTTACCACTACACTTGGGGTATTTGCATTTTGCCTCTCGCTCGCACCAGTTAAGTTTTTCTTCGGTGCGAGCGAGAGGCAAAACGCAAATACCCTGAGTGTAAAGTCAGCAATAGCGAGATAACGCGGCTATACAGGTTGTAACCAAAATCCCTAACGATACTTTAACAGCTGATAAGGTCAATGACCCTGAGTACGATACAAGGAGATAGGTGCATTTTCGATGAGCTGTTTTATGTACAAGTGTGTGCAGTAATTGTAAAGCACATGGCTTGGTCTTTACTCGTACAATTACTGCTGCTGTGTGGGTAAAAGTATGCGTACATAATACAAAGTGGCTGACATGACCGATCTTCTAAACTTCATATATCTGTGGTTGTAATCAAACGAGTAGGTAACTGCTTCATCTTAGCTGTGGGACTTAGCTACTAGAAACTGGCTTATTCATTTCTAGATGAATTTACCCACAAAAGGTACTAACGCGTTCAAAATTGTATAGGCAGTATATGAATGAATGAATTCATAAATTGCCCATGCAGTTGAACGCGTGTGTACATAGGTTATTGCAATTAACTACTCAGCCATCATTAACAAATTAACATACAGACTGACAATGTCGATACAAAATCGACTAATGCTGGAAGGCGTCATTAACTCAGCTGGTCTCAGTTCCATCCATTTTGTTCTGTGTATAGATCTAAAGTTTTCTATTTATATCTTCTTTGCCAGATTTCTAATCGCCTAGTACGTAGCGCCAAGTCTGAATTTTGGGGTACGCGGTTGATTTGACATGCACGATGATGGGTGGCGAAGAGAGGTGCTACGACGCCGTTCGGCAAGAGAAAAAAATAAAACTTACGAGTGAAAAAATAACCATACAATTTTATGCTGCCTGTACACTCTCGGGCGCTTCGCCGAAAGTCTTGGCCGAATGTCTTGTGAAACCATTTAGATTCTCGTTTTGAATTATGAACGAATTAATGAATGAATGCTTAGTTTCATAGTTTATTATTTGTATAGATATGACACCTGTCACTTACCGATACTATTTAAGACACCTTTTAACTTACCCAATCTACCTGAAAAAGCTTAAATTGTCTCTGGTCCGAGCCGAGCCCGAGGTTCTTGAATGAGTGTGTAATTTGCCCGCAGCCAAAATATTAAATAAATAAAATAAATAAATATTGTGGGACAATCTTACACAAATCGAACTAGTACCACGGTAAGCTCAATAAGGCTTGTGTTGTGGATACTAGACGACGATATATATAATAGTGTTGGCAACCGTGGTGCCAACCGTTGAGAGCGCCATCTAGCGGTGTTCGATGACATCGCCAGTGACACAACCGTGACAGCTACAGCGCCATCTGTGGCGTCACATTGCTGTTCAGCCCCTCCCAGTTGAAGTGGCGGGAGGATCAACCGGTGGGGCCACCGAGGCTATAAAAGGGGCTGCACGACCGGCAGAGCCCCTGATTTTCGCCTTCGCTCGCTTGGACTAATTGTTATTGAATGTTGTAATTAATCTTGACTAAATTTGAAAGAAACGTATTCAATCTTGATCGTTTTATACTGCATATTAAAATAGTAGTTGTTTACAATAGATAGACATATAAATACTTAAATACATATTCGGCCAAGAGCCCGAGAGGGTACAGGCCAAAACAGTGTCAACCGTCGCAAAAACTTGTTAGTTATCTTGTTTTATCCGTCCATGCTGACCGTCCACAGTGCACATAAACAGCCACAACAGACATGAATATTGCCGAGCGTGCCCCACGAGATACCAGATGTGTGCCCGCAACTTGCTGCCTCACTGGGAAACACAGCTTACTACTCACAGTGCATTGACTATTCTTTTTGTCTTGTGGTCGTGGTTGTGGCTTTTATGTGACACACGCTTCACACGCCGCCATCCACCTCCTCCAAGAAAAAACCTCAAAAAATATTTAACTCGTCAACAAACATCAAATAACTAAGCTATATAAACACACGTAATTAGATATATAGGTATGCAGCATAAAGATATTCTCCCTAAACTTAACATACCGGTTATATTTAATATATATACAATTATTGTTATGAACTTAAGAACTCTGTTTATAATTTAGTTAAATTTGTTTTACCTGTTTTATATTGTTACTGAAACCTACTCATTTATAGACAGATTTTTGAAATGTACCTTCTTTTAAGTTTTGTTTGTAGTTTTTAACTTATGGTATGTATAACTTACATACCGGTTTCATATAATTTTGATTATCACTATCAGAGAGCCTCAAGTATTTACCTCTTCGACCAAAAATCGTGAAACAGTCCTCAGATTTAGGTACATTATTAAAAATTGAAAAACAAAAACAAAAAGTAGTTCATACATTCCACTTAAATTGAAATTATATTTCGTAATATCACAAAAAAACTAACAGAATTCTTGTTAATTGTTCCAATATAGGAAGTATCAAAAAGTTGAGCAAAATCATAAAAAAAAGTATACCGGACTCTTAAGATTAGTATAGTCTGGCCAATTATCCGTAACAGTAGAAAATATATATGTATCTTTTGCTGTCGGTATCGGTACTAGTTAAATACAACCACAACATGATTTTGACTACGCGCGAATTGAAACAGATCGAGATCAAACACTGACTGGGAAACTGGGAAACTGAGGGCCTACCATGAACCACTTCGTTCGTCTATTTGCCTCTTAATCGCTCGAATATGCGAGAGCAATAGAGAGGGAAATAGGCGAACGAACGAACGAAGTGGCTCGTGGTAGGCCGTGATTTTGACTAACGCGCGAATTAAAATACATCCAGATCAAACATTTTTTCAACTGCACCAACCGTTGGGTGCTACCCGGAACTTTATTATCGTTTCATAAAACAGTCCCCGCCGCTAAGAAAACTGCAACTACTCCAACGGACGAGGCAACAAGAAAATATTTTAATGTTAAACTATGAAAAGAGGGTTTATTTATGACTTTGTATCTTTGTAACTACGAGACGCTTAGTGATAATGTATAAGGCTGGTAACACATCGATGTAGTTTTGTATGGTTTCAGTATGGTGGCCGCCTATACCATGCTGATATTTCGACCCTAAAGTATTTACAGGGTAAATGTAATAGCAATATGAATACCTATTTTTTTAATCGGTTATTGAAACATTTGAAACATAATTCAACGTTTTCAGTCTTCAAACACAAAGAAACAATTATACTTTTAAATAAAAATCAATTACTGTAATAAAACAAAATCGACAGTCGAATGAATTAATAAAAAATGAATTAATCGAATTTCATCGTAAGATTAGGAAGCCACAAATTTGGGAGAGTTTTTTTTAATGTTAATACATAATCAATAAGTTCTTTCTCAATTATTTTCGACCAACCCTGACCCTGTAAATCCTTCATTTATTTTCTAACATATTCCTTATTAAAATGCCAACCTTGTTCGACTCTTGTTTCAGATAAAACTAAATTATTTATTGCCCAACTCTGGCAGGGAAAAATAAAGTGCCTCATATAAATCAAGTCTGAAAAAGTTTTAAGGGCGCTAGGCATAGAGTACGGGTTTGACTTTTTAATTTAAGTGGCAAATATAAATTGCTGGGGAGTAAAAGAGTTTTATGGGCTAAGCGTGGATTGTTAATGTGTAAGGTAACTTGTTGCATATTATTTGTGACTTTATAAGGGATTTAGTAAAGAATTCTCTTCTAATACAACTAGAAATGGCGGGAAAACTTACTAACTAGAGTCCGTCTATGCTAAGTTTCGTAGATTTTGATAGCACAGACTATGGAAAGTAAACATGGTATTCTCATAGAAGTTTGACTTTTAAAATAACACTTTCAAGTTTGACAGTTCATTGGCTTGGAAGAGACAATGTAGTTTGACTCTAAGTCCCCTGACTTAACAAATTGGGACAACACGTGGAAATCTAGTTCAAGTTCAAAATCTTTAATGTCAAAACGGATGTCAAAATAATAAGAAATATTGTAGTCCGGGAGGCGCGAGGAAGAAAAGCCGCGAGTACAGAATCGAACGTATATTGTACTTAGAGTAGGTAAAAAGCGGAAGCTTACTGGCGCTAGGTGACCCAACGAGAGGTGGATGCACGTAGAACCAGTAAGTATGGCAATTTGATCGACACTATAATGCTCAAACAATGGTCGAGGCATCTAGCGTGCGCTGAAATTGCTCCTACTGCGTTTCTCTCATAACCCTCGGACAGTCCCCGAGGGTCATGTTTCTAGGTTGAACTTTCGTTGGCGAGATGTAACTTTCCGACGGAGCCATCTAGCGGTGGCCGGCGGAACTACTTCCCGTAGTGCATGGGTGCAGCGGTTGCGCTTGCGCCGTCTGCAACCTGCGCGCTTGTGCGACTTGGCGCTAGATGTCGCTAGTGATATGCGTTATGGCGTTACAATATCTAATAAATAAAACATATTAGGTACCATTAATATTACAACAGTTAAAATAAGCGCATTAAATTAATTAGTAGCCATAGTAAATTACCCATTAAATAATTAATGAACATCGTAATACGCTTTCTCAATTAAGAAGTCCTTGAGTCTCTTACCAAACAGCTCACAAGGAGCCTCATTGATTTCCGGGCTCGGTCAGTTATATATTTCTATGCATCAATATTGAGGCTTTTAAAAATAAACCTCAAAGTTAGGAATAGGTATTGTTTTGTATCTACTCTACCTTTATTGTGTATCGTTTCACCCCTTTCATAATTATGCTCTCAAAATACCATGTATACGAATACATCTTATAGCCTTTCTGATTCGCTTGCTTGTGGTTTCTCAATAAGCTGGCTGTTCAGCCTTTGCCTGCATTTCGTTGAAATACAGTCTGATAAGCCAAGGCTGCAGTAAATATTTTTTTTAAATATACGAGGCGTCCCTATTTTTTATACCGACAAAAGGGACGCACGTAATTAAATAAAAGATTCTACTGCAGCCTTGGCTTGTCAGACTATAACTACGCTTGAAAGTTTACTTTTTGTTTAATTCTACAACACCAAAGCGCACTTAAATTGGTCGCCACCGAGCTTAAATGTATGTTTAAATTGGCATACATTTAAGTAAGTAAATTAGCGCTAAGTGTTAGTTTAGGCGGCGGCGCTGGTTTGGGCATGGCTTGGCGGCCATTTTGTTTGTAAAGTAAAAGTGATTATTTTGTGGCACATACTTACGTAGTGCCTGTGAAATGGGCGTGTAATGTGATTGTGTTCTTTTTTTCCCTTTGACTAAATATGTACGTAATATAAGTTTTTGTTTGCTTCGCCGACGTACCTACTCCCTTTTCTCAGACTATTTTTATCAACTGTTGTCTAGGTGAAGTTTACACCCAGTTTAAAGTAATATTTGGTGAAATAATGAAATTGGCGCACACACACTCTACACTCACACTCATTAACTCATAAAAAAGTGCACATTTCATTGTTAATTTCTAATTATTTATTTCTTTTGATTCTTTTAGGCCCACTTGCACCACCCAGGGTTAGCCGCTATCCTGAACTGAAGCTGTCAAATTCTATAAAAAGAAACGCTTAACTCCGGGTTATGTGGCTAACCCAGGGTGGTGCAAGTGGCCCTTAGAGGCTTAGCCTAGTTTGCAGCTCGCCGGACATCTATAGTGTAGGTACTTTGTTTGTGTATATCTTTCCCATCACGGAACAATGGTGTTCCGGACCTTTGGGAGGCGTACGCGGAGCCGAAGCCAACACGCAGAGGCCCTTTCGACAATTTAATGAAATGTTAGGGGTACACCGAGCGGATGTTGCACCTGCCCGAGTCATGGGACGCACGTAGAGGCAGCACCCGCGAGGGTGTATAGACTATTGAGATTTAATGGAATCTAAAATATACTGGACTATTAGGTGAAAGTGGTGGACTAAATACTGGGTTATGGAGAATAAAACCGGACGTCTGCCTATAACAAAATGGTAATCAATTTTATTTCCGGCAGACGGTGACTCGCCCACATAAGATGGGCCCCCACAAAAAGCGACATCTAAGATGGCTCGAGGGCAACACCGGTATGAGGGCTGGGGGTAGAGAGGTGTCACTGGACTTTAAACATATAGCCAACTCGCCACTTAGGTTTCCACATCTACCCTCGAGAACACAGCTCTCGCGACTCCACTCTGGACGGCCGGTTAAGGCAAGCCAGAGGCGGAGGACTTGGTCGGACGACGGAGTCCCCCAGGAGCGCTCAGGTACGTGGGGTCGCTACTCCCCAACAGCTCGCCACAAGCTGCCCTGCGTTGATAGGTACTTTGTTTGTGTATATTATTGTTAACAAATGTATTCTTATTCTTATTCTCGTATATCTAATGCTAAGCTATGTATCTACTTACTTATTTATTCTGGAATATACATATTTGAAAAAAAAAAATAGGTTTTTTTGTCACTTATTTTAAATATTTAACGGTAACTTTCCTGGAAATAGTTAAATGTAGTAGTTACCTTCGCTGGTAGACGAAAATATTCTGAAATCGTTAGTACCAAAACATACATCCATTGGCTGCAGGTCTGTAAATATTATATTAAATAACAAACTCATAACAGTAGGACAAGGAAACGCCGACAAGTGACAAGCGTACGAACTGTCAAAGCAGCGTTTCATTCCACGTGACATATTGTCAGGAAAAGTTTTAATCAAGAACATTGTTTCATGCCGGCGGCGCGGCGATGTGTACAACTACAAGTATTCGATGAGTGTGAGAATGATTGCTGGGCTACACTCTGATTGCTTTGACTTTATGTAAATTTGATTAAGTACATGTCTATACCGAATTGAAAGGCCATTCCGTCCTAAAAATTTTTTTTTCGTTGATATTTTTGCATATTTTACTGCATATTTCGTCAGTGTTGACAACTAAGCGCGTTCCAAACAAGACTAAACGAAAAAGTATCTCGTGATTCGTTCCGCGTTACTTTTGTGGGGTATTTTTTTCGGCTGATTAGGTGGCCAGAGTGACTGGCATTGGATGCTGGCCAGTCACCCTGAGCCCTACCGACGAATTCGTCTAGAGTCAAACCACGTAAACTCCTCCAAGCAAATTAACTTCAAACTTTAAAGTGGTATTTTAAACGTCAACGTTCTTAGCATAGCAATTAAAATATAATACTTAAAAAATAAAATTCAATTAAATATATGTATATATGTATCTATATAATATAATAAATTTAAAACTAGCGGGGAAAAACGCATTTTATCCACTAGTCCGGAAGCAATTTGACCTTGCGTTAATTTCTATGACTTACCACCCGTCCAATATAAGTGATACGTATGACCGTAGTAAATATACGCAATCTGAGTTCACATATTTAAATTGGTCAATTCTTATTCCGCACTTGGTAAGCTATTCGCAATACCTAAGTACCAGCAGGCCTACCACGAACACCGAAAATTGGCATTGACGGGAAAACCTCTTTGTCACTCCAATATGCAAGTGTAACAGAGATGGAGATACGAATCCGCAATCGTTCGATTTTCGTGGTAGGCATGCAGGAGTGACTCTATGACACTTATTGACTTTGAGTTTTTAATGCTTTCTTCAAGATAGATTACATTTGGATAAAATTTGCACCTAATTGTGTGAAGTTACACAGTTACAAGTATAAGTGTAGGTTTGAAATGTAAATGTTAGAAATGTAAATGTTGAGATGTATTAATTTACTTAGGTACTAATGTTATCTGTGAGTTTGTGTTTGTTTTTTATTATTGTACGCCCGGAATGGGCAAAATGTTGGACCTTTTTGTAATATATAAGACCTACTTGTACACAGTTTCTGACAATAAATGCATCTCTATCTCTATCTCTATCTACTAAATACCTCTTTTCTGAAATCTGACCAAGGGCGGGTTTAAATCCAGCAAGCTGTACCCGCACCTTTTTCATTACACATACCTTACTAAATAAGCATACTATGTAGTACTACATGTAATGAAGTAAACGCATTTGTATTTGTATTTGTATTAAGTTTTTATTTTCCTCGCGATAGTGAGATGAAAAATGTTGTATTACACTAGGCGGAAAAGTTTGTTCAACTCTCGTGCCTTGAGACCCTCGTAAACCTCAAGATTCCAGCTTTTGAAACCACTCTCCACGCTCGTGGCTCAATTTTTAAATCTTTCGCTTCCTCGGGTCTTAATACACGTATAAGCCCGAGAGTAAAACAACAACTTTTCATATCAAAATTGAAACATTTTTTGAAGCAGAATGTAGATCCGGGTCTCTTTAATACACGGTGAATGGAAATCCGGTTCAAATAAGTTAATTATAAACACTGGAATGGCACGCCTCGCCTTGCAATTTTCTGCAAAATACCTATTTATTGCACAAAAGCGGTAAAGAGGGTGTTTTTACAACGGTTTAGATGATTTCATTCGAACGTGTACAAATTGAAAGCATAGAAGTGAAAAGACGTTTTAGCTTTTTAAAAATACGATTTTAAATAAATTGTTGTTAACTCGCCTCGCTTCTACGGAAGCAGCCTGATGAAGAGAGAAAGTCTCTAGAAACAAACTTGGGTAGTAGAAACGGGTCGAAATACGTTCCTCTTACCATTTCGTACCTAAAAAAAATTAAACGTTATTAGAATTCATTTTAAAATGACTTGTGACTACCTATAACTATTTGACTTCTTTTTTTCAATTGTTTTAGTTTGTTTTATTCCTTGTTATTGATTTATATTGTCGGCTTTCTTTTGTTCGTTTTGCTATAGGTACATGTCGGGGACGCCGCCGCTCCTAAAGAAACTTACCTGGATAATCAAGCTTAGTATTGCTAGTACACAGCCTGTTTTTTAAATTTTACTTCAAACCGTAACCAAACGTAACCTACTAGTACTATAAACCCATAATGCAAGGATATTTTAAGTTAACCTTAACCACTAAAGCGTAATGTTTTTATTATTATTGAGTACACTTATTTGACAGCAGTTAAAAATGTTAAAATTTATTGTTATGATGTCATGCCAGTTAGACAAAGTAGCGATACACTGCGTGCTGAATAATTATAAAAGAAAAAAAAAGTTTATTCATAGTACTCACGCCTACGGCTGGTTAAATTTGAGATAATATTAAAAATACACGCTGTATTTTGATTGCACCTATGTTTAATGTTTAACATTTATTTTGTGTCAGCCGTATTAGGCTGCGTTTTACCAAATTTTTATTCCGAGAATTACGCTTACTCTCAGATAGTAAAGTCAAATTACTATGGGATTTTGACATTAGTATCCAAGAGTAAGCGTTACTCTTGTTTAAAAAGTTTGGTCAAATCCAGCCTTAAAGACACAAATAGGCCAGTTATCCGCCAAAAAATAACTCACTTTCAGATCGCATCCAATTCCCGTACACTTGGCGCCAAACGATCGTGTCCGTTTACAGGCATTTATTATTAACAGTTACTGCACAAGTAGAAACCTCTGAACTGCACAACTAGAGCTGAACAGTGCCAAACGCCAACAGGGGCTAGCTACAATCGTTTATCGTCAACGGAAATAAAATCATAACCAATTAGGTAATGTATGGAAATGATTACCTAGCATATTGGGTCGTATTAAGGGCGGTAAACAAGAAAATACAAACGAGTGTAAATTTACTTAACACGAGTTCGTAATGATTGTTTCCCACGTGATACATACAATGCTTTTCATCACATTTGCCACAGTAGGTACTCCTCGGTAAGCGGCGGCTACGTGGGCAGAAAAATTTATGAAAATCCATTTACGGTCATGGGCGTAATACAGCTCATTAAGTCTAAGAATTCTTGCATACAATATTACCATTTACGAACAAGTGTGATGAAAATATGTTTTCACCCTTCGTTTGGTGTTCTCATCTCGGCTCTAGGGCCGTGAGCGGTTAACTTTTATGGTATATAAATATGCTGAAGCGCCACATACGGTGATAATTTTTAGGGTTCCGTACCCAAAGCGTAAAACGGGACTCTATTACTAAGAGTCCGCTGTCCGTCCGTCCGTCCATCCGTCGGTCACCAGGCTGTATCTCATATAACGTGATAGTTAGTTGATGGCTCCTGCTGATGACAGGTGATGTATTATTATTTCTATAATATTTTATTTAATTTGTATTCTCTTGCCGCTATAAAACAAATACTAAAAAACAGAATAAAATGAATATTTAGCAGGGCTCCGGGTTTTTTGGACTATCACAGTGAAAGCGCCGACACATCGGTAAAAATGCAGGCTTTCGGATATGAACATAGACGAATCGAAATCTACACTAAAAGCGATGGTTTGCACTAGCGGTGTGTCATTTAACCACACCGTGTAGCTACATGTTTTCTGCCAAAATGGGCCTACATGACTATCTAGCTCTTAAACAACACGAAGGTACGGTTGACAATTCCAAAAACACATCTTGTTTCTCATTTTATTAATCAACAGCAAAAATGTACACCCCTAGCGGCACAAATTTGAACCATTTGAGGTTAGACAATAAACGTGGATCCGGATTCCCGGCGTAGCACAGTAGGGTTGTGCAATTAACTTAACAAAAAAGTTGCAAACTCTCAGTTAAAAGTAAACCAAATATTTTCAATCCCTTCCGTTGTTAATTTTACGTTAACTTTGTTCCTCAGTACCAAATATTAATCAGTTACGCAAATATACTTTTAT
The DNA here is from genome assembly GCA_949128165.1 of Lathronympha strigana. NCBI lineage: Eukaryota > Metazoa > Arthropoda > Insecta > Lepidoptera > Tortricidae > Lathronympha > Lathronympha strigana. The sequence continues at coordinate 10,291,821 of OX421915.1, forward strand.
ATTACTTCGTATTTTTTTTATTTTTGTTCAATATTGTGTAACAGTTTATAGGAATTCTTTTTCCATTTTGCTGACCATTTAAACATGTGTTTTTTGGTAATATTTCAAATTAAAATATTTAACTGGAGCCGCATTTACTTTGTGTAGTTTTTATGTATATATAAGATAACGTTTACTAAGGCCTGGGCCATACAGTCTAAAGCCCTATAGTTGGACTACATTTAAAATAAGTAAATCGATAGAATAAATATTCGGGGACAATCTAACACAGAACCACCTTGCCCCGAACTAAGCAAAACTTGTAGGGTAAACTCACGTTATTTGGTGATACTTCAAGGGATGACTCACACTAAAACGGGACTGGACGGGGCGGGACGGAACGATCTGTAAGTTTCTATAGAACACATCGTCACGTGACATCCGAGGCTTCCGAGCTATCACGCGAGACTTTCTAAAGAAATTGACAGATCTTCCCATCCCGGCCCGGCCCGGCCCGACCTGACCCGGCCCGGCCCGGCACGGTCTCGTCCTGTCCTAGTGTGAGTCATCCTTAATTCGGTTATACACAGAAAAAAATTTAATACGTTGCAAAGAGGTCGAAATCGGAACAAAATAGGTACATCATCAAAAGCTTGCAAGGGAGATGGGAAGGAAGACGGGGCCTACTACAAAAGAAGTACTTATTACAAAGTAACCTGAAAGATAACTAACAGCAGTGTTAAATTAATTTCGTATAAGCGAAGACGTCTGCGAACGAATTTTATAATTTTAAAATTGAAAAAATTTTTAAAAATTCCCCGCATCGAGCAGGATTTGAATCTTCGTGGAGATCCAATTCGATGCCGTAGAAGTGTTTAACACTTTCGGCAGATGTCGCTACGCGTCTCCCTAAAGCGTGTAAACAGATGAAATAAATAGTGGAGATATTCGTAGGTCGAATCCTGCTCGGCGCGGGGAATTTTTCCATTTTTCTTTCAATTAAAAAACAGCAGCGTTGATGGGGCACATCAGTCGCAGGCGGCATACCTAGCTAAACAATTTGGGGTCCAGGAATTAACATCGTGACGCAAAAGTATTCAATTTAGAATAAACGTCTTTTATGTCAGAGAGAAGGGTAAATGTGTCTTTCCCAGGGGATATCTTTCAGCCAACCTTTAAACTATCGTGAACATTCCTCGCGTAAAGTTTAATGCGCAGTTGTATAAACATTAGCATTCTAACGAGCTTTTTATAGTTTAGTGGCTCACGCAGTTATAAACTATGAGAGGAGTTTATTACGTACGTCGATAGTACTTGTCCTATAATTATTTTTAGGACTGAATTTATTTTAAGGGCTGAATGAATTCATGTTTCGTGCTAAAGACAATCGATCTTATCAAGCAATCAATCGCATTTGCGCTGACGTAGGTACTTAAAATAGCCGCCATAAAAATGGGGTAAGCGACAATTTTTTAAACGACTTAATTCTTTTTTTTTCCTTTATGTTTTTTTATTGCCTTGAAAATAAAAAAGGAAGTGTTTTTCGTAATCACAATTTGTTACCGGATATGCCCTTAAATGGTTCACCTACATTTTCGTTACACCCTGTATGTGTGTAAAGTGCTCATTATCGCGCTAGGGCAGCAAAGTAGCAATGGCAATTCAAAGAGCCATATGTAAGTAATGTAAAACGTCGTACGATACATGTGCGAATTAGGTAATTCGCAACTCGTGTCTATTTAAAACACTCCCTTCGGTCGTGTTTTATTCTATCGCCACTCTGTGCGAATTTTCTCCTATTCGCACTTGTATCGTAATGTAATATAATGAAACATGGTGATATGTATGAATTTATATATTCGCTCCTTGATAAAATAAAAAATTGTAAGAAAAATGGGCCGCATCCACATTAATTAGAAAAAAATGCCATTGCAATTAAAATTGGGACTCTAAGTTTTATGCAGAAACTTATTCAATGTCAAATAGTTGTTCTAAGCCACATAGCCCGGAAGTCCCAGCAGTGGTCTTCTGAGAGACCCACAACAGGATCCCAGCTGATACTGTTCGCCACTTTAATAGTTTTTTATGATAGGCCAACTTTTGGGTCGACACACGAGTTATTTGGCGGAAGTTTTGTTCGATGCCGTATAAATTGTCGTAGATTTAATAGTTCATTTAAGGAGGTCACGGTTTGTAAGGCTTTTAATCTTTTTGAAAATAATGAATATGATAATTTACACAGCTGTCTCAAAAGTTTACGTTAGCCGTTAGGCGCGAATAGATTTAATCATGAAATGGTAATAAAGGATTAAATATGAAAGTGTCACGTGGTCTCCGAGGTATATGACGCTTTCTATATAGAAATTAACATATCGTCCCGGCCCGGCACGGCCCGGTCTAGCGTGGGTCATCCTTTATGTTAAACGTCCGTCACTCAACTGTTCCATTATTTGAGACCTTCAATCTTATAATTTTACTATTAAAGCGAGATATTTACCTACCATGTCTTCTTTCTTGCGTTTTCCCGGCTTATGCCACGGTTCGGAGCCTGGGGTTGCTAGGCGCTAGTTTCACGAAAGCGACTGCCATCTGACCTTCCAACCCATAGGGTAAACTAGGCGTTAAGTATGACTCACACTGGAACGGGACAAGTTGGGGCAGGACGAAACGATCTGTCAATTTCTTTAGAAAGAATCACGTCCTAGTTCGGAGCTCTCGGAGGTCACGTGACGTTTTCTCTAGAAACTGACAGATCGGCCCGTCCTGCCCCGACCCGTCCCTTTCTAATGTGAGTCATACTTAATGCCTAGCTTACCCGCAATACGAACAAGCAATAATAGAATACCTTCAATCTTAATCCGTAGCAAAGGTAACAATAATATCCTGATGCTTTTCGGTGAAGGAAAACGTGAGGAAACCTTCGCACATTCGTGAAGAAATTCTTAGACGTATGTTTAGTCTCGAGCTTGGAGACTTTATCCCAATCCATCTCGCGTTACAGTTATGGGACGTATTTAGACTGCAGTAATTGTAGTACTGAAAATGCGATATTTTATTAGTATTAATGTTTTACCTGTCTTTTACATTTCACAGAAAGTGTGTTGAATTATGGTGTGATTTTTTGTTTTCTTCTGTGCCCCCTTACCTTTTCTTTTCGCTGTTTCCATGTGTTCTTGTCTTGTGCGACATCTTTTGCGTGCTGTGCTGTAGCAGCTATTTCGTTACACCACCTGGTATATGGGAAAATACAATATACGTATTTATAAATTTTCTTCCTTTAGTGTACAACATAAACCGCTTTAGACCTAAATTCTGACCGGAAAGTTTTCATATTCAGAGTGAATTTTAATGTGTATCCTGCGTTAACAATTCCTGATTTATTCCGATGATTCCGGGAAACTTTTCAATTTCCAGGAGTCCAGGAGAAAGTTATACTATATTCGTAAAGCTTTACAATGTTATGTAAATATCAAAATGTTGATTTAAGGTCTACATTGTAATTTGTTGTTATAAATAAGTAGATTACCTCTTGTTTTACTTACTATTCTTTTTGTGACTTTTGAATCGCGTCTGATTATCTGGTGGATATCCTATCTCAACTTCGCTTGCCCTGCACATGTCCGGCATGCATCAGTAATTCTAGGCTGTCTGTCGGGTTCATAATGTAGGTACCTATGCACTTTTGCTCCCTATTGTGGATACATGTTATAATAGCCAGGCAATAGAACAACACAGAGCCGCGTATGCCCATTTGGGCATGTTCTTCGGCAGCAGGGAAACGGTACGTATGGCGACTTCCCTCCCTGTGTTGCTTGAAGAGGCAAAGAGATGGAGACAGACTATTTGTGGCTTCACTTTTTAACGCGTTGGCTTTATGGAACTAGGTATCTGGTAGTTCTGTGCCCTGCATGAAATCATATAGGACTACAATGTAGTCCTACAGTTATGATGTATGTCATACATCATAACTTCCATAACGTTTATAATCATCGTCAACGGTTTACGTTTTGTACCGGCGGTGTACCAGCTGCCTAATGATGTCTACGAGTCTAGTTATGGAACTAAGTCCATTTTGATGCGTTCTCTGCTCGTTAGCTGTTTGTTGTCTCGCAGAAGTTTAGTCAGAAGGCTTAACTGCACGTACAGCGGTCGAACTTTCAAGTCTTCATTCTTGAGACGAAAACAAGTCTAGTGCTTGGCTTAGCTGCACGGTTAACTATGTTGAGTTATAGGTTATTGTACAAGTTTTAAATAACAAATAGTTTTGAAGTGTAAATAGGAAATTTGTCTTATTAAAAATGAATGACACCCAACGAGGCACCCAAATGCCTAAGGAACGCAATGTAGAAAAGACAGACAAGCAAGAAGACGCAAGTACAGGAAAACCAGATAAATTGGAGAGGACAAGGTGCAGCTCACAAATATCTGCACACGCCTCTATTGTTAAGGCGTTAGAGTGCTTGTTAAGATATTTATGAGCACGTTGACAGCTCTGACATATCCGATGGCGACTGTAGTATGGTATCATCCGATTGTTATTTATCCTATAATTAAACCATTACCCTGGCTGTGCATTTTTAATGGTAAGTAAATGCCAATTAAATAGGAAAAACATCCCAAGTATAACTACTTTTGCTCTGCTAAGGCTGGATTTGACCAAACTTTTTATTCCGAGAATAACGCTTACTCTTGGATACTAATGTCAAATTACTATGGGATTTTGACATTAGTATTCAAGAGTAAGCGTTATTCTCGGACTAAAAATTTGGTAAAACGTAGCCTAAATATGGTAGCTATCCTCTTAATTCGTATATCCTGTATACAGGTTGCAACAGAGTGGTCCATTTAAGGGTATGTCAGTATCGTGTGGTCTGATTAGGAAAAAATAGAAGAAATATTTTTGACGCCAAAAATAATAATTGTACTAATGGTGGATGGTAATTGGACGGCCTGCCCAATACAAAAAAATTTTTTTTTTTCTTATCAGACCATGAGACCATGAGACTAATTACGCTCCTAAAAAACGGATCATCAGCATTTTGCTACACTGTAGCAGTATTAATAGGTCACAAGTTATATGCGAGATCTAATCAAAGACGATGCCCGGAATTATTAATAAATCCGGATCTCGTCAGCCTGTTAATTAATCATTCTTGTAATTAATAGTGGTCCGATCCCATTATCCGCCTTTAGATAGATAGGGATAGCTCTCTACTTATACAACGTTTGTGAGACATAAATATTTATAAGAAGGTTCATGATCAGTTTAACGTCTGGGTGAAGCCAGACGAGCGTTTTTTTTAACTGACTTCCAAAAAAGAAGGAGGTTCTCAATTCGTCGGAATCTTTTTTAAATGTATATTCACCGATTACTCCGAGCTCTGACGTCCGATTTCAGTAATTATGAGAAGCAGAGGCCGTGAAGTAAGGTTTTGCTGGACGAGTTCGGGGTAGACGGAGTTCGTGGACGAGGTAGGATAAAACGAGTCCTGCAGTCCCTGTTTCGGCCGAGGATTGAATAGTGCTTTTCTCAAACAATGTCAGGAAATACGAGTATTAAAATGAGAATAGCTACTAGGTTAATAATAGTTTATTAGGAAAATATAGTTTAATTTGTACTGGTTCTGAACACCGTAACGCATTTATCCGATGCCTAACGACACCCTGTATAACTTTACTCACACCTGTATTAACAAAAGGTGTAGACAAAGCACATAAAACCGCTTAGTTGCTGTTCCACTTACGTACGGACGGAGTTCTGTACGGGGTTTATAAAGTTCTAAAAGTTTGTCAAAGGCTTGTCCGTTTTAAAGCTGGGTACTTTTATGATTGAGATTTATCTTATTATTTTAATAGAATTACGGATGACACTCACGTATCATGTCACTATGCGCGATATCCGAAATTTTATTTAATATTATATCTCACGATAGTTTAAATTTGATAATTCATCTTCTTGTCAGTAATTTTACTTATTGCCATATGTACTATCGCGTTCAAAATTGCTTGTAAGTACTATTTATTAATCAATCCATTCACAAATTGCCCATGCATTTTTGAACGCGTGTGTACCTAGAAAGCGTCCAAAATTGTTTGGACGCGCCATAAGCCCTAAAAGGGTTAACGGTAACCCGTAATTCGTTACGTGTGCCCTAAAGCCCGTGAATGTTAACCCTTGCAACGATTTCCAATTCCGAATAAAAAACTCTAAACATGCTGCCTACAATAACGTGGTCGCGTATATACGTAACTTGTATCACCTCGACTCAATAAACCATTGAGCTGGGAACTGTATGGACTAGTAATCGAATGAAGCAAATATGCAGAAATATAAAAATAAAATTTATCGAAATTATTATTATATACCGATACCAAAAGGCCAACCTAATTAGGCAGTACCTAACAGTAGAAAAAAAGTTGCAGGTGCCTGTTGCAAAAAAGAGGACAAAAAATCAGTACTATCGTGTCCGTCTGTAAAGTACTCACTAAAGTAAATCTGTACCTATAGTAAGCACTAGGTCACATACCGATTACTTGGACACTATGCTGAATAAACTTAGACCCATAAAATGATGTGCATTATAAAATCAAATTTAATTTTTATAAGCTTACAATTCTTGCAATGAGCAAACGATTCTAAAACTATAGACGCCACTTGTACCAACCAGGGTTAGCCGCTATCCCGGCGTTAACTGTCAAATTCCATCCGGGTTAGTTACCTAGCCCGGATGGTTTAAGTAACCCTAAAGGACGACTCACACTAGAACGGGACGGGAAGGGGCGGGATGGGACGATCGCCAATTTCTATAAAAATAATCACGTCCAAGCTCGGAGCCCTCGGAGGTCACGTCACATTTTCTATAGAAACTGACAGATCGGTCCGGTCCGTTCTAGTGTGATTCACCCTTAAATGAAGTACTTCTAGGTATGTACATTTTTCTTGTTACTCGGGTAACATAATTCACTCAGTAGTTTTGAATATAATTAATAGTAGTCTGGTAAAATTTCACACAAAACAGTAAAATCGCATAGGACCTATTAAGTAAATATGGTAACAACGATACAGAAACTGCAAACTAAGAAACGGATTCTCCAATCGAATCCATACGGTAGCCGTCGTTGCAATAACCCCAGCACATTTGTATAAACTTTTTACAAGACAGCTGTCACGGTTTACGCCCCGTCGTAAAACCGTACAAGCCCGGATTTTGACAAAATACGCCCGGCCCCGTTTTACGGAGTTTTGTCTTTATGCGGCTATCACATTCCGCGATTTATTTCACTCGTTCAAGTGTCTGTAAAAATATGCATATGGCGGTTTTTTATGAGGGTCTAAAATTTTGTTGGATATTTTGTATCGTTGCGGTTTTTATTAGGCAAATGCCTCGGGCTTATCATCATATCAGCCGAGAGACAACTAAACCATAATAATATAATATCGGCCTCCCTAGCCTAGTTGGTAGTGACCCTACCCTGCCTACGAAGCTGGAGGTCCCGGGTTCGAATCCTGGTAAGAGTATTTATTTGTGTGTTTATCACGTATATTTCCTGAGTAATGGACGTTTTCTATGTACCTATATATGTATGTATTTATCTATGTATGTATATCGTCGCCTAGTACCCATAGTACAAGCTTTGCTTTAGTAAATAAAATATTGTAAATAAATAAATAAATATTGTGGGACAATTTTACACAAATTGTCCTAGTCCCACGGTAAGCTCAATAAGGCTTGTGATGTGGGTACTAGACGACGATATATATAATAGATAGATACATATAAATACTTAAATACATAGAAAACATCCATAACTAAGGAACAAATATTCATGATAAACACACAAATAAATGCCCTGACCAGGATTCGAACCCGGGACCTCCTGCTTCGTAGGCAGGGTCACTACCGACTAGGCTAGGAGGCCGTTTTAGTTTGGGAATAGGTCGATATGTGGGAGATTCTCCCCCCAAATATTTATTTTATTTATTTATAAGCCTTATATTCCGAACTATATACATGTTTTTACAAAAAGTATATATATTTTAATTATAGAGTTCAGTTTGCCGTAACGCTTAGGCCTCCTCCAACTGTCTGCATTGGACTCTGTCTGCCGCAACTCTCATCCAGTATCGTTCCAGTTGGATGTCATATTTCCATCTAGTAATTGGGTGCGCTGGTTTTCTTGTACAGCCCCTAGATTACCATAGCGTAACCTGTTTACTCCATTTATCTATCGGGCAACGTAGCATGTGACCAGTCCCCACTTCAAATCGTCAATGCGATTCTCTTTGTTATTTCTGAGTTTCTGATCTTATCTGGTAGTTTAATTCCAATCATGTTACGTTCCATTGCTCGCTGTCACCTCGCCAGCATCTCCCGATGTTTCTCTGTAAGGGACCAGGTTTCACACCTATATGTCAGTGTCAGGCAGGGACAGAAAAGTCAACCACTGCCTGGCTAATACCTCCCCAGGGTTTCCTAGATGTTCGCTCGCCCACGAGCATCCGTATTAAAATGAGTCACGCTGGACTCAAGATACGCAGTGTGACAAAAGTCGTCAGTGTATTTGTGTTGCCAGTTATGACTCACGACGTGCTTACAGCACAGAAACGTGGTCGCTCAAAATGAGGCACATAAGAAGGTTCAAGGTCCTCTGGAGAACCAAGGTTGTCGACATAGCGTACAGAATTGCCGGACTTAAATAAGTGGCAATCAAAGGGAGTAAACCAGTGCTCGTAGAACCGATAGCCGATGAAATAGAAGGGTTCTTAAATGGCGACCATGCGATGTGTCAATTTATATAGAAAGCATCACGTGTTCTCCGAGCTATTATATCCCGGCCCGGCTTGTCCTGTTCTGTGAGTTATTTTTTCAATGGTTTCCCGTGATCTTGAAAAAATTGTCACCATATTTAAGGATTCCGTATCTTTTATACCTACATGAATTGCATCTATGCACATCTGCTAGTATGACCATCAAAATGTCTGAACACGCTGAATATCTGAACTTAGTTATAAAGGTAATAATTAAGTTGTACTTTGTCATAGAAGTGTTGGTCAGAAACAGATAGCAACCTATACTTAGTTTTAGCATAAAAATTACATGAGAGCTGCTGGAAATTTGCTCATAAAATATCCCTTGAGATAAAACTAAGTCAGTTTTAAACTGCGCCAATAAAGTGTAGTTAGCTACGAGGTGCTGAAGTTAGTTTAAGATACTTTGATATCGCGAAGTCTAGATAGTTAACCAGTATCTTGACTTAATTTTAAGCTCATGTTCATTTGTTCGGTTTTCAAGGTTGTGTTGAAGTTATCATTTGGGTCGGATATATAAAGTGAATAAAGTTTCTGAGATTTATTTATTTTACCTTTGCTACGGTTGCTATTTAATTGCACCAAAAAAAGGTCACGTTCATCCCTATTAAGAGTCCATTGGTTATTGTCTGTGAAAGAAATTTACACAGAAACCTGGAAAAATTGCCCGCGCCGAGCGGGATTCGAACCCACGACCTCTCTGAACACCGCCCAGATCTCTCTGCCAATTGAGTTATCGACGCCCGATCGACCCCAGCGAATGTTTCCACTATCTCTTTCATTTGGTTATACACCTTAGGGAGACGCGTAGCGAGTTTTACCGAAAGTGTTAAACACTTATAAGTTGCGGTGCGTCCACAGAGAGGACGTGGGTTCGAATCCCGCTCGACGCATATTTTTTTTCCATTTTTCGTCCAATTATAAAATTGCATATACTATGTCATGTAAGTTGTAACAGAATATTCTGAATATTTCAGTTATTGTAGGGGCTATACTCAATGTATTGTGTAAAACTTGGCTATGAATACATTAATTTATAACTCGCTTCTCTTTTGTATGATTTTTTTACGCAAATTAGTTTTCAAGTTGGTATAAAAATAATTACTTTTACAACAGCTTTTACTAAAATTTACTTTACTATTACTTTGCTTCATATAAATAATTATACTGAAATTTTTAACTTGCAGCGAGTATATATTTGCGTATACCCCGTGGGCCCAATAACAGGAACAAAAAAAAATCGTAGGTTCGACGTCAGTTCAGATTTTTAAAAATAACGTCCGATTTGATTTTTATTAATGTACTTACTACGAAATTCATCATTTTTGTACTTACATTTTTTGCTACTGTTATGAGGCCCATCCGGTATATTAAATTGTTGAGATAATATTGAAAAACAGAATAAGTAAGTATTATACAGGTTGTCCTTAGCCATTGGACAAAGCCGAAACGTACATAATTATGCGTTACGGTGTTTAGAATAACAATCGCTGCATTGGTTACGAACATATTAACAAATTACTATTTGTTACTAAATCCTCATAGAATAGTATGAAACCTTCTTCGTGTCTTTAATTTATTTATGTAATTTAAAACACTTTGATTGCTGACTAAGGTTATCGTTGAAGAAAATTAACAGTGTCACTAATATGCTACTGCCAAAAACACTGCCAATGATAAATCTTGTTTCTCAATTTTTCAAAGTTTCTCAAAATTCAGTAGGTATCTAATTTATTGGAAATAGCCTTTGTTTGATTTTTTTACTATTATTTGTTCTAATCTAAAATATTAACATTAGAGCATTACCGAGGTGTAGCCCTATCAGGGATTTCAGAAAATGTCCAATGGAATGTCCCTGTACAACAAGTACTACTATATTTTGCTTGTAACATAAATATGATTTGTTTAGGTTCTTAAAATATGTGCATAGAGATTCAAGTGCATAATTATATTAGTTCATCCATTGTATACGACGGTATTTACAAGCAGAATAGTGATGGTATTTCAAAATATTCCTAGGCAAGCCGGGGCAATTTGGCTAACTTTTCCTTGTAACCTTTAAAACAGTTAATGGTGGCAATCAAGGGTTATCGACTCCCCGCCATTAAAGTAGTATATACCTACTTCAACGGCGGGGTATGGCTACGTACAAGAACTTTATGTAACCTCTGATTTATTATTTTAACTTTAATAGAACATTTTAGCCCCTTGTTCATAAAAAACGTTTAGTTTTCTCCTTTTAGCTAAACCACGGAAGAATAACTAAAGCACGGAAATAGTTACAACAACTGTCAATTAATGTCACCAGTTTGGAGCGGCCTTGAAATTGGCACTTGGCAGTGGATTTTTCAAATGTTGTAAGTGTAACCTTTTAACATGCCTCTTACGGCATTTGAAAAATCCACTGTCAAAATATGCGACTAAGTTAAGTTGTAATGTGTAATTTGGTAGTCGGTATCAATATACCGACTACCAAATTACAACAATGTATTTAATTTCGCTGCTTGGATGAATGGAGTCAGAAAGAGGTAAGCGAAAACTGTGACAACCTACGAAATCGAAGAAATAAAAAACATATATACATCTAATTGGAAAGCACGAATCAAATAATTTTTATTAAATGTAATAAATGTTTTTGATTCATCTTTTTATTGTTTTTCAGTAGTCACACTACTACATATAAATAATTATAAATTGAATCGATCCCAGCCCTGCTCCCCGGGGGCCTTGGTCACATTTTTTCTGTAGTATATGACATCTCTTTCTATTTATAATACCTATATACATCTCTTTTGGACACTTTCTTTAGTTGGTAAGGAAATAAAGGACGGGTGTATGACTTTGATGATGAGTTTTGACGGGGGGGCTTGAGCTAAAATGTGTTTGATGTGCGTTTATGAATAACGCCATTACGCATTTCATTATGTTTTTCCTAAAGTAAAATGGTGTTTTGTTTCAACTACAGGCTACCTGTAATCATATACAGCAGATCGTTGGTGCTGTATCGGCTAATGGAATGGAACCGCTGCGTCCACGGAAACATCCGTGCTTACACTAGTCACGTATGTGTTAAAAAAAAAATATATATACGACTAATAGTTGATACGTATAATAGTTGCGACAAATAGTTTATTTGAGCCGCTTAACTTCAAACTCATATAAATCCAACGCCAAAACCTACCTTATACCAGATTCGCTTAATTCTCGGAATCGGTTTTTATCAGAATTTGAAGTTACGCGACACATTTGTCTTATTCTAATAATTGTATAATAATTCTAGTAATGACGTAAAATTGCAAACTTACCCTCTTATTCATAAAAAAGTGAACAGACGCGTTTATGAATAACGCCATCAATATTTTGTGCTAACAAAAACAGCTGTCAAAATGACGGACTCCACAAAAGCTTATTTATATTACAGTATAGCTCAATGAAACCTATGTGTATACACCCTGAACCCCAATTTTCTACAAAAGAACTGCTTTTCACGGTAACTGATTTATCACCAATGAAAGAACTTTATACCCTCGTAAAATAAACGGGAGAATAAACCCTGATTAATAGCTTCAATATCAAGGTCATCGTATTAACATATACATAGTTTTGTTAGTAAAAGAAAGATTGTACCTATAAGTTAATATAAATGATAATCAATCTGGAGTGTGCTCTAGAATAACTGCAAAGAATAGAATCTAGAATAACTACCACTACTCCGGCAGGATCGAAACGGACATACTGTCGAATGCCGCAGTCGCAATCGAATGAAACTCATGGTAAGCACATTGGGCTACCAACGAGTCCAGCGGTAAGAGCATGCGATTTTCAACCCGAAGGGTCTCAGGTTCAAACCCCGAATCGTACCAATGAGTTTTTCGGAACTTATGTACGAAATATTTAATGATATTTACCAATCGCTTCTCTGTGAGGTAATATTATTATGACTAATTCTAATAAGTAAGGCCTTTTATCCTCGAGGTTGGAAGGTCAGGCAGTTGCATTCGTAATACTAGCGCCTACGTCAAATCTTGGAATTAGTTGTAAAGCGGACTCCAGGGTCCCTGACCCGTGGCATACGCCGAGGAAACGCTAGAAATAAGTTCTAGAATAACAGCTAGGTGTAAGGCATTTACATGAACAGGTCTCAACAAGATCTCCGAGCTATCGTGTGACGTTTTCTATAGAAATTGGCACATCGTCCCGGCCCGGCACGTGAGTCATCCATAAAGGCCCTCTAACCTCTAAACTCATGCATGAATGCGCGGGCACGTGTGGAGTTGAGCCACTTTGATTTTGCGCCGTGTTTCCTGCTTTTAAACGGTTTTCTTGCCGAGAAGATGAGAAAAAGCTGTTTGAGAAAACTCACGAAAGTGAAGTTTTGTTAGACATATTAAAATAATAATACTTACTCACGTCGATTTGCGGAAAAATGCCCGGAAAAACTAACTAACTTACTCACGTCAATGTCGTCAATGTAATCAAAATAGCTCATATTCGGATTAATCGATCGGTGTTATTTCGGATCAACTGGTGAAAACCGTAAAGATCACGGATTGATCCGAATTATTTCGAGCTGTAAAATTCTTATATAAGTAGATATTTCAATATCAGAAGTTATTCTATCACTTACTCACTAGTTGCCGTTTCCTTGCGTGCTGCGATAAGTCTGGAATGGCATTTTGGGCGCATAATGACGACGCACTAGCGAAATCCCAGTTATCCCAGCCATATCAAGTTTCGTAACATTTTTCGTAGCATGTACACACAGTTAAAAGTACACAGAGGTACCAAAAACAAAGTATAATAAAACAAAATTTAGCGTAACTCACCGTAAAGCTAGCAAAGGTGGCCAGCGCTGGGGTGCGATTTTTGAATCTCACTCGTGAGTTGAGCTCGCCTGGTGACTAAAATTCTCACCGGTGTGACTGATATCACCGATTACCAAATGTCGTATTTTTGAAACTCACACGCAGGTTACCAACATGCAGACATTTTACAACTTCAGTCATAGACAATCGTCCCATGACGTTCCTTTTTAAGCAGATACCGGTTTTTATTTCTCATACTATAACTTAAAATAGGTTCAATGAAATCGGTCAAACGTAAAACGTGGTGTACCTACCTGTCAGTCAGTCAGTGTAATTTAAAAGAAAACTTAATTTTGGAAACATTTTATTATCGGAACTACAAGGATTGCTTGAAATTTACTCGAAGAAAGCGACAGTTGTATTAAAAAAAGGTATGTACATTTGTTAGTGGCATATGTTCTATTATCGTAATATATAGTGTTGTTTAACCTGATAATTGTTTATTGTCCCTTTTATAGATGCTCGTCGTCGGTCCCAGTCCCACAAAAGAGGAAAGTTGGAATATAACAGAAATTTCGACTGCAAGCACTTGTGCGGGAGAATGAGCTCAATGAGCAACTTTAAAAGTTTGGCAGGATATAGCGGCCGAATTAAATGCTATTCCAGGACTAGAAGGCGTGGAGAAAGGTAGGATCTTTTCATTGTTATTCTTTCATTCAGGTTAAATTTATAACTAAAATCATATCAGAGAAATTTCCCAATGGTATAACAGCGTGCAAGGTGTTCACAATGATCCTAATACACTTTTATTGTCTTAATAATTAGGCAGTGCCAAAATCATTTTGGTCACCTTACCGACTTAGCAATTTCTGCTGCTGAGTGCACAATGGTTGTCAACTTGCAGAAAATGCCAAGACCAACTAACTAACTTACACACCAATTCCCAGCATATAAAAATTAGTAATTTATACAAACCAAAGGCAAAAATGAACTATTATATTGGTCTGACTGTTTACCTTTTTAATATCTTGTAGGAAGGCTTTGATGCATTTTGCCAGGTTGATTATTAGCTGTGACCAGGATATAAATATATTACACAACAGGGCTACTGATGAAATTACAATCAGTTACATTACTTGTTGTGCACCTCTTGTGTAGTTGACTGCAACATATTCAAATTAAATTTCTCCATCTGTTCACACATACATCTGTAACTCCAGATGTTTTCTCAAACTGTTACATAATTATTAAAGGATCAGGATACATTGAAAATCTAATTTATAGCTAATAATAGAACTCTATTATAATTGAATGTTTTTTTTGTACTTTCAGGTAAGCGGCAAGCAGACAATGCAACTTCTCTACTTTTTTGGAGTTTCCTACAAACATTGGATAACAGCATTCTCAATGGCTTGTCAAAGTATCTAGACAATAAAATGTATGCATATTGGTTTTCTGTACACCATGAGTGGAACAAAAAATAAGTTTTTGTAGACCTTTGTAGCCTTATTACCTATACCCGGAGGTATATACCAAATTAAAATTAAGTTATTAATTTTAACTTATTTATTTATGTTCCTTTTATTTTTTGTATTTATACTTTAACTACCATTTGCAATCTGATATGGATCATACCTGTCAATAAAGAAATTTATTAATGACTAGCTTTCCGCCCGCGACTTCGTCCGCGTATAATAGGGTTCTTCCTACAGATTGTCATACCTTGTTTTATCTTTTTACAATGTGACTTGATATAACCTACACATATATAATACAAATATTTTCTATTGCGTTTACGTTTAAGTTTTTATTAGGTAGATGTTGGCAACAGGCGGTATTATCGCTAAAAGGCAACATTTGTCTCTTACAGACAACCACACGGAAAAAAAGGATATCTTTAACCAAGAATACCGATATTCTCGGCAATATTGTTTAAATGTAAGTAATTATTATCTTGAAATAATTATATATTTTTGACTCAAGACAACTAAATCAATATTTGTCTTGAATAAAGACAATATTGTTTCCACCTATATACGAAACAACATTGTCTTGACGGAGAGAAATTGTCTTACTTGAAGATAATTTTTTTTTCCGTGCATCCGGTTAAATAGCATAAATGATTACCTACATACTTGAATAACAAAATTGAGTTGAAGTCTATGGATACAAAAGAAAACTTTCCGCCATAGAAACTTTCAACACTCTTTTCACCTCTTTATGGGTGGAATTTCCAAAAAAACCATGAAACCAGTTTTCTTTTATTTTAATAAGGAATCGATGAATAAAGTTTCAAATCTCTAGCTCAAAAAAATCTTTATTTCCCCGCTTCATCAATTTTCAACCCCGTTTTTACCCCTTTAGGAGTACAATTTTCCAAAACTATGAAAACACTTTTCTTTTGTTCTAATAAAGAGTCTTTTCACAAAGTTTCAAAGCCTCTAGCTCAAAAAGAATCTCCTTTTCCATACACGTTTAACCCCTTAGCAAACCACTTTTTTATATTTTAATAATGAACAGTCTTTGCACAAAGTTTCAAGTCTCTAGCTCAAAAAAAATACCTTTTTCAAACAAACTTTCAACCCCCTTTCTAACCCTTTAGAAGTTGAATTTTCCAAAACTATGAAAACACTTTTCTTTAAATTGCAACGGTTAACACTCACGTATTTTTATCACAATAGGCGTCAGGAAGTAAGGCATTCGGCGGTAGCTGAACATACTTTTGGTACGGACGCGACGCATTTCATTCGGTTCGATAAAGTGAAGTTGTTGCCACGGGAAAAATGTTACGTGCCACGCAAGATCCGTGAGGCCATTGAAATCGGACGTCGCCCTAATTTCAACCTCGACGGAGGTTGGACTCTGCCACCAGCTTGGAAACCAGTGCTTCCTAGAGGGAACGTGAATTTGTGTGGTGACGATTTGGTGGACACGGTTAGTTCGGTGTGCTTGTCGTTGATCCCGTCAGACGATCCGACAATTCAGACTCCCGCAACGACGGCGCCGGATTGCGCGAATCACCCCGCTTCCGCTTCCTCCCGCGCGAACCGTTACCTACGCCGGGCTCGGGCAGCAAAGGTGATAACAACACTCTGTCTGTTCGACGATGTCTGCCCGACGCAGACGAATCATGTCACGCCTATTGTGATAAAAATACGTGAGTGTTAACCGTTGCAATTTAATATCAGTATGACTCACGAAAGTTTAAATTATACACTTTTCTTTGATTTAAATAAAATGTTTTTACAAAAACATTCAAGCTCAAAAAAAATCTCCATTTCCATACAAAGATTTTACCCCCTTTTTACCCCCTTAATTTCCAAAAATCATGAAAACACGTTTGTTAAATTGTAATAAAGAGTCTTTACACAAAGTTTCAAGACTTTAGCTAAAAAAAAACCATTCTCAAACAAACTTTCAATCCCCTTTTTAGTTTTTACCCCTTTAGGAGTAGAATTTCCAAAAACCATTAAATCATTTTTCTTTAATTGTAATAAAGAGTCTTTACACAAAGTTTCAAGTCTCTAGCTCAAAATAAATTCCATTCTCATAAACACTTTCTACCCCTTTTTTATCCCTATAGGGGTTGAATTTTCCAAAACTATGAAAACACTTTTCTTTAATTCTAATAAGGAGTCTTTACACAAAGTTTCAAGTATCTAGCTCGAAACAAAATTCTATTCCTATACAAACTTTCAACCCTCTTTGTACCCCTTTAGAGGTAGAATTTCCAAAAACCATGAAAATGGTTTTCTTCATTTGTAATTAAAAGTCTTAAAACAAAGTTTCAAGTCTCTAGCTCAAAACAAAATTCCATTCCTATAAAAACTTTCAACGCCCTTTTTACCCCTTTATAGGTGAAATTTTCAAAAACCATGAAAAGACTTTTCTTCAATTGTAATACAAAGTTTAAAAACAAAGTTTCAAGTCTCTAGCTTAAAACAAAAATCTATTCCTTTACAAACTTTCAACCCCCTTTTTACCCCTTTATAGGTGGAATTTCCAAAAACCATGAAAACACTTTTTTTCAATTGTAATACAGAGTTATAAAACAAAGTTTAAAGTCTCTAGCTCAAAACAAAATTCTATTCCTATACAAACTTTCAACCCCCTTTTTACCCCTTTAGAGGTGGAATTTCCAAAAACCATGTAAAAAGTTTTCTTCAATTGTAATTAAAAGTCTTTACACAAAGTTTCAAGTCTCTAGCTCAAAAAAAAATTCCATTTCTATACAAACTTTCAACCCTCTTTTCATCCCCTTAGGGGTAGAATTTCCAAAAATCCGTTCTTATCTCTCGCCTACGTACTAAAAGGAAGCTTTGGTTAAAATTTCAAGTTTTTAGTCTTAGCCGTTTCGGCTGTGCGTTGATCGTAGATGAGGACAACCTCTTTTATATATATAGATAGATGAAAAAGTAGAATGGCTGAATTGACTGGATTGTGTACCTCTCTCATTTAAAGTGATAACTCATACAGTATATCTCTCAATCTTTCTAAATGAAAGTGGCAAGTTGTGAAACCTGCCAATTTGTGCTACCTACTTGTGCTGTGATTTGATACAAAAATTCTATGTATGATGTTAGATTATAAGACGATTATTATTTAGTTCAGATATTTAGGCTGATGTTTTTAATATACTTATAATGCACTTCTTGATAAGAAAGTAGTAATGTGAAATTCGAAGCTTTAGACTGATGTTTTATTAATAGGTATCTTGTAAGGCTTTATTTAATTTGCCTATTATTTAGTTGAGAAATTCAAACTGATTGATTTTGTCAATGTATAAGTAATCATATGGCTAGCAGCAGAAGTAGTAGAGCAGGCAAGGTGTTCAAAATGGTCTGTAGCACAATCTTATTGTTTTCAAAAGAAGGGTGCATCAAGATCATATTGGACACCCCGCATGCTTAACTACATCTGCTGCAGACTGTACGGTCAGTGTCAACAATACCTACACAACTCTCGCTTTATTTCTTTTGTAATAAGAGGACAGTTGTATAGATATTTTTGATGCTTAATGTACATTCACTAACATTAAGGCTATTGGCGGTCTTATTAAAATGTTAATTATGTTAGGAGCAAAGGACTAGTGTTCTCCATAACTGTAACTTTTAACACTTTGACTTTCTATAAAATAGAAGTCATAAAGTTGCTTAAGCACATCGCAACTATAGACTACTACCTAATCTAATTAAGTTGCTTACACTAAACTAAACAGACTTGAGGTATTGAATTGTTTAAAATGAAATTTAAGATTTTAAGCTAACATGGTCATTTACACTATAATTACTAATTTAAAACGAGATATTTACCATGTACATTTGTTTTAATGAGCTCCCGATATTTCGGCACTGTTACAAGTGCCATGTTCACGGTGTAACTGATTTGCTGCGAGTTTTTATTTTATTTGAAATATCGGGAGCTCATTAAAACAAATGTACATGGTAAATATCTCGTTTTAAATAGTAATTATAGTTGTTTAAAATGAGCCTATGTAGGTAGACTTTACCTAAATTACAAGCAATAATATATAAAGCCTACACAAACTCCCCTTGTTTCATTCAGTTTCTACAGCTACCTAATGCCTGCCTCCTGCCTGTTCCATATTGCCCTATCATTGTAAGTGTACCTTACTGATACATTTGAGAACTAATTTACATCCTTTTTAATTGAAGAGCAACATGTACCTATGCTATACATACAAAAATTCTCAGCCCGCATACCTTACAACTGCACAGGCGCAGTGTCTGTGCAAAACCTGCCCATGTTATACTTATAAGGTTAATGTGGCTAATTCTGTCATTTTGACTATTCAATCTAATGCTCGCCTCCATTGAGTATAAGCACAGTATGCAGCTCTCGACTCAGTTGATGAACTACGGATAGCCTGCTGCTTATTGACTCGTGTTTATTCATATTCAATGCAGGCGAGCATTAGATAGAATAGGCCCTATGATGGAATTAGCTACATTAACCTTACCCTACTCATGTAGACAAAAACTGAACTATGATTAACTGGAGTAGGTATAGAAGTTTGGTTGATGTAAGTAATTTGCTTGGGCATACAAGGAATTTAAAACAATGTAAGTAGAAGAGATATTCATAACATGCTTTATTGTGCACTATAATAACAAAACATGAACAAAAACTTCAGCAAGTGACAAAATAGGCCGACTACCTACTCGCTAGGTGGCTTAATCTTCCAAATAATAATATCGCACTATAGATGCCCGTAGAGCTTCTCTTGCCCACAAATCAGGTAAGTACAGGCCAAAATCCAAAACATCATCTTCATTGTCATGACGCAGCTGTTTATTATTTTCGACGCCTTCTCCGGTGCATAGTGCAGTACTCTATGCTTTAATAAACAGCGGAATCGGCCTTTTAATATGCCATTACACGTTTCTATCGCAGCATGCGCTTTTTCAAAGGCCTCGTTCTATTCTATTGCTGCTATGCCATATTCGCTATCCGTTATCGTCATCTTAATGTAATCTTCCAGGCTTGCCATTTCTTATTCTTTTCACAAATATTTGAAATTCACGAAATTACAGTGAGCCCCGCTGCTAATTCAGTTAAATCTCCAACATTACTGTTTTCCAATTCCAACAAACTTTGGCAGATTTTACAATTCACTTCACATAAGTCAACTGTCAAAATACTCACCGATGATTTCAAATACGAATGGGTAGGGGCATTCGAATTGAACTCACATGCGTGAGAATCAGAAGTCACCGATGAGTTTCAAAAATACGAATTTTCGGAAATCACTCATTTTTGTGAGAATTAGTCACTCGGTGAGATTCAAAAATCGCACCCCTGGTCTTCCGTGGGGGTCTTCTGTGTATCGTATCATCTTCAAAATGCCCAATTCGCAAAACTATGTTTTGCTTCGCAAGAAAAGTCTCAAGGGGGCCTACAACGCTTCAATATATTTCACGTTGAACGTAACCAAAACACTTTTTACGTATTTTCTTCCTTAGTAAAGTTACCTCCCAAAAACATAAACAAGTGGATATTTTTATGCATGATGCGAACTTTAAAAGGTCTTGACTGGAATACGGTCTAAAATATCGGGCATGGGTTATCCCCTGAATTATTCAAAACGCGTTCTGGTGCGGCGGCAAGTCAAGTGAGGCTGCCGTTTGAAGAAGGTATAATATACCTATAATATTACCATGACAAAGATGATGACCAGTTGGCATAGGTGAAGAATCTGTCATGTGGTGATATAAAGACGGATTTGTCTTCTCGTGTGAGATGGGATCAGAAGTGATTTACGCCGATTTTTCGTTGCATTTACCTTCTTTCTAGCGTTTTCCTGGCTTATGCCTGGCTCAGGGAGCCTGGAATCCTGGGAGGATTTGAAACCGCAACCTTCAATAGTCGACAATTGATAGTCGCACGCCTTACCGCTGGGTCACCAACTCTCTTTTGCATAACACCACGATGCCACCAGATGATGCACAAAAACATAAAACTACGTGGTTCTTGAACGGGAAAAAGCCACTTTGATTAGTCCTAGCTCGAAAAAAAAAGGTATTTTTCAAATAGGTGGTGTACAAAAATACTCTGGCCACTGAATGGTCTTCCGTTAAGTACTTACTTCTCTTGTTTTAACGCAGATTTCCCCGGAACTACTGAAAAATCACAATCTTCAGCCAGAAGTCCGTGCTTGCGAACATATTCGCGGTACCCGCATCGCGTACCGAGCTTAAATACATATAGTGGTCCGAATCCAACCTTTAAGGTAGTGATTAGGGACTCGCAGAAAAGGTACAAGGCTGTCCTAATTGCCCGCTACGTCTCATCTCTTAGCCCCATCGGATTTGATGGCTCGTCAAACCGACCCTTTTTATGCGCAGACCTAAGAACCTACGTCTTTGCTGTTGAGCATTATTTCCTCATTTGATCGCACTGTATTCAAGGGCTTACATTGTGGCCCTTAGGATTATTTATTCGTCGGACATTTGGATTTAGGGCTCTTTCAATTGTACTCGATGATTGATTGAGTGGACAAGGCTGTTGTATATTGTTGAATTTGAATAGACAACATGAGTGGCGTCTTTTGTTAGAAGTCTTATCTTTTTGAATAATAAAATCAGATCAAATGTCATACTCGTATCTTTCTTCAAATAACTTACAGTCTAACGGTGATTGCGTCTTTGCTCTGGGTGATAGTTGGTATGAATAAGCATAAAAACTAGCCTGTTCTAATTCGCCAAGCGGACCGTAAGCTTCCTATATATGAAAAATATTTTACCTTCGTTAATAATTAATCTGCAGGGCTAAGATGCCGAGTGCATAGCGTGATACTTGCAAGACAAGACAACTGTTTGCCAGCATTTTATGACAAGTTCTGGCAGGTATCCATATTTGACAGCAATCACCGTCGCACTATCCGTGCAACGTGCCTGTTTATATACTTATATTTTTTGATTAGATGACATTCGTGGATTATCATCTATTAAAGTCTGCTGTTTAATTAACTATAGAATCATAACGGATATTCTTGTAAATATTATAAAGAGATACATTTGCGCCGTAGGGAAAGCTTTTGTTGGATTTCAAAAACTTGTATTACCACTGCAATACCAAAATGTAAGCTGTAAAAGCATCCTTTGTCAGAAAACTACATTTCTGGGAGCCATTGTTAGAACAGCAATTGTTTTTACCTCGCCGTGTTTGACCGTAAATTATCACAGCCGTGGATTGTGACACTGACTTAAAACACTCGTAGTTTTTTGTACCGTCGTCCATTAAGAGTGGCGTAGTGGAGAAAGTCCAGTAGGACGATTTATGTAACTAGTGAAACGTGAACTCGTGGCTTCTTTATCTCGGCAACCACTTAGGCCCACTTGCACCCCCAGAGTTAAGCTGTCATGTTCCATTCAAAACAACGCGTACCTCCGGGTTATGTGGCTAACCCCAGGAGGTGCGAGTGGCCCTTAGTCGATTTGGTTCATATTCAAACTTAAAACATATTGTATGCAATCAGCAACAGTCGAGTTATCGTCTAACAGGCATACATACGTAACATATGTATATACAAATGGTCTATTGTTCCAGTACACTCATTTGCTTCGCTTGCTCGTTCGCCACTCGCCAGGCCACGATTGCAGTAAGGTTGCTCTTGTGGTGTTGCTATTACAGCGGGAAATATAGGACTTGTAAAGTTACTGTATAAATCGAGATTGTAGCATTCAACTCCTTCACTCAAATACTAACTTAATATACACCTACCATGACATTGAAATGCAAAAAATTAAGCTTTTGGATTGCTGAGGGGATATAGCGACACCGTAAATAAAAACGAGAGGTCGGATAGCAGCGTGCTACTACCAAGCATCCTCAAATTTGCATTTATTTTTAAAATGATCACTATTGTGCGCTGCAAGAGAATGATTCTTCTGTACAGTCTAGTGTATAAATTGAGTAGAACTTATGCAGTCCATTAGGAGATGCCGAGTTGCCACATTGTCTCACGTATTGTCGCTGTGACTTAACTGCTACGGGAGAGGTAGGCTCTGCGATAGTGGCGTCGGATAGTGGTGTCTCACTCCCACACATCCAGTAAGAATGATCACGTCTAATCTGCCATATTGTGTCTGCTGTACGGCCTAGTATATAAGTTGAGTATAATTTATGCAGTCCATTAGGGGGATGCCGAGTCGCCACATTGTCTCACGTATTGTCACTGCAGTCTTAATGGAGCCGACGGAGGTAGGCTCAATGAGATCATCATCATCATTTTAACCGTAAGGCATCCACTTTTGGATGAAGGCTTCCCCTAAGCAAAACAATAGCTTCAAAGACGCCTAAGAAATGCTTGCGACGTTCGTCGTGCTAGGTATGATTGCAGGTAAGTGTACCGTAAGAAACTATCATTAAGTCTTCATTAAGGTGCTAATTTTACGAAAGCAACTCCCATCTGACCTTCCAACCTAGAGAGTAACCTAGGCCTTATTGGAGTTAACCTTCAAACCTTCAAACCTTCAAGAAAAGAGCGTACTCCCACCTTAAAGGCCGGCAACGCACTTGCGACACCTCTGGTGTTGCGGGTGTCCATGGACGACGTTAATCGCTTACCATCAGGTGATTCGTTTGCTCGTTTGCCCCCTATAGCATTAAAAAAAAAAAAAAAAAAAAATCGGGTTCTGCTCACGATGTTTTCCTTAGCCAAGAAGCGTTGGTACGATATGATATTTCGTACATAATTTCCGAAAAACTCATTGGTACGAATAGGCTGTGTTTGAACCCGCGTTTTACGGATTGAAAGTCGCACGCTTTACAGCTGGGCCACTTACTCTTATATTATTAAAGGTGTCATTCAAAATCTAACGACATCGTTTTGCCGTTATGTAGCATAGTGCAATCAGCGCTCTAAGTTATCAAATATCTATTTCCTTCAGTCGATACGGTCAGATTGACATGTACCATCGCACAGTTACCGCTTCAGTTACCTTTATTATGCTAGAATGGTACCTCTAAGCGGAATTAATCTTTAGTTTTAATGCACCCGGTTGCCAAGCTTGCAAAATAAACGTACATGCCAAATCTGAAATTGTTCAAATCCAAAGGGCGGGCCGCTCGCCAAGTAACGTCTTATACGGGCGCCAAATCGAAATTAGGTATTTAAACGTAACGAAGCGGACATATTGTTGTAATTTTAAAAGAACGGTTACTTAACTGGGTAAATAGGTTTTCTCGTCGTACTTTGTAAGAACTATTCGTAGGTATTTATCTTGCTTCCACACTTCCACACCCATCTTACGGCGCGTACTAAAGCGAATTGAGATACGAGTAGAATGATAAAACCATTATTTAAGGGCTTATTACACTTGACTGAATTTAGAATTCTAATTTATTTAAAAAACTAATTTAGTAAAGTGTAATCGCGTGTAGTATAGTATATCTGCTTAAAAATAAAGTTCACTTTAAGAAGTTTTCTAAAGATTCTGTCTATCGTCCATCATACTTCAATAAATTACTACAGTCTAAGTTTGCCATAAACATAAAACTCTTTACCAAGTTTTGGCACTCCAAATGGAAAATGCATATAACAGTAAAACGGCGTTTTTACGATCGTATAAAGCTGCGATCTGTTTCGACGAGGGAAATAGAACGATATATTCCACTCGATTTATTCGCCTTTGGCGGTGACCGCACCGTTTATGGATGCATAAAAACTATAACACTGATTACAGTCCTTGAGATACTAACTTGTGAAGCGTCCATATGTGTAGGAAATGAAATGCAATTCAATAAGCTAGCAGATGGTTGGATTAAAAGTTAGAATTTGAATAAAAATTCTATGCAAGTACGTAAATTGGCGCGTAGGAAGTCCCAGAGCTTGAAAGTAGCGATCGGATGGCGACAAAAAACACCATTACTGTTGAGACGTAAATAAGCAGTAGACTACAGTTAGACGATTTAATACTGATGCAGTCTACACGGTGTCTCCTACTTAGGGGTTTTAGTCGCAGACACGCAGTCGCCCCATAGTCACAGACACGCAGTATGTAATTTAACTTCTGCAACGCTCCTATGTCAAATTCAATGCGATTCAATGAGTCAATAAAGTGCCGAGGGTTGAATTTTTTTTTTTGGATTTGTGTTCCAAAGGTAGAACGTGATCTGCTGAAATTAGGGTTGATATCTTGCACGTTGCGAAACCGAGAAATAAGTTAAAAATTACCGTACAGTTTTACAAATCCGGCCCGGACGCTCCCCAGATGGGCTACAAACTATTTAGGACAAAACCGGGGATGTCCGGGCGGATGGCAGCCCTAGCTGCAATGCTATCGTCTGGTATGTACAACGCCACGTTGGTGTCGGTGTCTGTAGGGGATTGTATGTAGAAGGACCAGGTAGAATACAAAATTATTTTAAAAATAGAAATATCGGTACTGCAATCTGTCAACTAGTACGTATAAAAAGATACAAAAATCATTTGCTAGATTCAATCCAAAATTGCAGAGTCACAGGTATAGCTGGAATAAGACGCTGGTCGTCCCCCGTCCCGCCGTAGTCCCTGTTGAAGCCCTGCTTTTCGGTCCAACAGTATCGTTACTCAATTCTTCAACGAATTTGGTGCCATGTCACGTTTCCCACAGCAGACGCTATGTCGAAGTCGAAACACGTGGAATTATACGGTAAGTGATGGACTTCTCCTCCTCCTTTAAACGTTTCACATACTGTACTATGTAATGCATACGAGTTTTTTATTAAAAAGTGGGATCCAGTGCTAGGAATATTTAAAAACGCCCATTTGTGTAAGTGTGTTTTGTCGAGGTGCCTTTCTAGTGAGTTCCAATAGTGGTGAACAAAAACGAACAAGAATGAGGGTAGATCGTTATGGCTATTCTTAAGTGTCAGCCTACCTGCATACTGCGTTCCAATAGTAGTGAACAAAAACGAACAAGAATGAGGGTAGATCGTTATGGCTATTCTTAAGTGTCAGCCTACCTGCATACTTAGAGGGGAACTCAATTTAATTTAATAAAATACCATGGTAAGAGCCCTTGTTCATTTGTTAGAATGTCAAATAACCGGATAGATAGTTCCTTTCACATACTACCAGCAGTGTACTGCAAAAATCCAAAAACAATGTTTGTCTTACGTTCGAGGATATAAATGAGTATACAAACCATATTTTCATAATTAACGATATTCCGGAACCATTAGTAAAATCGGGCAAGATCTGAATAATTCCAGTTCACTGGCAAGCTTCCAGCGACTAATGTAATTGTTTGTATATCGCTCGACCTCTGTCATGGCTGTCTAGTTTTTTGCCAAGATATAGTTTAGTAACATGAGATACTTGCTAATATAATAAGTAAGCAGAAATGATATCGGGAATGCTTTTTTATTCGCTTATTTTAGAAATATTACTTACCCACAACTTTTTTGGCGCAAGTTTCCTTTTAGTTACTTTTGTTAGTCAAATTGGATCTAAACTAACATTACTAAATGGAATAATCGAAAACAACTTTTGTTCGGTAGTAGATATGTAGGTATAGGTATTTATTAATCATTAAAACATCGTATAGTTAGAATTATAAACTTATAACGCATAGGATGTTCCTTTTTTAAATCCTACCCCTTCCTTATGCGTAATTTTACATGTGCTTCATGTGTTATAACTTTTGAGGTTCCCGTCCCGTCCCGCCTTGCCCGTTCCGTCCTAGTGTGAGTCATCCTTAAATAAGCTGTGTCAGATAGTTATTTTTGCGCTCTTCAGAGCCTAAATTCTGAAAATATGAATCGGTTACAGGCCGCTTTAGACGAAGTTTGCCAAACCTATTCGAAACCAATAAGGCAAACCGAAAACTTGTTGCCAACCCGGCCTCGAATGGGACGCCTAGATATTTACCAAGCATTCAATCAAAAGACAGACGGATGTCCAATTTCCTTTGCAGAAACTTTATCACTTGGATAGTTCAAAAGAACAATTTTTAGAGTCCAAAGGAGAATAAAGGGGGTCTTATTAACGGTCAGTGGTTTCTTTCAGTGAACTAGTGTCCGAGTTGGCCAGTTTCCGTTACTAAGTTAGTTTCCGCTTCCCGTCCTTCGGTTGGATAGTGCGAAAAGTGGAAGTTAATAATTGGCATTTTTAGAGTTCTGTACCAAAATGGTAAAATAGGAACCCTTATGGTGCGACTCAGTCTGTCTGTCGTCACATCGTTAAATATCTCGAGAACTACTTAACCTACAAATTTGAAATTTGGAATATGTAGTTATAAACAAGGTTGACCCATAGACATTGAAAGAGGATTTATTATACCTTATAGACCTTATAGTGATGGACTTTTCTGTTGCACATAATTATTCTTTAGTTTTTTATCCCATTTTTTTGCCTCTAAAAATTCTATTCATGACCCTAAACGGTTGTGTTTTCGCTAAATTGTTACATCATGAAACAGCATATTGTCGCGCAATGTTAATTCTGCTAATAATATTCATACCACAGATTATGTAACAGTTCTTAAAAAAAGATACAAACCGTTTTGAACACTACGGAGAAAAACAATCGAAGTTCGGCCTCCCTCTCCCGCGAACAACGCTAGGGTTGCCTACGACACATCCGTGGCCCCGAATTTCCATCTCATGCGCCTTAGGGGGGTGTGGACTCTGTAACTCAGTTGGCAAAGCAATGGGCGTATATATTATAAATACCAGAGTTGCGGGTTCGAGTCCCGCCCGAGAACCTTTTGAAGTTTGGTATCGTTCGCAGACGCTTCTGCTTAAAATTTTTATGATTTATGATTAATGCAAAGTTCAAATCTACGAAAGTTGAAGGTCTGAAATTATAGTACATTACTGCAGAGGCCGTGAAGTAAGAGATTGCAGGACGAGTTTGGGGTAGACGGATTAAACAAGTCTTGCAATCTCTCTTCCGGCCGAGGCTTGTATAGTGCTTTTCTCAAACATTGTGAGGAAATATTAAAATTAAAATAACTACCAGGTAAATAGTTAATAAGGATTTTTTTTTTAATTTACCACCTTATTATTTTTTAAAGATGCCATTTGAATGAGCTATTCGAGCACCATGTTTAACCGCACATAAATACATAGAAACAGAGAATTTGTTTTTTTTAATGTCGCAAGTATCTAGTGGTCGTTGGCTGTATGTAATTTTTCCTTTGTCAGTTTAGTGTTACTACGTAAATTAAAAAAGTTAGAGCAGCGGACA